>CM070561.1:40712392-42147392 GCA_036346405.1 Phyllostachys edulis
CATGAGCTCCTCCTGTTCCCCTTCGCAAGACTTGTGGAGAGGAGCCTCACAAGGACGCAGAACGAGCCAAGAGCGGCGGCAGAGGGAGGAAGGCTCTTGGCCACACCAAAGCCGAGCTAGAGGCGGCGCCAGGAGACCTGAAGAGCTCCGCCCACTGGAGCTTCCCAAGCCCAGAGCCAACCACAGGAACAAGAGGGTTTGGGCATTATGAAGAGGAGGTAGGAAGGTATGAGAAGGATGTTGAAACAATAAAGTGGGGAAAAGAGGAAAGCACAGGATGCTCCACTCGGTTGAGAAGGTAGAGAGAAAGGCTCACGTGTGATTGTTTGTGCTGCCAAACAACACCCGTAAAAGACAAGGTGGAGAAAAAACAAAGCATATGCATTCACGTGAAGGCAGCACAAACCAAGGTGCTGATTTATTGCTTCGTGTAAATCCTGTCCTCGAAGGACAGTGGGACCCATAAAGAGCCAGCACCTTGCATGCATGCTCCAGAGGACTGCTGCAGATGGCTCAAGGCCGCTGCTGACTGGCGCCATGTGACCTCAATACCATGGCGCACCCGCAGCCGGGTGGCCCTCTCGGCGTCTCCGCCACTTCGCGTGGCCCCTCGACGGCCATCTTGCGCCCTCAAAGCTTCTCGTGCCTCCAAAATGTCCACCGTGCGTCCTGCAACGCCCACAATACCGGAGGATACTAGCTCGTTGGAATGCAACTACCGTTCAGAACCATCAGGACTTTTTTTGGAATATCAACCTCTGCATAAAAGGCACAATTCAAGACTACCCCTTTCGATGTTTCTCGAAACGCCAAGGGATAGGGGGGCTAGTGTTGTAAGAATAATTCATCCATCAGACTAATGGGGCCCGCCTCTCAGAAGACACGCATACAGGCCCGAGAAATGCTATTGTACTCATGAAAGACCATTATACCCTTCGCTTGTACTCATAGTATAGCTATCCCCCAAGGGGTATTTTGGTCATTTGTACAGGCCCAAGAGCCTATAAATACTCCATGTATCCCTCCTTTCAAGAGGAGGGCTCTCTTGAGCAATAAAGAAACATGTTCAAACTGGTGAGCCCTCGGGGGCTCCCCCTACGGAGGTAACCCCCCGTTGGCTCACCGACAGGAGTAGGGCGGTCCTCTCGGACCCCCGAACCTGTATAAATCCTCGTGTCATTTTTTACCCTCGTGGACAATGGCCCGTCAGACGGCCGACGTCCACCCCCTCACTTGTGTTTGGTTTTTACACCTACAACATGAAGCTTCTTGAAAAACTTCTTCTTGCCATTATACTCCATCTTCTTGTAAGACTTGTCCTTGTCTTCCTTCTTTTCGGGACAACGAGAAGCAATATGCCCCTTCTCTTCACAATTGTAGCATCGAATGTTGCTATAACGCTTCTTGTCACTTGATGATTGCCCATTTTTGTACTTGTCGAAGTTGTAGCTTCTATTAGGACGTCTCTTCATGACCCTCTTTATTCTTCTTACAAGAAGTGCATACTCCTCGTCAGAGTCTTCTTCTTCATCCTCATCATCACTTGATTCCGCATTGGCCTTGAAAGCAGTAATTTTCTTCTTTGAGGATGATGTCTCCAAGAGCTCTTCTTTGTCCTTCTTGAACAACTCATTTGTGATGAGATTGCCCAAAAGCCCCATTGGTGTCATCCTTGGTAACTCGGGAGAGTTGAGGAATAGTGTCACCAATGTCTCATACTTGTCCGGAAGAGCCCTAAGAATCTTGCGCACAATGTCAACATCAAGAAGGTTAGTTCTAAGACCTTTGAGCTCATTCACAATGTTGTTGAGTCTTGAAAATATCTCATTGATGTTTTCATGAGGCAACATTATGAATGTCTCATATTTGATCCGAAACCTATACAATTTGGCTTCTTTGACCGTGGATGTACCCTTATGGATTTTCGAGAGAGTTGTCCAAATAGCATGAGTATTTTTCAAGTTGCTCACTCTATTGAACTCATCCGTGTTCAAAGCGCCAAAAAGAGCGTTCATAACTTGAGCATCTAAATGAGCGTTACGTGTATCCTGATTCATGAGTTCTAGTGGATTAAGAGGCATAGCAAAACCCTCATTTATGATTCTCCAAATGCTTGGACTCATGGCCTTTAAATAAATTAACATTCTAATTTTCTAATAAGCATAATTAGAGCCATCAAATAGTGAAGCCCTTCCTAAAACTATTCCCTCACTAGCCATCCTTTTCTCTCTTAGATGGTTAAGTCTAAATCAATGAGAGACCAAGCTCTGATACTACTTGTAGGATCAAGGATAATCGACTAGAGGGGGGTGAATAGGAGGTTTTTAAACTTTTTAACAATTTAACAATTTTAGCCAATTAATAACTTAGTCTAAACAAGTTACACTACTAGCTAAGCAATTCAACACAATAAACAAGCTAGAAATATAAATGCGGAAATGGTAGAGACTAGAAATAACCACAATGACACAACGATATTTTTCCCGTGGTATCGAAGACTTGCCGGTCTTCACTAGTCCACGTTGAGGAAGCTTGACACCTCAAGCCGGCTCCACGAATTAAGCCTTCTCTCGATCACTATGGTTGTTCTTCCTCCGCTCCAGAGATGGTGAACACTGAACCACTCACAAGCTTGCACCGGGCCTCTTCACAATCTTCTTGAAGAGATCACCGTGCTCCACCGCCAAGCCATCTAGAAGTGCAGCAACACTTCAAGAGTAATAGATCAACAACCTTCGCTTGGCATCACTTAAGTACAAATGGATCAACTAGGAGAATGGATGCACTTGAATGAAACTCAACAACCTCACAATGAATGCATAAGAGAATTTTGGAGTTGAGTGAATGCTCAAGGCTCTCAAGGCTCTATAGATGTTAAATGGACACTAGCAACCTGTCCTTGAGCAGTTGGGGAGGTATTTATAACCCCCACCAACAAATATGACCGTTGGGGAGGAGTCTCCAAACTTTCAGAGAAAATCGGTACAACCGCAGTTCAAGTTGCGGTACAACAGCTCTTGTAACAGAGCACCATAACGACTATAACAGTCGCATTTAATGCTCTGACATAGCCGTTGGAATTTCCCGAGCGGTACGACCACCAACTAAACTTCGGTACAACCGCATCGCCAGGTCGTACCGTATTGACGAACGGTACAACCGATCATAGGGTTTCCAAAATGCTGAAATTACATGCCCTCTGGAAAAATCCAACCGCCATACAAAAATCGGTACAACCGCATCGCGGTTCAACCGTTTCATAGAAGCGGAACGACCGATTCTCAAAGAGAGTTTCTGAGCCAAAATGCACTTGTACTGTTTATATTGAACCGCCAACTAAAAATCGGAACGACCGCAATGCGGTAGTACCGCTCAAGGAGCCGGTCATACCGCATTTGAGCTTAGTTGGCTGATGCCTTCAAAATCCGGTACTATCGCCAAGTAAAGTGCGGTCATACAAGCACTAAGCTAGACAACCGCCATTATAATCAAGCAGATCGCCGATTTCTAATAAATGCGCTTAAGGCTTTCAACTTCATTTTTAAGTTCAAATTCAAATGCATGCATGATCTTAAATTGATCCATATGGCACAAGAACATGTTATCAAGCTACTAGTCATGATCCCTCTTAATAGTACGATATTTAACCTATAATCCGATCTTCCAACCAATTCACCTAAGACCGATAAAATGTAAAAGGATCCTAGACTACTTGTACCATGTCTTTAAGCCATGTAAATCTTCATATTGTCCTTTAGCATGCATCTTTGCGTCAACAAGTTCACCAATGGGATTAAACCTTGTAATTACTCAATAAACACGTTAATCCCATGTTCACATATTATTATTAATTACCAAAACAATTTTTAGGGTCCTAGATGCTTTCACATGCATCGACCCTTCGACGACCTTCGCACCCTTGGCAGGTACACCGTTCTTCCGTCTTGATCTGTGAGGTTCTTGAGAGCTCCTTGTTTGGATAAGTGGGTATAGTATGGGTGACATAAGTGCTGCTAGGATGATGAAGACTTTAAATCTTAATTACGACATTATTGAGATTATGAAAATTAGTAACTGTG
Organism: Phyllostachys edulis; assembly: GCA_036346405.1. Lineage (NCBI taxonomy): Eukaryota > Viridiplantae > Streptophyta > Magnoliopsida > Poales > Poaceae > Phyllostachys > Phyllostachys edulis. The sequence continues at coordinate 40,716,472 of CM070561.1, forward strand.
ATCTTTCAACAAATTGGTACTTGTATTCTTTGCTAAGCTTGCTCAGGTTGTATAGCTGAATTTTGCAAGAAAATTGTAACTTCTAGGGTTTGGGTTATTCCCCTAGATATGCATGCCAGTTGCAATTTTGTGAGGAGTGCAAACTTTAAAACCAAGTATGTTTGGAACTGCGCTGAAAGTCACAGATAACTATGTGGATGCTGATGTTACAAAGCAGGCAAGTGGCTTACGTGACCATTTATTGGATATAGCTGTCAACTCTTACTTGAAAGCATAGTATGCATTGTACCTTCATGAATTTCTTTCTACACAATTGCAACTCAAATCACTAGATTTGAATTTAGCAACTGATCTTTTCCTCGGTCCACAAGAGGGTAAATGGAAAATAGCAGATCAAATGGCCAATGTGCACGATGAAATTTCTAAATATGACAAACATAGTGGCATTGCGGAAGAGATCGAACATGCTCGTTCCTCCCAAGCACCATCTAGAACATACAATGTTATTGAGCCACCCTACTTGGTTATGGAAAGTTATCCAGGTTTGGGTTATTCCCCTAGATATGCATGACAATTGTAATTTTGTGAGGAGTGCGAACTTTAAAATCAAGTCTGTTTGGAACTGCACTGAAAGTCATGTAAAGAGGCTGGATTTGAGTTGCTTCTTTGGCAATCTGTTTACATTATTTTCCTATTAAACTGGCTTAAGAAGCTTACCTGACGCTACTCCTACAATGTGCCGATCTAGTCCTTGCTCAAGATCCATTTCCTTCATTGATGTCGACACTTTTCTGTCTACCTGTTCAATTTCTAACAGCCACCGAATTCTTTGCCCCTTTTGTCCATCTATTCTATATTGTTTGCGTCATTCAGGTATGCTATTTTGCCTTCTCCCGTAACTTGCATATTGTTTGTTAGCTGAATTACTGTATAACATGTTATTGCATACATTGTGCTGTAGGCCCTGATAACATGCTATGGAGAAGAAGCTTTTGACAGATCAAGCTTCCATGACTGCCTTCTTAACGATGTTTGCCACACAATGTCAGGATATGATATTGGTTGAGAATATTTTGTATCCAAGTACATCAATCCCTCTTGTCATCCAAAAGATATGGTCTGGAGATGGACATATCCTTATATTCGGAGGTGTGCACTATTTTTCAAGATGCTAAGATCATCTTCCTCAACACCCTTATATGACACTTCTAATATTTGGGAAGGATCACATCTTTACTTGAATAATACCACAATAGAAGGCAGTTCTTCGCTGGTAATAGAGATGTATGGAATGAGAGAATTGGAACACCTGTTTCAGATTCAGTCATTGGATCTGATTCTACAAGATGAATATGTACATATGCTCGCCTTAAAATGGTCTCAACATTTCTGTGAAGACTACAGATCCCGTAAATACAGAGCAGTTCTCTTTTCTACCCTTGCAGTCCCATTTAGGTTGATACAATTACCACCTATCTACCAAGTTCTCCTAGAAAGGTTCAGTTTCAATCTACTAAGCTGATATTCTATTGATTTGAATATTCTAGGCTGGAATTCTATTCTTTTCTACTAAGCTTCAGGAAATAGACATTGTTTTTTTAAGATAATGACTTATTGTTTTTACCACTAGCTATGTCAAGATGCAATGCCCTGATTGTGGTTTAGTGCCTGATGAATCGGTTAGATGTACTAATTTATTTCAGATCACTTAGGTGTTCTTCTCTTATTCTTTTATGCTAAAATGTGGGGTTTATCAATGGATTGTTAGGATTAGGTGCAGAACAGGGAAATTGACATATTTATAATAACAAACCATATTTTTAGTTCTTCCAAAATAATTAGATTTTGTGCAATAAAGGGAAGATCGGCAGTCTGACTTTGTTATAGTCCACCCCTCAATCCAGCTTTTAGGATTTGGTTATTTGTATTCATGGAAGCAGACTACCTTATGGGCTTAATTCAAATTACTACAGAGAGGATATGTATCTGTTAGTGCAAAAAAAATGTGCATGCTATTCTTCCATCTGGGAGTCCTTGCTGTCTATATTGTGTTTATCTTAGGATTAATTATTGATAAAGAAAAGACAGTGAAGTGGCTAATTCATTATTTTTTCAAGTAGCAAATTGGCCTTCGTTAGGCTGGTGGCGCACACATGGCATTGGCTGGGTCCTTAAAGTTTAGTATTGTACCGGTCATTGTGTCAGTTTGGGTTCGGGATTTTGATATCGATGCCGGGTTGTGGGTTAAACTAAGGCTTATACCAATATAATTGTGGGCGGAAGTTGTATCTTGGGTATTTGTATCCCTTTCAAATAATAGGTTCGAGCTGTCACTGTCCTGCCATTGTTCCAGCTTTTCAGTCTTATGGATATACACGTACTTATGCAACCTTATTGCTTATGTTTGTAACTTATACTTAATTGCATGATTGTAAGGTTGATTCGCTAGGGGTGTTAAAAGATAGAGCATGGTTGGCACCCTTTAACTCATATAACTTACTGGAAGCAGCATCAACAACACAATTTCATAATTTAGGATTATTGATTTACTTATTAGGCTATGGGATATAGCCTATGTTACCCACAATATTGAATTGAAGTTATGCCCTATTGCATGTTGTGCAACATTGCAAATACATCTCTTCTGCGTATAGGCCTAGAGTTTATTCACGGCTACATTGAAATGGTTGAATTTTTACCACCTTTTGTAAAACACTATATGTGCAAACAACTGTTGATAAAAATATTACATAAGTCCTAATGCTAGAGCAGTTTTGTTTTCTTCTTCACATGCCATAGTCTTTCATGTTTGTCTCCGCACCAAGACACGTGCAAGCATCTAGTGTAAGAGAAGAGAAGAGAAGAGAAGAGTGTTATAGCAGTTTGAGATAGCATAGCCACCTAACAAAGTGTGTTCTGTTGTAGATTGTAATAGTGTTTGTGTAATTATATATCCGTGTATTACAAGATAGCATAGCCATCTAAACAACTGTAGCATTATTCGTAATGTAACTTTCTAAGTACTTAGTTTATTGTTAAATAATGATTTGGAATATGGTTACCTGGCTGCAAAAAGTGCAAAAATTGCAACGGTTTTGCTTTGACTTATGGTCAGCCTAAGTTTTGATAATGCACCAATTAATTAAAAAAAGTAACAAACCTTGCTAGAGAGTGGGTGTACTATTGTGGTTTGATTTGGTGCACTCACATGTATTTGCTATTTTTAGAAGAAGAAAGAACTATGAATTTCCTATAAAAAGAAAAAAAAAGCTTCACATCGAGAAGATTTGCTGTTTGGTTTGAAACCCCAACTAGCTTTACTAAAATTTGGTAATACCTTGAAGAATTGGCCACCATCTGATTTGAAGCCAAAATTTGGTAATACTGAAGAAATCTAACACCACACACGGACAATCCAAGCGTGACCAAATCACTCGTCCTAAATTTAGCGTTATCAATTTTTGGTATTACCATAACCTAAACACCTCATTTGTCTAGGTTTTGGCGTTGTTACATTGCCATTTTAGTTTAGTACACAGGTGTCAGAACCAAACAACCCTTGTACGAAGGTCGAAATCATTTTTTCGCCACGACAGGGACAAGAGCCGAATAACTCTAGAAAAACACGGCCAAGGAAGTGAGAACTGAGAAGCCTCGCCTAGCCGCTGGGACGTTCCGTCCTGTTGCCCAGCAATGCCGGCCGGCCTCGCATGCACGCCCGCCAATGCAACGAGTGGCGCCACGCGGTCGTTGCTCGCTGCGCTGACAGGAACGGCTCTTCGCCGCCTCATCCCCCTCCCGCCCACAAAAAGCCCCTCCCACTGACCCGCGGGCCCGGCGCCCTCCTGCCCCCACCGCCCTCCCCCGCGCCTCCTGCGCCGTACACGTTGCTCTCACTGACACGCCCGCCACGCAACTATCCGGACCCACGTGCCAGTGAGTGAACCCGTGGGCCCGCCTGGTGATATAGCGACGGGCTGCAAGAGCTTTTTGCTCAAAAAGCCGGAAAGCTTTCCCTTCCAGTTCCCGTCGACGTCGCGTTTACCCTTTTCCCAATCCGCTCCGCCTCTCTCCACCACCACCACCACCGCAACCGCTTCCGCCGCCTCCGTTTCCGTTTCCCACCGTAGCAGCTTCTGGAAGCGCGTGGCCTCGCCGTAGACTCCGCTGATGCTTCTCCGCCCCGTCTCCTCCCCGCCTCCTCCCCACCTCCCCTCCGCCGCCGCTCGCCGGAGCGCTGCCCCCGCGACCGCGTCCTTCTTCCTCATCCTCCGGAGCCGCCAGCGACGGCGCCGCCGACCGTACCCTCTCCTCCGTGCCTCCCTCTCCGATCTCCTCGCCAACCTTCCCGCCTCGCTCGCGCTCGTCGGCCCCGTCGCGGTCGCCGCGGCGGCGGCGGTTGCGTCCTCCTTCTCCTCCTCCTCCTATTTTCGCAGCAGCCTCCCGCCGCCGTACCCCGACTCGGATTACGGCGAGGCGTGCGGGGATGTCGCCGGCGAGTGGATCCTCTTCACCAGCCCGACGCCGTTCAACCGGTGCGTTCTGCTGCGGTGCCCGTCGGTGTCATTCGAGGACGGGGGCGTGCTGCTCGACGGCGTCAACGAGCGGCTGCTCACCGAGGAGCGGCACTACGTGAACCTGAGCCGCGGCCGCATCCCCGCGGCGCTCGGCGGGGATGACGCCGGCGATATATTCTATCAGAGGGTTTGCATCCCCTCGGAGGATGGCGGTGTGATCGCTCTTGATTGGCCTGACAATTTGGATTTGGATAAGGAGCATGGGCTTGATTCCACGGTATTTATTGTGCCCGGAACGCCTGAGGGGAGCATGGAGAGGGGCATCAAGATGTTCGTGCTGGGTGCACTGAAGAATGGCTACTTCCCCATTGTGGTGAATCCCAGAGGGTGTGGCGGGTCACCACTTACTACGCCAAGGTGAAATTCAGCACTTATTTCTTTCTTAGTCTAAAATTTTCACATTAAGGATGCTTAGATGGTACCATAGCTAGAGTAGATGATTAGCATTTAGCAGTCAGAAACAGTTCTCTATGAGCAAAACTAGAAGCTTGTTATTACTCGTAAGTGTTCACGGATTGATATTTCGTAATTCACTTTGAACTTCTCAATTTTTGTTGCTTGTGTTTGTTAGACCTAAATATCCGTAAGTCCATGCTACATCTGTACATCTGTATTAGTAACTGTTGTCCATTCTGAAGTCTGGTTAGACAAATTATTGTTTATACAACCTAGTGGTTGTTAGTACTGAAGTGTAACAAGTTACTACAAAAGTTTAGAGTAGCAAGTGAGTGTTATTACTGGAGAATAACACAGATTCATTTCGGAATGGTAGAAACTGTGATTGAACTGTATGTGGAAATGGCCATACTTGTAGTTTTCGTAGTGGATCATCTTTTGAGTAACCATTTTAGACAAAGTGCATCATTTACTAATTTAATACACTTAGTTGACTAATAAATTCTAACGGGAGATAGCATAGGCTTGTTGTCTGGACAAAAGTTAGAATTTTTCTTACCGCTCTTACTGAAAAAGGTTGGAAGTGTCGGAAATTTGAAGTTTTTGGTAGCGGAAATGGATCAATGAGTGCACATAATTGAGCTTCAAATCTTCCCTGTAGCAAATGTTTGCAGTATGGCTTTGGCAAGAAAATTTCGGACAGTGTAGTCAAGCATAAGTGTTAGCTCGCCTCTTACCTGTTATTCTACTAAGCCATTAGTAATCATAGTTTAGATTTGTGATACTGGAAATTATTGTAATTTGGGAACTCCAGGGACCGCTTATCGTGACCACTTGTGCACTCTAATACTGTTGACGTAATGCTCCCCTTTTATCCAGTAACATCGTTGCATTAGTGTACCTATTCGTGCTTGTACATATGTTTTGAGGTGTGGCTGTGATGGATATCTGTTATAAAATTGTAGGGCTTCTAAACTACCTGCTTATGTAGGTTATTTACAGCAGCTGACAGTGATGATATCTGCACAGCAATACGCTTTATAAACAGTAAAAGACCTTGGACAACACTGATGGGTGTTGGATGGGGATATGGTGCCAATATGCTGACAAAGTACCTTGTGGAAGTTGGAGAGTCTACTCCTATTACTGCTGCTGTTTGTATTGACAATCCTTTTGACCTACAAGAAGCAACAAGATTGTTTCCTCATCATATCGCTCTTGATCGAAAGCTCACAGCTGGCTTGGTTGATATTCTGCGTTCCAATAAGGTTGTGACCCCGTCGTGATCTCCAAAAATTCTTCCCCCTTTTCTCATGCTCTTGCATATGTTCACATGTGCACAATCTAACACGTGCACGTGTGCACACATCAATTCACAGAACAAGTGCAAATTCATTGTAGTAAATAGCTGGTGCTAGTATCTCTTTTTAGCACTCCCTGTAAATAGAACAAGGATCTAAGAAGTTGAATAACCAGCAGCTCCTGAAATGGACTCAATAATTCACTGTATTTGCAAGGTCTTTCTTTTCCATGGAAGGGCATTTAGCCCAAGATAACTGATGTTTTATTCTTTCAGGAACTCTTTCAAGGAAAAGCTAAAGACTTTGATGTTCAAAAGGCTTTATCAGCCAATTCTTTGCGTGACTTTGATGGAGCAATATCCATGGTTTCCCATGGGTTTGCTACTGTTGATGACTTCTATTCGGAAAATAGCACAAGGTTGTCAGTTGCCCATGTGAAAATACCTGTACTATTTATACAGGTATAATTCTTAACTATAGTTAATATAAGCAATGGTATACATTAGTTAACTTGTCATTTACATATCATATTAATCGCAATGTCAGGATATCCAAATAATAAACTCCCATCTTATGCCGAATCTAGTTTGATGCCTTGTCAACACCGTCTTTCTGGTTATCTAATTTTGAAGCCATATCTTGCAGAGTGATGATGGGACTGTGCCACTTCTTTCAGTACCACGCAGTTCAATATCAGAAAATCCTTTTACAAGCCTTCTCCTTTGTTCTTGTGTACATTCCACTGTCTTCACCTTTGAGAGATATGCTGTATTATGGTGCCAGAATATTGCCTTAGAGGTATATATTGTCATTTCTTTATTTGACTCCCAATGGAGGCATTCTTGTACCACTTCAAACAGGAGTAGACATGCATATTTTATAATTTTCAACAAGATTTATATACAAAAAATCCATCAATGGGCATTTTTCAAAGTAGCTGGTGAACAGTTATCAACATTCCACCTCCCTCTCTCTCTCCCTGTGTGTGTGTGTGTGTGTGAGTGGGCATGCGTGCACATGGTCAATTATAATCTGCCCAACCAGATCTCCTGCAACTGTTTGGCCCTTTTTTTCTCCACTAGTAGGGGTTATTTAATTGTTAAGGGTTAGATGCACTTATGATCTATTGTAAGCAGTTGCATTGAACAGTTGCTCGCAGTAGTATATAGAATTTAACATTCTTATGCATCGCTTCTGTAATTGCTACTGTCATGTTGTGCATTTTTCACATTAAATTGTTATTTGGATTTATGCAGTGGCTGTCAGGAGTGGAGTTTGCACTTCTGAAGGGTCGCCATCCACTTATTAAAGATTTGGACATCACTATTAACCCATCCAAAGGTCTAACATTTGTTGAACCCCAAACGAATGATAGGAAGGTTCCAAAAGTAAATAATTTTCGTCAGCAATCTCAATTTATTTTGTATAATAATGTTCCACATGGAATAAATGAGCTGCTGGTTGATTCCGCAAAAGGATATTCTGCTGTTCAAAACAAAGAAAATGTGCAGTTAAAAGATAATGGTGATGTACATAGGGTAAGCAAAGATTCAGATGTAGAAGAGTCAGAAGAGAGTTCTGAAGATGTTGAAAAAGGTCATGTACTACAATCAGCAACTCTTGTGATGAATATGCTGGATGCTACAATGCCTGGTACTCTGGATGATGATCAGAAGAAGAAGGTAGAGAAGACTAAGCAAACATTGTTATTTGCTTTTCTTGAAGTTCATATATCTACTCATTCCTCAGTAGTCAGTCCTAAAGAAATGTATTGGCCTAGCTCCTAATTTTGTTGTATTTTTCATTTAGGATTTACGCTCTTTTTACAAATTAATTCGTTATAATAAGCTTAGTGTCAACCAAGGGTCATGTAACCGGAACCGGGATGGATCCCGCCCCCTGGCCGGTACCGGTAACCGGCCGGTTACTGGTCCGGTTACCGGTTTCCCGGTATGAAATTCGCTAAAATTTGATTAAAAACCATCCGAAATTCAAAATTTAGAATTTGAATTTGAAAAAACCGAGAAAACCGGCCGGTAGCCGGTAACCGGCGGTTACCGGCCGGGAATTTGATCCCTGGTGTCAACTGTCAAGTCACCTAATTTAAAGTGTCCTTTTTTTTTCTCTCACTCTTTTGCGTTTTATGCTGTGTGTTAGATATACATGGAGTTAATGTTGGATACTTGGATATTTGAGCATGAAAACTTCATATGAAATGGAAATTTTCCTTTTATGCATATACTGCACCATAGGTTTCTTTCAAGTCCAAATGGAAAAATCAAAATCCTCTGTGCATTATCGCATTTTATTTCCAGAAATATAGGCCACTAATTCTCATAAACATCTTAAAAGCTTTTTTCTCATGCTCAGTGTTTAATTTATTTGGGTTGTAATTGTTGGGAATCTTTTCAGCACTTGAGCAGACTCCGACCCAACTAAATACCGTCAATGCACAATAAATTCGAGATATATTTCCAACTCATTTGAAATGAATCTGCTAGCTGTTTGAATGCTTCATCCATCTAGATGGATTTGGGGTGACAGCTGTAGCTTTTCTGCTAAGTTGAATGTTTAGATTACCTGCATCTCCGCAAAATAATATCATCCTAAATAAGAGAACAGATATTGTTTAGAAACTAAAAGTATGTTTTCTTTTTCTGGAAAGATACAGAATTGCGTGCTATCGTCTTGTGAATCATACGACAAGCTGCTTACATTTTTTTTCTTGTCATAAGGTTCTGGTAGCAGTTGAACAAGGTGAATCTCTGGTGAAAGCTCTAGAAGAAGCTGTACCTGAAGATGTGCGTGGAAAACTCACAACTTTTGTGACTGAAATTTTACAATCCAAACGAGAAAATTTCAGTTTAGATGCATTGAAGCGACTTGGCTGGACTAATGCAAGATCAACCACCAGGATAGCAGTCCAAGAAAAGATCAAAGATTCAGATCAGGAAAGTGGGCTGAAGGATGCCAAAATGAATGATAAGAACAGAAGTGTTGCAACCAGTGGTGAGGACGAACAAAAAGATACTAATTTGACCTCAAACGACAATAATCCTGGAGAAGGCATCGAGTTATCGCAAGGAAAGCCTTCCCAAACTTCTGGGCCTGTTGGAGCTGGAACAGAAATGGGAAGTGAACAAACTCAACCCAATAAATCAGAGAAAGCAAACTCTGGTACAAATCAAGGCAGTGAAGAGCAGCATAGAACCGATCAGGGCAATGAAACAGCTCCAAAGCACATTTCCGATGATCAATCAACGACCAGCTCAAACGGGGCTCCTAGAGAGCGAGCGCAGTCGCCAGATGCTACAGTAGATCAGAATGCACAGTCTCATGCGATAGAAAAGGAAGGTGATGCAGTTCGTGCCAATGAAGATAAGGCTGCACATAATTTTACTGATCAAAGTATGCAAGCCTCTAAAACAGAAGAATCTAAACCTCCCCAAATCGATGTGACACAGGCCTTAGACGCCTTAACTGGATTTGATGACTCGACTCAAATGGCTGTCAACAGTGTATTTGGAGTTCTTGAAAATATGATTGACCAGTTTGAAAAACAACATGATTCTGAGAACAGGGATAATTCTGATGGAACTACTGATGAACCTTCTGTGGATGGGATGGAGTCTCAAGTGACAGGTGATATGGGCAGAGAGTTGAGTGGAAAAAACCTAAATCCATCATCTTATCAACCAGAAAATAACATTTCTGGAAGAGTTCATTCAATCATGTCTGAGGATCGCACTTTTGGTGAGAGAAATTCCAATTTAAGCATAGTTTCATCTGCTAAAGGAAAGATAAGAAACTATCAAAGATATAGAGCTGATAACTATGTGGATGCTGATGTTACAAAGCAGGCAAGTGGCTTACCTGACCATTTATTGGATATAGCTGTCAGCTCTTACTTGAAGGCACAGTATGCATTGTTCCTTCATGAGTTTCTTTCTACACAATTGCAACTCAAATCACCAGATTTGAATTCAGCAACTGATCTTTTCCTCGATCCACAAGAGGGTAAATGGAAAATAGCAGATCAAATGGCCAATGTGCATGATGAAATTTCTAAATATGACAAACATAGCGGCATCGCGGAAGAGATCGAACATGCTCGTTCCTCCCAAGCACCATCTAGAACAGACAATGTTATTGAGCCACCCTACTTGGTTATGGAAAGTTTTCTGGACTCTAGAAACAAGACAAATGAATGGAATAATAAAGTAGCAACCAGGTTACCTGATAATGCTTTGGGAGAGACACTTACATGCTTCATTAGAGATGAATTAGAAAATGCCCTCAAAATTGAAGTTGGTCGCAAACTAGGGATAACAAACACTGAGCAACTTGAAAGAAGTCTTGCACGTGATGTGGAGCGATTTGCTGCTCAAGTTTCTAGAACTATTGTGTTTGACAGCGAGTTGTACTCAGCGGTTTGTGTGCAAAGGAATCCAACAACTGTCAAATTTGGTATGACTCGTGGAGAAAATGTTATTGAAGCTGTATCAACTGCAGTTCAGCAATCTCATGATCTGAGAAACATTCTTCCAGTAGGTGTCATAGTTGGTGTAACTTTAGCATCTTTGAGAAATTACTTCCATGTTGGTGTGTCTAAGCATGATGATCAGATGAAAGCCACCGTCAAGTCAGGAATTTTAAATGAGGATCTAATTGTTCAGGAGACTGGCAAAGCAAATACAGATAATCCTTACTCAAAAAGAGAAGCAAATGCAGATAACCTTTCCCAAGAAAAAGAAGCAAATGCAGATAATCCTTCCTCAGAAAAAGAAGCAAATACAGTTAATCATGTTGAGAAAACTGGTGGGCACAAACAGCAGAAGATGACGAGGTCAGAGGGTCAAGGTATGATGGTTGGGGCTGTAACAGCTGCCCTAGGTGCTTCCGCTTTTGTAGCACATCATCAAGTAAGTAAATTAATGCCCCAAAGTTTTGTTCTTATTTATAATTTCCATTGTGCCATCTTGCGTAGCTGCTATTGCCTATTTTGTTTATCAATCCTTCTGGTCATGTTTAAAATTAGCTGGATGAGATAAAACAAAACATATTTCTACATTTTTCTTTTAGCATTTAATTTTTCTTGCACAAAACACATGGGTTCTTCTGGTGTCAGCCCAGCTTTTTGGTTGAACTAAATGTCTAGTAAAGTATCAGGTAATAGTTCCCACTTGTAATAAGTCCAAGAGTGCACAGGATTCCATTCTTATAACAGATACTTACATTCCCCGTTACACTAAAATAGATGCCAGCTGCATATTTGAATTATTCGTAATTCCTAGTTCATGTTGTTGGAAGTTGGAACATTGTTTAACATGTTTTTCTAGCAATACATAACTTTGTTTATATTTCAGCAAAATAAGGCTGAAAACGGTGATAGCACCACCGCGTCCTCTCAGCATAAGCTTGAGGAAACTGCACAGGAAAAGAGCCAGGACAACTTAATGAGCAGCTTTGCTGAGAAAGCCCTATCTGTTGCAGCTCCCGTAGTACCCACAAAGGTCGATGGTGAAGTTGATCATGAAAGGTCTGTTTAATGTTACTGTTTTTTTGTTCCCATTTCATTTCTCCTTTTCTCTCTCTTTGTATTCTCTTGAATACTCTTACCACATGCAACTTTTACAAGCAGGCTTGTTGCAGTTCTAGCTGAACTAGGACAAAAAGGTGGGATTTTGAGGTTTGTGGGGAAATTTGCTCTACTCTGGGGAGGTGTTCGTGGTGCTATGAGCTTGACTGATAGGCTTATCTCATTCTTACATATCAGCGAACGGCCCTTATTTCAGAGGTTAGTCCTTCAAAGTTCTAATTCATACCAGAAAAAAACATTCAAACAGAGGGGGGGAATATAATTCAAATGGTGTGCCTTCATCAAATGGATTATGTTAGTAGGGTATGAAATTCTTAAAAATGATTTGCACTGCCGTTGTTCTCGTTTGGAAGCAGCATGATTTGTCAGTATGAGGTTCTGCATGATGTGTGAGTGAAATCTGGAGATTATATATAATTTGGTTATGTGCAATGTATCCTAGAACTTAGATAAAATGGTGATGTGTTAGGAAAACAAATATGATGCCAACGTAGTGAGTGGAAACTACTTTGGACCTAGATAAATCAGAGTTCTTCTAAAAAACGAAGATACACAGTGAACTAATGCAATTTCACGACCGTTATAAAACTATGACAGTAGTGTTTCTATCAAAACATACTGTGACTTTTTTTGTTACTTCTTCCCCTCCCTGAACTAGTTCGCATGGCATGTTTCCTGATGCCATCCATGTAGCTAGAGGTGGTTAGCCATAGTCTCTCTATCTTGCCTTTTGGCTGATAGCATATAAATGCCTGATGTCTCTCCGGAAATGTCACCAGATGTAACCAATATTTAACAAGTTCTAGATGCTTCTGTTTCAGACACTAGCTTGAATTGTGTGTTTCACTGTTTTGATTTTGTTAGTATTCAGCTAATTGTTTCCTCATTTATACTAGGGTGTGAGGTTTTTCATTTCTTTTATTCCTTTTTTATGGGTACTGGAAGAGGAGTTACCCATAAATTTTTTGGTTCAGCCAACAGCTTTTGCATGCTTTGCATGTCGTGTAGTTGCACTTCTAAAGAAAGGGAACTGATGACCATTTGTTTCATACGTCAAACAGCCAGAAATTTATGTTTTATTTTATAAGCTATAAAAGTATTCAGAGCAATATCAATGAGTGGCGCCTTCTCAAGCAGTAGTGGTTACTTGAAACCTGGTTGGGTTGAATTAGTTTTCTTAGTGTAAGTGTTATGTGAATACTGTTCCTGTCCCTTTATGTACTAGTTAGGTGAAATTTCTGTTGCGTAGTCATATTAAATACGTATTACGTATACCTTTTCCTGGTGATTTCCTGTTATCAGGTTGTTCTTGACTTATGCCTTTTTCTCATTCTTAGGATAATGGGATTTTCCTTCATGGTACTTGTTCTATGGTCTCCTGTTGTGATCCCTCTACTGCCAACACTTGTTCAAAGTTGGACAATAAGCGCTTCAACAGGAATTGTTGGATATGCTTGCATTGTTGGACTGTATGTATCTATAATGATACTTGTCATGCTATGGGGCAAAAGAATACGTGGCTACGACAATCCAGTTGAGCAATATGGGATGAATCTTGCATCTACATCAAGGGTATAAACTGTCTTCCCTATGCAACCTTCCTTGGTCTTGTGTAGAAGGATTTGTAGAATGCTCCCAGCACACACACACACACACACATATATATATGATAACTACCTTTGATTCCAGGTGCGAGAATTTTTTCAAGGTCTTGTTGGAGGTGTAACTGTTGTTGGGTTGGTGCATTCAATAAGCATTTTACTTGGTTTTGCAACTTTTCGGATAGGGTCGTCTTCAATCTTTGCTAGACCCTTTGATCTTCTCAAGTCTTCTAGTAATGTATTCTTGCTAGCTCTTAGATGCTTTGTCACAGCCACTAGCATTGCCGTGGTGGAAGAAGTGGTTTTCAGATCATGGCTTCCAGAAGAAATTGCTGTTGACCTTGGTTACTACAATGCCATCCTGATATCTGGAGTTGTTTTTTCTCTAATTCACCGGTATGTCCATTCTGGCCACTATCCCTTCTATTATTTCACTACTTTATTAGTTAACGCATGCTTCATGTTACTGCTGGTAAATTCTCGAGGCATTCATCACTAGATTTGGGATCTAAAACCCATTGAGCGACTGACTGTGATTTAGGAGGCAATACCAATGACACTGGCAGGTGTGACCTGGTGGTGGGGTGGGTGTTGGGGAGGGGGAAAGAACACAAAGGAGGGAGGGGAGGGTAGTGGCAGGAAACAGAATGGGTTGAGTAAACATATTTAATTTATGGTTAGTGGGACTGGGCTGTAGAAGGGTTCAATCCTAGCAGTGCTATATTGCTGTAAAATGAAGCATGATTTCGCCCCATTAACAAACAAGCTAGTTATTTTTCTTTCTGTAGTGGCCTTAGATATTACTTATATAAAGAAAGTCGAGGATACAAGTATTCATGGGTTGATTTATGTTTTTTTATATACAAGCCTGATTCAGTTGTGTAAGCACCAAAAAATGTTGACCTCCCTACAAATGAATGGCAGGTCTCTACCTTCAATACCTGGTTTCTTGCTACTTTCACTGGTGCTTTTTGGACTCAAACAAAGAACGCAAGGGAAGCTCGCTGCACCTATTGGCCTGCGCTCTGGAATCATGACTGCTAGTTATCTAATACAAAGCAGTGGCATTATTACATCCAAACCTGAAACTCCATTCTGGATGATTAGCACCTACCATCTTCATCATTTTGATGGTGTAATTGGCTTAAGTATTTGGGCTCTACTTGCTATCCTTTTCTTCCCACAAAAACCCGTTCAGAGGGATACTTCTGTGTCGTGAGAATCAGAAAAGAAAAAAGAACTCGACATATAGCTAGTGAGGTGAGCTTCATCAAAAACGTCATCTCTGTACAAAGTCTATGTCAGCAATGAAGTGCTTCTCTTGAATACCACGTTAAACTGCAGCTCAAATTTCTGATGCATTGATTTCTGATGCATTGCAACTTGCTAGCTGCGAAAAGGAAGCAGACGGTTAGCTCTTTGTTTACATTGAGTGAGAGGTACCGCTGAATGCAATGGCTTTGGGGCTGTCGCTGGGGTATCTGGCCTTCATGCTTGGCAAATTTGTATACTACCCTTTTCTGGACTGTTTGGATCAACTTGTAATCTTCCAGGTTATAAGATTACCTCCATACAGGGATAACTTCTTCCATTCATTATACGGTACGTATCTTAACTTAAACTTTATTTGTAGTGTGCTAAATTGATAACTCTCTTCACTGTTACTGTTCATGCAGGTGGGAAAGAATAAACTAACCAAGTTGTTGGATATGCTCAGGGAGAAACTAGCACATATGGTAATATATTGGTTACCATTTTAGCCATAAGTATGTTGCGCAGAGTCATCTGACTTTGTTCTATAGTTCATACTAATTACTTCACTTGTAGATTTGGTCAGTAGATCATCTAGTCTATTTTTGTTTTTGAATCTTCGGATACAAGCATACCCAAGTTTTGATGCAGCAATTTTTGCCCAACAAATACTGTACTTAGAAAATAGATCCAGGGCATAGTTAGCTTATGCCACCTACAGTTATGTATCTTCCCCCCTCTCCTCTATTCTTTGTTAGTGTAATGTTTACTCCTATGTACAGATTTTTTTTTTATTGAGATTTACAAGGAAAATAGACATGTTACCCATGTATGATACTTCTATGCTCTTTGGCTAACTTCTTGTGCAGAATTTTTTTTAACTGAATTATGCAGAAATTCTTGTCTCTTATTTCAACAATATTTTCTCGTCTCTTGCTTCAACAAGGAAAATACTTTCTGTTGTTGTCTCTTCTTAATGCAGCGACACACAAATTTTTTGCGTGTTCTTGAAAAGCATTTTTTTTCTGATCTTATTTTTTGGTGTTCATCTGGGTTCTGAATCTGTAAATTATGTAAGTAGCATGTAGCAAAGCAAATCTGGTGAAGGAGAGCCTGAATCCAGCTAAAGACGATGCCTAGCGAGCGGGAGCAATTCTTTTCTACCTCGATGCTATGTGGAGCTGAATTGATGATGCCTAGAGAAAAATCTCTCGCCGAGAACTTCCCGCGAGATCGGACGGTGCCTGCGATGCCACGTGGCCATGCTTCTCCACAGCAGGAAAGTCCCGGCCGCGCCGTGGGCCTCGTGGCGAAAGTGCGAAACCATCAGCTCGTGTTCGTTCGCTCCCACTCCTCGGGTCACCTCACCTCGCCTCCTCCGCTTCCAGCCTTCCCATGGCGGCGGCGGCGGCTCACCTCCTCTACTCCCCACCCGCTGCCTGTCCACTAAACCCCCGTGCCCTCCTTCCTCCCCACGCCCGCCGCTACACCCACGGGACCAAAGCTGCCAGGAGCCTCTCCTGCCGTCCCCGCCCCCGCCCCATTGCCACGGGGGAGGCCTTACCTACGGGAGAACTCCTGCCACATCTTCCCGCCCCCGCGCGGCCGCCGCCCGCTCGCCGTCATCGAGTTCCTCGTCGGCGTCGTCCCCGATCCACCTACGGGTAGGTGGAATCCATCCATGGTTCGGGGTGGAACCGTACTCGCAGTAATCCACGATCGCTTCGGTGCGTAAAAAAAATACTGATTTGCGTTGGGTCGCGTGGTTGGTTGCAGCCACCTGCTGGAGCTCCTGGCGCAGGAGGGCTTCCTCGTGGTATCCGTGCCGTACAACGTCACCTTCGACCACGAGGCGGCCGCGCGGGAGGTCTTCGAGAGGTTCCACGGCTGCTACGACGCGCTTCTCGCCTCAGGGCTGCCGGAGGCCGGGCTGAGCGCGCTGGACATCGCGGAGCTCCCGCTCTACTCGGTTGGTCACAGATGATCTGAGCATGGAGTGTCGCACGCCACCAGTTTGGTGCTTTGCCATAGAGCAAATTTGAAGCTTTGTTTTGTTGATGTTATTCTTTAACTATTCCTCAATGGGTTGCAGCAACGGTGCGCTGCTTCAGCTGTTGGTGGGGAGCTACTTCTCAGAAAAGATACCAAAGGTTCGCATAAACACCTGTTCTCTTGAATGATTTGGGAGAATAAGGAGACAAAGTTTGAATTCCTAACTTTTTGTGTATAATTCCTTGATAATAATGCTTAGTGTCTTAATTCTTCTTCTTTTTGGTTGGATTCTGATCATTCTAGGCTAAATGGCTAATGCCATTGTTTCATTCAAGTTCAACAATAGGCCGGCATCAGAGGCTGTTCCTTACTTCAAGCAGGTAAAAGTCTTGTGCTTTCTAGCACATTGCATTGTTGTTACCTTATGGTGAATGGGCGTAACTATGCTGCTCAACTGGAATAGATCCCAATTTTGCGAAATTGAAGAAGGAAACAAAAATGAAGTCTTGATCATTTAGCGCCTATTTTCAGCCTGAACATTTGATATATTCGTAACTGGTATACTGAAGTATGACAATGCGAAAGATTCTTTTGTTTGTGTTGGCATACGTTTACCAAGTTTTGAAGAAAGTATATTTTGGCATTCTACAAACTTGCCCAACTTGGCAGGTGATTCTCTTTGTTCCCTGCATTGGGACTTATGCTGCCAAGTAGCTGACCATGACTAACTGGCACGGAAATCAAACAAAACTTTTGAAGTTAGCTTAAGGATTAGGAGAACAATTAATTCTGAACTTTATAAGTTCCTGTGAACTGTGCACATGTGTACCATACCTTCAGTCCCTTCCTAACCCACATTCAAGCCCCCATTCCCACATGATCAGTTTTCCTTGTGCAAAAAACGCACCTATTCCCTGATATTGCACTGCAGCCACTACTGCCATGTGTTTGGTTGGGCCGAGGTTTTGTGTTGGGGGGACGGGATGAGGAATTTTTTTTAAAATAATTTTTTTAAAAAGATAATTACAAAAATATATAGTCGTCCCAAAAAATTACAAAAATGAGTCCCTCACCAGTTCAACTGGCGATAAGAACCTATCGCCAGTTGAACTGGCGACAGGGACCCTCATCCCGCTTGTCGCCGGGCCAAGCACCTATCGCCGGTTGAACTGGCGATCGGTACCTATCGCCGATTAAATCGGCGATATTTCTCGCCGCCAGTTCAGCCGTGACATTCTGAAACCCTAATTTGGTTTACGTATTTGTGATTTTCATAAATTGTGAACGGTACAAAATCTATTAGTCTCACAATAATATTTTTTGATCATCGTATGTTGTTCTAGTGCGGTGGATTTCTGTAGATTTTTGCGAGGACGATTGAAGTATCAATGATTCGTAAGTAGAAAGGTAAGTGATATTACAATGCTGGGAATAACACGGAAGAATCGAATGCGAAAAGACGAAGTGGTTTGATGTTGCGAATTAAAATACACTTTATAATGAAGCTAGGAATAACACAGCACATAGGGTTTGTCACTGCGCAAGGCTGTCTCTTTTGGCCTTGTCACTGTGCAAAGCCGCCCCGTCTGGTTTTGTCATTGCGCAAAGCTGCCCCGTCTGGTCTTGTCACTGCGCAAGGCTGTCTCCTTTGGCCTTGTCACTGCGTAAAGCTGCCCCGTTTGGTCTTGTCACTACGTAAGGCTGTCTCCTTTGGCCTTGTCACTGCGTAAAGCTGCCCCGTCTGGTCTTGTCACTGCGCAAAGCTGCTCCGTGTGGTCTTGTCACTGCGAAAAGCTGTCCCGTTTGGTCTTGTCGCTGTGCAAAGCAGGCAGCCCCATCTAGTCTTGTCATCTGCAAGCTAACACATTACCTGTTTTGTTAGCCTCCCCCCGCGGGCTATAAAATAGGACCACTGGACCCTTAAACCCGTAGGAAGAAGAACATTCTCCGTCATACAGTAACATACTATGGCAGACGCCGAGGGTCCAGTCCAACCGGGGTCACCGAAGTAAGACCTTCCCCTCGAACGGAGGGAGGACTTCGGCCCTAACTACCGGTTGATGCTCAACCGGTATGGCTGAAACGCACCAAGCTCAATCGGCGCCTCGCCCTCCTGGGGGAGCACGATACTGAGACGGCTACGGTGACGTGCGTCAATCACCGGATCAAGCAACTCATACTGGCCTCCGTCCGCCATATCTACAAATTAAGTGCATACATTGTAAAGAGTACGAAACATGTTCTACAAAGTTCTTCCTATTTTACTAACTAGTTTCGTACTTTAAAATTAATTTTTGACATTACCAACATAATTATCACGCACAAATGAGATATTTGTAATAGCCGTCTTCCTATGTACGACAAACTACACTATACACATCTCAAATAATGTACGACGAACTACACTATGTCGCTATTCTACTTAATTCTAGTCGTTATTCTACTTGATTCTATGTCGCTGTTCTACTTGATTCTAGTCGCTATTCTACTTAATTCTATGTCGCTATTCTACTTAATTCTAGTCGCTATTCTACATAATTTGACATAATGTACAAGGTTGCAAAACAAATTACCTGCAAGATGGCCGGCCTACTGGATCCATTGCTCTTTCAATCTCTCTCCTTCACGACGAACCAGCAGAGCTTCGCTACCTTTTTTTTTTCTCTTCCTCTCCTCCTCTCTTCTGTTTTTTTTTTCTAGAATTAAAATGAGGATTGGAGGGATTTTCCTCGGATTTTATAGATGGCATACTGTCGCCAGTTGAACTGGCGATAGGTACCTGTCGCCAGTTCAACTGGTGACAGGAAGACTGTTCAGTTGGATAGGTGCGTGGACTGACGATAGGTGGGATCAGGGTCCTTGTCGAACATATTTTTGTACTTTTTTGAGGTGATTATTTATTTTTGTAATTATCTTTTAAAACAATATCATTTTTTAAAAAATTCATGAGATGAGTTCTACACAGTACTGTGTGTTGAACTACAGCTAGCTATTCCATACTGTGAAGTCCAGAGCGCCAAAAAACCAGGATCAATTATTTTGGTTCAGATATGAGACTAGCAGATTCATCCAGAACCTATTTACACTTCATAAGTTGTTATCAATTAAAACGTTTAACTTATTAGGCTATGGCAAGGTGTCTGAGGAACATGTACAAAGTACAATGCTACTTGATACTTCATTTCCAACATACATTTTATGTTCAGAACTGGTTTCAGTCCTGAGACGTTATATTCTTAGCTTATTACCTTATGTTCTTACCTCCTGGTTTTTTCTTGTTGTTATTCTCTCTCCTTAATAGTAAATTTGTTTTATGCAGATAGGCCCCCTTTTAGTTAACTAATGCCTATGATGGAGGCATCACCTGTATACTCTGTGGCCAGAAATGCAGCAGGTGATTGTTCATTTACCACTTATCTTTATATGATATTTATCGATTAGAAATTAAGTTCCATGGAAAAAAATGTGGTTTACCGCTAACCCTCCATATCAAGCCTGGTAACTTTACTGAGGTTGATGGTAAATCTAGTTCTTAGTTATGGTTTTGTAGCTTCCAGAGTTCCAGTGCTTCATGATATTGCATTGTTGTTGCTATGCCTCATGATCTTCCGTAATTTTCTGGACATGTTAGAAATGTGTCCAAACATTTGTTTAATGGAAGAGTTACAACAAAGACATAAACTTGCTCAGAATGCTCATATACTGTTTATAATATGATGTGATGTCATGACTTTGCAGGAGATGCGTGGAATGCCCTATTTGATTTAGCTGGAGGGATCAAGAAGTTGTGGTATCCCTGAGCAAATCTGTTGATCAGTTACCCTCAGTAATGAATCAGGTACCACATGATTCTTAGTTCTTTTGTTATATAACTGTGCTTCTACAACATGTTTGGTCCATAGATACCATTTTAATCCTGAAGATATATGTTTCCCGTGTTATTTACAGGTTACAAAAGGTGTATCTGAATTCAAACCAACACCATCTGAAAACTGTGAATTCTGCAAGAATTCCTACAGCGTACCTAATACATTATTGGTAGAACGGACGAACTTGCATTTACTTATGCTAACCTCTACCTATTCTAATTTAGTATTTACTAATATTCCATGTATATACTGTAGGTGAAATTCAGCATTGACGCTATTGACGGTACAGACATAGTTGAAGACATCTTGAGACCCTGGGTGGAATCAATTGGTGGGCAAATAAAGGTCATACTGTCAGGAACGCATCTAACTCCATGTATACAGGTATTGCTGGTCATGTTTTTCATCTGCAAATTGTATGATGCATCATATGCAGTCATATAGAACTATGCAACATTTGTGCAAGACCCACCCTGTTAGGGTCATTCACCACCATAGTCTCTACTTAGTACTAGCACTAGAAATGGTAGTAAACAAGCAGATGTTTGTAGATGAACAATGAATCTAACCATTTGGCATTCTTGGAATCACTGGATCATATCAAAGACAACTTTCGTTTTTATCTGCATTACCATTTCTCTATGCAACATTAGTATTCATGTGTGCGCCGTGCCAGGCACTAACTACAGCTGTACTACAGGATGTGAAATGGCAGGTTGGTTCATAATACACTCCAGCAGATGCTCTTGCCCAGGGTTTGAAATCATTGGCTCTCAATAAAACTAGGGTCCTCTCAAGAACTATTGCTGATTGGTTTAGATCCCTTTAATTTTTGAGTTACCTTATACATCCATCGAAGTTCAGAATGCTGCTTACAAAGGTATGTAGTACTGTATCTAGAATTCATAAATAGTCGATTCACAACCATTCGCAGACTTTTACACCTTTGTGTAACTTCTGTGGTGTAAAGACCTAGGACCATTGCTTGCATCACTCATGCACTTACCACATTGGAGATCTTTTTACACACCTCAAAGCTGCAGAAATTGATGTAGAATCAATAGTACGATCTGGTTTTCTTTCAGTTAACATTGGCTCATGCATCAGAAAATTTCTGTCGGGGTCCTGCTTTGCTGATGCAATCGGCTGGTGGTTGCCACTGCGAGGAGACATCGGAGTACAAAGTAGTACCTAAGAGCGACGCATTTGGGCTGAGTTGAGTTGGTCATGCATGCTCACCCACAGGCCGTACTACTACCACTATCTGATCAGGATTGGGAGATTGGGGCCAAGTGTTTGGACTGTAGTCACAGCCTATGCAATGCATTTAACCCAAAGTCCAAAAAAACAATGATCCTATCTCAGGTATGGCACCAGCAAGGCCGAATTGGCCGTATATATCTTGCAGCACGCACGCAAGCCTGTCTATGCGTTGCACGGCCTGCTGTCGGTTGGCATTGTACACTAAAAACATGTGTAGATTGTCATGTTGTATTTTCTGGATATACCTAACAATCTCATTGTATAGCTCAAACATTTGGACAGTTTTGGGTATTAGGTTTGTTGATGATGCTTGTAGTAGTAGCCGGTTCTGTATTGACACCCATGCATATGCTGCAACAAGCCCTGGCTGCTGACTTTGGAACTGGGACGTGGGAATTTAATGGGAATTTTTTGTATGAATTTTTGGAACTGGGACTTTGCAAAATTCTTCTGTTCCAGACAGGCCTGGCTAGCTTTATGTGAACACTAGCATATGTTTTTTGGTTTCCAAGAATACGCAAAAAGTCTAAACAATCTGTGTGCACGCAAGAATGATAGTATGATACAAATGCAACAGTTGTGAATTATTGATGAACAGCTCCGGTTCGAAAAAAACTCGGTAAAAAGTACCGGCGTCTAGTCCTAAGCCGACCAAATCCCAGAGAAAATCTGCCCAGTTCAGGATCTGCTGGGATTGGTATCTCGATCCGCACTCCAGTCAAATCACGATGCAAATCAAAGCCAGCTTTTTTCTTCCGCCATCAGTGGTGGCCTAAAAACACGAAGGCTTAGCCATACTTTGTGAAAACGACAGGGCATCCTAAAAGGCTACCGCGTACCCCATCCCCATGTACCAATATCAATGCATGTCCAAGTTGTAAAGATCTTGCTTTTCCTTGCATGAATGCATGCTTTGCCCAACCAAATTAAAAGCGATCACAGCTCACAGGTGAAGCCGTATATACATTTCCTGTATGATAATATACGATGTTCTCCTTGTATGTACGTGCCCGTTTTACACTGGTATGTGTGTATCGCATGCACGGGCCAGTGGGACTTTTGTCAGGGCCTCGTAATTTGTGCCGTGTGCACGCTCGCCTCTGACGCGCATCGGCGAATCACAGCTCAGATTAGGTATCATCGATCCGGGACCAAATTTCCGGCGAGGACAAGCTCCAGCAAGCCACTGTCAGGCCAAGGCTTCGACGCACGCACGCACGTATCTGCATGCATGCGGCTGCGTCCGTCCGTCGCACGCGATCGAACAGCTGGCGAGACGCCCGTACCACCTAGTTGGCACGGCGTCAGAGGACGCGCGCGGCCGCATCGCATTGAGATACACGACCGGCCGGCGTCCGGCAGAAGCTGTAGCGCACGGAGAGATCGATCTTAATTCACCAGTGGTTCGCGGCAATGATCGACGAACGTGCATGGTTGCGTAACTTGCGTTGCAACGGCATGGGACAAACATGCACTTGATGTCTCCAAGTTATTTAATGGGATTCGATAAATATCAGCCAGTTCTTTTCTGTACAAAAATTGTTCAAATTTTGAGCCATTCGATATGTACAGACCATGTGGTTTGGTCTTATATCTGATAATAAACAATTGGCATCGTTGTCGAAGAGTTGTGGGCGTTAGCTTTTTTGTTTTGCAAAAGTTGGCATGCTGTCAGGAGATAGACGGTCTAACCGGCCATGGCCAGGTGGTTTGACCAGCCAAGTGGCGGCGGTGCAGGCTAGGGGTAAATGGGCACAAAACACTGGTGTGAGCAGTGGTGAAGCTAGGATAAAAGCGAAGATGGTGCTCATGTGTCCAGTGGCGGAGCCAGGATTTGAGGGAGCCTCGGGCCCAAAACTAAACGACTATAAGTCTATAACTAACATCAAATACTATCAACACTGAGGTATAACAAAAGTACAACACAGATGCACAATCGAAATAAAATTTAAATTCGATGTTTAACGATACGACAAAATAGATAAAACATAGCCAAAAAAAAGAGAATGTAACATACCACTAGCATGAGGTAATTTTTGCTTAATTAACAAAGATTTGGTTCATTTGATCCTATCATATCTTCATCAACAATAGTACGAGAACCGGAACCTGCAAAGATAAAATTGCATATGTAAATCAGGAACACAAAGTTTTTAATGCAAATTACGAAATAAGAATGTAACATACCACTAGCACGAGGTAGTTTCTGCTTACGCGTCCTCGTACTACCTCCCATTCCTATTGTTTCCAGAGTTTGATTGGATGGCGATGGAAAATAAGATGCCAATGTCTTGTCCTCTTCATCATGTATTTTTAATTCTAGTACATCAAATATTCAAATAGAAAGTTAATACATTGTCATACCATCATGTCATACATTGAATCATACATTCATACTCATAAATCATAAGTCATAAATCATAACTAATTAACTCATTTACTCAAACAATCCAATATACTTATATCAATTGTCAAATGCCAAAGTATTAAGTACTTTTAGTATGTCATTTACTCATACATCTTAAACTTAACAACTATGTCTATATTTATACAAAGGATAAAGCCTCAGTTCCTCACCTAACCTGCTAACCAGAACCAGCGTTGCAGCGCAAGCCTCGATCTCTTGCCTCTCACTGACGGCGACGGTGGCACCGACAACATGGTCTTGTGGTGTGTGTGTGTGACAGAGAGCCATGTGGCCTAGGGGCCTGGGAGCCCAGGCGGCGGCGGCGAAGTCGGCGACGGAGGCGACGGCGAGTCGGCGCAGATCTGAACCAGGCGAAGGCGGCGGCGAAGTCGGCGACCAGCGGCGACAGCGAGTCGGCGCAGATCTGGTTTTGGTTTGGCCGGGCGCGTGATGGCAGGCGCTAGAAGGGGGGCCTGGGAGGAGAGCTGCGGTCTTAAATGAAGGAAGGCGGCGGCCGGAGGGCCGGGAGGGAGGAGCCGGAGGAGGAGGCTGGCGCCGACGCCGTGGGGTCTGGGGAGGAGCAGAGGTCCAGCCGTCCAGGCTGCGATCAGACAGGAGATTGGAGTTGGGAATGACCGAATGAGCGCGGCCTTCGGCCATTTTGCTTCGGCGGTTGGCCGCTCGCCCGCTTCGGGAGGGAGGGTCTTGGGCGGTGCCTCGGGCCTCGGGCGGCCAGAAGCCTCGGGCCTTTCATCAGAAGTTGAATTTTGGATGCAAAATTACAAAAATTTTCCATTGGTTTTTTTGCTGGGCCTCGGGCCGTTGCCCAACCGGCCCGAGGCCCATCTCCGCCCCTGCATGTGTCGAAACTAACGTGAGACAATTATACCAAAAAATGCATCTACCGGTCTTTTGCTATCCAAATGCATACGTATATAGAATAAAAACAAAGTGAAATCAACAAATACAATAATTGAAGTACCTGGCTAATGGAACGTGTGTCCTAAATATCCATAAATATGTGAGTACCAACATGTAGATACAAAATATCAAGTTTAGCGATACAATAGTAAATTATGAATACTTATAAACTTGAAATAGAAAACGAAACATACCACTAAGGCACTACATTTGATCACGAGGCAATTTCACCATACGATTTTTCATGTCTTGAAAGCGTCAAATGATTCTTTTATTACCAAGGCTTCTAAATATATCTCGTTCAGTGTAACACACCATCAAGTCATTGAGTCATTCATCAGCTACCTTGCTACACAAATCTGTCTTGATAATCTTCATTGATGAGAAGATTCTTTCAATTGATGTCGTTGCTACTGGAAGGATCAATGCCAGCTCGATAAGGCGATAGACTAATGTGAAAGTTCTATTTTCCCCCCTATTTCCACCATCTTTTGAGTGAACTTGGCAACATCAGGACATCCATGAAATTGTTCACTTCTCCAAACATTAGGAATGAAGGTTTTAAGTTGATTTCTTAACAATAAATGGTCAACTAGGGTGAAATCCACATCATAAATCTCAGCGAGTCGAATAAGCTTATCCACATCAAACTTAGAGAAGGAGTTGGTTGGATCAAGACAAGACATGCATATCAATAACTCTGAAGAAACTTTATTGAAGCGATGATCCATCTCTGTCATAATAGCATCAAGAGCAACATTGAAAATGTCAACATGGTAATAATGAAGGTGAGTCACCTTATACTTCCGGTGTGCAAATTTACCATTAACTCCGATGTGATGATCCATATTTGGGACATCAATCTCATTTACCTCACAAAAGCTTTTGACTTGGTTGAACAATGGCTCCCACCCATTGTCCCTCCTATCTTGCAAACGCGCTTTGACATCCACAATCAAACCCATAGCTTCAATAATGTCTTGATCATTTTTTTTGCAAAGAAAGTGATAACTCATGTGTAATGCTCAACAGGTCTTTCAAGAAAGGCATGATGAATGCAAATTCTAAACTCACCATCTTTTGTATCAAACCTGTTGCTCCACCATGACCTGAAGGGAATGATGCATCTTCACATATCATCTCTAACACCCCAAGCATTGATTCCCACATTTGGTATATACGAAGAAATGTTTTTAGACGTGAGGCCCATCTAGTATCCCCAGGTCTAGCTTGTGGCTAGTTTTCTAATTCAAGCATGTTCCAGTTGAAAGCACACCATTCTCCAATTTCCCCAATAAGATTTCTTAATGCTTTTTCATCAAAGCATCCTTTCTCTTACAAGATGCACTCACAGTGGTCACTATCAAGGGAACATAGTTGAAGAAATCAGCAATAGCTCCGCGACAGTAACAACCACTAACTGCAATTGGTGGGCGAAACAATGGACATAAAAAGCATACGGATTCTCATTCCGTATTAATATTTGCAAGCCATTAAATTCTCCTCTCACATTTGAAGCTCCATCATAACCCTACCCACGTAACCTAGAAATTGTTAGATCATGCTTAGCAAGCAAACCAACCACAACATCCTTCAATGCAACTGATGTACACAAAGTGACATGCTCAATACCAAGAACCTTTCTATGATCTTCCCTTCTTTATTCACAAACTACATGGCATGAATTATGCAAATTTAGAACAGTAGAACAAAACCAAAATGCACAAATCATAAATGGTATGACTAAAAAACATAACATGCAGTACTAACCACACAATCACGGACATTTGCTCATTTATTGATGAATCACGGGACTCATCAATAAGTACTACGAAATTTCTGTCTCCAATCTCATCCTTAATCACCTTTGTGACCTCTTGTGCACAATATTTCGCAAGTTCCTTTTGTATTTCCGAAGAAATCATCAAACGATTGCCCACACCCTAAAATGCAAGTGCATCCTTCACATCCACCTTCTTATCTTTGTACTACTCCACCAACTCTCTAAAATTTCCCTTGTTCATGGAAGCAGTAGATTCACCACGTTCATGAAAAGCTTCACCTTGCATCATGAGATATCTCACACAATCTAAAGAAGCAGTCAAACGAATCTTGTATGCAACTTCGGATTCCTTGCTATAAGTATTTAATTTATGTTCTACACTTGCTCTTTGATTGTGAAAATCTTCACAATCTAGTCTTACAATATTGTGGACACTACTAAGTCCACCAACATGTTCACTGAAAGATTGCATAGCACCTCTCCAATTCACATACCCAACTTTTGTGAAGACATCTCTCCCAAAGTGAGTGGGTTGTGCCGGTTTCTTAAAAAGAAAGCAATATAAACAAAATGTGGTATCTTTTTCCACACTATATTCCAACCAATTGAACTTCTTATACCATGGTTCTTCAAAGGATCTACAAATTGAACCTTGATATTTTGTTGGAAAATCATGACCAATTGGTTGAGTTGGACCCTTTAACAAATATGCCCTCCTTACTTGATCTCTAATCTCATTGGGATAATATTCAATTGGTGCGCGACATGCTGGATCAACAATAATTTCATCTTGATTAAATTCATGTCGAGCCTTCTTTGAGTTGCGCTCTCTATGGTTCGAGGGTTGTTGCTGGTTGCATTATTTCAGAAATAATTTCGCAAAGTTCGCTTCTCCATTTTTGCAATCTATGAACAAATAAAAATCACCATTCAAACAAAATTGTTATTGCCTATAAGTAATAAATCTATTGCCTATGAACAAATAAACAGATAACAATCACCATTCAAACAATCAGTGAGACTAAGAGGCTGAGAAGTGAGAAGTGACCTGCGAGGGCTGAGGAAGGCCAGGAGGTAAGTTTGTTTCACCGCGTCGGCGAGGAGAGGATCAGGGCAGCGTGAAGCTGAGAACACCAGGTGGCATGTGTAGAAGCGGTGCACTTCTGGGCCCTTGCCTCCTCCGCTCTCCAAGCCACCGCCATGCTCGCGTGCCCTCTCAGCCTCTGCTCTCTGAGCTGCCATCGTGCCCGTGCTTCTGCGCACCCTCTCGGCCTCCTCCGCTCTCCAAGCCGCCGCCACTCCCACGCACCCTCCATGCCCCCTTTGCTCTCAAGACGCCGTTGCGCCCGCATGCCCTCCCGGCCTCCTCAGCTCTCAAGCCGTCGCCGCGCCCTCCTGGCCTCTGGTCCGGCCTCCTCTAGGGTTATTGGTGTCTGGCCTGGCCACTTGGGTAGTTGTCGAGTGCTCGAGTTGGGGTCTGGCCGCTTGGGGGCTTGGGGCTTCCAGCCTTCCACAGCTCCACTTCCGGCCCAAGATGCCAGCGCAAGAAGCCAAGAAGGCCCAGCGCCTAGCCGGTGGTTTAGGATCCCAAGTGTTCGGCGGTAGGAGCCCATGCTCGAGCTGAAGGATTATGGGTAGGCTACGATAGCACAAAACAAAAATTCTACCGCACAACTAAGGAACCTCTGCTAGTAATAGATCATAGGATTACCACTAGACGCGCCGACTCGTAACGGAAGTAAAGTTGATGTAGTGAGTTGATGTAGTAGTAGTCGTACTCGCCGCACATCTTCTCCTCCTGCTCCTGTGATCGTCACGAGTTGCAGATCATCCTAGTACTGTTGCTTCACAACAACACCTCTAAGGTATCCACACATACGGGGCAGGGACACCACGCACTGGAGTGCTAGCGCCATCGGCGTGGTATTGGATGAGGAAGGCGTGGCTATTCGGGTTTTGGGAATTCTTCAAAAAGGCTCTCTCCACCCCCATGCCATCGCCCCTCTATATATAGGCATCAATGATGGGTCTCGAACTTGAGGCCCATTAGGAACTCGTGGCCTACAAGAATTCGGATCACCATCCAAATCAAATCCTAGCCCATTAAGTATGCGACCCTATAGGTTCATGTGTAATCGGTTGTGACTCGGAAACTCTTTTCTGACCACGAGTAGTTAGCAGCACCTAGAAGGACATAACGATTCCCGAACACACATAGAATATATCGGACGAACCTTAATGCAATATGATCTACGACCAGGTCCTTATCACTTACGACTAGCTTGTATCTAGTCACGACCAGTCCATATTTAGTTACGACTAGTTCGTAACTCCTTACGACCAGTTAATACTTAATTACGACCAGTTAGTGATTATGTTCGAGCAGTCTACGACCAGCTCATATCTCCATATGACCAGTTTGTGACTATGTTCAACCAGTCTACTCGTATCTCTATACGACTAGTTCGTGACTATGTTCGACCAGTCTACGACCAGCTCGTATCTCCACACGACCAGTTCGTATCTGGTCAAAATGAACGACCTGCTTGTGTATTCTCCCTTTGCCTCACAACATCTAGTTGAACTCCAGGTGAGATAATTTGTCAACCATGGACTGTTCAATACTTTCTCAATCAAGTGTCGAATAACTTCATGTGGTCGACACTTCGACCACTAGTGGCATGGCCATGCACTTTCTTTATCCGACCACAACGAGGGGTCCAGAGATATCTCTCCTGTTATGATAGGAGGAGCAAATCCCATATCCGACCAATCATATTCCTCCGTATGTTTCATAGTATACCCGAAAGCTACCTTTATAACTACCGAGTTACGGAGTAGCGTTTGGTAACCCCTAAGAGTACTATTACATATGTAGAAAACCATGCTGATCTCAGGTCTAAGGATTATACATCATCATTACTTGAGACCAACTGATGACACATAAAATCATAATAATCTCAACAGTGTCTCAAGGGGGGTCAAACCAACACTATGTTCGATAACATGCGTCCATATTATTGGTTTGATATCTCCATATCTATGACTCGTGAAACTAGATATAGATTAACTAAAAAGTCCAAACAGAGGTGTTTTGTAGTTTGGGTAAGAGGTCTGACCAGCCACACCATGGCAGTCAGATCGACACCCTGCTATTGGTGGGCGCGATCAAACTGATTGGGTGGCGGCGGTTAGATCGGCCATGGTGGTCAGTTCCCAGTGAGTTGTTCTAGATGTTGGGAATTGAGCTAGGGTCATGAAATTGGTGCATGTGTTGCATGATGCATGTTTTGGCTAACATGGGTTAAGTTGTGAAGAACTTGTGTCCAAAAATGTTTGCTTAGTCTATTGTTGTGCATATGGCTTGGAGTCAACTATGGTGAATGACGAGGAGGACCGGGACTTGGTTAGGAGAACCAAGGACTAGAACTATCATAGATGCCAAGTGAGATGATTGGACTCAAGCAAGGTGCAAGATGGACAAGAACACTGGAAGGCAAAGTTTGAATAAAGAACTTTTGAGGTAAAGTGATGCTTCCGGGAGTGAAGCTTTGAAGGTATGCATTCGTGAGTCATCAATTATGTAAATTAATGATTTTATGTGTTGTGCAGTGCTACGTGATGGTTTGCTTGTCGGTGATGATTATAGGACTCCGAAGCTACATCATGGTGAGTCAGATGGGATCAGGACTAACCTAGGGAATATGAGGTCCAAAACGATCAAGGTACCACCGGAAGATACCGAAACCTGTGGAGTGGTGGACATGACGAGCAACAACAAGGTGGATTGGGACTAAGCTCAAGGAGAAGCTGAGATCCAAAACGGTCAAGGAAGCAAGGTGCATGGTAAGGCATGTGGTGCACCAAGTGATTAGGCCCATTTGCAAGTGGGGACAGCTCGGTGGGATCCAGACACGCGAGATGCTTAGTGGGAAGTCATTGGGGCCACATGGATAATGGCGAAGCATGGACGATGCTTCAATGTGAAGGATTTAGGAAAGGTCGTTAGAGGGGCATTTTGGTAAATTGCCCAATACCAGAAAAGTGGTGGTGTGCGAAACCATGGCGATGGCCTAAGTGGATTAGGTCAAGGATACTCCATGGAGGGCAAGACATGCTGGATTTAATGGAGCTAAAAATAAAGGCGGTGCTTTGAGAAGTGTGCATGAGTGAGAGTCTCGTTTGTGTGTGGGGGCTTAACGGGTGCCCGTTATGGTTTCTATCTTAGCTCCTAGCCTCCACTATATAAGGGTTGGTGCAGGATTGAAACAACCAACCCAAGAAACCTTAATATGAAAATTTGGGAAAAGTGGAGAGAGGACGAGGCTATGGTTTAAGAGATGAGAGCACTTATGTGTGTGCTGTCCTAGTGGATTTGTTCTTCCAAGGGAGTGGTTGTAAACATTCATGTCCAAGTAGAAATTAAATCTCTAAATTCAACCAAGTCTTCCTCTCATATGCTCAAGTGTTGATTTCTTGATTTGGCTTGTTTTTTGGTGTTTATTCCTCCCCTCTTGATCTTGCTTTGTACCTAGGACGTGTAAGTAATGGAGATATCTCTTGGATACCATATCCCATCCATCTAGCCACTTTCTACTGCAACTTCATGAGTTTGACTAGTTTTGGTTGAAGAAAAGGTGATTTGGGGGGTTTTGCTATTGAGGGATTTTAGCTTAATTCTTGTTGTGATTGAGGGTGTTAGGACGTGTAGGAAACTATCCTTAGCCATCTTGGATTGATTCTTCCCATGAGCTCCTTGCTATCATCATTTCGTATTTGATCTGATTTCCGTGCAACTTGCCTTCGAATAGAAAAAGGTCAAATCTTTGGAAAGATTTTGCTTCGATCTCTTCATGGATTAGGTTCACAATATCATAGGTAAGGTGCATGCAAAGTTTCAAGTAATTTGGAGTTGTAGATTGAAAGTTACATCGATTCTTGGATTTGGAATAGTACTGATTTTCAGCTCAGTCTTGAGGGAAAGGTCATACTGCCTGGAGGAGAGCTCAGACCGCCCACTAGTTGGAGTTCAGACCGCTCGAGCAAGTTTTGGTGCATTTTGTTCGGTTTTTCTTAGAGATTTTGTTGTGAGGGTTTAGATTGTGATCTTCACAGCTCTATATAGCTATTGGAGTGAAAGAACTTTGAACTCCTTGAGTCAATTTTTTTAAGAGGCTATTATTTGTGTGACGCCTATTCAGCCCCTTCTAGTCGCCTCCTCGGTTCAACAAGGTAAGAGCTTTGCTAGTGGGTGGACGTCCATCCCCGCCGGATAGTGCTGGCCCACCCTCACCCTCCTCTCACTTGGCGGTGAGACGAACCTTTTTTTTTATGATTTAATCTATTTTTAAAAATATTTTAAAGATAACCTCTCCATAAATTTATTTCCAATTCTGACCCCTTTGATCACGCCACAACGCGCGATGTGACAAAAAAAACTCTGTCACGCCACGTACCATGGCGTGGCCAAAGCTGCCACGGTAGCCCTGCGAGCCGACATGCGTCCGTTTTTGGGCTAAGTCCTATCACACCAAGAGGGGGTGGTGTGACAATACTCTTTTGCCACGCCGAGATCTGTGACGTGACAACGTGCTTTTGCTATACCACGCGTTGTGGCGTAACCAAAGAGATCAGAATTGGAAATAAAGTTAAGGAGATGTTATCTTTAAAATATTTTTTAAAAATATATTAAATCATAAAAAAAAAGAGTTCCAACATGACTGTCCACCCAGCGCACGTCCTCCGTGTAGAAAGAGCGTTGGATAATACCTTGATATCCCCCTATGTTGTACTTAGGCATTTGTGATTCATCAGGCATTTGTACTTAGGTGTGGCAGAATTTTTTTTAAAATAATCTATTTTTTATTCGAAATTACAAAAATATTCTGGCGATATTTTTTTTACGGAAATATCGTCTGTCGCCCAATGGTTGGGCGATTGAAGTGAATCGCCTAACGATTAGCGGCCGGTTCTGTCGCCCGAACCGTAGGCGATTGAAATTGAATCAGCAGCTTTGGCGATGAAACCAATCGCCCAAACCCTTGGGCATTTACGCTTCGATCGCCTAACAATGGGCGACAAGTCGATCGCCCAACCCTAAGGCGATAGGAGGCTCCAAGCGCTTTTACGTTTTAATTATTGTTTAATTGAGTTGTAATGAATATTACATTTTGTAGGTTAATTAAATTTAACAAATCTGATTGTATCATGTTATTTATTTTGAAAAAAATAGTGTTGTGATGATGTTGGTTGGTCTGTTTGTTATTTTCGTAGAATATCATGGGTACGAAATTTGTCAGACTCGCAATAACATTTTGTGATCGTTGTATATTGTTGTAGTGCGGTAAATTTCTGTTGAATTTTGTGAGGACGATTGAGACAATAATGATATGTAAGTACAAAGGTAAGTGATATTACGATGCGCGAGGGAGTCTCTCCTCGATGAAGTCGTCTGAACGTATATGCGTATGTAGGCACGTAGTCGATGTCGTACTTGATTTTTTTTTAAATAATCTATTTTTTATTAGAAATTACAAAAATATTCTAGCGTTCTTTTTTTTATAGAAATAACTGTTGTCGCCGAACGATTGGCGATGGGGTCGATCGCTTGACTATTAGGCGGCGAAGTGCTATCGTGCAACCGTTGGGCATAAGCACTTGATCGCCGACGGATGGTGGTGATGAGGTTCTGTCGCCGAACCGTAAGGCGATTGTGGGTCTACTCTGTTTTGTATTTGATTTAGCAAATCTGATTGTATGATGTTATTTATTTTCAAAATAATAGTGTTGTGACGATGTTGGTTGGTGTGTTTGTAATTTTCGTAGAATATCAACGGTACGAAATTTGTGAGACTCGCAATAACATTTTGTGATCATCGTATATTGTTGTAGTGCACAAAATTTCTGTAGAAGTTTGGGAGAACGATTGAGATAGTGATGAGTTGTAAGTAGAAAGGTAAGTGATATTATCATGTGCTAGGGATATGATTGAACGGGCTGAGAACGCTCGTTGTGATTATGAAGATGCCCTAAAACATAGAGGATTCGACGTCGGTGCGAATGGTTCTTTCTGGGATTGCACTAGAAGAGGCATACTTGCAATGTAGGCTTGCTTTGATGGCTTAGCGGATACACAGAACCAAAACTACATTAGAGTCCGCGGACAGAAGCACGTTACACATAGTCACATGGCATGATGGTTCGGCTAATTGCTTTAGTCATGCTCACTACTACTAGGGTACACTGCGACACAAGCATCCGGACCATGTAAGTCTACATGCCTTTAGGGGATAGTAAACAACATGGGGGGTAGGACGGGGGACTACTACGTAATGACCTGACCTACTGCGTGGACCGGGGCCATTTTCCCTTCCTTGGTAGCTCGGTGTTGAACTCCTCACGGCCTTCCCTTCCCTTGTCACGGATCGCCCACGTCGGGCTGGTATGTCGAAGTCGTCCATGTCCTGCGATTCCATTATGTAAGTGCACTGTATAGTGATAATCGTAAGAAGGATGTAAATTCTTCATAACTCACGTCGTGGATACGGATTACGCCCGGGCGACCGGATACGCTGTGGCGGCCGGGCTCAGCCGCATGAGCCTTTCCCTTGCTCTTCTCGCGGGACTGTCCACGTCGGGCTGGTATGTCGAAGTCGTCCATGTCCTGCGATTCCATGATGTAAGTGCACCGTATAGTGAGAATCGTTAGAAGGATGTAAATAGTTCATAACTCACGTCGTCTATACGGATTACGCCCGGGCGACCGGAAACGCTGTGGCGGCCGGGCTCAGCCGCATGAGCCTTTCCCATGCCCTTGTCGCGGGACTGTCCACATCGGGCTGGTATCTCGAAGTCGTCCATGTCCTGCGATTTCATATGTAAGGGCACCGTATAGTGAAAATCGTAAGAAGGATGTAAATTTGTGATAACTCACGTCGTCCATACGGATTACGCCGGGCGGCCGGATCTGTTGTGCGGCCGCTCACCAAGATGAGCCTTTCCCTTGCCCTTGTCGCGGGACTGTCCACGCTGGGCTGGTATGTCGAAGTCGTCC
The DNA here is from genome assembly GCA_036346405.1 of Phyllostachys edulis. Taxonomy (NCBI): domain Eukaryota; kingdom Viridiplantae; phylum Streptophyta; class Magnoliopsida; order Poales; family Poaceae; genus Phyllostachys; species Phyllostachys edulis. The sequence goes on from CM070561.1 coordinate 40,751,485, forward strand.
TTGTCCTGCGATTTCATATGTAAGGGCACCGTATGGTGAAAATCGTAAGAAGGATGTAAATTTTTGATAACTCACGTCGTCCATACGGATTACGCCCGCACACCGGATCTGTTGTGTATTGGGCTCACCGCATGAGCCTTTCCTTGCCCTTGTCGTGGGGAATTTGCACGTCGGTTTGGTATGTCGAAGTCATCCATGTCCTGCGATTTCATATGCAAGGGCACCGTATAGTGAAAATCGTAAGAAGGATGTAAATTTTTTATAACTCATGTTGTGTAGTGTTGGGTTTGGTTCAACCCCCTTTTATAAGCCCCATGGTTGGCATGGTGTGGTTAATTTCATGCAGAGTATAGAATCTGTCTTTTAATTACAAAAGCCGAGGAGGTAGAGTGTTGTCATGTCGGTTTGGAAAGCTGGCAAGGCATAGTGTTGTCACGTATTACTTTGCAGTGAGAAGTCATGTCTTGATTTGCAGAGTGTTTTCATATCGGACTGAAAAGCTAGCAAGGCAGAGTGTTGTCACGTCTTTCCTTGCGGAGTCTTGTCCCGTGTGGTCTTGTCATTGCAAAAGTCGCCGACCCGTCTGGTCTTATCCTGGTAGAAAGCGCCGACCCGTCTGGTCTTGTCACAACATAAAAGCTGCCAGGTGTGGTCTTGTCATTGCGCAAAAGTCATCGGCCGGTTTGGTCTTGTCATTGCGCAAGGCTGCCCCTATTTTGTCTTGTCACTGTGCAAATCTGCCCCGTTTGGTCTTGTCTATAAAATGCTTTGTTACCCTCCCCCCGCGGGGCTATAAAATGCACGCCCCACGCTCCAAAATTTGGACCACTTGACCCTTGAAACCGTAGAAAGAAGAACATTCTCCGTCTTATAGTAACAAACGATGGCAGACGCCGAGGACCCGATCGGTCGCGAAGCGGACCTTCGCATCAAAAGGAGGGAGGACTTCGGCCCTAACTACCGGTTGATGCCGAAGAAGCGTGCTCAACCGGTATGGCGAAATGCGACACAGGGAGGGACAGCGATCGTGCGAGTCATAAACGGCCCTTCGATGGTGGACGGCGTTTCTTCCGATGCCCATACTCTGGGGTAAATAGTTTTGTTCATGTCACTGCTAATACATCCTCTGTACTAACTATCCCTTATAGCAGATGGCGAAATGCAACTTCACCCGCTGGATCAATCCTCCCAATGAAGGACGTGCTGCGAGGTACTTGGATGTATTGTGGATCCGAATCTTTGATTTGGAGGCGCAAATTGAAGATCTAAAGGAGCAAAATGATGACCTCGCCAACAGTCTGCGTGAGAGGGGCAATGAGGAGGTAGTGAACATAGGAAGTTCCTATGATCCCACATCTTTGTTGTGCCAACCCTAGCTGCATATGTGCGTGCCACTACAATGTGACCAACCACGTCGAGGCGTCCAAGCTGGAGAACACTCTATGTGGGTAGGGAGAGGCACCTTCTACAATTAGGCGCAGGCGAGAAGCTTGTGCGTCGGTAGTCTCCTTATATGCGCACTTATGTTCAATCTCCTAGCATGTAACTAAATGGTGGATGCGTTATTGCGGTTACCTTTTATGGAGTTGACATGTTGCATCGATGTGTAGTGTCTTTGTAAGTTATATGCATCGAACAAACTCATTCAAGGGTAGGTAATGTCACTCGTTTATTCTCATTCATGACGGATTGCGATGCATAAGTAAACTCGTGGTGAGGAAGTCAGGGGCCGAGACCTCGGCAAAGACATCAATGTGGAGGCGTGAGGGTCCAAGCATTCTTGGCATCTCCTGCTGCTAGGGTTTGGGCGGCGGGGCTTCGCGCCGGCCGGAGGAGCGGATGCCTCGTCGCCGGATCCGGCCGTCGGCGGTTGAGCCGCCGAGTCGCTTCAACAAAGGCATGGCGGCGGTGGAGACGTGCCCCGCCGAAGAGTAACCTTCGAAGCGCTAAACTCATCTCGCGCTGCCTCGAGGCGCAAGCCGTTCGTGGGCTTTTTGCTGGTCGCCATCTCGCTCTGCGTTAACTCCACAGCGTCTTGACCATTGGGAGAAAATTTGGCGCTCAGTTGGTCGTTATGGAAAAACAGAGTTGTTGGTCTCTACAATGAGCGCTCACCAATCTCTGGGTTAATGCACACTCGACAAAGCGAGCAGCAAACTTTGTTTGTCATGCGAGCAGATGGTGGCGTTGATTTGTTAAAAGACTCTTTTGATTAGAATTCGGACTAAATCGAGAGGTGCTCATGGGACTAGTCTTCTTCTACCTATAGACTTATGTCTCACTTCCTCTATGGATGGATAGAGGTGTCTCACTTCTTCTACCTATAGGCAAACCATTTCTTTGCCGCATGATGATTGTAACTCGCTCGCTCACTCGATAGTTAGATGATCCGAGGACATCTGTCTAAGGCGGAAGAAAGGAGAAAAGCAAATGAAGAGTGAGGTGAATGGCGACCAAAGCATCCATATATAGCATGCTTGTTGAATTGCAATTGGGTTGAAGGAGATTCGCGTCCATGAGTAGCGGCCCGATGAGGAATCGTGTGCGGCGTTGAAGGAAATTCGGCGTCCGCGAGATAGTCTCCCTACATGCACGCAATTACGTTCAATCTCGTAGCGTATGTAAGTAAATGGTGGACGCGTCATTGCGATTGCCATTTATCGAGTTGACTTTTGCATCGAGGTGTCGTGTGCATTAAGCTATAGGCGTTGATATGCATTGAATAAACATGCATTATATGAAAGAGTATACACAAGAACGCAAAAGTAATCTAGGCATCATATATTAAGTGCAAAATTTAAGTATCACATAAAGAAGAAATGTCTGACCCGGGTCGATCGCCGCCCCTACTAGCCCTCCCAACCGCACTTTTGACATCCCCTCCCGCGTCGCCACCGCCCAGTCCACCTCCGCGTCCTCCCCTACGGGCTCGCTTGGCGCCTTCCTCTGCTTATTGGGTGTCGGGCCTCGGCCCGAGAGGAAAAACGATGCAGAGCCACGATCCGACGAGGACCGAGAGGCAAAGGGTGGGCAACCTTGGCTGCTTGTGTGGGTCTTTGGTGCACCGAGAAGCTGTGAGCCGGACAGAACCTCAGCGGGTGTGGGCTGAGGTGCCGGGTCCTCGTCCACCAAGAAGTCCTGCGCGTCCTCGTCCAGCGTGTCCACGTCCTGCGCGTCCACGTGATGCGCGTCCACATCGTCATAGGGCAATGTACCTGCACAGCAAAATATTGTTAGTTCATAAAAAAACGCGAAGCGTGCTGACCAACAGAGACGTGACGTACCCTCGGCTAGCGCCATGGCGTGTAGAAAGCTGTCCACACGGAAGTGTGGCACGATGTAGTGCGACGCTGCCGGTGTACGGGGTTGTCCGCGGGTGGACCCTCCGGCATCCTCAGGCCTCGGCGGTGTCGGACGTGGTGCCTTTCGAGCCGGCCTCGTCGAAGCGCGTCGATGTCGGGCGTGGTGCCGCCGAGCAACCTCGTATGCGTCGATGTCGGGCGTGGTGCGGGTGACCCTCCCGCCTTTGTGGTGTGCCGGGACGGGCGACGGACGGACGGATGAACAGTGGACCGTGCCAACCTCCGGAGCTGGTGCACGACAACGGGCGAAAATCGTGTGGCTCGCTGTCCAAAGCGACGGATAACCTGGGCCGTGTCCTCGCGTGTGCCCTCCACACCGTCTGTGAACCTCTGCAGCCAGGAGCCGCAGTCCGTCGCAAGCTCAGCAGCCATGCCCGCCTACATCGAAAAGAAGACACGGTGAAAACTGTAATGGCGGATACCACAAGCGAAATTTTCGGAGGTGGATGTAACGTACCGCGTTGTGCACGTCCTGCGCTAAATGCACAGGGTACGTGTCGGTCGGTGCCGGGACACGTGGTGCGGGCTCGTCTGTAGCAAGCACGAGCCTGGTACGTGTCTAAGGAGCGTACCAGCAAATGTACTCGTCATAGCTCGTGTCGTCGTAGGGGATTTCCTCCTGCACACGGTCCTGTAGTGCGTCCTCGCACTGCCCTACCCACGGGTCCATCCTACTCCCCCAGTTCGTGCCACGGCGGACTCCTTCCTCTTGAAGGCGCAAGGCGTAACATGTAGTTAGCGATGCGTGCGTAACGACGACAACAAAACAACTCATGTATGCCGATTACTCACGAGTGCACGTTCTCGAACCGCACGCCTCTTGATGTATGGAACCTCTGTCAGAGGTAGGCGGCGGCGCATCACACGATGTGCCCGTGATCCTCCACGAAGACGTCGAAGCGAGCACCCGCTGGTCGGCCAATACTCTCGGTCTCGCAAGCCGCAGCGAGGGCGAGCCGTGGGGAGCGCGAAAGTAACTCTGGCGAGTATAGCTCCGGCGAACGTCGTCCGCCGTGAGGCGGTTGAAGCGCTCCACGAATGGCTCAAATGCGCCGTGTGACACTGCTGCGTCTTGAATCTGTACACCTGCGAACACGAGGATATTAGGTACGACGATCGGTAATATGAAGAAATTAGTCGCGGGAAAGAGTACGTACGCGTCGTCGGCACCAGAGAGAGCCCATCGTCGGTCGGTCCACCTCGCTCGCCGCGCGTGCGGTCTTGGCGTCGTCATCAGGGCCGTCCGAGGCTAAAGCGCTCGAACGACCACAACTGCAGTAGGAGAGGACACCCCGTGAGGATGGAGTTCGGTCTCGACCTGAAGCACGCGTCGCACAAGCCGCGATAGGTGGCGACAAATGCTGGCCGAACCCGGTGATCTGGGGGCCCTCCGTCGGCGATGGTTCCTGGCGTCTGTGATGAGCCTCACGTCGGCGGTGTCACCGTGATTGCCGGTGAACAAGACGCAACCAAACAGCCACAACAAGTACACCTCGGTGGCATGACACTGCTGGTCGTCGCGTGAGGTCCATCCGCTCGACACATGCACAACAAAAATATAGTAAGACCCCATGCGGAAAGGGCGGTAGCGACACTACTAACGAAAGCGGTGTGGAACACGTGCACGGAACTCGACAACCACCGCAAGGGCGGGCGTGCCTCTGTGCCTCGAGAAGGCGTAGTACCGCCGCCCGGACGGTGGGAGGACTCCTGAAACTTGCCCGAAGGTCCTCGCGCCCGGTTGTCCGGAGGCTCTGCGGAAGGCGGCACCTCGCGATAGGGAGGCCAAGAAGGAGGCGTCTGCGGGGTAGGGGCCATCTCCCGAATGGGAGATGAAAAGTGTGAGTCTCTGGTTGCCACGGTCCACAAAATTTGTCGGCAGGAGTGGTCGAGCGGAAGCGTCGTGATCGCTACGGCTCGGCATGGGCGTCTCCGTCGTCGCCGCCGACCGCAGTCTTTGCCGGCTCGTCCTCGTCCGTGCTGCACCATCCGGCGATAGGTAGTAGACCAGCGGCCTTCACTGCGAAGGAACAAAAGGTCGATATGAAAATGCGTTTGGCGAGAAGATAGTGTGGGCGTATACTAACACCGCTGTCGGCGTGGGTCTAGCCTCGAGCCACGAGGTGTCGCGGCGAATCACCCCAACACGATCCGTTAGCGGCCCGTAGGATGAGGACCTGACGCGACGCGCGATGTACCGGTTGATCGCTCCTCGGGAGGCCGAAACTCGATCCGATCCGTGAGCCATACGCAAAACAACTTTAAGTTAGCAAATCACGCGGAAATAAAACATCGAGTGTAACGAATGAGTAAATTTAACTTGCAAACAAACAAATCAAAGAGTACTAGGCTACGGGGATGACCTTTGAATAAACATTACGTGCAACATACGATACATGTCTTACGGCATTACGTACATCAAATGAAAAAATGGGTAGTAGCGAGCGATTACATAAACAATACAAAGTACAAATGACAATGTACACTTATTTGCAATTTTGGTCCCACTTTGCACACCGGAAGAAGTGCTACGCATAAACCATAGCAAATGCCTACTCCTCGGTGGTGCCTTGCATAAATGCAGGTGTGTGCCCCTCTGGCGTTGATGCGCGGCGTCTACCAGCGCCCGGCTTGTGCCGTCCATATCATTGGTATCGACAACTCTGCCGGCGACCCTTGCCACCCTTGACATGCCAATATCCGGAATCGAGATCCTATTTGTAATATCCAAGGTGGCGGCTACCCACAACCACAAGCCCCTAAGCTCGCCGATCCACGCTGCACCACCCTCTCCTTCAAGAAGTACTCGGACACAAAGTTCAAAGGGTCCATACGCGATCCGCCGCATGCGGCGAGCACATGGGAGCATGGCTTGTGTGTAAACTTCGGTTTGTTGCACGTCTGGCTAGGCTCGTTGACATGATCTCCAAGGCATACCTCGTGGGTGACAAGAGAACGAGCCGTCCCAAATCGGCTATATCCGCAAAAGCGCGTCGAAGCGATGCTCCATATTGCCCATCACGCACACCGTGTGCGGCCGCCCTTCGTGTCTTCGCTTTGCATGTATGCCGTAATCTTGAGCGAAGACGGTGTTTGAGGTTAAATGGCATGAAGTGCGGCATTTGCATGCCTCTCCCTGAAATACCCGATTGTCTTTGTGCGAGAACACCTTCCACGATGGCGGCGAGGGTGAAGCGAAGGCCCCTAAGAACCCGGTTGTACACCTCATAGCGTTAGTGGTCATTATGCCGTACCTTGCCCCGTCCGTGTCGTGCAGCAGAGACCACTTGTCCAATGGCTGGGCCTCGATCCAGTGGGAGAAGCACTCGATGTTCCTCGAGGTCCTCTGCCTCGGACCAGCAGATTCAGACTCTGCTCCCTGGTTCCTCGCGTCCACGTGTTTCCTGCTGTGTTCGTCCAGCAGCGCCCATAAGGCGTCAAATTTGCGCTGCTGGTTCTGCATAGCCAGCCTCTTGAATAGCTTCACCAAGGGTTGCTTCGGGAACTTCTTGAAGAAGTTGGCCCCCAAATGGCGAATACACCATCTACTCCTCATATCCGGCCAAGGGAACGGCTCCTCTGGGTCTTCCTGAAGTGTTTTTATGGCCTTGAGCATCCCGGCGTGGCGATCATGGATCATGCACACACCAGGACGAGCTCCAACAACTCCCACCCTCAGATGTTGAAGGAACCACAACCAGCTGTCGACATTCTCACCTTCGACAAATGCGATGACCAATGGCAGAATTTGATTGTTCCCGTCAACGCCTATGGCGTAAGGATCTGCCCTTGTATTTCCGATCAAAAGGTCCGATAAGCGAGATCACGGGCAGCATATGCCTAAAAGCCTCGATCACGGGGACGAAGGCTACGAAGAACCTATGCAATATCAAAAAACCTCGCGGAATTTTAGATGGCATGTCCTTTACAGCAATGTATGTGCCCGGGTTTCTCTCCTGCAGCACCTCAAGCATATGAGGAAGGTTGTCGTACGCCGCCTCAAAAGATCCAAACCGTCTTTCTAAAGCCTTCTGCTTCACACGCCACGCCTTCCCATAGCTGATCTTGTACTTGAATTTCTTCTCAATAGCCACCATAATGTGCTTGGCCTCCATATCCTTCTTCTCCACTATATCTCCATACATCAAATTAGCTATGAATGTCGACGTTATGTTACGATGTTCGCACAAAACAACTGCTGAGCATGCACGAGTGCGGCTCCACCTTGAGACAATCCGGTGAGTCTCAAACTTGGTCTATCTTGCGTGCACTCGCCAAGGACAACCGACACCTTGCATTTCACGGTGTCTTGCTCTTGGCTAGATTTGATGACCAAAGCGTCATTGCATAGATATAGCCCGACTTAATGGCATCTGCAAGGATGTCTTATCGACAAACATTGAGTGCAATCGAACCTCCGTGGCATGGTACTCCCACGGCGATTCGTGTTAAATCGTCGTACATAGACCCTCGGTGTCAAATCTGTTCCATTCAGGGGATGGGAGCTCCGTCCTCATCGGAGCTGCCCTCGTCGTCGTCTTCTTGTAAAGCTTCCTCTTCAGCCAAGGCCGTACGGTCATCGCTTTCCATTTAATGCAATATGTAATCCCTATGCTCTCCTTCATCGGCGTCTCTGTAGGCTCACCATGCGGTGCCGATCTTCCTCTCTGTATGTACCGCGTCGGGCTCATCACAACCAACATTCTCTGAACTCTTCAGTAACCTGACCCTCGGGTCCTCTTCTTCACCAACATCTTTGGGCACCCATTTGCCGCAACACACCGGATGATATCCGGCGGGGGGCCCCCAGACTTCTTTTGGGCATGGTTGCACAAGTATCACACACTCATATCCACGGCGCCGACATCCTTCTATAAAGCCCTTCCACACCGTGCGCATCAGTCTTCTCAACTCCCGGTGATGTTAAGTGGGAGACCGGCTCCAAAGCCCTTGTATGTCGATCTTTGCACACCTCGGGGTTCAAAGAGAAGCCGCAGTCACCGATGCTTCACATCTTCGATTCGTGCATTCTCGCCGTCGGGTGTACAGAGTGGCTTGTCAAAACTGCTCAAGTCAACACCGCGACGGACCTTCACGAGCGGTGCCAACACCGTAATGCACTTTCAATGTAGTGGGTGCAGGCATGACTTATTGTATGGTGCAAATATTTCCAACATTACAATTAGTCATTTCATAGCATACGACATGCAAATCTTGCTACATTGTAATTTACATTTGTAAGGCCCTTCGCCTATAAATCGACAACTACACGACAGCATGATCAAGGCGTCATTCATTCCCTAAGGCGAGACCGCGCAATGAGCGTGTGATGCGATATTGATTCAACCTAAAAACCGAGCTATTCCATAGCAGGCATTATCCGATTCGGACGCTAACTTGCAACCCGAAATGCTACAAGTGGCATTCCGGTCTTCTACCAATTACCTAAGTCAGTTAGTTCATACTAATTTACTTCTACTAATTAGTTTATACAAATAATTCATCCTCCTTATGTGCTCGGTCACGCATTATTCACCCAATAATAGTCGGCCACGCACACACCGACACTACTACAATACATCTCACAAACAGCACTAATAATACTCCCTCACAGACTATTTTTTCTCTAACTAAAGTTTTTATCGCTACTACTTACATACAAATCAACAACATTTCGATTTTCTATTTTTTTTCTCTAACTACAATTTCCTACGGGTGCTATTATACTACTCATTTAACTAAATAAACTATTTACGCACCCAAAAATTACACTACAAAATAAAGTTTCCTCGACAAATCAACTCCATTACGGCCTTTGCGGCTACAAAAATACACTACATTACGGCCTTTGCATTGGCTAGTTACATGGCGGGCGTAGAACGCCTCACGATGCTTCAATTCTTGTACACGAAGGAATAAAGTTTGTATGCCATTTTAATAGTTGTCCGAAGGGTTTGACTATATGCAAATAATATTTCTACATTCCGTATGTTTGCAAAAGTATCACGAAACTTCGATTCCTTTGAAGTATCCTATCAAACACTATAGTTGAATGTCCGCGCATCTATTTATTTTATCTTATTACTATGCGCTCGGTGTTTGAGGATTTTCTAAAGTTTTTTATCGCTTCTACTTACATACAAATCAACAACATTTCGATTTTCTACTCTGTTTTCTCTAACTCTGATTTCCTCTGGCGCTACTTACACTATTATTTTATCTAACTAAACTATTTACCTACTAAAAGAATACACTACAAAATAAAACAAACTTACCTCGTAGTCGAAATTTTCCTCCTCTTCTCCCTCTCCCTCTCCCTCTTTTTTCCTCTCCTCTCCCTCTCTTTCTTCTCCTTCCCAGGCAGCGAGCGAAACTGTTTCGCCTCTCCAAAACAGATCCGTCGGGGGACAGCGGCGCATATATATATATCTGATCGCCAAGACCGTTGGCGATCTGGAACATCTGATCACAGACGGTTGGGCAACTGGATCCTATCGCCCAATAGTTCGGCGACTGTAATGATGACGCCAACGGTCCGGCTCCTGTGCAGTTTTAAAGCCGAACGGTTGGGCGATAAGCTTGCAGTCGCCCAACCGTTAGGCGATAGGCTTGAGTCGCCCAACCATTGGGCGACAGACGTATATTTCCGTAAAAAAAAAATTCGCCGGAATATTTTTGTAATTTCGAATAAAAAATAGATTATTTTAAAAAAAATTCGGTGTGGCAACCACTTGAGTTCTTACCTTGTCATTTGTGATGTGGACCACACCTACCTAACCAAAAAAATCAAACAACTTACAGATAGCAAAACGAAAATTTAAATCTGTTTTCTCTTCTACATATATTATTTGGATTTGATCGCATAACCTCTATGTTGTCTACGTGTTTCACGTATATACCATCATTTGTGTGGCAAAGCTCAAACAACACAGCAATGGCCCAACCATACCCTTCTTTCGGCACAACAATATAATGAACGACATGGAAGATATCGACTGCACTGCCTATATATACGAGTCTTTCGTGAGAGTACACGTATGGCACATACAGCAGCACATGCAGAGAGGTCCGAAATGAAAGAAACATGGGTTAGTTATTTGTACAGTGCACAGTACTCGTTGGGCAACCTGGCATTCCACAACAACTTAACATTGACCACTGTGTAAAACATAGCTTGAAATTAATACAGTACATGTATTGCTTGTTCCTTTGTCGATCGGATGCAATGCAAGAAATCCACACCGAAAGCGACTAAATATGGCCTTGATCGTCACATTGGTGTAATCCGATTGTTACTTGTATAAATTAACAAACAAAGACGGCCTCGTGTCGTCGTATCCCCTATCTCTTGTCTGTTCGCCAAAGATGGTCGGGCATGGCACGTTGTACGCCCAGTCCACGGTGTTCTTAACAACTCACTACCAGAAACCACAATAATTCTGAGTGTTTGCGACACCTCTTTTTTTAAGAAACAAGCAGGGAGCTGCATATTATATTAATAGAGAAGGTGGTGTGCTACAGAACCACAAGAGTAACCAGTTTAAGAGAGGATCCTAATTACAAAAAGAAAATTGCTACAAACATTTTGCCTCTGTCAGGGACCAAGCTCTACCCTCCCCTTTTATATTTGCCAATAGATCCACAACAGTGGAAGACTTTTTATTGAAGATTCTAGCATTCCGTTCCTTTTAAATCTCCCAGGAGATGAGGATGAGAATTGTGGCCGTCGCCCTTCTCGGTTGGCCTCTCCTTCCACTGACTTTCGTCCACCAGTCTGCAATATTCCAGTTGTTATGCCAGTTTTGTGGCTTAAGTTGTGGCGAGCCTAGCCAGTCCGCCATGGAGTTCCAGATTCGGGTGGAGTATCTGCACTGGGTGAAAATATGTAGAGACATTTTCGGTGATTGTCTGTATAGCGGGCAGATGTGCTGGTTTGGCCAACCCCTCTGTTGTAGCCTATCTGTGGTCCATAGCTGGTTTTGAATGGCTATCCAAGCGAAGAATTTGCATTTAGATGGGGTAGTGGTTTTCCAGATGACTTTTTGGTAGATTGTCATTGTTGAGCCGAGGAACTGTAATGCGTAAGCGGATTTCGTTGAGTAGACTCCTCCCAGCGTTAGCTTCCAGGTGATCTCATCTGGGGTGTCTGGGTCCAAATGGATCAGGTTGACTCTGGACCACAACACAAGGAATTGTTGGACATTTTGGGGTGTGAATTCCAGGGGAGTGTTGATGTCTTGGACCCACCGTCCGTTCTGTAATGTTGCACTAACTAATTAGTTTTTTTTTTCTCTTGGACGCTTAAAAAATCTGCAGGGCCTTGTCTTTAGGAGCAACTCCATGTAGCCATGTGGATGACCAGAATTTTGTTTTGTTGCCATCTCCAAGAGTGATCATGGTGGCCGCTGCGAAAATGTGGCGATCAGCGTCGTCGCATGGTATTTTCATGCCTACCCAAGGTTTCTGTGGAGCTTTCCACTCTTGTCATAGCCATCTCAGTCTGATAGCCGAGGCGAACTTTTGAAGATTGAGGACGCCGAGACCCCCTAGCCGGGTTGGGCGGCAGACCTTCACCCAGCTGACTTTACATTTTCCTCCCAAAATATCTTCATGTTCGGCCCAAAGGAAACAACGTCGACTATGATCCAAGGCACAGAGAACTCCTTTTGGTGCTTTCAGGGTTGTGAGAAAATAGGTTGGGATCGAGGAGAGCACCGATTTAAATAGGGTCATCCGACCCACCATAGTTAGAAGCTTGCCTTTCCATCCTGCCAACCTCCCTCCCACTTTGTCGAGGAGTGGCTGGAAATCAACCCCGCGGAGTCTTCTGTACGAAAGCGTTAACCCTCGGTATTTGATATGGAAAGTAGATCGGATGGCGAGGAAGTCTAGGAGGACTGTGTCTAGGTCAATGTGGTTGCAACTTATTGGGAGCATCGTGCTTTTCTAGAAGTTTGTTTGTAGTCTCATGACGGTCTCAAAACTATGGAGCATTTGGGTCATTGTTGTGATTTTCTCCTGAGTTGGGGAGATGAAAATGGGCGCATCGTTTGCGTATAAGGAGGTTCTCAGCTTGGCAGATTGATCGCGGGGAGGGGGGTGGTTCTAGAAGGCCCAGCTCTGTTGCCACTACTAGCAGCTGTTGGAGGGGGTCGATTGTCAGGATGAAGAGGAATGGGGAAAGTGGGTCCCCTTGCCGTAGGCCCCTTCCATGGGTGATGAATGTGCTTGGAACGCCATTGAGAAGCACACTAGAGGAAGCAGTTGCTACGAGGGCTGAGAGCCAGTCTCTCCATCTGGGTGGGAAGCCCCATCTATGTAGCAGATCTAACAGACAGAAAGTCCCATCGCACCGTGTCAAACGCTTTTGCTATGTCCAGCTTGAGAAAAAGCGTCAGATTTTTGGTTCAGTGAAGCCATCTTATTAGGTTACTCACATAGAGGAAATTATCTTGGATGCTTCAAGTTTTGACGAAAGCGCTCTGATTAGGCGAGATCAGGTTGTTTAGGTGCGGCAACAGCCTCAGGGCAAAATTCTTTGAGATCCATTTCCCGATTCTGTGAATTAGGCTGATTGGTCTGTAGTCTTGTACCCTGTCCGCCCCGTCCTTTTTTGGGATCAGAGTTATGTTTGTAGTGTTTATGAGGTGGAGGCTGTGGAAGCTTTTGAACACCACCATAACGTCTGGTCTAATAATGGGCCAACAGGATCTATAGAATTTGAACGTGAAGCCATCCGGGCCAGGTGCTTTATCACTTGGCATCTCGTTTAGTGCATTTAGTACTTCCTCCTCTGTGAAGATCCCGTCTAGACTTTGGAGGCTTTGCGCAGGGAGGTTGAAGGATCTAGACCCGCTATTATATGTTAATGGAGTTTTGGTGATTAATGACAAATCTAAATTGCAAGACTAACATTTCCATTGTTATATATAATGCTTAGTCTCATTTGGATATAAAGGTGAAAATCAAAAAGGTATGCTTTCGACATCATAATTCTTACATATTTAGCTGCATTCCTCGGATCCAAAATATAGGTTAAACTCCACCAAAAGGTTAATTTGAATATGTGCATATGATCCCATTACACATTTGTGTATGCACACATTTAGGGGGAGTTCATTCTATATTTTGTGGTTTCATTAGTAATGATCCATATTATTCTCTTTCCACATAATTAAGGATCCTTACTTTGAAACATATCTTGTGAATATATTTAACTTGCATATTTAATATATTCATATGAGCATATGAGACTTGTGTAGTCTAAGTATACTTATATGTGAGTATAACATAACTTGTGTAGTTCATGTGCACTCACATATCCTTGAATATATCTAACTTGTGTAGTTAATATATTCATGTGTGTATATGAGACTTGTGTGCTCATATGTTCTTTGAGTATATATAACTTGTGTAGTGGTCATATACTCATACCATTCTATATTCAATTACTTGCAATTGAAGTGATTATCATCAATTACCAATTTGGGAAAGATTGTGGTATCTTGTCCCAACCATTATGAGTTAATGGTATGGTGTGGTAAATAATGATAATCATATTGTTGGAACTAACATTTTCTATGAGTTGGATGAAATAGGTTATGTTCCATGAGAATTGACAGTTTGGGATGACATCATGTGTTGATGGTCATCAAGTCAAGAGTTTGGTGTAAAGGATGCATTATGTATTGATGCGCATCAAGTTCAAGATGAAGGAAATCATCGTGTGTTGATGATGTTCATGAAGAAGATATGATCATGTGTTGATCAAGTTAAAAGAAGCTTCATCATGTGTTGATGAAGGGCAAGCAAAGGATGTCATCATAAGTTGACGAGCATTAAGTCAAGAACCCGGAGTTGAAGCAAGGATGTGCGTCATCAAGCTTCAAAAAGATGCTAAAGGCAAAGGTATGGCTAGCTAGGGCTAAGGATGTGTTCCTAGTCTTTTACCGGTCTCGGTGTTTGGATGGGAGACCAGATTGCTAGTATAGGTCGCCGTACTATTAAGAGGGGTCTTTGACTAGTAGCTTGAGTTAGTCATGTGTTGATAGCTCATTATGTTTGCTCTAGCTCAGCCTAACATGTTGCCAATATTTGCAAATGTGTTTTGTAAGTAGGTGTGGCTTATGGATATTCCTTGTAGCATGTGACTTAGTTTGCGAATGTGTTTTGCAAATGGTTTAAGTCCATGTACCTTATTCCTTGTGGTGTTGATTCTAAAAGTTGGCAAATGTGTTTTGAAACTTGTTGAGAATCATGCCTTGAACTTGTGTTTGCATCACGTATCAATTTGGCAAATGTATTTTACAAAATTGAGTTGAAACGTATGCAAACTTTGCTTTCTGTTGAAACACGGTAGTACCGGCATGTGTTGCGCGGAACTACCACTCCGCGGTATAATCGGTGGTTCCTTGGCGGAACTACCGCACTTGTTGAGCATGTGTTGCTCTGAGGTAGTGCGGTAGTACCGGCGTGGATATCGCGGAACTACCGTGGTGAGGTAGTACCAGCTCTGTGTGTGCGGTACTACCGCACGTCGGTAGGTTCGGCGTGTTGAAGCGGTATGGAAATTCCAGTAGCGCTGCATTTTGGACTTGGTTTGCTCTAACGGACCGCGGTAGTACCGGCGCTTAGAGCGCGGTACGACCAGCTCGTGGAACTACTGTTCATGTGTTGGCGGTACGTATTTTTCAGAACCGATGCATTTTGGTCCTTAGCCGATTTCGTGAGCATGAGTTGCTCTTTCGGTTGAGCGGTAGTATCGCATGATGCTTTGTCTTGGTATTACCTCTGGCGGAACTATCGCGTATGTGTTGGCGGTAATCGGAGCCCTTTTGCAATGGCTAGTTTTATAGGCATTATCTTTCGCTGTAGTAGTACCGCCATTGGTTGGCAGTACTCTTGATTGTCCCGTTATTTTCAGGGACTTTGCCTCCAACGGCTAGTTTGGTTGTGTGGGCTATAAATACCCACCTTGGCCATGTGTGGAAGGTTGCTGGTCGTATGATAGTCATATCCAAGTGTTGTGGCTGTGTGCTAGACACTCTTTGAGCTAAGAGCAAGCCCTCTCTACTCTTGTGTGCATGTGTTGCACTTAGTGAGTGATTGAGAGAAAACCCTAAGTGCATGTGTTGCCTTAGGTAGTGGATTTCGTATCCATTTGAGCTTAGATACTTGATTGATTCAAGTGAGCGTTGGAGACTTGTTACTCTTGGTGTTTGCCGACACCTAGACGGCGTGGTGGCGTCGTTGCGTCGGTGAGCTTCTCAAAGAAGATTGTGAGAAGACCCGGGCAGTTTGTGAGTGGTGTGGTGCTCGCCATATCCGGAGTGGAGGAAAGAGCAACCCTAGTGGAGCGAGGTGTTGGTTCGGTTTGGAACCGGTCCAAGTGGTTGGACTTACCTCGGAGGAAGGCTTAATTCGTGAAGCCGGCCCAATTGGTTTGGGTTTCCCTCAACGTGGATTAGGGGAGACCGGCAAGTCTCCGATCACCAAGGGAAAACATCGCCGTGTCATTGTGGTTTGATTACTTGTGCTTTACATTTTGCAATTTATATTCCTTCTAGTAAATTACGTATTCATTGTGTATGATTGCATTAGTTCATTGTGCTATTCACCATTGCTAGAATTGATTTGCTCAAGTCATATGGTCAATAGTTATATTCTTCAATAGACTTGCATTGTTGGTGCACTTAGTTGAACCTAGTTGATTTAGGCCTTAATTGTGCAAAACCGTATTTGTATTAGCTTCCGCATTAGAAATCGGTTTTAGCCAAAGAAGTTTTTAAAACGCCTATTCACCCCCCCTCTAGTCGGCCTCCTCGATCTTACAGAGGTGCAGTGCCTCCCACTGAAGGTCGAGCGCTCGGGTGTTTGGCCTGGATAGCATGGTCTGGAAGTGATGCTGAATTGTATCTTGTTTCTCTTTGTGCAAGATGTATGTAACAACCCAAATTTGGTCCAATTTTAAACTTGAATAGATTTCATGAATTTCGAAAAAAAGTTTTGTTGCATTTTTAGAATTTTCAAAAAATCCTTGCCTTGCAATTCATAAATTTAAAACAATTTCCTTGCCTCAAACTTGGATTTGCAAAAATCTACAAGTTTAATTGCATCCAAAACCACCTCAGTATTTGAATTCAAATTCAAATCGAATGCTAAAATTACAAACTAAAAATTTAAACCTTTTTTCCTTCCCTCTCTCTCCCTCGGGCCGCATCTCCCCACCGGCTCAGCCTCTCCCCTGTCCCCGTGCACAATCGGCCCAACGCTTCCTCTCCTCTCCTTTCTTTCCCACGGCCCAGCTAGCCGGCCCACGCTGCTCCCCTCTCCTTCCCCTTTCCTGGCACACCGCAAGCAGGTCAAGCCCACCAGACACCGCGTTCGCTAGCCCAGCACCCGTCGTCCACTCTCTCTCGCTTGCGTTCGCTGACAAGTAGGTCCTAGCCCATCTGTCAGGCTGCACGGGAGAAGCATTGTGCTTCTTCCCTCGTGCACCAGCTCGCCTCGCCCTCTCTCATCTGTTGGATCGTACACATGCCGCATGAGCCAGGGCCGCGTCAGCCCCACCTTGATTGTTGTAGCCACGCCTTGAGCCTCTCGCCCTATCACGCACTGGCACGACCTCGTCCCGTCCATGCGTCAGACCTCTACACGCCGCTCCGGCCAGGTGCCCATGCTTTTCCGCACTTGCCCTCAGTCATTCCCGCTCCGCTCCTCTATAAAAGTCGTAGTCGAGTGCGTCATCCTCTTCATTATGCCTTCCTTTGTGTTTCCCCCCACTTCTCCTCTTCTCCCCGCCTTGGGTGAAGAAGAAAGTAAGTCGTGTCGGTCGTCTTCCCCAATTTCGGCCCCCAGCTCTACCCGTTGTGGTGAGCTTCCGCATCTGTTGTCTCGCACATCTTGGTCACCTCGACCACCTCTCTGTAATGCACATCTTCTTCATCCTTACTGTGCCCCAAAGCCATTGAAGCGCCTTCGTCCCTGTCATCGGCTCGGAGCAAGCCAACCTACCCAACACACTCTTTCTCCTTCCTCACTCAGTTTCTAAGTATGCCCTTCCGTTCCCATATGTTCTAGCTCGTTGCAAACATGGTAGGCTAGTCATTGTCGTGCCTAGTCGATCGTAGCACCACCGCGCCGTAGCCCCTCGTTGCGCCACCACAGGTCGCCTTGGAGAGCTCAGTGTGCCACTTCTTCTTGAGCACCGAGAGCACCATTAGCTTCATGGTAGCTCGTAGTTGCACGATTGTATTTTCATAGTCTCTAGCATTGCATGATTGTTGCCCAAGTTCACAGTATTGCTGCTGCCATCCGCGTTGTCACCTTGGACCATCTCCTGTTAGGGTCATCTTGGACCCCGCAACCTATTTTGGGGGTAGCGGGTGGTCGCCGGAGCCCCCTCCGTTGGCGCCGAACTCGCCCAGAGCCCAGGCATGGCAGCTCTGTTCGCTCTGTGTGACGTAGAGACAATGATGTGTGGGCCCAAGGTGATTAAGCTAACCGTAATTAGTTAACAGTAGTTAGTAGTTAATGTCAGGATGACATGTAGATCCGACGCAATTAGAAAAGCTAATTAAGTAGTAGTGTATTGTATGCATGCATGACATGTGGGCGCCACCTTTTAAAACCCGTTGTGTAGACCTAGTCCATAGATCAAGTCGCTAACGTGTGGCCTCCTGGCCCTGTGAATTGTTGGGTGGACCAAGTCCATGTGGATTGCGGTCCCGCCTGTCAATCTCTCAGGTTTTCCTGAATAAAAATAATTAGAAAATAAATAAGAAAATCCGGCTGGACCCACCTATCAGCCACAGATGCTTTTCCTAAAGAGAAATAATTGAAAATGAAATTAAAAACCCGGCTGGACCCCACTTGTCAGTCACAAAGGATTTTCTTAAGAAATTTAACTAAAAAGGAAACGAAAAACCGATTGGACCCACATGTTAGGGATTTCTTATTTTCTGGAATTTCCTCTCGGTTCAAACTTTGGAGAGTTCATTCTCCCTCGTGGTAAATCCAAATGACTTGATTTTTTTTATAAATTCATATAAATTCAAAACCTTTCCATAAATTCAAAAATTATCATTTTCGGAGTTCATTTTAATTTTATTTGGGTTCATGTGTATTTATTCGAAGTCGTCATTTGTGCTTAAATAGATTCCAACGTCGTCGAAGACTTCACCACTACTTTAGGACAAGATCAATACCATGTAATATCTACTATTGAGCTAGGCAGGTCCTTACAATAGATCATGTTGAACCTACTTTTCAAATGCAAATTACTTTGCTTTGAAGTACTTGCATGATTATTAGTATTTATGAAATACTATGTTAAATATTGATACCTAGCTATGCCATGTGTTGTTATATATTATTCACTTCGTTGATTGTTGATAATTCGTTAACCTTGTCACCCTAGGCTAACTATTACAATAATAAATTACCATTGGTTAATCATTGATGACTAATAGTTGTGCTTAGACACTGTTTAGTGGTTAAATTGAATATGACAAACATTGCCATAACAATACTTTGGATATAATGTGAATCGTAGTGTGGTAACGTGGGTTACCACTGGAAATAGGAGAATGTTATATAAATTGGTGGAGGCTTAGGTGAGTAGATGGTATGAGATCGATGCAGGGGCATGCACGAGAGTTGGGTCTGTGGATTGTCTCACCTAAGTCGATTATGGACCGAATCATGTGCCGCATTTCTAAACTAATATCCGTGCAACCACAAGTCTAGTATGAGATAGATCTGGCCAATTACTTTGCTCAGTTTTCGGTACAACCCCACGCATAGTAGTAGGTGGATTTCTATACGATTTCGATCATCGAGAATTTCTAATATGATCTCTATTGTCGAGAAGGGTGGCAGAATCCCTCACAAAAGAGGGTCCCTCATTGAGAATGTATCCCGTAATGGAGCATTCTGGGGGTGCCCCATAAAGGTCACTATCCCAGTGTTGAGGGTTTCCCCCACCAGAGTGGGATAAGTGTCAGGACTAGGTATCAGAAAAGCCTTGTTATGATCATCTTCGTCGCACGCCCAATGAAGCGTGTCATGGCCGATATTATGACTTAATCGTATCTTGTGGGTACAGCTGTACAACTTCTGCAGAGTGTATAATCTATTCGAATAGCCGTGCCCCAGGTTATAGGCGTTGTAAAGAAAGCCACATTTGGTTAGTTTTAATAAAATATGGAATGAGGACATGTTAACAAAAAAAATGGTTGTAGCAATGATCTGGAGATAGGTGAATGGAACCTCATGAGTAGTAATAGGTGGATGGAACCTTGCTTTGTTGTAAATTTGCTAATAAACAACAACACCTTGGTTTGAAATTAAAATGGCTAGGTTATAGGTTTGGAAAAATAATTATAGTATTTGAGCAAAACTTGCTTTGTGGTAAAATAAGCATAAGACCCCTCGTTTGGCAAGCCTCGCATCTATATAATTGCATTGATGTGAGGGCTTGCTGAGTACTTTTGTACTCATTGTTGCTCAAATATGTGGTTCAGACTACGAGATAGAAGACTTTGTATACGGATACTTCTATGTGTCCGGCTTTTGGAACTAAAGATGCCAGCGATAACTAGGTCGTAGTCCTAGTCGATTGCCTATGGCAGATTATAGAGGCTCATTTTGGTTTATTTATCTTCTGCTGCTTTATACTCTTTTGAACTCGTTGGCCTATCGGCCTATTATGTAAAAATTTGGCCTTAAGGCTTGTTTGTGACTGTTATTTAATATTAAGTGCTCTTTTTTTTAATTAAGTGCATGTATATATATGATATTCATCAGTATTATACTGTGTGAGCTAGCTACTGATTATGGTACTAACTCGGTATACACAGAGAGTTTGAATACAAATCCGAACTTGACACTATATGGCCAGAGTTCGAATTCCACCGCAACTCTACGCGTGTAACACCCCGGCTCAACACGGAGCATGGAATGCCACTAAACTACACTAACTATCAATTTTAACAACAATTAATAGTAAATTACTTCAAGCATCCCAACACTAAAACCCATTCATGGGTCACATTAAAACAAGCACAACGATATGGTAATCATAAATAATTAATCTCTAGAAAACATAGCAAGATAATAACCCAAGATCAACGCAAAAACAATCGAATAAAGTCTATAGAATGTATAATCAACTCCAACATATCATCTAAAGCTATTCAAAACTATCAAGTCCTAAATATAAATCATCACACTCTTAAAAAGGTTTCTCATGACCAATGAATCAAGTATTTCAGTGTATGTTGTGGTTCCAAATGTGCTAGCCCTTCTCAAGTGAAATGTCGTCAACGATCACATAAAAACAACAATAGAGTAAGAGTGAGTCCACGAATCAACAAGTAAAATAATAAATAATGAACAATGATTAATTCAACCATAAACAATATCATCATCAACATCAACTATTTACTCATCTTTATTCTCATACTCAAGTCTCAATTTCTTTTTTCAGTAAATGCAAGGTATCTCTACTCTACATGTCCATATTCTCATTTCATCGCGTATACCGATATAGCATGCATGAACACTCATGACAATGTTCACCCTTTCATCAAGCCTATCCTCAAAGGAACAGGGACCGCTTTACTCCCATGGAGTCTCTACCAACGAGGTAGATATGTGATCACCATGGTCACACTCGCTTTATGCAATGATGCTTGTGAATGCACAGTTTAATATAAGTTCATCAATAATTCCATCATCCAACATTCATGACTTCATCAACACGATTAATATCATAATCATTCACATTGCTGCAATTAAACAAGGTAGTAGCATAAACAACATCAGATAAGGAATACAACGATCAACCATCAGTCACTATCTACTATGCACTTGCCTCTTTATACCCTTGGAGCTGGATAGCGAGGTGGCGGTAAGGTACTAGAGGCCACACTCTCTGAACAAACAATTCAAAATAATCTCAAAATCACAGCATCACAGTACCAAAATATTACACTAATCACCCTTGCATGTCTATGCCAAAATGACACAACTACCACAATTCTACTGGACACACTACCCGCTGTCCTAGTAGTAGAAATACTCTAACTTATTCATCTAAACTCCAAATCTAGCAAACCAATACTTTATGGAACCCCCACAAAATTTCCTACAACTTCTTAGTTATGACTAACTTCTGAATCTACCGTTTTCTCCATCATTTCCTTCCCCGAAGACTGTCCCAGAATCTGTCAGGGTAGATCACCTCACAATTTCGTATCTTTATTTTTACAACTTTAAAATATATGAACAATACCAGTTCTAGAAACTAGTAAAAATTTCCTAACTTATTAAATTTATCGTGAAAATTTAATTCTTCCATTTACTAGGTGAAAACAGCCCATCTACTTGACATCTGCCAACGACGTCTGATTTCTGGACAGCGACCTTCCCGAGGCTATAACTTTTCGCTCACTACTCCAAATCTCGTGTTCTAGACCTTCCTGGAAAGCTAACAAAATTATATACATCTTTTATAATTGTATGAAACCATGCATTCAATCCTAAATACCTCTAATTTCTCCCATAAGGTTCTGCGTTGAAACTCGATGAACTAGGGCATGCTGAAAACTAATATTCCCTTGGACAAAATGATCTACGAATCGTACAACAACTAATACATGGTCATTATAGGGATTAACATAGATTAACCTTGAATAACATGAATAAAATCACGAAAACCCGTGAATCTTTCTCTCTTTCTCCCTTCTTTTCTCCTTCTCCCTTGCTTCCTTCTTTTCTCCTTCTTGCTGGTTGATTCCTTGCTGCCCTCCTCTCCTGCTTCCCTCCTATGGTCGGCAGCAAGGGCTGCAAGGGGTGGCCGGCCTTGAGAGGAGGTGGCAGCACTTGGAGGGAGGGAAGGCAGGGGCGGCACAGAGAAGACAACAGGGGGAAGGTGGGGGCTGTGGCAGGGTGTGTGGGGGGTGACAGCTAGGGTTAGACTGCCGTGCCCCCAAGTCACTCTTAAAGTCGGCCCCCTCCTGGGCCAAGTCGTCGTGGGCCGAAGGCCTAAAGCCCAGGTTTTCCACAATTTCTTAAATTCCCCTTTTAATTCCTTCATTTCTCTCTCTCTAACTCATTTAACCCCTCTAATGTGATTCGGGATATTACATGAGGACGGGGACAAATATGTGACCTCACAAAATCCAACTAAAGCGCACTCGCGTGTGCGTGAAGGTGGACATCAGGATTTGAACCCTGATGGGTGGAGTTGTTGTAATATCTTGTTTAATTATTGGAGAAACTAAGAGAATTAAAAGGAAATTAAATAGATTTAAGAGTGGAATTTCATAAATTAGGAGGGGAAAAAGAACTTGGGCCAAAGGCCCATAGCCCCCTTGGCCCAAGTGGGGGGCCAGCCAGCCTTAAATGGTGTGAGAGGGGCGACAACCCCAAATCTGTCGGGACCCGAAATTACAATTCAGACCCTTCTGTTTATCTTGACTAGCCCAGATCATGCTAGTGCACACAGGTTAACAAAACCGAAATCGATCCATACAAGCTTAAATATAACATAAACGAATAACTTTGAATATTAAATAATGGTTTTGACCTTAAGGTCGAGTTTACATTTATTGAGCCACGCAGGGCTAACAGAGAAAATAAACGGCAGCGGAAACAGAAACGGTAGTGGCATCCCATCGATTCACCACAGGCAACCGACTGGGATCAAGACCTCGCGATTAGGCACCTTCGATGAACTCGTCCTCGTAAGCTGGTGAAGACTCCTCCTCTGCTTGATTCGTCAAAACAAGCGTGAGTACACACCGTACTCGCAAGCCACACCACAGAATGCAAAGTATACATGCAAAGCTTATTACAAGAGAAAGGCATTCTGCGGTTCTTTTTATGTGAATGCAACTTTTGCAATTTAATACAATTAAATAGATTGAAAGCTGGTAAAACAAATAGACAATAATAATTTTAACAAGTTATTTCACAAAGACACACACAGCCTAAACAGGTTCTTCACATAGCTAGATGATTTAATCACATAGCTCCCTTCCCACACAGTTTTATGAAATTCTACCCCTAGTGTTAAATCCCCGAGCATTGTCCATGATCATGACGCGCTATTCAATAGATTAAGTTACACTCTGCAGAGGTTTGTACACTTTACCCACAAGATACAACCAGCAGTAGCTAGCATCGATCATAACAGAGCATTTCAGACACGTTATCTTACTATGCTAGGCCTGTCTCAAAAACAGCATGTGGTCGTGACAGAAGCTCAGTTCTTTAGCGCACATGGTGAGGTCCTTAATCCACCAAGGCAAGACTTCCACTAACCCAACCACATAGACACACAGATTAATATTATCCACACACCACATAGACCACCAATTCACACAAGATCCACCCCTTGCCTCACCCAAATCCTTTTTACCACCCGTTGGTTTAAGTGCAACACATGCCATAAAGACACGTAGTACACACAGATTATCCAATATTGCATATTCACTTAGTCAAATTAATCATTTGTACTTCACATGAATAAATGAGTCGTGGCATGACTAAGCAATCTAATCGTTCTAACCAACCCACGTTGGTGCTACAATATTAACCAACTAGATATCAACTAGGGTGACAAAGAACTTAGACATAGCAATTAACAAGGATGGCATAACAATTAGGAATTTACATCTACTCCCAAAATCATTTAAATAATTACTTGAATTAATAATGCAAGAATTTAAAATAAAATAATTTAGCAAACCGGGAATCAAGATGGTCAAGGTATAGCTTGCCTTGAAAAGGATCTAGGAATTGATCTTGATCTTGGAAAGGTCCTTCTTCGTCAACTCTTTCAGCAACGTCGAAGTCTACTCGCAAACAAGGCAAACAAACAAACTAAATAAATAACAGAGGCAAATAACTCCAATAAAATAATTAAAAATCTCCAATAGATAGATCTGGATTTTAGATGAATTTAGAAATTTGAATGGATGGATTTGGAGTTAGGATGCAAAAGATATGGAGTTTCAAAGTTTAAATCTAAAGAAAACCCTAAAAATAGGATTTATCGAATTCCGAATTATTTTTCAATGAAAAATCGAATATTGCGCCAAAGATGACATCAAGATGGCGTCGTACAGGATTTTCGGAAAAGAAATAAATAAAGAAAACCCGACATGTGGGACCCACATGTCGAGGCACTACCACGTGGACCAAGCCCACCGAGCCATCGACCGAGAGGGGCCGAGGTGGCGAACCAGCAGCTGTGGCGCCGACGCTGCGCCACCCGGATGACACGCAGTACGAGGCCGAGGTGGACGTGACTGACGCCCACGCCGGCGAGGACGTCGGCGGACGGCGGTGGCGGCACGGGACCCAATGGTCACCGGCGCTACGGTGGTCGCCATGAGGGTGGGTGCTATGGGCGTGTTGTTGAGGCTATTGCGCACCTTCCGTGCAGCCGGTGGTTGGGGGTGGTGTGGTGGTGGCGGCGAGGTCGGGAGGAGGAGACCTTCGGTTTTGTTTGACGGGCGCCCCGTGAGGTTTAAGCGACGCGATCGTCCGGAGGTAGAGGAGGTGACGGCGAACTTGATGGTGGGCTCCACGACGACGGCTGCGGTGGCGGCGCAATTCGACGACGACATTTACACACTACGGAAACCCTAGATGGGAAATGCGCACAGAGCTCGGAAGGGAAAATTGGGTGAGGATTGTGGAAAGGAGGCGAGGCTAAGCTCGGGGTCCCTTTATAGGGCCTAAGCGGCCCCGGTGGCTTAACTGGCATGGGTCAAAACAACCCAAACAATTCGCATTTAAATAGGAGATACAAAGCGATTTCAATTTCAAAATCGTTTGAAAAGGGCGCGAGGAGATAGGGCTTTAGAAGAGATCATCCGCGACAAAATCGGGCCGCTTGCGATATTGTTTGACGGAGCTCGCGAAGAAACCATGGCGGCCACGAGCGGGATTCATGGAGAAGAACGCGGCGAAGACGACGACCTCGGCCCCACCGGCAGAGAGAGAGAGGGAAACGGCGGCATGGCGAAGATCTCGAACGCCCAAATGACGATCCAAATGGTGGAGGATGGATGGGCGAAGCGGGCTTATGGCATGGAAAGGAGTTGGGCCGAGAGATTCGCCCAAACACTATTTGGAGATTTATATAGCTTTTTCTTTTTAAGAAATTACCGTAAATTCAAATAAGCAATAGAAATTAGCAAATGAATTTGGAAAAATTCTAGAAAATTCTAGAAAATATATCCAAGCACATAGAATCCAAATAAAATAGTTTTGACTATTGTTTATGTTGACTTTAGTCATACTAAATTGTTTTGTTGCACAAAGTCCAATATTAAGCTTTTTAATTTAAATTCAAATAAATCCAAATGATGAATTTTCTCATTACACTATTTAAAAGGTTTTTAAAGCTCTGAAAATTGGGATGTTACAAAATCCTAGCCACCACTCCCCCTGGCCGCCTGCTGCTCTGGCCGGCATTGCAAGGCCACCCCTCCCCTGGTGCCTCCTGGCCGACGCCACCCCCAGCCTCCCTGTCATGCGCTCTCCCTGGCGAGGTGGTGGTGCTGCTGCTACCACCAAGCAAGGAGAAGAGGGGAAGGTTCAGCAAGGGGACTGGGTAGTAGAATGAAGGGAGAAAAGGAAAGAGAAGAGGGGAAGGGAACAAAAGGAAAAGAGGAGGGAAGATCAAGGGTTTCACAAGCATCATCGATTTAATTAGGGGTAACAATCTGGTAGCCTTTAGTTGGTCCTAGATTAATCGTTGTTCAGATTGTAGATCGTTAATTTGGGTCATGGGAAGTATAGTTTTCGGGAAGCCCTAGTTCGTCAAACTGCACTGCAGAACCTTGTGAGGGTAATGAAGGGCATTTGCGTTCGGATTCAGGGTTTCGTCTAGTTAGAAAAGTTGTGGGGAATTTCACTAGCTTTCCAGGAAGGTGTGGATCACTAAGTTGGGTGTTGTGAGCGAAACGTTATGGCCTCAGGAAGGCCACTGTCCAGAAAACCGGTGTCAATGGCAACTGTCGCGTAGATGAGCTAATTACATATATTAGATGGAATAATTTAATTATTGTCATAACTTTAATAAGCTAGATATTTCTTAGTAGATTCCATAACCACCATTGTTTACTACTTTTCAAGTTATATAAAAATAGATAAGCAAATGTGAAGTAGACTACTCTAGCATAATCTGGTTTTATCTTCAGAGTTGGAAACGGGAAAGGAAACGATGAATTCAAAAGTTTTGCATAACTACAAAGTTGTAGATAATTTTTTGGGATTTTTCCAGAAAATATATATTGCACTATGTTTGGAGTTCAGAGGAGGGAGTCATGGTTGTTTTACTACTAGGACAGCGGGTAGTATGCCAAGTAAAGTTAGGTTAAAAGTGTCGATTTTGTGTATATGTTCAGTGGTGATTAGTTTGATGTTTTGGTACTATGGTGGTATATTTTTTAGTGTATTTTAATTGTTTGTCTAGGGAGTGTTGCCTCAAGAACTTTGCCACCATCTTGCTACCCGGTTCCTAGAGGATAAGAGGCACGTACATGGTAGAATGGTGATCAAGGGTTTGGTTGATGTTTTCTTTATTATTCATTGCCATGATGTTATTTCTACCATACATTACTTAATTATACCTTCTTGAGAATGACTATGGTATTGTTATTGATGATGAAGACATGAAATGTTGATAATGGAATATTGGATTAGTTTAAATTGAATTATTGCATCATGTCCATCATTGCATAAAAGAGAGGTGATGATGGCGATCACATATCTACCTCGTTGGTTGAGACTCCACAGGAGTGGAGAGGTTCCCGGTCTTTTTGAGGACGGGCTTGATGAAAGAGTGAACATTGTCGAGGACATTCACTCATGCTATACCAGTATAAATGATGGAATGAGGATGTAAGCATGTAGCATAGAATTGCATTGCACTAAATGAAAAGTGGATGATATGATATTTGGGTATAAGTATGAGGATAAATAAGAGAATGTGTTGATGATGATATTGATAATGGTTATTGAATTGTTGATTATTGTTTTGTTATGTTAATTCTTGCTGAGTCGTAGGTTCACCCTTGCTCTGTTGTTCCTATAGGTGGACGTTGACGACATCTTGCATAAGAGGGAATAGTTCACATGGCTCACATGCAACCACTACAATTATTTAATTCACTTTGTGATGAGAACTTACAATCCAGTCTGATGATAGGTCCTTTAGGATTCAATAGGCTTGATACCAACTCTGTTGGGACTGGATTTCTAAATCCGAACCCTCTGTGTATTTCTGCACCAGTCCCTAATTAGTAGCTAGTACACACAGTGGATACAACGTTGATAATAAGTTCAAATCACGATTCATCAAAAAAGTAATAACACAGTACCGGCCTTAAGGCCACTTATTACAATAAAGGTCATATGACCTCAAGTCTTACAACAGCAGAAACATCAAATGATAAACTTCGAGTGGTGATCCATCAAATTGCCCACTGGCATTTGACTGGAGAGCGTAACCTAGTACTCTAGGTGTCCTTCATCAAAGCACATGCGAAGTAGTCGTAATCCTCCTTCGTGTCGTTGAAGGCTTCTGAGATTTAATTTGAGTGTAGCATGTGAGCATATAAAGTACTCCACAAGTCTTGGAAAAGATGCATATGCATAACTTTAACAAATGGGGCTTATATGGTTCTTTTGCATAAAGCAATATTTTATTTTTAAACATTCTACATAAAGCACATTTGACAAACATAGTTTCAATAAATAAATTAATTGATTCACTAGTGAAGGTTCTAACTACCAGTCACTAGTATCGAGGCTCTAGACGCCAAGGTTTAAAGAGTAGGGCTCTAGCTGCCCAACTGGCTCTAGCTGCTAGAACAACAATCCAAGAGTTCCAACTACTCCCCAATTCCCAAAATAATTCTTTGAAAACAAAAATAAAATCTACCATCTGAAAGCGCACCTTGCCCGCCCTTGACTGTGGGTACAGCTATTTGAATAGTTTTACGCTCTGTAGAGATTGTACAGCTTGACCCACACGAGATAATCAGCTTATAATGTCCGTGTGACACACTTCCGAAGGTGTGCGACTAAGTGATTATTACAAGGCTTTTACAATACTTTATCCTCACATTAGCCCTCTTGATGAGCTTAACCCCAAGCTATGGGCATTATTTACCATCGACCCGGAACTCACCGTTGTGGGGGATAACTTGCCTGGACATGGACGACAATTACTATCGTCCGGCGCAAGCCCCGATAGATATGGACGTCAATTACCATCGTCTGCACTACCCAGGTAACTCGTATCATCTACAATCTGCGGGCTAAATGTCTAGACTTAGTAAATTATTTAGCTAGGTCCTTCCCATTTAGGACTTGTGGCTGTACGGTATTGCTCGGTTTGAATAGACACAAACGTCAGTCCTTAATATGACCTGTGCGGAACTTAACACATTACAAGTTCTTGTGCTCTAGTTGCATCCGTCTGAACTTACCATCCGCTCAAGTCTAAACAAATTTTAACCATTTTATTTTATTTTATAAATCAACGGCAATACCTATTGCCATATATTTCTCAAAATAATTTGCACAAAAGTTAAAAATAATTGCCTCCTAATTCTACCATATTAATTAATACAACAATAATGTAATCAATATCATGGATTTTGTATACTAGGGTGACAAAGGATATCAACATCAAATGAAGAAATTAACAAAGTTAGGACTAACTAACATCCTAGAATTTGAACTTATCATTTTATGTAAATAGCAATGCATACAAATTTTGAGGCTTAAAACAGATTTTGGAAAACATAGGTACAATATGGTCAAAGGAGACTTGCCTTCATCGAAGGTTGAGGTTACTGCATCCAGTTGGTCTGAAATGACTTCGGCGGCATCGGATTCGGCAAAATAAATAACAAATAAAATCCTAAAAATATAAAATTAGTATCAACAGAGAGATATTGAATTTATATGAATTTAGGAACAAGAATTAACGGAATCAGAGGTCGTATGAAGGAGAACGAGCATCCGAAAGATTTGCCGGAAAGAAAATCCTGAAAATTGGAAGAGAGGGAATATTCTAGGGAATATACTGTTATGATTTTATAAAGCAACAACACAATGTATGACTTCGTGGGCCCACTTGCTAGAGAAAGAAAGACAGAAAGGAATTCTGAGTATGACATAAGGCCCCGTATGTCATAGAGAGAGAGAGAGAGAGAGAGAGAGGAAAAATCAAAGCAAAGGAAAAAACAGAGGAAGAACAGGGGAGTGCTGGGCGGCACGGGAGCGACGGCGGTTGGCAGCGCAGCGGCAAGCGGCAACCACAAAAATGGAACCCCAACGGTGTCCCCTACCTGCAGGTGGTGGTGGCGGCGCCGGAGGGGCATGAGACCGGCAGTAGTAGCAACGGCGGCGCATGGCCATGCGAGGGCACCGCCGACATGATGGCGCGAGGACGAAGGTGGCACGTGGGCACGGGGAAGCGGTCAGAGTGCTCAGGGAGGCCAGAGGGGGTCCATGGAGGCGGGGCGACGACGGCCGGCGTCGAGAAGAAGGTGGCGATGGCTTGGTATGGGGATAATGCTATCGAGAGGAGGTAGGGATAGGTAGAAGAGGATTGGGAACGTGATGTGAAGCGGTCCAACCGGCGAAAAACTCACCGAAGAAGAAGATCGAGCGACGGAGGTGATTTCGGCCTAGACGACGAAAACGACAAAATCCGACGATGAACTGCAACCAAATTTGAAATTGATTGAGGGAAAATGATCATGGGGCTTAGGAACACGACGTGATGCAGTTAGAAGTTCCAAAAACTCACCGGAGCGACGGGATGTTGAGATGGGGGGTGTGACCGACGCTTGGGAAGAAGCTTGTGCGGTGGCGACAGTGCTCGGTGGGTGCTGGGAGTTGGAGGGGAGAGTGAAGGGGTGAGAGAGGTGACGATGCTTCCATCTAAAGGCTCGGGCAAGAATCCAAATGATGGGAACACAAGCGTGATCGACATCATCGTAAATGCTTGGTTTCGAAAATGCTTGAAACGACACAATTGAATGGCACGACGACTGAGAATTCAAAGACGGTGATGGTGGTGGCGTGATGACGTGGTCGGTAGGCAAAACACTCAAGGCGTGATGGTGGGAACGATGGGAGCGCAGCAAGATGATGCGCGACCAGACGGCCGGTGGGGTTCAAAGACCATGCGATCGGGAGAGGGCAAGACAAAGATGGCTCTGGCGGCTAGAGAGCAAACGTCCGAAACAGAGCAAGCAAGGCAAAGGAAAAAAGAAAAGAAGAGAAGGAAGGAGGAAAAAGGAAAAAGAAAAGGAGATACGATCCAAAATGAAATGCAATGCACTGAAATTATGAGATTTGCATTTCAGAGAAAATTCAAATATAAATTTGAATTTGAAATTTTGGCTGAGGTTTGAAATTAAGGAGAGGTGAATTCAAATTGAGAATTTGAATTCAAAATTGGTCAAGAATTGATTTGATTTTTGGAATTTGATTTGAGATTTGAATTGAGATGATGGAAATAGGATTTGAATTTTGTATTTGGAATTTAAATGAATGCAAAAACTCCAAAAGAAGACCAACACTTTGAATTAATTAATTTGAAAGAAATTTTTGAAAAGGGCCAAAATTTGGGATGTTACATTCTAGATGATTGGTTTGAGACTTGATTTATTTATTCAGTAGACTCATTATGGACTGTTTATTAATTATTGGTTCATTATTCCGTATTACTATCGGGTAATGCTTTTATTGTGACTCGTGGACGGGTTTTATTTTTTATATGCTTGCTGAAAATTATTGTAATACATTGTTTAAATTACACTACTACAAAAAGGCTAATACTAGACGCCTCATCACAGATGGTTGACCAAAATCATCTGTATTACATGCAACCATAGACGGTTTTGGTTTAGAGATCATCCGTGTTACTGGCTGTGCTAAAAACTGTCTGTGAAGAGGTAATATCACAGACGGTTCATGATAAAAACCATTTGTGAAGTATCATAGATGGTTCCAAACAATAACCGTCTGTGATATTTTGAAATATCACAGACGGTTTTCAAAAAACAACCGTCTGTGATACTTCACAGAAGGTTCTTAATACAAACCGTCTGTCATAATATCACTATAGTTCCCGGTGAGTTTCGTCGTCGCCTGTTGAGTTTCTTCGTCGCCGATGCGTCTCTTCGTCGCATCAATGTCGTTTCAATGACGCTTTGTCTCCCTAATGCGTCTCTTCGTCTCACGCGCCAAATTTATTCCTTATTTTATAAAAAGGATCATCCACGCGCCATCGAAGATCATCCCCACATATAACTCTACAATATATATACTTCTAAAGCAGAAATGGTTCTCTCTTCTGTTTCCTTGTCGCTGGCATTGATGACCTTCCTAGCCATACTATACGAGCACCTCTCCGGTTGTATGTTGGCGGATGCCGCTAAAAGACACTGTTTCAACAGTGTCCTCACTCCTCCGTCGGAGGATTTGTCGGAGCAAGTGACGGCCACCTTCCGTCGTCTTGACATCCTCGTCCGCCGCGTCTTCCGGGTGATCTCCCACTTCTGGCGAGTGTACCGCGTGATCCTCCACAACGACGTTGCACGTCTCTAGGAGGGTTGCCGTCACTTGGACAGGTTAATCGAGGTGGCAGGCGACAGCATCGACTATACCAAGACCCCTCAAGCAAGGGAAGAGAGCCTATGGGCTCAATTCTTCTTGATTCAATAGTCCGAGGGTCTTTGGGAGACACTCGAACGAGCGCGTTAGCGTGCTGACATATTTCGGGCTTCGTTCACTGATGATCACGAACCGTCCGATGCCGCCACCGCCGCCTACAAAGTTTTGAAGGCGGAGATAGCAGCCTACCTCTGCCACTAGAAAAACCTTGTTTATTTAGGTTTCTAAAAAACTTTGTTTATTTAGGTTTCTACTTTTTTTTTGAATCTTTATAAGAAGCGTATGGCCATGCTATTTGGCCATATGTAAATTCCAAAATGAAAACAAATTATCTAGTTTCGAGGTGAAGTTACTATATTATAGTTGAACTATATATCATAGACGGTTTAGTGGAACAAATATCTATCTGCAAATTTTTAGTAGTATTTAAATGACAAAATTGATATATAAACATGTAATTTCTTCATGTCATGTAAATGTATACATGATAATTAATATGCTCAAAACATAGAACTTGAAAACAAACATATCACGGACGGTTCCATCACGGAACTGTCTGTGATAAGTATCACTGACAGTTCCATAATAGAACTGTCTGTGATAAGTCTCTTTATTAGTAGGAGCCCGCTAAGGTTTGCGCCCTAACTCGTCACTCCCCAACGCGCTTACTCTCGTCCGTTCCCGTCCCTACCCAAGTGACCCCGTCGCCGACGCTGCCTTCACCTCTTCCTCCTCCCCCCAGTGTGCGCGACCCCGGCCACCTCACCGACCTCCCCCGGCTACCTCTAGCTCCACCGACCCCGGCCTCGGCTACCTCACCACCGACACCGGCAATGTCGATCGAGGTAAGACAGATCTATTGGTTTGTGCTGTCGGTATTCATGTGAACCGAGTTGCAATGTGGGCTACCTTGTCGGTTGATGGTCGGTTTGGACACCCTTAGCCTTGCTGTCCTGCTGTCTTGACCTCTGTGACTGCTGGCTGGATGGATGGATGGAAGGATCTGGAGGTGGGGAATGGGATTGTGTTCGGGTGTGACTGCTGGTATGTTCCTAAAGACATTTTTTTTGTTTTCGATACGTATGATGCAGGGTGTGCTGCTGAAAAAACACATTGATGCAACCTTAAGAAGTGGCAATCTGAGGGAGGCAATTTGGTTGCCTCTTGGAGAAGATCTTAACAAATAGTTGTCTGTTAATAGTAAGTCTATAATCACCATCTATTCTTAGGATAAATAACACTATGTAAGTGTTTCATGTACTAATGCCTTATTTTTTTGCTTTTTCATACCTGTTGATTTCTTCAACCAAGTGAACTTCTTATATGGTACTTTGATGGAGTTCTGCACATCTACCATAGGCCCAATAATGTCAGCTGGACCCAAGTAAGATATGTTCCTCTTTGAAACATACATGAGACATTTACCGCTTTAGGTATCGATGCAGTTCTCTCGACCTCCTAATTTCATTGGCGGCAGTTTTGGATTGTTTTTTAGAAGGAAAACAAGAGAGGAGAGCCTTCATGTTAGAATATACTAAAGTAGGGTAGAAATGTATAGATATATTTACATTTTTTTCAAAACCATCCCAACTAAGGGACAAATCGAGCCCTAGCCTTTTGCTACATTGTATCTCAAACAATATGCTAATTTGTAACTAATCTTATGGTATGTTCCTATATGGTATTCTGCTTTTGAAAGCTGCAATTAACTTTTCAGATTTGTAAAGCTGCATTTAACATACAAATTTTTGAAATTTTTACCTAGCTTGTGCCTCTGATCATCAATTATTTATTAATTGGTGTGTATTCTATTCCAAAACAAGACCAAATGAGTCAAAAACTATTATAACACCTCTTCACCTGTCTCTCGCCATTCATTTCACCTTTGTCTGTGTAACCGTGTTCATGCCAGTCAAGTTCTCCTCCCTTGCGTCCCAAGTACGTCTTATCATTTCATTCATGATCTCTTCTCTATAAAGTCTCCAAGCAAAGGTACGCTTGTGCCTTTATATATATATATATATATATATATATATATATATATATATATATATATATATATATATATATATATATATATATATATATATATATATATATATATATATATATATATATATATATATATATGCGAGGCAACCTCATCGAGCCTGCAAGTTCAAAAAGCACGGTTGTTAGGAGAGCGCGTGGATATACAATTACCTAGATGTCGTCGATAGGTAATTGGACTTGACATCAAGGAATGGTTGATTACTGATACATAAAACCACTTTCCAGTTGGAGTACCTACGCATCCACGCCAGAATTACCTATCGCGTGGATGCGCAGGTACTCCGACTGGGAAGTAGCTTTATGTATCAGCAACCAACCATTCGTTGATATCAAGTCCAATTACCCATCGACGACATCCAGGTAATTGTATGTCCACGCGCTCTCCTAGCAACCGTGCTTTTTGAACTTGCAGGCTCGATGAGGTTGTCCGTGACTGTTGTCTCATCTTCCTCACGATCCCCTGAAAGTGGCTGGGGACTACGAAGCCGGTTTTAAAGGCACAAGTAGGCACTGCTTGGATACTTTATAGAGATAAGTTATCACAGACGGTTCCATCTACAAACCGTCTGTGGTACATCAGTCATCACAGACCGTTCCATCTACAAACCGTCTGTGATACATCAGCCATAACAGACGGTTCCATCTAAAAACCGTCTGTGATAGTCAGCTATCACAGACAGTTCTGAGTTAATAACCGTCTGTGATGACCTCATGTCATCACTGACCCATAGATCCAGACGGCTCACAAAACCATCTGTGATGACGTTTTCGAAGGCGATCCGACGGCTGTAGGGGAGAGGCCTCACGGGGCCCTCCCCATATAATTTATTTCCGTGTTACACCGCACACAAGATGGTTCACGTTAATTTTATCATTATTCTGTCTTCTACGTACAATCCTTTTTGAATGATTCGTGCATGGTAGCAATTGCGCCGTTTTGGATGAGTTGGTCGGTGACATTATAGGATGCAAAAATGCATGTACTGCAGCATGTCGTGCATGTTCGTTCAACAGTTAGCTAGTGGTGGTCAAATAATTGCCTGTGGTACACGTAGGCCACTATTATACTTATCGTTAGATTCAGAACAGGTACAAATCAGATCCACGTTCTCAGCTCAATCCTAACCGTAGCTACAGGCACTACTGTCTACGTCCATATACATGCATGTAACGTGCATGCTAAATAATCGTCCACGTTCTCAGCTCGATCCTAACCGTAGCTACAGGCACTACTGTCTGCATGCTAAATAATCGTCCACGTTCTCAGCTCGATCCTAACCGTAGCCAGGCACTACTGTCTACGTCCATATACATGCATCATGCATGTAACGTGCATGCTAAATAATCGTCCAAGTCTCGCACGTTTTTTGCTTCAAATTCAACTCGCTCTACTCTTCTATTCTGCATCCAATCTGAAATAATTCAAATCAAAGCATATCTTTAAAAGAGTTGCCGAGCTAGCCTTCGCCTACGTACCGATGGATCGGCGCGTTTGGCTCCGTCACAATTTCCGAGTATGTACGAACTACGAAGTAAACCATGGAGATTAAAGGCTCGAACCTCCGGTACAGGGAATTGCTGTCATGACACATTGCTTCATCTCACTGCAGCCAGCCAAGCAGTGGATCAGTCAGTGTACCACCCCACATGCATGCCCAAGCCCATACACCACCGCACTGTAGCACGTGCGAGCTAGTACGCTAACCATATATAACTAAAATTTTCTATGCATCGGAATTCTTGCCCGAGACCCACTGATTATTAATGACTCCCTCGGATCACAAAATATCTACCGTGTCACCATCGGAATTAATGTGCATGCAGCTAAATCATTCACGTTTTCAATGACAGCATTTTCTAATAATATTTAGATTGGCCTTATATGAAAATGATACATAGAATTACTTTCATAATATACTATAATTCTATCAAGTTTTGATCGACAAAGTCGTATTTTAAAGCGAGGGCGACACTTTTTTTTTACCCAAGGGAGTAGTAGTGTTTCATTTCATCAGTGGCACAACAAAACTAAATTAAGACGCCCCTCACCGAACATGCATATATGGATGCATGGGCGCATATCATGCATATTTGCATGGGACAACTGTTGCAATACTAGTGATCCACCCACATACATGCGTAGCGTACATGCATGCAGCTAGGAGCCAGTAGCTACATGTAAGCACGTCAAATGCTGTATCTACTCTTGTAATCGATTCTATCCAGAACGTAACGATCGATCGAGAATCAAATCCCGGCCGCGACCCTATGGATCGCGAGATGGATCGTGCTCGGGCTTAGTTAGTCTTTGATGCTCCCTTTGACCATCCATTTGTCCGCGCGCCGAACCGACGCGTTGCTCCAAACAAACGGCCGGCGATCTCGGCTTGTTTTGAATTCATCTGCACGTGCTGCAGTAACCTTTTCACTGCATGCGTGCAGTACTACTGAACGATGCACGCCCTGGGCATGTGTGTAGCTATAGATCGATGCCGAAGCTAGGCGCCCTGCGTACTATTACTACTCATTGCTGGTCTATTACTGCTCATTGCTGATCGATCCGTCAGTTGCTAGCTAGCTAGTTCGGTTCATGACATGCCATCCACGGATGATCCAAGTTACATGACATATATATATGTGCATAGATATCGACCATCGACAACGACCGTCGACGGATCGAAAAAGGAACAAAAGTGTTAGTGAATCATGCTGTACACTAGTGTTCGTCTCATCAACTCGCTGCACATGGGAATCAAGACTTGGAAGGAAACCAAAAGACAAGTTAATTAGCACAAGAGAAAACTTCGCTAGCTAGCGAGCACGTAGTTGCATCTCACATGCGTCCTCCTGCCTGATCCTGACTCGTAAGCTAATAAACGAAGCATCATCGATCACCAAGGACATCTGCATCACATGCGCGCATAACCGAGATCGACCAATAAGCTTAACAACGTTGTCTCAGCGAAAAAAAGCATCGATATATCTCTACTGGCCGGCGCGTGAATCATGGATCAGGATCGATCGGGCGTTGCAGTTGCACGCAAGATGTTAGGACATATACAATAGTACGGACAACTGGTATCTATATCAGCCATCTATGTCACCTATAAACAGCACTAAAGACAGCTCATATAATAAGTTGTCTGTTAAGTTGTTTATATGAGATCCCACAATCTTTTAGTTGTTGCTTGGAAAAAATATTTGTTATAGACAACAACTCATACAATGGTGTTTTATTTTGTCTGTAAGGGTTTTATAGACTGTCTGTTGCATGTTAGACAGCTTTATTCTCTCTCATCCACGTCATTAAAAATCTTACGTGGCAAAGATTATAGACTGCTGATGTCACCCACTGTACATGCCCTTAGAGTAGCACGCATGGTAGGTGCGTGCGTACGCTCGAGCGCCGAGGCAAACGTCACGCATATGCACTCATGCAGAGGCCGGCCGGCGTCGCACGTCGTTCGTACGTACGTCGTTGCAAGTTGCGCGCTGCGAGCGATCGAGAGCGCCGCGCCGGAAAACTCGGCGTATGCGTACAGACAAATGAATGCGCGCACGTCGCGCGTGTCTGTACCCTCCTGCGTCGCCGCGCGCAGCATTGATGAAAACCGACGCCGTACGTGAAATAAACGCGGGCTGCCGGCCGGCCGGGGCGGCGGGGCCGAACGAACGCTGTATGTATATAGGAGAATTCCGCCATCGGTGTCGAGCGATTCAGAAGTGACGACTGTGAATTTGTCACGGTTTTATTGCACTTCAAAAAATTTGTCACGTTTTGGACGGTCCGACGTTTGGGATATAGATCCCGCCAGTATGGTTTATCTACGCGTATCCGGTGTTTCCCACCCATGCTCGGTCTAAGGTTTGATGTGAAGGATAACAACGTGCATGCTCCTAGCTAGAGAACCATGTTTTGTAAGTAAGGTGCATGGGTAGAAACGTCTTAATTTATTCAAAGGCGACGGCTTACAAGCAAGGTTGTCAGGATCGTGATTCTAGATATGATCGTTTTTGTTTGATGAGATCGGATTGTAGGATCGAATCGTAGAATCATTATTCTATCGGATTTTTAAAAGCATGTATATTTTGTATAAAAATTAAATTATGTTTTCAAATATGCAAGTCTAAAGTAGAATTTTGAATATTTTGAATTTAGTTTTGTAAATTTGGGTACACTTGTTCATGTTACATTCAATTAAGATTGTTTTTTTGAACCTTATTTGATTTTTAAAAAATGAACTAATCATTTAAAACTCTA
The DNA here is from genome assembly GCA_036346405.1 of Phyllostachys edulis. NCBI lineage: Eukaryota > Viridiplantae > Streptophyta > Magnoliopsida > Poales > Poaceae > Phyllostachys > Phyllostachys edulis. Next base: position 40,789,879 of record CM070561.1, read on the forward strand.
ATAAGTTAATGGAAATATCTTTTACCGTAGAACAACACTTAAACATGACAAACAAAGCAAAATAAACTATTGCAACTTAGCAATAGGTGATATCAAAATTTATATGTTGATATAGTTTGTTGTCAAGACCATGATCCTAAATCCTACCCGATTTTATGCGATCCTACCTTCGGGATCACGATTATACGAAATTCCAATTCACATACCAATCCGAGCCATTTTGGCTCCGTTCGATCGTAGGATCCAACGCTTTTCTAGAGGCGCTTTTTAATTTGTATCTAAAATAAGGAGTTCTATAGTCTAGATATGTTTTTTAGAGACACTTTAAAAATCGCCTGAAAATTTTGTATGCTAGCTAGATATGGTTTTGAGACATTTTCGAGACACGTACAAAAATTTTATCTTGTAGAAACGTTTTTGAGATGCTCTCTAATTCGCCTAAAGTTTTTGTTATGTAAAAACATTTTTTAGACGCTTTTCAACTCTCTACAGACTTTTTTCGGTGGTTGATATTTATTAAAAGAATTACACATAAATATTGCAACATACAACTAAACATGTGGGGGTTGTGAGGTTGAGGTGGCTAGTACGACAAGTCTAACAGAAGTATTTCACGTGAGGTCTAGAGCTCGAGTACCAATCTTTGCAAGAGCCCACATATTTTTTATATTTTATTTATGTGGCTCACTATACTAGTAGCATAATTTAACATCTCTATGCAATGCATCTATTTTTTTAAATACACAATAAAACATCTCTATAAAATGTTGCAAAAATATAGAGTCTTTTTAATAAAACGTCCCTTTGTCGTGACGATGTATAGGACAATGCTTATGTGATGTTTTTTTTTTTATAAATGTCTCTACAATCAGGGGCGTAGCTGGTCATGGGCTAGACCTCAGGCCGCCTATAGTTACATTTAGACTAAAGCCAATTTTTTTTTCTGTTTTTTTCACAAAATTTCACGTGGGATTTTGACCTAGGCCTAAGGTTATTGCTCTAGAGATCTGAGATCTAGCTCCGCCCCTGTCTTCAATAGTGTAGTGACATGGAAAAACGCCACTACTATATTAAGAAAACGTCTCTACGTGGGTCTACGTGGGTTTGTGTTATAGTGAGAAAAACGTGTTTAGTGGGAAAAGAACTTACACCCAACGATACTTCTACGTGGGAATTTGCGCTATGGTAGTTTTTTTTAGGTCTCAACGGAGGGCCAAAACGCTCACCTCCCCGGGATAGATAGAATAGGGAGAGGGTAGGGGTTACATTACATATATAGAGCACTAAGTAATTACATCCACGAGCTGAGAATTCCAAGACATAGCATCATCATGCATGCACGGGGGTTGCTGGAGGACCCTCGCACATTTCAGACCTCGCATATTTCAGAGTGCAATGTGCTCGGCTGCTCGCTGAAGGATTGGAGAGTGGCAGCGGTGTCCACTGTTTTAATTTTTTTTGGAGACCTAAAGTAGGTGGTTTTGGACTTGAAGGTAAAATTAGGCTCGAAAAGAAAAGAGTTGAGAGACCGAAAGCGAACCTTGTCCCACTTAAAATAAATGTAATTTTGTTGCTCCTGGCACTTTGCTGTCTTTACATTTCGATACAACCGTGATTAACTAATACATGCTTAGTTTTTAAACGAGGCACTAACGACATGAAAGCATGTCTTTGTCGTTTCCTTCAGCAGTTTGCTGCGTTATGATTAATTAAGACTCCTAAGTAATCAATGTATAATCACCAACCAATTGGTAATTAGTCCCTCCGTTCATTCTAGCTTTCAAATTTTGTTCCTAAATACATCTTTTTCTACAATTTCGAGATAACATTTACCATTTTTCCTTTACATACCCTTCCTTTGAATCACTAGAGTTACAATGGTACAGACAGCTGCTGTCTATAGCAACTCTCTATGTCACCTGTAGACAATATTAAAGACAGCTTATACAATGGGTTGTGATGATACAGTCGGCTACATGATTGTAGACAACACACAATCTTTTAATGCTTTCCTTTGTTATGGTGATACAATTGGCTGCGGGATTGTAGATAGCTAATTTCTCTATCTTTATTCTCTTTCATCCACGTTGGCTTAAATCCTACATGACAGGAGCTATAGACAGCTGATGTAAATCTATTGCACATGACCTAACACACCATCCAAAAGTAACGAGTAAGCTAATCAAGGGGGGTAATATAGTCTTTTGTATATATGTATTGGTTGTAGTGCAAAATCCTTGAATGACATCTGTTGAGAAAAGGAGGGAGTAGTCCTTAATTGCTCGGACATATATTGGGCTTCCTCCCCTTCCCACGTCCTAAATTTCCCAAAATTGAATACTCGCGAAATGATCTAATCATCATTACTCAACAATATTTTCACTTTCTTCATACTACGTACATGTATAATTAAACGAGAACTGTACATAGATATACAAAAGAAATTTTCCAACGATTTAATTAAACTATTCTATATAGCAAAACCCTCCATTTTTTATTCATATACATACATATATATGGTATATCAATGTTTAAAAAAAACAATAATTATAAGGAGGGCACTTGGTATTCTCCCATGATTGCAATGGTTCATGCATGTCATTTTGCGGGAATCAAATCCTACTAGGTAACAAAAGGGCAACATATTTTTTTTGATTTGACGAACACGTACACCCTCAACCCCTGCTAGATAATTGTGAAGCTGGAGACCAAATGTCTGTAAAAAAAAACTGTCCTTGGAGGCTGGGAAGAATCTAAAAGGACCCCAAGATGCCTTTGTCAAATCAATCGAATAGCTAGCTCGCTAGGATCCAGATTAATTGGAACAGAATAGGGCAAACAGTGATGCATGGCTAGCTCCTGTTGCTGCTTTGTTTGACCATTCCTGTGGTTGGACTCCCTAGGATTCTTTAAAGAAAGATCAGCGACCGGTTTAACTTATAAATTTTCAGTTTTCGTTTGGCAGCAGAACTGACAAATGAACCAACTGCACACACTTTTTTATGTCACACTTATTTCCGACTGACAAGAACCAAAGACTAGTTTGCGAAGACAGTAATTAACTAGAGCAATTGATGCATGTAACTAGGGTTGCAACATTGTCTTCTTCTTCTTCTTCGGATTGATTCGTGAGATTATTGTATGAATTGGAAGTTTGGCTCTTGTTATCTATAGAGAACGGAGAATCTATTTGGAGTTCAGAACTAACCACCTTTGCGAATCAATGAATCGGCACAGCCGTTGGAAGTATGACACGTACAGCGTGTACAAACTTTTTGGACAGCTGGGTTGCAAATGCAATCTATGCTAGTACGTGCCACGAAAGTCTGAATCAGCAAGGGAATAATGGAGGGAGAGAGTGTACAGATATAGAACCAATTTTGGTCCTAACGTACGAGGAACAAAATTATGAAATCTTAGAAGATGATAAGCACTGCATTCTCGATCGATTCTGGCTGGACTGACGGAATACTATTTATATGTATGATCGACATGGTAACAGAACATGCGGCGCGTAAGAATCTTATTTCCAAAAACAATCAAACATAAATCGTGATATTTGTGTTAAGAAGCCGGGCCAGAGCTGCCATGCGGCGCAAAAGAATCTTATTTCCAGCAACAATCAAACATAAATAAGGAAATTTGTGTTAAGAAACTGGCATAGCCTGGCAGCTCTAGACCCATGATGATCTCCTCATCCATCTAGTAGTTTATATAAAGGAGGGGGAACCCCAACTGTTGTATACAGTTCTATAGAAGAGCAATAAAGAGAAGCCTAAAGTTTCCTCATATCTCAGTGTTTAATCTACTATTCTGTTCTTGTGTTCTTACAATATCCTTACGATTCCGAGTTTGTTTACGAGGTAATCACTCGGACTGAACTCGCCAGCGGAGGTTCCTCAACACGTTATCAGCACGATCGACTCTCCTCGGATCGAAAGGTAACCGTCAAAGAACGACACTCGTAGATCGAATTGTCTTTTCTAGACTACTTTCAAGCTTGCAAATTTGACTTTCTAGATTGTAACCTACGGTGCAAATCCGCTCTAATCTACCGCGAGCCAACATGAAGCCGCCGGCATAATGTCGATCAGTAGATTGCATGGAAAAGTGGATGTCGATTGTACCGTAGATTGAAAATTGCAAATACGTTCTAATCTATCATGAGCCGACTTGAAGTCACCGGCCAAGCCGATCGGTAATTGCATGAACGATAATTGCATGATCAGTAGTACTCGGATGAACAATACATTGCATTGCATGAACAGTACGAAATAAATTGGCTTATGGCCCTGTACGGCCTAGAGCCATCACCGGCCGGCACAGCCCCCCGCATGGGCTCCCTGCCGCCCACGCCCCCATGTGAGCTCTGCCCCACACAGCCCTCCGCAGCACAGACACGGGCGCCCAGCACCATAACCCGACCTCGATGGTCGCGCCAAGACGACCACCGCTGCGGCCCCGAAGGCCACTACGCGCGTCTCGGTTGCCGCCACCGAAGGGCACACCGTCGCTAGACCGCCGGCTGTGCACCATTCGAACCAGCTGTCTCGAAGACACGCTAGGCCGCGCCCGACGCACCATCGCACGTACGCTCGAAGTAGCCACGCCATAGCACCATCGCACGGATCCTATGACGAGAGATTTGCATACTGCCCGATTCGCTGATAGTATATTAGATGAGGATAATTTTTCCGTCTTTAGGGGGAGGAAATCAACCCCTTGATGAAAAAAAATGTCGGGAAATAACGTGGACGTGGCAAGCCACGGGAATCCATGCACATGACCCGCGCACTAGTGAAGTGAATAGAGCAGTCTAGAAGACAATTGAAGTCCAGAAGATAATTGTAGTCCGGAAGATAATTGAAGTCTAGAAGGCAATTGAAGTCCAGAAGATAATTGATTTGCAAGCATTAGCGAATCAACTGCCTGACCACTTTAGTGATTTGAAGAGCGTGACCAACTCATATGTGCCTACACGCAATACACCGGAGAGAGTTAAAATACCAATGAAGGTATCCCTAATCCCGTCCTAAAGCCTTAGAAAACTACGAGAATTTCGGTCCCTTGAATCCGAAGTAACCGGGGACGCCTGGTGAAAAAGGATAAGAAGAACTTGACACAGCCGATCGCCGAAGTTCCCCATAATAAGAAGGGGAGCCAGTTGAGACCTGACACCAGTATAGAACCTTTAGTAAAAGGCATACTAGATTTGAATATTCCCACGGAGGGAGACATCAGCATGAATGTATGCGCACACATCGGCGCTAAAAAACTAAAGGGACTTGCCCCCGCAATTGGAAGCAGTGGTGAAAGAGTATAAGCATTGAAAGAATCGCCCCATGAAGAAATAGCTATAAATTATGTGACTACGGAAGAATCTATGAATAGAACAACAGCCAATGTCGATATTTATTTTGCAAAGAAAATTACCATAATCATTGATCTTGATCCAGAGCCTGCAACACTCGCTGAATATAAGAAAAGATTAGATTGAGAAGATTGGAAGAAGGCAATAAAAGTAGAATTATTATCTCTGAATAAAAGAGAAGTGTTTGGGTTTGTATGCCGCACACCTCCCCATGTGTACCCCGTAGGGCATAAATGGGTATTTGTTCGAAAGAGAAATGAAAACAATGAAGTTGTAAGACATAAAGCAAGACTCGTTGTACAAGGTTTCACTCAACGGCCAGAAGTTGATTATGAAGAAACCTATTTCCCAGTCATGGGCGGAACTACCTTTAGATATTTAATTTCAATGGCAGTAAACTTGAATTTAGAAATGAAATTGATGGATGTGGTAACTGCATACCTTTATGGGAACTTGGATTCAGACATTTATATGAAGGTACCTGAAGGTGTCCCTGTCTCAAACCAAGACAGAGCAAATAGAAGTATGTACAGTGTGCAACTCTAAAAGTTAGTGTATGGATTGAAATAATCAGGCAGAATGTGGTATAATCGCTTAAGTGATTTTTCCTACAAGAAAGGCTACATGAATAATGTATTATCCCTGTGTATTTATACGACGACCCTAGGATGGATTTTGTATAATCCCAATGTATGAAGATGATCTGAACATCATTAGAACCTTGGAAGGTATTAAGAAAGCAATCCCTTACCTAGAGTCAGAGTTCGAAATGAAAGATTTGGGTAAAAGCAAATATTGCCTAGGCTTGCAACTTGAGCATGCCCCTAAAGGGATTTTTGTGTATCAATCAACCTTCACTCAGAAGGTGTTAGAAATGTTTGGTTTTGAAAAGGCATACCCTTCGAAAGTACCAATGGTCGGAAGGTCCTTGCAACAAGACAATGTTTCATACAGACCTAAAGAAGAGGGGGAGGAAGTCCTAGGACCGGAATTCCTATACTTAAATGCAATAGAAGCACTCATGTATTTAGCAAACTATACTAGATCGGACATTGCATTGGTGTGAACCTATTAGTAAGGTATAGTGCAGAACCTACCAAAGACATTGGTACGGAATAAAGGACATCTTTCGTACCTCCAAGGAAGTAAAGATCTCGGTCTGTTCTACAGAAAGAATCAAGACCTAACTATGACTGGCTATACAGAGGCCGGGTACCTGTCGGACCCATATATAGCTAAGTCACAGACAGACTATATATTCCTATATGGTGGAACTGCGATTTCATGGAAATCGTTTAAGTAAAGTCTTGTATCAACTTCAACGAACCACTCGGAAATCATAGCGCTGTACGAGGCCTCACAAGAATATTCTTGACTTTGGCGGATGATTCACCACATCCAGCAGTCGTGTGGATTGAATACCACGCAAAACCCCAGTATTATCTATAAAGATAATGTAGATTATGTTGCACAAGTGCAGGTGGGTTATGTGAAGAGTCCTCTCACAAAGCATATCAACCCCAAGTTGTTCTATGCTCATGAATTGCAAAAGATGAACGAAATTAAAGTACTGCATACTAAGTTATGTGAAAATCTTGTAGATTTATTCACTAAGTTGCTTCCAGCATTTAGCTTTGAAAGATGCATATGTGGAATTGGAATGATGAGACTTAGACAAGTGCAGAATTCAGGTGGAGAACTTTCACGAATTCTTTATTAAAACTTGATCACGAAGATCGAGTACGCACACAAAGAATAAATCCTGGAGATTAAATGAAATTGGGTGGATTGTACTCTTTTTCCCTTGACGAGTTTTTCCTGAAGTTTCTCGGCTAAGGTTTTTAATGAGGCAATTTGTGCAGCATAGCAGAACGTGTTTTATGTACTCTTTCTCTAAATTTTTTTCACTGGGTTTTTATGGAGTTTTGATGAGACATGAACATGACAGATGAGTGCTCAAGGGGGAGTGTTAAGAAACCGGGTCCAGACTGGCATCCTTGGGCCCACGATGGCCTCCTCATCCATCCAGTTGCCTATATAAAGGAGGGGGGACCCTAACCATTGTATACAGTTTCATAGAAGAGCAATAAAGAGAAGCCTGAAGTCCCATCATATCTCTATGTTCAATCTACTATTCTGTTCTTGTGTTCTTGTATTGTTCTTGCGATTCTGAGTTTGTCTACGAGGTAATCGCTCAGACTGGACTCGTCCGCGACGATTCCTCAACAATTTGATCGAGATTGCTGGGCTAATCATATTGTGATGTCTGGATAGATGCTGCCTTTAACTATCGGTGTTTTATGATGTACCAATAGTCTGCTCTCTTCGTGTTTGAAATCAGGTTCAACTTTCATGATTTTTTTTCGAGTTGACTTTCATGACTGTTTAACGGATGGAACAGAACACAACCTCTATTTCATTTTGGTTTGAAAAGAATGATGTCGTAAGAGGTCAAAATATGTCTACTAATAATAAGTGGGAGTAGGGGCGAAAACGGGTCGGATAGGAGTGGATATTGTTTTTCTCGTATCTTAACCCATATTTTTACCTCAGATTCAGAGTCAAATACGGATACCCTGAATACGGATTTTCAGGATACGGACATAGGGCGGATGCAGATCGGATTAAAATCGATCATGGATAATTTGACAGATAGTGTACATATAAAGAAAAGATATATAACTGCACCAACAAAACTGTCAGATTATAGTACCTATTATAGAATTATTTATCCTATTTAACAACATAAACATAATCAAATGTAAATTCATATTATATATTAGTCAATAACTAGAAAACCATAGAGGATATTAGAAGATATTGATATTTATTGGATATCTATTTTGCTTATTTGGGATCTCATATAAAATACTGATCACGGATTGAATATTGCTCATCCCATATCCTTACCCATATGCTATGACATTTTTCGGATATAGATACGGATAATATTATATGTGGGCCAGGACTAAAAAATGGTACCTTGGCCGGATTTTTTTCGGATACGGTATCGGATCAGGCGGAAATTATCTGCCCTGTTTTCACCCCTAAATGGGAGCTTTCCCCTAAAGAAGTATTTAAGAAAATAGACTAGCTAGGTAAGTTGGTTAAGAATTTTCCATGGCATTTTTCTTTCGAAAAACATGCAGAATTTCTTGAGGCATGCACGCTCTGCACATACAGAAAAGTTCGACAACTATTCGTGCAATGCCCACCGATGTGCATATCTTATTCCGTCATAATTCAACTCGCGGATATACAGACATATTGCAATCCGACAAATTTCACCATCCAACCGATATGCAACAAGGTTCCGCTCACTCATAGACCACTCGTCGCATAACATAATTATCACATCAGATAGAAATAATAATCCTAGATATGAAAAACAAAGCACAAAACAATTAAATTTGAATTCCTAATACTTCTAGCCGTTGTCACCACAACGTTGAACACTAGGCAACCATTTTTTCTCTCTTTTTGCGCTGCCCCGAAGACAACCGAAGAGAAACATATTCATACACTAGTAGGGTACTCGTGCGTTGTAACGGAACCCTAAAAGAGAGTAATACATATCAGCAGACGAGATCCTAAGCCGCATAATAAATATTATTTTTCTTTCATACTCATATAAACAAAAACATTAACTCCACCTATTGCATCACTTACTACTACTCGGAAATTAAAATTTTGAGCTCATAGATTGTTTACATTTGGAAGTTGAAGTTGATGCTTACTTCCCTCTCTGATGTGCTATCCATTTCCAGTCATTGTCGGTTAACAAGAAAAAGGGCTATGCGTCTATGGCCACCTTCTTCCACCTTGAATCCAAGACACGACTCGATTCTCACGGCCATTGGTTTCTTTAGCTCTCACCAGACACATTGCGGCGAGGAGATGGGAGGCCGGGGGAGGAGGTGGTGGCGGCGTCGCGGTGGTAAGCGAGGAGGAGGAGGCGATGCTTGCTTGACCAACGCAGAGCAGGAGGTGACGACATCGCAGGGGAGGATTAGGATGATGAAGACATGGTGCGGTGAATTCGAGACGACGGCGTGGCAAGGGAAGGATATGTCTTCGTCTCTGCCTCTTCCTCGCACGTTGTCGTTGCCTTCCCTCTCTTCCCCGCCGCCACCGCTTCTCCTCCAAGGTACACCCTCCTCCTCTCCCCCTTCCCTCCCGGTGCCTTCTCCCGTCCCCAACGTCGCCTCCCCCCTACCTCCTCCTGTCGCTGGTTTTACCTCCTTGTGCCGCCTCCTCCTACGCAGTCAGATCCCCTCATCTTCATGCACATCGTCGTTGCAACCCTCAGACTGAGTGTCCGAGAGGGCGGGATCTCTGAGGCACGAAGCGAATGCCGGACAGGCACATGTGGCGGATCGCGGCGCTAGACAGGAAGGAGTGGGACGACGATGATTTTCGGTGTGTGCATGTGAAGAAGAAGTGAGGCGGCAATGGTTTGAGTGGTTGCAAAAAAAGTGAGGGCATGAATACGTTCGTGAGTCACGGGGGCTGGCGGGACGAGACCTTGTCCCTGTTAGGTTGGGTCCACATGTTGGTGCGCCTTGATGAGGAATTTAGGAGATGTGAAAGAGGCCAACCGTGCGCATAAGAAAAAAACATTGTCCTGCTACGCAGAATAAACTCCTTGTATTATTGGGCGCTATTAGCAGTCGGACGTATGGGTGGAGGCTCCCACCCGTACGGTCCGAAAATGAGCATGGAGCTGATAACAACAGCAAAAAAAGTACCGACTCGCTCCCCGTGTTTAATTAATGTTTGTCTACCTGCACATGAACACTGCAAAATGTTGTGATAAAGTGTGATATCGTTGTAGCTGTTTAGCCAGAGGAACGATGGAAGCCGCGATGTCACTCGCTGTAAGGCTAAAATTTGCATGCGTGTTTCGATTATCACAGCGTAATCAGTAGTTACATGTCCATCGAATCGGCCAGGTCTATAGATCGAACAGAAGGAAAAATCAGTAGTTACATGTCCATCAAAATTTGCATGCGTGTTTCGATCCCCGAACAACGGTTGCAACATCCTCGGACAACGGTTGCAACATCTTTGGATAACAATTGCAACATATCCGGACAATGGTTGTAACATCCTCGGATAACAGTTGCAACATCTCCGGACAATGGTTACAACATCCCCGGACAACAGTTGCAACATTTCCGGACAATAGTTACAACATCCCCGGACAACGGTTGCAACATCCTAGGACAACGGTTGCAACATTCTCGAACAACGGTTGCAACATCCTAAGATAATGGTTGCAACATCCCCAGACAACGGTTGCAACATCCTAGGACAATGGTTGCAACATCTTCGGACAACGGTTGCAATATCCCTGGACAACGGTTGCAATATCCCTGGACAACAGTTGCAACATCTTAGGACAATGGTTGCAACATTATATGACAATGGTTGCAACATTCTAGGACAACGGTTGCAACATCCTTAGACAATGGTTGCAACATCCTCGGACAACAGTTGCAACATCCCCGGACAATGGTTGCAACATCACATATCAAAACAAAGCATCTTAAAAAAATACGTTGGAAAACATTGCAACATCGCCGTGAACCGTATGCAACATTTTTTTTTATAGATGCAACAATTTTTCTACATACTGCCTTATAGCTGCTGGGCTTGTTGTTGGCTTTCAATAAAGCTGAGTTAATCCTTGTGTCTAAAAAAAGCTGTTGGGCTTGCTAGCTCCTCGTTTGTTGCTCTTCAGGTTTACTGGTTAAGCGTTGAAAATATCTAAGAATGATGCTGAGAGCAATCGCCATAGTTTCATTCAATTAGAACTCGACCACTTGATTAGACATGTAGACGTCCGATGTAGACATGTAGACGTCTGATGATGAGAACCAAAAGACATTGCCCCTGGCTTCTTCTCCCCGTCAAAAAGGAAAAAAAATCGCACGGTGTGCAAGGAGCTGACGAGCACAAACTGGATCACTTCACTAAAAGAACTTGTACACATCATATCAGCGTGCGTCCGACGCTTCGGACGTCATCACCTTATCATTACCCTTTATTATTAGTTAAGATAAGATAACATATACATCCATCGTTCACACGTCCAGACAAAGCGGCCAGTTGCCCTCCTAGTGTTGTTGCTCGTCGGGCCCACACGCCAGGTTTTTCCGTCCCCGACACCTGGGCCCTACCTCCCCCGTCCCCATCCCCACTTCTATATAAGTCCCCCACCTCTCCATCTTACGCCATTACCTCCTCCGCGCCTCTCTCTGAACTGCTCTCTCTCTCTAAAACTCTAAATCTCCATCTCTCTGTACTTCTTGACCTGGCGGGCGGGCGCGGCGGGGCAATGGCGAAGGGCGGGCTGAGCAAGCTCAAGTGCATGATCAAGCGGTGGCACTCGTCGAGCCGGATCTCGCGCACGCCGTCGGGGGGCTCGGCGGGATCGGCGCGCTCGCACGGCGGCGGAGCCGGCGGGGAGGACTCGTGGCGGCGCAGCATCGCCTCGTCCATCGTGGTCAGCGGCGGCGGGGTGGGGTCGGTGTCGTTCCACGGCGCGGACGGCGTGCCACCGGGCCTCCACCCGGTGTACGTCGGCAAGTCGCGCCGCCGCTACCTCATCGCCGCCGAACTCGTCGGCCACCCGCTGTTCCAGACCCTCGTCGACCGCTCCGGCGGCGGCGTGGGCGGGGCAGGCACCGGCGGCACCGTCGTCGGCTGCGAGGTCGTGCTGTTCGAGCACCTCCTCTGGATGCTCGAGAACGGCGACCCGCAGCCCGAGTCGCTCGACGAGCTCGTCGAGTACTACGCGTGTTGACCGGCCGCCTATCTCGGAGACAATGCCGGCGGCGGCGCCGAGCACGCCGGATCGGAGGCCACTAGAAGGGTAATTTGGTAATCCGGTTTCTTTCTTTTTAGAGTAAATGTCAGAAAACCAGGTTTTGATACTAGTATCAGAAAACCTATATTTTATGATTTTTTTTAGAAAAACCTAGGTTTTCATCACAGCACGGATCTTAACGTGACAAACGCGTGCTATCACGCTACGGATCTTAGTGTGACAACAAGTGCTGTCACTTTGGTCACGCCGAGATCAGTGACGTGACAACGTGCTTTTGTCACGTCATGCATTGTGACATGACCAAAATTTAGAGTTTTCTGAAAAAAAAATCATAAAATCTGAGGTTTTCTGGTACTAATACTTTAAAACCTAGAGTTTTCTGACATTTGCTCTTCTTTCTAAGGTTAGGGGTAGAGTTGTAATATTCGCCGATCGACTGGAGCGCCGAGGGCGAGTGAGTAATTAAAATGAGCGGAGATTTAGTTAACCTTGGGGTGTTTTTGGTAATTTGGAGATTAACAGTGTCATTACCGTCCGCCCAAGATGATGCTCTTTTGGGGCAGTTAATTAATTCTCTAATGCTTGATGTAATAGCTGCTTGATTCTTCTTCTTTTCCTGTTTCTTCTTTTCTTTTTCGAATAAGATTCTAGGGATCAATGTATCCACATGTACATTTCCATCAATGTATAAAGTTCATGCATGCTCATTTCTCTTCTGCGATATATTCTTTTTAAATTGTTCTTCGTAGATTTTTTTTTTTGTAAATGTTCTTTTGATATTCTTGGCTGATAACTAGTTTGGGGGGCATTTTCAACTGGGTCATGCTGACAAAATTACCACACCATGGTGTTATATTTACTTCACAAGTGAGTATAAAACCTTGTCTTTGTAACTATGTATGCTAATCTGCAATGCTTGAGGTTCTTTCAAAGTAGCTGGTGATTGGCTGGAATACAAAATGGAGTTCGAGTCTTCAGACTTCAGAGACCAAGAACCAGAGTTGAATGGGTTCATGAACCAAAATTAACACATTCAAATACCAGAGACCAGGGTAAGTTTAAATTTTGACAAGCCCAAAGGTAACAAAAATCAGGATTATAGAGACCAAGAACACTGAAAGTTGGTGAAACAATATTATATTTTTACCCTGACTGTCCCACAAAGACAACACACAGCTGGATTGTTCTTAAGCCCAAAAAAAGCAACTTTGATCAAACTCAATGATTAATTAACCATTATGTGCATGCACAAAGCAACATAACTTCATTGGAAAAGTACCAAGACTCGTAAAATTAACTTCCATATTTTAATTGGAGGGTTTAAGTAGGAGTTTGGTGCAGAGTTAGATGGGTTCAATTCCTGGCTGTCATGGCCTTTTTTTTCTTCCTCCCTTTTGCCTGTTGTGTAAGCATGCTCAATCTTCTGCGCTTAATCCCCTTGATTGACTGGATGATGACAACCTTTTCGACATGCATTTGGTAGGTAAGGGAAAGCATTTGGTCCCCTGAAATCGTTGGACCATGCATACTAAGTTAATTATGCTCTAAATTATAGTAAACTCTTCTTCAGAATGGGTTTAGCTGGTTAACACAACCATCTTCAGACTCAGCAACCGACGGTTGCCATATCAGTTGGCTAAATTGTACTAAACTTCACAGTACTCTTACCATCAATAATCCATGATTCCTGACTTTTAATTTAACACTAGAATAGATAAACCGGCTATGCTCTAACTCAGATTTACAGGAAGACCAGTTCACTGCAAAGTACTGCATGACAGTTCCAAATGGAACCTGAACCCGACAAGCAACCAAGAAACCTATTTGTGGCATTCTGACCGGATCATCTCCGTCTCCAACCCTCCGGTATACTCCATCCGTTTAGAAATATATAATAATTTAGAAAATGTGTAGTCATACTTTCTTAACTTTGACCACTAATATATAAAAAGCTATCGGTATTGGTCATGTGAAAATTGCTCCATTAGATTAGTCATGAATAATATTTTCATAATGTAATAATTTTATATTATTTTATGAACATATTTATATAAAAATAATGATCAAAGTTATATGTTATAGACCGTATCAATATCTAAAATGACATATATTTTTGAACAAAGGGGTATTAATTACTAACGCAAATTAGGAGTAGTTAAATGTTGATGCCAATGATTGATGTGGTGGGACTGGATCACTAAAGCAATGTTGGGGACAAACTGAACGCCTTCACCGTTGGATTGAAAGTTGGTAGGCCAATCCTTCGCTGTTATTATTACTCTTAAAAATTTAAAGAAGTGCTAGCTCTAATTAAGAAAAGGCTAGCTCATAAATATACGCTCCTACTTACTTTAAACTTTTCCTTTAAGGATTGATTTAATGAAAGTTCCATGCATCCATGGCGCTCGCCATTCTGCAATTCATGACAATTAGGGCCGCCTCTTAGAGCATGTACAATGGGCTTATGTCAGTCGTCTATAACTATTACCATATAAGATTTTTGCTGACGTGGATGAAAGAGAATGAAGAGAGAGAAGGATGCTGTCTACAATCTTGTAGTCGACTATAGCACAAGAAACAAGAAAAGCATTAAAAGATTGTGTGTTCTATAAAGATAACTAAAAAGACAGCAGCCGTCTATACCATTGTATGAGCTGTCTTTAGTGTTGTCTACAAGTGACATGGATAGTTGTTATAGACAGTAGCTGTCTATACCATTGTACATGCCCTTAAAGGATGGCACGGCAAGACGATCTTGCTCTGCCGTCTGGCCGCCTTGCGACAATAAAATGGATCCAACCAGGAGGGTGCCCTTATTACTAGCAGCAGTACTAAGTTCACGGAACATTAAAGCTAATTGATGGCGTAGTACCACTACCATAGTACAAAAAATCGGATCGAGCCGTGGTTAAACTGAAAAAAGCCGGAACCGGCAACCTAGCCGGCTCGATTCAGATTAGGGATGGCAACGGGGCCATTCCCCGTCGGGGAGTGGTGGACCATCCCCATCCCCGTGACAAGAAAAAATCCCCATCCCCGTCCCCATCCCCGTCGTCGGGTACTATTCTTCCCCCATCCCCGTCCCCGTCGGGTTATCGGGGCCCCATCCCCGTCCCCATCCCCGTCGTCGGTACTGCCATTTCTGAATTTCGGCTGCAGGAAAGAGAAATTTCTCAAGCTATGGATGTGGGGCGGCGGCTGGGTGGGAGTGAATGGGAAATAGGGTTAGGGACTTAGGGTTATGACTTATGCTATGCAGCGTGCAGCACAGGAATGATGCACTCGGTTGGTGGGCTAGGCTATGCTATGCATTGTGTTATCACCTTATCGGGGGCCCATCGGGTAACGGGGATGGGGAGCAGGGGAACATCCCCGTCCCCGCCAAACCCGATGGGGAATATTTTTCTCATATTAGTATCCCCGTGGGGAATAAAGTGGTCCCAAACCCGTCCCCTAATAGGTGAATTCCCCATCGGGGAATGGGGAATGGGGCCCCATTGCCATCCCTAATTCAGATCAAAGATCGTCCATGCACTCGGACCGGGAAAAACCGATCGAATTGGTCAGTTTTTTAGTAAACCGGCGAATTGGTGCTGGTTTCACTGAACCCGACTGTTTTTGTTTAGGGCATAAATACCCTCGTTCTTATTATTTTCTTGTTGTGAATTCAAGGGTAAGATTGGAAAGATATGAATATGAGTGCCCTACTGTTGTATGCTAGTTGTTTCATTGAGAATTATATTGTAGTTTTCACCACAATGTTCTGAATAAATATTCTGATAGACAATTACAGTACAACTATGTTGTTACTATAGCTATACATGCTTAATTCTAATGATACATCTCTTGTTCGAAGATTCATAATCTAGATATACAAATTGATTTGTAGTATTTAATAGAAAATCTCTATTTTTATACAAATAATTACACACACACACACACACACACATATACATAGATACATAGATACATACATACATACATATACATACATACATACACATATATACATACATATATATATATGTATATATATATATATGTATATATGTATATGTATATGTACATATATATGTATGTATATGTATATATATATGTATGTATAAACCGGTAAACCGACTGCTTGACCGGTTCAATTGTCGGTCCGTTACTGGTTGATGGTCATGCATAAATTATGGAATTTGAGAATGTTTGATCGGCTTGAATTCATGTGCAAGAGATTAAAAGCAGCTGCTAGCCTGCTAGAACTAAAAAATTATTATTATTATTTAATCCTTTTTTAATAATATTTTAAACTTAACCCCTCGCTAACTTTATTTTCAATTCTGACCCTCTTTGGCCACGTCACCACTCGTAGTGTGGTCAAATCGTGCTATCATGCCACCAGTCTCGGCATGGCTCAACCTACCACGCAAGCCCTCCTGGGCACATCGTGCCAGCTTGGATGGCTGGCGTGGCAGTAGTCACGCCCGAACCCATGGCGTGACAAGCCTGCCTTGTCACGCCACAAGCGTTAGTGTGATAGGACCGAACATTATTTAAAGGTGTTCTCGGACGATGAAATCTTACATTTGTTGCATAAGATATGTGGACCATTTGGCATGAAAGATGAAATTGTAATGCAAAAGTTCACTCTCATGTACCTTGTTCTTAGCATTTGATTTTCCATGAATGTCTGTTCCAAAAATTTAAACCTGAGTTGAGATAGAAAGAATTAAACGATGCTAAGTGAATGAACAATCTTAGGCAGTAGATTTTATTTCAGCCCTGCGATGTTGTTCGTTTGAATGAACAGATGGATGATTAGGCAAGCACATCCCATCCTATTGCAATGATAGGTGGTGCTCATCGTCACTTTGGGGTCGTAGACCATTTCGTGCCTACTTACATAACACGTATTTTGGACCTTTTTTTATATGTTGTTACATGCCTTGCTACGCCAAAATTGAATGCGAAAAGACGACGAGATTTGAAGTCGGCTTTACGACGCAGTCGCGAATTGAAATAGACTTTATAATAAAGTTGCAAATTACATGGCGCATAGGGTTTGGTTATGTGCATAAGAAACGACATCATGCACGATGCAACAAACCGAAATACTCCTATGATACATATGCACCTTTTTGAATGAAAATAAATTCGATTGGAACAAAGATCATTTGTTTTGGCGGCCCATCGCTCCCTTCCCCTTGTTTCCTTATTACCCGTGGCGGTGGTGGCCAGTCTCGAAGTCATCCATATCCTGCAAGATGGGGTGGATGGTTTAATGATGTTAAGATAAGACAACGTCGTGCCAAATTAATAATTATGATGCATACTAAACATAACTTACTTCTTGGATCCGGATTGTGCTTGGGCGACGCGGAGCGGTAGTACGCCCGACAGTCTCACTTGCAAGATCCTTCCCCTTGTCCCCTTGCTACCCGCAATGGCGGCTAGTCTTGAAGTCATCTATGTCCTGCGAGACGGACTGGACGATTGAACGATATTAGGATAACACAACATCGGGCGAAATCAATAATTATGATGCTTAATGAATAAAACTTATCTCTTCAATCCGTAGTGCGCCCGGGTGATGGGGAGCGGTAGTACATCCCACGGTCTCACTTGCAGAAGCCTTCCCTTTGTCCACCGCCCGCTTAGCCTTGTCGTACCCATCTGCTTTCTTGAGCTCGTCTAATGCCTCTTCAGTTGGGTTGGGTCGGGTACATAAGGTGTCCAGCGCTCGAAGGTCTCAGGTGGCCATAGAAAGTTGAACATGTACTTTTGCTAGATAAACGCCCTATCGTACATCTTTGGGACGTCGATCTATTGGAAGAAGTTGCATTGCATCTCCGGCTATCATTATGCGCGTATGTAATCAGGGATTTGTAGAATGGAATGTATGATGTGAAAAATCTTTGTGCGTGCAAGATACCCTTACGAGGTGGTGGCCGCACGTGTAGTACGCCCGAGCGGGCGTCGCTGGGTGTGTGGACTGGATGATATGTGCCGCTTCGCACACACATTGGGGTGGGAACTCCGGTGGTATCGGCGCATCCTTCGTAGACTTATCCGGGTAGGGTTTAGCCTTCTCGGCAAGTCACTTGTGCTTCTGCAGTATCCTCTTGTAGAAGCTCGCCAAATCCTCTAAGCTAGGGTTTGTGTAGTTCCAAAGGAGTAGCAAAAACGTCGTCGCCCTCTAGTGTTAAGTCCTATCACGCCATGTTTCCGGGTGTGATAGGACTACTTTGTCACGCCATGCGCTATGGCATGGCATAACTGTGCTTCGTTTTCGGTCAAGCTCCAGCGTTCTTCAGACTCCACTTCACGGGTTGTTCCATCTCGGAACACCTCCTCCTCAAGCTCGTAGTTCATTACAGCACCATTGAAATCAGTCACAGGGTCACTAACATGGTGCGGTGAAGAAACACCTCCCCTGCATTCTGACAACAACCCCAGGCTTATCCCATCCAAAGGTTGACTTAATCCTCGTTAGAAGATTTCGAAACGCTGGTGATTCTCGAAACACAAGAATAGTCACTTTCATACCACCAAAGTCTGGACCACTACCTGTTTGGCTAACCGGCCTACCGGTACAAACATGTACAACTTTATCCATCTACATCCAAAAATGCGAACAAAACATTGCAAACTCAGTACTACATGCCATTAATTTCAAAGAAAGCTGAATACAAGTTCTTTTAATTTCTCATAATATTTTTCTAATGAACAAATTCTCCGAACGTAGAGTGCTTAGTTTTTTGGTTAACTCTAAGTCATTTCTTCTTACCTTAGATTAGATTTGAGATGCATCTTGAGTCTAATTTTTTTGTATGCAATGCTTCAAGAATGTAGCTTATACTTAAGAAAGGCTTAAGTTGGTTTACGCGGATATCTATTTATGATCATGTGTTAGAATCAGGATCACTACTACATAGATGACAGGTTGGTGTGTCTAGAGCTCGCCGCGACCGTGCAAACAAAGACAACGTCTCTGCTAAGCAGCCTACAATGACACTCTTGAACTCTAATGGCTAACTTGGCTCGTGCATGTGTGATTGCTTACCATATTAGTAGTAGTAGTAGTACATGTTAGAGGGTTTTTGAATAGTGCTGCGATTTGGCTGAGGAAAACCTGCTCTAGTGATCATCAGGTTTTGGTCGGTTAATCATTGCTTTGGGGGCTGGGGACATGGCATTATGGTCCGTATGGAACTACGGATACATGTACATGTCAATGGATACGCACCCATTAAACGCCACCGAGCCATACCAATTAGTGTGGGTCATTTCGCATTATCACAAAATAATTGCATGTCATCCCAAATTATGGCATAATTCTTCCATTGAGATGAGCATATTAGCTAGGGTTGTTCAGCCAAATTTCAACTTCATCGTTTGGAGCTTCTTGGCTTAAGTATTGGCCAGTTAATTTGGCAATATTGTTGTAAGTTTAAAATAACCGCCAAGAAGGTCGTTTGATCTAAATTAAGCTGAAATTGGTGAAAAGAGGCTTCTTGGCTGATAAGCTGAAATATCATAAGTTCGCTTTTTTTTTTAAAAAAAAACTTACCTTGGCCAAAAAGGACGTTACCATGTTGCCATTTCATAATACCAAGCTCACTACTGCTAAAGTTCTCAGCACACGAGGAGAAATGATATGTACAGAAGTTCTTATCATCAATTAATCAAGTTATATGTAATTAGAGATGTCTTATATGACTTATGCTTTCTTAAGTGTTTGATCGCGTTTTATGAATATTGGATAAAAAATAGATCAAACACACACCCAAAAGCTAATCCAAAGGTTAGAAAAATCAAGTTTGCTAGAGTTAACAAAATAATCATACAACATACGAATAGCAAAACTGATATGTAATTAACATCCATATGTTATTGACTTGAATGCCCGTTTACTGGGAGAAGAATATGTAGGTTCTTAGCTTCGGCCAACGCGTGGGAGGGGAGGACTGTGGCGGGTGGAGGACGGACGACTGGGAGGAGGACTGCCCGTAGGGGGGACGACAGCTGGCGGCGGGAGGATGGGGTAGCTAGGGATGGGCACGAGAGGAGAGAGGGTGCACGGGAGTGAGACAGTGAAGACAGTGAAAAATGAAGAATGGGCTGTGCTACGGGAGCTAAGTCGCCACTGCCACGCCACGTGCGTTGGCGTGACAAGCTAGCTAGTCACGCCATGGGATCTAACGTGACAACTTCCACACAAGGCCTCCAAGCTAGCATGGTGTGCTCGCGAGGGCTTGCGTGGCAGCTTTGGCCACACCAGTGGCGTAGCCAGGATTGTAACCCTGTGGTGTCAAATACATAATTATCTAGCTATATGGGATCAATTCTTGTAAAATTTCCATTGTTTTCTAGAATTTTACAAAAAAAAATCACTTGTATTGAATGATTTTCAAAAAAGCTGTGGGGTCAATTGACCCCACAGCTTGAACGTGGCTCCGCCACTGGGCCACACCACGATAGCTGGCGTGACATAACAGTTTTGTCACGCTACAGGTAATGGCGTGACTAAAGAGGTCAAATTAGAAATAAAGTTAGCGAGGGGTTAAGTTTAAAATATTATTAAAAATAATTAAATAATAATAAAAATTCTAGAATTAACACTCGAATTGATCAACTCGGTCCCAAAGTAGTTTTGACGGTTGGGTTTTACGTGTAGGTAGGATATGCAGTTGCCGTACAGAAGAGCTATATATCCGGCCGGCTCAATCATGTTCGTTGGCTGCTCCAGGTAGGTCGCCTGTCCATCTCCTAGACCGAACCATCCGTAACACTGTCCGCGACACACACCACGCTGGTACTTCATTGGAGAATGTTACGCTCTAATGCTAAATCCTAGCGAATTAGGAGCGGCTAGTGGTGCTAATCACCCTCCCCGTTTCATAATACGAGTCGCTGTGCATGAAAGTATCTAAATTGGCCATGTAAAAGTGGCAAGATTAATTATTAAATTAGTTTGTTGTCAAAATTACTTTTTGGCACATTGTGCTTCAAATTGTGCTACCAACAAAACATGACAGCACGTACGTAGACCATTGGTTAAAGATACGTCTCAAGTACCGTAGAAAGTCATCATCGATTTATGATATAAAGTACCTTCGCTGCACAATTAGTATCAGACTTCACTTGTTAACAGTACACCTGGCAGCTTGTACTTTGGCAATCTCGTAGTATTAAATCAAGTGTCAATTAGGAGGTCCTATTAAAGATCGATCTGCACCATTGACAAACACATCATCCTTAATATGGGGTCATAATTCTAGATAGTAATGAAAATGCTGCATGTTGGCGGCTAATTGTAGTTGAGGGCGGAGGGCCTGCTAAGAAGAACAGATGCACAGTGCTTATTTATTTTCCTTACGAACAAACGTACATGGTTTGTGCATGTGAGCTACACTAACCATGACTAGCTAGCTGGTTTTCTGATGCGGATCTCTGGGATTGCGACGCTGTAGTGGCGGCCAACTTATGGCTAGGGGTGAAAACGGATCGGATAGTTTCCGTTCGATCCGGACGGAAACGGATTCGGATGGTCTCGGATCGGATTTTTTTTCGGATAATTTTTGGATCGGAAACGGAAACGAATACGGTAGGTATGATATCCGGCGGATACGAATTTGGATTATCCGAATAAGTGCACATCCGGATATCCGGAATTTTCGGAACAGTATGAGGCCAGCTCTACTCCATAGGCACTTAGGTCCGGAGCTCGAGTGAGCAGCCGCCGCCCTCCACTACTCCACAGGCACTTAGGTCCGGAACTCGAGTGAGCAACTGCCGCCCTTAGAGTTCGCCACTGCTACCCCTCGAGTGCGCCACTGCCTCCTGCACCCGAGTGCGCCGCCGCCGTTCGTGCCGGCTTCCCCCACCTCCGCCTCTGCCTCCCCCCTCCATGCCGGCCTCCCCTCTCCGTGCCGAGCTCCCCCCTCTCCCCTCCCACCGCGAGGCCCCAGTGTGCCCCCTTCGCAGCGGCCGCCTCACAGTTCTCGCTTCTCACCTCTCCCGCTCTTCTCCCATGGCCAGCGGGAAGGAATCCGCCCTCGCCACCGACCCCACCGGTGGCGCCACCGTGTCCGCCAGAGCTCCCGCTGGTCCGGACCCCCTACCCCTGTCTTTCTCTGGGCGGGGAGCATGGCTGGCGAGTCCGACGAGGTTGAGCTCAGCCTGGGCCTGTCCCTGGGCGGCTACTTCGGCCTGAAGCGCCTAGAGCGGCGCAACTCCATGAACTCCGACAGGTTTAGCGGCGACCGGGACGACGGCCAAGAGCTACTATACCCCAGCGGGTTCTAGCTCCGACGCTCCTTGTTTGAGAAATCAGTTGATAGATTAGTTTGCAGTAAAAATGGAGAACTCTATGGATACAGATGATGCTTTTACACATGAGCTTCTTGTTTTTAGCTAGTGTTTGTTTTGATTGATGTTTGTGGAATTCTTCTGAGATGTGCTGTTGTTAATTTGTAGAGACCAGATAGATTCCTTTTACAGTATGATTGTTTAGATTAATCATTGTACAAGCTGGTGTGTATGATTCAATTGATGATGCCTTTGCCATTGGCACAGTTCGGTATCATCAAGTGTACTTGAAAACTTGAAATACATCTGAATGTCAAACCTATTTCATACTCAAAACACTTCCTTCCATTTGCACCGCAGCAAGTTTAGGTCCTCTTACTTGAATGACCCCTGTCAGCCTGCCTATTATCCATGTGCAAATGTGTTCCAACTTATCTGTTGTGTTTTGATGGGGTTAATTAGGAAATATTAATCACATTTGTGCAGTCTGTGGTACAAAGTGGGAACCTCCAAGCCGTCTTGAATGTGTTACGTACATTTGGTACTTATGTTCTTTATTAGTAATGTTTTGTGAGCTTCTGTTATGTGTGGCTTGTAGTTTTGCAATAACTTATCTATGGCTAGCACTTAACTCTGAAAATTGAGCACATTTATTTCTCTTTGTTATGCATCAACATGTCCACTGAAATTGTGTCATTTATAGTTGAATGCTCATACCATTACGATCTCCATATGCATGTCTGTTGTTATAGATAATTTATCCTTATAAAATTTCACTATTGATTCCATAATTTATCCTTATAAAATTTCACTATTGATTCCATGGTTAATTTCTATCTCTTAAAAATGGTTGTAGTTTCTAATTATACACTTGGGGGTACATGTGAGGGTAGGGGTGCCTAACACTCCCGATGCCGGTCCCAAGCCCAGAAAAAAGTGGAGGGGGCATGAACTGTTTGTAATAATTATTTATTGTAATAATTGTCGTTAAATACGCTAGTCCTTGATTCACATGGTGGAGAAATTCGTGCAACATGTTACAATTCGGTGCTTGATCAGTTTTATGACCTAATTGAGGTTGGTAAGGTGTACTTGATATATAGAGGATCAATAAAACTTACTCAGAAGTAGTTTACAAGGACTATGGAGTAACTTTGGATGCTGAAAATATGAATCATTCATGAATGTTTGCATTAAACAAACTAGTTATATGTTTTCGTTAATTTCTAGCATGCAATTTAAGGGGTTTTTATGTTCCAAAAAAATATTCGTGACCGTATTCGTTTCGATTCGTATTCGCTCTGTATTCGTATTCGATATTATTCACATCCGTATTCGTATCCGGGGTATCCGTATTCATATCCGCATCTAGAAAAAAAATATGAAAACAAATATGGCAGAGCCATTATCCGTCCGTATCCGATCCGTTTTCACCCCTACTTATGGCCAACTGATGTGTGGTACTAGTATCTCTCTCAAACAGCCAAGGACGTGAATAATATTGGAGAGAGAGAGAAGAGAGAGATGAGCATTCTGACTAGGCATTACATCAGCTTATTGATATATCGTACGACCATCTCATGACAATGCTTATATATACTAGAGGCTTGCGCCAGGTGCGGTGGCAAACATAAGAGCCGGTGGAATATACGAGGATGCAAGGTTATGTTATAAAGGTAGTTGGGAGTTGGAAATATGTATATCGATTCAGCTATACATGAGGAAAGTTGTAGATGTGGTTGAATCTGATGAGTATTGCAATATGTTTATGTAACCATACATGAACAGAGCTTCGAATGCGAATAAACTTGCACAGAGTTGAAGGTGTGCGTGTTGTAATGCACAACGGGTAGCAAAGAGGGCACACAACTGTTCGGAGTACAATGAGAGCTCTGACTTATATACAACGCAAGAGTTCCACACGAATAGGAACACAGAAGAGCGAGTAATGATAATGGGAACACAATAGTATATCAACGAACAGGAAAGGGATTAGCTAATTTGTGTGGAACACGAAACAGACATGGATGACTGAACATGCGAGTAAAGATAATATACCTGGATCTAGTTCTTGCTTTTCTTATCCGCACGGCCCTTTTCTATAGGGTCAGAAATGGACATGTTGTCAGCTAATTGTCACACCACTAGGCACAACTATGGCGGTGAACACAAGTATTATGGACAACGCTCAGAGAAGGAAGATGCAGATCAGCACTGAGGAAGATCGGAGGAAGAAGAAGGAGTCGGTCCCAGTTGTCAGACAGAAATAGTGAACCGACAAAGGCTGAGATGAGCTGGCTGTGTCCAGCGGGAGTGTATCTGGACCAGGCGCATGAGCCATGGGACCCAAACGTCATTGTAATAGGAGTAGGGGTTTAAGACGTTTGCCGTAGCGTTTGTGAGGGACATGCAAATGAAAAGGAACTTAGTAGTTCTCTCCTCCCGTTTCTCTTCTCTCATCCAGTTTCTCCCCAAATGTATGAGACTTTGATTGTTATTTCGTGAATCATTGTTGATACTAGTGTTTGTTATTCTCCATTCTATTGGGACATCACAACTTGGTATCAGAGCCACAATCCGTCTTCTTAGTTTGATCTGTAAAATTTCCTTGGAAAGGTTGGAGATCAAGTTGATCCCGTAAACCCAATCTCAGGTTGGATCAATAGGAAGAAGACATCACAGCTCCGCTAAAATCTTCTTTTCAGTCTCGGCAAGTGATTTTGGCGATGGAGGAGAACTCAGGACGGATTCAATCTACATTGGGAGAGATTCTATTTCGTCTCGACACTCAGGCGGAGAGGTTCGATCGCTTGTCATCGGAAGTAAGGAATCTGGGACAACAAGTGGAAATGCAACAAGGAAGCTTGGATGAGGTGAAGCGGACGCAGGCGGAGCTCTTGCGCCAACCTTCAGTACCACCACCACCACCACCACCTCCACCGAGATTGAAGTTGCCCCAAGAGCATGGTCAAGTTACCACGATCATTCCTCCTGGTACTCTTACAAACCACGGTCAGCCTTTACTCACGAATCCACAAGGAATACCTGCATCTTATGGGGGGTTACCGCACCAAGATCAATCATGAATCATCGATACACTAAACCTCCAAAGTTAGATTTCCCTAAATTCTTTGGTGACAATCCCCGTTTGTGGTTGGATCGCTGTAGAACTTACTTTGACGTGTACCGGGTTCCAGTCACACAATGGGTGGTGACAACAACGTTGTTTATGGATAGTCATGCCGCGCTTTGGCTTCAGGCATACAAACGACAACATGTGGTTTCTGATTGGGATTCGTTCTGTCACACGGTTGAGGAGGAATTTGGCTCGGACGAGTATGATGCCCAAATGACCAAATTGCTGCATCTTAAGCAAACAGGGACTGTTGCTGATTACCGGGTGGCTTTTGAAGCCAGTATGTATCACCTGCTATCGTTGGATGCCACCCTCAACAGCAAGTTTTTTGTTACATAGTTTTTGCTCAGGTTAAAAATATGAGATCAGAGGTGCAGTTCGTATGCAAGCTCCGACCAGTATCACACGAGCGGTAGTTCTATCTCGGATTTAGGAAGAGGAATTAGAAACCTTGCGCCCTCGCCATCGCAATGCCTTCTTCAAGACGCCAGCGACATTACCTGCTACAGTGCCAGTTCCGATAAACGGAACAACTCGTGGTGATTTCAGGAAAACATGGACTGATGAGTTCTGACGTGAGAGGCAGTTAAAAGAGTACCGACGCACTTATGGTTTGTGTTTCAAATATGGAGACAAATACAGTAAAGATCATATTTGCAAGAAAACGATGCAGCTGCTCACTATTCAGATGGGGGATTTTGGGGAAGTGATCCCTGAAAACACTTTGAGTGCTCTGGAGTTGACAGAAACGCATCATGATGAGGAATGTTTCAAGCTATCAGTTCAGGCTGTCAATGGGAAACAAGAAGGGGAGACCATGCGACTACGAGCGTTGGTCTAGAATCAAGTTATGTTGGTATTGGTCGATTCAGGCAGTACTGATAGCTTCATTAACCAACAATTTGTGCAATGAATGAATCTTCGGACACAAGCGTTGGCACCAATCACAGTCAAGGTCGCAAATGGAGCCGTCTTGCAATGTACTGGTATGGTGCCTGGTTTAACTTGGTGGATTCAAGGCATTACCTTCCAAACAGACATGTGCGTTTTGGAATTGGGGGCCTATGATGCTATTCTTGGTATGGATTGGCTACGACCACTGAGCCCTATGACTTGTCATTGGATTCATAAGACATTATCTTTTGTTTACAGAGGCATAAGTATCTGTCTTCAGGGTGTCCGAACTGAGTGACAAGAGACATTACCAGAATTATCTTCAAGTCAATTACAGAAATGGTGCAATGGTAATGAGATTTGGCCGGTAGTAGTATTGGCACAACAACCACCAGATCACCCAGACCAAAATATTAAGATGCAAGTGGCCATTCAAGCCTTGTTATGGCAATACCAGGATGTGTTTTCTGAACCCAAGACATTACCTCCTCACCGACAATATGATCACGCCATTACCCTTGAGCTGGGAGCACCGCCAGTAAATTCCAGACTGTACCGTTATTCTCCTCTTCAGAAAGATGAAATCGAACGACAAGTGAAAGAAATGCTGGAGTTAGGAATAATTTCAACCAGTATGAGTCCTTATGCTTCTCCTATGCTGCTGGTTCAAAAGAAGGACAGCAGTTGGCGTTTTTGCATTGATTACCGCAGACTGAACAAATACACCGTGAAGAATCAATTTTCGTTGCCAATTGTGGATAAGTTTTTGGATGAGTTGGCAGGCACGCAATTCTTCTCCAAATTGGACCTTCGTTCGGGATATCACCAAATCTGAATGCGCAACGCCGACGAAGAGAAGGCAGCGTTTAAAACGCATCAGGGCCATTTCCAATTCCGTGTCATGCCGTTTGGGTTGACGAACGCGCCGGTAGCATTTCAGTGTCTGATGAATACGATCTTTGCTCCATATGTTCTCAAATTCTTGATCGTGCTTTTGGATGACATTCTCATCTACAGTCAAACATTTCAAGACCACTTAGTGCATCTGCAGACTGTATTGACAATTTTGCGCAAGAATCAGTTATTCGCCAAAATGTCAAAATGCTCTTTTGCCCGTCAGCGCATGGAGTATTTAGGACATATTGTTTCTTAGGAAGGTGTATCCACTGACCCTGAAAAGACTCGAGCAATGGACCAATGGCCGCAGCCGATAACAGTCACTGAATTGCGTGGCTTTCTCGGCCTGACTGGTTACTACCAAAAATTTGTTCAGCATTATAGTCTCATAGCTAAACCATTGACCAACTTACTTAAGAAGAAAAGTTTCTGTTGGGATGAAGGCGCCACTTCAGCATTCCTTACTTTGAAGAAGGCAATGGTCAATACTCCAGTTCTTGCTTGACCCCATTTCACACTACCCTTTGTAGTTGAGACCGATGCTTGTGCAACCGGAGTCGGAGCTGTCCTCATGCAGCAGGGACATCCAATCGCTTATTTGAGCAAATCTTTGGGTCTACAGAATCAACGTTTATCAATCTATGAAAAAGAGTTTTTGGCAGTGATTCTAGCTGTTGACAAATGGAGATCCTATCTTCAGCAAGGACCATTTTTGATACTTACTGATCACAAAAGTTTGTGTACGTTGGAAGAGCAACCCTTAGGCACTGAACTGCAGTGTAAGGCAATGGCAAAGCTTGTCGGGCTACATTTTCGTTTTCAGTACAAGAAAGGCATTGACAACGGGGCGGCTGATGCACTTTCGCGTGTTGGTCATTTCTTTCAGATACTCACCATTTCCAGTTGTCGTTCGGATTGGGTACAAGAGGTATTAAATTCATACGAAATGGATTTAAATGCACAACAATTTCTTACTTCATTGGCTATTTCCAGTCTGAACAGTCAAGGCTATACTTTGGAACATGGGTTGATCAAATATCACGGTCGTATCTGGATTGGGAATAATCTGGCCCTCCGTACCAAATTAATTAGCAATTTTCATACTACAGCAATTGGGGGACACTCGGGGATTTTGGCCACATATCAACACCTCAAGAAGTTGTTCTATTGGCTGGGTATTAAACAAGGAGTGGAAGATTTTATTAAACAATGCCCATATTTGTCAGCAGGCAAAGCATGAACACACCACCCATCAGGCACTCTTTAGCCATTGCCATTACCAGAGGGGGCTTGGCAGGACCTCACATCGTTGGGCTGCTCTCCGTTCAAAGCATTGTATGGGGTGGAACCCAATTTTGGAGGAATGCCTAATTTGTCCATTCATAGTTCCACGGAAGCATCAGTGTTTACTGGTGATAGACAAGCTTATACCGAACTGTTGAAAACCCAATTGGCTCGGGCTCAGAACTGCATGAAGCTACAGGCTGACAAACACCAGACAAACTGACACTTTCAAGTTGAGGAACAGGTCCTGCTGAAACTTCAACCATACGCTCAACATTCAGTTGTCAATCGTCCATTCTCGAAATTGGCTTTCAAGTATTATGGTCCTTTTGAAGTGTTGAAGCGTATTGGTCAAGTCGCATACAACCTGAAGTTACCCACAGATTGTTTAGTGCATCCGGTGTTCCACATTTCTCAGTTGAAGCCTTTTGCACTCAATTACTCTCCAGTGTTCCACGATCTCTGGACCGTGACGGATTTGACGGTTGGCACGCTTGAACCAGTGGAGATCCTTGATCAACGACTGGTGAAGTAGGGAAATTCTGCTAAGCAGCAGATTTTGGTTAAATGGTCTACTCTACCAATTGAATGTGCAACTTGGGAAGATTATGCTGTTCTGAAGAGCCGATTTCCCTCAGCACAGTTGTGGCTGCCGGTTCCTGCTCAAGGGGAGAGGAGTGTCACACCACCAGGCACAACCATGGCGGTGAACACAAGTATTATGGACAACGCTCAGAGAAGGAAGATGCATATTAGCACTGAGGAAGTTCAGAGGAAGAAGAAGGAGTCGGTCCTAGTTGTCGGACAGAAACAATGGACCGACAAAGGCTGAGATGAGCTGGCTGTGTCCAGCGGGAGCGCATCTGGACCAGGCACATGAGCCATGGGACCCAGACGTCATTGTAATAGGAGTGGGGGTTTAAGACGTTTGTCGTAGCATTTGTGAGGGACATGCAAATGAAAACGAACTCAGTAGTTCTCTCCTCCCGTCTCTCTTCTCTCATCCAGTTTCTCCCCAAATGTATGAGACTTTGATTGTTATTTCGTGAATCATTATTGATACTAGTGTTTGTTATTCTCCATTCTATTGGGACATCATACTAATGTATGCGGTGAGATATAAAGCAAATGCAATTTGTAAGGAGGTGTTATATACAAGTTCAAATAAAGTGCAAGAGATCACTGCATTAGCAGGGAACTAGCAGTGATTACAAGCAGAACAAAATAATAAATTAGTATTCTACTTGTTCGGGGCTGAATGAGCTTAGCATGTGCTGAACTCATGTATCCTGAGTGCTTTGACTATAACTACGCAATAGCATTGAGAAGACAGTGTGGATACATCGTACAATACAAAAGTACAATTGTATAGCTATATTCATGTGAAGCAGGACAATAATGCATGAAAAATTACAGAAATACCAAGAATGAACCAAAATAGATTAGTACTCAGAACCCCAAGTATCTATATTATAGTCACCGAGAAGTCAAAAATAGTCATCTAACAGAAAGAGGAGTAGACAGATTGACTGCATGTCCTCTCACCTAACATGAGTGAGTTCTTCACATATGATGACATTATTTGAACTGTGAAAAACTCTGTAGCAAAGAAAAGAGAAAAAAAAATCATATTCCCCACATGTTCAACCATGGAAACATACCAAAGCACTGACAACTGAGATAAGCACATGCAAGCACACCAGCGCCTGCGCATGGCCATGCCAATCTGGTGCTCTTCAAATAGAAAGCACAATTAGGAATGGCCAATCAAAATGAATCAATAGCTAAGATAAGACACTGTATTTGACCACGAAGGGTTGTGATTGGCACAATATATAGGGGGAATTGGCTCATTAACATCACGTTCAGGCGTATTTAGAGAAATGACATTTTGTTTGTGAGGCACTAGAAAATAACATCGCGAAGACAAGAAATTCTGCCAAATTGCATCGCCGTCACATTCCGTCCGTTAGTTTACTGTTTCGTCAGTTACTTCTGTTTGCCCAATTTTTAAATATAGAAAATAACCTCAAAAAATTGTGATTTTTTTTGTGAAGCGTCCCTATATAGTGTACTTGCTTGTGTATTTGTTTCAAAATTGTATCCATTATGATGTTTTCTCTAAAATTCATTAAAGTATACTGTTTATAGGACTTTTCTAATATAGAAAATGAGGTCCAAATATTATGAAAAAAAATTTCAGGCTCCTTACAGAGTGGACTTGATTGTGTAATTTTTCTAGAATTTTTCAAAATTTAATTAATGTAATTTCATAATGTTTAGACCTCATTTTCTATATTGGACAACTTAAACAGTGGACATTATGAAATGAGGTCAAAATATTGTGGAATTGCATTAATTAATTTTTAAAAAATTCTAAAAAAATTACACAATCAAGTCCACTATGTAAGAGCCTGAAAACAAATCATAATGTTTGGACCTCATTTTCTATATTATAAAAGTCCTACAAACAGTATACTTTAATGAATTTTAGAGAAAAAAATCAGAATGGATAAAATTTTAAAAAAATACACAAGCAAGTACATTATATCGGAATGCTCCACAAAAAATTTCATAATTTTTTTAGATCATTTTCTATATTTAAAAATTGGGCAAACAGAAGTAATTGACAGAACAATAAATTAACGGATGGAATGTGACGGCAATGTCATTTGGCAGAATTTCTTGTCTTTGCGATGTTATTTTTCAGTGCCTCACGAACGGAATGTCATTTATCTAAATACGCCTGAATGTGATGTTACTGAGCCAATTTCCCCCAATATATATGACTAGCATATTAGCGCACTAATTATCCCTCATAAAAACTTACAAAGAGCAGAAGATACAATCTGTCATACACAACACATAACAAAAGGCACATATTATGTTCATAGGTATTGGAGGAATTGTAGAACATTAGACATAAAGCTACATATCTCAGTAGGTAAATAAAAAACCAAAAGCAAACAGATAATAATTCAGTCCAGACATGCACCTCCTCTCCTGTTCTTATCCACCAATGTTCAACCTTTTTGTACAGAGTTGAGTCCAGACACTGCAAGGTAAATAACATTATTATTTTTATCAAATTGAAAGAGATGTAATTCTTACTTTGAAAGACTCTAGGCCATTTATCTGGAACTTACATTTCTTCACAGCATAATGATATGATTGACTTTTGCAACAAACATATTGAGAAATGAGTATAGTTACTAATATGTCAACTGCAAGCCATACAGGGGAAAAACCCTTCCCTTGATATGATAACCTTGAAAGTAGCTACAGAACTGAATTCAAATCATGGCATTTACCCCCATACTTTAGAACAAGAAAACATGTACTAATCTTTGCCACTGTAAGTATAACTACATAACATTCTAAATAGGTGGGCAAAATAACTAATAAGACTTTATGCTTTTCAAAAGAAGGCATATCCTTGACACAGTTGGTCAATGGAAACCGGTGGACTGAAGCAACTATTTAATCAGGTTTTCAAATAGCACAAACATAGATATGTATAACCATACATTGGTCACGTCTAAAGAGATGGATATATTGATTAACTGACCATGCCTAAAATGAGAAGCTCCACGGCCATACATTGGCCTTATCCTTAAAAAAAATAATAGCTTAGTCATAGCTAAATCATTCACTTCCCATCTTAATTTAGCATTGTTGGCAACTACATCAAACTAAAAGTGCACCACTGAACCAATTTACCAACCTAAAGTGCAACAAAACAAAAAAAAGTGAGAAGGGATGATATTTTACTTAATACTCCAGCTCGATACAAATTCATGCTAGCTTAGCCCCATCACTATATCCATTCACATCTAAAAGTAGAATAGACAAATAGAGCTCTTGAGATTAATATGGATAGAAAATATTGGTGAATTGTATTTCTTCATTCTTGTCAGAATTAAGCTCCTAATTAGCAATGCAGGAGACGCACTTACAACACGTATATATTAGGCAGCGAGGCCCCAGAAGGCATCCACATCATTTCAACTGTGCAATAAGCACGCAGAAATATGCAAGAACAAAAATATGACTGCCATTAAATGTAATATATTTCCAAATCATCTAAACATTTAACTTTTGTCTCAACAAATATTCGCATTTGCATAACAATCTACTCGCACAGTAGTTCTTCAGTACACATAGATTATCTACCCATACAATCTAACTGATCAACGGAAATAACAGAAACATATGAGATGATAACTAATTTATAAAACTAGAAGAAAAGTGCAACAAATTACCAAGAGTAAAATAAATGTACACTAAGAAACAACAAAAGTGCATAACTGACCTAGCTTTTGCCATTCATATATGCATACAACATATATCTGTAAACAAGACTCATAATGGCTTCATAATAGCTCAACTGCATAATCAGTAGTTCAATGGACTACTGTTTGAAGATCTCAAGCATCGAATACCAACAATTCAGAATGAAGACTCACTAGTACACCTCCATCATCATTCCTTGCCCGGCCCTTTCCTTTGTGCATCATTGTTTGCTGATCTGTGGGTAAGGTCAACAGCAAGCAAGAGCAATAACATATCGCAAAAAAGAGAAGTAGAGGAGGGGAAAACACAACTGGGTAGCTGCACATGATTAAGTCACTACAGCAATGGGAGCACGACGCAAACACGAATCAAAACCTAGAATCGGAGAAATAAGTAATTGGACTCAAAAGAAATTTCTACTTGATAATCAAAGAAGAAACCCAGAAAAACCTAGAAAAGGAGCAGCAGGGAAGTCCATGAGAGGAGTTCCAGTGAGGTGGAGAAGCAGAGGGCTTAGGTGGTGGTGGCGAGGATCCCATGAGGAGGGCGAGGAGGAGGACGTGGTGGAGAGGTGGCATGGCATCGGTGGTGGACTTGGAATTCCCCCCCCCCAAACAGCAACGTGGACTGCTGCCGCCGCCTGGCTGCTCTTCGCTAAACCAATCTGTGGCGGTGTCAGCCGACACAGCCACCGTGTCCACCTCGAGCTCCCTCCCTCCTTCAGTCCTCCTACACCGATGCGGGGAGATCGCAAGGGAAGGGGCTCGATGGCGGCAGCAGCCGGCCAAGCGGGACGACGCGAGAGGAGGATAAGGGAGACATAGAGCGAGGCGAAAGGAGGAGGAACACGACGTGGGGCTCAAAATGCGGCGGGGGAGGGAGGGGAGGGGGACAGGATGCAGAGAGGGAGAGGGGCACGGATATGGAGCGAGGCGGAACGAGGAGGAGCGCAACATGGGGCTCGAGATGTGGCGGGGGAGGGAGGGGGAGGGGGCGTCAGTTGGAGAGGGAGAGGCATAGCCGTGCGGCGCGGACCTAGAGTGAGCCTGTGAAGGAGGATGTATGGCGTCCGAGCGCAACGCTATGAAAGATCAAATGGCCGAGAAGAGAACCCAAGCATCGGACGCCAGACAAAAAAAATCCACGTGGCCACCATGAGGGAGCCTCATTTCGGCCTCCTTTTACAAAGAAAGATAGCTAAGGATGGATTAGATCGACGCAAGTACTAAATCAAAGTAAAATCCATATGTACACTGTAAATGCAAATTGATGTTTCATGTAAATGCAAAGTACAAATTTAACTGGTTAGAGGTTAGTTAGAGTATGTAAGTAGTTAATTAACAACAATGTCAAATAGGACAAACCAATTGTATCTATTATCCATAAATGAATTGTCCATCATATATCTAGTGATTAGAGCATAGGAAAATGTAGCCATTGATGGATAATTACAACAATTAAGAGTTGTTTGATAGAGACCTTAGTGGCTGGCCTGCAATAGAATGCATACGTGCGCGCATGTTAGCGTGCACCGAAGGTGACGCCACGACAAACTAGGAGATATACAGAATCTGGCAGCATCGGAGAATTCTAAGCCTGTTTGGTAGAGCTCTAGATTCTTATTTTGTAGATTCTGCTTCTGACCATCTGAGAATCCACTTTTCTGATAATCTAGAGTTGTCTGTTGAAAGCGTTTGACTAGTAGGTTGGCTCCCAAAACTATATGAGGGAGGATTAGAGGCAAATAGACCAAGCTACCCATTATACAAATACTTTAATTGTGTCTTGTAATGCTTGCTACGCAGATCACTAGACAAGGAAATCTCCTGTTCATTGAGGAAATGTGCATTGCAAAATGGACCTGTGCGTGGAAAATGGATCAACATGGACCCGTACATGCTACTCCTATTCAGGTCCGCCTGGTGGTTGATGCTACTAGAAAAAGATTCATACTACTGCTAAGAAAAGAAACTTGTACAAAATCAGCCTGGACAATGCCGACTCGTTTCTAGAGAGAAACGTACTTGGATCCATTTATATAATACACGCTTGCATGAACATGATTAAGAAACGACGAACACCTGTAGTGAAAGGAACTGGATGTTGGTCTCCATGGATCAACTCAGCAGACAGTGAAACAAAGGAATAGATAGAATGAAGATGACATTAGGAAAGTTGCATTTATACGCATTCAAGCAAGAAGATGCATTCAGAACAATTATATGCTTATTGTTTATTATTCCCCACCCAAAAAAATGAAACATTTCCAGTTTTATACTATTCCAAGACAGAACCATTCTTCTGGACTTAGCATTAGTAACCAACATAAACTGCAGTGTTGACTATG
Source organism: Phyllostachys edulis (assembly GCA_036346405.1). Lineage (NCBI taxonomy): Eukaryota > Viridiplantae > Streptophyta > Magnoliopsida > Poales > Poaceae > Phyllostachys > Phyllostachys edulis. The sequence goes on from CM070561.1 coordinate 40,825,229, forward strand.
TAGCAATCGTCATTTTTATCCCCCATTGTTTCGAGGCATATGCCGCTTGAACATATCATCCCACCGTCAACAACCTCAAAGCTAATAATCTTACCACTGCAAAACAATGAGAAAATGGTATAAGATGCTATGTGATACACACCAAGATGCACATTATCAATATCCCCAAATCACAACGGGCATACACTATGCTAGTGATCGTTCTCGACTAATGGATTCCACTGAAGTAAAGCCGATTCATCAGACATCTGAGACACCCTAACTTCTTGCAGTACTTGTACTGAACAAACATTCAATTGAAAGACAAAACATACAGGATACCCACATCTACCACCTAAGGTTTTGGGCAACTGTGACAACCCCTTTTACAGGAACAACTAGAACAAACCAAACAAAACATTTGTAATATCCCTCTACCAGATGACATAGCAATTTGAACTAAAGAGGATCACAATACTTGATAGATATACCATATGTTTATGAGCACCACATCAAGAAACATTTTCTGGGCTGCTCAATGAGCTAGGTTCATATTGACACACTTGTCAAACAAACACAATGCCTCATGTTCATATATTCAACAATTGTTCACCATGTGTTTGTCTAATCCAAAAATTCTCAATTCATATCACTATATCAGAGCCATGACATGTACACAGGGACCAAATATTTTAGTTCGTGATAACTAATAAGTGACTAAATACTAAAAATTACCAAGTTCGCAATAGAACCATGCAAGTTCAGCCAACAAAACACCTCCAGATGCTAAATTTTCTGCACTAACCATAATTTGGCAAAATTGTGAAAAAACATAAGAGCTTGGCATGCTCTTGAGACATGTCCAGAATAGGTCCATGCTTCACAATGTAGTAATCTGATGATACTTTCTAGAATTTAATAGGGGCAACACGTCCGGTCCAGACATCAGTCTTCATCATGCAAGATAATAGGTCCAATGGTCCATGCATCACAACATAGTAGTGAGTGAAAGACAAAGAAGAGGAAAACAAGCCTAGTTGTTGCTCTTCTTTTTTTGGAGCTAACTTCTTGGTCTTGGATTTTGAGACATTCTAGTGCAAACTTGAATAGAAAAATAAAAACAATTCTCATTAAATATAACAATTCTCTAGTAGTTGAGCTTTTCATTGTTTGATCTGCAGCCAACTTCCATCTTAGCTTTCAAGGAAAAATGATGGAGCAAAAGAAATGCTAGCAACCAGGAATAGAATCAAATAACAAATTAACTCTTTACTTGTTTGGCTCGTAATTAGCTCCTGCCAGTGATATAGAACCAATCTTACGTATGATTGTTTGATTCGAGGGGTCTCCTACACTGAAGCTACGTAGAAAATGACACAGGGATTTTATACTAGTTCAGGCCTTCTCTAGAGAGAATAATAACCCTACTCATGTGTGGTTGTATTGAGTGTGATGTTTTCAATCAAGAGGAAGACTAATGCCTAATGCCTTCTGCTCTTGATTGATCCATCCCTTCTGCTTTCTGACTTCAGTCTTTATATAGCATACGAAAAGGTGACAGTTCCTTCAGATGAAGAGGCGCCTCAACATTCCAAGTGATGAACCGCTTGATGGCAGTTGTCATTAAGGATGTGGCACCCCCATGTTACCAAGCAGTTGTTGTTAGAGACAGAAGTGATTCATACGGTTGCTCACAGAGAGTAATAGCGTATATTAAATATCCCATGTGTTAAACATGGCGCATAATACTCCCTAACTGATTAGGCCTACAGGTTAGCAAGCCTTATCAATAGGTTTGTCGAAGTTAGGTTGGTCAAAGCCAAACAAGTCGTAGAAGATCTTACGACTATACGATAGTCGTAGAGAAGCTTACGACTATACCATGGTCGTAGAAAGACTTACAACCATAGGTGGTTTACGACCAGACAGCTTGGCCTCTCCCTTATAAATATTTAAGGGTTATACTTAAGATCAATATGGGAATATTAGTATCTATTATAAGAATTACAGATAAACAAATAAACAAGGATTATTAGATCCTCGTCATCTAGCCCCCCAGCTTCAAGTGAAAGTAACTTACTTGGAAAAAGATTTGTAGAAGATCTTATGACCATAAGGTCGTCGTAGAATGACGGTCGAAGGAAAGGCTTTTCAATTGGTATTTCATTTGACCAGAAATAGACTTGGTCAAAAAGGTAATTTTGCTTTAGGTGTAAAGACAGACTCGGTTTTCTCGAATAGGCAAATTAAAGAATATCAATCGACTCCCACAAATATGTCCGTTGGAGCGGTTCCCGAAGAGGTGGCAACTGTTGAGTTCCCGCGATCTCTTAACTCAAGCGTGCGGTTATAAAAAGGCACCGCAGGTGTAACTTAGGGTTTTTACTTTTTCTCATTTGCTTTCACTATTCGTCGAGCTCTTGAGCTCTTGAGCTCTCCGCCGTCGACCAAATCGTTCTATCTCTTGAAATCCTTCCAAACCCAAATCACTCACACTTAGGGAAAATGGCTGGAGCCGCTTCTAAGTGGGCGAAATCGGAGATGCATTCGGCAAAGATAAAACCTTTGGTCGCCACCGAGAAGATCTCGAAGGAAGAATTCGTGAAGTGGATTGAAGCTGCTGAGCAACATTGGCCGTCAAGGGAAACTGGTCAGATCCCCGTCTTCTAGGCGTACTGCGAGTGTGGCCTTCGACTGTCCACTCATCCCTTCCTTACACTTGTACTCGAGCACTTTGGGGTGGAGTTGGTGAACCTTGTTCCCAATTCCATCGTAATGTTAAGTGTGTTCGTATACTTGTGTGAGGCTTACCTTGGGATTCTTTCGAACCTAGAGCTCCTCTAATACTATTATGGAATGAGTAGACAATCTGGAATCGCCGGGAGCTGCAGTCTAAAGCTCCATGACGGGAAGACCAAGGAGTACATTCAGATGTTTACCCGGTCATTGTGGCTAGGGTGGAAGAGGAAGTGGTTCTACTAGAAGACGACCAGTGAAGACAGCCTTTCCTTCGTAGGGAAGACTGCCAAGAAGATTTCTTCCTGAGATTCGACTCCCAAGGATCTTGGCTGGATTATCCCGTACATTCAAGCCATCAAATACTTAAAGAAAGAGGGGCTCACCAGATGGTACGTGGTGAAGGATTTCATCACGCGCTGCATTAGACCTTTGAAGAAACGAGCACATCCCATGTGGAGGTACTCGGGGGCTAAGGATTCGACTAGAGATTACGAGAAAGGTAAGTAATCTTTCAGCTTAGCTTTCTTTTGATCAATCTCAAGCCTAACCACTAAATGTTTTATCTACTTGTGCAGATCTCCCTCAAACATAGATTAACACCCGAGTTAAACTCATTTGCGGGAAAGCTCCGCCACCTGATGCGGTGGCTCCTCGAATCTTGGTGATCGTACCCGCAAAGGAGAAGGGAGAATGTCTAAAGGTAATCAAGGATTGATTCCTTCTTTAGGCCCTCGTAGTCGTAGGAAACGACCACTAAATAATGTTTTTTTCTGACCTTTACAGAAAGTAGGCATGGAAGACCGTCAGGACAACCAAGAGGTCGGACTGATGGTTATTGGCACGGAGGTGGAGCAAGTGAAAGCTCATCCAGCCAAAAAGCGTTGGCTTGTAAAGGCCGTCGATAAGCAGGGGGCAAGCTTGACTTTCAATCTGGTAAAGCCCTTTGAGAAATTCTTTGGAGAAAGAGTTGATGTAGAGAAAGCAAAGGCGATCGAAGAAATTTCAGCCCTTAAACATAAAGCCCCCAAGACCAAGGTATCATTCTACTACGATGACAAGACTTTTTTAGTCTCAGCTTCTCATGGCTTTATTAAGCGATTGGAAAAGGAGAACTGGAAAAGCCCGCAAGACCAAGGTATGTTTTGTGAAGGATACCGCTGCATCGGCAGAGCCTATGGTCGAGGGAAGTACTACTCCTGAGGTGGTCGAAATAGGTTTCAATCACTGGGAGGAGCAGGAAGCTCAAGGAGCAGCAACTCTTACTCAAGACCCACGACTAGACATGGTCGTGGCTGACCCCATTCCTTAACTCGAATTTCAATCAGATGTGGTCGAAGAAAAGAAGTCGAAGAAATCTTCCTTAGGGAAGGTCTCTTCTAAATTCATGATCAAGTTCAGGAAATCAAGGTATGTAAAAAGACAAAAACATAAGAACAATATTTACCTTTTGCTTTCTACAATTTTAAAGTATTTTTCTTTCTGTGATCTTAGCCCGACTCCTCCAGCCCCCGAGGACACTTCTGTTGAGAAGCATGCTACCCTTTCTTCTGAAGTTGAGGACACGGTAGTGGGAGGGGCCACGACTACGACCACTATCTCTGTGGTGAAAGAAGTCATTGCTGCTCAAGCGACTACGACCACGGAGGCGGTTACGGGATCGACCGCCGTTCCTTCGGTGGAGGTGGTCGTTCCTGCCAAAGCAACCATGACCAATAAAGTGGTTATGGAGGCAGAGGCGAAGACAGCGAATGATGTGGCGATAGCATCTGGGCAAGGTGGTGGTTGAGCCTCCGACCACCGCGTCAAGAAGGAAGTTGTCGAAGACATTCCTCCCAGCCCTCAAGGAGAAGCTACTATTACCGAAGAAGAAGAAGAAGAAGAAGAAGAGTACTTCAACTTCTTTTCTGAATTCTTTGGCCCAGCAACCATTGTAGGGTCTTCTTCATTCAGATCTCGCAACCGAGTCCCTCACCCTAAGGACATTCCTAACAGGGGGGATATCTTTGATGACGAGCGCCTTCAAAAGGTGTAGTGGGACAAGGTTCAAGATATTAATGAACCCAAGGACCCCTAGAGAGTATTCGCCAAGTTTGCTCGATCGACCATCTATGCAAGCACCTCATGCCAAATATTTTCATATTTGGTCTTTCCAGTCTCTCATTGTCCTTTTTATGTAGAGATTGTTGGAGCAGATTGCCACTGTTGGTGAATACAACCGACAACTTGTGATGCAAAGACAGCAAAAAGCCGAACTAGAGAGATGGTAAGCTACTGCCATTCATAATTATTTTTTGCTTGACTACTTGTGCAGTTCTCATGTGTATCTTTAACCTTTGTAGGTTTAAGAGTGACGAAAAATCACTGGTTGACGCACTCAACCACGAGAAAGTCGAGACGGAGAGGCTAAGGGATGAAAATCTTGACCTGGTGAAGAAACTTCAGGAGTCTAACTCTGTAGCTCTTGATCTGCAGAGTGAGATAAACAATAAATTTTGAACTTAAAACTGCTTATGATAATGATCTCATGTTCTCTCTCTAACTCTTGTTTCTTTTCAGAAAAAGAGGTTGAAATGGATAAGCTCCAAATTGAGATAAATGAAAAGGCCTTGGTTATTCAGGAACTATCCCGTTTCGCTAAAGAAAAAGATCAGGTGATAAAGTCATAGGCAGAGCAATCTGCGAGAAGGACGCTTCCCATGACCACAATTTTCGACTGGCTTGTAAGTAACTCTTTACCCATGACCAGTGTTGCTTATGAGTTGTTTAGGGATATGCTTCTGACTGGTCGTACTCTATTTCAGAGCAAGCAGTCAAAATCAAGCGACTCCACGAAGCTTCGACTTGTAGTCAGGAGGAGACAAAGTCATTGAAGATCAACCTTCAAGACAACATCCCACTTCTGAAAAACGTACTCGGTGGGCTTGGTGCTGAGGAAGTTACTCCTCTTGAAGACACCCTAACTGCTCAATCGAGTATTGTTGGACAGCAAGTCATAGTCTTAAAGGAGCTGATAACTACTCTAAAGGCCAACTAGGCTGACTCGATAAGAAAAGAGGTCGATGGTGTAGTAGATTATGCCTTGGCAAAAATTAAGGCACACGACCGTAATCTCGATCTTCATCCGATCGAGGACGACTTCGACTGCTCTAAAGCAGAAGCAACTCATCTCATCGAAGAGGTGAAGCCAGTCAGCCAGAAGGTCGTGGATGAGATGCAATTTGGATCTCCTTCATTAGAGTAGATTGTAATAAGAAAACTTGTAAAGACAAGTCTTTTGGTTATGAATGTATATACCTACTTTTCCCTGCAAATTATCGTATCGAGTAGTTAGTAACTCACAAGACAATGAAATAGAAAAAGGAAATTGAATTTAAGACTAAGAATTAAAGTCGTATTAATAACTTTATCCTAGCCCCCGACTATTTTCTTAGTTTATTTAGATAAACTAAGTAAATAGTGCACAAAAAGGATTTGTTTGAAAAAGAAGTTTGTCCTACATGTGTTGTCGATCTTGATTGTCATGTTCTGGTCGTAAGAATTTAGTGACAGATAGAGACTAGAAAGTTCTTTCTAGTAGGCAGGACCACGTGCAGAGAGAAAAGACTTCGACTAGTGAAGCTACGTTCTCCGACCATAGTAATCGAATCAATAGCAGCAATATGAGTAAGACAAACTCTACGGAGTGTCTTAAAAATTCATTTGATATTTTCCAGTAAACTGAAGTTGTTTGGAACTGATAGCAAGAGTTAGAAATAGTACGACTCTAGGAAGTTCCTTCTAGTGGGCAGGACCACATGCAGAGAGGAAAGACTTCGACTAGGCGTTGTGTCTTTCTCCGACTAGTTTAAACGCATTGAGGTTACTAAAAGTAGTCAAACAAACTATAATACTCCACTTAGAGAATTTTTCAAAAGTAATGAAGAAATAAACTAAGCTAAAAAAGAGCTGGCTTGAGAATGTTTCGACCAAATTTGTTAAACCCAGACTCTTTGTATTGGTAGAAAAATTTAGGAACAACTTGACACTAGGAAGTTCCTTCTGGTGGGCAGGACCACGTGCAGAGAGGAAAGACTTCGACTAGGTGATGTTACCCTTCTTCGACTAGTGTAAAGAAAAACTGAGTGCATAAAAATGATCGAAAGACTATCCAAGCACTACTCAAAAGTAAGATAATAAAGAGTGAAAAAACCTGAAACTTTATTGATATGGTAAGGAGTTACACATAAAATTTGCGTAACTGGTCGATGTTTCAAGAATTAGAGAGATCCCAGCCGTCTTCCATTGCTAGTTGTACCGAACTTGGTCGCGTAACTTTGGCCACTGTGTAAGGACCTTCCCACTTTTGGGAAAGCTTATTTCGATTAGACTGGGATTGAATCTTCTTTAATACCAAATCACCTACAGCAAGGCTACGAGGTTGGACCTTATGATCGTAGTATTTGCGCAGGGCTTATTGGTAAACCGCTGAATGGATTAGGGCTTGATTCCTCTTCTCTTCAAGTTGGTTGATGTCATCCGCTCGAAGTTGTTCCTAGGTAGAGTTGCTGAAGGTTTCGACCCTTGTCAACCGGATCTTTAGTTCTGGTGGAAGCATGGTTTTAGCCCCAAAAACTAGAAAAAAAAGTGTCTCACCCCTAGCTCGACTAGCAGTCGTACAAACAGCCTACAATACAGAAGATAATTCTTGTACCCAAGCTCCCGAACGCTTTACAAACTGGTCAGACACTCGACTTTTGATTCCTTGCATGATTTGGCCATTTGCTCTTTCGATTACCCCATTACTTTGTGGGTGGGAGACAGATGTACAACAAAGTTTGGTACCCAACTCGTCGCAAAACTCCTAAAATTTTGCACTAGAAAATTGTTTACTATTATCTATAATTATTCAACTTGGAACACCAAATCGAGTAATTACGCTTCTCATCATGAACCTTTTGTCTACTTTCGTTGTTATCCTAGTCACAGGTTTAGTTTCAATCCATTTTGTGAACATATCAATAGCCACAAAAAGGAACTCGAAGCCCCCTGGTGCTTTTGGAAACGATCTTAGGATATCGAGACCCCAGGTCGCAAAAGGCCAAGATAGAGGGATCGTTTGCAATGCCTGAGCCGATTGGTGTATTTGCCTGATATAAAACTGGTATTGTACATATTTCTTAACCGACTCTTTGGCATCATGAAGGGATATAGGCCAGTAGAAACCTTGTCGAAAGGCCTTTTCGACCAGCGTTCTATAGGAAGCGTGAGTTTCGCAGATACCCCCATGTATGTCGTGAAGAAGATTTAACCCTTCTTTCTGCGATATGCATCGCATAAGGACCCCTTGAGTTCCTCGTTTATAGAGGACTCCTTCGACCAAAGTATATATTTTGGCCTTTCGGGATAAGTGATTTGCCTTGAGATGATCATCAGGTACTGTACCCTTCTGAAGATACTCGTAGATGGGAGTCATCCAGGTATCCTCGCATTCTAGGGAGGATGGCTCGTCTCTAGTTCGTCGACCAGAGATGGTGTGAGGACCCCGGTTTATATGGCTTGTAATGCTTAGTCATCCATTGACCCTAGTATCACAAACAAAATAACCCGTGTCTTCGAGATATGTATACTTCTTAAATGCGTTATACACACCCTTTACAAAATCATGCATCAATTCCATTCAAGACATAGAACCAAAGCACGAACTAGATTAAATGAAAGACATACATAATATAGAGCTATTACAAAAGGGGCCGACCGGCCAAATACAACTAAGGAAGATAAACAACAGTGGAAGCAAAAGCCATAAGATGACGATAAACAAAAAGAAGGCCATAGGGTTTGCCTTTAGCCCACAAGGCAACCGACCAGCACGCCTAGCTAATCTTCCCAACATGACACATCTCACAAAAGTAAAGCCCTTGCGGCTCTACCTCCTCTGCAACAAAGTTATTAAGCAAAGCAAATGAGTACAAAATGTACTCGCAAGGCCGACGATGTAAGGGTATGAGACCTATACATATGCTACATGCAAGCTTTATTTAAGTGGAAGGCTTTAGGCTCATTTTAGCATAAAGCAAGTTTTCATTTGCAATAATGTAATAGATTCAAAGCAATTTGATAAAGCATTTTTAATTGTTGAAGTAACAACGATACCATAATAATAACAACAGTAAGAACAACCTGGAAGTGACTAACCCAATAGTCACCACAACAATAGCATGAATTACCCAAGTCATACCACCCAACAAGTTTTAATTAAGTGTTTAGTCTAGTTCTTGCACGACCTTACCAAGCATGTCCATAACCTAGGACGAGGCTATTCGAATAGTTTTAACCCTGCAGGGGTGTACCAATGTACCCACACGTCAGACCGCCATTTCGCCAAGCTATTTAGCACACTTCCTTTGGTATGCCGGCACGGCTAAGTCCTACGAGGCATTTCCAATGAGCGATGTTAATTAAGAGTCGTGACAACCCAAAGGATAGGAGACATCGGCCCAGCCTAAACAACTGCGGGTGCTCTTCCCCTTATAAAAACAGTTTTAACCACCTGCGACCCACAATTAACACCTCCCAAAGTACTTAGCCAAGAGGGGTTCCCAATACCCTCGTGTGGTTAGCATGCAAAAGCGCTTGGCTTAGTGACACAAGTAACTCGGTCCTTGGGGACCTAGGCACCATTCCATTCACACCCAACAATCACACCAACATCCATTGTGCCCAAGTCATGAAACAATTTTGTTTTTATTTTTATTTCTTTACAAAGTAACAAAGCACAAGTTGGACATAATGGAATAATAATTTTTGTGTGATCAAGGTCATCGACATAATGTCGACAACTGCCCATTTCTACCGTTATCTGAGCATTTCTAAGCATCAACGTAAACTACTAAGTGATAAGAGTCCATCCATCGAACTCTAAATCACAGCAAGATAATCCTAGGCTTAGTAGTAGAGAATGAACATGTAACACCCCAGCTCAATATTGAGCCTGAAATGCTACTAAAATAAAGTTTAAACAATACTACTAAGACCATTTACCAAATTTTTCAGCGAGAACCTCCTTTGTATACTTTCATATCTGAGGTTTCAACGATTAAAGATAACATTATCAATAATCCGATATCCAAATTCATTCAACATGCAAGATAGTCTATTACGATAAAGTAATGATAAGCATAATCCCAAATCGCTAATCTCATTATTACAGATAAGCCAAAGCATTCAACGAAACTATAAGTGAAGCTCAACAGTTTGCTTATTTAAAGAATATAAACTAAATGATGTTCTTTCTTTAGGATGAATGGAAGTGAGTGCAACTCGACCAAAACTACTCCCTCCCATGCATGCCGATCTTGCCTGTGGTACCTAAAAACACAACAAAGCAAGAGTGAGCCCAAAGACTCAGCAAGTATCATAAAGAAAAACTAAAATCACAGTGTAGCATCAACAATCCAAAAGAAGCACTACACTAAAGATAATTCTCATGCTTATGTAATGCGATCATGCAATGCACCTTTCAATCTTTATCTCTTTTCGTATTTTACCAGTAATGCGAGGTATACAACCGTCGATGTATACCCATGCACGTGCCCTCCGCACAGGGACCAAACCTATACTCCATGAGTATAGGGACCATTGCCCATCATCTTCATGATGGGGACCTCTACTCAATGCCCACGTTCCACGAACGTGGGGACCACAAGCCCGTCATTTGCATGTCGGGGACCTCAACTGTATATACTTAGTCACCACGTGACCAAGTCTCAGATATGCTTTCAACATGCATATGTACTATGATCCTATCTTCCATACATAAGAATCAACATGTACATACCACAACTACAGATCCCAAATAACATGTAAGGCATAATCAACATAGATAGGAAAACTTTAACCATAACATGCATTCACCATGTTCTATTCAAATTCATCACACTATCATCCATGTATGACTAGTACTATTCAAACGCAAACAATCCTAACAATCAATCATCATTATGCTACGATCAAGATACTTGCCTCAACCGTGCGGAAACGGCAGACACGAAGAGGGCGCTGCCCCTAGGTCCAATCCCTCACCTGAACATAATTATGAATCAAGCTAAGATAACCATGCTAGACCCAAGACATATATAATAGCTCAAACGAAAAAGCCAAACTCTCAAGCGCCTTCCTAACGTCCCACATCTAATGATCGATCTGTTCCCCCTGTGGACAGTCCACTTCCAAAATTCATAACTTTCACTACAGGGGGTCCAAATAAGGTGTTATAGGACTTTCTGAAAATATAATTAAATTTCCCAACTAAACCTAGTTGAGTGGCCCTTCTGAATCGGCCATCTAATACCCCTATCAAGCCAAATTAAAATACATCAATTTTCACGTCGGGTTCTATGGACAGTACACTAAAACCACCATAACTTTTGGTACGAAAGTCCAAATAATACGTTATTTAGCTTTCTGGAAAGGTATGGAGATTACCCACATTTTTCGTTATATAAATATCCTCTAATTTCGTCTTTAACTAATGGCTTAACCCAGGTTTCTATAATCTGTCTGGATGTTGACAGTTTATCAGGACAGCGACACTAAACAATTCATATCTCCCTGACCGTTAATCGGATTTGGGCGTTCTTGGTGGCCACATAAATCTAAGGACATGACCCAGATATCTTTAAGAGAGTGGATCCCCAGATTTTGCTTCTAAATACATGAAAACCATCGTCCAATCTACTGGACAGAACACGATCTATTAGCTGTTGATCACTCGATCTACCAAACGAAATCAAATGCAACTAATACACATCAACCAGCGAAGAACACGCGATGTTACCCTTGTAGAATCGCAGGAAGATGATGAACGCTCCCCGCGAAGGTGATCTCCTCTCCTTTCTTCACTTGATCGGCTGCAGGGAGCACCAACGGCGAGGAAGGGAGGCACCAATGGAGGGGGCAGCACCAATGGAGGGGAGCAGCACCAATGGAGGGGAGGCTGCTTGGGGAGGGGAAGGGGAAGAGTGGAGGCGCAGGGAGGAGGTGGAGGGGGCGGCGGCCAGGAGGTGGGGAGTGGGGGAAAAGGGGAGGGGGTGTTTTGGGCCTAGGGTTTGGGGGGGGGGAATAGGGGTGGCGCCCCCCCTCATGGGCCTTGCGGCCAGCCCCCCTAATGGGCCTCCCGGTGGTGGCCCGAGGCCCAAGTTGCCAGAAGAACGCGGAAAACCCCCTCTCGTTTCCTGATTTGCCGTTTTTTCTAAAAAAAAATAAACTTTCTCCCGATTAATTAATCTCTCCTGATTAAACTGTTGGGGGTATTACAGAACATTTACCTACAGAGTATGCATCTATAGGCTCAACTAATCGATAATTTAACACAAAGTAGCATGCATACATACAAGTGAAACAAAGTATTAAACTTTAAAAGTAATGGGACAATATGGATATGATCAAACTGCTTGCCTTGCTGGGGCTGTTCACTAGGCTGCAAAGGATCACTCACGGGATCAACACACTCGTCGGCACCTAACAAAAAAGCGAAAAAGAACCGATAAGAACGAAGAAAACCAAAAGGACTCCACAGCAAAGTTTCTCCAAATGCTTTGAAATTTTTACAGAAGCAAGATCATGATTTTTAGAGAATTTAGCAACAAGAACCAATTGATTTGGATTCTCAATGCAAAAGATATGGACAAAACAATTCTGCTCAGCCTGGAAATTGCTGGAAAATTCAAATTGGTTACTGTTCATCCGAATTAAATTCCCTAGCACAATTTTCCACAGAAGTGTTGCACCTGGTATTTTTATGGTAAGCCAAGCACCTCATGAGATGAATAACACAATTGAGTTCACCTCATTTGGAGCTATGATGCATGTTTTATGATTTTTCAAAGACATGCAAAAGAGCACAAATAAAATGCTCCCACAATTCTTTTGAAAATAGTGACATATCTAAATCCTATTCTACCATTTATTGCACTAATAGAGGAAGCCAACACAATTGGATTCACTAAAAAATGATCTATAGAGAATTACTTATGCATTTTACAATTTAATTGCAATATTTAGAGCAACATTAAAAGCTAATTTTGAAACCCATTTACAAAACCATGTTCTGGAGCCAAACTAAACTTACAACCATTTTTAGATTAAAGTTTAGTTCAAACCAGGGCCACCAAAATTTGAATCAACTTAAATGGAGCTAAAATGAATTAGTTATGTATTTTCAAAGTTTATTACCTTTTTAGGTTTACAAATAAATCCATCGGAAAATCTCCTAAAAAGGAAAGCAGCGAGGAAAAGCTTGGGCCGTTGATCTGGATCGACGGCCCAAGACTACTGCCAAGAAGCGCTCGTCGTCCTTGCGAGCTCGATGAGCGTGGGCCGTGGATCTTGGATCCAATCGCTCATGTCTGCTGACATCGCTTCGCGCCACAATGAGTCCAACGAACATGGGCCGTTGATCTTGAATCCAACGACTCATGTCCTCCCGGCAACGCGTGCGTTTGGAACTCGCGTGCGCGAACGGGGGCGGAGGTCGTGGCCGTTGATCGTGAGATGGACGGCCCGCGACCAACGCACACAGCGCACGCGCACGTCCCGCGAGATCTCGCCCGCAGATTTAAAGCTCGACGGCTCAGGGACAACGCTACAGCTGTCGGTTTCGTCCGACAACGAAACCGACGGCGAAGACATAACCCTTGCCGGCGACTCGAACCCGCGGCGGTGCGAGTGGGTGCAGTGCGGGTCTCCTAGAATGGAATCACGCGAGAGATTGACACGGGATTTTTATCTGAGTTCGAGCCTTCTCCGGAGAGAATAACAACCCTACTCCTGTGTGTGTATGGTATTGAGTGTATTACGAACAATCGGGGAAAAACTAAGACTATTACAGATAATCTTGGTATTCTGATGGCGATTCATCCCTTCCCTTCTCGATTGCCGCCTTTATATAGTGCGTGAAGGGCGGCGGTTTCTCCACGTGAAGCGGCGCCTCATCACATCTCATAGCGGACGACGTTGGTAGTAATCACCGGCGTATTAACTCCTCCACGTCGCCTTGACAATATACCGAGATAATGGAGCATTACGTGCTATTACTTCAGTGAGTAACAACATATGATGGTGTTTGAATCCTTAATCAATTGGGCCCACTTGTGCAGAGGTTTAATTGATCATAAGGTGGTCGTAGCTGACCTAGTCGTAGAAGAACTTACGACCATGAGGTAGTCGTAGCAAGACTTACGACTATTGGGGTAGTCGTAGCATAACTTACGATTGTGGGGATGGTCGTAGAAGAACTTACGACCACCCAGTAGGCTCTTCCCTTATAACATTAAGGGGTATACTCAGGGACCATATGACGTCATATTTACCTATAATAAGAATTATAGATAAAAGATAAAATGAGGATTATTATATCCTCGTCAATATACATGGGTATTCTTCCTAGATGATAAAGGTGAAACCTCTGGAATTTTCAAAAGATTTGCAAAAAGGGCTCAAAATGAATTTGATTTTAAAATAAAGAAAATCCGTAGTGATAATGGTTCTGAGTTCAAAAATACTAGAGTTGAGGACTTTTGTGATGAACTTGGAATAAAGCACGAACTTTCCACAACCTACACTCCGGAGCAAAATAGAGTAGTAGAAAGGAAAAATCGAACATTAATTGAAATGGCTAGGACAATGCTTGATGAATATAATACTTCTGATAGTTTTTGGGCGGAAGCTATTAACACCGCTTGTCATGCCATAAATCGCCTTTATTTGCACCGTCTTTTGAAAAAGACTTCCTATGAGCTTATTGTAGGAAGAAAATCGAACATCTCTTACTTTCGTGTTTTTGGTTGCAAGTGTTACATTTTGAAGAAGGGTATTCGTCTTTCAAAATTTGGTAGTCGTTGTGATGTTGGCTTCTTACTTGGTTATTCTTCAAATAGCAAGGCTTATCGTGTCTTCAACAAAAACTTCGGTTTAGTTGAAGAAAGGCACGATGTGCAATTTGATGAAACTAGCGGCTCTCAAGAAGAGCATGAGAATTTGGATGATGTAGGTAATGAAGCCTTAAGAAAAGCAATGGAACATATGCAGATAAGCGACATCAAGCCCGAAAATGGTCCATCATCCTCCACTCAAGATGAACCACCCACATCTTCCACAAGTCAAGTACAAATCATTGAAGAGGATAACAAGGAAGATGATCAACCACCCAACCTACCACCAAGAATCCACAATGCAATTGCAAAGGATCATCAATAGATCAAATATTGGGTGGCGTAAGTAAGGGTGTCCAAACTTCGCTCTCGTGTTGCTTCTTTTTGTGAACATTACTCTTTTGTCTCGTCTATTGAGCCAAAGCATGTAGAAGAAGCACTTGACGATCCGGATTGGGTAAATGCGATGCATGAAGAACTCAATAACTTTACCCAGAATGAAGTTTGGATATTGGTGGATCGACCTAAAGAACACAATGTCATTGGTACAAAATGGGTCTTTAGGAACAAGCAAGATGAGAATGGTTTGGTCATTCGAAACAAAGCAAGATTGGTCGCTCAAGGATATTCACAAGTTGAAGGTTTGGATTTTGGTGAAACTTTCGCTCCCGTAGCTAGACTTGAGTCAATTCGGATATTACTTGCTTTTGCATCATGCTTTGATATTAAATTATTTCAAATGGATGTTAAAAGTGCTTTCTTGAATGGTAAAATATCCGAACTTGTCTTTGTTGAACAACCTCCCGGTTTTGAAGATCCTAAGAATCCAAATCACGTCTATAAACTCTCCAAGGCGCTCTATAGTCTTAAACAAGCTCCTAGAGCATAGTATGAACGCCTTAAAGATTTTCTAGTCTCAAAAGGATTCAAAATCGGGAAAATTGATTCAACCTTATTTACCAAAATTTTAGATGATGATTTCTTTGTATGTCAAATCTATGTCGATGATATCATTTTTGGGTCTACTAATCAAGATTTTTGCAAAGAATTTGGTGATATGATGTCTAGGGAATTTGAAATGTCAATGATTGGAGAATTAAGCTATTTCCTTGGACTTCAAATCAAGCAACTCAAGGATGGGACTTTTATAAGCCAAGCCAAATACGTGAAGGATTTACTTAAAAGATTTGGCATGGAAGATGCAAAGCCCATCAAGACTCCCATGGCTACAAATGGTCATCTTGATCTAAATGAGGGAGGTAAACCGGTAGATTTAAAGCTTTATAGATCCATGATTGGTAGCTTGCTTTTATCTTACCGCATCTAGGCCCGATATCATGTTTAGTGTTTGTATGTGTGCTCGTTTTCAAGCTTCTCCAAAAGAATGTCATCTTATGGCCGTTAAAAGAATTCTTAGATATTTAAAGCATTCATCTAGCATTGGCCTATGGTTCCCCAAAGGTGCTAAATTTGATTTAATTGGATATTCCGATTCGGATTATGCGGGTTGCAAAGTGGATAGAAAAAGCACCTCAGGTAGTTGTCAATTTTTAGGAAGATCTTTAGTATCGTGGTCATCCAAGAAACAAAACTCCGTAGCTTTATCTACCGCTGAAGCCGAATATGTTTCCGCGGGAAGTTGTTATGCTCAATTGCTATGGATGAGGCAAACATTGATGGATTATGGAATTAAATTTGATAAAATACCTCTTTTGTGTGACAATGATAGTGCCGTGAAAATTGCTAATAACCCTGTTCAACACTCAAGAACCAAGCATATAGATATTCGCCACCACTTCTTGAGAGATCATGTGAGCAAGGGAGATATTGAAATTAGCCACATAAGAACCGAAGACCAATTAGCGGATATTTTCACCAAACCTTTAGATGAAGGCCGCTTTTGCAAATTGAGAAATGAATTAAATGTCATAGATTGTTCTAATGTCATTTGATTACATTATGTTCTTGAATCTTAATTGAATTCGCTTTTCTCTCGTGATTCTCTTGTTTCAAGAACTAAGATGTGAAACACATTTAGGGGGAGTGCTATACAACCACCATATATACCACAACTCAAATTGTGCACATATCAACAAACATGCTAGAATATGTCTTTTGAAAAACCAATTCTTTTGGTCAAAAGTCAAAATTTGGTGTTAATCAATCAAATCTCTTGAAAAACTAACTACATCTATTCTCTAGTATATTTCAAAGGTTTTTGGTTGAAAAGATCTCAAAATTATCTATCTTAAAAGAAAAATCAAGTTTTGGCCAAAAACTATTTCTTACTTATCTTGTTTTTGACCAAAAATGGCTTTTCACCCAAAAGTGTTTCCAAAAGGAATTTGATCTTGCTCCCAAAAGGAAAAAGGTAAAGATGGTTATTCATGACCTTTTTCGTATTCACAAGTTTTCCAAACTCTCAACCAAATCAAAGTTATTTAAGTTTGAATCTCGCTAAAAATAACCCAAAACCCGAAAGTTGCACTTAAGTCAATTCTAGCATAAAATGAGTACTGCTATTTAGGCAATGATTTCTCTTATATATTGCCTCAAAATAGTATTTCACACTCATACATATCCTCACAAGTGACAAATCTTGTTGTTTGCTTCTTTTAACTCATTCAAATCTTTTTCTTCAAAAATTGATCTATTTTCTTAAAAAATCTATGTTCAAATATCAATTGTTGATCTAATCTAGTTAAAATTGCTCCAAGATAATTTTTATGTTGTGTGCTAAGTCTATGGAGCAAAGACAACACAAAATTTCTGCTAAAATCCTCAAAAATCTCCAGGTGCGGTCAACTCGCAAGCTTAACTGCAGTTCAGTTCTTTCTTTAACTCTCCACCAACCCGCCGGTTTGCCTCTACCTCTTCCACTCCACCCCGACGGTTCTCCTCTTCTAAATCGCAACCGCGCCGTCGCCCTAGGCGCATTGTCTCGTCTCCGCCGCCCGTGGATCCTCCTCACCTCCGGAGTCCCCTCATCGCCGTCGGTTCCTCCTCCTCTCCACCGACTCGGCTAGGTTCAAATTCTTCCCGATTATCAATCATCCCGTGAATCTTCTCTCAACAATCGGTTCCTAGTTGGTTAATCAACCTATTGGAATGCTCACTTTGTCTTCTACACTGCTTTGAATGTTGGATTAACCTGCATTATGGAGATTCCCGTGGTTGTAATAAAACCCTAGCTTTTTCAGTCAAGGCCGGACTAACCGGCGTGTTGAGTCTTGCGGTCATCCACAGAACTGTGGACCGACCGCCAACAAACTGCTGTTAGTCCGACCACGACGAAAAGCTTCATTTTATCAACTTGATAATCTCTATTCCTTTTAATTCACTCCTTGTTTGTCCTTTCTATCTCTCCGGTGATCATGGCAAGGACCAAGACCGTTGCCAATCCCGAGGCATCTTTGTCTCGTCCTCCCCTTGAGCTACTCGTCGTCCTCGGTTGAGCATTCCGATAGCAGCAAGCAGACTCTCGCCGTCTTTGTCCTCCGTGCCTAGCGCCGGTGAACATTTGGACGAAGAAGAAGATGCTGATATGGAGTTTGCGCCTGAGCCTCGTGTGAATCTTCGCTCAATCCGGAATGATGATTTCAAGCAACTCAGAATGCAATCTCCTTATGAGCAGCCAAGGTCAGCCGAAGATGAGAGATTTCACTCTTTATTTCAGGAAGACTGCTACAATCAGGTGGTGCTTCACAAGCAGTTTGCAATTCAGAAGTACATAAATTGGTCATATCTCAATGAGCTGTCGGACCCGGGAACGAAAGATCCCGAACCCTCTGTGTTCATACACCAGTCCAGGATTTTCGGTGTACACAGTTACAAAAATGATAACATAACCAAGTCTCGCATTAATAGTAAATCAGAGTTCAATACAATTGGGCATGAAGCCAAATAAGGAAGTAAATAACACAGTGAGTAAAAAAAAAAATAGTAGTAGGCGAGCGATCCGCCACAGCAATAAATGCGGGGCGTAACCTAAGCGTCGATGTCCTCACCGTCGATAGCGATCTTTCTCACGAAATTTTGTTGCATAAAGCAAGCATGAGCACAACTACCGTGCTCGCAAGTTACACCAATATGGAATTTGTAATGCATGCATAAGGTAAAACAAAGGATATTGGCGGGGTTATTTTATGAAGCAGCGGTTTTAGTTCAAATAATCATAATAGATTGCAAGGCATTTTCATACAGTATTTAAAATCATAATTTAAATGACAATTGAATAATGTGGATAACCTCCAAGAAAGGTGATGGATATCCTCCAATCACAATGGCTAACCGCCCAATTTTCCCACAGGACTAACCATCCTGAAAACATCTGTTGAAACCATTTTAAAACCAAAAACAAGGCTAACTCAAAGTGGCTTTGCTAGCATGTCCATGATCATGACGCGCTATTGAATAGTTTCTCCTCTGCAGAGTTTATGCGGCTTTACCCACACGAGATAATTTGCTCCTTGTGTCGGCCAATCCACGCTTCCTAAGGCGTGTGACAAAGCAATTATCACGAGGCCATTACAATGATCTACCCCAAAGAACTCATGCGCTAAGGTTTCGCTTCCATTGGACTATCCATCCTCAGGAGCCCCTCTTGCGCCATGTGGGACTCTGTCTATCAACACCCACTCATACAAAATGGCACGAATATCTCGAGGTATCCCAAATTATTAAGCCAAGTCTTGCCCGGACAAGGCGTGTGGTGGTCTGATAAGGCATAGCAAGATGCGGCTCCAAGACCGGTCCTTAATTGACTTGGGCGTCATTCAAAATCAAACCCTGGGTGTTAATCCTAACCAGATTAAACCCGTGCATAAACCTGCACCCACCATTCATCCGTTTCGCCCAAGTCTAAACCATTTTAGCATTTTATTTGATTAAACCATCTTTACAAAATTCCCTATGGTAAAACAATACCATAGGTTCAAGTTTAAACAAATTTGAAATGATTTGGCTAAATCCTCCCAAAATCAAAATCATGGTCTAAGCATTTGCTAAGCATTTCCAAACAATTTATCTATGGTGACAAGGGATGACATTTCAATATTCAATATTGGCCATACAATGACAGTTGGAATATCTAATCATTTAAGCAGAATTTAAAATACTTGAATAAAAGTATGCATGCATTTAATAATTTGAAAACTGAATTTAAATAACTTTAAAATATTAGGGCAAGATGATCAAAGTATAACTTGCCTTCGCTGAAGTCTTGAAATTCTAATTCTTGGAAGAATCAAATTCCCGGAATAAATAAGTAATCTAAGCGTGAAAATCGACAATCAATTGAAATTCAAATAAAGACAATACAATAGTTCAAACTACAAATAAAATAATTATATTTTATTTGGCTGAATAACTAATTTTATAAGACTTTATAAGTTTGAAACATTCAATTTAGAGATAGGAAAATAAAAGATATAACTTTTACAAGTTTAAATCCTAAATTTGCAAATTAAATAGTTTAATTTAAAATAACAATTTAAACTAATTCTAATTTATTAAGCTAGATAATCTTTTTATAAAATTTTAGAAACTTAATTCACTAAATTTGGAGTTTGAAATTAGATGATATGAATTTTACAAATTTTAATTTAAATTTGGAATTCAAATGGATTTCTAAATTCCAAGACAGAACTAGACTGAACTCCAAATTGAATAACTATATTTTATTTAGTTAGATAATAATTTTCTAAGATTTTAGCAATTTGAATCATCTAATTTGGAATTATGGTTCAAAAGATATGAATTTTACAAGTTAAATTCCTAAATTAGTGGTTTAAATTATTTCAAATTCAAATAGACAGTTTAAACCTATTCCAATTCAAATTTTTATATTTTATTTAGCTAGGTATTAATTTTATCAAATTTTAGAAATTGGAAACACCTAATTTGGAATTAGAATGCAAAAGTTATGAATTTTACAAATTAAATCCTAAATCGTGATTTAAATCAATTTTCTGAATTATTTTTCTAAAATAAAATCTAATTATTGCGCAAGTGACGCCTTGTGAATGGAATTTCGGATTTAAATAAATGAATAAAAACAAAAGCGGTAGTGGGCCTTGTGTCGAGAGACGGCTCACGTGGACTTAGTCCACGGGCTTGGCTCACGGGTGGGGTGGCACGCGTGTGCGGCGTGTGCGCCACGTCGTGAAGCAGCGACGTGGCGCCTACGTGGTGCTGCGTGGCGCGCGCGTGGCAAGGCCACGATGGCGGGGCGGCGCGCGCGGGACCTAGGGTCGCCGAACTGGCGACGACGCTGCGGCGGCGGTGAATGTCGCGAGAGAGAGATCAGGGGTTTGCGCGCTCACCCACTCGGCGAGGCAGGGCGAGGCGGCCGCGGGAGGAAGATGCGGCGATGAGTTGCGGCTTGACGGCGAGATGCGCTCGGTGGCTCTCCGAGGGTGGCGAGGCGCGCACCAGTTGGCGGCGCGGCGATGGAGATCGTGGCGGTGGCGGGACGCTGGGTCTACGGCGGCGGAATCGAGCTCAATGCTACGGGACCGCGGCGAGGAAACTCAAATTCGGCGAAGAGGGGCACGGAGGCGAGTGGGTGGTGGCGTTGGCGTCGGTGGAGTGAGGGCTTCACGACGCGTCCTTTATAGGAGTCGGGAGGTCCGAGGCGGCGTGGAGGAGGTGGGGTAGTGGCGGCGGTTGCGGCGTCGGCGCGGGGAAATCCGCGAGAAGAGGGGAGAAGGTGGGGGCGAGGCGGTTGAGGCGCCGAGTCGCGGCGCTGCGTGTCTTGAGGGGACGCGGAGGTTGGGCGGCCACTCACTCGCTTCGCCGTGAGCGAAAAATGGCGAGGCGGCTTGACCATGCGGAGAAAAACGCGGGAGAAGATGGACGCGGGTCGTCGGATTTTCCATCCGACGGTCGGAGAGAGGGTGGCGTGGAGCAATCGCGGGCCATCGGATGGGCATCCGATGGTGAGAGAGAGAGTCTGGTGGGCTGCGGGCGTTGGATCTAAATCAGCGGTCATCGCTGTGATCTTGACTTGGTAGGAGGAGAAATGGGCGAATTCGCCCAAAGGATTTTAGGATATTTAAATCGGTTTCCTATTTTAAATAGTCGAGTTAATTCATTTAGGCTTTAGAAATTAGCGATTAATCCCAAAATCCTAGGAAAATTTACGGATGACTCTGGAATTATGCGGACTTAAATAAAATAATTCAAACTTAAAGTTGATCTTGGATTTTGAATTGAAAATTCTTTTAGCTTTCAACAATTTAAACAATAGTTTTTAAATTGCACAAATTCACCAATTCAAATTAATTTTCAACTTAAATCAAATTTGAAATTTTGGGTACATTACAAACCTCCCCTTAAGGGAATCTCGACCGAGATTAGGACACTGCTAACAAGGAGATGGGGATATCTGTCTTAATATCTTCCTCTCGCTCCCAAGTGGCTTCACTTTCGGGTGGTGACTCCTTGAACTTTGTATGAGCGGATAATCTTGTTCCGTGTGACACGCTCTGCGACATCCGAATCTTGATCGGTTGCTCCACATAAGTGAGGTCCTCTCGAAGATCAATGCTTTCTAGAGGGTCGATCTTGAGCACTCGAAGGCACTTCTTTAAGCGTGAAACATGGAAGACATTGTGTCAATGGACAGAGATCTTTGGTAACTCAAGTTGATATCGACTTCACCTCTTCTTGCCAAAATCTTGTAAGGTCCCACAAATCAGGTGCGAGTTTTCCTTTGGTTGGAACCTTCTTACTCCTCGGAGTGGAGTAACTCGAAGATAGACAAAATCTCATACGCAAGGTCAACTCTCGCCGGCGATTATCGGCATAACTCTTACATCGGGTTTGAGCTACTTTTAGATGTTCTCTTATTGTTTTAACCTTGCTTTGACTTCTTTGATCAACTCGGTCCAAAGAAGCGATGCTCTCCTACTTCATCCCAAAGAAGCGGAGTTCGCATTTTACGCCATACAAAGCCTCAAATGGGGACATCGAAGGCGGCTTGGTAGCTATTGTTGTCTGAAAATTCCGCATAGGGCGATTCTTGTCCCAACTTTGTCCGTACTCTAAAGTAGAGGCTCGAAGCATGTCTTCAAGAATCTGGTTGACTCGTTACGTACATCCATCCGTCTGCGGATGATATGCGATCTTGAAATTGAGTCTGGTTCCCAAAGCTTCATGCGGACTCTGCGGAATCTTGGCGTAAAGCTGTGATCCTCTGTCGGACCACGATCTTCTTGGGTACTCCGTGTAGACAAAGCGATCTTAGCCATATATAACTCTGCTAACTTCTTTGCATCTGTAGGTGGTCTTGGCCGGAATGAAGTGAGCTACTTTAATCAACCGGTCAATTATCACCCAGATAGAGTCACATCTGATTGGGTCCTAGGAAGTCCGGTGATGAAGTCCATACCAACTTCTTCCCACTTCCACTCGGGAATTGGTAATGGTTGCGATAAACGGCGGGTCTTTGATGCTCTGCCTTGACTTCGTGACAAACATCACAGCAGACTCTGAACTCGGCAATTTCTCGCTTCATCTTGACCCACCAATATCTTTCCTTGAGATCTGGTACATCTTGGTGCTTGCCGGTGAATAGAATAAGGCGACTCATGAGCTTCCCTCGAGAATCGATTGCTTTAAATCTGTTGATCCGGTACAGATCACGGTCACGAACCACACCGTTCCTTGCTCATCTTGGTGAATCCGGGGCTTTGCCTCTTCTCATATTCTTCTTGATCTCCTTGATGTCTTCATCTTCTATCTGCTTCTCCACGATCGACTCTGAAGTGTTGATTGAACTTCCAAAGTGTTCACACATCCTTGATCAACAATCTCCAAGTTCGGTGCTTCAATTCTTCGTACAACTCTGGTTGATTCTTACGAACTAAGGCGGTGTTTGTCGCGCTTCTGCTCGGGGCATCTGCAACCACATTTGCTTTGCGGGTGATAATGAATTCAAGGTCATAATCCTTTATTAATTCCAGCCATCTTCTCGGCGGAGGTTAAGGTCGGTGTGTGAATATGTACTTGAGAATCTTATGATCCGTGAAAACTTCGTGATGTTACCAATGAGGTAATGGCGCGGATCTTCAATCGTGTACAATCGCCGCTAACTCAAGATCATGAGTTGGGTAATTCCCTTCATGCGGCCTCAAGCGGCGGGATGCATAAGATCTGACTTTGCCCTCTGCATCAATATAGCAACCGAGTCCACGGCGAGGCGTCATGAAAATCACAAAATCTTTATGAATATCTGGTAGGACCAACACAGTCTTTGAAACTAGTCTCGACTTGACTCTTGGAAACTCTCCTCGCAAGCATCTGTCCATTCAAATTTCTTCTCCTTCTTGATGGTTGAGTCATTGGTCTTGCTAACTTGGAGAAACCTTCAATGAATCTGCGGTAATACCCACCAATCCAGGAAACTTCTCACCTCTGTGCGGACTTGGGTTGTTTCCAATCCATTCTTGCTTCGACTTTGGTTTGGATCTCGGCAACTCCTCCCACGACACAATATGTCCAAGGAATGCCACTTGACTTAGCCAAAATTCGCACTTCTTTGAATTTGGCATAAAGTCGGTTCTCCTGAGTTTTCCCAAAATCAATCGAGGTGGTCCTCATGTTCTTCTTCATTCTTGAATAAGCGAGGATGTCATCGATGAAAACAACTACAAACTTATCCAAGAATTCCATGAACACTTTGTTCATCATATTCATGAAGTAAGTAGGGCGTTAAATCAAACCGAAAGACATTCTTGTAAACTTCGTATAGTCCATATCCGGTGGTGAAAAGTGTCTTGGGATATCTTACGTGCGATCTTGATTGATGATAGCGGATCTCAAATCGATCTTCGAGAATACACTTGCTCCTTTCAATTGATCGAGCAGATCATCAATCCTAGGTAGCGGTACTTGTTCTTGATTGTCACTTCATTGAGTGACCTATAATCCACACATCCTCATCTTGTTGTCTTTCTTCTTGACAAAGCAAGATCTTGGTGCCCCAGGTGATGAACTGGTCGAATATATCCCTTGCTCCGCAATTCTTCAATTTGTTTCTTCATCTCTGCCAATTCATTGGCGGCATTCTCAGAAGGTCGCCGAGATTGGGCGGTCCACAGGACTAAGTCAATTAAGAACATAGCGTCCCTATCCGGTGGCATCTTGCCGTAGCTCATCGAGAAAAACATCAAGAATTCTTGCACTATTGGTATATCTTGAGCTTTAACTCCTTCAAGCTAGTCGATATGGAACTTCCACGGTACAAGTCTTGGGCTTGAATTCCTTGTGACTCCTTCCTCATTAGTGAGAGTGATAGACCTATCGGCCGATCTATCCGTCCTTGATTCTTGGCTAGCGGTCCATTCCAAGTATTACATCGGACCTTGAGAATGCAAGACTATCAAATCGCCATGAAGGAAACTCAGGATATCTCGAGGTAAGATTAGGGCATAAAGAAGCTGGTTCTCATTTACGAGCCCGGGAATGGATTATCATAGGATTACTTAATGGAGAAATAGGTAACCCATTTTGCCCACAAACTTATTGGATACAAAAGAATGCGAAGCTCGAATCAAAGTAATCGGCGATCGTATCGAATTAACAAGAAACGTACCGGGGCGGCGTCTGGTCTTTGCTGAGCTTCTCTGCTGTGGCGTGATTCACACGCCCTTCGTGAAGCCAGCCCGCGGCTTTGGGGTGCCGCCGGTGGCTGGTACTCGATCTTGGCCTAGTTTGGTGTCATGATCTTTGTCTCTTCGGGCATTTGTTGGCATAATGCCGATCTCGTTACAATGGTAGCATGTCACTCGATCTTGATGAAGTTGGGTTCTTCTGCTGGCCGCTTGAAGCGTTATTGCGAAGCCGGAAGAGTTGGAGCGTCTTGCGTCTTGGAGCTCGGGTGTAGAAGATGGAACCTTCCACTCGAGGTGGCCGAGGTGAGCAAAGCGAGGTTTGGGTTGCCCTCGAGTTGAACTTCGAGCGCCATCCTCCGCTTGCAGTTCTCCATCTGCAGATACTTGGCCTCTGGCGAAAAGCTTTATTCACTAAGCGCTGGAAGTCGGTGTAGTCATTGGAGACCATTTGGGTGAGATCTCATCGTTCAAACCATCCATGAACCTTTCTCGCCTTTCTTCATCACTAGCCACGTCTCTTTGGGGCATAGCGAGCAAGTTGGTTGAACTTGTGCAGTATTCACCTTGTCGTGGTTGCCTTGTTTGGCGCATGGAACTCTTTCTTCTTTAGGGTCATTATCCTGCGGGATATGTGCATGGCGGAAAGCTTGCACAAACTCCGCCCAAGAGATAGTCTGCTTGCGTCGGCATGGGAGATGTTGTAGTTATCCCACCATTCGATGCGGGACGGTGAGTGGTGAGAGGCAAACAGGACTCTCTCACGATCAGTACACTGAGTGATATCCAGCTTCTTTCCGATAGCACGAATCCAGTCATCAGCATCCATCGGCTCTGTGCTGCTGGAGAATGTCGGTGGGCGCATGCGCATGAATTCTGCCATGGTCAATCTCTGCTGGGTGGGGGTGGTGGTGCGATCCGAGTTCTTTGCACATTACACTTGTTGTTGAGGGATCGAGCCAGAGGTTAATCGAGATGATTACGGTTTTCCATCATCGACGCGTAATCTGGTCCTTCGGTGGTGGCGGTGGTGGTTGCGACACGGGATCCTCCTGTGTCTGCGTCTTCGTTGCCCGACCTCGGACACGCCATCGCTTGCAGTGCGGTGGTCACCATCTGCTAGAACTCCAAAGATTAGGAGAAGTAGCAGATAGGGAGAGGTAAATTCTAATAGCCCAAGAACACAAAGAGCATACAAGACAAAAGCGAATTTTCAAGAAATCCTTTTATTAATTTATTTTATTCAAGATTATGGCTACCACAAGGATTAGTAGCTCATAATTAGCAACTAAAGATCGAACTAAAGGGAAGATAATAGCTATGGGGTACTAGGGTATAATCTGGTGCCTGGGCTAGCTTTGGCCACCTTGTAGCTAGCTAGCTCACGATTCTGATCTTGACTTCTCTTGACTTCTTGTAGTGCATTACGGCGGTGAGCAGGTCATTCAAGGTGTTTCAGAGGCGTAATCCAAAGCCTTAGCAGATCCACGGTGTGTCGGTTCAGAGAATCTTCGTCTCTAACGGAGTTGAAAATCTTGTCTAGCCGGGTTGGAATGTGCATCGGGTAATAATGAAACCGGTGCCATGAAGGCGATGATTGTAGGTGTAGCGAAGGTGGCGAATGCCTCTCTTGCCGCATCTTGCATGCCATCATCAAAAGCGTCATGGCGGATCGGGCGTCAAAAGCGTGGAAGGCGGTGTCGGTGCAAGGTTGGAGTAGATGAGCACCTCTACTCTCCACATTGTTGTCCTTCCACAGTACTTGAATCCTTGGAAAGTTGGCCTCTTAGTAACCTGTGTCTGCATCATTTCCCAAAGTATCTCGCCCGATTTCGATAAAGGCTCCGTGGGAAGTAGCGTCCATATTTCACCATCTAAAATTTTGAGAAAGAGATAAGTTAGTAAACATTTTAAAGAGAAAGGTTGAGAATGACTCGACAGACTCAAAATAGCTTTTGTTTTTGAAAATAAGTCCTTAGGACAATTCTAGGGCCACGTCCTCACAGACGACGTGGCTCGATACCACTTTTGCCGGACAGGAGCGAAAGATCCCGAACCCTCGTGTTCATACACCATCCCAGATTTCCGGTGTACGAGTTACAAAAATGATAACATAACCAAGTCTCGCATTAATAGTAAATCGAGTTCAATACAATTGGGCATGAAGCCAAATAAGGAAGTAAATAACACAATGAAGTAAAAAAAATAGTAGTAGGCGAGCGATCCGCCACAGCAATAAATGGGGCGAGCCTAAGCGTCGATGTCCTCACCGTCCCGATAGCGATCTTCTCTGAAATTTTGTTGCATAAAGCAAGCATGAGCACAACTACCGTGCTCGCAAGTTACACCCAATATGGAATTTGTAATGCATGCATAAGGTAAAACAAAGGATATTGGCAGGGTTATTTTGCGTAAGCAGCAGTTTTAGTTCAAATAATCATAATAGATTGCAAGGTATTTTCATACAGTATTTAAAATCATAATTTAAATGACAATTGAATAATGTGGATAACCTCCAAGAAAGGTGATGGATATCCTCCAATCACAATGGCTAACCGCCCAATTTTCCCACAGGACTAACCATCCTGAAAACATCTGTTGAAACCATTTTAAAACCAAAAACAAGGCTAACTCAAAGTGGCTTTGCTAGCATGTCCATGATCATGACGCGCTATTGAATAGTTTCTCCTCTGCGAGTTTGTGCGGCTTTACCCACACGAGATAATTTGCTCCTTGTGTCGGCCAATCCACGCTTCCTAAGGCGTGTGACAAAGCAATTATCACGAGGCCGTTACAATGATCTACCCCAAAGAACTCATGCCCGCTAAGGTTTCGCTTCCATTGGACTATCCATCCTCAGGAGCCCCTCTTGCGCCATGTGGGACTCTTGTCTATCCAACACCCACTCATACAAAATAGCACGAATATCTACGAGGTATCCCAAATTATTAAGCCAAGTCTTGCCCGGACAAGGCGTGTGGTGGTCTGATAAGGCATAGCAAGATCGGCTCCAAGACCGGTCCTTAATTGACTTGGGCGTCATTCAAAATCAAACCACAGGTGTTAATCCTAACCAGATTAAACCCGTGCATAAACTGCACCCACCATTCATCCGTTTAGCCCAAGTCTAAACCATTTTAGCATTTTATTTGATTAAACCATCTTTACAAAATTCCTATGGTAAAACAATACCATAGGTTCAAGTTTAAACAAATTTGAAATGATTTGGTTAAATCCTCCCAAAATCAAAATCATGGTCTAAGCATTTGCTAAGCATTTCCAAACAATTTATCTATGGTGACAAGGGATGACATTTCAATATTCAATATTGGCCATACAATGACAGTTGGAATATCTAATCATTTAAACAGGAATTTAAAATACTTGAATAAAAGTATGCATGCATTTAATAATTTGAAAACTGAATTTAAATAACTTTAAAATATTAGGGCAAGATGATCAAAGTATAACTTGCCTTCGCTGAAGTCTTGAAATTCTAATTCTTGGAAGAATCAAATTCCTCGGAATAAATAAGTAATCTAAGCGTGAAAATCGACAATCAATTGAAATTCAAATAAAGACAATACAATAGTTCAAACTAACTCCAAATAAAATAATTATATTTTATTTGGCTGAATAACAATTTTATAAGACTTTATAAGTTTGAAACATTCAATTTAGAGATAGGAAAATAAAAGATATAACTTTTACAAGTTTAAATCCTAAATTTGCAAATTAAATAGTTTAATTTAAAATAACAATTTAAACTAATTCTAATTTATTAAGCTAGATAATCTTTTTATAAAATTTTAGAAACTTAATTCACTAAATTTGGAGTTTGAAATTCAGATGATATGAATTTTACAAATTTTAATTTAAATTTGGAATTCAAATGGATTTCTAAATTCCAAGACAGAACTAGACTGAACTCCAAATTGAATAACTATATTTTATTTAGTTAGATAATAATTTTCTAAGATTTTAGCAATTTGAATCATCTAATTTGGAATTATGGTTCAAAAGATATGAATTTTACAAGTTAAATTCCTAAATTAGTGGTTTAAATTATTTCAAATTCAAATAGACAGTTTAAACCTATTCCAATTCAAATTTTTATATTTTATTTAGCTAGGTATTAATTTTATCAAATTTTAGAAATTGGAAACACCTAATTTGGAATTAGAATGCAAAAGTTATGAATTTTACAAATTAAATCCTAAATCTGTGATTTAAATCAATTTTCTGAATTATTTTTCTAAAAGAAAATCTAATTATTGCGCAAGGTGACGC
This sequence comes from Phyllostachys edulis, assembly GCA_036346405.1. Classification (NCBI taxonomy): domain Eukaryota; kingdom Viridiplantae; phylum Streptophyta; class Magnoliopsida; order Poales; family Poaceae; genus Phyllostachys; species Phyllostachys edulis. The sequence goes on from CM070561.1 coordinate 40,854,759, forward strand.
CAGCAGTGGAATTTCGGGATTTAAATAAATGAATAAAAACAAAACTGACAGTGGGCCCCTTGTGTCAGAGGCACGGCTCACGTGGACTTAGTCCACGGGCTTGGCTCACGGGTGGGGGTGGCACGCGTGTGCGACGTGTGCGCCACGTCAGCGGAAACGGCGATGTGGCGCCTACGTGGTGCTTGCGTGGCGCATGCGTGGCAAAACCCGCGGTGGCGGAGGGCGGCGCTGGCGGACCTAGGGTCGCCGAGCTCTGACGCACGGCGGCGGTGAATGTGCGAAGAGAGAGAGATCACGGGGTTTAGCGCGCTCACCCACTCGACGAGGCAGGGACGGAGGCGGCCGGCGGCGAGGAAGATGCGGCGGTGAGTTGCGGCTTGACGGCGAGGATGCGCTCCGGTGGCTCTCCGAGGGTGGCGAGGCGCGCACGAGTGTTCGCGTCGCGGCGATGGAGATCGTGGCGGTGGCGGGGACGCGGGGTCTACGGCGGCGGCGGAATCGGAGCTCCAATGCTACGGGACCGGCGGCGAGGAAACTCAAATTCCGGCGAAGAGGGGGCACGGGAGCGAGAGTGGGTGGTGGCGTTGGCGTCGGTGGAGTGAGGGCTTCACGACGCGTCCTTTTATAGGAGTCGGGGAGGTCCGAGGCGGCGTGGAGGAGGTGGGGTAGTGGCGCGGCGGTTGCGGCGTCGACGTGGGGAAATCCGGCGCGAGAAGAGGGGGAGAAGGTGGGGGCGAGGGCGGTTGGAGGCGCCGAGTCGCGGCGCTGCGTGCTTGAGGGGACGCGGAGGTTGGAGCGGCGCCTCTGGCTTCGCCGTGAGCGAAAATGGCGGAGGCGGCTTGACCGCGCGGAGAAGAACGCGGGGAGAAGATGACGCGGGGCCGTCGGATTTTCCATCCGACGGTGCGGAGAGAGGGTGGCGTGGAGCGATGCGGGCCATCAGATGGGCATCCGATGGTGGAGAGAGAGGAGGTGGGGTGCGGGCGTTGGATCTAAATCCAACAGTCATCTGTGATCTTGACCGGTAGGAGGAGAAATGGGCGAATTCGCCCAAAGGATTTTAGGATATTTAAATCGGTTTCCTATTTTAAATACTCAGTTAATTCATTTAGGCTTTAGAAATTAGCGATTAATCCCAAAAATCCTAGGAAAATTTCGGATGACTCGAATTATTCTCGACTTAAATAAAATAATTCAAACTTAAAGTTGATAATGGATTTTGAATTGAAAATTCTTTTAGCTTTCAACAATTTAAACAATAGTTTTTAAATTGCAGCAAATTCACCAATTCAAATTAATTTTCAACTTAAATCAAATTTGAAATTTTGGGCTGTTACATGAGCAAACCCAGTATGCGACCTTGTACACTCATTTTCGCAATGCTGGCCTGGATGGGATTGTTAGCATCAAGTGCAACTTCAATGAGGAGGTAATTTGTCAGTTCTATGCTACAGTTTACATTCCATCCTCCTTGGCCACTGTGACTTGGATGACAGGCTCGAGGCGCTACACGGCCACCAAGCGTCACTTTGAGGAGGCCCTCAATCTGCCAGCACGTGAGTATGTTAAGATCCATCTTGAGCCCGCGCTGCAGACTCCAGAGCAGTTACAGTTCTATGAGCCTACTATTGCTAGAGTTGTCCCAGGTAAGGTTGCCGGTCTGAGGCCCCTCCCTAGTGTCATTAACAGGATTATCAGGGCCACCATCTTGCCCAGGAGTGGCAACAATGATGCTATTAGAGGACATGCCTGGAATGTCATAGATTATGTGATGCAGGGAAAGAAATTTGATATTATGCACTTAATCTTGACTGAATTGCAATCCTGCCACACTGATTTGGGAAAGAGGATGTATTATGCTCCTTACATCATGATGCTGATTTTGAGGACCACTAACTTTCAAGGTACCACTCCCTTTCCTCACAAACAGTACAAGCCAGAAGGTGACCATCAGAGAGACTTGAGGAACAGGCCCCTTCACCCAGTTGCTGATGCTCCAGCCTCTCCTCAGCAGCAGGGTGGACTTGATCCAGTCTTGTTGGAGGTTCTACACACTGGTATCAACACGATTGTATCTCGTTTTGATGCAGTGGATCATCGCCTAGAGGTTTTGGATCATCGCATGGATACTCTAGAGAGCACTACTCAGGCTCTGGACTCTCGTCAGGCAGCCGTGGAGCAGTCCAACTCTCTTGTGCGTCAGCGTCTCGATCAGGTGGTTGGCTTGGTTTCAGGAATTCAGACCGACATGGCTGAGATGACCACTCGCGTCTCGTTGATCGAGCAGACTGTTACTTATTCTCGACGTCGACGCATTGATCCTTCTACAGCCCCTACTACATCGATTGCAGCTCCTCCTCCTCCTCCCCCTACTTCGTAGCTTTTGGCAGTTGATTCCAAAGGGGGAGAAGTTTTATGGTCCTTTATATCTATTAGCTTATGGTCCTATATATCTATCAGCTATGGTTGTTGAATGCTTGATTGGACTTTTGTGGTCTTTTGTGTGTAATAATTAGAGGATAAGCTTATTTCCCCTTCTTTTGTTGCTATCTTTGTAAGCTTATTGAACCTCTTATGAACGCTTAATGTTTACCGTCTATAAGCTTGGTTGAATGATCATGTACTTATATGCTTGTAATCGGTTCAAAACATTGCTAAAATTTCAAAGTTATCTTGATGAACTTGTTGGTTAATCTTGTGCTTATATTACCCTCTTGAAATGCTGTTTATAATATTATATATTGTTGCATTTCCTCAAGTTCCATCATGTAAAAGAAACTCCGTCAACATTTTCTAAAATCTCTACTTGTGCTTGCAAAATTTTTCTACCGTTATGCACATATTTAGGGGGAGCTTTCTTTAAACAGGATTTAGCAAGGAAATAATTCTCAAGACTCATTTAAAGCTTATTGCAAGAATTATCTCGTTGTTAAGTCATCAATAGAATATACACTCACAGTATATTCAAAACAATCATTCTTTCACATATTAAGTGTGTTGTCATCAATTACCAAAAAGGGGGAGATTGAAAGCATCTAGGCCCCTAAAAATTGTTTTGGTAATTAATGACAATATGTGAACATGGGATTAACATATTTATTGAGTATGTACAAGGTTAAGTCCCATTGGCGCTCTTGGTGACCGGGAATTGCACACGAAAGGTTTACATGAAGATCTTTTGGCTCAAAGGCAAGGTACAATAGTCTAGGATCTTTTGATTTTACCGGTCTTAGGTGAATTGGTTGGAAGACCGGGTTATAGGCTAGACAGTCGTACTATAAAGAGGGTGCAATAATTGAGTACGTTGAAAGTGAATGATGCCACAACTGCTCAAATCTTAATTGGTTTAATCTTGGATTTGTTTTTGACTTTACCTAAATTTAAATTTGCTGAATTTCTTTGGAGGCCGGACTGACCGACGTTACCTGGCCGGACTGACCGGATTGCCGGACCAAAACGGCGGTCGGATTTTCAAAGGAGGTGTTGTTTTCGATTTTCTTTGAATTCCTTTGGTCCGGACTAACCGACGGCCATTGGTCGGATCGACCGCACACCGGGTCTTGGACGCGGTCAACATTTTCCAGAGAAGGTTTTCAGTTGAAATTTGCCAGGCCGGACTGACCGCACCACCAGGTCTTGGATGCGGTCAGCATTTTCTAGAGAGTCTCCAAAACATTTTCCGTTTTTCTGTTGGCCGGACTAACCGCATGTTTGCTGCATGGATCGACCGGACTTCAGAACGGCTATTTTTAGTGCATTTAATGCGTTATGATCGATCGTTATAATCGAGGCCGGATCGATCAAGACGGTGCTCTGTGATCCGACCAGCGCTCCTTGAAAATTTGGGAATTTCGTGTCCAACGGCTAGTGCAATGGGTGGAGGCTATAAATACCTCACCCACTGCAACTAGAAATGGAGTTGAGCCTCATTTAACATCTCTTGAGCCCTTTGCATTGTTTCCTACTCTTTGAGAGCATTCATTTCCATTTGCAAAGGTAGTTGAGGTTTTTCAAGAACATTTGTTGAGTTAGATCATTGTGGCATTAGAGCGCTTTCAAGTGAAGAATTCTTGCTCTATTACTCTTGGAGATTGCCGTCTCCTAGGCGGCTTGAAGTTTAGTTCGGTGACCTTCTCAAAGGAGATTGTGAGAAGGCAGGGCATTTGTGAAGGTTGGAGCTCGCCTATCAGGAGAGGAGAAGAGCTACCACTAGTGATCGAGGAGGCTTAATTTGTAGCCGGCTTGAGTTGATCAAGCTTCCTCAACGTGGATTAGTGAAGACCGGCAAGTCTTCGATAGCACGGGAAAAACTTCCTTGTGTCATTGTGGTTATTTCTAGTCTTTACATTTCCGCATTCATACTTCTAGCTTATTTATTGTGATATTTGCTTAGCTAGAATTATATCTTGTTTAGACTATGTTAATATTTGGCTAAAATTGTTAGATTGTCGAAAAGTTTAAAAACCTCCTATTCACCCCCCCTCTAGTCGGTTATCCTTGATCCTACATCGTGGGCGTTGGATGCGGATCCAAAGGACACGACCTCGCGCGGGAGGAGCTCGGCTGAGCTGGGAGGTGGGAGGTCTTGTGGCGGAGGTCGTGGCTGTTGGATCTTGATCCAACAGCTACGACTTCCATGGGAAGGAGCTCAGCCGAGCCGAGGCTGGTTGGGTTCGACCCACTTGGAAAGTGGCTCGGACCCGAGGAACAGTGCCAGATTTGAATTCAAATTGAAGGCTGAGGTTGGAGGAATTTTTAGAGGTAGAAAACTAACTCCAAAAATTCCGAAATTTTAACTGGAGCTTCCTCACTCTAGGATTAACGTTACATAAAATTTTCAGAGGTTTTTATGCAGTGCATTTTTCTCCAGAAATTCATCAAGGCAGTTCTAGGGTTTGACTTACCTCCAAAATGTATCAAATAATTCCTAAAAATTATGAAATAATTCAGAGGGGTCACACATCATCTCTAGAACCTAGGAAAATATTTCCAAAGGTTGGCACAAGATTTGCGACAAAGTGGAATAAAGGTTTGACTTTAGTCAACAGGAGGTTTAGGTTTTTGAATTCCACAATTCTTGACAAGAATTATAGAAGAGTTCAAGAGTTTCAAGATGTGAGAAAAAGTTTTAATTTCTACATATTTTCTTACATTTGAAACACACACCCATTTATACATCTGGGATGTTACAGATGGTTTCTAGAGTTGCTCTAAAAAGACTCATTTTGGTACTTGTGATCGGGAAGAAGCCATTCGAACTAACTAGCCTGTGAGGAAATTATCCTTTCGAGGGATATATTGTACCTCGAAACCAAAAAAATGCTTTCCAAGCTTTCTGACTTCTGGTAAGTACCGAGACATTGTCGGATTAGAGCACTGGTACTCTTTTCCAACTTAGTTCACGACTAGTTGAGAGTCTCCTCTCATGAGTAGTCATCGAATCCTGAGCGCTTTCGCTGTTCATATGCCAGCCAATAATCCTTCATATTCTGCCACATTGTTAGTGGTAGGGAAGTCGAATTGAATAACATACTTTAAGGTTTCTCTTGTAGGAGATTCCAGGACCACCGCAGCCCCTGAGCCACTTAACGTAAGTGACCTGTCAAACTACGTCATCTACTGGTCGTAGGTATCGTACTGGGGATCCTGAAAAGGTTCAGGATTCCATTTGGCGACAAATTCTGCCAAGATCTGAGATTTAATGGCCGTTTCAGGATACAAAATAGAGGTCGAACTCCCCATGTTCTACTGACCATTTTGCCATGCGTCCCGCTACTTCCCTGTTCTGGAGGACCACTTCTAAAGGAAACTCAGACGACATAATTATCTTGTGCGCCTAAAAATAATGCCGCAATTTCCTTAAAGACATGAGGAGGGCATATAGAAGTTTTTGAACCTAAGGGTATCGCTCCTTAGGCCCGTGTAAAACTTCACTTATGTAATAAACTAGTTGTTGGACGTTTTCACGTTCTGTGACCAGTACTGCGCTCAATTCCTGTGGCATAGTAGCTACATAAATTAAGAGCGTCTCTTCTAGTTTCGGATAAACCAAAATAGGAGCACTCATAAGATAACTCTTGACATCCTCAAAGGCATTGTTTGCCTCTTCTAATCACTCGAAACCCTCATGTTTCCTTAGAAGTGTGAAAAAAGGAAGTCCTTTTTCTCCCAGTCGTGCGATGAAATAACTTAATACCGCCATGCACCCTATGAGCTTCTGGACTTCTTCTTTTGTGGTCAGAGGGCGTATTTGTTCAATGGCTTTTATCTTTTTAGGATTTGCTTCGATACCTCGTGCAGAGATGAGAAATCTAAGCAATTTTCCTGAAGAGACTCCGAACACACACTTCTCATGATTGAGCTTCAAACGGTGTTTTCTGAGGTTGTAGAATGTTTCTTGCAAGTCTGAAATGTGATTAAGTCGCTTGATACTTTTTACGACTAGTTCGTCAACATAGGCTTCCAAATTTCAGCCTAGTTAAGGCGAAAAAGTCATTTGCATCAAGTGTTGAAAAGAAGCGCCAGCATTTTTTTAGACCAAATGGTATTTTGATATAGCAAAATATTTCAAATGGTGTAATAAATGTGGTCATTTATTCATCCTATAAATACATACTAATATGATGATAACCAGAGTATACATCTAGAAAACTTAAAATTTCACAACCAGTAGTAGAATCAACCAATTGATCGATACAAGGCAAAGGAAAAACATCTTTTGGACAAGCTTTATTAAGATCAATAAAGTCTACACACATACGCCACTTACCATTAGACTTCCTAACCATTACAGGGTTTGCCAACCACTCTGTGTGGTCGACTTCTCTTATAAAGCCCGCTTCGAGTAGCTTGTCTAATTCTGATCTGATGGTATCCCGTCAATCAGGTGCAAATCTCCATAATTTCTGTTTTACGGGTTTCTTGTCAGGCTGTAGAGTTAGCATGTGCTTGATCACTTCCCTGGGGACTCCGGGCATGTCAGATACTTACCACGTGAAGACATTTGTGTTAGCTTGGAGGAAAGTGACGAGGGTGTCTTCCTATTTACGGTCGGAAGTAACCCCGGTACGAACAGTCTTCGAGGGTTCCTCTGGATTCAGGAAAACTTCCTTGACTTCATCATTCGGCTTTAGTGCAGCTTTAGGCTTCGACTGCTTGGTCGAAGGTTGACTTGTGCTTGCTTCTCAAGTAGGTATCTGGTCAACCATCTCGAGGGACTTATGGTTGCATGTAAGCACCATCTTCTTATCATAGCATACTGTAATCACTCCTTTGGGATCTAGCATCTTAAGACATCGATACCCGTAATGAGCAGCCATTAACAATCATGCCAAAGTTGGTCGTCTGAGTATGGTATTATACGCCGTATCAAAATCGACCACATCAAAGGAGATTTTCTCTGTCCTGAAATTGCTTGGAGAACCAAGCATGACAGGAAGAGAAACTTGGCCAATGGGTTTGGCCAAAGACCCTGGTACGATCTCATGGAATGAGTATCGTACATGTTTTATTCTGGTCCGAGGTGCTTGCATCTCGTCCAGTGCACTCGTAAATAGAATATTTCATGAACTGCCACCATCAACTAACATGCGATTCACTCGACAGTTGTTGATGGTGGGCTCGACTACGATCGGATCTCGAAAGGGATGGGAACTTCCGACCACTTCAATGATTTAATGACAAGAGGAGGGTCAATAGAGTTTACCTCTCGTGCGACGGCTTTGAACTGTCACTTTGATTCATATGCCGAAGATCGCTCAAAGATCTGGTCGATGGTATGCTTTGGATCTTAGAACAACATCTTCTCGTCGTCGTCCGACTACTTACGACCACTCGTTTGCCCTACCTCCTTGAGTGTAGGGAGTGGTCCTTTGCCGGTGTAGTAGTCCTCAAGTTTTCGTTGGAAAACCTGGCAGTTGCGAAGGTCATGTCCTTCCTTTTCATGGAAAGGGCACCACCTAGGCTTGTCGTTTTTCTGCTCGGGACGCTTACCTTTGCCCCGATCGGAGTACGGCTTGGAACTTCGTGGCTCCTTATCACTTAGCTTACGGCCAAGAGTTCCTTGGAACTGTTGGCTTGAGGCTTTTGGCACTTAGACTTGTTCTTGGATTTTTGGGTCTTCTTGTCCTTCTTTTTGCTACTTTCGCCTGCTTTTTGAGGATTTTTGTCGTCTCGATTAATGGTTTTGTTCCACTCGACTGCTTTAGCGACAGTCGCATATCGATCGACCATCTCGAAGAGCTCAGCGACAGTAGCCGGGGGATTCAAAACGATGTCCTCTATAATCCTTCTACTGTGGACTCCCCGCTTAAAGGCACTGATAACAGATGAGTCAGAAACCTCTGTAATCGAATTGCGAACCTAACTGAAATGCCTGATGAATTGGCGTAAGGTCTCGCAGTCATTTTGTCTCATTCTGTGCAGGTCGTCCTCCTTTCCGGGGCAATTGTAGGTGTCCTAGTTTAGCAACCACGATCGAGCGGACCCTTCGAACACAGTTGAAAGGTAATTCGCCATGACGTGCTCTCCTCCACCTGCTACTCGGACAGTGGCCATGTAAATTTGAAGGAATTTGATGGGATTCTGTGACCCATCAAACTTCTCCAGGTTCACTAGTCGAAACCACGGCAGCGAACATCTCAGAGATTAGACGAGAACGCCAGACATCCGGTAATGGCATCATACCGCCTTCTCTGCAGAAAAGAAGGGTTGATATCACCAGGTGATCGTAGACGCCGATACCCGATCATGGGTGGACCTGACCTATGACAGGTATCGGTCCTACAAGGGTAATACTCCTCGTATTCTATTTGATGTTGTAGATTTCTGGGTCAGAGTGGTGAACGATCACCTCCCCTAGGAGCTTGTCGATCGTCAGATGTTCGAAGAACTCTTCCCTGACTAGAGTTATGGTTAGGGGAACGGCGTAACCTGTTGTCATGCTGATCTCTATGAGGCGAGTTGTTCGAACGACTGGTGGTCGACGGAGTCATACCGCTACGACTTCTAGAATGATGTCAGAGAGGATGTTCAAGTCTTGTCACCATACTTCGAAGCCTTCACACGATCTCTTGGAAGAAGAGGTCGTACCTTGGCACTCGTGCGAGTTCTTTAGTTGGGTTCTTGAGTAGATCATTTATGTGCTAGAGTTCCCAAGCTTCCTCCAACTGATATTGAACGTGCCTAGGCAAATTTCTCTGAGCCACCATTCTTCTCCTTCGGGTTGTCTCAGGACCATCAACATCTTACCCTTGAGTTTGACTCAATGGAGTGCGATCATTTCAAGGATTTCTCCCACACTTTATCAAAGTGCTGATCCCGTTCATTGACGGAGACATCCTCATCATTGCCACGAGGGGTCGTAGGGTGTGATCGGTGGGGAGCATCCTCAGGCCTGCTTCTAGGAGAGAGATCATGATCTGAGGGGAGGGCGAAGGCCTCCTGTATATGATCTCCACTTACGCTTGAGGCCTCTTGGCTTGAAAAGTGGTCAAATGACACCGTCTAGCGACTTGGAGTAGACCCCTTTGAAAAGGGGAACTTAAGGTTATAACCGTCTGTGTCTGCAGGTAAGCTCTACGAACGTGTGATCGAACTCGTAGGAATAGGGTGCTCCCCCCATATCCTCTGCGAGGGTAACCGCAAACTTACAACCACCAGATACTGATGGAGTCTCGGAATGATAGCTTCCAGGACTTGCCTCGCTAGGTCAGACTACCTTAGGCAGATTCGAATATTCGGAGAAGGAACCCTCATCGTGTTGTGAGCCTGCCTGGTTGCAGTCTTGATTGTGGTCGGATAGACCCTTGCCCTCTGAGAAAAATGGTCCCTCAGTTGGACATACTGTTGTAGGGAAAAGGATCCCTCCTCAACTCCATCGGTAGCATGGTCTCCTGGATCTGGCGAATGATCTCTGGAGGTGGCCTTACCATCGGATGAAATGATACTCGGCTCGTAGTCGAAGCTAGCATCCAAGTCGATGTCTGCATAGTCAGCCAAGTCAAACCAATTCTCCTCGTTCCACTCTCCTACCATGGAAGCATTAGGAAAAAAAAGAGAATTTGTTGACAAGGAATCACTGGAAGACTCCCCACGGACGGTGCCAACTCTCGGTGATATAGAACCGATCTTACGTATGATTGTTTGATTCGGGGGTCTCCTAGACTGAAGCTACGCAGAAAATGACACAGGGATTTTATATAGGTTTAGGCCTTCTCCGGAGAGAATAATAACCCTACTCCTGTGTGGTTGTATTGAGTGTGATGTTTATAATCAAGAGGAAGACTAATGCCTAATACATTGTGCTCCTGATTGATCCGCCCCTTCTGCCTTCTAACTTCAACCTTTATATATCATACGAAAAGGTGGTAGTTCCTTCAGACGAAGAGGCGCCTCAACATTCCAAGTGATGAACCGCTTGATGGTAGTTATCATTAAGGACGTGGCACCCTCACGTTGCAAAGCAGCTGTTGTCAGAGACAGAAGTGATTCATGTGGTTACTCACAAAAAATAACAGTGTATATTACATATCACAAGTCTTAAACACAACGCATAATAGTCAGCGAGCCTTATCAATAGATTTGTCGAAGCCAGGCTGGTCGAAGCCAAACAAGTCGTAGAAGATCTTATAACTATACGATAGTCGTAGAGAAGCTTACGACTATACCTTGGTCGTAGAAAGACTTACGACCGTGGGATGGTTTACGACCAGACAGCTTGGCCTCTCCCTTATAAATATTTAAGAGGTATACTTAAGATCAATATGGGAATATTAATATCTATAATAAGAATTACAGATAAACAAATAAATGAGGATTATTAGATCCTCGTCAGCTCTACATTGCCTTTCCATTCCGGTGTAGGATGTCGAGATTACCTCAAAAAAATAAAAGCTTGGAGATTTAATAGTTCACTGAGATAGATCTACCTAGTTGCATAAAAAACAGCTGACGATAAAATTCGAAGTGCAGATTAAGAGCTGAAATGGATCACCTTAACAACACAGTGATTTGATCGGTTCAACAATGCGAACTTCACAGTACATAGATTTAATTACCTCACACAAATTGAAGTTCGGTTTTGTAGCATATCTTCTCCCATAAGTCATTTAATCTAGAGTTTACTCATCAGTGTTTGCAAATTACCTGTTAACATAAGAGGAAACATGGTTATTTTAGAAGAATTAGCGAACCACCAAAAGGGGGGAAATCTAAAATAATATGCAGAAAGGAACTTCAACATATATATGCAGTGTTAAAACTTGCTTAAATAAATCCATCCATCTATGCTGTGTTTTAGATTATATCATTCTTTGCAATTTTCACTGCATACTGGTTGATAGCAAACAATAGGCTATCAAAGATACATTTCTTGCTAGCAACCAATGCACACTCGATTAGAATTGACCCCCCAGCAGGATGCTCATAACAATTTTAGAAGATCAAAAGAACATCACTTTGCATCGCAAACAAGGCAAATTAAGGTATGAATACCAAGTAATGGTAGGTCTGCAAGGCCCTTGAGCTGTCCTTCTTGGAGATGACCCCGATGCACCTCCTCGCCTTGAGCACCCAAGAAGTGGATCAAGTTGCAAAGAAGGCCAACCTCTAGCCCAGCATGGCCACCTATAGAGGCCACGACATCACGTCCTCATCTACCAATCAATTCCAAGAACACAAGAGCAAATCCAAGGAAAAGCAATGGAAGCACCAGATGATGAACTGCAACGAACATCCAGACCAAGATCTAGCACCTTGTCCTTGTCGGTGGTGATGATGTGTATCTTGAGGTGGGCGGGAGCGAGTGTAGGGGTCGTTGAAGAGGGAAGAAAGGCTGAGGCGGAGAACAATGCGGGGCGGCGGGTGCAGAGCTCACCGACGTGATAGAGGTGCTCCCGTGTGCCACCACCGTCGTGGTCCGGCCGCTCCTCCAGACACAGTAGCAGCAACCCCTCGTCTGGCTGCTCCTCCAGACGTGTAGGTGGGGAGGCGCGGTGCGAATGGCTACCCCTGGGGCTCAGGGGTGGGGAGGGGTGAGGGGGTTAAGTCAGTGACATTTTACGGGTAATTAAGTCCAACTTCAAGGGGTATTTTTGTTTCTAGTAGGATGGCTTCCCATGAGAATCCATAGGAAGGTTGCTCCTCGTTGCTAGTTCATTTTTGAAACAGCTCCTCGCGAGAAGTAAAATTAGGTCATTTTGGGAAGCTGGGTGTTTGGTACAGCTCCACCAGATCCAAATGAGAAGCTGGGAGTAGGAGCTGTACCAAACAGGGCCTTATTCTTTTTCTCTCAGGCAAAGGACAGAGAATTTGCAGCTGCATGTTTCCACAAAGAAAAAGTCCATCTTACGCCCGCTGAACTCTTCTAAAAGTTTGGAAATCAAATCTAAACTAAAAAACTGGACACTCGACCCCCCTCAACTATCAATATCGTTCATTTTACCCCCTTTGACTCCATTCCACTCCGATTTTAAGCTGACATGGCAGTGGTTTTTTGACAAGTGAGCTGGTTTTAAGTGACATGGCATCTAGTCATCACATTCAGCAAATAAAAATATAGTGGGCCCACATGTCATCCTCCATCTCCTATTCTCCTTCTTCCTCATCTCTCCCCCCCATCTCTGAGCCCTCGCGGTGCCGGGTGAGCATGCCATCGCGACTAAGCATGTTGCGCTGGTGAGCGTTGTGGGTGAGAACCAGACCGTGCGACTGGCCGAGACAATGGCGGGGATCTGGAGGGAGGTCCTCCCCAACCCTCGTCTAGAAGTCCTTCCCTGCCTGCACCACCTTCGGCAAGGCTGGTGGCTTCCTTGTCCTCAACTGGTGCGACTCAACCCCCGCCCTCTCCGCGCTCGCACGTGCCTCCTTCGCCCTCCACCGCCGCTTCCCTCAATGGCGCCTCTTTCCCTCAATGGCGCCTCTGCCTACGGCTTCCACCCCATCCACACCCTCTCTATCTGCCTCCCCTCCCAGCCTAGACCAGCCTCCCCCCACCCGCTCCTCCCTTCATGGGTCAACCCCTCCATCTTCGTCGATGAGATTTCTCAAGAAGAGTAGTAAGCGTGGAGTATCAACTGCAAGCACGGTCGGCGTGCAATGCTCTGGGAGTCCGGCATGGGCGGCATTGGGTGGCCAACCTCCTCCACCGGGATCCTCTCGCTCTACACTTTCTTTCTCCACCCTGACCGTCGTGCATCCAATCATGGTTTGCTCTGCCCTGCCTCCTCTATCTTTGCTGACGCCCGTGCTGAATCCCTCGGTCGCGCGCCACCACCCTCAACCACGAGCTGTGCCACCTCCTCCACTGGGATCTAGGCAATGGCGTAGCTGGCCACGGGCCACGCCTCGGGCCGGACCAGCTGATTTTAGGCCCAAATCATTTTTTGCTGATTTTTCAAAGAAATTAACATGGCCTTTTGATCCTGGGCCTCAGGCCATTGCCCTGGCGACCCGAGGCCCATCTCCATCTTTGGATTTCGGGGATGATCGTCGGGAACTGTGCCATCTATGTGATGGTCGAAGGGAGAGGTGGCCAGATCTAGGGGAGGAGGCTGGATGGGAGGCGGCCATGGCTGTTGGGAGAGAGAGAAGAGAGGAAAAAGATGAAGCTCGGGAGGAGGAAGGAGGTGATTTGACTGATGAGGTGACAAAATACAATGACATGTATGTTAACGTAGGTGCCACATCAGCAAATCCGAGGTGGTTTTTGATGACTGCGGCAGCCCGATCTTTCGATAGGTTCGATTGATTTCGTCGTGAGGACGTTGACGCTTTGAGGCTTCCGACCAGCAGATCGTCACCTCGCAATTCGCTACACCCGCACGACTGTCGTTATCGACCACACTCACACGCGATCGACCTTACCACGAGGGTTATTGTTCCTGCAAGCAATCGAAGCAACTCACAAGAACAAGGTAGATGCAATCTGAATCAGACATGCGAATATGAATGAAGTTCACAAAGTGGGGTTCCTCAAACCGCATAAATGGCTAAACCGCAAAGTGGCGAATAATCTAAGAAAACCCAACCTCGAACTGTGGTGGCTGCTGCACATATATAGGGGGGGAACGTGAGGAGGTCGACCTAGGGTTGTGCTACCATGGGGAGAGGCGTACACATCCTGGGCTTTTACCTCGACACGCTTACAAGGCCTTATTAGGCCCAAAATTGTGACACAGCACCTTACTTCAACGATTCTGACTAACTCCCATCGTGGTCATAGAGCGGGTACACCTAGTTGTAGAGCTTGTAGATCTGGTCATAGAGCACGGAGAACTAGTCGTAGACCATAGGAATCTGGTCATAGACCTTCTGCAACCCAAAATCTCTTCTCGGCGCAATCAGAGGGACTTCCTTTGCTTGGGCGCAATCAGCGCAGATGACCAGGACTTGACGGATCCTTCCCATTATTCCTAAGTATAAAAGATCACAATTATTAGGTAGTATACCATTCTGCATAGATAAATTATTAGCACCTAGAAACGAGCTCACCTCATAATTTAAGTGACGTGCATGAGCTCTTGTCATAAGGCCTTGTAGTTTAGCAACCGGATCTGGAAGGTTTTGCGTAGTGCGTGTATTCGAAGGAGTGATGTCCTCATCAGTTTTGGTTGAGGGGGTAAATTGAACGGTTTTGAGAGTTGTAGGTTGTCGCGTGTCTAGTTTCATAGTTAAGGATTGATTGTTAGACTTTCGTAAGAGTTTAGTGGCATGAAATAAAGTTTTTTTCTTCCGCAAACTATCTTCTCTCTACACGCATTCTACGAGCAGCTAGCAGGTGAAGTAAAGCAATTGTGCAAGCTAACTAAGTACGTAGTTCCCTCTAGGGGTGCAAGTGGGGTGGGCCGCTTCGCTAAGTCGCGAGCCCACCCCGCAAAATGAGTCCACTAAAATCGGCCCGCTAACCCGCCTTCCCAAAGCAAAGACATGCGGTCCGGCCCACATTGGCTACATTGCCCACGCTCAGAAGCTCCTCCTCACCCCCCAAGCAGCTAACCCTAGCCACCTGCAGTCCTCCTCGCCCCTCGCCCAATCGAGGGCTCGACCGCTCGAGGGCTCGAGGCCTCGCCCGAACCGGCGAACCCTAGCTGCCGTCTCGGCTGTCGCCCCATCGGTCCATCGTCGGGGCAGCCACCTCCTCCGCCTTCACCCCCATCTTCGGCGCAGCTAGCTCCTTCGCCTTCGCTACCATCTTCGATGCTCTAGCGTCGCCCCCATCTTCGGCGCAGCCAACTCCTCCAGCATCACCCCATCTTCAACGTAACCATCTTCTCCAACGTCGCCCCCATCTTTGAAGCAACCATCTAGGCGCGTTTCTTGGCTACTCCGGTCCTGTTCTTGGTTGATATCATTTTGAGTCTTGATTGGAGGTTTTGAGTTTCTGTCCTCGATGTCTCTGATTCGAGGTTTTGAGGTTCTACTAGCCCCACACGGTCCCTCCCAAGTCACAAGTCCAAAGACCAGATTTGTGCTAGCTATTAAACACCACCTCATCGTCTACCAATTGTACTCACTAAGCTGATCCTGGAAAAATGGTGCATTATGTTCTTCACAAAACCACATGTTGTGAGTAAGTCTAGTGTATATGTTTGCTGACTTGCCAATTGAACTCACCAAGCTGATATAGTCTAGTGTATATGTTTGCTGACTTGCCAATTGAACTCATCAAGCTGATACAGTCTAGTGTATATGTTTGTTGACTTGCCTTCATGATCTTCTAGTGTATATGTTTGTTAATTTTCCTTGATGATCTTATGAGCATGTGGAAGTCGAGCAAGATAAGTAGCATTCATTTCCAAAGCTAAACATTTCTCCAAATGTGCGATGCGGCGAGTTCTTGATTCTGACATCTGAGTCTACCAATTAGATGAGTTCTTGATTCTCTACATCCGAGTCTACCAATTAGATCTCTCTCTCTCTCTCTCCTTTGGGGGGTAAATATGCAAGTTAAACACTAGTACTCTCGTTTCTTACTATATTTGTCCAGATTTGGTTGGAGATGACTTCTCTTTATCCTCCTATCCAAAAGTGGCATCACCAGATAGCTTCTTTAATTTATAACTTCGTATGATATCCTTTTATTTATTACTTCAGGTAATCCCCATTTTATAATACTTAATAGAGGTAATCTCCTTCTCATAATGTTAGGAGAGTAATTTGAATATATGAAGGGTTGTACTATACATTGATGCATTGTTGATTTATTTATGCTCCCTTTCTTGTGATGACTAGTATATGCGTCTACATGAGAAGCTTCTGTTGTACATGAGTACATATCTATTTATGCTCCCTAGCTTGTGTGTTTGTGCCCATCCATATTTTCTTGAAGTCACATTTATATGTCGCAATTTGTCGGTGTTTTTATTGTGGCTAAATCTAATGTAATTCATTTGTTCTTTAAACGGGTATATTTAACTTTTCATTAATTTAGTAGTAGTCTTGAGACAATTTTTGCTTACTTGTCATGACCGAGGTTTTGTGCCACTACAGGTGTTATCTATGGAGGCTCAAGAGGCACTACTACAGAACAGACCTTTGGTCCCGGGCCTAAAGGGCCTCTAGTCCCAATTATAGAGCCGGGACTAGAAATCGACTAAATGTCTCACCTTTAGTCCGGGTCCCGTGCCCGGGACTAAAGGTCGACTAGTCCGGTTGGTAATACCAACCAGGGACTAAAAGGTCCAAATTGCCCGGACTAAAGGCCGACCTTTAGTCGGTTGGTTAGTAATACCAACCGACAAAAGGTCACTGGTGAGCCATGGGTCGTTTTAATCCGGTTGGTATTACCAACCGACTAAAGGTGTTTTTTTTTCTTTTTGTTTCCATTTCAATTCATTATTGATTTTGGTTTTACAATTACATTAGGTTTTCAAATCGTATTCTTCGCCGCTAATATATGTATCGCCCACATATAATTTAGTTTGGAACATTATTACACACAAATAAAGTATGAAACTATATATATTATGGAGCTATATATATGTATAATATATATATATATGCACATAAAATTTACAACATTATTCATGCATCCTTGGTATTTACAACACAAATGTTGTCCTCCACTTAAATGTCATACAAATGTTAAATCTGGTTTGGCTTCAATTGTTCATCTGGGTTAAAGTAGAACTCGGTCTTGGGCTTGAGGACATGCTCATTAAGAAATCTGCGATTGTCTCTTGAATTCCTTTGAGGCGGTCCATATCCAACACTGTTCCTTCAACCATATCTCCTTCAATTTGCATTAAACGAAAGAAGTATTAATATACATAAGATTTATTTAATAGCAACAAATAAATAAAATGGATTTATTATATATACTTGTTACGTACTTTCTGCATCTGTAGATGGGTTCTTTTGCATACACCATGAGGAACTCGCAAACGTAGTATCCACACAAATTGTTGCACGGTGGTGCCAGAGAACCCATCAGACGATATAAAAGATTACTCTCGTCATCCCGCGTGAGTGAAGCATGATAAGGTAAAGATGCGGGAGCTAGTACAACTTACATCCGATCGGTGTGGATCAGAAGTGGCGCTTTCAGATCCGGACGGTGTAGTGAACGAACCAAGCCCAAACCCCGCCTAATAATTGATCGTTAATTAACTATTGCGAGTTAAAGAGCAGGAATAAATATTTAAAGATCGAAGTTACCCTGGATAATGTCTATCATATCTTGGTAATCTTCTGCGGTTTTCTCAACGAGTCATAGATTAGCAAATGACCATCGAGAGATCGAAGACAATCGATATCGATGAAAGTTGCATTTGTTTATAGAGTCAACATATATATCTTTATGTTGGATTGAGTAAGTAAAGTAAAATGTGCACACGATAACAACACTCACCCAAAGTTGTAGGGAAGAGTATAAATCTTTTGTTCTTTTGGTTGATCAAGAACCTCCGGAAATTCCTCTCCGTTTGAGGTCTCCATTGATCGTAGGGAGTGTTTGGGTCCTTGAATACGATATATGGATCAATGAAACCAATGTTCTTGTCCTTTCTACGTGTGAGGTCTCTCATCATGTCTCTGCATATGTATAGACATGCTAGCTAGTGTGAGGATAATTACTTATACATATACATATGCTAGAGTGAGATTATTAAAAGAAAGAATCACGCATGCACAAAAGCGGTGATGAGAGATTTGTCTAGAGCGTTCATGTGGCATAATGGTGTAACTCATTAAAGCGAACCATTATAATGTCATCGCCATAAGGAAGTAATGATGGTTTATAATTTTGACGCAAATATAGTCATCGCTTTCATGACACGCCGCCATGTACCACTTGTTTAACAAGTACATTTGCGCATTTAAGTTCCATGAGCTTCTCGGGGTTGTATAGACTCTTGCCATATACATATTCCTTCTTCCAATGATCAACTTAGGAGCACTTTTGATGTGTGCTCACGAGCATTTGGGAAATGCTTAGACCGCTTCATGAAAAATTCATCAAGTTGATCCAAATGCACATTTCCGGATATCTGTTCTAGCACGCTCGTGTTTGAACCATATTCATTCCCAATAACTAGCGGGGCACCGATTGTTGTGATTGTTCCCGAGCTGTGCAACACCTTAGTTCTCTCTTCTCTTTCTTCTTCGCCTCCTCAATTGACTTGGTGAGAGTGCGGTCATAGTCCGATAGTGGCGAATCCTTACGAGCATGACGTAACTTTTTCTCGTGAGCGCCCACCCTTTGCCTTAGAACTTCGACGGACGTCGAAGAAGCACGGCTTCTCGTGGTTTCGCCGCTTCACTTTTAGCCTTGACTTTCGCGAAGAAACCGCCCACATCTGTTTTCATCAAGCATCTATTTCTCGGCATCTTCTCATAGGAAAGTTTCGCTGCGTCTTAGAAATAGCTGGTGTTCTCCCCGAGGCTTTCTTCTTGGCGGCGGTGGGGCCGACGCTTGTTTTGGGGTGCGCTCTTCTTTGGCGATGGGGCGGTGGCGGCGTTGGAGCCCGCCGTGGAGGCGATGGAGCGGCCGGTGTCGGCGTTGGAGCCCGCCGTGGAGGCGATG
This sequence comes from Phyllostachys edulis, assembly GCA_036346405.1. Taxonomy (NCBI): domain Eukaryota; kingdom Viridiplantae; phylum Streptophyta; class Magnoliopsida; order Poales; family Poaceae; genus Phyllostachys; species Phyllostachys edulis. Next base: position 40,873,780 of record CM070561.1, read on the forward strand.
GAGCGGCGGTGGCGGCGTTGGAGCCCGCCGTGGAGGCGATGGGGCGATGGCGGCGTTGGAGCCCGCCGTGGAGGCGATAGGGCGGCGGTGTCGGCGTTGGAGCCCGCCGTGGAGGCGATGGGGCGGTGGGGATGCACGTGTCTTCCACTTCATTGTCATCGCCGCAACACCGTGACGGTGGTGAATGGATAATTGGACTTAGGTTGGGGAGGTTCTCACGTGAAAACAACGTGGTATGAGTAAACCGTTATTTAAGCCAATACATAATTAGTGAAAAATGTTTCGCTCACTTTCATCCGCACCTAGGGTTAGGTTGTTGAGGAGGAGGAGGTGGCGCCCTAGGAATAATGATATAGCGCTTGCGCCAACATATGAATGTCTTCTCCGCTTCTCCTAAAGTCTTCTCCCCATCACCTCCTTCAATGTCAAGAGGCACATTGCTATTACCTTTCACAACTCTATCCACCGAGACGCTAGCATATCCAGAGGTATTAATGCCCCATGGCATCTTGGTGTCTTCGAGGGTCGATACGAGATACAACACCGATAGCCACCATGACCGTGGCATTCCCTCGAATGTGCGGCTCACATGTCGTGAGAGGATCGGTGATGTCATCCACGGGAAGCGCACCTGCGCCATCTTGAATCACTTGGCACCTTCGTGGAATAGCCCTTTTCAACCGATTAGGGGCTGATGTTGACTCCGGCTCGATGCGCTTTGCCTTTGGATGGAACTTATCGCTATCTGCACTTGCCTTTTGATTTCCTCATTCATTTTGGCTTCAAGTGCTTTTTTCGCTTATCGCTTCACGAGCCACTTCCGTGACTCAAGAACCATTTCTCCATCCTGCGCAGATCCGCTCTGCCTCCTCGTATTTCTTTCTCTGGCGGCTTCTATAGGTGGCTTTGTCTTTAGGGAAGGCATGCTCCCACGACACCTCCCCATAGCCTCTTGTTCGCCCACCGTGTTCAAGATTTCAGGCGTGATGTCACCATCCTTATCTCTGTTCGGTGCCACCGCCACTCTCACCAAGCCTCGAGCATAAGCAAATCTTTTTGCTCTTTGGAGTTTTCGCCATACACTATCTTTCCGGTCTCTAGGTCCGAGCTTCCCCATGACCGAAAAACCAATACTTGGCGCTCCAAAGGCTTGATTGATTCTCGTTCGATCCTTGGCAAGAATCTCCTGCTCCATTCTTTCCCACTTAGGAATGGCACTCAGAGCCACCGATCCCAAGTGATGGTGGTATTGCTTTTGTCGGGCATTCTGCTGGTTCCTTCTCACCCGTGCCTCACCCTCTTCCGATGTCTTGAACTGCATAAACTCATCCCAAAACGGCCTCAACTTGACGTAGGCCTTAGTGTTGAAATCTAGCGTCGGGTTCTTACCGATAAATGTGTTGTACAATTTCTTCTTCCAACTTTGGAATTGTGTGGCCATCTTCTTCATAGCCAGTTCCTAACTCTCTCCTTCAAAGCTTCATCTTTCAGATCGAGCGAAATGTTGAAGGACATCTTGCCAAACTAGTGCCTTGTCACGATCAGAGACAAAACTAATATGAGGAGCAACTTTCTTTTGCTTCCATTCACGAGCATTGATCGGGATCCCGTCCCTTACAAGGTACCCACGATGGTCGATAAATTTACGTGCATGTGGTCCAAGTACTTTGCTCAGATCCTCCTCGAATTCGAGAGAATGAACCGACCCTCCAACGGCTTCTTCTGCCTCGTACATTTCTACTCTTCCCGTTGTTGTCGCCGATCCGGAGGGCTACGAATGTAGAAACACAAAGATTTAAATAAATATATTTATCGACAAATGAAATTATTCTGAATTTCATGTATACATAAGAGATTGTAGATAGACCTCGCTTGAGATTGTCTTGCTCATCTTCATAATCGGCAAAGCATCGACTCCGTCATCTACTTCTTGATTGTTGTCATCACCTTCGAATTGGGCACCTTGTAAGGCGTCATTGTTGATAATATCCATCATGGCATCGTCCATGTTGTCATTCGGGTCGGCCATTTCTGCAAATATATGTGTAGGACGTTAGAACGGTTCGTGATCGGTAGGGGTGGATAACGAGCTGACTCGGCTCGGCTCGGCTCGACTCGTTAAGGCTCGTTAAGAAAATGATTTCTCGGCTCGATGGCCGGTCACAAAAAGAGGGCTCGCCGCCGGGGGTTAGTGCTGTGTCGTCGTCTATACCACATTGCCACCGAGGCACCGACAACAGTAGCGGCTAGCTAATCTCGTTTGCCTCCTCTGTGAACCCGTATATTTTCTCTCTCTCGATCTCCTTTTCTGCTCCTGCAAATGCGACAAGAGAGGCAGAGGGAGCAAGAAAAAGGAGATGGATGAGCCGAGAATCTAAATTAAAATCCTGACTTATCCATGTGGATGAGCAGAGATTTTGATCCAACCAAACAAAGCCTAATTGGTTCTAGCAAGGAGACAAAGTAGCAAAAACTCTAATGTGACGTTAATTACCGTGTTACTCGATCGCACATCTAGCTTGTACCCTAAGCACTCTCGATGGTGACTCCAAGCCTATCTCGTAAGCAAAGTTTTGCTCCTTTGACCATGGTTTGAGTGACTCTTCATGGTGCAAGTTGACATCTAATTAAGGATACTTGACCTCTCGAGATAAACTTTTAGAAACAACAGAAACCTCTTGACCTCTGAGCTCACCGGCGTGGAGGAGGCGGCTCAGGCGGTGGTGGCGGGCTGCCAAGTGAGTCTGGTGGCCGGATCCGGCTGAAGGAGGGAGGAGCCGGGCGAGCTGAGCGGCGAGAGGAGGAGCCGGGCGAGCTGAGCGGCGGAGGAGGAGCCGAGTGGAGGTGGTGGGAGTGGGGCGCCACGCAGGAGGAGCGCTTGAGCGAGGAGACAGCGAGGAGACTAAGGGGTGGAAGAAGGGAAGAAGCCCTTGTTGCTTAAATCGAGGGGACCTTTAGTCTCAAGCAGATACTAACAGGGACTAAAGACCTTTAGTCCCGGGTGGTAATACGGACCGGGACTAAAGGCTGGACCTTTAGTCCCGGGTGGTGCCACGGCCCGGGACTAAAGGTTTTGCGCGGGAACATATTTTCCAGAGAACCTTTAGTCCCGGGCTGTGTGACCTTTAGTCCCGGCGGTAATACGGACCGGGACTAAAGGCTGGACCTTTAGTCCCGGGTGGTGCCACGGCCCGGGACTAAAGGTTTTTGTGAGGACATATTTTCCAGAGAACCTTTAGTCCTGTGTGTGACCTTTAGTCCCAAGCGTAATGGGACCGGACTAAAGGTCCCCACTATTCGATTCCCGCCAGTTTTCACAGCTTGGGTTTTGTATTAAGTTTATTTGTATAAATATGCTAATTCTTGTTAAATGCATAGTAAATTAAATACTAGGCATAAATTTTTTAAAATAATAGTTGCATTTCCTTTTATCTTATTGACATTTCAAACGACTTTTATAGTGACCACAAGCTAGGAAGTGAAGAGCCAACTATAAACAAAATGAAGGGCTCAAACCACAAGTCGAATTTCATTTGAAGGCATAAATACTTGCTAAAAAATTTCAAGTCATTTTTACACGGTGGAGAAGACATGCTTCACAGAGGTACATGTGTCCTTTTATCGAATAGGAATTTCATTTGAAACGATAAAAACAAGAAAAATATGATAGAAACATCCGAAGTTACAATTATTACATAAAATCTCTAATACACACTATTTATTAAACATCACTATATATCAAGCGGGCACGATGGTGAACTTCTTCTTGACGATGACCCTTGGTTATGATCATGCCAGAACCATGGAGTGTCCTCGGCATTTAGCAGATGCTTGGGTCTTTGGTCACTTGAGGGCTGGATTCGGTCATCCCTTTCATAATCTTGACTTGTCCGACTTGTCCTCAATTCCCACGATGTTTCTTTTTCCTGAAAAGAACTATGTGGCGTTTTGGCTCATTGGTTGATTTGTCGTCGTTTTCCCTCTCTTGGGTTTTGTAGACATGTCTTTCACATAGAACACCGATTCACATCGCCAGACAAGGACTAATGGTTCGCCTTTGTACCCAATATTGTTGAGGTCCACTTGTTGTCATTCCATACTCCTTGTCATTCGTTACCCCGCCTCCGGTCATCTTCACCCATTGGCACCTTTGGAACAAAGGGACTTTAAAATTAGGTGCGTAGTCTAGTTCCCAAATCTCCTCTATCGGCCATAATATGTTTGCCTCTTTCCATTTGGGTGCATGGCATCTCTGCGACACCACTGCTTTTGGTTCGTGCTCCTTTTATCTTGGGCTACTGTAAAATGTATTTCCATTTATCTCGTACCCTTTATGCGTGAGGATGTGCCACGATGGTTGCCTAGCCAACAAATCAGCTTGCTCATCAATATTGTCATCACCTCGACATTCTTTTACGCAACCAACCGCTGAAAGTTTCCATGTGATGACGCCTAATCCAAGCTTCATTCTTCCTCGAAGCGGGATCGTAGGAACTCCTTGTGTACTCGACATACGGCTCCACCACGGAGGAGTTTTGAAGAAGCGTGTAGTGCGCTTTATTGAAATAATCGTCCCCGTGCATCGATATATGTTTTTTCCCTAGTGTTCCCTTTCCACTAAGTCTCCCTCGTGTCGCGATTCAGAACACCAATCGGGTCAAGGTCGGGAATGAAGTCAACACAGAACTCAATGACCTCCTCTCGTCCCGTAGCCCTTGGCGATGCTTCCTTCCGCCGAGCACGTTGGTGAACATATTTCTTCAGACTCCCATGAACCTCTCAAAGGGGAACATGTTGTGTAGGAACACAGACCGAGAATATTAATCTCCTTGACCGGGTGAACTAGGAGGTGTGTCATGATATTAAAGAAGGATGGAGGAACACCAACTCAAAGTCGACAAGACATTGAACCACATCATTACAGAGAGTAGCTAGTTCCATTGGATTGATTGCCTTCGAGAAATTGCATTGAGGAATGCACATAGCTTCACGGTGGCATGACGTACATGTGGAGGTAGAATTCCTCTTAAAGCAACCTAAGCAATTGCGTCATAAGCACGTGGCGATCATGGGACTTTAAGTGTAGGAATTTCTTCTCCGCACATTTATTATCGCTTTATATTGGAGGAGAATCCAGATGGGACCTTGATCTTTGTTTAGGCATTCAAACATGCTTTCCTTCTCTTCTTTGCTAAGAGTGAAGCTAGCGTGTCTTAAGTAATGGCGTCCATCGTCATCTTCTCTGGATGCAAAGTTGTCTCGTTCTTTCATGCGTTGCAAGTCCGTGCTCGAGTGAATCCTTAGACTTTCCATACACATCCATGAATCCTAGCAGTTCACACAAAGATTCTTTGTCAAGTGCATCACGTCGATCGCGTTGCGGACCTCTAGGACTTGCCAATAGGGTAGCTCCCAAAATATGGACTTCTTCTTCCACATGGGTGTGTGTCCTTAGCATCTTCGAACAGTTATTTGCCTTGTCCCTTTCCAAAGACTACTTGCACATCCTTGACCATATCAAGTACATCCTCCCGCCGGTTATGCGAGGCTTGGTTCGTGTTACGCCTTACCGTTAAAATGCTTGCCTTTCTTTCTTAGTTGGTGATTCATAGGAAGAAAACGAGCGATGGCCAAGGTACACGACCTTTCGACATTTTTTCAAATATATCTTGTCAATGTCATCAAAACATTGTGTGCATGCATTATATCCCTTGTTTGTCTCGTCTCCGAAGATTACTTAGAGCAGCCAATCATTGATTATTACGAACAACAATGCTCGCGGTCGAAGTGTTCTGCTTGTACTCATCCCACACACGTACACTGGTTTGCTCCATAAGCGGGAGTTCCTCAACTAATGGCCTCAAGTAGACATCGATGTCGTTGCCGGGTTGCCTCGGGCCTTGGATGAGCACCGGCATCATAATGAACTTCCGCTTCATGCATAACCATGGAGGAAGGTTGTAGATACATAGAGTAATGAGGCCAAGTGCTATGACTAGTGCTCTGGTCCCCAAAAGGATTCATACCATCCGTGCTTAAAGCGAACCTTAGGTTTCTTGCGTCATCTGCAAACTCCGGAATTCTCATCTATTGCTCTCCTTTGGGACCCATCGGCAGGTGTCTCAACATGTTGTCTACCTTACGGTCTTCTTTGTGCCATCGCGACAACTTTGCATGGTCCTTGTTTATGAGCAGACGTTTCAGCGTGGTATTATAGGAGCATACCACATAACCTTGGCGAGGATTTTCTTCTGGGGCGTTCTTCGCCCTCAACATCGCCAGGTCATCTCGCTTTGATCTTATACCATGACGCTTTGCATACGGGCATTCATCCAAATTCTCGTAGTCCTTGCCACGATACAGATGCGATCATTAGGACATGCATGTATCTTCCGATTTCTAATCCCAAAGGGCGACGAATTGTTTTTGCTTCAGACGTAGTGGCGTGCAATTCGTTGAGGCGGAAGCATCTTTTTGGATCTTGATAATTGCCCAAATGCCTTGTCGGATACACCATTCATGCCTTCCATTGTAGCAACTCGATGTTGTACCCAACTTTTTTGCCCATCTTCTACGGGACGGTATAGTAATTTCTTGTGATCCTCTAGCATGCGGTCAAACTTAGCCTTCTCCTTTTCACTTTCGCAATCTCTTTGTGCATCACGAATGACATCACCAAGAGCATCATCTTGGTGAGTGTGTCTTACGCCTGCCTCTTCTTCGCCCATTGCGGTATCATCGAAGTCACCGTATTGAGCAATAATGTCGTTAGGGTCCAATTGTTCTTCTTCACCTTCTTCCATTATAACCTGGTTTCTCCGTGCTTGGTCCAACAAATATAGTTTGGCATGAAACCCGACTTCAACAAGTGTGAGTGAAGACTCCTTGAGCGTAATATTCCTTCAAATTCTTACATGGCACATGGACAAAGACATGAAACCATCCGCTTGTTTGCCTCGGCCACTCTTAAGAAATAATGCACGCCATCAATGAACTCTTTGAGCGGCGATCGGCATTGTACATCCAATGGCGTGTCATCGTCTGCATTATATGACATATCACATAATTAAATTTCAAGTTTCAAATTTTTCCCGAGATAGTACACATGATAGAGAGGCTACCCAAAATTTTTAGAATTTTTGAAATTAAGATGAATTTATTTTGAATTTTCAAAGAATCAGTACTATTTGACGTTTGCACTAGGAGCTTCGCCTTGCCCTAAGTACGGAGTGTCCCTATGGCGACGACGCTGCTCGTTCGCCTCTGATTTAACGCCAAACAGTAAGCTTAAGGAGAAGGGACATCAAGTTAAATGATAATTAATAATTAACTAAATTGCCCAAAGTCATTAAGGGTGAATGACCCTAGGTCAACAATCAATCCAAAAGGCAAACAATAACTAAGTGATTAAGCTAATTAAGAGATTAACTAATTACTTAATAATTAAATATTAAACTTATTTATTAAAACAAAATTAATATTTATTATTTTTACCCAAGAGGTTGGATCTGATAAGATAAGACTTATCTCATCAAACACCCTCAAAGCTTAACCTAACTAACACATGTAAAAGTCATTTTTCATTTATTTAAATAATTATTAAATAAGGTGAAAAATAAAAGTCTTCAGATTGATCCCAAAATTTTTGTACAGATAGTTCATAGCCTAATTAGATGGCAAAACAATTTTCAGAATTTTTGGATCATTAATTTAGCCTACAAAATTCATGGAATAATAATTAAATAAATAAGCATAAAATAGGTATAAATTCAACTTTGTCCAAATAGTCTTAAAATTTTTATATGGACTGTTCACAGTGTAACTTAGTGGAAAAACAAATTTCATGATTTTTGGAAATTTATTGTGGCCTACAAAAATCATGAAAGTTCCATTTATGAATTAATTGGCAATTTTATAACATATAAAAATTATTCAAATTTCACATTTCATATTTTTCATAATGGACGGCAGGGTTAGCATCAGAGCTTACATGAACACGCCGGTGAATACGGTTGAGTGAATGAGCAGCTCGGCGGTGGTGGACAATGGCGTGGCAATGGCGTGTCGGCGGCACGACGGCGTTCCGCCTCTGTGATTTAACGCCAAACAGAGTTTAAATAGAAGGACATTTAGTCGGTTGGTGTTACCAACGGGACTAAATATCAACTTTAGTCGGTTGGTACTACAATCCGGGACTAAAGATTTAATCCGGATTGTAGTACCAACGGGACTAAAGGTTGACATTTAGTCGGTTGGTAACACCAACCGACTAAATGTCCCTCCCGCAAAAGCACGCCACCGAGCCGTTGGGCGGGGACTTTTAGTCGGTTGGTGTTACCAACCGACTAAAGATCTTTTGGTCCCGGACGCAATTTTCTCGAGACTATTGCCCATTTGGCGATTCGACCAAAAAGTGCATTACGTAGTAGTGAGGAGGGCTAGAGCTAGCCAAGAAGTGGGAGTTTCTTCAAGCAATTTGTCGGTGGCTTAAAAGGAAAGCCCCTATGATGAAGCGGCAAAAGCCCCCGCCACTTTAAGCAGTTAAGTTCACCCAGTAGTGCAATGGTGAGGTCTCGAGGATAAGGCTCATGATGTCTCCAAGGTTGTTGTCCCCATCTCGCTTCCCAGGCGAGGTCCCCATCGTGCCTACAGGCAAGGTCCGCATCTACATTGTCTCTGCTCTTGAGGAAACAAGAAGTGATATTGGGCATGGTAAGTTTTCCAATCTGCTGCTACTAGTTTGTCATATATGTTTATAAAAATAAATGTCAGAAATTATAATTGATCAGAAGTTTGTACATTCATATTGTCCCATTAACATTGTACTTGATCTTATCGTAATACATGTTTCCATGCTAATGATTTAGGATCTTCGGTTAGAACTATAAGATGCAAACTTAAATCAGATATCTGGAGTGATTTTGAGCCTATATATGTTGGTACGAAACTTGTAGAAGCTTAGTGCATTCACTGCAACAAATTGTTTAAGGCTACACGTGATGTTGGCACAAGTAGTTGTCGTGGGCATTTGGAAAGTTGTGAGGAAAGAGCTAGATTGCATTAGATGGTAGATCAGATGAACTCTTCTAATTTGTCCCCTCGTGCCACTGCTCTGAAAGATTGGAAATTTGGCCAAGAAGTCTCTCGGCAAGAACTTATGAAGTTGATCGTCCTGCATGAGTTGCCCTTTAGCATAGTTGAGTACCCTAGATTCAGGAGCTTCATGGCTAGTCTAAATCAATTATTTAGACTTGCTTCTAGAACTACCATAAAGGGTGATTGCATTAGTGCGTATGAGCAACAAAGGTTAGCTCTACGAGAGGTTTTGATGGCCTCAACTTCTAGGATGTCACTCACAGCAGATATGTGGGCATCTAATAAAAAATTGGGCTATTTATGCATCACATGTCATTTTATCGACAATAGATGGAAGATGCAAAAAAGGATCATAAGGTTTACTCTCGTAGAGGCACCACACGACGGTAGAACTATGTTTAATGCAATATTGAAGAGCATCCAAGATTGGCAAGTAGAAGATAAGCTCTTCAGTATTACGTTAGACAATGCATCAGTAAATGACTCTATGGTGAGTTCTTTGCAAAAGAATCTTGTTGCGACAAATTTGCTACCTTGCAAAGGTAAACTATTTCATGGTCGTTGTGCTGCCCATGTCTTCAATCTTATTGTTCAAGAAGGGTTTAAGGCCATGAGTGGTTCTACTAGCAGTATCAGGGACAACGTAAAGTATGTTAAGAGCTCACAAGCTCGCACGCAAAGGTTTGAAGAGATGATTGAGCAAGTGGGCATACCGTGTGAGAAGCCCCCCCCCACCCCCTGATGTATCTACTCGTTGGAATTCAACTTATCTCATGCTTAATTCAGCCTTGCAGTATAGGAGGGCATTTGAAGCTTTGGCACGGGAGGACACCCAGTACATACATGTGCCTTCAATTGAAGAATGGACAATGGCAGATAAACTATGCAACATGTTGAAGGCATTATATGATACCACTTTAGTAGTTTCAGGTTCAAAATACCCTACTGCCATCTGCTACTTCCATGAGATTTGGGAAGTGAAGAAAATGTTGGAAATGGAGTCCTTGAATCCAGACATTATCATTGCATGTATGGTGGATGAAATGAAGAGGAAATTTCAGAAATATTGGGACCTGTTATTCTTGAAAATATGTGTTCCTGTTGTTCTTGATCCTAGGTTCAAGTTGGGCTTTCTTGAGTATCGCTTGAGCCGTGGATTTGGGGATAGAGTATATGGATACCTTTCCAAAGTGAAGAAGTCAATTAGGAAACTCTTTGATGAGTATTCCTCACAAATAGGAGACTCAAGCATTGGGAATGCATAAGAAAGCAGTAATGCTGAGATAATTATTGATGAAAGTAACCTATGGGCTGATTAGGGGCAACATCTCAATGCACAGCAAAGGAACAAAGTAAGTGAGCTTGACAAATACTTGGAAGAAGAAACTATCCTCATAACAGTTGATTTTGACATCTTACAATGTTGGATGATGTTTTCCACCAAGTATCCTGCACTTGCTCGCATGGTGCATGATTTGTTGGCAGCCCCTGCATCTACAGTGGCATCAGAGTCTGCATTTTCTATTGGAGAGAGGGTTATAAGTGACTATAGGAGCAGACTGACCAGTGAGACTGTTGAAGCTCTTATTAATTTGTCTCCAAGATTGGATAAGAGCAGATGGTACATGTACTCTTCTCTCTACTAAAAATTGTAGATTATGTTATGCTAAATACTTTTTTTAGTGTAATTGCATATTGATTCGTTTTAAATGTTTCAGACACTAATGACAACACAAGAAGTTATATTTGGGATGGTGATGATCTCCTTTAATTTATTACTTCAGGTAATCCCTTTCTTATAATACTTAATAGAGGTAATCTCCTTCTCATAATACATAATAGGGTTGTACTGTACATTGATGCATTGTTCAGTTGTTTAGCAACAGGGGGGTTTGTTAATTTAGATCTCAAATATTGTTGAGGAGCATAATATAACTGGAGAAGATGGAAGGAGGTCATCGAAAACATCTTGTATCATCAGCTTCATGTTCAAGCTCCATGTTCACTTTGTGTGGCTGCAGCTAGTTATACTTTCTACTTTGGTGTCCTTAAAATCATAGAGATGTTTTTTGTTGTGAGTTCTCTGTCTTGATCACTTGGCTTGTTAAGTTGTATCCATAATTCCATATTTGCCTATCCAAGGGGTGAATATATCTTTTCAATTGTTGAAGACCCATTATGTCTATGTTGATACACTTGCATAGTGCACGGGAATAGAGTAGCTGTTGGTTCCTTTCGTAGATTTCAGCTCCTCTCTAAGGCAAGCAGTCTTTAGTAGCAGTAATACACTTTGAAAGTCTTTCTTGTTGGTTATGTTGCATCTAGGGGTGGTTTCTTGGAGTCAGGGCCTAGGTACATCATTGAGCTAATTTGTTACAAGTATTGTCCATATTATTTGCTCAGTTTATTTGCTGGGGAGGGTACAAACATCTATCTCTAGAAGAGCAACATGAAAACACAGTAATACGTGAATAGGCAGTCATAGTTGAAAGAACTTTATACTCCGTACTTTTTATGGAAAATTTGTAATGAGTAATCCAGAACATACTAATTTTATTCTCATTGTAAATCAGGGTTGTCAGGTTTCTGGGTGTACAACCAAGAGCATACAAATATTAGCTTGTTAGCCGGTCTAACAACTGGAGGTACAATTAATTGTTGCTTGGAGCGGCTTCCTGTGGATTGTTGATTCTTAATGAAGCCAAAAATAATCTATGTTGATCTTCATGCATATTGTAAACTTGCCATTAAAGATGAAAAGATGATGCTTACACTCATATGGACCAATTGTTAATGCTTTGAGTAGAGATGTTCGCTGGACCTTCTTATTTACATTTAAGCAAGACAAGCAGTTTGTATATTGTAGAACTCAGCTTTTTCTGATTTACATTTCAGTTGATGCTTACACTCATATGAACCAATTGTTCGCTGGAGCATGCAGCATTGCCTGAGAGGCTGAGAGCTATACTGAAAGTGGATAGGCTGATGGGCAGCAGCTTCCAGCGCCGTGCGCGCGCAACACCCATGCTTATCTCGGCCGCTTTGTTTAAGTGGGCTGTCCGCAAAACCCACCTAAACCGCCTAGCCTGCTTAACCCATTCAAGCGTCTACTGCAAGGCCCGCATAATGATATGCTGCTAGAGCGGACGAGTGCGGGCCGACCGCCGGTCGCCCCACTTGCACCCTTAGTTCCCTCTCCCACACAACACTACCTTCTCTCTACGCGCGTTCTACGAGCAGCTAACAGGTGAAGTAAAGCAATTGTGCAAGCTAGCTAAGTAGGTAGTTCCCTCTTCCACACAACACATGTATGTATCTGTATGCATGCAGCCAGAAAGTCTACGCATAAGAATTCGACGTGTTACATGACTTCTCTCTGCCTGATCATGAGTAGCATCTGATTAACACACAGTGTGCTCGAATTGCTTGGGCGCGCGCGCATTTAGTTACGGTTGAACCGTCGCGGTAGCGGTGTACAGGGTATGCATATCCTGTGCCGTGACGGGCCGTACGTGTACAAGCAGCGCGGAACGCGGGCAGCGCGATAAGAACGTGCCGCGCGCGCGATGCCTCCGTATGTGTGCATGCATGCAGCATGGCACCGACCGTCGCTCTCGGCCGCGGCTCGCGCGGGCGCGCAGGCGGTCACACCATCCCGGCACCCCGCCCCGGCCGAGCGAGCTAGCGTACGACGTCCGCGCGCGGGGTGGCTGCGTCCGGCACCAGCTAGCAGCTCCACATGCGCGGCCCGCCCTCGCGACGTCGCACGTACCACCCCGCGTACGACGTCGTCTCATGGGCACGGCCACAGTGCCCCTGCTTCCCGTAATACAGTCGTGACGTCTACGCCATTGCATTTATGCCGGCTGCCTCCCTGGTAGGTCGCGTTTGCCTTTCGGGATGTGTGCCAGTTTGAGTGTCGATATACATGTTTCGACCATTTCAGTCGGTACCGAAATGGAATTGATAAATATGTTCACTACAACATAAAAGCCCTGTAGAGACACCTATTTTATGGGTTAAAAATATTTTCAATCATCCATATAGCGACATAGAGTCGTTTTTGTAAAGTGTCTCTAGAGCGTCTCCCCACATACCGTGTCAAATATCGTAGAGACGTCTCTAGATCCGCTACCGAGCGACACCCTGTGCCGCCCCGAGCCCCTGTCGACGTCCGATGCCGCCCTCTGCTCCGCGTGCCCGACGCAGCCACGAGCGGCCACTACTACAAAATAGGGTATAAAAGACGTCTCATCACAGACGGTTCATTTGGAACCGTCAGAAGTAGTTAATATCACGAGCGGTTCCAAAGAAACCGCTCGTGATACGCACTCTATCACGCACGGTTTATCACTGGAACCGTCTGTGATAAGTCACACACGGTTCTTATTACGAACCGTGTGTGATATGCTAGACTATCACAGACAGTTTATGACTGGAACCGTCTATGATAAGTCACACACGATTCTTATTACGAACCGTGTGTGATATGCTAGACTATCACAGACGGTTTATCACTAGAACCGTCTGAGATAAGTCACACACGGTTCTTATTACGAACCGTGTGTGGTATGCTAGACTATCACAGACGGTTCGTAATAGAAACCGTCTGTGATTTATCACAAATGGTTCCAGTTATAAACCGTCTGTGATATGGGCGTATCACGATGGTTACATTGCCGCGGAACCGCTGCGTGATAAGTAATCACTGAGCGGTTCCATACCGTAACCGCTCGTGATATGCCTTTATAAGAACCACTAGGGCCCGCCCGTTCTTCTCCCAAGTGCACTTAGCCCTTAAGCTCTCGTGCACTCGTTTCGCCTCCTCTATGGCTCAAATGCATTCACCGGCAGACACTTAAGCTCCCACTACTACGTAAAAGGCCTTCACAGACGGTTCAAAAACACCATCACGAGCGGTTCCGTGAAATGCGAGTTTATGGGTCGATAATGCATGAGGTCATCACAGAGCGGTTTCGAACCGCTCGTAATACTCTATCACAGAGCGGTTTGTAGATGAAACCGTCGTGATATCGATTTCTACAGAGCGATGCGTAGATGAAACCGTCGTGATAGATCGACTACCTGACGATGCGTAGATAAAATTATTCGTGGTGATGGAATCTATCACGAGGCGGTTTCATCTGATCGTCTGTGATAGTCTTTTGCATTGCTAAATCTATTTCTGTTTATTGGCTAGCCTCAGAAAATGCTAGCCATGCCCTCTGAAACAAGCACATCCAATTCGCATTCATTTCAGAAGCACATCAAAATTGCATTTCTTTTAGAAATAAGCACATCCAATTCACAAATCAATTAGCTTTAACCATTAATGTACATTAATTTACACACATGTACCATTATGTTCAATCTATCCCAATCAAGTTCAATCTACACTGTAGAAACTCCCATCTGGATTTATGACCTATCTGTTCAGGAATGACACAAGGTATGATCGAACTTTTATGAGCTCGCTCTGTTCCAAGGCAGTTTCGTCGATGGTGGCAACCTGTCGATAGGAAGATTAAATTCGGACTTATATAAATTGGTAAGTATATATGAAATAATTGTTGAAAGATTGACAAACCTAAGGATCATTGGTGATCGCGGAACCGATGAGTAGTTGCATGTTGTGGCAAACATAGTATCCACAGACGTTGCGGCCCGGCGGCTGCTGGTGGCACTGCAAAAATAGAATTGGTTAGTTCGAGAGGCATTACTACGAAGTGTTATATAGGATTAATGTGTACTAGCTAGCAAGTACCGGAAATTTTTGATCATGTGACAGCGTCCTTCCCTTGATATTCCATCCTCTAGCATGTAACACGTCGAACACCCTACGTGACTCCAAGAAGTTAGCCTTAGCCATTGCAAAGGAAGGAAAGACTACAATAGAGTTTCTATGGAGGAAATGTGTTTACCTGATGATTAAATTCCAGATAGTTGTGAAGTTGTGAGTGGCCCTCTCAGAGGGAATCTAGGTATATTACGTATTTCGTTTTGGTATAATTACAATTAGAATCCGATTGGTACCTACACAGGTATGTCAGCATGGTCATTAAATCTAAGTTCGTGTTGCTTATAAAGTACAAATCAACAAGTATAGCCAGTAGTGCAACACTACTTACTTCTGGTTGTAGGGCAAAAGTACGAATTCCTTGTTGCGGCGAGCCATGAAATAATCTATAACGTAATTCTCGACGAATGTTGCATTCGCCGTGATGCTTTGCTCGGAGACAATGTGTGGGTCGAGGAAATCTACCGGTGATTTCCTTCTTTCGGCTTCAGAGATCATGTATCTATTATACAAAAGCTAGGAGTTATATATAACATTTATAGATATTACACGAACATTGACCGTGATTGTACACACTTACAGCGTCCAGCGTCGTATGAGTGAGACATCGAGCTCGTCGAGGTTGAAGAGACAGAACAAGTCGTCGAAGGTCACCGTGAAGACAGCGTCTTGATACACGTGGTTAAAATGATCCTCCTTGAACTTGACGGTGAAACCCGAGCATCGTTGATCAACCGGCTTGTTGGACTGTTCCATGTACCATGTATGCAATTCCGTACAATCCAGTCCTAGGGTAGGGCTGTCTAACTTCTCAAGCAACGGCTCGCCTAGCTTGAATTTTCGGGCCAACGGTAAGAAGGGGATATTAGGAGAGGACTCGATCGTCTTCGATTTGCCCTTGCCCTTGCTGCCTCGCTTTGTATAGGTCGACTTCACAAGAGTCGACTGAGCACGAGGTGTAGATGCATGTGATGTAGCGGGCCCTTGCCGTGTCAGTCTTGAGTAGCCGGTCTTGGTCGAGTCCCGTGGACTTAATGCCGTTGTAGGACATTCCCATGAAGTTGACACCAGAGCAGGTAGCTCCAGGCAGATGTCCTCCTTGGGCCACTGGATGAATGTTCCAACGGCTTGCCCTAGAGTCATGACCTCATCGTTTGGGGGAATTTTCAGCGGGACGGCCTCGAAATTGGCACAAACACCGTCCACATTCACTTTTGCGAAACCCGGTGCTAGATTTGTACCGTGCACCAAAGCTCCGACACCGGATGGATACACCTGGCCCCAAGCAGCATCTAGGGCAACAGAGACATGTCTCACTTGGAGCTTGCACTTTGTAGCCACCTACGTACATAACGATACAAAATTAGCTATTCCAACAGGCCTATCAATGGATTGAGCATTCCAGAGATAATAATTATTACCTGGATGTCATCGACGGAAAATCTGTCGTCACCTATTGTGGTAGGGTTAGGGTTGGACGCGCAGCTACTCGGATGTTTGGGGGGGCTAGCTAGCAGTACAATAGGGGTAGGGGCTTCCAACTGATTTGGGAGTTGCAATCCCCTAATCCTTTCCTCAAAGGTCTCTATCTGCTTTTGCTCGGATGCACGAATCTCCAATCTGAAGGATTGAGTGACCTCATGTCTGATTTTTTTCAGTGACCTCCTCTCTTATTTTTTTCAGTGAGCTCATCTCTGAGGGATGCACGAAGATCCTCTCGTAGCTTTGCATCGCGCTCGGCTTTGGCTCTCTTCCTACTCGATGCGATCCGAGTCCGCTTGGAACCATTGTTCCCATGTAACAAAAACACGGCGCCTCTCGTGCGGCGGGATGCTCATTGTTTCCTAGGGCCGCAGAGAGTATATCTTCTCCTGTTTGCACTGGAATAAGCCTTGGGAAGATTGTGCACTCAGCGTTATCTGTAATAGCCCGACATGTCATTTCACTTCCTATGAAGTTATGGAGTAATTACAAACTAAGTAGTTCGATATCTTACCAGGCGCTTGGACACTTCCTGGTCTTCGGGGTTTGGAAAGTACGCTTCCCCCGTAGGCCCAATACATAACCTCGCAAATAACCACTGTCGGGAGCGCACATCAGTGATCTCGGGAAATAGCAGGGAGACATTCGAATAGCTTGCCTGCTGTTCCTGATCCCTCCATATCAGGGCTTTACCCGCATACCCAGCGGTGCCGAGTCTGTGGGGGTGCTTGTTTTTTGCCTGGAGGGCCGTGTGCGCCACACTTTCACTCTTAAATTCATCTATCGTCTTCTTTGGCACAAACTCGGCCCAGGACTCTTCCAAGAATGGATACTTGTGGAAGGGCGGCCTCAGATCCTTCTCCACGTAGTTCTTGATAAGCGTGCTCTTGAAGTTCTTCCACGCTTTGCACACTTGTAGCAACGCGTGTCGTCGCACGGAGTCCAGGTGTTCTACCGGGATCTCGAACGATGCGAGAATATCTACCAGCATAGCAGTTTTCTGTGGTCCGGGCACCACCTTGCACGAATCGTAGGTGATCTTGACCCGTTCCCGTGCAACTATTCCGACCATTCTCCGGAATGCAGACGCTGCTCGGCGAGGATTGATAGGGTCCTGCATCGATCGACCTCCGTGATGGTAAATCGGCCGTGGGCCTTTTCGATATTCCTCTTCTTCTACCGCGGTTGGATATTGTTCCAGAGGATGGTGCATCATCAGACACATGGGGCGGCGATGACTCAGAATGAGCGGAAGACATCTTCACAAGAAATAGAACATCATGTGAACAAATCAAATCAGCCTAAAGCTAAGATTTAACATTTGATATTGCTATCAGATGTAGAGTAAGCATCCCAATTAGAGCTCAAGTACAAACCCGATTATCAAAAAAATTTTAGTACAAGACTATTATCATCACAAAGCATTCATCTCAAGCCCACCACACCACATTGCAATATATTCGAAAGCGATATCAAAACAAATACCATATGAATAAGCGACTAGAACAAATACAAATTCCTAAAACAAGTACAATTATCATGAGGACCATGACAGATTATTGATAGAAATAGTTAGGAAAAGGCGTCGAGAATTGACAACTCGGCATTAGTTACCTTTGGCGTCGAGGACAAGGACGAGCAGGAGTAATCTGAGCAAAGGCGACGTCGAAGGGGAGGCGACCTCTGGGAGGAGGGGCGGCGGGCTCGGGCAGGAGGCACAGTGGGCTCGGGAGGCGCGCCAGTTGTAGGAGGAGGCTCGGGGGCTCGGGAGGAGTCTTGCGCCGGAGGAGGAGGAGGCGTCCGACGGAATCGGGAGGAGTCGCCAAGGGCTCGAGGAGGCGTCGAGGCCGAGACGGCGACAGGCTCGGGGGGAGGAGGGCGGCAGGGAGTTGAGAAACTTAATCGTTTGAGAGTGGCGGCGCGGCAAACCCTAGCTAGAGTCCTAATATAAATAGAGATAGACATCACAAAGCGGTTCTAAATTAGAACCAAATGAGGATACACTATCATGAGCGGTTCTAACTTAGAACCGCTCGTGATATATGATATCTGAGCGGTTCTCACTTAGAATAAATGTGATATGTGATGTTTCACGAGCGGTTTTAATAAACAACCGTCGTGATATATATGTAAGACGGTTTGTAGTTCAAACCGCTGCGTGATATTATTTTGTATTGGTTAATATCTAGATCGTTTATTGGCTAGCCTTAGGAAATGCTAGCCAAGCCCTCTGAAACAAGCAGAAAAGACAACAATTAGTACATGTATATACATCCAATTCACATTCATTTGAGAAACAATCACATCCATTTCACAGTACAAATCAATTAATTAACTCAAATGAACTAAAATTAACCATTCATCGTAAGCATACATATATATACACACATTGTTCAATTAATCTTTAAAAATTAGCCTTTCATGATGATCGACGCGTATGTAGCTAGTTTCGTCACGTTCTTCTTCCTCGACCCTTATGCCGTTTCCGAAAGGAGGCAACTCGTCAAATTGATTGTATTCTTCCTCGTCCACTACATTCTCAACTTCGACAATCCTCCTTTTTCCATGAAGAACTACGTGGCGCTTCTTATTTCTTTGGGTCGGTAACATAGAAGACTTGAACAACTTGGTTAGCTAATGCGAATGGTTCGTCTTTGTATCCGACACGTTCGAGGTCCACGGTAGTGACGCCCGCACTTGTCGACCTTCACTGTGGGAGATGGACCCAACGGCACGAAATAGGGGATCTTGAAAAGCACGTAGTCGAGCTCCCATATCTCCTCTATTTGCGCATAGTAGGAGCTCCTCGGCCCATCGATCTTGAATGCATCTATCACGGACACCGCTGATACAGTTAGTGCTTTTTATATCCACGAGCTGCGTATAGAATGTGTACCCATTTATGTCGTATCCGCGCCATGTTACAAGCTGTAAATGTTGGCCCTTTTGCCAACCATGTCGACATATCACTTGACGAGCTCCTAGCAAGTTGCTCCTTCAACCATTGGTTGAACAAATGCATTGTGTTGTCTCGTGATCCAAACATCCGGCCACACGGATTACATTGTCAAGCACGCGTCCTTGTCTTTGGTCGATATCTGAGGACACTTCAGTCATGTGTTGCAATACCGTGAAATGGGCTTGAGCATACGCATCCATATTTGGAGTGATTACTTTCCTTCCAATGGTCCCGATACCCTCGAGCCTCCCCTCATGGCGAGATCGAGGCACACCTATCGGTTCGACCTGAGCCATGTATTCGAGGCAGAACTCAATGACCTCTTCGTTTACATAACCTTCGACGATACTGCCCTCTGGCCGAGATCGATTCCGTACATATGACTTGAGAATTCCCATGAACCTCTCGAACGGGTACATGCTACGTAGGAACACGGGCCCGCACATCTTTATCTCCCTCACAATATGAACAATGAGATGGACCATGATATCGAAAAACGACGGAGGGAAATACATCTCAAGATCACATAGAGTCGTCACCACCTCGTCCTGCAGAGCATCTAGTCCTTCGGGATCGATGACCTTCTGAGCAATTGTGTTAAAGAAATAACACAGCCTCATGATTGTCTCTCGGACCTTGATCGGTAAAATACTTCTAATTGCAACAGGGAGCATTTGTGTCATTAACACATGACAATCATGAGACTTCATGCCAATTAACTTCAAATCTTTTATCGAAACAAGTTTCTTCATGTCGGCGAATAAGGGACGGAACTTTCACACCATGCAAGCACCAAGACAGTTCGGTTCTCTCGGCCTTGGGCAGAGTGTAACAAGCGGGGAAGGTACGTTCGTCTTTATCGGTCCTTGTTGGTGCTAACTCAGTCGATGTCCATATCAACCAAGTCAAGCCGTGCGTTGACACCATCCTTTGTTTTGTCACGAATGTTGAGAAGAGACCAATCAAGGCATCACATACATTCTTCTCTCGTGCATGGCGTCGATTGATGGCGAACTTCTAGGTGCTCCCAATAAGGTAAGTCCCAAAATATTGATCTCTTCTTCCACATGTTCTTCTTACGGGTCCTCGATTTACATCCCTTTCCAAGCACAACATCTAAATCCTTAACCATAGCATACACCTCTTTTCCACTTAAATGCCTTGGAGCTGAACTGTCCTCCTTCTCTCCATCGAATTGTTTCTTCATCCTGCGGTATGGGTGAGCCCTCCGAAGGAACCTACGATGACGCATGTACACGGTTTTATGCGAGTGATTCAGCCACACACTCTCGGTATCATCTAAGCAGTGAGTACAGGCTTTGGTCCCTTTTGTACTCTGGCCCGACAAATTAGCAAGGGCAGGATAATCATTTATGGTGCAGAACAACAAGGAACGTAAAGTGAAGTTCTCTCGTTTGTACGCATCCCATACTTGTACCCCTTCAATCCACAGTATTTTTAGATCTTCCATCAATGGTGCTAGGTACACATCAATATCATTCCGAGGTTGCTTTGGCCCTTGGATAAGTATCGACAACAAAATATACTTCCGCTTCATACACAACCAAGGAGGAAGGTTGTAGATCTGAGGCGTCACGGGCCAAGTGCTATGTCATTTGCTCATGTTACCAAAAGGATTCATTCCATCTGTACTCAATCCAAACCTTATATTCCTCGGTTCCAAGACCAAGTCCGCAAAACTCCTATCGATGTTTCTCCACCGGGCGGAATCAGCAGGTGTCTTAACTTTACATCATTCTTACGCTCCTCTCGAGTGCCAATCTGCTAGCTTTTGCATTCTTTGGGTTCGCAAAACCGCTTCAAGCGGGAATTATAGAATGATACCCGCCACCTTAGCAAGAGGTCCTTTCTTCACCTCGATTCCCTCGTCGTCATCGATTGCTTCTTACGCTTGTATCGGGATCGTTGCACACGGACATACATGCATGTTTGTATACTCGTACTACAGAGGATACAATCGTTCGGACATGCATGTATTCTTTCTACTTCCATTCCTAATGGACAAAGAACCTTCTTGGCTTTGTAGGTGGTTTTGGGCAACTCGTTTCCCTCGAAGCATGTCCGCTAAGAGACCTAATGACTCAAGTGAAACTCTTGTTGGACCAACCGTTGCTTGCCTTCAATTTCAGCGAGTTTAAGCACGGATGACAACCTTGTGTATTCCGACTTGCGGCCCGAACAAAGGTTTCTCCGAGTCCTCCATCAAGCCCCGAATTGAACATACTCCCTCTCATCACGGTTCCTTCGCATCGCTAAGCATCCGATCTAGATTGTCATCGTGCGGCCCTATCCGAATCGGAACCACAATCGACATCATTCGCCAACATATCGTTGACTTCTGTATAATATGCAAATCGTTGACTTCAGATAATATGCTCTTCACCGTGATGGTCCAACATGTATAACCCTTTTTGAAACCCCTTCAATCAAGTGTGCTTCGATCCACGCTCGGTTGTTAAACATCTTGATTCTCGCAATCAATGCATGGACAAGACATATATTCCGCCCCTTATTCAACATATCCTCCTCGGCGGCTCTTGTAAAAGCAGACACGCCATTAATGTACTCTTCACTCACACGGTTCTCGGTGTACATCCAAACCGGTCCATCACACGGTTCGTATTGAAAACCCCGAAAATAAATAAAGGGTGACTTTCGAAAGCGTATTTTACGAGGCTTAATTACGCTTTTTCATTTTTAAATTTTTCGGATTTTATTAACTTACATGTGGGCCCTACTTGTCGGTGACTCATTTTTATTTCATGATTTTATTTATAAAATCTATGGCGATCCCACATGTCATAGACTCGTTAGTTTATTAACTAAATGATTAAAAGCAGTAGGATTTGAAGCTCAAAGCGGGCTTAGGTGACATCGCATTGCTAATAGTCGTGGCTCAAATTTCTAAGGTCGCTCGAGGCGAACCGACGGTGATGTCCCGTGAGGCGCCGAACTAGCGATTTCGGCGTAAACGTCAAACTACTCAAATTAAAGGATGCTTATGCTCCAGTATCTCACCTCGATCACGAGGAAGGTGTCAATGAAAGTCGGGGAAGGTCCAAGGCGGCTGGTCCTCGATCGGTGAACAGAGGCGATGGCGGCAAGCTCCTCGGCGACAATAGCTAAAATGGACCAGGGCGGCTCAGTGAGGTGAGGCGATACTCAAACCGGGCACGGAACGGCGATGGACCTACCATAGCACCAGAGATGGAGATCAAGAAGACTCTGTTGGCCAGGGAGCTATATATGTGTGCGATGAGTTAATTATCACGGACGGTTTTTAATAAAAACCGTCTATGAAGAGCCATATCACAGACAGTTCATGTTTGGAACCATCTGTGAAGTATCACAGACAGTTCTGACCAAAAACCGTCTATGATATTGGGTAATATCACAGACGGTTCATATTTGGAACCGTGCGGAAGTATCACTGAGCAGTTACGACCAAAACCGCCTGCGTGATATTGTAATATCACGAGCGGTTTTGGTAACCGCTCGCGATACTTCACGACGGTTCCAAACATGAACCGCTCGTGATATGACATCTTCTGCTGAGCGGTTTTAGCGCGGAGAATAACATGCATTTGCGGTGGGTAAACAAAAACCGCTCGAGATTGTAGTTTATCTGAGCGGTTTCGATGAACCGTCTATGATCAGGCGTCCAGTATTAGCATTTCCGTAGTAGTGTCCGACACCGACACCGCCGCCTCCGACCTCGATGCCACCGCCCCCAACATCGGCGACGCTGCGCCACCTCAACGCGCGGCCTCCTCCCCGTGTCGGCGTCCTCCCTCTGCACCGGCCTCCTCCCCGTGTCGGCCTCCTCCCCTGCACCGGCCTCCTCCCTGCGGCCCCCTCCCCTGCACCGGCCTCCTCCCCCGCGCCTCCCTCCTCCCCGTGTCGGCCTCCTCCCCTGCACCAGTCTCCTCCTTGCACCGTGAGTTCTTGTGCGGCATCCTCTCTGTGAGTACTCCTATATTATATTTGTGCATCACTTTGGCTATATACTTATGTGCTGGATTGGCTTGAAATTCTATATTAGATTGTGCACTGAGAGATAGCAAAGTGGTTATGTGGGCTCGGTTGATCACTCTGTGATGAATGTCAAATCTGAAATCAATTTGATAATTGGAAACAATCTTGAGCTAAAACTATTGCTTTCGTTGTCGATTATCCTTGTATGAGCTAGTTGATCTTTGTGAGATACTTACATAGTTATCCTCAACTGTGGATAAGGCTTATTCTTTGAAATGATATTGTGATTATCTTGATATCATTGCTCGCTCGCATTTTTCATAACAGATTGCCTTCTATTGTCTCGGTGGATATATTGACTCGATAGTCTTTGATAACTGTGAACTGAAAGTTTATTTTGCTACCGTGAGATAAATTTAACATTCAACAGAAAGTTTTAGGTTGACTCAAGATCTGTTTGATAATTGTTAAATTTGATTAGTGAAGATATATTGATCGATGTAATCGAGATTGCAAAGGTTAAATCCTTTGCATCCAGCATACTGAGAGCACTCTTTAATATCAATACTCTGAGCATTTTGTATGACATGTAGATACTTCATATGTATATGTTGATTTAGTCATTTAAATGCTTGCAACAATCCTATGTTGATTTGGTCATTTAAATGCTTATATTGTTTTGTCAAAGTCAATTAGTGAAGAGTATAGACTGGTTAAGATGGCAGAGGCGTCGTCTTCGCCACCGCCACCGACGCCGCCTAATGCGTCTAAATTTCCATCGACGATAATGATACGTAAGCGAGATGGCAGAGTAAAATCGAAATTGCCTGCGGGTCGACCGATCATCACAGAGGTTAGTGACGTTGGGATCCCTCTGAGTCCCCAGAGATCAGCGGCGAGATTCCGGACCATCTACATGATACTTGCAAGGGAACGGGTCCCTATCACCACACCAAGCTGGAAGTCTCTGACGAAAGAACAGAGAGGCGCGCTGTGGACAGAACTTTCAAGCAAGTTCACTATCCCAGAAGCAGACATGGCACGCGTGGAACGGCAGGCGTTGCTCTCGATGGATAACGCGTGGAGGACCTTCAAGAGCATTCTTGTCACGAAGTACGTGAACACGGGTGAGACGCCCTTCACGAAGTATGGATTCTTGATGCGGAAAACATAGGACGACTTTGTAGCTATAAAGACGATGACCGAATTTAAGGAGTAAAGTGCGGCGCACAAAGCTCTCTAGGCACGAAACACTCACCCCCACAGACTCAGCACCGCTGGTTACGTGGCTAAATCCAAGCAATGGGCGGCGGAGGAGGAGAATGCAACCGGCCATTTCTTGAGATCACAGACCCGCGTTCCCTAAGCTGGTTAAAAGCGAGGGCAAAAGTCTCATCTTGGCAAAGATCTCTTTCACAAACCCGCAGAGACAGAAGTGTCTCAACGTGTGGTATATGTCGAACTACCTAGTTGTTAATAAGTCCATAACTTCATAGTGTCTATAATAACATGATGACCTCTTGCAGCATGAATTGACTGCCCAAACTTCCCAAGGCTCCTTCCAAGCAGACAGGGAGAAGGATATGCTATCTACGGCCCTAGGAAACAAGAAGCACCGGGTCGCACGCGAGGCCTTGGGGTTACCGTACCTTGGAGTTATGGATTCTGAGGCGACTACGACACGTATAGGAGTAGAAATAGATCCAAGGCCGAGCACGAGGACCGGTTGGTACAGATGCTTACTGCAAAATTTGAAGGACAGATAACACAATTGAAGGATCAACTGAATCAACTCTTGAACCAGTCGCAAGCCGCCCCCGTTATTTTGGGAGCCAGTAGCGTCACGTCCACGCATAATTCTGAACATGATGACGTTCAATTACCTATTGACGACATCAAGGTAATGTACATATCTGGAATACTCCAAAGATAGACCTATAGGACGCCTTAGCTAATTGTGTATCGTTTTGTAGGAGCCGATGCCTTGCAAGCTCCAAGTGAGGATGGTTGGGTCTATTTCTATTGAGGTGGCAATTTGGCGTATCCATGCCAGAAGGGACAAGAAGATGGTGCCCGGTGGCGCAGGTTATGCCAGGGTCTAGGTGGACATGGTAGATGACAATTTCATGGCCGTCTCGCTGGAGATTCACCCGAACGAAGACATCAGAACACTAGGGGATGCCATGCACACTTTTATCCAGTGGCCCAAGAAGGATATCGCCCTGGACCCAGCAGTGCCGCGATCTCGATACGATCATTCCTCTCCAACGGGACCCTCGATGACTCCACCTCATCATCCTTCGACCCAGAAGACCACCTCATCGGTTCCCGTAGAGAAGACACCGAAGGAACAAAAAAAGCGTACCGCCGTATCGGTTCCCGTAGAGAAGACACCGAAGGAACAAGAAAAGCGTGCCACTGTATTGGTTCCCGTAGAGAAGATGCCAAAGGAACAAGAAAAGCATGCCGTCGTATCGGTTCCTAAGTCGTCTCGCAGGAAGACGCTGTCAATCGTTAAGGCCAAATCGAAATCGATGAACATTAAGGCGCCTCCCAACTCCGGGAAGTACTCCATCGAAAAACCGTTGTGCTCCAACGCAGAATTACTCCGCAGTGGACTAGCTTGTCAGGCTTTGCATGCCTAGTACATGCAGAAGACCAAAGAAAAGGGGTGTGATACTGGAATCACCATCAGGTACAAGAATGAGCATTTCTTCAACGGGCCGGGCCACTTCGTCGTGGGCTTCAACGACTTGTACGACCTATTCAACCTCGTTGCTCTCGACGCCTCGCTTCTACGATGTTGGACACTGTAAGTGTGTGTACAATCAAGTTCTGCATTCACGTAATACCGATAAATATAACAACTCATTGCTTATGTATAGATACATGATGAACAAAGCCCGGGAATGTTCCGAACCGGTGGGTTTCCTCGACCCACATGTGGTCTCTATGCAAACCATCGAAGCAGATACATCCTTCGTCGAGAACTACATAACGGCGGGATTGCTTTGTCAGGACAACAAGGACTACATAGTGGTGCCCTACAACTAGGGGTAAGTGCTTCACTACTTGTTATATAAATTTCATTTGTACTTTATACGCAGCACGAACTTAGGTTTAATGACTATAGCGACATACATGAGTAGGAACCACTGGATTCTTTTAGTCATTATACCAAAGATGAACAATGTAATATACCTTGATTCCCTAATCAGCAACGAGCACGACTTTAGCATTCTGACAGGAATACTCAACAGATATGCTCATTTCCTCCATGCATAACTCTATTGTAGTCTTCCTTTGTTTGAAATGACCGAGGATAACTTTTTGGAATCATGTATGTCGTTCAAAGCCTATGTTCGCGACGGAGGACTATACAAGGGGGGATCGAATGACACACTAACACACAGGACGCGATTTCCGGTATGCGCTACAACACAATAATGCTATATCATACTTCGTAATAATGTGTCTCGAACTGACTATACCTATATATGTAATTCTATTTTTGCAGTGCTACCAGCAAAAAACTGATAAGCTATGTGCATTCTACGTTTGCCATCATATGCGGCAAATCATTAATGCTAAGATGAAGGATCCCCAGGTTTGTCAATCTCGAAATAATTATTTCTGAATTATAAATTTAAATATATATGCTTACCACTTTACTCTTGCTAGCGACAGGGCTTGATGATAGAATCAGATGCACTCGTTGCGAGCGATATCGTGGACGTTCGAGGGAAGCTCTGTGACTTCATCAAGACAGATATCATTAACCCTAACGGAGACTTTCACTCCGTCGTCGACGCAGAGTTTCACCCCATCGGCACCTCTTAACCACGTGCAAATAAATGATTCAATTGTAATCCAATTGTAGCTATAGCGAGAATACTTGAACAAATTCTTTTGTAAATTATTCTGAGTAATGATCACTTTGAGTTATCAACAATTGATTATCTGTGATGTATATGTTTTCTGCATGCTTGTTTTCAGAGGGCATGACTAACAATTCCTAAGGCTAGCAAAAAAAAATGGTTAGAGTAATGAACTATCACAGACGGTTTTTTGATAAAACCATCTGTGAAGGTACGTATCACAGACGGTTTTTAATGGAAACCGTGCGTGATATGCACTTTACTGACGGTTTTAACAAAAACTCGCTCGGTTATTCAGATCCTGAGCGGTTTTTGAACCGTTTGTGATAAACTTTATTATCACAGACATACAAATCTGAGCGGTTGAAAATAAATGCGTGATGACGGTTCCGAACCGTCTGTGATGAGGCTTCCTGTAGTAGTGGGCTGCCCGTGAACTCTACGCCCAATCGTCCCCGAGTTCCCACCAAGCCACACCAAGCCACCACGCAGGGGGGTGATGTTGAAGAAGTTGGGAGATGGAGAGACAGGCGTGGGGCGATGGAGAGATGGGTACGCCGAGAGATTTTGTGATGCCATATAAAATGTCTTGAGAAGCGTCTTTATATATGATGTGTTTTTGGTGCAAAGACAGATATAAAAACGTCAAAACAAAAACGTCTTTACGTGATAGTTTTGTTATAGTGCGCAGCAGACTAGTTAACCGAGAGCAAGCTAGCTTTGTCAAATCGCGGTGCATGCGATCAATCGTGAGAGAGTGCAAACAGTTAACTTTTGTTGGGAACTCCTGCTCGGTTCCATTCATCAGCTGTTCGATCAACTTGGAGCTGTTATTGCTTGCGTACCGATGGAAGTGGTCACAAAGTGGCGTGGTACGTACTAATGTACTACCCAAAAGGGCCTAGTGGCCAGCCCTCTCCCAATTTTAAAGTCGGGTGTGTGTAGGCATCTTCTAGGTGTTTTGTCCCCAAAAATCATTTAAATTTTTAACCATTGGATAGATGTCCTATCTCCCCCACTCCTGTGTAAATGTAATTCATTCCTCTCTCATGTAACCCTAACCCTAGTCCCTGTGTCACCGCCCTCTCCTCCGATTCCATGGGCAGAGGCGCCACTACCGGGCCGTGATTTCACCCACCCTAATTCTATGTTTGGGGCTTGGGTGAACCTGAACCATAATCTGGTGAATCTAAGCCCTAATCTCCCATTGCCGGTGATAAGGATTTTTTTTATCAAGTCAACCTTTTCATTTAAAGTCAGAGTCTCTGTCAAACCAGACCCACATATCAAAAGCTCACTCTATAACGGTTATGAACCTACGACATGTATGAGTCATGAGACGGCCAGCTATGGACATCACACGACCAGCTATACGATTTTGGGTCATCCCCGACCAGCAAACCAGTCAGAAGACATAACAATTTCCCACGTGACTAACATGAGAGCGTTTATTGACGCATCTGACAACTTACGACAATTGATTCAGAAACGTGACGGCTGAAGTCTCAAAAGAGGAACGTGAATGAAGATAAGATGATGAGGACATCAAACCTAAGGATGCAACCACTGCTTCGACCAGCTGCACTGCATCCTCTACATCAACAACATCTTCTCCGATAGAACTACTTTCGGCTACTGCAATACCATATTACCCAATTGGATGGTGCTACGTCTACATATCATGGTGCCACGTCTACATACCATGGTACTATGTTTACATGCCATGGCGCTACTGCATGTGCCAAGCAAGAGTTCAAACTTGATACGTTTTGAAATCTAGTTCGGCCTCCAGAGACAGTACCGACTTCAAACGTGCATAACTTTCACATACGGAGTCCGTTGAAAGTCCACGAGTACTTGACGGAAAGCTTATTTCGTCTTCTTTCCAACGGATTCAGCCTCACCTCTAAATTCCCTCTGTGCACGTCTGAATCACCAAAAGAAGATATCGTATCACCTGTTTGGGCCAATTTGGGCTTTGTAATCGTACTCAACTTGGCCCATATGCCGGCGGGCCACCTAGGGGGTGTGCACTGTTTATGTGAACAGTAAACACGATTAGTACCACCCCTTGTTTCTTTTAGATTTGTGGCTCCTCATCCCCTATTTAAGGAGACCGCACCCCCTCTAGTTTCCTTGGATTTTGTTTATGTTTAGTTTGCCTTTGTTGCAATTTGTATCTTTTGCGTGTGTCGACTATATCATCCAATCAAGATCTTTATTCAGAATTCCAACTCAATTCAAATATTTCACTTCCTATTTGCAATTTCAGATTGCTTTATCTTGTTCTTGCGTGCTTCTTCGATGTATGTAGGAATCGACCTTCGTGATCAGATCATCCGGGTATTCGTGCACGGTTGATAACGACTTATTGAGCAATTCGGCGATTGCGTGGTTTCGAGCTTTGCGTGTTCGTAGCCAGGATCGTGAGAGTTGAGCGACTACTACCGAACTTATCGTTTCATCGAAAGATCGGACCAAAACAAGGACCTTCGGGTTCATCATAAGAGGCGCCTTTAGTGGCATTAATTGTCTCCCCTTCAATAGTTACAAAGGGGTAGCCACGTATTCTGCAATAACATATTCATCATTCAACATCTTCATAACGCTACGATCATCGATCAATTCTGTAGCATCCTCATTTTATTCTTATACATTCATTGTGTTCGCCGCAATAAAAGATCTTCATTTAGATTATGCTCTTATATCATTTTCGCGGATAAGCTCGACAGGGGATCACGTGTCCCAGTCGGAGATAAAGAAGACGCCGTAGAGAGCACGAATTGTCACAGGGGTCGAAATATCATAATTTCAGATGTTTTTTTTTAATTTCATCCGGGTGATGCATGCTTATTCAAAACTCTTTCTACTGTACTGACGGTTTTCCCTTTTTTTCCCCTTTTTTTTTAAAAGAAGACAACTCTACAGTTGACAGTCGAGATAGACGGTACATCATCACACATGCATGCACCAGACGAACATGGCGCATGCAGAAGTGCAGATCATATGACGCGATGCGCCAGGGGCCGCGCGCGCCGATCGATCTCGGGCCGGCCGGCACACGGAATTCCTGCAGCTACACGATACTGTCGAATCCCTTGGGGCATGCTCCTTCACTCCGAATCTGCAACAACTACCCTTTGCCATGGGCATTCAATTCCCCCACGAGGATGCGCAGCGGCAACCGAACCAAACAGCCAAGAATAGATTCACAAATCACAGGCCTACGACGTGGCCGCTGCTGGTTTTTATCTTTTTACTACCATATCAGTACTTCTTAATCTTGGGTACGAATGTAGTACGATCTACAACTGGGAACTATACTGTATGGAGTACATTGTTGAAGAAGTGTAAACAATTATCATACTGTATACTACTTCATTGAAGAAGTGTACATAAGTTTAGGGGTGTCGTTGGTTACGACACGACAGCTGCTTAAGGCATCTCCAATAGTTAGAGATAATTTTATCTTTAACATATGCTACATCATCTTTAGAGACAATATCTCCAATAGATAGTCTCTAGTGCACTCTCTAACATTTATATTTTATAATTTTTTTGAAACGGACCTATATATCAACTAGAGTAGATTAATGTATTATGTCTTGTTTTGCGTGCATGACAGTCTCTTCAGAAATAGACGATGTGTGCTCTCTCTCCTTCTTCTCTCTCTTTCACGTAAAATTTTATTAACGTGTCATAGCTAAGAGACGATAATAAATATACTTTTGGAGATGCTATAAGTAGGCGGTTTGGATTCCGATTTCTTGGATTTCTATTCGCTCCGGATAAATTTGGGGGTGGCAATATATGGGCAAGATTTAGGCCACATCTGGGATAGGACTTAAGTAGCCTGGTGGCTTTGTTTGGGCTTTTAAATGGGCTAGCCTTTCCCCAGACTGGTCATCAAATGCGATGAGTTTTTTTACCAAGTTTTAGAGTTTAGGCCAGGCCAGCACTGCAGCACAGGCCGTGAGCCATCACAACTCAGAAATCAAACGAAACGACGCGGGTGGCCGTGGGCGGGAGGGCGCGACGGACGCGATGGAAACTGCACGCAACCCGACCCCGACGCGGTGGGCGCGGCGGCTTTGGAGGCCGCGCGCGCGGGGGCGGGGCGGGTGTTGTGGCAAGGACGGTGTGGCTTGGCTTTACGAAAGGCCGCGGCCCGAGGGCATGAACCGGTGCGCGCGCGCGGCCGAAATTACGGGCACGAGAACTGACCCCCGCGGCGGCTGTGCGTGGGACGGCGCGCGGTCTGTCTACGGCGGGGGAGCGCCCGCGCAGCGGCATCGAGATAGGCAGGTTCATGCATACACTGAAAAGAGGTTGCGTTGCACGCGAGGGCCCGAGGCGGGCAATGCCAAGGTCGGCCCGGAATTTAAGGCTCGCATTGGCTGCCGCCGTAGGTAAGGTCGACAGGATAACGTAAAGGTAACACAAGTCAGGTCAATGACGAGCATTCGATGCGGCCAACCTTGCCTGCCCGCCCAGCCAGCCGGACAAATTAAGGACTGCAGGATCGGGGCAAATTATTTGTGGTCAAACACAGGTAGATCGCGAGATGCTAGCTAGCTGATAGCGAAAATAAAACGCTGAGGTAAGATAGGATAAACAAATGACACGCCGGAGACATGCGTAATTGTTTTCTAGTTTCAAAAAGTTTTCCGATCAGTGAGAGGTATGTTGATAATTGAACATACAAAAACAGAACAAATTAGAGAACGTTGGCGCGCAACAGCTGAAGACTCTAATTCGTTCCAACTCACTGAACTCCGACGTTGTGTACTTGACAAACAGATCGAGCTAGCTAGCTAGTTCAACAAAGCCAAAGGAATCAATTGTGAAATATGGGCAATATTTTAATTCCAGATTTTATTATAAAGAAAATATCACAAATAACTAGAAATACATAAAGCGATACTAACAGCAGTCAACTCATTGTACTTCTAAACATATACAATAATATGATTATAACAAAGTAGTTTGGTCGCACAATCAATTTTACAATCGGGCTTGATAAAGAACAGGAATCAGTGCATACTCGATGCAGTGCAGAACGTAGATGAAGCAGCGCAGCGAGCGGTCGCGCAGATGCGCTACCTAAAAACCTTATTGTCGTTCCGTGCAGGTGAACTCTGCAACAAAGGCCCGAAGATATCCGCTCACATTTCTCCCCGGTGCACGCCGAGAAGAAGGGACGGTTCGGTTCGACAACACAACACACCAACACAGATAAACAGAGAGGAAGCAAAAGAATGGGAGGAAAACAACTTGTGTTTTGGTATGGACGTCTCTAGAACCTTTTAAGGTCAAGACAATTACTCACACTACTACAAAAAGGCAATCACAGATGGTTTTGATTTAGCAACCGTCTGTGTTACTAGGTGCGCTAAAAACCGTCTGTGAATAGTTTATATCACAGACAGTTCATGTTGAAAACAGTCTGTGAAGTATCACAGATAGTTCTTAACAATAACCGTCTGTGGTATTGCTACATATCACAGACGGTTTTTTCTTAAAACCGTCTGTGATAATTAACTCATCACAGACGGTGCGTCATTTTGCTCGCTTACTGATCATTCGGTGCAGTGTAACTCCTCAATAGAGTCTTCTTCTCTATCTCTGGCGCTATGGTAGCCGCGGGAGATCTCCAAGCCCGGTGAGTCCATCGCCACTCTGTGCCCAGTTTGAGTATCGCCTCACCTCACTGAGCGCGCTCGTGTGGTCCATTTCAGCTATTGTCGCCCACGCCGAGCTGTCACTGTGGACCTATCTATCACCACCACTGCCATCGATGCCAACTCTTCTCCGATGAGTCCTCGACCCCACCAAGGTCGATTTCCCCACCTATATGTCCCCCCTAAAGCAGTGCATGTGCTTCATTTCAGTTTATTTCCACCGAGAAGACCTGTCGCCGAGGAGCTTGCTGTCGTCGCCTCTGTTCACACACGACCAGCCACCTTGGACCTTCCCCGACTTAATTGACGACTTCATTGACAACTTCCTCATGATCGAGGTGAGCTACTAGAGCATAAGCATCCTTTAATTTAAGTAGTTTCGGGCGTTTGCGCTGAAATCGCTAGTGAAACCCATGGCACCACCATGAGACATCACCGTCAGCTCGCGTTAGGCGACCTTAAGGCCTCGAGTCACGACTATTAGCAATGTGATGGCACCCTGAGCCCAATTTGAGCTTCAAATCCTACTGCCTTTGCCTCGTGCGCCCTGCTTCCTTTCCTTCTCTCTCTCTGACTAGTGTGGGACCCACGAGATTAGGAGATGATTAGCACTAAATGATAGTGGTTAAGTGTAGTGAGGGTATAAAAAGTTTAACAGAAATCTAATTCAAAACGTATTTTAAGAGAAACTGACATGTGGACCCCAGCTGTTGGTGGGTTAAATCAAATCAGTATTTAATCATTTAGTTAATAAACTAATGAGTCTATGACACGTGGGACCGCCATAGATTTTATAAATAAAATCATGAAATAAAAAGATGAGTCACTGATAAGTAGGGCCCACATGTAAGTTAATAAAATCCAGAAAAATGTATAAATGAGAAAAGTCACCTCGAGTTCAGAGAAAAATACGTTTTCTCTGTTAGAAAGCGTAAGCCTCGGAAAATACGCTTTCGACATTACCCTGTTATTTATTTACAGGGTTCTCAATACGAACCGTGTGATGGACCGAAGCTGGATATACGCTGAGAAACGTGTGAGTGAGGAGTACATTAATGGTTGTCTGCTTTTACAAGAGCTATCGAGAAGGATATGTTAAATAAGGGGGCAGAATATATCTACTATCCATGCATTGACTGCGAGAATCTGAAGATGTTTAAGAACCGAGCGCAGATCGAAGCACACTTGATTCGAAGGGGATTCAAAAAGGGGTATACACGTTGGACCAATCACGGTGAAGAGTAGATTATATAGGAAGGTAGTAATAACAACATCGCCGACGAAGTCAACGATATGCCGCTGGATGATATCGATTGTGGGTCCAATTCAGATAGGCTGCACGATGACAATCTGGACCAAATGCTTCGTGATGCAGAAGTGAACTATAGTGAGAGAGAGTTTGGTAAATTTGATGGTTTGATGAAGGACTCGGAGAAGCCTTTGTTCCCGAGCTGCAAGTCGGAATACACAAGGTAGTTATCCGTGCTTGAACTGCTAAAATTGAAGGCAAGCAATGGTTGGTCCGACAAGAGTTTCACGGTGTTGTTAGGTCTCTTAGCGGACATGCTTCCAGATAGAAACGAGTTGCCCAAAACTACCTACAGAGTCAAGAATATCCTTTGTCCATTCGGAATGGAAGTAGAAAGAATACATGCATGTCTGAACGATTGTATCATCTACCGTAAAGAGTACGCAAACATGCATGTATGTTCGGTGTGCAATGCATCCCGATACAAGTGTAAGAATCAATCAAATGACGGCGAGGGAATCGAGGTGAAGAAAGGATCTTCTGGTAAGGTGACGTGGTATTTTCCTGTAATTCCCCGTTTAAAGTGTTTTTTTGCGAACCCAAAAGAGGCAAAACTGCTGCATTGGCACTCGGAGGAGCGTAAGCAGGATGAAAAGCTAAGACACCATGCTGATTCCACCCAGTGGAGAAACATCAATAGGAGGTTTGCAGACTTCGGTGCGGAACCGAGAAATATAAGGTTTAGATTGAATACAGATGGAATGAATCCTTTCGGTAACATAAGCAACCGACATAGCACTTGGCCTGTGACTCTCTGTATCTACAACCTTTCTTTTGGTTGTGTATGAAGCAGAAGTATATTTTGCTGTCGATACTTATCCAAGGGCCGAAGTAGCCTAGGAATGGTATTGATGTGTACCTAGCACCATTGATGGAAGATCTAAAAATACTATAGATCGAAGGGGTACATGTATGGGATGCGTACAAACTAGAGAACTTCACTTTACGCTCTTTGTTGTTCTGCACCATAAATGATTATCCCACCCTTGCTAACCTGTCAGGCCAGAGTACAAAAGGGGCCAAAGCATGTACTCACTGCTTAGATGATACCGAGAGTGTGTGGCTGAAGCACTCGCGCAAAATCGTGTACATGCATCACCGTAGGTTCCTTCGGATCGCTCACCCATACCGCAGGATGAAGAAATAATTCGATGGAGAGAAGGAGTATAGTTCAGCTCTAAGGCATTTAAGCGGAAAAGAGGTCTATAATATGGTTAAGGATTTAGATGTTATGTTCAGAAAGGGACGCAAATCGAGGACCCATGAGAAGAACATCTAGAAGAAGAAATCAATATTTTAGGACTTAACTTATTGGGAGCACCTAGAACTTTGTCACTGCATCGACGTCATGCACGTAGAGAAGAATGTATGTGACAGCTTGATTAGTCTCTTACTGAACATTCGTGACAAAACAAAGGATGGTATGAATGCACGGCTTGACTTGGTTGATATAGACATCAGACCTGAGTTAGCACCGACAAAGACCAATAAAGGACGAATGTACCTTCCCCTGCTTGTTAGACTCCGTCCAAGACCGAGAGAACTGAATTGTGCCAGTGCTTGCATAGTATGAAAGTTCCGTCTGGTTACTCCGCCAACATGAAGAAACTTGTTTCGATAGAAGATTTGAAGTTAATTAGTATGAAGTCTCATGATTGTCATGTGCTGATGACACAGATGCTCCCTATTGCAATTAGAAGTATTTTGCTGATCAAGATCCGAGAGACAATCATGAGGCTGTGTTATTTCTTTAACACAATTGCTCAGAAGGTCATCGATCCCGAAGAACTAGATGCTCTGCAGAACGAGATGGTGACGACTCTATGTCATCTTGAGATGTATTTCTCTCCATCGTTTTTCGATATCATGGCCCATCTCATTGTTCACATTGTGAGGGAGATAAAGATGTGTGGGTCTGTGTTCCTACGTAGCATGTACCCATTCGAGATATTCATAGGAATTCTTAAGTCCTACGTACGGAATCGATCTCGGCCGGAGGGCAGTATCGTCAAAGGTTATGCAATCGAAGAGGTCATTGAGTTTAGCGTCAATTACATGGCTCAAGTCGAGCCAATAGGTGTGCCTCGATCTTGCCTTGAGGGGAGGCTCGAGGGTATCAGAACCATCGGAAGGAAAGCAATCGCTCCAGAAATGAGAGCGTATGCTCAAGCCTATTTCACAATCTTGTAACACATGACTGAAGTGTCCCCATATATCAACCAGCACAAGGACGTGCTTTGGCAACAGAATCCGGAGTGGCCGGATGTTTGGATCACGAGACAGTACAACAGTCGGTTCAACCAATGGTTGAAAGAGCGACTCGCTAGGAGCTTGTCAAGTGATATGCTGACATGGTTGGCAAAAGGGCCAACATTTACAGTTGGGACATGCCAATGATACGACATAAGTGGGTACATGTTCTATACGCAGGCTCAGGATATAAAGAGCACTAACCAGGACAGCAGTGTCCACATAGATACGTTCAGTACCTATGGGTTGAGGAGCTCCTACTATAGGCTCATAGAGGAGATTTGGGAGCTCGACTACGTGCTTGTCAAGATTTCCCTGTTTCGGTGCTGTTGGGTCCATCTTCCATAGGTGAAGGTCGGCAAGTACAGCGTTATTACCGTGGACCTCAAACGTGTCAGATACAAAGACGAACCATTTGTACTCGCTAACCAAGTTGTTCAAGTCTTCTATGTAACCGACCAGGCAAATAAGAAGCGACACGTAGTTCTTCATGGAAAAAGAAGGATTATCGGAGTTGAGAATGTGGTGGACGAGAAAGAATACAATCAATTTGACGAGTTGTCTCCTTTCGGAAATAGCATAAGTGTCGAGAAAGAACAGCGTGGCGAAACTAGCTACATACACGTCGATCATCATGAAGGGCTAATTTTTAAAGGAGATAAGCAAGTGGAATGATGAATAAAATATTTATGTAGGACCAAATAGGCGACTAGAGGGGGGTGAATAGGAGCACGCTTAATTTTTCATTTTGATTAGGTTCAACACAAATATCACTCCATTAGCTATAGAAGCTATGAAGATCAACACACAAGTACTGCAGAGGACTTGTGTTGAATCCAAATCAAAACCCCAAGCGAAAAACCAAAACTAGAGATTAAAACCCTCGGGAGCGGTCTGACCGACGTATGTGGCGTGGTCTGACCGAAGCGCGGTCTGACCGGGGTCCAGACTAACCGATGTATAAATTTCGATCTGACCGGCCGCACGATGAACAGAACAGATAGCCCGAAAAACGAAACTCAAATCGATCTAACTTTTGATCTACATGACCAAACTCCATCAAACTTGAGACACACCTTCTCTAAGATATTAGGAACATATTCCAATCAAGGATCGTAAAGATCCATGCCAAAGTTCCTACCTTTTTCAGTTTGAACGAAGAGTGCTCCAAAACCGAGTCAAAATCGAAATATGATCTAAAGACTTGCTCGTGGGTGATTGATGATCAAGATGATCTTAGATGTGTCCCCATATGTCACAGCAAGCTAGATCACGGTAAGAAACCAATAGAAAACTTGCGGATCAAAGAATGACTCAAAATCACCAAATAGAGAGAGAGAACACAATGAGACTCATCTTTGAGAAATCATGCATAGATTGATTTGTAATTGGGAGGGTTTACGGCCACTCCATCCAAGAGGACAAGAGCTCGATCCATGAGCACACCATCAACTTATCTCTCTAGAACCCTAAGCATCTCCTTTCCTCTCTAAGTCCCTAAAACCAAACT
Source organism: Phyllostachys edulis (assembly GCA_036346405.1). Classification (NCBI taxonomy): domain Eukaryota; kingdom Viridiplantae; phylum Streptophyta; class Magnoliopsida; order Poales; family Poaceae; genus Phyllostachys; species Phyllostachys edulis. Next base: position 40,911,738 of record CM070561.1, read on the forward strand.
AGGGTTTTCCAAATAAAGTCCTTAAGGGTGCTGGACAGCAGTCACCCCTATTTATAGTGGAGGCCTAGCTTCTAGAAGAGTAAACCCTAATGGGCTCCCGTTAAGCCCACCCACAAACGGGTCACACACGCACGCATTTTAAAGTGTCGTCTTCAACTCCTCTTGACCTAACCCACTTCTCCATGCGTCGTCTCGCGCCGTGGTTTAGCCAAAAGGTTATCAAGGCGGTATTTTGGTGAAATTACCAAAATACTCCTTCTCGATCCTTCTCCGAAGATGAGTCCAATCTTGGTGAAGCAAACTCTTGCTTCGCCACGTGTAGGTTGATCAACGGCTCTCATCATGTCGGCAAGTCTCTCCCGTCCGGCTCCCGCCGAAACCACCATGGCACTTGCACTGACCCCCGCGACGCTTGATCCAACCTGTCGCACCGAACTGCCCGTTCGGTCACCTTTGTCCAATTTGCGCCATACTTGAATCCATTGACCTCACCCGGCATCCTCGATCGTTCTGAACCTCAGCTCTCCAAGCTTAGTCCCTGTCATCCTCGCCGTTGACCATCATTGACCTTCAAGCGTCCTGCACAACAATAGACAAAGAAAACGATTCCGGGAACAAGTTCTTCATAACTTGACCCACGTTAGTGAAAACATGCATTATGCAACACATATGCACTGAAACCCATAAACTTGACCTATCCCAAAAATCATCGCCACCAATTGGCCGATGAACAGCACAAAACCGGCCAGACCGCCATTCATTGGTCGGTCAGACCGCACCAGGCCGGTCTGACCGCACCTATTCTAACAGAACTTTTAACTTCACCGAAAACACACAATTCAACAAACCTTCAATGTCATTGCCAATTGTAACATCATCCTAAGATCATGAGCATATCCCCATGATATCCACAGTTTATGTGTCATATGTTCTGAATTTGTATTTATGTATATGAGAATGTGTCATATGGGGAGTTGCACAATGTAGATTGAACTTAATTGGGATAAAATTGAACTTAATGGTACATGTGTGTATTTGTTCATGAATGGTTAATTTTAGTTCAGTTGAGTTAATTGATTTGTGAAATGGATGTGCTTGTTTCTGAAATGAATGTGAATTGAATGTATACATGTACTTGTCGTGTTTCTACTTGTTTCAGAGGGCACGGCTATTTCATGAGGCTAGCCAATAAACGGAAATACATTTAGCAATACAAAAGAATATCACAGACGGTTCCTTAGGACAAACCGTCTGCGATACTATATCAGTAGCTATCACAGACGGTTTGTAGATGAAACCGTATGTAATACATAAGCTATCACAGACGATTTGTAGATGAAACCGTCTGTGATAGATAAGCTATCATAGCCGGTTCTACTGTAGAACCGTCTGTGATGTCCAACACTATTTATATTCGAACTCTAGGGTTTGCCCGCGCCCCCCACTTAAACAATTAAGTTTCTCTAATTTTCCCTGCTCCCCCGAGCCTGTCGCAACCTCCTCCTCAAGCCTGGCGCGCCTGCTCCCCCGAGCACGAGCAGCTGCCTCCCCGAGCCCGACGTGCCTCCTCCCTAAGCATGCATCCTCCCCTCCTCCAAGCATGCATCGTCTCCTCCTCTCCCGAGCCCGCCACCTCCTCCCCAAGCACAAGCCGTCGCCTTCGCGAACCCAATGCCCCTCCTCCCCTAAGCCCAGCGTGCCTCCTCCCTGAGCCCGCCTCCTCCCCTCGCTCGAGTACGCGTCGCCTCCTCCTCCCCCAAGCATGTGTTGCGTCGCACATTGCTAAGATTGCTCAATGGCTTTGATTGCCATATACTTCGTGAGCTTCACAATATTTCAATTTAATTACCCAGTTGCATTTGATATGTTCATATTGCAATGTGGTGTAGTGGGCTTGAGCTGAATGATCTGTGATGATAATAGTCTTGTACTAAAATTGTTTTGATAATCGGGTTTGAACTTGAGCTCTAATTGGAATGCTTATTACTGTTGATTGATCTTTAGCATTTAGTCTGTTACTTTCGGCTGGTTAATTGGTTGAACCTCCAAGTTATGTGATCCAATTCATAATACATGCTATTTTGCCAGTAGATCAAGTTTTGTTGGCTGACTGGAGTGTTGTTTTGGTGATCATTTTGCTTTGATCTCTTGTTGACAGAAAGTATTATCTGTTGTCTTTTGTTTAAAGATCATGTCGGCAAATAAGTAAAGCACTATTTTAGAGCTCAAAGTTTGAATTAATATTGTCTTCAATTAATGAAGAGTATAGGGTAAGGTAGTGAGAAGGCCAAGATTAAATCTTGTGCAACTCTACATCTGAGAGCAATAGCAAAATGTTAAATCTTATCTTTATGCTGATTTCATTTGTTCACATGATGCTTGTGTTGAGCATATTATTTGTTTTAAATGACTTAGAGGATTTGCATGTTTATATGTCAATTATGTCATTTAATTGGTGTGTATTCCCATACACACAGAGAATTTTATGATAATATGTTCATGCGTGTCAGAACTTCTATTTCTCGTGAAGATGTCATCCGCTTATTCTTCGTCATCGTCGCCTCATGCGTCTAATGTGCCATCATCTGGAAAATCCAAGCGCAAGGAAAGAGGAATATTAAAAAGGCTCGAGGTCCGATTTACCATCACGGCTGTCCATGCATCTAGGACCCCTCTGAGTCCTCGCCGAGCAATGTCCGCATTCTGGACAACGGTCGAAATAGTTGTACGCCAACGGGTAAGGATCACCTACGATTCGTGGAAGGAGTTGACCGATGTTGAGAAAGTCGGGCTGGTGACGGAAATTTTACGATCGTTTGAGTTCCCGGAACAACACCAGGACTCCGTGCGACGATACGCATTGCCAGCGGCGTGCAAAGCATGGAAGAACTTCAAGAGCACGCTTATCAAGAATTACATGGAGAAGAATCTGACGCCCTTCGAAAAGTATCCGTTCGTGGAGGAGTACTGGGAAGACTTTGTGGCGAATAAGACGACAGATGATTTTAGGAGCAAAAGCGCAGTGCACAGGGCCCTCCAGGCAAAAAATATGCACCCCACAGACTCGGCACCACTGGGTATGCGTGTAAAATCCAGCAATGGAGGGACCAGGATGAGCATGCAAGCTGGTGGGAGGCCTCCCCGCCATTTGCCGAGATCCCTAATGAGCGCGCCCAAAACTGGTTAAGAGTGAGGTCATCTACCGTGTCTTCAGGGTCCATCTCCTTTCCAAACCCCGTAGATGAGGAAGTGTCTCAGCGCCTGGTAAGATATCGAACTATCTAGTTTGTAATTACTCGATAACTTCATAGGAAGTGAAATAACATGTCGGACTCTTGCAGGAAGCGCTGAGTACTGCATAATCTTCCCAATGCTCATTCCAGGCAGTTAGGGAGAGAGATATACTCTCCGCGGCCCTGGGAAATAAGGAGCATCCAAGTCGCACAAGCAGCCTTGGTCTTTATGTTCCATAGAAACATGGATTCCCAGAGGACTCCGGGGCGTACCGGAGTAGGAAAAGAGCCAAAGCTGAGTGCGAAGCACTGCTACAAGACGAGATTTGTGCATCCCTCAGAGAGGCAATGCGAGATGTCGCACGAGAGGAGATCCGTTTATCCCTCACAGAGAAAAGGCTTAGGGGAAATTAGTTGGAAGCCCCCACCGCTACTGTGCTAGCCATCCCTCCCAAACGTCCGAGTAGCTGCGCGTCCAACCATAACTTAGAAAGCGATGACAGATTTCCTATTAATGACATCCTGATAATAATTATTATCTTTGGAATGTTCGATCCATTGATAAGCCTGTTGGAGTACCTAATTTTGTATCATTATGTAGGTGGCTACGAAATACAAACTCCAAGTGAGATGTGCCTCCGTTGCCTTGGATGCTATTTTGGGCCAGGCGTGTCCATCCGTTGTCGGGGCCTTGCTGCACGGTGCAAATATAGCCCCGGGTTTCGCAAAAGTGATTGTGGACGGTGTTCCTGCCAATTTTGAGGTCATTCAGTTGGAGATGCCCCTAAAACGACGAGGTCGTGACTTTAGAACAAGAAATTGGAACATTCATCCAGTGGCCTAAGAGCGACATCTGCCTAGAGCTACCTGTATCGGTTTCAACTTCACGGGAAGTATTTGCGCCAGAGCTACCTACACCAGAGTTACCTGCACCGATGCGGCAAGGGCCCGGTGCATTAGGTGCATCTACACCTCGTGCCCAGTCGACTCTCGTGAAGTTGACCTCTAAAAAGTGAGGCAGCAAGTGAAAATCGAAGATGGTCGACTCCTATTCTGATATCGCCTTCTTGCCGTTGGCCCGAAAATTTGTGCTAGACGAGCCGTTGGTCAAGACGGTAGAGCGCCACCCAACCCTAGGAATGGCTTGCACGAGATTGCATCTATGGTACATGGAACAGACCAACAAGACGGGTGGATAACGATGCTCGGGTATCAACATCAAGTTTAAGAAGGATCATCTTAACCGCGTGGGTAAAGACTGTGTCTTCACGGTGACCTTCGAGGACTTGTTCTTTCTCTTCAGCCTCGACGCCTCACTCATGCAATGCTGGACACTGTAAGTGTGTACAATCACAGTCAACGTCCGTGTAATATCGATAAATGTTATATATAACTCCTTGCTTTTGTGTGTGTGTGTATGTATGTATATACATGATTTCTGAAGCCGAATTAAGGAATTCACCGGTAAGATTTCTCGACCCACACTCGGTCTCCTTACAAACCATCAAGGAGAATGCAAAATTCGTCGATGATTACATGATGGAGTCATTGCTGGCTTACCGCGATAAGGAATTCATACTTTTGCCCTACAACCAGGAGTAAGTGCTGCACTAGTGGCTAAACTTGTTGATTTGTACTTTATAAGCAACACAAACTTAGGTTTAATGACCATGGCGACATACCTGTGTAGGTTCCACTGGATTCTAATTGTAATTATACCAAAATGGAATTCCCTAAAGAGGGCCAAACACGACTTCACAGTTGTCCGACAATTAATCGACGGGTAAACACATTTTCTCGATACATAACTCTATTGTAGTCTTTCCTTCTTTTGCAATGGCTAAGGCTAACTTCTTGGAATCACGTAGGTCGTTCGCCATGTACTTTGCTACAGGAGGGAAATCCAAGGGAAAGATCATGCGACACAATCTAAATTTCCAAGTATTCGCTAGTACACATTAATACTATATAACATTTCGTAGTAATGCCTCTCGAACTAACCAATTCTATTTTTGTAGTGCCACCAGCAACCGTCGGCCTGTAACATATGTGGATACTATGTTTGCCACAACATGGAATTACTCGTCGATTCCGCGATGACCAATGATACTCAGGTTTGTCAATCTTGCAATAATTATTTCATATTTATCAATTTATATATGCACGAATTTAATCTTTCTAGCGACAGGTTGCGAGCATCGCTACAACTACGTTGGAACAGGGCTAGCTCATAAACATTCGATGACAGTTTGTGTCATTCTTGAACCGTGAGGTCATAAATCCAGATGGGAAGTTCCACAATATAGATTGAACTTGATTAGGATAAGATTGAACTTAATGATACATATGTGTAATTTGTACTTGAATGGTTAATTTTAGTTAATTGATTTGTGAATTGGATATGCTTATTTCTGAAATGAATGTGAATTAGATGTACACATATACTTGTTGTGTTTCAGCTTGTTTCAGAGGGCATGGCTAGTTCCTGAGGCTAGCCAATAAACGGAAATACATTTAGCAATACAAAAGAATATCATAGACGGTTCCTTAGGACAAACCGTCTGTGATACATCAGATCTCACAAACGGTTTTATCTACAAACCGTCTGTGATACATCAGCTATCACAGACGGTTTCATCTACAAACCGTCTATACTAGTAAACTATCACAGACGGTTTCATCTACAAACCGTCTGTGATAGTTTACATCACAGATGGTTCGAAAATCATCTATGATAACCTTATTTCATTATCGAATTGATAAACTCGCATTTTACCACGTAAACCGCTCAGTGATTACGCTTTTTGAACCGCTCGGAAGACCTTTTTCGTAGTAGTGTCTCTAGTAATTTTATAATAAAACACATAATTAACCACTAGTAACTGCTAATTGAAAAACTAATTAATGATAATTAGCAAAGGTTTATCACCGCCGACTATACCTCGTCTACAGCCCGACGAGTGACCAAACGAGTCTTTCGAACAATGTAGTTGACCAGTATCAAAGGAGAGAAAGAAATGGATGGTTAGCAAAAGAAATGTTTCACGACATGTTTGCGATCGCAAGTCACAAGTCACACGAATATACGCGCGTGCGTGTGACTTTAGCTATAGTCCTCCTCATGTCACCCATAACATATGTCACATGTTTCAAGGGGAGGCAAGGACTACACCTTATAAATTATTATCCCGCTACCTGGCTAGGCAATATAGGACTAAGCCATATATGCTTTGAATTTTAAGGAGTGAACAGACCTTTACACTTATAAGCCCAATTCTAACATGAATTACCATTACAAACTACATTAATTCACAACCAATTACTTCTCGACTAGTTTTACATATCAATTTAATTCAATTCTTGTGATCATATATAGAGGTCTTTTTCTTCAAAAGTAAAATAGAAAAGTTAACATCGCACAGCATTACAAACCCCATCTACCAAGTATGGTGAATCGATGATGCTGGCTCTAGCCCCGTGGCCAGGTTCCCTTCTGCAAAAATGCAAACACATTCCAAACACTGTTACAAACGAATCCATCACAATTAATCGATTAATACATCGTTTTGCTAATCAGCATCAGGGTATGTATAATATGAGATGCTTATATACGAGTACTTAAAGAAAAAGAATATAGCCGTGTCATCAAGTATCTATGTAAAAGTCATTTCCACAAATACAAGTATCTGTTTGGTAGGTGTTTAGATAGTTGTATTATCAATAAATTATATATAGTTATATAGATAAGCATCTCTTAAGCACTAGTGCTTAATCAAGTATTAATGCTACAAAATAAACATCTTATCTATCCTACGTGATAAGAAAAATCAGTTTTTCTTTGCTAAACACCATTCTAAACACATGCATCGTACATGCTCTTAGGGAGCTAATTAATCACGTAGCGTACCGTCAACGTCGGCGTCGCCAGCGAGGCCGTTGTCGTGGCGCTCGATGCACTGGAGAATGTACTTGAAGGTCTCGGTCTCGCAGGGGATGGCGAGCGCGCCCGCGTGCCGGAACCCGAACTCCTCCTCGGCCTTCTCCAAAGAAGAATGAACACGGGTGCCCTGTAGCTCGTCGATCACGAACCGCCGCTGCCCGCCCCACGCACACCGGCAATACCCTAAGCACGTCCGCGGCGCTTCCGGGTGGCGCCTCGCCGTCCGAGTCCATCGTCACCGTCCTCTCAACCGCCGCAGATCTAACGGCGGATCGACGCCACCGCCGCCGCTTCTATTTCGGCGCGCCCGCCAAATCTCGCCAGGTTCCCTCTTCGCTGCACACCCGACCCTGGCCATGGTTCCGCCACTTGTGCAAAGACACTATCGAGGCGGGTTTTGTCGAGTGCTCACAGACTTCGGCAAAGGCAGCTTTAGACCTAAAAGCCTTTGCCGAGTGCAACACTCGCAAAGAGCCTCCGTCGAATCCTTCCAGAAGGCTTCTTTGCCGAAGTGCCAAATTTCGCACTGGCAAAAGGCTTTGCCGAAAGTGCCGCTTGGGCACTCGGCAAAGATTTGACGCTGTCCGCCCGGCAGACGCCGCCTATTTTTTGCCGAAAGTGCCACGTAACCCAAGACTAAGCAAAGCGTGTTTTTATTTTTTTTTAAAATTTTCTTTGCCGAGTGCAATGGGCATTGCACTCGGCAAAGCGTGTTTTTATTTTTTTAAAAAATTTTCTTTGCCGAGTGCAATGGGGATTGCACTCGGCAAAGCGTGTTTTTTATTTTTTTAAATTTTCTTTGCCGAGTGCAATGGGCATTGCACTCGCAAAGCGTGTTTTTATTTAAAAATTTTTTTTGCCGAAAGTGCAATGGTCATTGCACTCGCAAAGCCACCTCTAAAATTCCTTTTTTTTGGTTTTTGCTTTTCCATTTAAACAACAATGCATATATATATAATAGAAACCACAATTCAACAAAGAATAAATTACAAACCACATTTATATATTACAAACGCACCAAATTTGTCCAAATCCACAATTTATTACAAACCATAAGTTCATAGTCCACAAGTTCACAAGTTCGATACATAAAACTACTCAAGAACGGCCACGGCGATCATACCGTCAAGTAGATCCCGGCGATCGTCTCAAAAGCGGATGGTCTGACGGCGATGTCGGCGACCGACCTGGTTCGACGCTACCGATGTCCGCAGACAAAAAGAAGATATTGCACGGAGTGACAAGATAAAAATGTAAGGAGTTTAAAGAAAAGTTGAAAATTTTAAGAAGACCTCCTCGCACGGGACGCTTCCAAAACTCGCAAGAAAAACGCTTCGCACGAAGGTCGACAACCACATTTCCGCACGAAGGCCGCCACATCAACTAACCCGCACGAAGGCCCACACATCAACAAATCCGCACGAAGGCCATCTCTAGGTTTGACACTAAGCATGAGCACGTAAAGTAAAACATACTCACCGGAGTAGACTGTGGTGGTGGCTGTGGTCCAAGCAGGTGTAGTGGGATCTGCCAACCTTGTTGCTCCCCAAGTTGTTGCACGAACCTGAGCAAACCTTCTTGCTGGGCCTCAACAGCTTGTAGCCTCTGACGCTCGGCCTCCCGGTCGGCTTCCTGGCCTCTCGCTTTGGGTCTGGTTGTTGCACTTCTACCGCAACATTTGACCCCAATGTTTCAATATTGTAGAGCTAAGGAACGTTAAAGTCAAAGAACGCATTTAATGAAACCGAATACTTACTCGAGTGCCGCCATCGCTTGTCGGCCGTTGGCTTATGGGCACGCTTAGAGCTCGTGCTCGCCGCCGGAGGCGGTTCAGAGGAGGAGTAGAGCCGTGTTGAGGACGCCGCCGCCAAGCCGTAACCGCCCATGCTTCTTGCCTTCCCCACCCGCATCACGATCTCAGATCAAGGCGCCTCGGTCCTCGGATCGTAGGCCGCCCAGATCGACCTTGCCGCCTGTAAGAAGTGAGGCGGGTGTGGACGCTGGAGTTGGTGTACGCCCGCCCGTGATCCGGTTGTACTCGATGTTGACCTTCTTGCCGCCCATGGGCCGAGCAACGCCGTGAGTTGGCCAATTGGTGGGCACCGGCGCCGCATCGCGAGAAAGACAACAACATGTGGTTAGAAATCATGCACTGAGCGGCTAGATTAGATAAATGGTGCGACTTACATATGTCTTTGCATACTTGCCGAGGCCGGCGCCGCTCGATGGTGAGGGGCACTGCATCGCCGTCGCTTTCTCTGGTGCTCTTCCGCCACCGCGCCAAACCATTTCTCCACTATAGCACCAAAGAATCGGGGTGGTGGCGACCACTTGGAATCGCCACAAGCCATCAAGATCAAATTAGGCATAGTTAATCTCAAAATAAATCAACAGAGATGGTTTTCTATTTACCAAGAGGTACCGCCTCCCTTGTCGAATCTCTCTCTGTCTCCTCGCCTGTTTTGTTGATTCTTCTACTAAGGTAGGTGGCGTTGTAGTCAACGTATACCGAGGCGGGCCTCAGAATACAAGTCCGAGACACGCCTTTTACAGAAGCGAAGCCACCGACACGCCTTGCCTCCTGGCCCTACCGGCATCTCAAGAAGTCCTCGCATAAAGACACGAGGTATCCATTATTTTATTTGAAGAATGTCCAATGAATGCAATGAATGCAATGAATTGAGGCTTACCCACAACTCCGAAATCACCCGATCCGCCAAGTTTCAGGCGGAGCATCGGTGGCGACGAGGGCGAGTGGTCGAACGAGGGTACCTCCGGGTCCTCATCCTCGACGTCCACACCAGCCAGGAAGTGTTCCTCGCACGTAAGTCCTGTGATCCCATTGACATTGCAGCCGACCCTCCTCCACAAGCATCCGCCTCGCACAAGTGATCCCATTGACATTAGCTCTTATTATGATTTTTCAACATATCAAATGAAGAACATATGAAGTTACTTACTTATCCCCCGGGTGCAATCGGGCGGCGTCGGTGCAATCGGTCGCCGAGCGGGCCGACCTCGCAAGTAGGGTTTCGAGGCGCTTGAGGAAGTCGAACCCTCCCTCCTCGGACGCAGCGGAACCCCTCCTCAGACGCTGCGGTGAACGGCGCTGTCGTGACATCTCGCGGACCCGCATGATCCTCACCCATCAGGCGAGGGACGCTGCTGTCCCTAGAAGTGCGCGAGGAGCCAAGGTCGTGGTCGGTCGACGGCTCCCGCCTCGGCCTCGCCTCGACCTCCTCGCCTCTCGACGCCTCCGCCGTGGCGTGTCCTCTGGCGTGTCCTCACCGGTGGCGTGTCCCTGCCTCGAGTAAGTCGATCGACACCTCCTAGTGGGCCCCATCACCGCAATTAAAAAGAATAAACCAAGATAGTACAAGATAAACGAGAAGTACTTAGCAAGGGATGCAAAATAAAGAAAATGTAATTACAAAATAACATAGTATTACATGTATTTCTAATATTCTTCATGATCGGATTATCCGGACGATAGGTATCGCCATCACTATGAAGAGCCTCCAAATCGTCAACAATTTCATCCTCATCGCTATCATTGTCAAGTACAAGTCCGTCAAGCATTTTCAAGTCTCTGATCATGCACCTCATCGCAGCCTTCCTCGCCAACAACCCATTCCTCGCCTACTTCCATTTCAATCTCTCCGTTAAGTCTATCTCAAGCATCCTCGTAGCCCTCGCCTTGTTGATAGAACTCCCGCCATGCGTGGGTGGGTTCAAGTTGTAATCATCATCGCTTGGGGAGGACATTTACCATGTGGTGATACTTGTGCACAATATACCAACCTCAAGACGTGGGTCGGTTTTGCAAGCATATGGACAATAATAAACTTGCTCGGCTTGTTGAGCCACAATATAGACATCATCTCCTCGGATAGAAGGAATCTGCCTAGTTTCGACTATCCCAAATTTAGGGACTTTTTCGACATCGCAGATCAAACCACGGCATTTGAATAAGACGGCTTAGGTGCTTTTTTCACCATGGAATTCGAGTCAGATATTTCTTCAATCGCGCCATAATAGTCCTCTGCGCCACGGGCGAATTACTCCGGCGAATACTCCAAAGATTGGTGGTCCTTGATTGGGCCGACTTTTCTCGTAGCTTGTTGTGTGAAAGCGATATCCATTCACGCTATAAGCGTTAAATGACGAGACCTTATAGTCAAAGCCTCACCACTTGTCGTAATTCGACACTTATAGACAAATCACTTTGGCATCGCAAGCTCAAGCAAGAGAGAAATGAAATTAGGCAACTAGGAACGCCAAAATTGAAACGACCTAAGTTGGTCAAGGTACCTTTCTTTGGAACCATGTAATGAAATCAAAGTAACCATGTTGAAGAAGGGTCTCGCTCATGGTCAAGGTGGCCTTGAAAGATGCCAAGATTGATCAAAAATTCCTCGACCGACAAGCAACAAGGTTGTTGGATGCGTAAAATTTACTGAGTATGTAACAAGTTCGCTGGAGAACTTACCCTCGATACTTGTCGACTTCGCCAAGGTTAGTCAACACGAGAGCATGATCTTGCGCCACTCTTCATTGGTCACCTCTTTTTGGTCAGCTTCCACTTGATCTCCCCGCTGTCCTTTGAATAGGCCGAGGGTCGATTCATTTTCGCCCTCGTTGTAACGAGGGGTGGGTTATGCACGCTAGGAAGCTTCTCACTATAGTACAATGTTGTGAAGTTTGACACCTCCTCACTTAATGAATGCCTCGCTATGGAAGCCTCAATCCGCCTTTTGTTTCCACATTTCAAGTAACGGCCTTTAGACATCTCTCGATTGATAGCACCAACTGCTCAAGACGGCCCCCATTCGCATTCTCGCTCGAGGTGCAAAATCAAATGTCAGATCGACAAGAAAAAGCCGTGGAAAGATCTTCCAACTTACAGAGCAACTCGGTGCCGCTTTTTCCAACTCCTCAACCACTTTCAGAGATATCTCCTTGGCACAAAGTGGCGGAAGAAAAGCTCACCGCCAAAGACCTTCCAGACATGCTCAGGACGAGCCTCGAACCATCGACGGAAGAAGCCGCCAATCCATATGTGGAAGTCATGACTCTTCATCCCTAAGACTCGCCAAGATCTCGGGTTCGCCTCCTCGATTCACGCAAACCCATCAGGAAACTTAACGCTCAGATCCATTGTATCACTTCCGCCCCCGTGCTTTTTTTCCAAGACGAATCGCCTTAGGCCTTTTCCATGGTTTGTCGCCTCTTGGAGGCAAGATTCCGCAGCCTTTGGTCCGTCGTGATAGTGTTGCCATGTCTACTCGCCTTAGGGTTGTCCTTTGTCTTGTCGTAAATGTCCATGAGTGTTGCCCAAAGTGCTTCGCGACATTCTTCTCAAGGTGCATTACATCTATGTTATGTGGAAGGAGAAGGTCATCAAAATAGGAAGCCTCTCCAATCCCGACTTATGAGTCCACATATGTTCCACACCATAGCCCACAAAGCGATCTTTGTTTGGATTATCTTTCTTGGATTAACTTTCTTTCTTTTACCCTTCTTGGATTATCTTTCTCACGCAGGTAGCACGAGAGCATCTATCCGAGCATGAACTCGGCACTAGTCATCTTCGAGGTGCAGTGGTCGGTCACCGTGACACCTTTCGTGAAGTTCTTGGTGTCTCCTCCAATGCATGGTCAAGAGGAGGAACTGCCGATGCTTGTCGAACGACGAGAACTTCCCACCCTTCTTCAACCAAATGAATCAGAGAGTCGCTTTGCATACCGGCATGGAAACTTCCGTGGACACACCAAATGGCTAATATCCCATACGCCAGAAGTCATGCATGGAGTATCGTACCAAACATACATTCTCAAGTTCTTCTTTGTAGCTCGGTCAGAATCCATACGCCTTCATTCCAAGCCTTGATCAATTCATCATAAACAGTCGCATGTACACACCCATTTTGTTTCCGGTGTTCAGAATTATCAACGCCAAGAATATGTTTTGTCGTTGAAGTAGGGCCCTGGGGAGATTGAGGAATAGCTAACACGGGCCAACAAGTGTATGGGGCCGACATCATTCCATAAGGATTGAACCCATCCGCTGCCGCCGCAACACGCATATTACGCCTCTTCATCTTTGCCACGATGGTTGCCATTAAAGCTTTTCCATGCTTCACCATCCGCTGGATGTACCATCTTGTCGATTGTATCGAACGCCATTCTTGTGCCATGTCATCTGCTTTCATGACTCCTGGACATGAATAGTCATGGAGCCTCGGATGATCGGAAGGTGTCTTAGGACTTTCATGGGGATGTCCTCATTCTGCCTCCTTCTTTCCATCACCTTTGTCTACCTCCACATACCTAGAGGATTTACACTTTGGACAAGATTTTGCACCCTTGTGTTCTTCCCTAAATAGGACGCACCCTTCAACAACAATGTATCTCGCCATACGGCATCTTCAAGGTTCAAGGAGTCTCGTTGACTCGCATAAGCCGCTTCGGCAGATGATGACCTCCCAAGCAAAATTTCAATAATTGCCATCATAGCATCGGCAGTGCTCGAGTCATGTTGTGCCGACTTCAACCCCAAAGAGGCGGCCAATGGCATCCAGCTTGAGAAACCGTTGTCTTCTCATGTAGGACCTTCGTGTCGAATCCAACATGGCCAAGAACGCCTTAGCGCTTGGCTCGCTCCTCCTCCTCATCCTCCCCGCCGCCCTCCGTAGGCTCGCTCAAAGAACGTCAGATCCTCATAGTCACCTAACCATCCTGTACCCCGCCATCACCGTCAAATGCCTCCAAGCGCCGCCTCACGGCCTCCTCTCTAGGACGATAGGCTTCACCATGGGACACCCACCGGTATAGTTTGGCATAAATCCATACTTGCAAAGATGTCGCACCATGACTTCCCTTGTTTTTTCTTTTCTTGTTTTCACATTGGTCGCAGGATGTAACGTGTCTCTCGCTTCCCTTAGTCAGCTTTAAATGCATGGTCCAAGAATTTCTGCCTTATCCATCCATTCACGGGTGATTTGAGCCTCGACTTGGGCGCCCCTGTACATCCACTCACGGTTATCCATGCTCTACTCCGATCCGAGACATTTTTCTGCAGATCTGCACGGCGAGATGAGGTTAGTTTCCATGCTCTACTCCGATCCGAGATGTAATTTCAAGAAGATTTTCTCACGTTTCTCCGATACACGCCCCGAAGGGAGAGTGTATCCGGAGAACAACAAATAAGCGGTCCTACTTTAAGATAAGAATGTATCTCTAGTGATGCAAGCATAAGAACACATGTATTAGCTATGCATTTCTATACCGGAATTGTTACTCGTAGTTTTAGGCATATGTTGTATAGTGTGATCATTGCTACACTTAAAAATGGTATGTGTGTATACTAATTGGTTTTTCCCTGTTGGATCTAGGAAATATATTGACCATCTTCGACATTAGATATCTGGGACATATCCAGTGAAAACTATCATTTCGATGAAAGCTTCAAAACCATTTTGGTTCCAGATTTAGGTGCCAACAGAGGGTCAAATAAACATGAACAATTCCTAAAAAAACGAAAGGTTATACTTATTTTGCATCTTCTTCTTCTTCTTCTTTGAGAGGGACGTATTTTGCATCTACAAATTGAATATTTATTTATTTAACATCGGATGGATTTTGCTGAAAACATGTCAATTTTTTTATTAAAAAAAACTATTAAATCTATATGATTAATGGAGACTATTTAATCAACAGTACCTCATTTGGCATGCATTGCAAGTAACTTATTCAGCACTACAATTTTGTTTAAACTCAACATTCTGTTTAAACTAACTATAATATATGTGATGGTTTTTTATCATCAGATCGTGTTAGAAAACCCTAGATATATATATGGCACATGTCTCTTCTTTCTATTAAGAAATTTATATGCAAATGAAATCAATATTTGTATATACCAATTAATGAGATAATGTTTTCGAATGATAGATGTAGGTAGAGTTTCACTTACAAAATCTTCAAATATATGAAATCAAACTTCATATATACTACTCCTACAAGAGTTCAATAGTGAACCATTCGTGATGGAGAATCGGTGACATAAATTATCTATCAAATCATCGCTATCTCATCAATGTAAATGCATATGCAAAGCTAATACTACTAGCATGAAGGAGGCTTTTTGGGAAGCAAAGCAACGAATCGCTTTTATTTGTAAATGGAGTAAAATTGTTTACCATGCAACTCCCAAGACTAATGGCAATCCACGCCACTCCAAATGAAATAATAAATGGAGAAACTATTTGCTACTCGAATAAAACTGAGAAATTAAAGAATTTTTCAGATGTAAAACTCGCATCAAATTTATGAATTGGGAGTCACTAACCTTGGTCGAATTCACCGCAGTTGGTCGATTCACCAGTGCGTGAGCGCCACTGTCGCCACGACCGCATGAAGAAGAGATCCGCCTCGCACTGATGTCACACCAAGACTCCCAATGACCGCAGGGAGGCGGCGAAGAGGGGTGGCACAACAGAGGCGGCGCACAGGGAAGGTGGTGGCGGAGGTGGGGCGCGGCTGCAGGCCAGGCTGTCTTGCAATGGGCCAAGGCGAGTGAGGCGGCGGAGGGGGGGTGTGACGCGCCAAGGGAGATGGCGTGGAGGAGGTGCGGGCGGAGCGCGCCGCGTCAATGGCGGAAGGTGGCGGAGGAGGCGGGTGGGGTGCTGCCAAGCCAAGGCCGGGCGGAGAGGAGGTGGGGTGGGCAAGGCCATGCGGCCGACCGGGAGGAGGCGGCGGGAGGCGCATCAAGCGGAGGTGGCGGAGGCGGGAGGCGGCCGACCGGGAGGAGGCGGCGGGAGGCGGCCAAGCGGAGGAGGCGGGAGGCGATCAAGCGGGAGGTGTTGCGCAGAGGATGGAGTGGGGAATAACAAGGAGGCGGCGTGGGCCGGGCCGACTTGGTGAGCCTGCCTTCGCGAAAGGCCGGGCCGGGCCAAGACTCAAGAAAGGCTTTTGTTTTTTTTAAAAAAAATTTCTTTGCCGAGTGCCACTTCTGGCACTCGGCAAGGACCTCTTCTTGAGCCAGGGGTGGCACTCGACAATTTCAATTTTTTTTTGTTTTTTTGCCCCATTAATTTTTGCAGCCTTTGAATATTATTTAAAACTCAATGTTTGAAACTGTTTGTTATCGCATGTAGAGTTTGTAAAAAACCTGCATATCGATCCTAAAACTGCAGACATCTCACATGATCACATGAAGATGTCCGGTTTTAGGCTTCCGACGCCGCAACTTGCTCGAAACCTTCTCAATTTTTACCATAGACTCTACATGCGATAACACGACGCCTCGACAAGTTTCGCCATTTTCGAGTTCGCTCGATTTTATATAATTTAAATACACTTTTCTCGCAGTACCTCGCCATGTTACGCCAACAAGATGCTCGAATTTCATGTGAGTTCCTCGGATACGGCCTCAACATACACCAAATATCATGAATATCATTTTTGAACGACCAAATTGATTATTTCATGCACTCAGCTCAAATTTGAAATATTCCATAAAATTCAACTAAACAAAAAAACTAACGAAATATAGCAAAAAAGTCAAAATTGTCCCAAATTTGAACATGGAGTTTTAAATAATGTGGGAAGGCCTCACAAAAAAATGGGTCAAAAAAACAAAAAAAAAAAATTGCCGAAAGTGTTAGCCCGCACTCTAAGAAGAGGTCCTTTCGAAAGTGCCAGAAGTTGGCACTCAAAGGATCTTTGCCGAAAGTGCCAACTTCCGGCACTCGCAAAGTTTTTTTTAAAAAAATTGACGGCGGGCGGGCTCTACAGTCAAGGGTCATTTTTTGCCGAGTGCACTCTTTTTGCCGAGTGTTGCACTCGCAAAGAGGGCTTTTGCCGAGTGCCGCCTTTGCCGAAAGTGCCGTGCACTCGAGGCACTCGGCAAAGTTACTCTTTGTCGAGTGTTAGACTTTGCCGAAAGTGCCACCCGCCCGCAAGACTCGGCAAAGAGTGGCTTCGCCGAGTGCCCGATTTTTGGCACTCGGCAAAGCTGACTGCACTCGGCAAATCTGCGTTCTCCCGTAGTGGCAGTTCCCGCAGCCGCACGATCTGCTTGATGCCCGTCGCCCCCTTCGTGCCGTCGTCGCCCATTAAGTACGTACGCACACGGCACCGTACACCTTCACACCTTCACAGTAGTGATGGCTTTCTTGGATCTTGAGATGGAATTAATGCTCGGAGATGCAACAATAAACGATTGAGAGGGTGGCTTGCACGAACTAATGGAGGTGATTATATAATCAAGTCGTACTCGTACGAGCCAGAGGTAACATGGCGGCATAAAATAGACTAAATAGGCAGCGCACGATGCTGCGTCCGTCTGGTAGATGTTTTTTTAAGCTATGCGTCTATATATTGATGTTTCTCTCTCTTAGCAGAGGCAAATCAAAGGGAGTTTCACAGCAGGGGCAAAAGTAAGGAATCTTCATCCACAATAAATAGGGATGCGATATAGGATTTTAATGCAGACAGACAAAATTGGCATGCATTTTGTACTGTGAGTCTTTGGCTCTAAGCAATTTCGTTGGAATGGTAGCAAAACGTAACTGTATTTCAGCGCCTTTTTTTTTATGTGTATAACAGCATTTGTAGTTTAACCAGGAAAATGGAAAACATGCTAGTATCTGCTGCAAGCCTAGCAATATGTAGTGCCAAGATAACATGGTACCACTCATCTGGGGATAGGATAACAGCAAGGGCGAAACAACGATAGCAATGATATCATGTACATCACAGGAACTATATAAGCATCCACATAGTTTTTTAGATAGCATATAATGTTTGTAGGTTCCAGTTCGTAGAATGTAATAGGTCTAGCTTTGTGCGAACTGATTTGACTAAAACATGACAGTACTGGACACGACTCTGAAGATTAGCAAGCATCTCTGAAGAAACATGTGCTTTTAGTTTGTTTCTGATATGCATGGCAATCAAATCATTGAACATATCCGGTACCTATTTACCTACAATAACTATGTTAGTTAGGAATATTGGTTTAAAAAATAGGCGAACAATGCAATCAGAATGCAGGAGCTAGATATCTCAAACAAATACTGCTATGAAACTATGGGGAAAAGGAAAGAGGAGAACAAGAGGGAAAACAAAAGCTAAAATATATATAACCTTGTGAAAAATCTGGGAAGATTACAAACACAGAGTATCTGTCATGGGCACCTCGGTTATGGAAGTATTGAATATTGGTTAAAATAGGTTCGACAAAAAGATACAATAGAGACAATCCAGCGCAATCTGACAGCTAGTTAGAAATAAATGTGCAACTTTGAAGCCCTATTGATGTTGAGAACCCTGTAGACAAAGACAATTTTTCACATTTGATATCTAATGAAAGCATATGACATCTTTTACCGATTTGACTAAAAGATGGTAGATACTGGACATGGCTCAGAAGATTAGCAAGCATCTCTGAAGAAATCTCTGCTTTCAGTTTGTCTCTGACATGCATGGCAATCAAATCATTGAACATATACAATACCTATTTACCTACAGTAACTATGCTATTTAGGAATATAGGTCTGAAAAATAGGTGAACAATGCAATCAGGAATGCAGGGAGCTAGATATCTCAAAGAAATATCGCTATGAAACTATGGGGAAAAGGAAAGAAGAGGACAAGAGGAAAAATATAACCTATATATATATATATATATATATATATATATATATATATATATATATATATATATATATATATATATATATATATATATAACCTTGTGAAAAATGGGAAGATTACAAACACGAGTACCGCTATGGGCACCTCAATTATGAAAGTCTTGAATATTGGTTAAAATAGGTTTGACAAAAAGATACGATAGAGACAATCCAGCGCAATCTGACAGCTAGTCAGAAATAAATGTTCAACTTTGAAGCCCTATTGATGTTGAGAACCCTGTAGCAAAAGACCATTTTTCACATTTGATATCTAATGAAGGCATATGACATCTTTTACAATATTTTAATCCAGCATACAACCAATGCAATGGTAGTGTCGTATAAACAAAAGTACTCTAGTGTATTGCTCTTGTGTAATCCTGAAAGCAATCAGCTAAATTTAACTCCTTTCTATTTATGGCCATCTGGACATCTAAGTTCAAATCTGCCAGCACAATTCTTCTTTCTACAAAACGCAATGCAATACCTGCAAAGATAAACATGACTCAATAATGAATCAATTATGAATAGGCAAAATTATAGCTTGCAGATACCTCATTGGAAGCACATGAGGCCTTTTGTAATTAGTAGGAGCAGTCGAGCAACATCCTCATGGGCCAACAGAGGTAAGTTAATTTCTACTCCATGCAGCTGTCATTTCCATGTAACTTAGAATTACAAAATATTAAAGAAACTCAAATCCTTTAGCTGTCATTTCCATGTAAATCAGAATTTAAAAATATTGAAGTAATTCAAATCCTTTTGAATCATTTGATCTAGGCATGACTGAAAGTAATAGATCCTCTAAGGGAAAAAGGCCAAACAGCAATAGAATTTTGTAAAAGAAATGCATTGGCATTTCGAATGGGTGGAACAAAGAGTCCCATGTGCGGCTAACTGTCAATGAGTAACACACGAACAAAAACTTGGCAATCGGCTAGAAAACATGGTAGGAAAATCTAATATAGCTATGGTTGCATACAGTAAAAGCAAATACATGTATCATCAAATCTGTAAACTGAAAGGCAAAAGGGCAGATAAGATGCTCTTACTGAAACACGATGGTGTCATAGACAATTGAGGTGCACGTGTCATATGCATCCATATATCAAAGTAGAAGTATGTGAACACCTTATAATCTTGTTTCTAAGAAATATCTAGTACAGTTGTTACTAATAGATGTAATGGTATCTTTATAGAGCAGGAAGTATATGGGCAGACGTATGATGTTAATTAAGGCATCACTTAAAACCGAATAGCATGAGAGGTATGTACCAAGACATTATTAATACATGCTGAAGTGAGGCAACAAAGGATTTGATGGTTAATCTTGTGCAAATAAGAACTCCATTGTAAATCTGAAGGACAATAAAACAGAAGTATCCCATTCATCTTGTGAAGCCCTGATGTGAACTAAAATATAGGATCTACACTGAAACACAATGGTGTCATAGACAATTGAGGTGTATGTCAGATATGTATCCATATATCAAAGTAGAAGTATCTGAGCACCTTTTAATCTCACTTTATAGAAATAGCTAGTATTGGTGGTACTAATAGCTGCAATGTTTTCTTTGTAAAGAAGAAAGTTTACAGGCAGGCGTACAACATGAATTAAGGCAGCATCTTAAATTGAATAGCACGAGAAGTATGTACCAAAGTATTATTACCACACACTGAAATGAGACACCAAAGGATGTAGTGGTGAATCTTTTGCAAATAGCAACCCATTGTAAGTCTGAATGACAACAAAACTAAAGTATCCTAGTCACCTTGTCAAGTGTTGATGTGAATTGAAATCTAGGATCGGCAATAAACTAAAGCAAAAGTGAGACATTAAAGCTATGTAAGCCACCTAGACAAAATTGTAGATCATAAACACTAGCAATTATGCGATGCAACTCAAGTAATCAACGCAATATCTTAGAAGTTAGCACCTATGTGTGCCCCAAACCTTATATATCTAAAAGTACTAAACAACAGTGAGCAAAAACAAAAACTCACTAATACAAAGGCTAGCCGCGCATCCTGTTCTCAGTTCTAAGGGATCTTTTTCTTATCCTCTGTCTTCTCACATACGAATGCACAGAACAAATAAATATGGAGAGAACAAAGCCAGCAAACTGGAACGAAGCATAGCAGTAACATGAGTAGAACCGTGCACTGCAGGGGGGTCTTTTTTCTTATCCTCTGTCTTCTCACCTACGAATGCACAGAACAAATAAATATGGAGAGAACAAAGTCGGTAAACTGGAACGAAACATAGTGGTAACATGAATAGAACCGTGTATTGCAGTCGTTGTCCATGGCAGAGGAGGTCAAAATGAAACCTCGTAGCAGTACTGTTGGCTAATTTTAGCTGTGACATCGTCCCTGGCGGTTGGTGTTGCCTGAGAAGAAATGCTGGCGCAGCCGGGTCTGGCATTCACAGGTAGAAGAATAGACGGAAGCGGTGTGGCTGCGAGAGAAGGGGAAGGAGGGACCAGGGGCGAGGAGAGCAGCCCGTGAGGGAGCATGCGTAGCGGCAATGGTTGAGGTGGCGGCGATGTTGCCTAGGCGAAGGCGCACGAGAAGGAGAACGAGATCGGTACATGGAGCGGCTATGGTGGTGACCTGAGTAGGAGCGGTTGTGGCAGTGCCCAGGCGAAGGAAAGCGGGAGCCATAGGGCGGGTGAGAGGAGGAGAACAGAGGGCAAGAGCGAGGACGACCCGAAGCCATGCGAGAAGAGGGGCCGACTGCAGGAGAAGGGGAAAGAAGACCAAAGGGAGAGGGAGGAAAAAAGAGGGATAGGACCGAGCTGGGGCCGGAGCTTCCCAGGGGAGGAGGGGGCTTCGCGGGCGCCGGGGAGGAGCGGAGAGAGGCTGATGGCGAGATAATTAGGGGAAGGAAAACTGAAGGGAGAGGGAGTAAGAAAGCGGGATAGGACCGAATTGGGGCCGGGCGCTTCAAGGGGAGGAAGGGGCCTTCTGGTGCGGGGAGGAGAGATTCAGCTGGGAAGAGCAGCGGCGACGGGGATGGAGGGGAAAGGATGGGAGGAGTCGAGAAGGCTGGATAGGCATCCCAGGCGAACGCGACGACCAAGCTTCGTGGCAGCTACCAACAGCGTAGCCATTAAATGCGCAAAGACGCACACGATGGGCGTCGCTGGCTCTCTCAGTAGGAGCCACACGGTTGCAAAAATGGCACGGGGGCGAAGCAAAGCGGGACGACACATACATCACACACACAATGGCAGGCGGGCCCACGATGAAGGAGAACGCAAGGATTCTCTCGCATGTAGATCAAAGAGAGATTCCGTTGCCGATTATTAAAAGTGGGTGACTGTAGCATAGTCGGTTGATTTAAAAAAAAATCATAGTTGTTTTCCAATGGACTTGATAGTTCCAAGATTCGTGCAAACTATCCTAACCCTCACCCCTCAACTCCCTCACTCCCGTACCACACCCAGCGCCGCCTTCCACTGCCTCTCCGGCGCCGGTGAGCCCCGCCAACGAGCACGTCCCTACCGTCCTCCTCCTCCACCCCGCCTCTCCAGCCCCCGCCGCTGCCACCGCCGTTGCTTCTTCCTCCTCTGCGGTGAAATGCCTCGCCACCGCCTCCTGCCACCTCCTAACCACTTCGGTCTCGTTGCCCCCGCCGACCTCCACCGCCCACCGCCCTCCTTCTCGCCTGCGTTCGACGCCACCGCCATCTCGACACACCGCCGCCGGTCTACCACCACCCCGGCATCCCTCTAAGCCATGGCGGCACCAGTGAACCTTAACCCTAACTCGGTGCCGCCGCCGTCGGTGGCCAGAGAAAAAGAAGAGGACCTCAAGCATGGATCTCCACGCGCGACCCAAATGTGAGTAAATCGATTGAAACTTTTTTTTTTATTTTCAGACGACCGTGGACTAGCAAGAGCGTTATTAAAAGGGCTTGATTAGCTAAGCGCGGCGTGTCGCTCAAGAATACCTTGTGTTGGATCCATCCGGCTAGATTTGTTCAGACATTTGGGTGGCAAGCTAGGCAGCAAAAAAAAAAAGGCGATATATGTTGCCTTGCAACCTAAGCAGGAATATCAATTCCGGATTTTAGTTAGCCTAATTAGCACATGACTCAAGTAGTGTACACACTATCTTTTCCGCACTGGAACAAAAGCTGGCTGTGTGCTGGAAACTAATATCAGGCCAGGACTTTATGCCCGTTTACACAAGAACATGCTTGCATGATTGTGTTTGATCGATGCTAGGTTAGAACATGATTATGCCCGTTTACACAAGAATATAGACCGGGGTACGTACCTATTTCCTGTGATTGAGTCCTCTTTTTTTGGTGACCCGACATGGCAAGAACACAACCCCCAAAACACTGATCGCTGCTCTGACCTCTTGAAACAATTAATGCTTAAGCGCTAACAATAACTAATGGCTTGGGTGGCAGATTGGTAAGAAGGATGTTTCAACTTTACATTGTTTAATTAACGAACCAAACAGCCGGTAACACAGCAGCAGCACAGACCGTTAAATATTCAGATACTCTGAATTTGATCGGCTTCGTGTTGTTTATGCCTTAAGTGCGTAAGGGAACAATCTTACATAGGAAAACCAAAAGAAACATACTTACTACATAGGCCATGTACGTGGCCTGAGCTTTTGCACAGATCATGCTAGATCTTCAGATAAGGCCAGAGGTATCGCTTGGAAAGCTGGCTGCGGTAACGTGCGCGCACATGACTGACGAGCTAGCCTACACGGGAAATGTACGCGAAACGCAAGCCGCTTCTCCCAGGTATCACATGAGATCTTGACAAGTCGCATGCTTGCGTTGCAGCTCCATGAAAAGTGACGAGCTGATCTGTAAAAGTTTGGAGAAGTTTTGCCGTAATGAACTCAGATGAGTTCAATTCAATTTATACTCAAACATGTACAAGAGATTCAATCGGTTATAACAGGATAACTGAATTTGCTATCTCCTGACTTTGTACAGTACGACAAAATACAAGCTACCGTCAACGCTATCTCTAACTAACAGAACTTCAGGGATTTAGGTTAGCGATTGAATCTGATCTGTAACTTCAGAGTCCTTGCGCATTGATCTGCCTTGTTTAACACCTCCCCTCAATCACAACCCAGTACAGCGAGGTTGAGATGGCGATGAAGGCGATCAAACTGCGGACTGGACAAGGCTTTGGTGAAGATATCCGCTGCCTGATCTGTCGATGAGATAAACTGAACTTCTAGCTTTCCAGATGCAACTCGCTCTCTGACAAAGTGCAAGTCCACCTCTATATGTTTTGTTCGTGCATGAAAAACGGGATTGACAGTCAAATATGTAGCACCAAGATTATCACACCAAAGAATTGGAGCTCTTTTCTGAAAAATTCGCAGTTCATTCAACAACGACTGAACCCATATTATTTCAGCTGTTGTATTTGCGACAACCTTGTACTCTGCCTCTATGCTAGATCTCGATACCGTTGGTTGCTTCTTTGAACACCAAGAAATGGGATTTGGTCCAAAGAAAATGGCATAACCATTCTGTGATCATCTGTCATCCGGACAGCCAGCCCAATCGACATTGGAAAATGCACTCAAAAGCATTGAGGGAGACTTCTGAATTTTGAGTCCATCTGTTATGGTTGCCTTGACATATCTCAAGATCCTTTTCACTGCAGCCCAATGTATCTCAGGTCTAGTCAAAGTGAGATATTGCAAAGCCCCAACTGTACTTTTGTACTGGAACAACCCATCTTCTGATAATTTGATTCCTGATTGAGAAAGCTTCTCAGTTGCTGCCATAGGAGTCTTTGCTGGTTTGCAATTATGCAGATTAACCTTGTGTAACAAATCAAATGCATACTTCTTTTGTGAAAGTACTATATGATTTGCATCTGTAGTTACTTCAACTCCTAGAAAATAACTCTCACCTAAATCTTTAATAGCAAAGTCTTCTGTCATATTTTTGATGAGTTTTTCTGTGGCTGCAATTGAAGAGCTAGCAATTATAATATCATCCACATATATTAACATATAGATGATAATACCTCCTTTATCAAAGATGAAGAAAGATGTGTCAGCTTTGGAAGGTGAAAACCCCAATTTTATAATTTTTCACTCAATCTCGAAAACCATGTTCTAGGTGCCTGTTTCAGGATATAAAGAGCTTTGTCCAATTTACACAAGTAATCTGGACACTTGTGATCCTCTAGGATAGAGGTTGTCTCATGTAAACTTCTTATTGTAACCAACCATGCAAGAAGACATTATGTACATCAATCTATTTTAGTTGCCATCCTCTAGGGAGAGCGAAAGACAAGATCAAAGTAATTGTAGTAGGTTTGACAACATGACTAAATGTCTCTTCATAATATATGTCATATTGTTGTTTGAATCCTTTAGCTACTAGACTTGCTTTGTATCTGTCAATAGCGCCATCAGATTTCTTCTTAAGTTTAAAAACCCACTTACAGTCAATAATGTTCTTGCCCTTCTGTGGTGGTACCAAGTGCCAAGTCATGTTCTTCATCAAAGCTGAATATTCATTGTCCATTGCCTCTTTCCATTTCGGTTGCTCAATGTTGGTGATATACCCTAGATGCAATCATAGAGATGATTGTATCACATCTATGTTTATGAGTTATTGAATAAATATTATTATGTTCCTTGAATAAATCATTGGTTATAAAGATTAACAAGTATGTGACTTGTTGGTGAAGTTGTTTTAACTTATATGATATCGTTCTAAAAGTATCCCTGGTCAAATATCACTGGTCGGAACACTAGTGACTTATCGACCAGCACATGTATTGATTGATGACCATGTTTCACCGGTCATGGATATAGGGATATCGAATCAATAATGTGAACACATGTTAGAGAACATGGGGTTGGATTGACCCACCTTGAGATACTGTTGAGATTATTATGATTTTATGTGTCATCAGTTAGTCTCAAATGATGATGATGTATAATCCTTAGACCTAAGATCAGCATGATTTTCTACATGTGTAATAGTGCACTTAGGGGTTACCAAACGCTACTCCGTAACTGGGTAGTTATAAAAGTAGCTTTCAGGTATGCTATGAAACATACAGAGGAATATGACTGGTCGGATATAAGATTTGCCCCTCCTAACATAACAGGAGAGATATCTCTAGGCCACTCGATGTGATCGGATAAAGAAAGTGCATGGTCATGCCACTAGTGGTCGAAGAGTTCGACCACATAAAGTTATTCGACACTTGATCGAGAAAGTATTGAACAGTCCATGGATGACATAACATCTCACCTGGAGTTCAACCAAATATCGTGAGGCAAAGGGAGAATACACGAGAAGGTTGTCCAATTCGATCAGATATGGACTAGTCGTATGGAGATACGAGCTGGTCATTGGCTGGTCGAACATGATCACTAAGTGGCCGAAACCTGTTCGTAAGGAGTTATGAGCTAGTCGAGATCAAATATGAGCTGGTCGTATAGAGATACGAGCTGGTCGTTAGTGATAAGGATCTGGTCGTAGATCATATTGCATCAAGGTTCGTCTGATATAATTCATGTGTATTCGAGAATCATTATGTTCTGATAGGAACCGCTAATGATTCGTGGTCGAAAAAAGTTTTCGAGTCACAACTGACTATGCATGAACCTAACGGGTCACACACTTAACGGGTTAGAACAAATGTGTTCGGATAGGATCCGTCATGGGCACTATATAAGGAGATGCTTGAGGCTATTGGGAGATACGAGAGACAACGTGAGTTGCTCCACCGGAACCCTAGCCGCCATCTTCTCGAGAGAGCCCTACCGTGCGAGTTGGTGCTAGCACACCGGCGTACGGTGTTCCATCCCTAGATGTGTGGATACCGTAGAGGCGTTACTGCGGTTGCTGTTGCGCTAAAGGACGATCCACGATTGCGCAAAGGAACACGATTGGTTGTTGGAGGAGATGATCGATGCTGAGGACGTTGGACGATCGACTATGCTAGATGATCAACTACGGAGGACGATCGACTACGACCACTATATCGACGCGCTCTTCGTTGGATCAGACTGTTCCAACTCTTCTTCCGCTGCACTGCGGGTCTGGTGGTAATGATCTATGATCTCTTGCTTGCATGACGTCCTGGTTTACGTGGTAGAATTTTTGAATTGCCAGCTAGTGTAGCCTACCTGTATCCCTTCACTCAAGCCCTTCTTTATATGGAAATGGTTCTGTTTCAGCATGAAAAGCTTTACGACCTTTGAGTGGATAGCGCACTGTGCCATCAGTGAATTGCCTTGGAACGACAATATTATTTCTAAGCCGAGTTAGTTTGTTGTTGTTGTCGCTCCCCCTCTCTTGGTGTTGTTTCTGAAATAGTTTGCAAATTATCTAAAACAAACTCAGAAGGCACAAAATTTACAAGAAACTCATTAGGCACAGAAACACAAGTATTGTCATCTCTACATTGGTCAAGAACTATTGTATTGCCATGCGCCGCTGAAGATGCATGCTGAGACAGAAGAAGTGAAGATAGAAGAGTTGGATGTGCTGGCAAAAGGGAAAATTTTCATCAAAAATGATATCACGTGATATATACACACGACCTGAGGGACGGTGAAGGCACTTATATCCCTGGTGCATTGAGCTATACCCCAAAAAATACACACTGTTATGAACGAAAATTTAGTTTGCGTGCATTATATGGTCTTAAATTAGGCCAACAAGCGCACCCAAAAGTTTTCAACATGGAATAATTGGGAGATATGCTGAGAAGACGTTGGATAGGAGTTGAGTTATTGATAACTCGACTTGGCTTTCTGTTTATAAGGTAAACCGCAGTGATAAATACCTCATCCCAGAACTTGATAGGAATGGAAGAGTGAGCAAGAAGTGCTAACCCGGTTTCAACGATGTGTCTATGTTTTCTTTCAGCTAGTCCGTTCTGTTGATGAGTATGAGGACATGACACATGATAAGATATACCTACAGATGTGAAGTCTTTATGCAATCTTTGGTATTCTCCTCCCCAGTCAGATTGGACAGTGAGGATTTTTCTCCCAAGCAAACGCTCAACATGTTTTTGTGTAATACCCCGTTCAATCTTTAGAACTATATTTGAATTTGAACCGTTTTATTAGGAATTAAAAAGAGATTTCAGAATTTCTCTTGAAAAGGGGTTAAATTTTGGGCTAAAGGCCCATAGCCTTGGCCCATTAGGGGCATCCAAAGCCCTAGGTGCTACAGTACCACCCTCCTGCTACAGTACCACCACCTCCGTTGCTGTTGTCCAAGAAGGAGGGAGGGAGAAGAACCCTTCGGGTGCTGCCGACCAAGAAGAAAAGAAGAGGGAGAGAGGAGAAGAAGAGGAGAGGAGCACCTCGCGGGGGAATTCAGCGGCACGCATGTCTTCAAGGGTAACGAATGATTCCTCGCTGGTTAGATCGAATTAAATTCGTAAATTGCCATGATTAGGGGATCGTCGTTCTGCTGCGATTAATTCCAGTATTCTGTATCTTGTTGCTTATCAGTTTTTGTGTAGATCAAATCCAAATTGGAGGATTTCATCTCCTAGAGATTGGTAGGGTTTGTTTTTAGCTTTCCATAGGTTCAAAGATCACCCAATTCGGAGTTGTGGTCTAAAAGTTATGTTGATTTCATTACTGCTGTCCAAAATTCTAACGAATATTAGCAGTTGATTTGTTTATTAAATTAAGATTGTGTTAATGGCTGATTGTAATATCCCAATTTTCTAAGCCTTTTTGAAAAAATATTCAAAATAAAAAATAACCATTTGGTTTTGTTGAAGTTCTAAAGCTTAACTTGAGATTTTGGAATTTGAGGTGTTTAAAATGACTAAATCAAACTTCAATTAATTCGAGTTTGTTTGATTTGAGTTTGTTGGGATTCTCTAGAGTTGTTTTCCCCTCCTTTGTTTGTTCCATTCTCCCTGTGCGGCTCAGCTCCACGCCTCCCTCGTCGCGAACCGTTCGATCTGTGTTGGACGGCCCGATCCTGTTGGCATGTTCGGCTAGTCCGAACGTCCACTTCGTTCTGAACCGTCCAATCTGTGTTGGACGGCCTGATCTTGTTGGCGTGATCAACCGGTCCGAACGTTCACATCTGTTTGAACCGCCCGATCAAAATCGGACGGTCCAGTTGCGCCGCGCCTTTCTTTGACCTCCATCTCGTTTGAACCTTCCTTTGGGTTTAGACCTCCTTTGTGGTTTAGATCTCTCTCTCGTTTTAGACCTCCCCGGTGGTCCTAGAGATGGTCTTTTTGCAAAGACCACCCCCTTGTGTCGCGACCTCTCTTTGGGCCATGACCTCCCTTTGTGCCGCGACCTCCCCTTAGGTCGCGACCACCTTCTTGGTCTTTTTGCAAAGACCACCCCCTTGTGCCGCAACCACCCCTTGTGCCACGACCTCCTTTTGGGCCGCGACCACCCTCTTGGCCTTTTTGCAAAGACCACCCCTTGGGTCACGACCATCCCTTTGGGCCGCGACCACTCTTTGGGCCGCGACCACCCCCTGTGCCGCGACCACCCCCTTGGTCTTTTTGCAAAGACCACCCTCTTGGTATTTTTGCAAAGACCACCCCTTGGGTCACGACCTCCCCTTGGGTCACGACCATCCCTTAGGTCAAGACCACCCTCTTGGTCTTTCTTGCAAAGACCACCCCTTTGGTCCCGACCTCCCCTTTGGTCACGACCTTCCCCTTGGTTGCGACCTCCTCTTTGGTTTGACCACCCCTCTCTAGCTTTGACTGGCCCCACCTGCCGGTCCTACTCACCTTCTTCTTCCTCTCGTTGCGTCACTTCTGATGCAAAGGTTTTGGCACATTAAATGATGTTGTGTCGCATTTAATGCTGCTGCTTTTTGCAGTACCCATTCCCTTCTTGTCTCCTCCCAAACCAGCTCCCATCTTCCTCTTCACCTACCCTTGACCTCATGTGTCTTTGAGTCTCTTAGCTGCTCTTTCCGTTTTCCCCGGCTATAAAAGCCCGAGCAGCCCTCTATCAGCACATTTTCCTCACCCAGCTCTCCCTTGCTCTCACCTTGTTTTCACCATGCTTGAAGTTTCGCCAAGGAGTCCGCTGAAGCGTCCTCATCACCAAGGAGCCGCGGGAGTTTACGACGCCTTCGACCTCCTCGCCGCTGTAGTATTCGCCGGAGCACCTGCGCCATTCGCCATTCTTCTCCAGTCTTTTCTCTCTGTGTGTGTGTCTGGGTGAGTTCCTCTGTGCCTTGTTCTCTTTTGCTCTCACGA
Organism: Phyllostachys edulis; assembly: GCA_036346405.1. Classification (NCBI taxonomy): domain Eukaryota; kingdom Viridiplantae; phylum Streptophyta; class Magnoliopsida; order Poales; family Poaceae; genus Phyllostachys; species Phyllostachys edulis. The sequence continues at coordinate 40,941,840 of CM070561.1, forward strand.
CCACATTGCGTGGTTGTATCTCTTTGCAACCACATGGGTAGTCGTATCCTCCTCAGAACCTCCCCCTGTGGACCTCCTCCTCAGAACCTCCTCCTTTGGACCCCCGTGGACCTCCTCCTTAGGACCTCCTATTCAGGACCTCCTCCTTTGGACCCCCTGTGGACCTCTTCCTTAGGACCTCCTCCTTTGGACCTCCTCCTGAGAGTCCGTTTCTGTTTCAATGTTTCTCTTTTGGTTCTTATTTGAAAGTTTTGGTTTTTATTTGAATTCGTTGTATTTATATGGCTCTTTTTTGCCCGTGTAGATTCTGGCTTCACTGAAGAGTTCGTAGACCCAATGACCTCTACCAAGAACCCCCATCTCTTCATCGAAGGCAAGTCGTAGACCTTTGATCATGTTGAACCTAGTTTGCAAAAATTACTTTGTTTTATATCAACATGCATGGCTATTTGTATAAAAAAAATGGTTTGAAAATTAGCTAAACACCTACTTGGCAGTATGACCCCTTGAATAATTGTGTTTGACATGTTGTCATGTACCTTTGGACCACCATAGGTTGGGTATTCTTAGTTGGACTTCTTTGAGATAACCAACATGGGTGCGTATGTTGCTTAGACCTGCTTAGTTATGTGATGTCTCTCAATCACATGTCTCAATGATGATTAAACTTGACTTAATGATATATGGAATTGTGGCACGGCCACTGTTGTTAAAAGATATTGTGCCATGACTAGGGTGGTCTTTGGCCGGGTTGAACCCAAAACTATTTTTGCTCGAGCGAGTGATCGTGCAGTAAAGGGGTGCTTTAAGCACACTGGGATGAGGTCTTGCCTGAGCACCCACTAAGGACTTAACCTTGTAAGAGTTCGATCCGGGCCATACCATGCAACCACATGTCCAGGATGGGGTGGACCTAGCCAACTAATTGGCAATGTTTTGATTCGGTTCCGTTTTGGTGGAAGTGTGGAAGGACCTGGGTTAGACGCCCACACTTGGCGCAAGAGGGGGCTAGAAAGGCAAAATCTTAGCGAGCGGAACTGAGTTAAAGCAGAACCTTGTAAAGGCCTTGTCACGTGCTCTAACCTGCTTACCCAAGGAAGTGAGCAGGGGCATCGACGGGTGCCGAACAAACTAGAGAACTCATGTCGTGTGGGTAAAGCTGTACAACCTCTGCAGAGGGTAAATCTATTCGAATAGTTGTGTCCCCGGTTATGAACATGCCTGGTGATTTCACGCAAGGGGTAGATCTTTCTCAAAGCTTGTTGGAGTGGTCTAGCTCACGACCAGGGTGGTCGTGAGTGGTCTAGCTTATGACCAGGGTGGTCGTGAGTGGTCTGGGCAGTGACCAGGGTGTTCACGAGTCGTTTTCAAATAAATTTGTCTACTTATGTGATAATCTTTCAACTTGTGCTTTACAATCTATTTATTGTATTTCAATTCAATATTGCTTTCTGCAAAGTAACATTAAAGTTGTCCTTGCTGAGCTTTGCATGAATATTATTCGCATACCATCCCCTACGACTTGCTGAGTACATTCAAAGTACTCATGGCTTGTACCCTCTGATTGATCAGCAGCTGAAGAAGACCTCTAGGGTGCTCCGACCTCTTTGAAGACCCTGCGTGCTAGGACGTCCTCCACTCGATTGCCTGTGGGCATGTCGAGTGGCCTCCACGTGTTTTGTTTTCCCGCTGCGATCTCTCTCTTGATGTTAGCCCTGCGTGGCAAGACCTTTGTAAAAAGCTTGACCATAAGGTCTTTTGTTGTTATTATTGTTAATTTATCTACTTCATCTTCAGTTTGTTGTATGGTTGTGATCATATCATTGTTGAAACTGTACGTACTAGCTACTGACCATGGGACTGGTCCGGAATGCACAGTGAGTCTCGGGGTGGTTTACCCGGGGTGTGACACTGATTCAGGGAGTTCACCCAACACGATTGTCGTAGGATATTTATTAAGCTTTCCAGATTGTTAAGAATCTTTAAATTTGGTTCATCCATTCGAAAGTTATGAAATTTCTTATACTGTTGTATAGTCTGTCTATCAGATTATAGTTCTAGATGTTCATCTGATTATCAGACTTAGAGGTTGGCCGAATTGGAGAATCTGAGTTTGCTCTTTTACGAGTTTCCGAGCAAAAGTTATGTAACTTTTAATACTGCTGTCCAGTGTAGTTTCCTGTTAGAATGTTGTCTAGCTTGAGTAGAACAAGTAGATAAACCTTGGGTTTGGGAGAACGAGTTAGAGCATTGCGAGTAGAGTCTCGTTTCCACATCATTCTTATTTGAGTAAGTTGATTATGTAGGAGAGGAGGCTTCGGGATTAGTGGCATCATCCTTGCCTCCTAACGCGTTGCAACGCGAAAGGCAAGTATAATTGAATTGTCTTGATTGTTATTTGTTCCACTTGATTGATGAATGCGCAATGGATAATTCCGGTATTACTTGTTTCTCTTCATAATTGATATACCATGTTTCTTCGATAATATGTTTATGTTCAACATATTCATTCATCCATTCATTCATGTTTCATCCACAGGAGTGGATAGTGAAGTCCCATCATTCCAACATGGGCAATTACATTGTGAAATGTATTGACTGATATCTGTTTGTAGTGCTTGATGCTCATGCTATGATTAAGTTCTATGGATTTCGAGTAATTCCAATAATTCTTGTTTCTTTTCATAGATGTTAATCCATGCTTCTTAAGATTATGTCTTTCATATCCATGAATTCATTCATTCGTTCGTTCATGTTTCACTCACGGGAGTGGGAAGTAAAGACCCATCATTTCAATATGGGCACGTAAGACCCACCATTCCAATGTGGGCAAATTGGATCCCCGTTATGAAACATTCTTCATACGGGCCTTAGATCCCCGCATTTTAGATAATGCGGGCCTGAGTGAACACCGACGGGTGTTCACTGGCTATACCGGTATAAGCAGAAGTGAAGAGCATGCATTCCATTCTCGCATAAGATTTCCACCATTCTGTTTCATATTCAGACATTATGAATGTTATGTTCTTGATTCAGTATTTTTCCATATTATTCTATTGTACTTGCTGAGTCATAGACTCATTCTTGTCATTGTTTGTGTGTTTTAGATAAACACTGATGACAGCAAGCTAGGGAGGGATTAGTCACTGATCACTTCTTTCACTCCACATCTCACTATTAATTAATGAACTTGTTATTATCTTTCATTTGATAATATTGGATTGTAATAATGGAGTTCTGATGGTTGAGGTTATCATTCATTATGACTTGGTTGAACTAGTGAATGCTTAATATTCTTCGTATAGATTCGTGATAGTTTTAATTTGAATGGTTTATTATGAATGGATATTTAGAATTTGGATATGTTGCTGAAATCCAATTCAATTCTTATAATCATTCTCTTATGAGATGAACTTTACATGTTTTTAGCTGATAGAATGTTGAAATTAAATCGTATTATTGCTTTATGTTAGACTTTAGGTAATATCTTGGTTTCCACATAGGTAGGGTGTTACATTTTGAAACTGAAGAAAGCCTTGTTCTACATCTTATTTATGTTTCAGAAGATAAATCCAAGAGAAATTGCTAGTCATCTAGGAAACTCACATAGTATTTATGTCCTTCAACAGATGTTAAGGCTGGACTCTATACATCTGAATGCACAAGCTCTAAAGGAAAAGATGACACATGAACAGATGAGTTGTATGGTAGTTGATGTATCTTTGCTTGCTAATAAGCATCACAAACACCACTACTTTTATTTTGTATACAACTCAATTTATTGGATTGAACTACTGCCTGAACTATAGAAGGTGCTGGATGACCAAGTCTTCGATGCCATTGTTCAAAGGAGACGGCTGAAGCAACAAGGGATTGACGTGGTGCTTGAACTGAAGCTAATATAGAACACCTTTACATTGGCCTTGTAGGAGCTTGGCCTTCATGACCCGATCCTTAACACATAAATAGTTTGGATGAAATTCAAAGAAAGCCTGCATCATTTTCACGGGTAATTTTTTTGGACAGATAGAAGATGTTTGTAGATATGAGGAACATGGAGAATATTTCTAAGATGCAATGGGCGACAATGACTGTAAATAGTAGAATGATCAATATGTGACATAGACAAAACTTGTCCATTTGCAACTTGAACTTGATCTCCTTCCTTGTAACGATCACAGACAATCAATCTATCAAGGTCACTTGTGAGGTGACCATTCGCCCCTATATTGGCATACCAGTTTGAATCAATCTGATAATTGCCCGTTGTCGCCAATGCACCAATTCGTTGATCTTCTGATGACTGATAAGAGTGATCAAAACGATACCAGTAATGGAGAGCATCATGCCCGTTTTTACTGCATACCTGACATGTCATACGAGGGGAGTTGTTGTTGTTATTGAATCCTCCTCCTCGTCCTGCTGGAGCTCGACCACCTCCTCCATTATTGTGGCCGGGACCTCTGCCGCGCCAATTGTTCCGACCATTGTTGTTCTTAACAACATTGTTGGCCGACGAGGCAATCTGAACCTCAGTGGTATGTTGTTCCTGGCGTAGTTCATAGCTAAGGAGATGTGCGTATAATCAGTTAAGGAAACTGAGTCTATACGGGTTGTCATGGACGTGACAAATGAATCATATTCTTCGCCAAGACCTGCAAGAATATATGAAACATTTTCTTCTTCTTGAAGAGGATGGCCTATGGAAGTCATTGCATCTACCAGCATCTTCATCTTCTGGAAGTATTCTGATGTCGATAACGTCTTCATCTTCTAGAAGTAGTCTAATGCCGATAACTCCTTTTTCTTCAGATTTACTAGTTGGAACCTGATCTATATGAGACGGGCGTGTGATCGTGAAGCAAACATATGCTCTAATGCTGCCCAAACCTCCGCCGACGTCGTGAGGAAGAGAACATGGCCGAGAATCTCCTCTGTTAGAGAGGAGAATAATGCACTCATCATGAATTGATCCTGCTGGAACCATACGGTGTATGCAGGATTCGGAACTTGGCATGCCCCACCTTTTGCTTCTTGCGAGATGAACGGCATTGGTGTTTGAACCATTCCATCAACATAGCCGAGAAGGTTATGGCTGCGAAGATAGGGAAGAAGTTGTGCTTTCCACAGCAGGAAGTTGTCCCCGGCCAGCTTCACGATCACAAAGTGATTGAAGGATGGCGTTACCATGATTCCGGCAGTTATCTGTGATCCGGCCATGGCTAAGATCATTGTAGAAGATGAAGAGGAAGAAGTCATCGCGGCTGGACTTGGAGATCAGATTGAGGGCTCTGATACCATGTAAAAGTTTTGAGAAGTTTTGTCGTAATGAACTCAGATGAGTTCAATTCAATTTGTACTCAAACATGTACAAGAGATTCAATCTGTTACAACAGGGATAACTGAATTTGCTATCTCCTAACTTTGTACAGTACGACAAAATACAAGCCACAGTCAATGCTGTCTCTAACTAACAGAACTTCAGAGATTCAGGGGTTGTTTGGATCTAGCGTATTGTGAAAACCAGATTTACTAAAAACGGTTTTAGCTTGTTTTTAGGAAAACATTGTTTGGCTAATCTAACTAACTTGCGGATAAGGAAAATTCGTTTTTAAGAAAACCCAGAATTTAACATTTTGTGAAAAACAAGTATACGTGGTTTTTATCAAAACTAGTTTGTGGTATCCCCTCCCAACGTATCGCTCCAGCACGCGTATTGTTTTTTCGTGCCTACTTGCGTGCCAAAATTTCACGGTATGCAATCTATACACGATAAAAAGGAGCCAGGGCTAGGGTCCTACATCCATACTAATCCATTAAGATCTGATAGAAGTCGTCGCCGGCTGTTGAGATTGGCCGTAGCCCTTGACGAGTTTCCATGCCCTTTGGTCTATCTGGACGCCCAAAGAGTCAATATGCGGTAACGATCGATCCTTCTTTCAATTCAACACAACTGAGTAGCCCATAAACATGATTATATACCACTTCTTCTCTAGTTGTCTCCCTTTGATGATGTTCCATAGTGCCTGCAAATATACATTGAGGTTAGGTCGTATAGTGATCACAGGTTTTAGGCTGCTTTTTATTTAACGCACATATAGTGATATTCACGCAGCACCAAATTTGCACCAACAATAAAAAAGAATCGAACAAGTTCCATTGAAATCAGACTTCAGTATTGACCGGCAGCGCTCCAGCATGGGGACGACAAATTAGGCCTCACTCTAGCGTGCCACCCCCTAGCTCGCCCAAGTCGGTGCCGCTGCACCTTGATCGCACCTGCTGCTGCCCTCGCTCAAGTTCGCAGCCGTCAGGACTAGGGAAGAAGATAAATAGTTGGTGGATCTTGTGAGGCGTGGAGAGAGGGGAAGAGAATGGGGAAAGTGTGTGAGGGGGATTAGATGATGGATTGGGAAATGGCTAGATAGGACAGTTTGCAAATGACGTGCTGGATGATTTAATGGCAGAGAGAAGGGATGCTCAAATGACGAGCTAGTTGACTCGCTAGCTCACTAGAATTGGAATGGAAGATTCAATATTCTTCTTAAAAATGCACTGTGCTATAATCTTAACCAAACACTGTATTGCTAAAAACTCGTTTTAGTTCTTCTGATTCAAATAAAGTAATCTACAAACCCACAATAACATAATAATAACTTAAAACCGGTTTTCCTAAAAATCATACTAAAACTTATTTTCTGAAAACTCATTTCTATTCCAGCTGATCCAAACAACCACTCAGGTTAGAGATAGAATCTGATCTGTAACTTCAGAGTCCTTGGCTCCTTGCGCATTGATCTGTCTTGTTTAACATGATCGAGCCAACAGATTAAGCGCCAGGGGGAAAGAAAAGCTAACGAGCCATGTGATCTAGGGAGGTCGGTGGCACGGTTGGTACGGCTCGGTTTCTTCTTAATTGCCGGCGGTTAATTTGTTAACGATCGACGGTAATGGATAACTGGTGCAGTTCCGACCAGGGTGTTTACGTGTTCGTCCAAAATGGCCAAGGTTGTGTACCTTTTTCAGAAGTTTTCTAATTAATGTTGCTCGAGGTTGTTTTGAATGTTGTTTCTGCATGTTAGTTCTGTAAGGCATGTCCCATGCATATAGCTAGGGCTTCCAGGTAGATTGGTTTCTTTTTATCAGTGTGAAATCTTCTCGGCTATCTTCCTAAAAGGCTAATTGTATGGTGCGTAAAAATGAGGTCACCGACGAGCGTATATAGTAGCTAGCGTTAGCTAGCTTCCAGTGCTTCCGGCCAATTCCATCATGACTTTGGGAAAGGAATAATGTTGCCTTTAGTCACGCAACACGTCTGTCCATATCTACAGCTGTACCTATGATTTCTTATGGAACTATGGTGCTTTTGGAACTCGAGTTGAAAATGAAGCAATGGCCAAGCATTGCAGGGATGAATTAAAAACTAAAACGGCATCAATAGTTCAGTACCCTATTCCTATTACAGCCGGATCCAAGCAGGGTCGGTTTGCCCATGAAGGAATCTAGCTCTTCAGGGCCTGAAACTTTGGGTGAGGATGAAACGCTAACCGATCCAAACTGGGCCCATGGTTGTATTCTATTGGGCCTGGCCCAAAGCGGTGCAGTGCTGCGTAACTGGCTCACCTGATTCCTCCAAAAAAACTGGCACACCTGATTAATTGTGTGGGCAAAAGTTCATGTGAACTGCTACATGCAAATGTTCCTCTAGTGAAACAGTGATGTTACTGTATGATCCAACGTTACTACTAGTATAAGTGATGTTACTGTATGATCCAACGTTACTACTAGTATTAGATATAGGCAGGTTGAGACACGGGTTAATGTATCATCGCGAGATGACGTAGCACATGCATGTGTGCCCCTTGTAACGGCAAGAAATTAACTCGTGCAAGCGTAACTGCATGCCACCAAACAGTTCGGCAATCCGCATATATGCATCCCGTGAGCTGCGCCCCTGCCCGCTCTCTCTGCAGCACATCGATCGACCCCAAGAACTCCGTACTCCAACATGTCCCTGCCGTTAATCCTTCCGTTGCTCGTCCCAGTCCAGCTAGTTCATCTCTGTAGCGCCGTACCGACCGCATGGTCCTCGTCCACTGCCGCCGTGGCCGAGGTGACCTTGCAGCGTCCACTCCATCTGCAAGGTGGCCACGCCGTCGTCGCCGCCGGCTGCGGGGGCACAGCAGCAGCTGCCGCGTCGCGGGTGGAGAGCTGCACGGGCGACATCGTCAGGTCGTTCTTCGGCATCCGCGGCAGCGAGCTCTGCTGCCGCGCGCTGGAAACTGTCGGCGCCGGGTGCTACCGCGCGATGTTCTTCGGTTCTCCGTTCGTCGATCTCTACCCGGTCATCGCCGGCAACGTCTGCGGCCTCGGCGTGGCTCCTAGCCCCGGCGCATGAATGAGAAGCTAACTAATACTATATGAATTATAGCGTCATCCGTTGCAAATTCAGCTTGGAGAGTTCATTTTGCTACATTTTTTCTGCTGCTGTGTGCAGCTGACAAATCAACGTATAAGATTGAGCATAAAGGATAATTTGGACACTTGGTATGGCCCAGGAATCAGATCCTCGGATCCTCGTCATCCTCCTCAAACGCCACTGCAAAATCAAATCTTAAGTTACAAATCTAGTAACACTACTATACAAAGGCTAATACTGAACGCCTCATCACAGACGGTTCATATTGAAAACCGTCTGTGAAGTATCACAGACGGTTCTTAGTTAGAACCGTCTATGATACTTCACAGACGATGTTTAATACAAACTGTCTGTGATAATTAACTAATTACAGACGGTTTGTATTAAAAACCGTTTGTAATACTTCACAGACGATGTTTAATACAAACTGTCTGTGGTAATTGACTAATCACAGACGGTTTGTATTAAAAACCGTCTGTGATATTTCGCCACCCAAACTTTTAAACCGTAGCGGCGCCGTGACCTCTCAACTACTCCAAATCGGTTCTGCTACCCAAATCCCCTTATATATACTGCTGCACGTGCCCAACTAGTACTCCAGATCGATTTCGCCGCCTCCTCCCACAAACCGAAGCAACGCCGCCTCCCCCAAACCGACCGAAGCGCCCCGTCACCCGACGACGCCGACTACCGCCGTAAGCTGCTCCGCCTCTGGTTGTGACGCCACAGTTCACCGCAGAAGGCACTCTTGTTGTAAGAGTGTCTTGTGCAGTGTCACCGTCGTGACACAACGGTGACGCTGCCGCCGCCTCTCCTTCATCGTTGGTGATATCCCCCATCCGACCCCCTCCCCTCTCTTCTTGTATTATGATTGATTCCCATGTGCAAAACAGTTCTACAAGTGTTAGCAAGGAACAAGTGAGGCTTAAACATACTTCATGTTGTAAGCTTCCCGATGATATTAAGTTTCCTATCTTATAGGATAAAAACAAGTAGGCATAATGAGGAGTCATGCTCATACACAAGCTCTAACCAAGAAAGTTGGGGCAGATGAACTCTTTAGGAGCGGCCAGTGATGGATCATTCCTAGGCGATACTAATGATAAGCAGGAGGTACAATGCTTCAGCTACATGCCTCTAAATATAGTTATTCAGAGCTAAAACTACGACGAAAGTAGGCACATTGGGTATGACTATATGAGGTATTTTTGGAAACACAAATTCTTCAAGATTCACCTGTTTCCCTTTAGACCGGCCCTGTTTTACCTTATTTGAAGTTATGCTTACCATTACTAGTCACTTGTACGAGTTTCTCTCAAACCAGTGACTTTCTAGTTTCTTCGACGACAATGGGAACCAATTAGATTAGGAAAAAAAGTATCTTAGACCACCTGATAATTTGCTCTGTAGAATTTGATAGTAAAGGCACTTGTTAAAATTCATGTTTTATTGCAGGATGAAGAAATGGCGCTAAAGTCTATTGCACGATAGTGATGTCGTTATCATAAATAGGCCTGCTTTGGTTCATCTGTATTCTTTGATTGCGTTGTTTTATAGCACAATCAGTGAATGTTGATGAACTGAAGGATGCCTATTTATGAGAATGAGATCACCATCTTGCAATAGACAGTATAGTTATCACAGATGGTTCTTAACTAGAATCATTTGTGATAATAGACTATCACAGACAGTTCATAGTAAGAACCATCTGTGATAAGTGTTATCAAAGACAGTTCAAAAACCGTCTGTAATGCATTTAGGGTATTACTGACCCACAAGCACAGACGTTTCAGAAAACCGTCTATGGTGATGTTTCCGATCCGTCTGTGATGAGCTTTTCTGTAGTAGTGTAAGTTACCACCAGAATAACTCTACAGATCTAATCATGTAAGAACAAGGCAATTCATGCCAATAGACCTAATTACATCTACAACCGCAACAAATTCCGCGAGCCCTAGGCACACTCAAAGTGCAGATTCTTTGGAAACCCGTCCCAAACCGCGCAAACCCAAGCCTAGTGGATAGAGGCAAGTTTGGTTATCGGCGTAGGACTTGGTGACGCCGACATAGTCACGGGATGAGGTGCTGACTACTGAGGAAGACGCCGATGACACGCTTGCGGTTATAGTGGTCGACGATGTTGAGCAGCACCAGTGGGTGCACCACCACCCGCTCCAGTGTCCGCCCCGGAAGCTGTGCCAGTGCCACTAACAAAAGCCATAAGCCGAAGGAAAATACTTCACACACTAAAATTTTTGTAGTGCGTACGTACTACGAGATGATCTCAACCTTTGTGATTCCTAACACCTAATCCTACCCATGAACTACACCAATTACCCCCCTTGATCTACACCAAGCCAAGATGGGTTGGGGCAGCTCTTGTGGGTTGAAAATAGAACAATGCCACCGGAGTTGAAAGAAATTAACCCCAAATGCCACGTATAAAAGCAAGGCCCAAGGCAAACCCTTTCCTCCTCCCCAATCGACCATCCTCTCCATGTGCGAGCCAAGCGGCGACCATACCACGCGGGCTCCCTTTCACTCCGGCGAGCGGGTGTCTCTAGCGCTGGCACATGGATCACCGTCGGAGCACCTCTAGTCATGGAGCCCCTCATCTTGCACCATCGAAGCCCCTTGGCGGCACTTGCCTCCACCTCCGCCCGTCGGTGCTGCCCTCCGCCTCCGACCGACGCGGCTTCCCTTCTACCTAGCCTCCGACCGAATTCGCGCACAGGTGGGGTTCTTTTTTAAATGATAAATTCTGAGAGAGGGGTGGAAACAGAAAGACAAGATTGGATACATGACATCACAATTTGGTGGCATTGGCTGTAAGACCCCTAAATTTTGCGTTTTTGTGTAAAGACACTACTAAAATGTGGCTATTTACTATTGGACACTCATCTCATTAAAATAATATATTCGGCTGATTACGAGAGAGAAACTTTGTAAAATGACCTCAATGCCCTCAACACACAGTGCCTAGCTCAGTTGGTCAGTCTAGTTCAACCGCCTATGCACAGTGCCTAGCTTGGCACTATGCTTCTTCGTCCTCTTGTGTCGACCCAAAATAGAGGACATGATGGCCAAAAGCAAGGGCGAGTTGTGGCGGCGAGCAAGTGACGACGGTGTACGCAGAGTGTGTTCCCAAAGGCAGCGAACACAATGGCGGCGGTGGTTGGCACGGATGCAGATGATTGGGGCTGGGCGTGCCGGCGACGGTGATTGCCATGATGACTTGGTGGAGTCTTCCTGACATCACCGCAACTCAACATCGCAGTTCCCATCAAATCTGATGACATCCCTCAAAACCATTCGTGTCTGATCGTGTTCCTGATCACCCTATATGTTTGATCTCAATTAATTTTGTCGTTCATCCTCAGGACCTCGCCACGCTTCCTTCTTCTTTGTTTTCGGCCAAAAACCGCCGTCCACCATCACCGACGAGTTTCAAGCCAATTTCTCCATAATACAACATCCCTATACTATCCTCTATCTTTTCTAACTCCTAATTTGAGCTCCCTTCTTCTAGAACGCCACCACCGTGTGGAGCTCTCCTCTCCACCCTAAGTCACTATTGCCAGCCTGCTTCGGATTGTCCTCGTCTCCACCATCTACCTGGTGAGTTCCTCATGGCTCACTTATGCTCGTGACATGCTTATATTCTATGTTTAATCCCATCCACGCCCTTGGCATGGTAGCAGTGACGCGCCGCCGCCACAGCGTGCTGCGCCCACCATCGTAGGCCTTCCCTAGCAGCGTCATCACCACACTTGAGATCGTCGTCACTCCCACATTCTATTTTATTTCTCGTTGTCTATCGTCGTGACCTCCCTTGCCCGTGTCGAGCTCATCCGAGTCCTCCCTTGGCTGCCTCCCTTTGGTCCTCTGTTTCGTCGAGATGTTTCTTAGCCAGATCTAAACCAAAGGGTAAAATAGACAATTTGCCGATCTTCTCTCTCCTCTCTCAGCCGGAGGTGATATTTTAATGGCCTTAGTGTCCTACAGCAAAGAGGCACATTTGGGTGTCTTACAGCCAAATTTGGTTGTGACTTTCGACAAAGACACAAAATTTGAGTGTCTTACAACCAACATCACTAAATTGTGATGTCACGTAGCCGTTTTTGACAAACAGAAAAGGTACAGTGTAGTGTATGATGGTGCTACAGTGTAGTGTATGATGGTGCTTAGACAGCACCTGCAAGTTGACTAGCCTGAAGATTTGTCCATAGCTTAGCATAAATCTAAATGAAGTTAGTGGCGCTAGTGCGAAAATGATTAGGCTTTTCCTTCATTTCACATGTAAACCATATTTTTTAGCTTAAGAAAACTAGAAACGAACATTTCAATTCTATAATGTGACAAATATAAATTGAATTTGTTCCCTATCTGTTTTTGTGCAGCATTAGGCAAGATGGCAATGGCCACATCATCATCGTACCCTCCACCTCCTCCTTATTACTGACTATACGAGGACTACGAGCAGGATCCATCATCTGGACCAGATCCTCCACCGCTAATTGATGGACCATACCAATTCTTTGGTGCTACCTACACAGTATGTTGCTTACCGTACTATTCTTTATAGTGTGTTATTGCTTCTGTTATACTAACTAGCTTTTCCTATCTGCTGTCTGGACAGATGTGGTGCTACCAAGTTTGGAGGATCAAGGTGTTCGTCAGCTTTATCCAAAGGGCCCAAATACTAGTGTGTGCGATTCCCAACAACACCTATTTGCCGTGTGCCAGGAATTGGAATCCTCTGCATTGAAGAACTTAACGCCACATGATCTACAGTGTATGACATTATGAGCGATCTCTATCATCCGATTTAAAATTAAAGGTCGAGATCAATTGATATAGTGTTTCTGCTAAGTAAATATTTCGTTGCTGCTACATTATTGCTACAGTACTATCCGATCAGTAAAACACTATTCACACAATAAGCCTCACACTAATACTCTCTGAAGTGGAGACATGAGAGAGTGCATGGTTTGTTCGTTGAAATACCCTGTAGAGTGGATATTTCTGGCTTGTGCCAATGGATTATTTATCTATGCATCTGTCGTGACCTGTGAAGCTTTAATAATGAACCAATTCTAGACTTGATGTTGGAAAACTCCAAAGTGCTCCAGTAATCCAGTTTCGTAATGTTAAGAATCCCACGTTTGTGTTTGTTCTGTTTACCATGCTCTTTAGGGTGCGTTTGGTTGGATGGACCAAGTTATACATATATGAGATGGTTCCGGATATATCTCCATCCCTTTGTTTGGTTGAGTGTATCAAACCAACTGGTTCTGGATGGGGTGGTACAAATTCTGGGAATATTCCCATGAGATGTTGAACCATTTCGTTCGATGAAATTGGGCGAACCACACTAAGATAGGACGGACTAAATGCTGCTTTCGCGTCAGGCGCTCACCACTCAAGTAGATATTAATGAGTTTATTAGTAGTTAAGCTTGAATAACAAATTTAACTATAAGTTGTATATTTAGAAATGGTTAGTGTTTAATTGCTCAAATAGTTCAATATAAGTGGGTCACACTGTAACTAAAAATTGCATTAAGTTAAAGAAGAGTTAGTAGTATATTATTAACCTTTGAATTAAAATAGAGAGCTTAACTAGAGATTAAGTTAGGAAGTTATAGATTAATTAGAAAAGTGTCATTAGTTGATCATTAATAGTTAGGTTAGAAAAGGAAGGAACAGATGGGAAAATGAGAAAAATGAAAAGAAAGAAAGAAAGAAAAGAAAAATCACATTGAGGTAATCTCACCAACGTAGGGAGGAGGTTACCGAACCAACCTCATACTCTCAACCAAACACAGTCTCGTATCATTCGTGTACAATACTATATAACCAATCAAACACATTCATATATTATCCTATACAACCAACAAAATAGTACATTCGTATATCATCCTATACAACCAACTAAACAGCATGTATATACCATCTTATTTAGAACGATCTCATTCTAATTGTTTCATCTTATCCCATTTAACCTCGTCTCATCAACAAAAACATAGGATTCTCATAATTCGATGAGAAAAAGCAATACCTGAAGTTAGAGGGTCCAATCCGCTGTAGGCACACACACATAAGCGCCTAAATATCTCTCAATCACACAAGTCACAGTCACTGACTCACTGTATGTACTAGTGTACATGAAGTGACACCGTGATCTCTCAGAGGAAAAGAAGGGCAAGAAAAAAGTGCCAGCGCAAAAGCGTACCAAAATATACTTCCAGCCCCTATTTCATCTCCTGCTCCTTCGTAGCCACTTGTCGGCGACCGCGACTAAGCTAATCAAGCGAGCTGTACTCGAAGGAAAAGGTGATGGTGAAGTAAGGAGAACTAGTCCAGATGCTTACTGCTAGGACAGTGACCACCCTTTTTTATCAGAGAAAATCGACGGACAAAGGAATTAAAAAACAATCCTCCTAAATCCTATGTTCTTCTACGATTGCTTTATCCTTATCCTTTTTCTCTTTTTTTTTCCTTCTTTTTTCCTTTTTTTTATTTTTTGGGGCAATTTTTGCTTTTGTCGGAGCTTTACCTGATCCAAACACGATTGATGTTACTTCCTCCAATGCGAATTAAGTTTGGTGGTAACTAGGGTAGCCTCCTATCTCCATTTAACAGATCGTGAAATCCACTAATAACACACGGAACTGAATGGTATAGTACCTCAGTATTTCTTAATTAATAAAAAAAAGGGTTTATTTCATGCAACGGGACAATCGTCTTATCTCCCCAGCGAACTCAAACTGCTCGCGAGTCCCTCGCCCACCACTTCCTCTCCCCGGCCTCCTCACCCCCCCCCCCGACCTCGCTTCTACTCCATATCTCCTGTCGAACACCATCGACACATGGAGGCACCAGTGGGGAAGGGGGATTGAGTCGGCGGCGGATCTAGAGGAGAGGGGAGAGGGGGGGGACGGAGGCTTGCCACCATCGCTGTCACATCCCCAAGTTAATTAATGAAAATTAGTATGCATATCATTAGCATGTATATTGTTTTTGGAGCAATTGCATTATTTATTGCACTTGAAAAATCTTATTCAAAGATTAAACTATAACCGAAATCAACTCCTCAATAGAGAACAAAAATAAGTCTTTATAAAAACCTCTGGAAAATAATTTATTCAAATACTATAATATTTATCATGAATAAATATAATTGTTCCCAGATTTAAGAAACTCAATTCAACCCACACAAAATTCAAACTCTATTCAATAACCTATTCTAGGTTTGAATTTATAATAAGCAAATAAAACTGGAACAGTGAGATTTAATAATTTATTTGAGTGTTAGGACATCCCAGGAACCACTCTGAAAATTTTTAGAATTTTAGGATTATTTTTGCTATTTTTAGCACCTAGTCAAAGTAGAAGGGTTGATTTGAATTTCTAGTCAATTGTTTGACTCAAACCCGACCATTTGGACTTGATCCAACCGCATCAACTAAGCGCACCAACTGCATCTGAGTTCGACTCACGCCACTTTGTGCCTCTGCCACCCTGGGCCCGCCTGTAAGACTTATCCCCTACCTCCCGTTGGCGCGGCAGGGCGCGAGCTCCACGCGGCCGTCGAGCTCTACGCGTCCCCGTCAACGCCGTCAATCCACTGCCACTTCGGACCACTCACTAAGCTTCTCCGTGTAACGCCGCCTCCAATTTGTCTCATTCCCGGGCATATACCCCCCTCGCCCTCCTCCATTCGGCCATTCCTTCTCCCGGGGCTGAGAAGGAAGAAGCTCATTTGAGCACCTCACTCGGGTAAGCTTCAAGCTATGGTGTTCCCTGTCCTTCCCTTGCCTTACCATCTCCATTTTGTCTAATGCCAACTCCTACATTGCCTTGTAGCTTCTGGAACCCCACCGTGCCCTCAACGCTTCCAGAGCGCGCTCCGAAAGCCACCCCCGAGTCTTCTTCACTTCTAGTGAGTATTATCCTCAGTTTTGTGCGTCATCTTGTGCCTTTAGGTATAAGAATGATTTACCCTCAACTCAATCTCTTAATGCATCACAGGAACCCGAGGATTTTGAAGTTTTTTATTTTCGGCCAATGAACACTATTCCTCTTCTCCAACTCCGGCTGGTAAGACATTAACCAATTCCTCTCTACACCACTGTCCTTTGGACCTTCTTAAGCTATCCCGACACTTCATATATCGATATCTTTGCTCAGGGTGACCTCTCCACGTTGAACCCCTTCACCGCCGTGGACCTCAGCGTCGACAAGGCAGCTCTGGCCATCTCTGTACGTCTCCAACGTTCAGGTAGACTCAGTAGACCTCGTAGATGCTTGGGCACCCGCTTATTTGGACAATGCAGAGCTTTATCGCTATATGCACGTTTGGTCGAAGTGCACCGCCACCCTCCTCCAGCTAGCCACCGATGTAGGCCACCTCAGCCACCGCCACCACCACCAATAGGAGTGCTAAGCTATTGTGAACTCATTCCGGGTCTTGGCTGGTGCCACCATGGCGCATAGCGCAAACGAGACGCCAAGCAATGACGCGGCCGGGGAGTCCCCTGTTGTCGGTTTTTTCGACCGACATTGTAGAGATTTGGTTAGAGTTAATCATGGTAATTTAAAGCTAATTATTGCTTAGGACAATTAATGGTTGTTTGAATTACGTAATGAGTCGCTTACATGTGGTACCGGAAACAACAATTGAGACATTAACGCGGTTTCGTTAGAGAGTATGACATGTGGGTCCCGCAGTGCACTATTCCATAGACCCTTGGACTGGGCGTGTTGTCCTTCGGTCCACGCTTGCATGTGGACCGAGTCAATGACAGATGGGCCCCACATGTCAGTTCGTTTTAAATTTAGGAGTTTAATTGAAAACAACACTATTCTTTGGACCCCGCTGTCAGCATCTGAGGCTAGCATAGCACTTGGTACAAAAATTATTAAATGCTTTAGAAAATCCCAAAACGAATTATTGTTCCACTGAAAAATGTTTTTAACTTAAAAAATACATAACTAATTCGTTTTAACTCCAAATCCAGTGAAACTAATTTTGATAATTTTCATTTTAAATTAAATTTATTTTGAAATGGTTATGAAATGTATCTCTATCCCAAAAATATAGTTTTTGGAAATTGATCCTTAACCAAATTATTTTTACACTAGAAAATGCTATTAACTTTGCAAATTTATAACTAATTCATATGAACTCTAAATGAGGTGAACCAAGTTATTTTATTCACTATTTAGCTGTGTAATCCTTTTCTCCACCACAGTCCTACAAAATTTCACTAAATAATTAAATTCGGATTAACAGTAACCGAAGCACTGTGTTCAGCATTTTCCAGAAATCTGATTTTCAAATTACTATGACTTTCACATACTAACTCCAAATGGAATAATTCTTTCACCTAAAATCATCATCTAGCCACTGTAAAAAAAATTCATGCATTTTTTAGCACTTTGAATTTTTAGGATTTTCTCGGTGTTGATTCGATGTTGTTTTTGTATAGAATCCGAAGTGATCAACGTAGACTCATACACCACCGAGAGTGAGCAACTTGAGTTCCAACAAGGCAAGCATCATTTGAACTTTATTTTGCATCAAGTTGATCCCAGCTTTTGATAAGTTAGTGTTTTGAAATTCAATGATATTACTTGCATGCTATTTTGATATGTCAATATTTTGTGTGTGTAGCTAGTAATGTCCTACTCATGATGCTATCCATGTTTTTTTTTCCAGTAGATATATGCTTAAGGATAGATGGATGTGATGATATTTCTATTTTGTGTTTGAGTGCTTAGTCATGCAAGTCTAGATGATGCGTTAGTTCAGTTGACGGGGCTAGCTCGTCAATTATGGGAAACACCATGTACTTATCTTCTACAATTTTGGTCCAGATCATCGAATCTGATTATTTTAGTGTCTTTTGGTCAAATTAAAATGGATTTGGGTCTGGACAAGTGGTTGTTAGTGAGGGTGCCTTCGTGCACGAGATTCGGGTATGTGGTTATCTTGTCCGGACCAACAAGGACCGAACTTTGGTGACATCGTTAATTCAAGTAACACTCGTGCTACCACACACGGTATTATAGGTGTCATTTGGCTATGTAGGGGGTAGGTTTTATTGGGTTAAGTTCCAAGTGGCGTGAAGACATTTGTGTTCGATCATTTGTTCGTAGGACCCGATGCAATTTCCTATAATGCACATGGGAGTGCTCTTTTTCTTTATTTACATTGCATCGGTATCTCCAACACAACTTGCGAGCCCGCTTAGCGAGCTCTATCAGTAGTTTGTACTAAGTTGGGGCTCATCTCGCAAGGGGGACTCATCTCAATAGGTCCTACTTGCTAAACAATAGCAAATCTCGATATACCCGGCCAACTCACCAAAGGTAGTGTGTTTGGCTTACAGGCTGGCGAGTCGATGTGGGTAAAGTTGTACTCCCCTGTAGGGATAAATCTATTCAAATAGCCGTGTCCACGGTTACGAACGACCGCTTGAATTCGGGAGTCATTATTGTTAGACTTTGAATTGAAATTGACATGGTTACAACTCGGTATTCAGCATGAACGGGTATTCATGCATGTTAATTTATCAAAGTGGGCTGCCACTTTGGTATTGTTTGCTCTATTTATATATCTATGATTATCTTTGTTACATATTTTACTTTTGCTTTAAATCTGTTTTCTAAAATGGCAGTTGTAAAACTAGTATGTGTAAGATAAAAATTGTTGTGTTTTCTGCAAAACTAAGCCACTAATGCCTTCCTTTGAATATCCTCTAAGCATAAATAGTTTTTACTTTGTGTAAGACTTGTAAGTACATTTTGTACTTAGCCCGGTTGCCCCAAATTCAGGTGAAGATGATACCACACCTGACGAGTTCATTAGCGCCGATTTTGGCGACGCTAACGAATAGTGTTGTTTCTAACTCCCAGTTGGTTGCCATGGGTTATGGGGCACACCTTGCTGGACCCTTTTGGTTTATTTATCATGTTTCTGCTGCTACTTCTTGTATTATTTTGGATTTGGCCAGTCAGCCCTATTATAATAGTTGGAGACTTTAAATATTATGTTTGTATGCCACTATGTAATGTCAATGTATGCCTTGTATGACTTGTGATTGACGTTGTTAAGGGTATGAGCGTGTTGGTCGCTGATCTTGGGAGCCAACATAGTCACATACCCGTTGTTTTTGAATTCCCTTTTAACTTGTTTAAGTGTGTATTCGGTTGTTAGGGGAACCAGCTACCATGTAGTACTCGCAAAGAGGCGGTGTGCATGGTTTCCGGGGCTCTAGGGCGACCGGGTATTTTCACTTAGATGAAGTTAAGATGAAATTCATTTACTGGAGGCCCAGAGTTATTTTCATAAGACCGGGAAGGCCTCGGTCTTATGGAAATAACCCGGGGATCTTCACACCGTTGGTATCAGAGTTATATTGACTGTAGGTTAGAAATAGCACTAGTGTTAGTGTTAGCAAGTCTTTAACCCAATTTATTTTCAAATTAGCAAAATATTTCAGAAAGTTTTAGTTAAGAACATATTTTATTCCTCATCCATCTTAATATCATTTCTTACCCTATTCTCTTTTAATTTGCAAAACAAACTTTTTCTCTCCTTGTCCTTCGTATGTTTAGATGATTCGTCAATACCTCGTCAAGGAGACCCAAGCTGAAGATGTTGATGGATACCCGGCGCTACTTTGGGACTTGATGTGGAGGGCCAACTTCATATACCAACCAACGTACTCCATCTACCGCCGCGACAGAGGACCGGGAATGGAAGAATACCTGGTCGTAGCCAACATCATCGCCAGGCGAGTAATGTGAAACATCCCATACGAGTTCCAAGTGCGTGGCACCTCTGAGGCCACGACATTACAGGCAGTGGCTCGTGTGGCCATGAGCCATCTTCGTCATGACCTGATGGAGTTAGCTCAACCACCATACGACCATTTTCCACTGCAAGCTCGTGGCGCAAAGGTGAACACCTTCGCTGAAATCCAATATGAGGAAGATCCCCAAGTGTGGCAATTGGCAAGATTGGTGCATATTATGGACCGGATCCACCGTTGCACCATGTACGAGCTATGGAAGATGAGGTGTCATCTCATAGCGGCCCAAGAGAACCTGCAGCTCATGTGTAACATGGGGCTCGTTCACCGCGACTTGCTTTATGGGGAGAATGAGATCTCCCCATACGTTTATGCACCCCCAGAGTACCGTCTTCCTGAAGTGGGAGTGCGAGTACCCAAATTAGGGTCGAGACGCCATGCCCGCATGTCTGTGGGTTTTTCTCGCGCCCAGAGGCCGGAACCCGCGGGAGGCCACATCATTGACATAGGATCACTCTGCGTCTTACCAATCCAAATGACCCTGAAGACTCTGGATCACCCGACTACTATTTGTTAAGCGAGTTTCCGATGAATTTCAACCTGAACCACTAGGGTTGTAGTATCTTGAGCTCGCTGTCTGAAAATGTGTTCAGCGAGCATTTTCCTTTAAATCTATGTAATAGGGCAGTATTGTTGAACTCTTTCTATGTTATTGCAAGAACTTTTTGTTTCGGGTGGTTGCCATTCGTCTACAGGCTTATATGAATGTAATCGTACCAGAAAACTATCATTTGCTTTAATGGATCTTGTACTAGCTTTAGTGCCTTTGTACCCCCTTTTTGGTGTTAATTTTTCACGTGTTTTATGTCATGTTGCATGCTAGCTTAAGTTTATTCCCATTGTTGTCTAGAATTTCGTTCGCGCTCGTTGAGCATATCTTTCGTCTGTGGCTAACCATCCTTGTGGTAACAGGATGGCAATACCTAGTACTCGTTCAGGGGCTTAACAAGAAGAGGGATTGCCACCCCCGAGATCCCGTACCGCTGCGGTCCATGAGCTTTACACACGAGGAGAACGTGTGGAGCCGTCCAGCCACCAAAATCAGCAAGGTGGTCCGACGAAAGAAGTGCTACCCCCACCGCCTACAATGGCAGAATTCTTGGTACAAATAGAAAGGAATAGGATGGATCAAACTTGGATCCTTAAGGCCATTGCCCGCAACACCTCCCCCGCTCCAGCAACATCCGGGGGAGCGGGAGCTCAAAGGGCACATGGGGGACTTGCTGATTTCCAGCGAATGAATCCCCTGACCTTCTCGAGCTTTGAAGACCCCATACAGGTAGAGGAATGGCTCCACACTATCGAGAAGAAGCTGATGATAGCTCAATGCACCGGCGTTGAGAGGGTCTTGTTCACTAGCTACCAGTTGGAGGGAGCCGCTAGTGCATGGTGGGATAATTTTTACGCCATGCAGCCCGATGGAGATGTTCTAACTTGGAACGAATTCAAGGCGACCTTCCGTGAGGCCCACATCCTAGAAGACGTGATGATGATGAAGCAACAGAAATTAAGGAAGAGTGTCATGGAGTACTTACACGAGTTTAACTTCCTAGCCCGTTATGCTCCCGACGACGTCTCCACCAACGCCCGTCGGTACAGCCATTTCATGAACGGCTTGACCGAAGAAATGCAACTTGCATTAACCGTCCACGACTTCATAAACTTCCAACACATGGTCAACAAGGCCATTGTGATGAAAAACAAGAGTCAAGCCATGGATGAATCAAGAAAGAGGAAGAGGGCTGCTCAAATTTTAGCAAGCGGCAGTTTTTCGAGACCGCGCATCGGGTCGGCCCAAGCGCCCCGATTTCAAGCTCCAGCGCCACCGAGGCCACCAAACTTTGTACCAAGACCTCCACCACCTTTGGGCAGCGAAAGAATGGGGAAAGTCAGTCCCCGAACAGCAATGCTCTCAAGCCAAGTGTGACATGCTTTCATTGTGGCCGCCTCGGCCATTATGCGTACCGATGCTTAGCAAGACAAAGAGGGATGCCCCAAGTCTATCAAGCTCCAAATCCAACTCCACCACCAGCTCCAGCGAGACCATCACCACCTCTGAGGGCACCGTATACACCTCCTCAAGTCCCAACACGTGGTCTGGTAAACCACGTCACTGCCGAGGAGGCGAACGACGCACCTGACATCGTTTTGGGTACTCTCTTTGTTAATTCAAGCCCAGCTACTATTTTATTTGATTCAGGAGCATCACATTCATTCATCAAAAAAATATTATGCTGCACAACATCAATTTGAAATTAATACACTTCAACCGCCATACCACATTCTGTCGTCGGGATCGGTTCTACAAACCGATCAAGTCTGCCGAGACGTAAAAGTGGAGATTCAAGTTATTGAATTTTTTGGCAAGCTTAATAGTAATAAATTAAGTGGGCATTGATGTTATATTAGGGATGGATTGACTATCCAAAAATTAGGGGTAAATCGATTGTGCTCAGCGGTCAATTGCTGTCACAAGTGAAGATGGCAAACAAGTCATTTTTGCACCAGAAGTCGTCAGTTCTCATCTCTACTCCCTAGAAGTTAGTACCACTCATGGATTGGAGAAGGTACCAGTGGTATGTGAGTACCCAGATGTATTTTCTGAAGAACTCCCAGGCATGCCTCCTAATCGTGAAGTCGAATTCGTGATCGAGCTTGCACCCGGAACTGCGCCAATTTCAAAACGGCTGTACCGGATGCCTCCAAATGAGTTGGTGGAATTGAAGGAGAAACTCAAGGAACTTTAAGACAAGGGATTCATTAGGCTGAGCTCCTCGCCTTGGGAATGTCCGGCCATTTTCGTCAAGAAAAAAGACAAGAGTTTGCGCATGTGTGTTGATTACCGTCCGCTAAACGAAGTCACTGTCAAGAACAAGTATCCGCTTCCACAGATTGATGATTTATTTGACCAACTGAGTCGAGCTCAAGTATTTTCTAAGATCGACTTGAGATTGGGCTACCATCAGATCAAAGTCAGAATTGAAGACATACTGAAGACGACATTCTCTACTCGCTACAGATTGTATGGGTACACTGTCATGTCCTTCGGATTGACAAATGCACCAGCATACTTCATGAACCTCATGAATTCGGTTTTCATGGAATATCTGGATTAGTTTGTTGTCGTGTTTATCAATGACAACCCCATCTACTCCAAGTCCGATGAAGAATACGAGCACCATTTGAGGCTTGTGTTGGAGAAGCTTCGTCAACATCAACTCTATGCGAAATTCAGTAAATACGAGTTTTGGCTTCGGGAAGTTAGCTTTTTGGGTCATGTACTACCCAAGGGCGGTGTCGCCATTGACCCGAGCAAGTTACAATATGTACTTAATTGGGGACAGCCCACGAGCGTCATCGACATCCATAGTTTTCTCGAACTTGCGCGATACTACCGCGGGTTCATCAAGAACTTCTCCAAAATTGCGAGGCCGATGACCCAATTTTTGAAGAAGGAAAAGAAGTTTGAATGGTCATTGGAATGTGAGGAAAGCTTTTAGATATTGAAAGAATGTCGGACCAAAACTCCCATGCTCATTCTGCCCAATATTCACAAAAAACTTCGATATGTATTGCGATGCTTCTCGCCACGGGCTCGGTTGTGTGCTTATGCAAGAGGTCTAAAAATACCCTTACTTTCTAAGCAAGATTTATACTGCAATTCAAGACTTACTCAATTCTTGCAAAGCTAAGGCACCACAAAACAATACTCTACAAATATATCTCTAGCACAACTAAATGAGACGATCTCAATTTGCTAGAAGTATAAATGTGGAAAGTAGAGGCAAAGAAATAACAAAATGATGACTCGCTATGTTTTCCCGTGGTATTGAAGGCTTGCCAGTCTTCACTAGTCCATGTTGAGAAAAGCCCAAGCAACTTAGATTGGCCCAACGAATTAAGCCTTACTTCTCGATTTCACTAGTGGTTGTTCTTCCTCTGCTCCGGAGATGGCAAACACCGAGCTACTCATAATTTGGCGCCAGGCCTCTTCACAATCTCCTTGAAGAGATCACCACACAAACTCTCGCTAAGCAATCTAGGTGTTGGCAAACACCAAGAGTAATAAACCACAATCTTCGCTTGACGGCAATCAAGTGCTAAGGATCAATATAGAATGAATGCACTTGAATTTTGCTCAACAACCTCACAATAAATGCAACAAGTGTATATAAGGTGTGAGAGAATGCTCTTAGCTCAAGGATGTTAAATGAGGTCGCTCTCTTTGTCCTTGAGCTGGTGGAGGGGTATTTATACCCCCCCCCCACAAACAATACGGCCATTGGAGACAAACGCAAGTTTTTCAGACGAGCGTAGTATCGCCATTCAATGGCTTGCATTACCGCACTTCCTCCAATCAAGACAAAGAATAGCTTAGCGCAGCGTAATTAATGCCTCTGATCTAGCCGTTGAGAATGCGACATGGTACCACCGTCGTTGATCATGCGGTAGTTCCGCTCTTCGGTACTTCCGTTCACATATGGCGGTACGACTGCGTTCCTTTGAGGTCCATAACTGGCCCTGTCCTGTCTGAAAATAACGTACCGCCAACTATTTTTCGGAAAGACTGGGTTGCGGTAGTTTTGCTCAGGATTTGCGGTCATACTGCTACGCGGTAGTTCCGCCAAATTAACTCTAGTACTACCGCTTGGTAGCTCCAAAAGATGTCACTCTGTAAAAAAACGAACCACCAACTAGATTAAGGTTCGACCAGGTTGCAGTAGTACCACACCACTGTCCCGGTCATACCACTGTGCGGTAGTACCGTCAAGTTAACGTCGGTACTACTGACTTTCCTGAGAAATGCATAATTGTCTTTCAAAATGAACTCTGAGTGCATGCATGATCCTAGATTGATCCAAATGACACAAGAACATGCTATCAAGCTACTAGTCATGATCTCTCTTAATAGTACAGTATTTAACCTAAAATCCGGTCTTCCATCCTTTTCTCCTAAGATCGGTAAATACAAAGAGGATTCTAAACTACTTGTACCTTGTCTTTGAACCATATTGATCTTCATGTTGACCTTTAGCATGCATCTCCAGGTTGTTATATTCGTCACCGGGACTAAACCTTTTAAACACACAATAAACATGTTAGTCCCATATTCACATATTATCATTAATTACCAAAATAATTTTTAAGGGCGTAGATGCTTTCAGTATGCATCGAGACAATTGAGGCCACATGAAGCAAATTATCCCACGCACGACTTTGAGCTAGCAGTTGTAGCCCATACTCTGAAGATTTGGCGATATTACCTCATCGGTAATCGTTGTGAGATCTACACTAATCATCTATAATCATTGTGAGATCTACACTAATCATAAGAGTCTCAAATACATTTTCATCCAAACCGATCTGAACTTGAGGCAAAGAAGGTGGATCCAGTTGATCAAGGACTACGATATGGGACTCCATTATCACCCAAGAAAAGCTAATGTGGTGGCCGATGTGTTTAGCAGAAAATCTCGATGCAACTGTTTATCAGTAACCCCCACATTGGCAAGCTTATGCGCCAAATTGCAACGACTGAGTCTTGAGATTATTGAAGAAGGTTCTCTTGCTACTCTAAGTGTAAAATCCATACTAGAGGACTAGATCAAGGAGGCCCAGAAGACCGATGTAGAGGTAACTCGAATCTGGGAGGATTTGAAGCAGGGTGAGGTCAAAGCTTTATCGAAGACATGCAAGGCACCCTATGGTGCAGGAACTATTTGGTGGTGCCTTTAGACCGCAAGTTGAGAGAACTAATCCTCAAAGAAGCTCATGACTCTCAATTCTCCATACACCCCGGGAGTACTAAAATGTACCAAGACCTGAAAAAGAAGCTTTGGTGGAACCAAATGAAACTCCAAATCGCGTAGTATGTTGCCGAGTGCGACGTTTGTCAAAGGGTCAAGGCCGAGCACTTGAAACCAGCTGGAACACTCCAACCGTTGCCCATTCCCAAGTGGAAGTGGGAGGATGGACTTCATCACCGACCTTCTCAGGAATCAAACCGGGTTCGATTCCATATGGGTAATTGTTGATCGGTTGACAATGGTTGCTCATTTCATTCCCATCAAGACCACCTACTCTGGAAATAAGTTAGCGGAGCTATACATTTCAAGAATTATCTGTCTCCACTATGTACCAAAGGTGATCGTTTCCGATCGAGGCCCTTAGTTCACATCCCACTTCTGGAAATGCCTACATCAAGCATTGGGGACCAACCTATTTTTAGCACCGCATACCACCCTCAAATGGACGAACAAACCAAGAGGGTGAATGAAATATTGAAAGACCTTCTCGGAGCATGTGTGCTGTCCTACGATTAAAAAAAAGGAGAAATGCTTACCCTATGCGGAGTTCTCCTACAATAATAGCTTCCAATCAAGCATACAAATATCACCTTTCAAGGCGCTGTATGTAAGTGCTTATAGGACCTTTGAAACTAGTCCGAGACTGGAGAGAGGCCATTTTATGGCCCGAGCTTGGTGGAGGATGTAGAAGCTCAAGTTCGTGTGATTCGAGAGTAGCTTTGGATGGCTCAATCTCGTCAAAAGTCTTATGCCGACCGTCGTCGACGCGAGTTGAGCTTTGAGGTGAACAATCTTGTTTACCTTAAAGTCTCTCCGATGAAAGGAGCCCATCGCTTTCAAGTCACAGGCAAATTGGTGCCTCGCTACAGCGGACCATTCTGAATTATAGCGAAGCAGGGATTGGTGGCCTATCAACTGAAATTGCCACCATCACTTTTAGATGTGCATGACATGTTCCATGTCTCACAATTGAAGAAGTTCCTACGAGTCCCAACTGAAGCAACCCAGTTGGAAGAACTCGACTTGCAACCCGATCTTTCTTATCAGTAGCTCCCAATTCATATTCTTGAAGAAGCAAAGCACAAGACGAGACATCGTAACATCAATTTCTTGAAGGTTCATTGGATTCATCATATGGAAGATAAAGCAACTTGGGAGCGTGAAGACCGGATACGAACCGAATTTCCTAACCTTTTTCTTTATGATTGAAGTGCCATCGAATCAAGAAAGCAAAGGTTAAACAAAGCAATGGAAAGAAAAATGTAATAGGCACTCCTTGTAACCTTGTTAGGGTATCTTAGCACTATCTTTGAAGGAAATCAAGACACTAGTGTACTATCTTTCTCTAGAAGTCTCCCGGTCCAACTTCCGAACTACCGGAATCTCGGGACGAGATTCTTTGTAAGGGGGGAGGTTTATCATACCCCCAAGTTAATTAATGAAAATTAGTATGCATATAATTAGCATGCATATTGTTTTTTGAGCAATTGCATCATTTATTGCACTTGGAAAAATCTTATTCAAATATTAAACTATAACCAAAATTAACTCCTCAAAAGAGAACAAAAATAAGTCCACATCAATACCTCTGGAAAATAATTTATTCAAATACTATAATATTTATCATGAATAAATATAATTTTTCCCAGATTTAAGAAACTCAATTCAACCCACACAAAATTCAAACTCTATTCAACAACCTATTCTAGGTTTGAATTTATAATAAGCAAATAAAACCTGAATAGTGAGTTTAATAATTTATATGAGTATTAGGACATCCCAGGAGGCTCTCTGAAAAATTTCAGAATTTTAGGATTATTTTTGCTATTTTTAGCACCTAGTCAAAGTAGAAGGGCAGATTTGAATTTCTAGTCAATTGTTTGACTCAGACCCGACCTTTTGGACTTGATCCAACCGCATCAACTAAGCACACCGACCGCATCTGAGTCTAACTCACGCTGCTTGGTGCCGCTGCCACTCTGGGCCCGCCTGTAAGACTCATCCCCAACCTCCCATTGGCGCGGCAGGGTGCGAGCTCCACACGGCCGTCGAGCTCTACGCGTCCCCATTAACGCCGTCAATCCACCGCCACTTCGAACCACTCACTGAGCTTCTTCGTGTAATGCCGCCTCCACTCTGTCTCATTCCCGGGCATATACCCCCCTCGCCCTCCTCCATTTCGACCATTCCTTCTCCCGGGGCTGAGAAGGAAGAAGCTCGTTTGAGCACCTCACTTGGGTAAGCTTCAAGCTATGTCATTCCCTATCCTTACCTTGCCTTACCATCTCCATTTTGTCTAATGCTAGCTCCTACATTGCCTTGTAGCTTCTAGAACCCCACCATGCCATCAACGCTTCCAGAGCATGCTCCAAAAGCCACCCCCCGAGTCTTCTTCACTTCCAGTGAGTATTGTCCTTGGTTTTGTGCGTCATCTTGTGCCTTTAGGTATAAGAATGATTTACCCTCAACTCAATCTCTTAATGCATCACAGGAACCCGAGGATTTTGAAGTTTTTCATTTTCGGCCAGTGAACACTATTCCTCTTCTCCAACTTCGGTCGGTAAGGCATTAACCAATTCATCTCTGCACCACCGTCCTTTGGACCTTCTTAAGCTATCCCGACACTTCATATTCAATGTCTTTGCTCAGGGTGACCTCTCCATTGAACCCCTTCGCCACCGTGGATCTCACCGTCGACAAGGCAACTCCGGCCATATCCGTACCTCTCCAATGTTCAAGTAGACTCAGTAGATCTCGTAGATGCTCGGGCACCTGCTTATTTGGATGATGTAGAGCTTTATCATTTTATGCACGTTTGGCCAAAGTGCACCACCGCCCTCCTCCAGCTAGCCGTCGATGTAGGCCACCTCAGCCGCCGCTGCCACCACCAATAGGAGCGCTAAGCTATTGTGAACTCATTCCGGGTCCTAGCCAGCGCCACCATGGTGCGTAGCACCGGTGAGACTCCTGAAGAATCTAGACCTGCCATTATGAGTTAATGGAGTATTTTAGTTATTAATGACAAATTTATTTGTGAGACTAACATACTTCTATTGTTATACCTATTGTTTAGTCTCAGTTGGATAAAAAGGTGAAAATCAAAGAGGTATGCTTTCGACATCATATTTCTATATCTTGTTGCATTCCTCATATCCAAAATATAGGTTGAACTCCATGAGAAGTCTGACTTGAATATGTGCATATGTTTTTATTACATATTCATGTATGCACAAATTTAGGGGGAGTTCACTCTATGTTTTGTGGTTTCATTAGTATTGATCCATATTTCTTTATCCACATATATTAAGGATCTTTACTTTGAAACATATCAAACGAGTATACAAAACTTGTGTAGTTCATATATGCTCATATGACCTTACATTCAATTATTCGCAATTGTGATGGTTGTCATCAATTAACAAAGAGGGAAAGATTGGAGTATCTTGACCCACCATTATGAGTTAATGGTATGTTGTGGTAATTAATGACAATCATGTTGTGGGACTAATATTTTCCATGAGTTAGATGAATAGGTTATGTCCCATGATGATAGAGACTTTGGATGACTTCGTGAGTTGATCGTCATCAAGTCAAGGTTCAAAAAGAACATGCATCATGTGTTGATGCGTATCAAGATCTCGAAGAAAAGGAAATCATCATGTGTCGATGATGTTCAAGAAGAGGAGATGATCATGAGTTGATCATCAAGTCAAAAGAAGACCCATCATGTGTTGATGGAGGTCAATTGAAAGAGTGCATCATGGGTTGATGCATATTCAAGTCAAGAACTTGAAGTAAAAGAAATCATCATGTGTTGATGATTATTATCAAGTCAATGACCCAGTATTGAAGAGAAGATATGCGTCATCAAGCTTCAAGTGTTTGTGTAAGGCAAAGGTATGACTAGCTAGGGCTAAGGATTTGTTCCTAGTCATTCACCGGCTTTGGTGTTTGGATGGAAGACTGGGTTGCCGTACTATTAAGAGGGGTCTTGACTAGTAGCTTGAGTTAGTCATGTGTTGATAGCTCGTTGTGCTTACTCCAACTCTCATTAGCATGTTGCCGATATTTGTGAATGTGTTTTGCAAATAATTGAGGCTCGTGCATAATCCTTGTAGCATGTGATTTTAGTTTGCGAATATGTTTTGCAAATGGTTTAAGTCCATGCACCGTATTTTTTGTGGTATGATTCTAAAAGTTGGCAAATGTGTTTTGCAACTTGTTGAGAATCTCACCTTTAACCCTTGTTTGCATCGCGCATCAATTGACAAATGTGTTTTGCAAATTGAGTTGAAGCAAAGTGCAAAATCTTTCTCTCAGCTTTGGCGGTCTAACCGGAATGTTCGGACTGGGTAAAGGAACGTTCAGACCGGGCGATGGTCTCTTTGAACTAGCAGTTTGACCGCCAGTAGCGACCGGTCTGACCGGTGGGGAGTCTGGTCTGACCACCATATGTTGGCCAGTTTGACCGGCCCTTGGTTAGAGGTATGACCGCATTTTTATCAATGGTACTACCAGTGTGCGGTAGTACCGATCTCTTATTGGCGGTATGTTTATTCCAAAGTGGTGTTTTTCTGGAATGCTTCTTGGTTTCCTTTGAGAGGTCTGACCGCACCCTTGGCAGCCTGACTAGGTTGGAGCGGTCTGACCGGCCATTGGTTGGTGGTTAGACCGGAAGTGAGTCCAACGGCTAGTTTTATAGCCGTTGGAGCTGGGGCGGTCTGACCGACCATTAGTTGGCGGTCAGACCAGTTTATCCTTGTTTTCTGGAATCTTTCCTCTAATAGCTAAATTTTCTTGTGTGAGTATATATACCCCTTGTGGCCGGTTGTGGGAGAGGTTACTGGTGCCATATTCTTTCCCTTGAGCAAAGAGCAAGCCCTCTACACTCTTTTGTGTATGTGTTGCACTTAGTGAGCTTAGAGAGCAAACCCTAAGTGCATGTGTTTCATTAGGTAGTGGATTGTGTATCTATTTGAGCATAGACTCTTGATTTGTTCAAGTGAGCATCTTCGACTTGTTACTCTTAGTGTTTGCCGAAACCTAGACGGCTTGGAGAAGTTGCGTCGGTGATCTTCTCAAAAAAAGGTTGTGAGAAGGCCTGAGTGGTTGTGAGTGGTTTGGTGCTCGCCATCTCTAGAGTGAAGGAAGAGCAACCCCGAATGGATCGAGGTGTTGGTTCGTGTTGGAGTCGGTCCATATGGTTAGACTTACCTCGGAGGTGTTTGGCTTAATTCGTTGAGCCGGTCCAATTAGTTTGGCTTACCTCAACGTGGATTAGGGGAGACCGGCAAGTCTCCGAACACCACGGTAAAAGATCATTGTGTTATCGTGGTTTGCATACTTGTGCTTTACTATATTGTAATTTACATTCCTTGTATCAAATTGCTTATATGTCTTTATATGATTGCTATCATTATCAATAATCTTATACTGTTGGTGCACTTAGTTGAAACTTGTTGATTTAGGTTTTAATTGTGCAAAACCGATTTGTTGTTAGCTTCCGCATTAGAAATTGGTTTTAGCCAAAGACGGTTTTAAAACCTCCTATTCACCCCCCTCTAGTCGGCCTCCTCGATCTTACAAGTGGCATCAGAGCTTGGTCTCTCATTTTATTAGGCTTCACCGCCTGGAGAGTAAAGGATGGCGAATAGTGATATAGAGCACCTTGGTGATACACCTCTATTCGATGGCACGAATTATAATATTTGGAAAATCCGCATATCGTGTTATTTTAAGGCCATGAGCCCTAAAATTTGGTGGATCGTAGATGTGGGCTTTTCTCCTCCAAAGGATTCTCTTGCTTTATCTATTGAGGAAGAGAAATGCTCACATTTTGACGCTCAAGCAACTAACACCTTATTTAGTGCTTTGAGTATAGAGATATTCGATGCCATAAGCAATCTCAAGAACGTTCATGAGATGTGGACCTATCTTCAAGAAATGCTCACATCTCGACGCTCAAGCAACTAACGCCTTATTTAGTGCTTTGAGTATAGAGATATTCGATGCCATATGCAATCTCAAGAACGTTCATGAGATGTGGACCTATCTTCAAGATAATTATGGATGGTCCACCTCAACCAATGATGACTGCATAGAAGAATGGATGTCGGGAGAAGAATGTTCAATCTCTAGCTCCGACAACGATGAGACCTCAACTCTATCTACATCACCTCATTGTTTTATGGCTAAAGGTAATAAAGAGGTAAATAATGATGAACCTTCATATGATGAGTTGATGGATATGTTAGAAGAGCTTAATGAATATCTTGGGAAGGAGAAGACTAAGTATAAGATTTTGAAGAAAGCACATGTCTCTCTTCAAAATAATTATGATATGCTAAAAGAAAAACATGAGTCTATTCTTCTCAAGGAATTCACTAAGCCTAATGTGATATAGGCATCACATGTAATTTATTAGATGATTTGCTATGTATAGCTCCTAATTCTTGTATTTCATCTAAGGTTAGCATACCTACTTCTTGTGAGGACTTGCTAGATATACCTTATAGCTCTAGTGAAAATGCTTCTATTTCCTCCGTGCCTGTTAAGACTAATCTTGTAGGGGAAAATGAAAAGCTTAAGGCCCAAGTCAAAAAATTGACGATTGACTTGGATAGAAACTACAAAGGAAATGCCTCTCTTGACGAAATATTAGGCAAGCAACAAATGTTGACCGATAAGAGAGGAATTGGCTTTGTTCCAAAGAAGAAGGAGAATAGCAAGACAAGGCACAATACAAGACACACAAATAATATCAAGTGTTTGGTTGCAATGAGAATGGACATTTTGCCTCAGTGTGTCCAAACAAGATAAATGATAAGCAATTGTCATAAAAAAGGAGGCAAGCCGGCAAGGAGCAAGTAAAGAAGACAAAAAGGGGAAGTAAGAGCCTAACTTGCTACAATTGCTGGGAAAAGAGACATTTTAGTAAGGAGTGTTTCAAAGGTATCTCTTCTAAGCCTATTATCTATAATGATCATTGTTTGCTTAGAAATGAAAAGAATCGCAATGTGTTTGCTAGAATTGTTAGTTCGCCAAACATTAAAGGACCCAATCGAGTTTGGGTACCAAAAGGTGCTTAAATGATTAACAGGTACTTGGAGAGGTATTGGAGGTTTGGCTCACACATGAAGAGGTGGATTCCACCATGTGCAAAAATAGAGCCAAGCTTAAGGATAATCATTTCATATCAAGCACCAATGCCATTTCGGTAACAAATATTTACATTGAAGTATCTAACCATTTATGCCTTGTGTAGGTTGCATTTCATGAAAATCTTAAAAGGGGTGTTCTTACTCTTGTTCAAAATCTTCATTATTGAAATCTTGAGAAAGATGGTAAGTGGTACATTAAGGGAAAGTGCTAACTCATATCCATGTATATTACATTCCTAAGTGTGCCCAAATAAATTAAGTGATAGTAATGTTTTTTAAAATTGAGCATTTTAGTCAAAAGTCAAAATTTTCATAAATATTAGTAATCGTTTGAAAACCTAGTTGCAAAATGTATACGAATGCTTTTCAAAGGTTTCTCAAATGTTTTGGTTCAAGAAAAACCTATTTTAAACGAAAATGAGTTTCTAGCCAAAATTCTAAATTATAGTATCTTATTTTTGACATAAACTAGATTTTTATGTAAAATTTATTCTAAAAGGAATTTGAAACCCATCCCAAAAGGAAAAACCTAGAGTTGGCTATTCTAAACCTTTTTGGTATTCACAAGATTTTCAAAAGGCCAACCTAGCAAAAGTTACTTGATTTCGAAACTCGTCTAAAATCCTATTTTGACCTAAGTGGTCACCTTCTAGCACTCAAGTGAGTTTTACCATATGAGCCAAATTTATTCACATAAATAGGTCCACAATGGTATTCATGACTCATACATGAAATTGGATGCTTTAAATTCCTCCATATGCTTAGTTTTGGATCTTTCGAAGAAATTTCATTAAAATAAAGTTTCATTTGCGAAAACAAAAATCTAATTCATAAAAACTAATTAAGATTTGGATTTTCAAAGGCTATATAAGTTGGAAATGCTCCAAATATGTTTATTTGATTGATTGTATGAAAGTTTGGAGCAAAATACAACATTTCCATCTATTCTCAAAATTCCAGTACTAAATCTGTTGTCAAATTCAGTCATTACTGGTCTGACTGGCCATCCTTGGCGGTCTGACCGCTAGCCCACCAGTCTTACTGCCATATGCCCAATGGTCTGACCGGTTTTGCGTGGAGCTCCTTTGTACTTCCATCCGAACAGTTATCTTCTCTCTTGTTCCTCCTTCACCCGAAAAACCTCTTGGTCTCTCACCCTCCGACCGCCTCCTTCCTCAGCGGACCAGATCTCCCTCTCTGGCCAGTGGCTTTATGCCCAAAGGTAATCTAGGGTTCCCCTTTACCTACTCTCTTCATTCCTTGGATTAGTTTGAACTTTAGTTGTCTCATGTCTCCAAACCATGAAAAGTGTGTTCTTTCAAAATCCGACCTATTGCTTTTCAATTTCATCAAAGATTCATTCCTTGAATCTACCCTCTTCATCTAAGCCAGTAAACCTCCTTTCTCTATTGCAATTTATTCACATTGTACTTTGCCCCAAATTTCTAGGGTTTGTCGTAAAATCCTAATTTCAATTCAATTTGGTGGCAAATCCTTGACCTACAAGTAGTTTGAGAGTAGATTAATAAGTATTCATTATGTCATTGCATAAATTTTGCAAATTTTGGGTTAATCCCAAGATCAGTCCTCTCTTTGTCGCTGGCAGTCTGACCGGCTATACATGGCGATTTGATCGGTCATGCTGGCGGTTCGACCAGCCATAGCAACAGTCTAACCGCCTATGACAGAGATGGCATTATGAAATATTTGATAGTTTATTCCTTGAACTTTCTTGATAATCTTTGCAATCTTTTCACAGCAAAAATGCCGCACAAGAAGACAGTGACTCGCTCTGTAGCTCCCACCTATTCAAAGGGAAATGAACCTGCTAAAGACGAGCATATGGAAGATGTTGAAGAAGAAGAAGAAGAAGAAGCAAGTGACGACAATAACAGTAGTGATGATAATTATGAAGAATCTAATGCTAAGGATGAGGACGATGCTCCAGATCAAAATCAGTTCATTGGACTAGATGTGTCAATGATCAAAAGTGAACAATACACCATTCTCAGGCACATCAACCAATTCAGATTTCCAAGAAATGCCACAATGAGTGTGTTCCACACTATGTTTCAGCAAGATGTCTATCAAATCATTTGTGCAAAGAAGAAGTTTTCCAATCACAGGTTTGTGAAATGGAGCTATCTAGGACAGAATCCAGTCTATAATGGATTGTACCATCTATTTAGAAGTGTGAGCCTGGATTCATTGGTTTCCTTGAGGTGCAACTTCCATACCAAGGCCATTAGGAAATTCTATGCAACAGTGTATGTGCCCCCTGACCATGACCGTCTTATATAGATGACTTGGACAACAGCAGCTAGAAGCCTCTAAGGATGAATTTGTGAATGCTCTGAGTTTGGGAGATTCTAGAGGGATAAAGGTACATCTTCAGGAACCTCTTGCCCTCACTCAGGTAGATGAGTTCTATGATCAAGGAAATCATTTTATCCGTGGAAGAGTAAGTGGTCTTCTCCCCCTTCCAGTATTATTAACAGGATTATGAGAGCTTCATTTTTCCCTAGGAGTGGGAATAATGATGAGATACATGTGCGTGCCTGGAATGTTGTGAAGTACATTATGGATGGCACAAGGATT
The DNA here is from genome assembly GCA_036346405.1 of Phyllostachys edulis. Taxonomy (NCBI): domain Eukaryota; kingdom Viridiplantae; phylum Streptophyta; class Magnoliopsida; order Poales; family Poaceae; genus Phyllostachys; species Phyllostachys edulis. Next base: position 40,977,705 of record CM070561.1, read on the forward strand.
GATGTGATGGACTTAATGATTAGAGAGATTGCCACATTAAAGGGAGATAAAGTCAAGAGCATATATTTTGCTCCCTATATTATGAAGCTTATTCAAAGCAAAATCAACTTTGACAACCCTTGTGACATGGAGCACAAAGAATACAGACCTAGAGATGCTCCACCTCAGGTGCCTCCTCCAGCTCCTTCTCAGCCTCAAGGGCAAGGATTGCCTCCTCAGGGACATCCAGGGCAGCAGGCTTCTCAGGAGGAAGATCCTATCATGGCAGCTCTTTCTCATCTTCAGTCGAGTGTGGACCGCATGGACATAAGGTTTGATCAAATGCATGCAGTTCAAGTTGAGACTAGAGCTATGGTTGAAGGATTGAACACAAAGTTTGATACTTTAGATTTGAGGGTCACCAATATGGATGAGAGACTCACTGAGTATCAGCAGCAACGAGTGCCATTGGCCTATTAGAGGTTTGGACATAGTCAGCGCCCTCCTTCCTTCACTCAGCGTGGTGATCATCCATCGTCGTTAGAGGCTCCTCCTTCCTAGTTATAGTATATTTCATATTTAGGTCGATAGACTTTGTTTCGTAAGGATAAGCTTAATATTCACTCTTGTAATATCTTGTGTAAGCTTATTAAACCTTGAATGTTTTTAGATATGTTTTGGACACTTGGATGATTAATGTCTTATGCTATGATTTATGCATCTTATTGTATCCTTGTCCAAGATATGTTTATGTTGAATCTTTATTTACGTTGCATGGTCATTTAACTCTTGATTATCTTATCATGCTTCCTTGGATCCATCATATAAAGGAAACTTCGTCAAAATTTCTTAAAATCCTCATATATGCAATAAATTTTGATTCACATCTCTATATGCATATATTTAGCGGGAGTTTTATCTATATGGTTCTTGTTTACAAGAAATGTCTCTTGAAATTAAATTCTTTTACCAAAAAATCCTATTGAGATACATTTGAAGTAGTCCGAAGTTAATATCTTCAACACTTCAAAGCTTTTGGACTTTCATTTAAAAAAGTTTTGCCTTTTTTTTTCTCTCTTTGATCAATATGCTGAAAATTTAGAACTTTTGCATGTTTTGAGCTTATTTTTGATTTTTGTATCTTCAAATAGGTTCATTATTTGAGAAAGATATAATGATGACATTTTAGCATCTATTGTTATTCTATGTTGACAAATTTTCTCAGATTTATTGGAACCATTTTAACTAGTTTTTCAGCTGTCCTTTGAAGTTTAAATGAAATGTCAAAATCTGAAAAACCTGAAACTTTTAATTTTCTAAAACTTTGTGTTTTTTTATATCTTAAAAATGGTTGACATTTAGTTGAGCCTCCCAAAATACAAATTGCGTGTACTTGCAAGTACTAGCTCCATGTTTTATCTCAGATTTGTTTCGAAGCTTGTTTCCATACACTTTTAAATGTTTATTGGGGAGACTTCAAAAATGAGTTTAATTGAATGTATTCCAAATATCATCTCTTTTAGTTAAACTCAAATATGGCCTTATTTCAAGTTTGTGACCTATTTTGGTTTTCCTCAAATATCTTAAAAATAAAACCTTACTTCAAAAGAGGAAGATTATTTCAATGGTCAAATTAAAATGAACTCTATTGTCAAGCTGATTGTCTTGCAAAAACCTTTTTTGGGCTTAGTTTTTTTATCAGTTTTTGGTGATTAATGCCAAAAGGGGGAGAATGTTTATATGATCAATATATTTTCATTTGGATGTTTAATATATTCTCTCTTGTGATTTCACCTTTTCATGCATATCATTCTTACATATGCAATGATTTAAGCTTTAAATTACCTAGTGACATGCATGAATCTAGTTCAATAGCTTAATTTCTTAACTTATGTCAATTTACATCCAAATGTTGCTATTGATAAAATATTTGTCAGCGTCTGAGGCTAGCATAGCGCTCGGTACAAAAATTATTAATTGCTTTAGAAAATCCCAAAATGAATTATTGTTCCACTGAAAAATATTTTTAACTTAAAAAATGCATAACTAATTCATTTTAACTCCAAATCCAGTGAAACCAATTTTGATAACTTTCTTTTGCATCATGTTGATCCCAGCTTTTGATAAGTTAGTGTTTTGAAATGCACTGATTTTGCTTGCATGCTATTTTGATATGTCAATATTTTGTGTGTGTAGCTAGTTATGTCCTACTCATGATGCTATCCTTGTTATCTAGTACATATTTGCTTAAGGATAGATGGATGTGATGATATTTCTATTTTGTGTTTGAGTGCTTAGTCATGCAAGTCTAGATGATGTGTTAGTTCGGTTGACGGGACTAGCTCGTTAATTGTGGGAAACACCATGTACTTATCTTCTACAATTTTGGTCTAGATCTTCGAATCTAATTATTTTAGTGTATTTTGGTCAAATTAAAATGGATTTGGGTCTGGACAAGTGGTTGTTAGTGAGGGTGCCTTCGTGCACGAGACTCGGGTATGTGGTTGTCTTGTCTAGACCATCAAGGACCGAACTTTGGTAACGTCGTTAATTCAAGTAACACTCATGCTACCACACGCGGTATTATGGGTGTCGTTTGGTTAAGTAGGGAGTAGGTTTTATTGGGTTAAGTTCCAGGTGGTGTGAGGACATTTGTGTTCGATCATTTGTTCGTAGGATCCGATGTAATTTTCTATAATACACATGGGAGTGCTCTTTTTCTTTATTTACATTGCATCGATATCTCCAACACAACTTGCGAGCCCGCTTAGCGAGCTCTATCAGTAGTTTGTACTAAGTTGGGGCTCATCTCGCAAGGAGGACTCATCTCAATAGGACCTACTTGCTAAACAATACCAAATCTCGATCTACCTGGCCAACTCACCAAAGGTAGTGTGTTTGGCTTACGGGCTGGCGAGTCGATGTGGGTAACGTAGTACTCCCCTGCAGGGATAAATCTATTCGGATAGCCGTGTCCACGGCTATGAACGACCACTTGAATTCGGGAGTCATTTTTGTTAGACTTTGAGTTGAAATTTACATGGTTACAACTCGGTATTCGGCATGAACGGGTATTCATGCATGTTAGTTTATCAAAGTGGGCTGCCACTTTGGTATTGTTTGATATATATATATATATATATATATATATATATATATATATATATATATATATATATATATATATATTGCCACATGTTTTACTTTTGCTTTAAATTTGTTTTCTAAAATGGCAGTTGGAAAACTATTATGTGTAGCATGAAAATTGTTGTGTTTTCCACAAAACTAAGCCACTAATGCCATCCTTTGAATATCCTCTAAGCATAAATAATTTTTACTTTGTGTAAGACTTACGAGTACATTTTGTACTTAACTCGGTTGCTCTAAATTCAAGTGAAGATGATACCACACCCGACGAGTTCGTTAGCGCTGATTTTGGCGACGCTAATGAATAGTATTGTTTCTAACTCCCAGTTGGTTGCCATAGGTTATAGGGCACACCTTGCTGGACCCTTTTGGCTTATTTATCATGTTTCCGTTGCTACTTGTTGTATTAGTTTGGATTTGGCCGGTCGGCCCTATTGTAATAGTTGTAGACTTTAACTATTATGTTGTATGCCACTATGTAATGTCAATGTATTCCTTGTATGACTTGTGATTGATGTTGTTAAGGGTATGGACGTGTTGGTCGCTGAACTTGGGAACCAACATGGTCACATACCCACAGTTTTTAAATTACCTTTTAACTAGTTTAAGTGTGTATTCGGTTGTTAGGGGAACCGGCTACCATGTAGTACTCGTAAAGAGGCAGTGTGCTTGGTTCCTGGGGCTCTAGGGCGACCGGGTCTTCTCACTTAGCTAAAGTTAGGATAGAATTCATTTACTTGAGGCCCAGAGTTATTTCCATAAGACTGGGAAGGCCTCGGTCTTACGAAAATAACCTGGGAAAACTCACAGCCGGCATCGACGTGCTCACCAGAAATTGATATTTACTGTACGGTTTAGGATCCTGGTACATCTCACCATCTTTTAGAACTCTGTTACAACGCATAAACACCCTATTAGTTTTTCATGAAAGAGTAGTACCCCAATCTTGCCCAAGAGTTAAAAAGCTCAAGGTTTATCACCGAAGCTAAGATAACCTAAAGTGAAACATGACATGACATAATTGAATCTTCTCGAGAATAGACTCTTAGGAAACCGGGCCTAGGCCGGCAGTCCTGGCCCACGATGAGTTCCTCATCTATCCAGTAGCCTATATAAAGGAGGGGGGACCCCAACCATTGTACTACAGTTTATAGAAGAGTAATAAAGAGAAGCCAGAAGTCCCCTCATATCTCTGTGTTCAATCTACTATTTTGTTCTTGTGTTCTTGCATTGTTCTTACGATTCTAAGTTCGTCTACGAGGTAATCGCTCGGACTGGACTCACCAGCGACGGTTCCTCAACACATTATCAGCACGATCGACTCTCCTCAAATCGAAAGGTAGCTGTCATAGCACGACGCTCGTAGATCGAATCATTTTTTTAGTTCGCTTTCAATTATGCAATTGTTGCTTTCTAGATTATTTTATCCTACGGTGCAAATTCGCTCTAATCTACCGCGAGTCGACTTGAAGTCGTCAGTATAATCCTGATTGGTACATTGCACGAAAGAGTATATGATGATTGCATTGTGGATCGCAAATCCGTTGTAATCTACCGCAAGCCGACTTGAAGTCGCCGGCCAAGTCGATCGGTGGATCGCATGAACAGTAATTGTGCATAAACAGTATGAAAAGAACAAACGGTCACCACCACCGGCCGAGCCGCCATCGGCTGTCACGGCGCCGCCACCCACCCCGACAAGAAGTCACACGGTTATGCGACCACGCCGCCGCTGCTGCATCCCTAGCGCCACCGAAACCGCCGCCCGCAAGGGCGCTGTTGCACCATCACCACCCGATCTCGCATGGCTGCCGGCCCCGGTCACCCTCCTCCCGCAGAGGTGCCGCCGCAAGACGGCCGCTTCTACTGCGTTGCTCAGACAAGACGGCCGCGCGCCACTCGCTTCGCCGGCCGAGTCGCACCGAACTACACAGCCGCCACCCTTTAACGCAACCACTCGCGACCGGCCAGACCGCCATGCGATGCGATCGCGCCACGGACTCCGCGACACGGCCAGGTGCCACTCACCGCGACGGCCAGAAGCGCTCCCACACGGATGCGCTTATCGCCCGAAGCTCCGCGATCGCCCATCGCCGCATGCACGACGCGCTTGAGGCCGGGCCATGTGCGCCGCGAACGGGCTCCTCGCCGACGCTGGTTACGTGTGCCTGGCGCGCAAGACGCTAACCGCCAATCGCATCCGCGAGGGCCCTGAGTCGAACCGCTCAGAAGCGTCTTGCGTCGCGCCGCCGCATCTTGCGTCGTGCTACCGTGCTCGCGCTTCACCTGCAGCAGCTCTGCACCAAGCCGGTCGCCTCCCATGCACCGCTGCTCGACATGGCCCCAGACAGCGAAGCCGCCATCGACCGCAACGCGTAAGTCCGCGTCGCTGCGTGGAGCCACCGCCGCCATTGGGGAAGCGGTTGAACGGTCCCTACTGGCTCAGAACCGCTGCAGGCAGCGCCGCGCCGCCGCGCCCATTCGCCGCAGCCTCCTGGCCGTACGGCCACCGATGAGGTGCCGCCGCCACAAAGCATGGCGCTAGGGAAACCTAGCGCCTGGTGCCTCCACCACGAGCCTTTGTAGGCCAAAAAGGGAAAGGCACGGCCCAAAAAAAAGGAAATCCTAATTTTTGTGGAAAACCCCCTGGGAATTGAAAGAATTGCGCGAATTTCTTTTTCTCAGAACTGAAAATTCGTGGTTTAGCCCCTGGAAATTACAAAATTCACCGAAAATTCATATTCCAGTAGAAAAGGGCCTCGGGAATTCAATTTTTGAATCATTTGGAGCATTTGAAGCATGTTTAACTTTGTTATTATTATTTATATGAAATTTATATATTGAATTTACTATTTTGATTATCTGTGATTGTTTATATTGCTTTTAATCGCTGAAAATAGCAGTAAATCATGAAAAATGCATAGAAAAATACGGGAGTTCGAAGAGCATTTTGAGAAATTTGCAACCATTTTATGAAAATTACCAGCAGTAATCTTATGAGCTCTTTGAATACATATGTACGTGACTGGCATCATGAACCTGGAGTTTGAAGAGTTGGCCCAGCATGGCTAGAATTTATACAGAATTTGTACCAGTCTTCAACTCTGTGATAATGTAATCACGGTTGAGCAGAAGATTGAAAAGACTTTCTCTACCTTTCACCCGAATGCGATACAATCCACACGCAACTATCGTCAAGATGGCTACATGGAGTATGTCGAATTGATTGACATCATGCAAGTTGCGGAAGCTCAAGATGATGTTCTAAGGAAGAACTACATCTCACAGCCGTCTAGTAGCAATGTTGGCCATGAAGCCAATGTTAGCAACTACAAAGTGAGGGAGCCACTCACAGTTGAGAGGGGCAAGAAGGGTAAGGTCATTGGTCGCACGTTATTGATGCGTTTTGGTCTAAGAAAAAAGGCAAATGGCAGTATGTGGCACACCTCGCCATTGCAGACACATAGGATCCACAACCATTAGTTGTGCTCATAGATGTGGACAGCCCAGTATCAGTCCCCATCACCCCCCCCCCTTTTGGATATCGCAACGACCACAGCCGTAGTTGCCCAAAAGGAGAATATCGCCATGGAGCATATTCAGACAGAAGTTTCTACATACTCTGTTGATTCGATCTGGTGCACGCATTGCACTTAGATATTTTCACAGTCACTCGCAGTTTATGATTGTGATAGAACTTTGAATAATGGTTGTAAGCTCTAGGAGAGCAAAGCATTAAATTCTTATGATGAGTCCTGCAAGGGTTATTTTCCTGTATTTATAATAGCAAGTTATGTTCTGATATTTGAAGTATTTTATTTATGTGTTGCTTGATTTCTGCTGCATATTAATAAAGTACATTATATTAGAACGCGTGTGGTGCCCTATGGAGGGAGTGTGCTTAGCAGGTAGCGACACAATAAAAACCATCTTAAGAGAGACGAAACTTTTTCAGTCGATCACCAAGAATGCTGGTAGTCTTATGACAATCGCAAGCAGCGATACTTGTATAATAGGCTCAGGAGGGGCCACAATTATACTCCCGACGGGCACAACTTTGGTCATTAAACAAGCCTTGTTGTACCCAAAATCGACTAGAACTCTCAAGGATATTCGCGCTAGCAGTTTCCTTGTAGAGACTGAAGAAGAGTATGCTAAGGAATACCTACTCATTACAAAGCGTGAAGAAAGTAGAAAAATAGTATTAGATCGACTTCCTTCATTTGAAACTGGGCTATACTACAGTAATATTAAGGCACTTGCAGCCTATACTGCCCTGAAAACCGTATTTAAAAGCTCTGAACTTTTATATATCTGGCATAATAGATTATGCCACCTAGGTCTTAGGATGATGAGAAATATAATTAACAATTCACATGGATATAATATCGATGTAAAGAATTTTCCGAATCAGAAAGATTTTGTGTGCCCCGCATGTACTGCTGAGAAATTAAATTACTAGGCCTTCTGCTCTGAAAGCAAAGGATGAAGTCCCTGCATTCCTGAACCGTATCCAAGGAGACATTTATGGTCCTATACAACCCCTGTCAGGGCAATTTAGGTATTTTATGGTGCTCATTGATGCTTCCTCGAAGTGGTCACACGTATGTTTTTTTGTCTACAAGAAACCACGCATCTGCAAAGCTAATCTCACAGATAATTAATAATAAGAATATTTTCCCTGATCATCATGTGAAGTCCACCAGAATGGACAACGTCGGAGAATTTATTTCGAAGGCATTTGATGATTATTGTATAACAATGGGACTTAACGTTGAGTATTCAGTACCGCATGTCCACACCCAGCATGGACTAGCAGATTTTGCAGAATTATAATTTATCAACTACATGTTGGGGACACACAGTCCTGTACGCAGCAACTCTCATCAATTTTAGACCACCGGCATATAACATCCATTTACCTATGCAACTAGTGCAAGGGTCAACACCGAAAATTTTTCATCTTCACAGATTTGGTTGCAAGGTTTATGTACATATACCATGAAAAATATCGGGAAATAACATGGTAAACCACAGGAATCCATGCACATGACATGCGCACTAGTGAAGCAGATAATTGAAGTCTAGAAGATAAGAGAAGTCCAGAAGATAATTGAAGTCTAGAAGACAATTGAAGTCCAGAAGATAATTGATTTGCAAGCATTAGCGAATCAACTGCCTAACCACTTTAGTTATTTGAAGAGCGTGACCAAGTCGCATGTGCCTGCATGCAATGCACCGGAGAGGGCTGAAATACCGATGAAAGTATCCCTAATCCCGTCCTAAGGCCTCAGAAAAGGACAAGAACTCCGGCCCCTTGAATCTGAAGTAACCAGAGACGCTTGGTGAAAAAGGATAAGAAGGACTTGACACAGCCGATCACCAAAGTTCCTTAGAACCAGAAGGGGAGCCAGTTGAGACCTGGCACTAGTATGGAATATTTAGAAAAGGCATACCAGATTTGAACATCCCTATGAAAGAAGATATCAACATAGATGTGTGCGCACAGATCAGAGCTGAAAAACTAAAGGGACTTGCCCCCGTAATTGGAAGCAGCGGTGAGCAAGTAGAAGTATTAGAATAAGCGCCCCATGAAGAAATAGCTATAAACTTTGTGACCACGGGAGAATCTATGAATAGGACAACAACCAATGCCGACATTGATTTTTCAAAGAAAATTGCCACAATCATCGATCTTGATTCAGAGCCTACATCCCTCGCTTAATGTAAGAAAAGATCAGATTGAGAAGATTGGAAGAAGGCAATAGAAACAGAATTATTTTCTCTGAATAAAAGAGAGGTGTTTGGACCTGTAAGCCGCACGCCTCTTCATGTACACCCCGTAGGACATAAGTGGGTATTTGTTCAAATGAGAAATAAAAATAAGTAAGACTCATTGCATAAGGTTTCGCTCAACGTCCAAGAGATGATTCTGAAGAAACATATTCCTCGGTCATGGACGAAATCACCCTTTAGATATTTAATCTCAAGGGCAGTGAACTTGAATTTAGAAATGAAATTGATGGATGTGGTAACTGCATACCTTTATAAAAATTTGGATTCAGACATTCATATAAAGATACATGAATGTATCCTTGTCCCGAACCAAGACAAAGCAAATAGAAATCTGTACAGTGTGAAACTCAGAAAGTCATTGTATGGACTTAAGCAATCAGGCAAGATGTAGTATAATCGCTTGAAGCAGTTTTCTATGCAAGAAAGGTTACATGAACAATGAGAATTGTCCCTGTGTATTTATACGACAGTCCTATGATGGATTTTGTATAATCTCATTGTATGAAGATGATTTGAATATCATTGGAACCTTGGAAGGTATTAAGAAAGCAAGCTCTTACCTACAGTCAGAGTTCGAAATGAAAGATTTAGGTAAAACCAAATATTGTCTAGGTTACAGCTTGATCATGTTCCTAAAGGGATATTAGTGCATCAGTCAATCTACACTCAGAAGGTGTTAGAAAGGTTTAATTTTGAAAAGACATACCCTTCGAAAGTACCAATGGTTGGAAGTTCCTTGCAACAAGACAAGGACTAGTACAGACCTAAAGAAGAGGGAGAGGAAGTCCTATGACTGGAATTCCCATACTTAAGTGCAATAGAGGTACTCATGTACTTAGCAAACTGTACTAGATCGGATATTGCATTTGTCGTGAACCTATTAGCAAGGTATAGTGCAAAACCTACCAAAGGCATTGGTAGGGAACAATTGACATCTTCCGATACCTCCAAGGAAAAAAAAGACATTGGTCTGTTCTACAGAAAGAACCAAGACATGTCTATGAATGGCTATGCAGATGCCGAGTACCTGTCAGACCCGCATACAGCCAAGTCGCAAATAGACTATATATTCTTATGTGGTGGAACTGCAATTCCATGGAAATCGTCTAAGCAAAGTCTTGTATTGACTTCGACGAACCACTCGAAAATCATAGCACTGTACGAGGCCTCACGAGAATGTGCTTGGCTTCGGCGGATGATTCATCACATCTAGCGGTCGTGTAGATTGAATACCGCACATACTCCTATTATTATCTATGAAGATAATGCAGCTTGTGTTGCACAAGTGCAGGTGGGTTATGTGAAGAGTTATCTCACAAAGCATATCAACCGCAAGTTCTTCTATGCTTATGAATTGCAAAAGATGGACGAAATTAAAGTATGCCATAGTAAGTTATGTGAAAATCTTGCAGATTTATTCACTAAGTCACTTCTAGCATCTAGCTTTGAAAGATGCATACGTGGAATTGGAATGATGAGACTTAGAGAAGTGCATAATTCAAGGGGTAGTCTTCACGAACTCATTATTAAAGCTTGATCATAAAGATCGAGTACCCAAAAAATAGATCCTAGAGATTAAATGAAATTAGGTGGATTGTACTCTTTTCTCCTTGACGAGTTTTTCTAAAGTTTCTCGGCTAAGATTTTTGATGAGGCAATTCGTGCAGTATAGCAGAACGTGTTTCATGTACTCTTTCTCTAAATTTTTTTCACTTGGTTTTTATGGAGTTTTGACGAGACATGAACATGACGGATGAGTGCCCAAGGGTGAGTGTTAAGAAACTGGGCCTAGTCCGACAGTCCTGGCCCACGATGAGCTCCTCATCCATCTAGTAGTCTATATAAAGGAGAGGGACCCCAACCATTATACTACAATTTACAGAAGAGCAATAAAAGACAAGTCAGAAGTCCCCTCATATCTCTGTGTTCAATCTACTATTTTGTTTTTATGTTTTTACGATTCTGAGTTTATCTACGAAGTAATTGTTCAGACTAGACTCGTCAGTGCGATTCCTTAACATAGACTACCTATACTATTGGGTGTGTAAGAAAGAATAAATTGGTACGAGCAGCCGGTTATATGCTTGCAAGGCTACATGTTACTGCAATAGGCGCGTTATCTTCTTCACGCTAGCTCCAGATGACAGCGTATCTTGATCATGTTTTGTATGTCAAGAATATAATACGGAGTACAAAATTAGTTATAACTAATTTTCTGTGGTATTGAAATATAATACGGAGTACAAAATTAGTTATAACTAAGTCCTGTGGTGTCTCTCTCTCCATCGATGATGTAGAAATGGATGTTTATCTAGATTTCCATAATTAGGCTGGGGTGCTAATTCGAGCTCCGCTTGGTCACAACTCAATTTTCAATGGAGTGCACTTTCCTCCTCCACACAAGGATTTGGTTTAAGGGGTACATGTGTGACTACTTAGAGTGTGTTTGGTTGTTTATATTAAGTAGTATATGTATATGTTGGTTAAAAAAGTTATTCATGTGTTTAGTTGTTCGAATAAAATCATCCCATCATAAATAGTATGATAGAAATTTATAAAATATTTATTTATCGAAAACAATATAACCACATGCACGAGACCATCCTTAGGACCACGCTGTGGGTCCAAAAATGATACCACTCTTAGTCGTTCAACTAGGGAACTAGGGAAGATTAGTACTAAATGGAAATACTTGAAACTTTTGCCAAGCATATATATATAGCTAATTAGCATAGTTTAGTTCGCATCAATATGCTATCTGTGTAGTCTTAGGATTTGATATGAAAATCAGCTCTGGTCAAAGTTTGGTAGGGGTTGTTGTAGACTTGTAGTGCTGGACACTTGTGGAATCTTGTAGACTCTAACAAAAATCTATCAAAAAAAAAAGTGAGAACAGGACAAGCACTTATTGTAGTGTACATATCTGCTACTGTATCACAAATTCACAATGATGGCATGAGACTTAGCTGGAGAGCTCTAGAATTTTCCAAATCGCTGTGTCCACGTAGGAATAATGTCTTACCATAGCATCTCTAATAGTTTAAAATAACATTGTCTCTAACATATATTATATCATTTTTAGAGACAACATTCCTAATAGATAGTCTCTAACACACTCTACAACATTTATATTTTATTATTTTCTTTTGAAATGGGCATACATGTCAACTAGAGTAGACTAATGTATCATGTCTTATTTCACGTGCACGACAGTCTTTTTAGGAAAAGATGATATACGCTCTCTTTTCTTCCTCTCTCTCCTTCACATAGGATTTTATTTACATGACATAGCTAAGAGACGACAATAAATACACTATTGGAGATGCCCTCAATCATCACTCCCCTCGTCCGCATCCAACGGATTAAAAGCGCCATTAGAGTATGTACAATCTTACGACGTTAGGTATATGTAAGTCTTGACACATAGGATATGTGATAATATAGAGGAGAGAGAAATAGTATAGAGAATTGAGTCGTCTTTTATACAGTAGTCGACAGGGGCGGAGGTACTTCGACCCACCAGGTGTTACAGGACACCGGGCCTCCTAGAAAAAATAGCAGATATTATCATATATACTATGTATGCACCACCTAGCCTAAAAGTTTGTACACTGTTCAAATTTCAACCTCCGTCTTTTATATCTTTTTCAGTATAAATTGCTATTTAATATAGTGTTGCTTGAAAATTATATATGTTGTTATATGTATGGTGAAGTAGTAAACCTTAGTCATTTTCGTTCTAGTTCTGCCCCTAGTAGTCGACTGTAACACGAGAAATAAGATATATTGTACATAAAAGAGTTGTCTATAGAAATATATAAAAAATAATTTATTGTAGGAGCTGTCTTTAGTGCTGTTTATAAATAACATAAAAAGATACTATAGACAACAGTTGTATATACTATTAAACATGCTCTTATATTATCTTAACTGCGGTCGTAATAACACGTAGGCCCCACTACGTGGCGTGCCAGAGTTGGCTTTAAGCAGTGGATCTTATCTTCTTCGTGGAAACTGGTGGTGACGTGGGCCCCGGCCGGGAATGGGCAGGCCGGGCCGGTCAAATGCCTCCAAAATTCTATTTATTTAAATTTTACCGTAGCTCGGGAGGCTGGCTTATTAGGCTCAAGCCGAGCCGAAGCTCGGCTCGGTGAAAGAGAGCTCAGAAAATGCTGTATATGTAGGCGGCTAGGCGATAGCCGAGATCACACGCTTCAAGAGTTCCTTCCGGACCCGCGAAGGAGAACAAACCCTGGGCTTGGCCGTTTGCAGGGGTGATCCTAGCAATAGGGTAAGGTTGGACGGTCGTCCCAAGTAGATAACACTGATGGAACCCCGCTCTCTCTCGAGCGGCGACGGTAGTGAGCCATTGAAGACAACAATTCAATCTAGCGACGGAGGAGGCTATGGACTGTTTTTGCTGAATCACAGCCCACCCAGCCCAACCGAGTATTACTGTCTCCACTCCGGCCTTCCAGATCGGGCGATCGACAGATTCAATCCCTACTCTCTCTCAACCCTAGCCCTAGGCGATGGTGGAGCGAAGCGGGCGAGGGCAAAGAAGCGCAAGGCTGGCATAGGGCGGTGACGGAGCGCAGTCTGGGTCAAGGCGAGCGGGTAGATGACGGAGCCATGAAGCGAGGCGAGGTCATGAGCGACGGAAATACGAAAGCACGGCGCAAGGCGAAGCGACAAAGCGGGCGGGTGCGGCGGGGCGGCAGTACACCCATCGTGAAGCGACACCCGACAATACAGCGACGAACCGCCATACCTATGATTTAGTCCTAGGTCTGCCACTAGCCGTTTGTGTCACACTTTCAACTCTTTCAAACCTGACAAATTGAGGCTAATTAGCAGACATTGTTAGAGTAATAAGTGTGTATGCAATATGTTCTTATTGTAGGCACGTGCAGTCAAAATAGCATACTGGACATCGTCACTCCACCTCTACGTAGGTAGAACAATATGCAACATGCCATATGCATATGAGCATATAGATATTTACACGGCATAACATATATAGCACCATGCTATAACATCTCTAACAAGCTATCTCTATTATGTACAACTTTTCGGCTGCACTTTAAACTTTTACCACGTACAATTAATTAGTCTTGAATCTACCTTACTCTTTGACATGGCATGCAGTAGCTAGGAGGAACCTTGGCTGGCTCTTGGGCACGCTGACGCTCGACCACCAACATGAGCCGGCCGAACTGAGCCCGGAAGGCCGGGAGAAGAAAAAGAAAGTGACAATCCAAAATTACACACGCCCCCCAAATATCTCGCCTAAATGCTCTCTCCACCCCCCAAACTACTCTATAAAACTCCCCCTTGCTGCCTCCAACAATGAAGGAACATACACTTCACAACACACCTCAAGGCCAGGGTAAGCCCCCCCTCCCTCTCTCTCTCTCTCTCTCTCTCTCTATCTCTCTCATCTCCAAGAACAAGTGAACAAGAACAAACCAAAGAAACGGAGGAAGGGAAGAAACTAGCTAGATCTAAGCAAAAACACAACGGCTCTAACGCGCACACGTTGTACGTGAAACGAGCAGCCGAGCGGGTTACGGCGCGCGGGTGTATGCATGGGACTTCTTGAGCAGCTGTGGGACGACACGGTGGCCGGGCCGCGCCCGGACTCCGGCCTCGGCAAGCTCCGCAAGTACTCCTCTTTCTCCCCCTCCACCTCCACGGCGTCCGCTGCAGCTGTCGCGGCGGCCGTGGCTGTGTCGTCGGCCGAGGTGCCGGTGACGCGCAGCATCACCATCCTCCGCCCGCCGGCGCTGTCCGTGTCTTCGCCAGGCAGCGACTCCAGCTCCGCGCCGTCGTCCCCGGCGAGCGTCCCGGACTCCCCCTTTGGCACAGGTGGCTTTGCCTTTATCATCCGTCCTTTCCTTGATCAGCCTTTGCCGTTTCTTCTTTTTTGGCCTTTAATTTCAGCTTCTTGCACAACAACAAAAATATTAATTATGCATAGGATATGATAGAACTACAGATCAGTACAGGCCTGACATGCATGATATCTATCTATCGTCTTGTTGCAGCAGCAACACCTAAGGGAGAGAGCTGGAAGAAGCTGCGCCGGAAAGCCAGGATGGCCGACGGCATGGACGCCGGCGCCGGCACGCCGAGAAGCCCGACCGTCTACGACTGGTGCGTTGCCTGTAAATAAAATAGCCCCACTTACTCTCTTTCTTACCTTACAATTTTGTCAAAAAATTACTTCACATTTTGTCGTATGGTAACAATTACCCTTACAATTATGAGCACATCTGAACATATTTTACAATAACCAACATGATGTTACCTGCAAAGATAAATATGAAGACTCAGAATCTTGTTTGGCTTTGATGTAATTCTAAACGATGAGTACAACAAAGCAGGGTGGTGATCAGTTCGCTCGACCGGTGAAGTAGCCCCAAGACGACGACGACCGCACAACGAAGCAGCTGCAAACTGAAAGATGGAACACAAGACTCGTCCTCTTTCAGCTTGTCCGAGTATGTTCAGTTATGTACTTTCTGTTGTAAATCTCTGTGTGAGATGATGCTGGTTTTGTAGCTAAGGATGTAGGCGTGCATGTGCATCACCATGTAGATCGATGTACGTAGTGAGCTACTCTTAGCTGAAGGGAGAGTACGTACGTACGTACGCAACCTGTACGAGATGACCTGATGAGATGAATACGGTAGTAGTATGTACGTGGTTCTAGCTAGTTGGAGGGAGAGTGCTAATGTTGCTGTGTAACTTGTTCAGCTCTCTCCTGCTTTTATGTTTTTAAGAGAGAAGTTCTCCCCTGCTTTGTATAAGATGGGCTAATGTTGCTGTGTAACTGTTCAGCTCTCCAGCTTTTATGTTTTTTAGAGAAAAGTTCTCCCCTGCTTTGTATAAGATGGGCAGCATGTGCTGCTGCAGTGTAAAAAAAAAAGTGCACAGTAATGAATGGCTAAGTGTTCCGAATCTCCACTACTAAGACCCTTTATCAGGTATTGCTGTCATGGTGCTTGATAAATAGTACCAATAATTTGCCCGATCACATTCCTGATGTCAGATCGATGGGAAATTTATCTGAAATTTCAATGTTAGTGTGCTCTTTGTACAGTAAAGGTCAAAAGGATGGGTTCCCGATGTTTGATAGCTCATAAATATATGCTAGTGACGCCATGCCTACAAACAAATGTTTTTCATCGCTCGTTAACCCACCAGTGAATTCATCGCTCATTAGGACACTACTACCCACATCACCTTCCTCCCGAGGTTCCGATCCCACGCCCATGGCACCACCGCCGGCAGCCTCGCCCACATAGCCACTTACTGTCACCCTCCGTTGGGACACTGCCGCCGTTCATCAAAATCTATGGTCAGAACCCACTGAAGGTTCATCAGAGCCAAATTCAGAGACAACGCTGACGCTAACGAGAACCTTAGCATGCAACCCAGAGTTGAGGAATTCGGCCTCTTTCTTTAGAAGACGATCGACGACTCTCCGTGAACAGTTAATATACGATGTCGGAGATGTGACAGAGCGTACACCACCCACCTCTACCGTACGCCATTACATTACAGAGTAGAGAGTACTTTCTGCCAAGATTCGCACACGTACTGCTGCTCACCGTGCTGCCGTGCAATCCGTGGCGTTGGTAACAGTTGATGCACGGCACGAATGGTCCAGAGCGAGAGGTTGCTGTCCCATTGAATCCGGGCACGCACGCGATCTGGCGCTGCGCGGATGGTTCAGCCGTGCGCCACCTGTCCATCTCTCGAACTTGCTGCTTCCAATGGTCACCTCCCGTCCCCCATTTTTAACTTGTTGGGCCCCGCCCGCGTCCGCTGAGGGCGCAGATTCTCTGCCATAGCAACTAGCCACTGCAAGGCGTACGATAGACATGTATTAGTTTTATCTGGATCGTTCAACCGTCAGCGAATAAACAGTAAACTCGCTGCAGTTTTTTTTTCTTGCACAATAAAATCGTCATCGTTTCTGCATATTTTTTTTTGCACAATAAAATCGTCATCGTTTCTGCAGTATTTTTTCTACAATATTATATTACTGTTGATACACTACGTGTCAGCTGTACCTGTGGAGGACCTGTGTCCGACCCTCGGCCGGCGGTTAATTTGCGTCATTGAAATTGCAGCCGAGATGCGAGAGGCTCGGGTGATTGATTACTGGAAGATGGGAATGGACTAGCGCTGATCGTGTATATAATGCTAGAATCAGATCGAGCGCTCATTGCTTCTTCACATGAACCGGTGAACCACACCAATTGAATCTAATGAGATAAAAGGAGGCAGGGGGGCGATGGAGGGGCTGGCCACCTCGACGGCTTGCTTCGTCGCCGCACGATTCACATGAGCCGCACAGCGTATCGTCCGATCGTCTCGTCAGGCCGCGTCGACACGCGAATGCTCGCCCACACTATCACGAATCGGGTCAAGGCGTCAACGGATCGATCGTCAAGCGTCGCAGCGTCCATGCACCCACAGACGATTGCCACGTCGCGCTGCCGCTCCTCGCCACGCTGCTCACCTCGAGTGCGGTCGGCCCTCACGCAGCAGAGCGTGACGCATGCCAAGCTCCAGTTAGCTTAGCTAGAAGCTTACCAAACAACTAGGTAGTCATTTCCCCTTTACAAGAGCAAATATCTACGAAGTCTCTGTAAAAAGGAGCCATAATTATAAGATGTAGATGACTTAGGTTGAATCGAAAGAGTAATACACGAGTAACGAGTACTTTTCTCTACCCTATCTCCTATGATTTCACCAGGTACACACGTTCATTTTTTACCTAACTATCAACTTTGCTCCTTTAAAGGCCTGTTTGGTACGGCTGTAGCTTTTCTGAAAAGTGGTTTTTTGAAATGTCATAGGTTGAACTAATTGGTGAAGAGGTTTGATGTTTGGCTATCTAGCTTTTAAATAGTCTGGCTGCAGCTTCTGAGATGAAAAATGTCTAAAATGCCCCTAAGGCAACTAATGGCTTGTTTGATGTCGTTTAACGGCAATTAACGCAATTGACGGTAATTGATGACATTTAACAACAATTGATGACAATTAACGACAAATAACGCAGTTGACAACAACGCAAGTGACGACAACTACCACAATTAATGACAATTACTACAATTAACGACAACTACCGTAATTAACAACAATTAACACAATTGATCGCAATTAACAACAATTAACACAATTGACCGCAATTAACCGGAATTAACGCAATAGACCGCAATTAACGACAACTAACAACATGCTGTCAGTGTGTGGCTTTGTTTGCTATAGTTTGCAACTCAATATCGTGTTGTAGTTTGCGCTTGCTGAAAAATTATATTTGGGAAGAAGATGGTTAGAGCATATGGGTTTTACAATAACACAGATAGGACGACAATAGATTGATCTATCCAAGTGAAAAGACGACCCCATAGAATGCTCCATGATGCAGATAAGCTTCAGAATTCAGAATGGCAATACTGATGCAAAGATCAAGTACAATTAAAGAGCAGCCAAGTCTGTTGAGCAACTCAAATGACTACAAAAAGAACTTTGTTCAATAGGGGGTAGATTACAGGTGATCCTAGAAATATAATCAGATATTTGGAAGATTCGGAAATCAAGCCCATTCTCTCTAGCAGCATCAACCAAAGCTTTTATGCCACCATCATAGAGGAAACCACCTCGGTCAAATACAACTTTGGAAATTCCTTTCTCCAAGCAAGACTTGGCAATCACTTCACCAATTTAACTGCACCTGGGCAATACATATCATAAATTTTAAATTCTATATCTAGAACATACTGTTGTATAAAATGTGGTTTTAGCAAACATCCATAAATAATTCCAGCATAATAAACAAATATCAAAGCATAATTCCAGCCGTGTTCAAATGACAAAATTAACATATACACAACTAATTTCTCCAAGACATTTAAACAGAATAATATGCTTAACTCAAAAACCATGTGGACAATTAATAACAACATAATGCTCAGATTTAAATATGTGATTATTGCTCTCAGACATAGAGTTGTCGTCGGGACCCAAAAATATAATTCAGGAACCCTCTGTGTATTCTAAACTAGTCCCAAATTAGTAGCTAGCTCACACAGGATCCAGTGATGAATATCATCCATTTATTCGATTTAACTGAAAAGATCTCAAAATAACGAATAGTAATAATAACTGGACCTTATGGTCAACATTTACTTAACTTGCCACGTAAGGCTAAAGAAACAAATAAACTCTTGCAGCGGAACGAAAAATCTTGGAAATGCCAATAAACAGCTCACATGCAATTAAGTGGAGAACGCATCCTAATCCATAAAACCTTCATAGTCCTCCTTTTGAAAGAATTTTTGAGCAGCTTGATATTCTTCAACTGGTCAACAAAAACGTAAAGTTGTGAGTACATAAAGCACTCAGCAAGTCGTAGGGAAACAGTATGAAGATAATATTCATGCAAGGCTTAACAAAGGTTAGCTATATGGTTCTTTTGTAGAAAGCAATATTGACGATAAATACAATACATAGATTGAAATACGTAGTTGAAAACAATAATAAATAATTAAACCATTGTTTTGAATCAACTAGTGAATTACCCATTCACTCCCTAAGACAAACCACCAAGTGAATTACCCATTCACCAAACGAACATTATATTCATCAAGTGAACTTCTCATTCACACTCCGACACATTTTTATGAAAAACTCTATCTCTCATGTGAAATACCCGGACACGTCCATAACCGCGGACATGACTATTCGAATAGTTTTACACTCTGCAAAGGTTGTACAACATTACCCACATAACACGACTTCTCTAGTTTGTTTAGCATCCATCGATACCACTACTCACTACCTTAGGTAAACAGTCTAGAGCACGCGTCAAGGCCTTTACAAAGTTCTGTTTTGACCCGATTCTGCTTGCTAAGGTTTCAACACTAAATGTCTTACCGACCAGACAGAGCCCCCCTCTTGCGCCAAACACAACCCAAACAGAACCAAATCAAAACAACACTAATTAATTTGCCAGGTCTCGCCTATACAAGACATGTGGTTGTACGATTAAGGCCCAGCTCAATGGCGCACAAGATTAAGTTCTTGACAAATTACTCAAGCGATCTTACCACAACCCACAGTGTGTTATAATCACACCCTCAATCCACTATCCACTCGCCTGAGCGAAAACCATTTTGTTTAACTAAGACCAATGACATACCCTGTCATGGTACACAAATCTTAACAAGAGTGGCTAATCATCATGATTACATATATCATTAAGTCAAGATTAATCATTATGACACATGTGCTAATGAACCAATCGTAACTAAGCTTGACTAAGCATTTGTACGCTACCCATGTTGGTGATACAAATATGTCCAACTAAAATTATCCATGCTAGGGTGACAAAGGATTCATGGCATTCAAATAATCAATAGAGGCATAATGACAATATGTGACAACTAATCCCAAAACAATTTGTATAAAGATAACATGCAATTGTATAAAACAATATACTTTTGAAATCATAGGTTCAATATGATCAAAGGACTACGACTTGCCTTGGAACAAATCCTGTTATTGGTCTTGGTCTTGATGTACTCCTCCTTGCTCAAAAAACCCCCGAAGAATCACCGTCTACTCGCAAGCAAAACAAATAAACCAAATAAATACAAAATAGAGAGAAGACAAACTCCAAAAATTAAATAAAAATCTCAGATAAATATATCTTGAATTTAGAAACTTTAATGAGCTCAATCGAAGTTTGGATGAAGAAGATATGGCCTCTAGAAGATCAAAACCCTAAGAAAAAAGGAAAAGGAATTATTTATGATTTTCCCAAATTAACTTTCTATTGAAAATACCAATTAATGCGCCAGCATGACATCAACACATAAATTCAGAATTAAAAAGAAATTCGAAAAACCTTGACATGCGGGCCCGAGGTCCATCGACCGGGTCCACTAGGCTAGTGCACGGGTCTACAGCTCACGGGCTCACAAAATAGTCAACCTGACATGTGGGGACCACATGACAGAGACTTGGTTTTCCGTGGACTACGTCCACTAGGGTTTTGGATCTGGGTCTGGTTTGAATCTGCCACGCAAGCATTGTGTAACATCCCAATTTTTCAGAGCTTTAAAAGTCTTTTGAATAGTTGTAGTGAGAAAATTCACCATTTGGATTTATTTGTTTTTAATTCAAAAGCTTAATATTGGACTTTGAGTAACAAAACAATTTAATATGATTAAAGTCAACATGAACAATAGTCAAAACTATTTTATTTGGATCCTATGAGCTTGATATATTTTCTCGAATTTTCTAGAATTTTTCCTATTCATTTGCTAATTTCCATTGCTTATTCAATTTCGTATTTCCTTAAAAGAAAAGCTAAATAAAATTCTCCTTTTAGCCTCGGGACTAATCTCTCTTCACCCGTTTCTTTCCTCATGCCCGATCTGTCGGCTGACTTCTCATGTCTGTCATTTCATGCCGACAGCGGTCCCCACTTGTCATTGTCGCCATTGATTTCGTGGGTCGCGATCCTTGTGTCTCGCTGTGTGGGGTCAGCGACTTGCGTCCTCGAGCCTGCTTTTCTTCTCATGAAACTCCGGTGCGCCGCCATTGAAACTCTTCTAGAAGCTCGCTTTCGGTTTTTCGGCCACTAAAGCCCCAGATTCCTCGCCGAACTCGATTCTTATCCTCTCAGATCCTTTGGGATATGAACCCAGCTCAACCCCGCTCCTATCTCTAAAAATCCATGAGTCTGCACTAACCCGAATCGGGATTTCAATTCTAGCGTGTTCTAGCCCTATAAATAGATCCCCATGCTTCACCTCGCCTCCCGATCCCGAATCCTCCCGTTCTCCTCCTAAAACCTTAGTGGCGGCGCAATTGCAAGATTAAGGTTTTGTGCCGGCCAAATCCTTGAAATTCTTCGCCGGTGACGCCGTGTCCCCGTGGAGTGTACCACCGGCTTCCTCGTCGCAAGAGCACCGTCGCAAGACCCTCCGCTATTCAGAGCGCCGTTGGCGGCCGCCCGACAATAGCCGCACCTTCGCTTCTCCGCCGGCGCCAATTCGACCACCACCATCACCCCCTGCCAACTCCGCACCATCAGTTCGCAATAACCCCACCGCCCATTGGCACATCCGCTGCGAGCCCGCGCTACCGTTATTCATTCATTGCTGGTCGGCCGGTCCAAAGAACGCTGTCGCCGTTGCCGGCATCGCCGTCGTGGGCGCCTAGTCAACCGTCCACCTCACCGCCACGCAAGCCGCCACATCCCCCTTTTTTGCTCGCGTGGCATCCGCGGTGGTAACGCCATGTGGCGCCTACACACACCACCATATCCAAGGGTCCATGGACTCACCACGCAGACACCCGCCACCTCCAGTGGGACCCACTGTCCGTGGAGCACCGTGCGATCAAACCTTTCACTGACGTCATGCTTGCGCATTAATCCGGTTTTTCTTTTAGAAAATAATTCGAATTCCAAGAATCCTATTTTTAGGGTTTTTTTAGATTTAAACTTTGAAACCCCATATCTTTTACATCCTAACTCCAAATTCATCCATTCAAATTTCTAAATTCGCCTAAAATCCAGATCAATCTATTGGAGATTTTTAATTATTTTATTGGAGTTATTTGCTTCTGTTATTTATTTAGTTTGTTTGTTTGTCTCGCTTCATGAAAGTAGACTTCGACGCTAGAAGAGTTGAAGAAGAAGGACCTTTCCAAGATCAAGATCAATTCCTAGACCTTTTTCAAGGCAAGCTATGCCCTTGACCATTTTGCTTCCCAGCTTTTATTAAAGTATTTTAATTCAAATTATCGCATCTTAATTCAAGTATTTATTTAAAAGCTTTTGGGTGTAGATGTAAATCCCTAATTGTTATGCCTTCCTTGTAAATTGCTATGTCTAAATTCTTTGTCACCCTAGTGATATTTAGTTGGTATATTGTAGCACCAACGTGGGTTGGTTAGTGCGATTAGATTGCTTAGCCATGCTACCTAATCACTTGTCATGTAGATTGCTATTATAATTTGATTAAGTGAATATGCAACTATGTGATAAAAGCTGTGTGCTTGTGTATTGTGAAGCATGTGTTGCACTTAAAACCAATGGGTGGGAAATGATTTAGACCGAGGCAAGTGGTGGATACTGTGTGATATGGTGGGTCAGGTGCTATTTTGGTGGAGCTGTGTGCATGGGTTTGATAAGTGTGTGCATAGGGATTGTGGTAGTCTTGCCTTGGTCAATTAAGGACCTCACCATGTGCGCCTTTGAACCGAGCCCCACCTGCATTTACCACATGCCTGTTATGGGACTGCCTAGCATAGTAAGACTAATGTCCTAAATGCTTTGTTATGATTAGTGCTAGCTACACTAATTGTATCTTGTGGGTAAAGTGTACAACCTCCGCAGAGTGTAAAACTATTGAATAGCAGCGTCATGGTCATGGACAATGGCTCGGGATTTCACACTAGGGTAGATCTTCATAAACTGTGTGGGAAGGAGCCGTGTGGTTTAAATCATCCCATTATGTGCTAAAATTGTCTAGGTTGTGTGCGTCTTTGTGAAATAAATTGTTAAACTATTATTGTCTATTTGTTTTAATTGCTTTCAATCTATTAATTGTATTCAATTGCAAAAGTCGATTTATGCAAAAGAGCCACGTAATGCCTTTCCTTGTAAGAAGCCAAGATGTATATTTTGCATCTCTCGTGGTGTGGCTTGTAGTATGGTTGTGTACTCACGCTTGTTTTGACGAATCAAGCAGAGAAGGAGTCTTCACCAAAGATTCGAGGACGAGTATCTTGAAGGTGCCTCGATCGTGAGGTCTCGATCGATCGGTTACTCGTGGTGAATCGATGGGACGCCACCGCCGCTTCGCTTCATTGCCGCTTATTTTCCTCTCGTTAGCCCTGCATGGCTTGAATAATTGTAAACTCGACCTTAAGGTCAAAACCATTATTTATTAATCAAAATTATTCGCTTATGCTATTATTCGCCAGTATGGATCGATTTCACCTTTGTTACCACTTGTGTGCACTAGCGTGATCCTCGGCTAGCGCGTTGAACACTGAGGGTCCTGAATTGTAATTTCGGTCCCGACAAAAGTGGTATCGAGCCATACCGATCGTAGGTCTAGACCTTAGTTAGATCGGCCGCTTAAATGTCCAAACTATTTTCTAAAAGAAAATTTATCTGCAAGACTAAATTAACTTCTTAACTCCTCTCATATCTCTCTCGACTTATCTATTGCTATAATCTCTCCTCTTTTCACTATTTAAAAACTTGGTTCTTACCTTTTGTCCGCTCGACAGATGTCAGACCTTGAGACCTTCGGAGATCGCAACGGAGGACTTTCCGCAGAGCTATGGAAGCCGCCGCAGACGCCGAAGGCTTTGACTGCCCGATGTACCGTGGCAGCGAGTACATAGTCAATGGACGAGATCGTGGTTTGGTTTGCCGCCTAACGGTCACGCCGAGGAACACCAGAGGCAACCGGCCCTTGGACATCTCGGTCCGAGGATCACCTTCAGCAGGAATCCAGAGTCATCACGCCGCCATACTCCGAGTTCGCCACATCTACGCAGGAGAAGCGCAAAACAACGTCTTCCGCTACCATCCCAGAGCCGCTTGGGGAGCTATTCGTGCTTTCCGCTTCACGAACGGGAAGGCAATGCCACAAGAGTGCATCTTGCCGAGCTGCAATGCTCAGAGGAGTCACTGGAGATGGCCGCCACCGAGCTGAGGTACGCCTATCAGGCTTGGGAAGAAGCCGAGGAGAGGATCGCCGTCTTAGAACAAGCACTCTACGGTCAACATGAGATCGAGGATGATCAAAAGGAAGATCCGGAAGAACCAGAAGAGGATCCCGAGGAGATTCCGGAGAATCCAGCAGAGGTTGCACAGCTTGGGGGACCAGCAGAGCTCAGACAATGGGAGGAGCCAACTGTACTGCACCTAGCATACTGCTCCACTGCACGACCCGGGACATCGAACCGATTCATGAGGATGCCCGCCACTTGAAGTCTACACCAGCGTGAGCGTCGCCGTGGCTTTGGAGGCTTTCTCGAGTAGTAGTTCGCTTAAGTTCCAGCTTAGTCGCTTAGCCAGCTTCCTTTTCGAGTTGCCCTTTAGGCGTAGCTTGTGTGCTTAGGTTCGCTTTATTTTCTGTGTGTAAGTATGAGCCGCAAAGGCCCTTAGGCATTTGTTGCAGCCATACTATTAAAATATTAATAAAGATTATTTCATTCGAAGTTTCTTCAGCTGTGTTTGTTGGGTTTAATCTATCCCCTATCTAGTTCTTAACTCACCTTGTGCTCTCTACCTTATCTAACCCATGGAGCTTCACCAGATGGTTCAGACTTGTCATGCCGCCGCAAGTGGATCCAAAGCCCAAGGATCAGAAGGCAATGAGCGAACCCCTACGGGAGCAGTACCACCCCAAGCACCTCCGATTGACTTGCAGAACTTCGGAGCTTTCATGGCAGCACAAACTTAGATGATGTACACCATGATGAACCAGATGCAGGCCATGAACAACAACAACAACCACAACCATCATCAGGGAGGAGGAGCCCCACCACCATGGTCATCGTGGACCATCCAAGTTGGCTGAATTCATGAGGACCCGTCCGCCAACTTTCTCTGGACACGTCTCGCCGGTAGAAGCTGATGATTGGCTTCGCGTAATTGAGAGGAAGCTGCTGATCACCCAATGCAGCGATCGCGAGAAGGTTTTGTATGCCACCCATCAGATGGAGGGCATAGCCGCCGAATGGTGGGAGAACTTCTGCGCAGCGCATGAGGCACCGCAGAATATCACATGGGAGGAATTCTCCGCAGCCTTTCGCCAATATCATGTACCTGAAGGCATTATGGATCTAAAGAAGGATGAGTTCCGCGCTCTCAAGCAAGGGGGTATGTCAGTGACTGACTACCTAAATAAATTTTCTCAACTAGCTCGCTATGCTCAGGAGGATGTCGCCATCGATGTGTCTCGCCGTAACCGCTTCTTGATGGGTTTGAACTCAGACTACAAGTCAATCTGCTTGCCCACACCTTCCGGATTTCCGTGAGTTGATTAACAAGGCGTTGGTTATGGAGGACAAACGCAAAGAATCGGAGGATCACCGCAAGCGCCGGATGGCTCAATAGGAAGCCACCACCACAACAAAGCAGAGGGCAAGGATAGTGCCACAAATAGTTTACTCGCTTCCACCGCAGCACTGCTCAGACACCCGCACCGCCCAAAGACTCGCCCTTTTGTTGAAATTCTCGCAACCCCACGCCACCAACCCCACCCCAGAAACAACAAATGGCAGGATGGGACAAGAGTGTGTTTCATTGTTGCCAACTAGGGCATTACGCCAATCGGTGTCCTCAAAGGGACTATCACTCCATTCGCTTCAACCTAGGAGCAACACCGCCAAGACCCCAAAGCAGTAACAATCAAGGAGTTTCTCAGGAACCATCACCAGAGGGACGCCCATCCGTTGTCGAGGTCGTGTTAATCACGCCACTGAAGGAGCCTCAGAAGCACCAGACGTCAGACTTGGGTAAGTTCCTAGTAAATTCAAGACTGTGATCCGCTCGCATTTGATTCCGAGCTTCAGATTCGCTTGTTTCGAGTTTTTGCAACTAAGAATAAGTTGGAAGTTATGCCTCTTAAGCATACTCTGTTAGTCCAAATACCGAGCAGAGCTAAGTTCTAATATGGGTTGTTTAGGGCTAAGTTACTCATAGTCGAGTTGAGTTTCTAGCTAACCTAGTTATTCTAGACACCCAAACCATAGATGTAATCTTTGGCATGGATTGGTTAACCAAGCACAAAGCCGCTAGATTGTGGTCAAGAGTCGTTATAATCGAGGATACCAAAGGAACAAAGTGGAGTTCCTAGCTACCTCAAGCGTAATGGGTATTTGATAGTCAACACCAAGACCGTTGAGTTGGAAGATGTGCGGTCGTCAAAGAGTATCCAGATGTGTTCCCGTAAGAATTACCAGAATGCCACCGGATCGTGACATCGAGTTTGTCATCGATCTAGTACTGTGAACAAAGACCCATCTCGAAGAGACCTTATCGGATGCCACCGATGAGTTGGTAGAGATGAAGAAACAGATAGAAGAACTTTTGGAGAAAGGTTTTGTGAGGCCTAGTTCGCCGCCATGGGGAGCGCCAGTTTTGTTCGTCAAAAGAAGGATGGAAGCATGAGAATGTGCATCGACTACCGAGCTCTTAATGAAGTCACTATCAAGAATAAGTACCCATTGCCCCGGATAGATGATCTGCTTGACCGATGAAAGGAGCCGAGTATTCTCAAGATCGATCCGCGATCAAAGTTACCATCGATTGAAGATTTGTCCCAAGGATGTACCTAAGACCGCTTTCAACACGGCACGGACATTATGAGTTCCTAGTCATGTCCTTTGGTCCGACTAATGCCCCGCTTATTTCATGAACATGATGAATAAGGTATTCATGGAATATTTGGACAAGTTTGTAGTTGTATTCATCGATTTATATTTTGGTTTACTCCAAGTCAAGAAGAACATTTGAACATTTGAGATTAATCCTAGAAAAGCTCAGAGAGCATCGCTTGTATGCTAAGTTTAGCAAGTGTGATTTACGAAAAAGGAAGTGGGTTTCTTGGTCATGTTATGACAATTTGCAGAGTAGCAATTGACCCCAAAGAAAGTTAAAGTTGTATTACATTGGGAACAACCCAAGACTGCCACTCAGATTCGCAGCTTGGGATTAGCAGGATATTATCGCCGCTTTCATTGAAGGATTCTCATCGATTGCTAAACCTCTTACGCAATTGTTGAAGAAAGAGAAAAGTTTACTTGGACCCCGCCAGAAGAAAGTTTTCAAGAATTGAAGAAGCGTTTGACTTCAAATTTCTTGATTTTGCCGATATTCGCAAGGATTTTGATATCTATTGTGATGCTTCGTCAAGGATTAGGGTGTGTCCCGATGCAAGAAGGAAGAGCTGCCGCTATGCGCCAAGGCGCTTAAGGCCTCATGAAGAGAATTACCCTACCCATGATCCGAATTAGCCGCAGAGTGCATGCTTTGAAGATTTGGCGCCATTACCTCATCAGAATCATTGCGAGATATATACAGATCACAAGAGCTTGAAATATATTTTCACTCAGTCGGATCTGAATATGAGACAGAGAAGATGGCTAGAGTTGATAAAGGATTACAATCTCGGAATCCATTACCATCCTGGTAAGGCCAATATCGCTATGACGCCTTGAGCCGTAAGAGCCATCGCAATGCTTTGGAAGTGAAAGAGCCTTGTTCGTAACTTCAAGAGGAATTCCGTCGGAAGCTAGAAGTAGTGTCTCAAGGATTTGTGGCGATCCGAAGTGCGATCTACTTTAGAGAAGCAGATTCAAGCTCGGTTAAAGACTCAGAGTTCTCCGACATCAAGAAGAAGATGACTGAAGGGAAGTTCAAGGACTTCACGGTGGATGATCAGGGCATACTATGGATCAATAGACGTATCTGTGTCCCAGATATTGATGGATTAAGACAACTAATTCAAGGAGGCCCATGACTCAAAGTATTCGATTCACCCCGTAGTACTAAGATGTATCAGATGTTAAGAATAAGTTTTGGTGGCCGAATTTGAAACGGACGCCGCAGAGTTTGTTGCCTTGTGCGACGGTGTCGAAAGTCAAAGCAGAACATCGAAGCCCGCAGTCTGTTGCGGTAACCCTTGAAGATTTCAGAGTGGAAGTGGAGGAAATCGAATGGATTTCATTATCGGTTTACCCAAGACTCAATCGGGTTATGATTCGATTTGGGTAATAGTGGATCGTCGACTAAAGTTGCCCATTTCTTGCCACCAAGACCACATTACTCAGAGATCGTCTAGCGAGCTATATATGTCAAAGATTGTCGGTTTGCATGGGGTACCTAAGAAGATAGTGTCGATCGGGATCTCACCACCTCCGATTTTGGCAGAGTTTACATGAAGCCCTAGGGACTCACCAATTTCAAGATCTGCAGATCATCCCTGCACAGATGGACAGCCGAAAGGGTTAATCGATATTGAGGATATGTTGAGAGCATGTGCGCTAGCAAATGCTACCCGCTGGGATAAGAGTTTACCATATGCGTAATTCTCGTACAACAACAGATTATCAAGCTAGTCCGCAAATGTCACCGCTTGAAGCTTTGTATGGTCGTGCTCAGAGAACCCGCTGAATTGGTCAAACAAATTAACGCTAGGTCTTTGGTCCAGATATTATTCAAGAAGCGTAAGAGCAAGTGTCCATGATCAGGGAGAGGCTAAAGATAGCTCAGTCGAGGCAGAAGAGCTATGCCGATAATCGTCGTCGTGAACTCAGTTTCGAACCAGAGGATTTTGTGTATCTCCGAGTTACGCCTCGAGGTGTGAAAAGGTTCCATGCCAAAGGGAAACTTGCCCCTCGGTATGTTGGTCCGCTCAAGATTTTAGAACACCGGGAGAAGTAGCTTATCGCTTAGAGCCGCCACAATCGCTAGCAGAGTACACGATATCTTTCACGCCTCACACCAAGAAGTGTCTTCGTGTGCCGAAGAACAAGCCCCGCTGGAGTCAATTGAATCAAGGAAGACTCACCTACAAAGAACAACCGGTCAAGATTCTCGATGTCGCAGAACGCCGACCAGAGCAAGACGGTTCGTTTTGCAAAGTGCAAAGGAGCCACCACTCGGAAGGTGAAGCAACGTGGGAACGTGAAGAAGAGTTGAAAGCCGAAGTTCCCTAGCCTTTTCTCCAATAGCCGAATCTCGGGACGAGATTCCTTTAGGGGGAGGTTTGTAACATCCCAATTTTTCGAGCTTTAAAAGTCTTTTGAATAGTTGTAGTGAGAAAATTCACCATTTGGATTTATTTGTTTTAATTCAAAAGCTTAATATTGACTTTGAGTAACAAAACAATTTAATATGATTAAAGTCAACATGAACAATAGTCAAAACTATTTTATTTGGATCCTATGAGCTTGGATATATTTTCTCGAATTTTCTAGAATTTTTCCTACCATTTGCTAATTTCCATTGCTTATTCAATTTCCGTATTTCCTTAAAAAGAAAAGCTAAATAAAATTCTCCTTTAGCCTCGGGCGAATCTCTCTCTTGACCCGTTTCTTTCCCTCATGACCCGATCTGCTTGTTGACTTCTCATCTGCGTCACTTTCTCGACAAAGGTCCCCACTTGTCAGCGTCGCTGTTGATTTCGTGGGCCGCGATCCTTGTGTCTCTGCCGTGTGGGGCCCGCGACTTCGTCGTCCTCGAGCCTGTTTCTTCTCCGCGAAACTCCCGACGCGGCCGCCATTGAAACTCTTCTAGAAGCTCTGCCGCGGCTGGTTTACGGGCCACTAAAGCCCCCAGATTCCTCACGAACTCAATTCTTATCCTCCAAGATCCTTTGGGATATGAACCCACTCAACCCCGCCCTATCTCTAAAAATCCGCGAGCCTGCACTAACCTTAATTGGGGATTTCAATTCTAGCGTGCCTAGCCCTATAAATAGATCCCCATGCTTCGCCTCGCCTCGATCCCGAATCCTCCCGTTCTCCTCCTAAAACCTTAGTGGCGCAAGAATTGCAAGATTAAGGTTTTGGTGCCGGCCAAATCCTTGAAATTCTTCGCCACGGTGACGCCGTGTCCCCGTGGAGTGTACCACCGCTTCGCCGCAAGAGCACCGTCGCGCACCCTCCGGCTCCGTGGCGTCGTTATGCCGCAAACAATAGCCGCACCTTCGCTTCTCCGCTCGGCGCCAATTCCGACCACCACCATCACCCGGTGCCAACTCCGTACCATCAGTTCGCATAACCCCACCGCCCATTGGCACATCCGCTGAGCCTCGCATACCGTTATTTGTTGCCGGCCGGTCAAAGAACGCTGCCGCCGTTCAAGATCGCCGTCGTGGGCGCCTAGTCAACCGCCCACCTCACCGCCACGCAAGCCGCCACATCCCCTTTTTGCTCGCGTGGCATCCGTGGTGGCAACGCCATGTGGCGCCTACACACACCACCATATCCAAGGGTCCATGGACTCACCACGCAGACACCCGCCACCTCCAGTGGGACCCACTGTCCGTGGAGCACCGTCTTGGTCAAACCCTTCATTGACGTCATGCTTGCGATTAATCCGGTTTTTCTTTTAGAAAATAATTCGAATTCCCAAGAATCCTATTTTTAGGGTTTTCTTTAGATTTAAACTTTGAAACCCCATATCTTTTACATCCTAACTCCAAATTCATCCATTCAAATTTCTAAATTCGTCTAAAATCCAGATCAATCTATTGGAGATTTTTAATTATTTTATTGGAGTTATTTGCTTCTGTTATTTATTTAGTTTGTTTGTTTGTCTCGCTTCATGAGTAGACTTTTTACGCTAGAAGAGTTGAAGAAGAAGGACCTTTCCAAGATCAAGATCAATTCCTAGACCTTTTTCAAGGCAAGCTATGCCCTTGACCATTTTGCTTCCCAGTTTTATTAAAGTATTTTAATTCAAATTACTGCATCTTAATTCAAGTATTTATTTAAAAGCTTTTGGGTGTAGATGTAAATCCCTAATTGTTATGCCTTCCTTGTAAATTGCTATGTCTAAATTCTTTGTCACCCTAGTGATATTTAGTTGGTATATTGTAGCACCAACGTGGGTTGGTTAGTGCGATTAGATTGCTTAGCCATGCCACGAATCACTTGTCATGTAGATTGCTATTATAATTTGATTAAGTGAATATGCAACTATGTGATAAAAGCTGTGTGCACTGTGTATTGTGAAGCATGTGTTGCACTTAAAACCAACTGGGTGGGAAATGATTTAGACTGAGGCAAGTGGTGGATACTGTGTGATATGGTGGGTCAGGTGCTATTTTGGTGGAGCTGTGTGTGCATGGGTTTGATAAGTGTGTGCATAGGGATTGTGGTAGTCTTGCCTTGGTCAATTAAGGACCTCACCATGTGCGCCATTGAATCGAGCCCCACCTGCGACCACACATACTGTTATGGGACGGGCCTAGCATAGTAAGACTAATGTCCTAAATGCTTTGTTATGATTAGTGCTAGCTACACTAATTGTATCTTGTGGGTAAAGTGTACAACCTCTCGCAGAGTGTAAAACTATTCAATAGCGTCATGGTCATGGACAATGCTCGGGATTTCACACTAGGGGTAGATCTTCATAAACTGTGGGAAGGGAGCCGTGTGGTTTAAATCATCGGCTATGTGCTAAAATTGTCTAGGCTGTGCGTCTTTGTGAAATAAATTGTTAAACTATTATTGTCTATTTGTTTTACCTGCTTTCAATCTATTAATTGTATTCAATTGCAAAAGTCGATTTATGCAAAAAGAGCCACGTAATGTCTTTCCCTTGTAAGAAGCCAAAGATATATATTTTGCATCTCGTGGTGTGGCTTATAGTACGGTTGTGTACTCACGCTTGTTTTGACGAATCAAGCAGAGGAGGAGTCTTCACCAAAGATTCGAGGACGAGTATCTTGAAGGTGCCTCGATCGTGAGGTCTGGATCGATCGGTTACGTGGTGAATCGATGGGACGCCACCGCCGCTTCGCTTCACGCCGCTTATTTTCTCTCATAGTTCTGCGTGGCTTGAATAATTGTAAACTCGACCTTAAGGTCAAAACCATTATTTATTAATCAAAATTATTCGCTTATGCTATTATTCGCCAGGTATGGATCGATTTCACCTTTGTTACCACTTGTGTGCACTAGCGTGATCCCGGCTAGTGCGTTGAACACAGAGGGTCCCGAATTGTAATTTCGGTCCCGGCACATTGTTCGGCGGTGACTCAAATGACACGCGCAGAGGAGTTGTTGTGGCTGGTGAGCTGGCAAGTGAGGTGGCTCTACATGGTCGCTCGATGGAGACGAACTTCGGTGACCACGATTTCGACACTTGGCGGCTCTCCGGCGACGGCGAAGGTGCGTGCTAGAAAGAGGATGTGATGAGGAACTCGTGACGCAGTCCATTGGCACCAAAGATGACCACGACGATGATGGCGGCGGATTCAGTGGCGGAGTGGCTTAGTTGAACAGCGGTGAGGCGACACAGGGGTTCTCCAGAGACAAGGAGATACGCAACATGAAGAATACGCGGCGACGATCCTGAATCTGGCGACGACGAGGGCAAAGACTCACCGACGGTGGCTAAATTCACCGAAGAAGGCTGTGGTGGCACTGGGTTTCTAGGGCACAATTCGTCCACACGGTGGCGCTATCCGGAGAACGACTTTAGGGTTTCGACAGAGAGGAGAGATGCGAAGATTTTCTACACGGGCGGGGCCCTTAAATAGGTTCGGAGAGGGCGAGTCCGCGAAAAACACGGCGCAGTGGCACGAAGAACTCGGACTGAAGAGAAGAGTCCGCGCGGAAGATGACGGTGACGTGGTGATGACGGCGGGCCTACTTGACAGCGAGAAAGGGAAGGGCGGAAGCGAGCTAGGCTGCGCGCACAGGAAAAGGCCGGGACTAGGCTGGGCTTAAGAGGAAGGAAATGGGCCAAGGGTTTAAGAATTGAGCCCAAGAGGTTTTCTGAGATTTATATTAGTTTTTTCTTTTTAGAAATTATTGAAAATTCAAATAGCAACTAGAAAATAGCAATTGCACTCGGAAAAATTCTAGAAAAATCTAGAAAATACATCCAAGCACATAGAATCCAAATAAAATAATTTTGATAATAGTTGATGTTGACATTAATAATATTAAATTGTTTTTATTTTGAAAGTCCATATTAAGCTTTATTTTAATTCAAATAAAACTTTGATGAATTTTTCTACAGAACTAAATTACTCAAAAAAGTTTTTTAAACTTCAGAAAAATTCGGACGTTGCAAATCTACCCCCTTAAAAGGAATCTTGTCCCTGATATTCAGGTTGACTCAAGAATAGGTTCTGACGCAAGTCTAACTTAAAGACTTACCAGAAACGACGTTCTGAATTGGTTGAACTTCTTCTGCAGTGATGTGGTTTAGTCGCCCTCTTGATGCAGTTGATGGAGTCCTAGTAGCTTGACTTTGAGTATGAGGCAGTTCTCTCCTGCTCCTGGCTAGTGTAGCTCTCAATTTGAAAGGAATTGGTGTCGGGGCTTTGTTCTATGGGCAACTGTGAACATAATGACCTTTCCCAAGGCACGTAAAGCAAACGACTTCTGAGAGTGGACTATCTGTTTGTGAAGCTTGCTTCCGCGGGCAATTGCTGGTATAGTGACCCATCTCACGACAGTGGAAATAGGTGATTCCTACGGCACGAGAGGAGTTCTTCTGTGATGGCCCTGATGCTGGTGTTATTGTCTTGATTAGAATAGCTTCTTGAATGTGGTCCAGGGTGACTGCTAGGCGTCTTTGTGGGCATTTATTACCAAAATGTCCCTTATCATGACAACTGAAGCATCGTATTCCTGCCTTTGATGTCTTATACTTTCGAGGTTGGCCACCATTGTTGTCGCTGAAAAATGGCACCAGTAGACGTAGTGCTGATCCTAGGATCATGTGTGTGGTTGTTGTTGGCGCTTGATTGATCTGGTTCATCATATTGACTAGGGCTTCAGCATTCTGATTTTGTCGATTCATCATTTCATTCATATTCAGTATTATCACGCTCATGAGTTGAGTCTAAGCTGCTAGAAATTGTGCCATATTTGGATATGCGGCTCCATGCATTGGTGACTGTCCACTAGCATTGACATTGGCATCCGCCGACTGAGTACGACTTGATGTATTGCGAGTGTCAACCATCTGTGACGAATCTCCACAGGTTTAATAGATAAGATAGAACAACAATGTAGACGAGAGGGAATAGCAAAATAGATTAGATAGAACAGGATAGAGAAGACAGAGGCAACTTAATTAGGGGAACAGATTATACCCAAAGACAAAAGACAAGCAAAACATAGCAGAAGCGCTATGAAAGAACAACTAAACTCTTCAAGTTAAAGCCTTAGTACTACAACATAATGCTTGAAAGCAAAACTACAGATCCCACTTACACGCAACCCAAATAAAGACCTATTGCAACAACGATCTAAAAATGCTACTAAAAATATAACCCTCTGGGTATTCTGAACTAGTCCCAGATCAATAGCTAGCTCACACAGGATACAGTGATGAATACCATCCATTTATTCAATTTAATTGAAAATATCTCAAAATAACAAATAGTAATAACAATTGGATCTTATAGTCAACGTTTACTTAACTTGCCACACAGGGCTAAAGAAATAAATAAACTCTTGCAGCGGAATGAAAAATCTTAAAAAGACCAATCAACATACCCACAAGCAATCGAGTGGAGAATGCATCCTAATCCGCAAAACCTTCATAGTCCTCCTTTTGAAAGAACTCTTGGGCAGCTTGATATTCTTCAACTGATCAACAAAGGCGTAAAGCCGTGAGTACATAAAGCACTCAGCAAGCCGTAGGGAAACAGTATGCAGATAATATTCGTGCAAGGCTTAACAAAGGTTAGCTCTATGGTTCTTTTGCAGAAAGCAATATTGACGATAAATACAATACATAGATTGAAATGCATAGTTAAAAACAATAATAAATAATTAAACCATTATTTTGAAACAACTAGAAAACTACTCATTCACTCCTCAAGACAAACCATCAAGTGAATTACCCATTCACCAAAGGAACATTATATTCATCAAGTGAACTTCTCATTCACACTCCGACACATTTTATGAAAAACTCTATCTCTCGTATGAAATCCCCGGACATGTCCATAACCGCAGACACGGCTATTTGAATAGTTTTACACCCTGCAAAGGTTGTACAGTTTTATCCACATAACACGACTTCTCTAGTTTGTTTGGCATCCGTCGATACCACTGCTCACTACCTTTGGTAAGAAGTCTAAAGCACACGTCAAGGTCTTTACAAAGTTTCGTTTTGACCCGGTTCTACTCGCTAAGGTTTCAACACTGAATGTCTTACCGACAAGACAAGGCCCCCCTCTTGCACCAAACACAACCCAAACAAAACCAAATCAAAACATCACTAATTAATTAGCCAGGTCCCACCGATACAAGACATATAGTTGTACGGTTAAGGTCCAGTTCAATGACGCACAAGATTAAGTCCTTGACAAATCACTCAGGCAATCTTACCACGACCCACAACGTGTTATAATCACACCCTCAATCCACCATCCACTCACCCGAGTGAAAACCATTTTGTTTAACTAAGACTAATGACACACCCGGTCATGGTACACAAATCTTAACAAGAGTGGTGACGAGGATATAATAATCCTCATTTAATCATTTATCTATAATTCATATTATGGATAATAATGACGTCATATAACTCTTGAGTATACCCCTTAATAGCCATAAGGGAGAAGCTGGAGGTTGTAAGTTCTTCTACGACCACCCCATAGTCGTAAGTCCTACAACTACTCCATGGTCGTAAGTCCTTCTACGATCAGCCTGTGGTCGTAAGCTCTTCTACGACCACCTTCTGGTCGTAAGTTCTTCTACGACCAGTCCCTAATCGATAGGGCTCACAGACATGTGGGCCTAGTCAATCAAAGAATCTTCTGTACCGTATCCAAGGATATGAGTAATCAATTACACTGTTATTCTCTGAAATAATAGCATGATTTAAACTCCTTGTTATGGTAATAACTACCAGACAACGTAGGAACGTTACTACTCCCACAATAACCTCAAGTAACGACTCCACGATCTGGAACATTAAGGCAGCCTTTAGACTGGAGGCACAACGGTGCACTTCAAGGACTGTATAAAAGGCAGAATCATCAGGACAATCGGGGAGATCCGAGAGCAATCAGAAGCATAATACTCTAGTCTTTGGCTCCATCTTGTAATCCAGCATACTCAATGCATACACATAGAAATAGGGTTGTTATTCTCCCAGGAGAAGGCCCAAACCTGTATAAAAATCCACGTGTCTCTATCTCTGTGTGATCTTGAGCCTAGAGGAACCCCCGAAAATTAATAATCTTTACGTAAGTTTGGTTCTAAAACATCGACAATTGGCGCCGATCGTGGGGAACTTCGAGTCATCAGCTTTCCTTCGACTTTTCCAAACTCTCATGCCCTCATGGCAGGAGAGTGAAATGAGGAGAACTGGTTCGACTTGGCCGATTACGCAGATATCGACATGGATGCCGGTTTCGATTACGAGCCAAGTGATGCATTATCCGATGGTGATGTCGGCTCTAGGGATCATTCTCCAGGAGACCATCCCACCGATGGAATTGAGGAGGGATCCTCATCCCCCACAACGATACATCCAAATGAGGAACCAGCTTTCTCAGAGGGTAAGGGTCGATCCGACAACATCAAGGACTGTCCCAAGGAAGGCTCAGAGCATGACGAGGGTTCTCCCTCCAAATGTTCAAATCCACTTGAGGCAGTCTGACCTGGCGCAACAACTCTTGGAAGTCGTAATTCTGGATCTTCATCAGCACCTGGTAGTTCTCTCTCTCCGGCTAGCCCAGCTAAGGATGCAATCGAACATGCTCTTCCTGCGAGTTCGACCATCCCAACGCAGGGCTCACTTACGGACGGAGACGGCTATAACCCGGAATTCCCCTTCCTAGAGGGGTTTGCTCCAAGTCGTCAGATGGTATCATTCGACAACTCCTCAAGCGAGGAGGCCTCAAGCGCAAGTGGAGATCATCAATGGGA
Source organism: Phyllostachys edulis (assembly GCA_036346405.1). Lineage (NCBI taxonomy): Eukaryota > Viridiplantae > Streptophyta > Magnoliopsida > Poales > Poaceae > Phyllostachys > Phyllostachys edulis. The sequence goes on from CM070561.1 coordinate 41,015,319, forward strand.
GGTCTTCGTCCTTCCCTCAGGTAGTAATAACTCCCCTAGGGACAGGACTGAGGACACTCCCCAACGATCACACCCTACGATCGCTCGTGGCAATGGCAAGGACACCTCCGGCGATGACTAGAGTCGATACTCTGATGAGCGTGTGAGAAATTCTTGAGATCATCGCACTTCACTGAGGCAAGCTCAAGGATCAGGTATGGATGATTCTGAAACAATCCGATGAAAACGAGTTGCCGCCCAAAGAAATTTGCCTGGGCGCACTCAATACTAGTCGAAAGAATCTCTGGAACTTCAACATATCAACGACCTGCTCGAGAACCCATCTCGAGAACTTACCCGAGCATCTGGCTACGACCTCTTCGCTGAAGAGATTGCACGAAGGTTACGAAGCATGATGAACAAACTCGAGCGTTCTTGCCGACATCACTCTGGAAGTCGTAGCAGTACGACTCCATCAGCTTCCAATCGTTCGAATAACTCACCGCATGGAGATCAACGCAAGTTGCATCGTTCCCCAAACTGGAAAAGCGTTCCTCGAACGCCTAATGATCAAAGGGCTCCCAAGAGAGGTGATCATTCATCGCTCCAACCCAGAGGTCTGCAACAGTAGGCAAAATATGAGGAGTATTACCCTCATAGGACGAGACTTATCATAAGTCAGATTCACCCATTGCTGGGTATCGTCTAGTACGATCGTCTAGCGACATCAACCCCTCTTTCCTGCAAAAGAGGCGTTACGACGTGATTACCAGATGTCGGGAATTCTCACCTGACCTCCGAGCAGTTCACTGGCCGCCGCGGTTTCGACCAGGGAATATGGAGAAATTTGATGGATCTCAAAATCCTATCGAGTTTCTCTAGATCTACACGATCGCTATCCGAGCAGCAGGAGGAGGAGAGTGCGTCATGGCGAATTACCTTCAGACTGTGCTCGAAGGGTCCGCTCGATCGTGGTTGTTAAACCAACCACTCGAGTCGATCTACTCGTGGCAACACCTCTGCGACCTTCTACAGGCCAACTTCTAGGGCACCTACCATCGCCCCGGGAAGGAGGACGACCTGCACAAGATGAGACAGAATGACCACGAGACACTACACCAATTCATCAAGCGTTTCAGTCAGGTTCGCAACTCAATTCCTGAGGTTTCTGACTCATATGTTATCAGAGCCTTCAAACAGGGAGTCTGCAGTAGAAGAATCACAGAGGACATCGCTTTGAACCCTCCGGCCATCGTCATTTGAACTCTTCGAGATGGTCGATCGAGACGCGGATCGCCGATGAAGCAATGAGTGGACCAAAATCATCGATTGAGATGACCAGCACCCTCAAGAGGTTGACAAAGGTGGTAAGAAGAAGGATAAAAATGCCAAAAAATCTAAGAACAAGGCAGAAGGCCAAAAGCCTCAAGCCAATAGTTCTAACGAGGTCCTGGTCGTAAGCGATAAGGAACCACGTGAAGGATCTAGACCTACCATTATGTGTTAATAGAGTTTTGGTGATTAATGACAAATCTAATTGTGAGACTAACACTTTTATTGATATACATATTGTGTAGTCTTATTTGGATATAAAGGTGATAATCATGAAGGCATTTAAGTGATTAATGACAAATCCAATTCATTGGATAAACAAAAGAAAAATTCCAAACAGGTATGCACACACAATGATAAATCTATTTGTGAGACTAACATGTCTATTTGCCTTATCTTATGATTAGTCTCGTTTGGATATAAAGAACAAAAGAGGTATGCATTCTGCTTTGTATTATTATATTTTGTTGCATTCCTCGGATCCAAAATATAGGTTGAACTCCACCAAAAGGTCAACTTAAATATGTGCATATGTTCTTATTACACATTTGTGTATGCACACATTTAGGGGGAGTTCACTCTACGTTTTGTGGTTTCATTAGTATTGATCCATATTTCTTTATCCACATATATTGGGGATCTCTACTTTGAAACATATCCTTTGAGTATATAAAACTTGTGTAGTTCATATATACTCATATTACTTTATATTCAATTATTTGCAATTGTGTTGTGGGACTAACGTGCGTGCTAAGATGTTTAAAGGCTTAGTCCCAGTTTATGGATGGCGACATGGTAATGGAAATGCATGACAATAGAGGGATCATGATTAGTAGCTTGATAGCTTATTCTTGTGCAAATTGGATCAATTTAGGATCATGCATGCATTTGAATTTGAATTTGAAAGATTTAAGTGCATCTATCAGAAATCGGTCGTACCGGAGTTATACTAGTGGTTGTACCGATTTAAGCGGTATGACCGCACTTTACTTGGCGGTACTACCGAATTTTGATCGTTCAATTAATCGAAGCGCTAATGCGATTTAATCGCTCTTTGAGCGGTACTACCTCATTGCGGTCGTTTCGATTCTAGTTGGCGGTTTGATAAAACCGTAATGTGTTTTTGGCTCTGAGCTCTCCTTGGCAATCGGTTGTACCGCACTTTAAAACGGTTGTACCGCTTCGGCGGTTGTACCGATTTTATGTGCGAGATCTTTTTCCAGAGAGTGTGTCTTTTCAGGTATGTTTGGAAACCCCGCATCGGTAGTCTGCTCCTTCGTCTTGATACGGACGGATCAAGCGGTAGTACCGCAACTTGGTTGGCGGTAGTATCGGTCCAGGATTTTCAACGGCTTGTTTAGAAGCATTATTGCAGGTATATCTTGGTAATTGATGCTAATCATTATGGGACTAATATTTTCCATGAGTTGGATGAATAGGTTATGTTCTAAGGTAATGAAGACTTCGGATGGCATCATGAGTTGATCGTCATCAAGTCAAGGTTCAAGAAGAGGATGCATCATATGTTGATGCATATCAAGATCTCAAAGTAGAGATGATCATGAGTTGATCATCAAGTCAAGAGAAGACTTATCATGTGTTGATTGAGGTCAAGTAAAGGATGCATCATGGGTTGATGCATGTCAAGAGGATGACCTGGACTTGAAGTGAAGATGTGCATCATCAACCTTCAAGAAGATGCTCAAGGCAAAGGTATGACTAGCTAGGGCTAAGGATGTGTTCCTAGTCTTTTACCGGTCTTGGTGTTTAGTTGGAAGACCGGATTGCTAGTATATGTTGCTGTACTATTAAGAGGGGTCTTGTCTAGTAGCTTGAGTCTCATCATGTGTTGATAACTCAATCTCACTTGCTCTAGCTCTCCGTGGCATGATGCTATTATTTGCAAATGTGTTTTGCAAATAGTCGGGCTCATGCATTTAATTCTTGTAGCATGTGACTATACTTTGCAAATATATTTTGTAAATGGTTGAAGTCCATGTACCTACTCCTTGTGGCATGATCCAAGTTTGTAAATATGTTTTACAAATTGTTGGGATTCATGTATTTTCCCTTAGCATGGTCTAAGATTGCTTGTTGCTAATACTTTGGACTTAGACCATGGTAGTGGCTCTTTGGGGTTGTGCTTTTTGATTTTATAAAATATGTTTGAGATCAAATCAAATAGGTGGGTTGTGTAGCTCTCTGAATAAGCTTTCCACAAAGTCCAAGATCACTCAATTCCGACATCGGAGTCAAAAGTTATGACCTTTTTACCGAGTGTCGTCTGTGCTGATTTTGAGTTGCGGTATGACCTACATGAAAAGAGCGGTACGACCGCTCGTACCGGCCCTTGTGAGTGCGGTACGACCGCTGCAAGTCTGTAACGGCTAGTTTTGGGCTGTTTTGACTCCCAACGGCTAGTTTTTGGTGTAGGGGTTATAAATACCCCCTTGGCCGGTTGAGAGGCAACTTTTGGCATTCCATTTCACTCTCTTGAGCTAGTGTGAGGTTCTCCTCTTAATTGTGCATGTGTTGCACCTTGTGAGCAAGGAGAGAGGTCTCTAGTTGCATGTGTTGCATCTAGAGGTGGATTTTGTATCCACTTGAACTTGTGCATTCGTTGCACGTGGTGAGAGTCAAGCAAGGGGCTTGGCTTATTACTCTTGGTGTTTGCCGACACCTAGACGGCGTGGAGGCGTCGTGGTTCGGTGATCTTTTCAAAGAAGGTTGTGAGAAGACCTGGACATTTGTGAGTGGCTTGGTGCTCGCCATCTCCAGAGTGGAGGAAGGAGCAACCTTAGTGGAGCGATGTGTTGGCTCGGTTTGGAGCCGGTCCAATTGGTTTGGACTTACCTCTGAGGAAGGCTTAATTTGTGGAGCCTACCAATTGGTTTGGGTTTCTCAACGTGATTAGGGAGACCAAGCAAGTTTCCGATCACCACGGTAAAACATCGCCGTGTCAATTGTGGTTTGATCTCTTGTGTCTCACTATTGCATTTATATTCATTGTGTATGAATGCTTGCTTTACATTGTGCAATTTATATATCTTGTAGTAAATTGCTTATTCATTGTGTATGATTGCAATAGTTCATTGTGCTATTCACCATTGCTAGAATTGAATTGCTCAAGTCATATGTTTAATTTCTATATTCATCAATAGACTTGTATTGTTGGCACACTTAGTCGAACCTAGTTGTTCTAGGCTTTAATTGTGCAAAACCGTATTTGTATTAGCTTCCGCATTAGAATCGGTTTTAGCCAAAAGAATTTTAAAACCACCTATACACGCCCCCTCTAGTCGGCCTCCTCGATCTTACACCACGAACTGCCAAGCAATACCCTGATCGAGGCAAAGGTAAGCGCCCCGAACGGAAGAACAATAAGCCTAGGTGGTGTCCTTTCCATAAAAAGGAAGGACATGACCTTCGCAACTGCCGAGTTTTCCAACGAAAACTCGAGGACTACTACAACGGCAAAGGTCCACTTCCTACCCTCGAAGAGGTAGGACAAGCTAGTGGTCGTACACAGTCGGACGACAACGAGGAGATGCCGTTTCAAGATCCTGAGCACACCATCGAGCACATCTTTGGGGGATCGTCGGCATACGAGTCAAAGTAACTACTCAAAGTGGTCGAACGCGAGGTCGCTTTCCGATCGTGGTCGAACCCACCATTAACAACTGTCGAGTAAATCGAGTGTTAATCGATGGTGGTAGTTCGTTGAATATTCTGTTCACGAATACCTTGGACGAGATGCAAGTACCCAGGACCAAGGTAAGACTAGTAAGATACTCTTTTCATGGTATTATACCGAGGTCTTCAGCCAAACCCATTAGTCAAGTTTCTCTTCCTTTAACATTTGGTTCACCAAGTAATTTTAGGATAGAGAAGATCTCCTTTGATTTAGTCGATTTCGATACAGCATATAATGCCATACTCGGACGACCAGCTTTGGCAAAATTCTTAGTGGCAACTCATTGTGGGTATCAATGTCTTAAGATGCCAGGTCCCAAAGGAGTAATCACAATTCATTGTGATAAGATGGCGCATACCTGTGACCATCGATCCCTCGAGATGGTTGGCTAGATACCCACTCGGGAAGAAAAAGGGCAGCCTTCGACCAAGCAGTCGAAGCCTAAAGCTGCACCTAAGCCGAACGACCAAGTCAAAAAAGTTCCCCTGGATCAGGAGGAGCTCTCTAAGACTATTCATATCGGGGATACTTTCGACCCCAAGTAGGAAGACGTCCTCATCGCTTTCCTCCGGGCAAACGCAGATGTTTTCGCGTGGTAAGCATCCGACAAGCCCGGAGTCCCCAGGGAAGTGATTAAGCACAGGCTAGATCTACGGCCTGACAAAGTACCCCAGAAAACACCGCCTGAAACTCAATCCTGAGAAGTGTGTGTTTGGAGTCTCTTCGGGAAAATTGCTTGGATTCCGTGTCTCATGACGAGGATCAAGCAAATCAAAAGATAAAATCCATTGTTCAAATGCGCCCTCCAACCACGAAGAAAGAAGTCCAAAAACTCACAGGGTGTATGGCGGTTTTAAGTCGTTTCATCGCACGACTGGGAGAAAAAAAGACTACCTTTCTTCAAACTTCTAAGGAAGCACGAGGGTTTCGAGTGGTCAGAAAAGGCAAACACTGCCTTTAAGAATGTCAAGAGATATCTTATGAGTGCTCCTGTTTTGGTTTCTCCAAAAACCAGAAGAGACGATCTTAATTTATCTAGCTGCCACGCCACAGGTAGTGAGTGCAGTACTAGTCGTAGAACGTGAAAACATCCAATAACCAGTGTACTGCGTAAGTGAAGTTTTGCACGGGCCTAATGAGCGTTACCCTCAGGTCCAAAAACTTCTCTATGCACTCCTCATGTCTTCGAGGAAACTGCAGCATTATTTTCAAGCGCACAAGATAATTGTGCCGTCTAAGTTTCCCTTGGAAGTGATCCACCAGAATAGGGAAGCAGCGGGACGCATGTCTAAATGGTCAGTAAAACTTGGAGAGTTCGACCTCCATTTCGTGTCCCGAACGGCCATTAAATCCCAGATCTTGGCAGACTTTGTCGCCGAATGGACAAATCCTGAACCTGTTCAGGATCCCCAATACGATACCCACGACCAGTGTACGATGTACTTTGACGGGTCACTTATTTTAAGTAGCTCGGGGGCTGGGGTGGTTCTGGAATCTCCTAACGGAGAGACCTTAAAGTATGCCATACAATTAAACTTTCAGGCCACTAACAACTTGGCAAAATATGAAGTTTTGCTAGCTGGCATACGAGCTGCGAAAACACTCGCAATTCGACGGCTACTCGTGAGAGGAGACTCTCAACTAGTCGTGAATCAAGTCAGAAAAGAGTACCAGTGCTCTAATCCGACTATGTCTCGGTACCTATCGGAGGTTCGTAAGCTTGAAAAGCATTTTTTTGGTTTCAAGGTACAATTCATCCCTCGAAAGAATAATTTTCTTGCAGACCAGCTTGCTCGGATAGCTTCTTCCCGATCACAAGTACCAAAAGGAGTCTTCTTGGAGCAACTCCAGAAGCCATCTTTGGTGGAGACACCGGAGTCATCTCCTATTGAGACAGCCTCTCTAGAATACGAGGATACTTGGATGAATCCCATCTATAAGTATCTTCAAACGGGTTCCGTACCTGACGACGATCTTAAAGCAGATCGTTTATCCCGAAAGGCCAAAATGTATACTTTGGTCGAAGGAGTCCTCTATAAACGAGGCACTCAATGAGTACTCATGTGATGCATACCACAGAGAGAAGGAATAAACCTCCTTCACGACATACATGGGGGCATCTGTGGAACTCATGCTTCCTCTGTATATCGGCCGGAAAAGCCTTTCGACAAGGATTTTATTGGCCATGACTTTCACGATGCCAAAGAGTTGGTTAAGAAATGTGTACAATGCCAGTTTCATAGCAGGCAAATACACCAACCAGCTCAGGCATTGCAAACAATTCCTCTATCTTGGCCTTTTGCAACGAGAGGTCTCGATATACTAGGACCGTACCCAAAAGCTCTAGGAGGTTTCGAGTTCCTTTTTGTGGCTATTGATACGTTCACAAAATGGATCGAAGCCGAACCTGTGACTGGGATAACAACGGAAGTCGCAAAATAGTTCATGATGAGAAGCATAATTACTCGGTTAGGAGTCCCAAGTCGAATAATCACAGATAATGGTAAACAATTTTCGAGCGCAAAATTTTAGGAATTTTGTGACGAATTGGGTACCAAGCTGTGTTACGCTTCCGTTGCCCATCCCCAAAGAAATGGTGTGCAGTCGAACGAGCGAATGGCCAAATAATGCAGAGAATTAAAACTCGAGTCTTGACCCGACTTTGTTAGCGATCGGGGCTTGGGTACAAGAATTACCCTCGATATTATGGGCGTCAAGACGATCGCTAGTCGCAACAAAGTAAACACCCTTTTTCCTAGTTTTCGGTGCCGAAGCCATGCTTCCACCAGAACTAAAGATCGGATCTACAAGGGTCGAGAGTTTCAATGACTCAGCCCAAGAACAACTTCGAGCGGATGACATTAACCTGCTTGAAGAGAAGAAGAATCAAGCCTTAATCCGTTCAGTAGTCTACCAGCAAGCCCTGCGCAAATACTATGATTGTAAGGTCCAATCTCGCAGCCTTGCTGTAGGTGACTTGGTATTGAGGAAAATTCAATCCCGGACTAATCGGAACAAACTTTCCCCAAAGTGGGAAGGTCCTTACACAGTGGTCGAAGTTATGTGACCAGGTTCGGTACAACTGGCAATGGAAGACGGCCGGATTCTATCTAATTCTCGGAATATCGACCAATTACGCAAATTCTATGTGTAATCGACCAACACTACAATAAAGCATCATGTTCTTTCTATCTTTATTGTCTTACTTTGAGTAATGCTTTGACATTTTTTTCAACCATACCCTGGTCGAAGGTTTGCCTTCGACCAGTTCCTAGTCGTAAGCTTTTCCACGACAATACACTGGTCGTAAGACATTCTACGACCAGTACCCAATTCATCTTTACACTGGTCAAAAGGATGGTAACATCACCTAGTCGAAGCCTTTCCTCTCTGCACGTGGTCCCGCCCACTAGAAGGAACTTCCTAGCATCGACTCGTTCCTCCCTTTTTGCGACCATTACAAAGAGCTTGGGTTTAAAACATGGTCGAAATAATGTCAAGCCAACTCTTAGTACTTAGTTTATTTCTTCATTCATTTTTGAAAAATAAACTAAGTCGAGTACACTTTTCAAATTTGCTTGACTACTTTTGGTAAACTCGCTTCGTTTTAACTGGTCGGAGGAAGTTGCAACACCTAGTCGAAGACTTTCCTCTCTACACGTAGTCCTGCCCACTAGAAGGAACTTTCTAGCGTCGTCCTGTTTCTAACTCTTGCTACCAGAGCAAACCTACTGAGTCCACTGGAATAAGTTGAACAAATCTTAAAAGGAACTCCAGACATTTATCTAACTCAAGTTGACCGTTCTTGATTTGATTAATCTGGTCGGAGATGGTAAACATTACCTAGCCGAAGCCTTTCCTTTCTGCACGTGGTCCTGCCTACTAGAAGGAACTTCCTAGTGTCGATTCGTTCCTACTCTTTCGACCAGTGCATGATAATCGTGATCGAAAAACTACAAGTTAGCTAAACCTCTCTTTTTAAGAAAACCCATTTCACACTATTTACTTGGTTTATCTAAATAAACCAATCAAATAGTCGAGGGCTAGGATAAAGTTATTAACTTGACTTCTATTCTTAGTCTTGTTCTTTTTCCATTAATTATCTTTTGAGTTACTAACTACTCGACAAGATGATTTTCAGGAAGAAGAATGGGATATATATCAACATCAACAAAAACTTGTCTTTACAGGACTTAGGACTCTGGTACAGACTACTTTGGCGAAGGAGATCTTATTTGCATATCCTCCGTGACTACATCGGCAATCAACTGCATTTTCGTCATTAACTGATCCGCTTCTGCTTCAGAGCAGGGGAAGTCGTCTATGACGGGTTGCAGATTAAGGCTGGGGTCACGAGCTTTAAGTTTTGCTAAGATAAATCTTATTCCCTCTTTGACCGCATCCTTTATCGATTCAAATTGGTTAGTCTTCAGAGTAGTCACCAATTCCTATAAAGTTCTGACTTGTTCGCCAATGGCACTTGAATGGGTATATATCGTGTCTTCACGAGGAGTGATCCCCTCAGCATGAAGCCCACCGAGTACATTGTTTAGAAGTGAAACGTTGTCTTGGAGGTTTCCCTTGACAGACTTCATTTCATCTTGATTGCGAGTCGAAGCCTCCCGGAGTCGTTTTATTTGTACTGCTTATTCTGAAAAGAATAAAACCAATCAGATAAAGTGACCTCGAGAGGAAAACACAATCAATTGCAGGTAAAGATTTGCTTACCAACTAGTTGAGAATCTAACTTCTTGACTTCCTCAGCGTGAGAGGCAGCTTCCTTTATGTAGCGCTGCTCCCACGTTTGGATCTCTTGGTCTTTTTCAGAAAAGGAATTAAACTCAGAAAAAGAAAAGAAGGTCCTAAACGGTCTTAAGTTCAGCACTTACCGTTCAATTGTCCCTACAACCTTTGGATTGCAGAGTTTGCCTCCTGAAGCTTATTCAGGAGGTCTTGATTCTTGTCACTTAGCTTTTTCGTCTCGGCTTTCTCATAGTCGAGAGAATCAGCTAAGGTCTTCTCGTCGCTCTTGAACCTACAAAGATAAAGAGTAGACGTCAGCATAAAACAAGTGATCATAAGTTCTTCTATAACCTAAACCTTGTCGTAAGTCTTTCTACGACAATACCCTGGTCGTAAGTTCGTCTATGACCTAAACCTTGTCGTAAGTCTTTCTACGACAATATTCTGGTCGTAAGTTCTCTCACGACCAATACCTAGTCGTAAGATCCTCTACGACAATCCCCGCAAGTGTTGTGTAAGTAGTTGAAACGTAAAAGACTATGAAAAGTAGTTACTTACCACCTCTCTGCCTGCTTGCAAAGTAATGCCTTCTCCTGTCGGAGCTGGACAAGTTGTCTATTGTAGTCAAGAACAGTGATAATTTGCTCCAAGGCTTTCTGTATAAAAAGACAGTAAGAAGTAAGAAAAGACATGTATGTAAATACCGATCAATAGGTACTTACATTCAGAGTCGTTCGAGCGAACGAAGATACCACACGCATGGGGTTCTTGAGCTCATTGATCTCCTGGACTCGGTCCCACCACACCTTTTCGAGACGTTCGTCATCGAAGACATCCCCTCTGTTGGGAATGTCCCTAGGGTGAGGAACCCGAGCAAGAGATCTGAACGCGCGAGATCCCACAATGGTAGGAGGGTCGAAAAATCCAAAGGAATGTTCAAAAAACTGACATTCTTCTTCTTCTTCGACACTAGCTGCATCAGCAGCTCCTTCTTGGGAACCGGAAGAAACATCCTCGACAACTTCCTTCCCGGCGCGATGGACCAATGATCCATCGCCTTGGCCCGATGCCTCCGCAGCATCAGGCGTCATCCTCACTTCGGCCTCTATGACCACTCCAGTGGTCGTAGGCGCTTCAGCACCAACGACACCCTCCACCACTCGAACGGTGGACGACCCTTCGACCATCGCCACTATTATTTCTCCGGTTGCCGGAGAAACAGCGGTGGGTTCCCTGGCAGGAACATCCTTGATGGTGAGAGGAGCCGGGCTAAGATCATAAAGGAAAACACGATTAGGTGGTAAAAAGTAAAAGATAAATGATGTTCTTACACTTTTGTCTCTTTTTACGTACCTTCGAGTATCGGACTTGATCTTGAACTTGGAAAAAGCCTTCCCTAAGGAGGGTTTCTTCGACTTTTTCTCAACCACGTCTGGTCGAGACTCAAGTTGAGGAATAGCCACGACCACGTCTGGTCGTGGGTCTTGACCGAGTGCCATCGCTCCTTGAGCCTCTTCGCTCTCTGGATGGTTGAGACCAGTCTCGACCACCTTGAGGGCAGCACTACCCTCGACCACCTGCTTCTTTGGTGCAGCGTAGCTTCTTCTAAAAGACATGAAACTCTTCTAGTTCTCCTTTTCTAGTCGCTTGAGAAAGCCGCAAGAGGCAGAAACTGCGAAGGTTTTATTGTCATAGTAGAAGGGTACTTTGGTCTTGGGGGCTTTATGTTTGAATACTTCAGCTACTCCTGCTGCAATTGCTTCCTCTGCAACAGCTATTTCCACTGCATATTTAGCAAAAGGTGCGGACGAAGTAGCAGAGCTCGAACTTGTGCCATCCTTGTCGGCGACTTGCACGAGCTTCCTCCTCTTGGTCTGAGGAGCATCTGCTTGCTCAACAACAGGGCTCGAGCTTGCTCCTCCCTTATCCGCGACTCGCACGAGCCAACATCTGTTGGCCGGGGGAGAAACAAGCTGCTCTACAGCCGCACCAACAACCATCAGTTCGACTTCTTCATCGTCCCGACGGTTCTCCATGCCTACTTTCTGCAAAAATCAGAAAGAGAGATATTATAAAGCGGTCGTAAGCTTTTCTACGACAATCCCCTGATCGTAAGCTTTTCTACGATTAGAAACTGATCGTAAGCCTTCCTACGACCATAACCTAGTCATAAGTTCTTCTATGACTACCAAGTCCTAAAGATGAAATCAATTCTCGATTACCTTTAGGCGCTCCACCTTGTCCTCTCGAGATGTGTCGGCCAGATTGGAGGTGCCACCACATGGGTGGCGCTTTCTCCTGATGAGCTTGACCCGAAGGCCAATCTCCTCTTGTGAGAGGTCATGAGATAAGAAAACTTTCAATAAGCCAATTTTAAAATTAATGTAAAGAAGGCTAAGCTTGAAGTTTACTTACCTCCTCGCGATCCCCGGTGGGTCTTTCGCCGAGTACCTCCACATTGGGTAAGCCCTCTTCTTCAGAGGACTTATGCGGCGCGTGACGAAGTCTTTCACCACGTGTCATCCGGTAAGCCCTTCTTCCTTCAAGTCTGCTATGGCTTGAATGAAGGGGGCAATCCGACCGAGATTCTTGGGAGTCGAATCCTAGGCAGAGATCTTCTCGGCAGGCTTCCAGGCGAAGGAGAGGCTATCTTTATTGGTTATCTCCCAACAGAACCACCTCTTCATCCACCCCGGCCACGATGACCGGGTAAACATCTGAATGTACTCCTTCGACTTCCCGTCGTGGAGCTTTAGACTGCAGCTACCTGCGACTCCTGACAGTCTGGTCAATCCATAGAAGTACTGGAACAACTCCAAGTCGGCCGGAATCACCAGGTAGGCCTTGCACAAGTACACGAACACTCTCAACATCGTAATGGAGTTGGGAACAAGGTTCACCAACTCTACACCGAAGTGTTCGAGTACGAGCGTGAGGAAAATGTGAGTAGGCAATCGAAGGCCACACTCACAGAACACCTGGAAGACAGGGATTTGTCCAATCTCACCCGACGGCCAATGCTGCCCGGTAGCCTCGATCCACTTCACAAATTCCTTCTTCAGGATATTCTCAGAGTCGACTAAAGCCTTGATTTTGGCTGCAAACATCTCCGATTCGACCCACTGGGAAGCGGCTCCTGCCATTTTTCCCAAAAAGTCGAAGATTTGGGTTTGGAAAGATTGGGGAAGAAGGCTCGATTTGGTCAGCGACGGAGAACTCAAAAGCTTGAACAGCGAGAGCGATTTGGGGAAGGTAAAAGACCTTATTCTCACCCACGGTGAATATTTATAACCGCACGACTGAAGTTAAAAAGACATGGCTACCCAACGATTGCCAACGCTTCAGGAACCGCTCTAACAGACAGATATGAGGGAGTCGATTGGGATTCTTAAATTTATCTGCTCGAGGAAACCAGGTCAGTCTTTACACCTCAAGCGAAATTACCTTCTTGACCAAGCATTTTTCTAGTCAAATGAAACACCAGTCGAAGAGTTCTTCCTTTGACCATTTTTCTACGACCACTTACTAGTCGTAAGATCATCTACTGCTCCTTTCCCAAGTAAGTTATGTTCGCTTGAAGCTGGGGGGCTAAATGACGAGGATATAATAATCCTCATTTAATCATTTATCTATAATTCATATTATGGATAATAATGACGTCATATAAGTCTTGAGTATACCCCTTAATAGCCATAAGGAAGAAGCTGGAGGTCGTAAGTTCTTCTACGACCACCCCATAGTTGTAAGTCCTACGACTACTCTATGGTCGTAAGTCCTTCTATGATCAGCCTGTGGTCATAAGCTGTTCTACGACCACCTCCTAGTCGTAAGTTCTTCTACGACCAGTCCCTAATCGATAGGGCTCACAGACATGTGGGCCTAGTCGATTAGGAAATCTTCTGTACCGTATCCAACGATATGAGCAATCAATTACGCTGTTATTCTCCGGAATAATAGCACGATTTAAACTCCTTGTTATGGTAATAATCGCTGACAACGTGGGGAACGCATTACTACCCACAATAACCTCGAAGAATGGCTCCATGATTCGGAACATTAAGGCGACTTTAGACCGGAGGCACAATCTGCACTTCAAGGATCAGATAAAAGGCAGAATCATCAGGATAATCGGGGAGATCCGAGAGCAATCAGAAGCACAATACTCTAGTCTTTGGCTCTATCTTGTAATCCAACATACTCAATACATACACACAGGAGTAGGGTTGTTACTCTCCCAAGAGAAGGCCTGAACCTGTATAAAAATCCCCGTGTCTCTATCTCTGTGTGATCTTGAGCCTAGAGGAACCCCCGAATCAAACAATCTTTACGTAAGTTCGGTTCTAAAACACCGACAAGTGGCTAACCATATTAATCATTATGACAGATATGATAATGAATCCATCGTAACTAAACTTGACTAAGCATTTGTACGCTACCCATGTTGGTGATACAAATATGTCCAACTAAAATTATCCATGCTAGGGTGACAAAAGATTCATGGCATTCAAATAATCAATGGAGCCATAATGTCAATAGGTGATAGCTAATCTCAAAATAATTTTTATAAAGATAGCATGCAATTGTATAAAACAACATACTTTTGAAATCATATGTTCAATATGATCAAAGGACTATGGCTTGCCTTGGAATAAATTTTGGTACTGGTCTTGGTGTTGATGTACTCCTCCTTGCTCAAATAAATCCCCAAAGAATCATCGTCTATGTAACATCCCAATTTTCTGAGCCTTTTTGAAATCTTCAAAATAAAAAGAACCATTTGGTTTTGATGAGAGTTCTAAAGCTTAACATGAGATTTTGCAATTAAAAGTGCTTTAATGTGACTAAATCCAACTTCAATTAATCCGGTTTCGGTTTATTTTGAGCTTGTTGGAGTTTTCTGGAGTTCTCTGGTGTTGCCTTTCCTTTCTCTGTTCGCTCCGTGTTTCCCTCGGCTCAGCTCCTTCTTCTCTAGACCTCCCTTCATGTGGATCTGAGAGTCCAGACCTCCCTGTTGGTTTAGACCCCCCCACCCTTCCGTTTGGACCTTCCCTTAGGTCCAGATCTCCCTTTCGTTTGGACCTTCCCTTAGGTCTAGACCTCCCTTTCGTTTGGACCTCCGGGTTGTCCTAGCGACCTCTGGGTTGTCCTAGTGACCTCTGGGTGGTCCTGGAGACTTACCACGATCACCCCTCTTGGTCTTTTGCAAAGACCACCCTCCTGGTCTTTTTTTGCAAAAACCACCCTCTTTGGTCCGCGACCACCCATTGGACCGCGACCTCCTCTTTGGTCATGACCTCCCTTTTGACTGGCCCTTTTTGTCAGTCCTGCTCACCTTCTTCTTCCTCTCGTTGCGTCACTACTGACGCAAAAAGGTCCTTGTGCATTTAATGCTGTTGTGTCGCACTAAATGTTGTCACATCTACAATACTCGTTTTCCCCCTTTTGTCACTTCCCCTACTTGCTCCCATCTTCTCCTTCACCTACCCTTGAACTCGTGCACCTCCTCCAGGCTATGAAACCCTGAGCAGTCCTCTTTTATCTCCTTTAGCCTTCCCCAACTTTCTTGCTCCGCTTATGACTTCTTCCTCAGGACCTTCTCTTCGACCTCTCCCTCTCAGTTGGACCTCCTCCCTAGAGCCCGTTTCTAGTCCTTCTGTTCCGGTGTTTTTCTTTTGGTAGTTTTTGGTTCTTACTTGAATTCGTTGTATTCATTTGGCTCTTTTCGCACGTGTAGATTTCGGCTTCGCGGAAGAGTTCTTGGACCCGACGACCTCTACCGAAGAATCTCAACTCTTCATCGAAGGCAAGTTGAAGACCTTTGATCATATCAAACCCAATTTACAAAATTACTTTGTTTTATATCAACATGCATGGCTATTTGTATAAAAATGGTTTGGGAATTAGCTAAACACCTTCTCGTCAGTATGACTCCTTCAATACTTGCATGCTAGGACGTCCTCCACTCGATTGCCTGTGGGCATGTCGGGCGGTCTCCACGTGTATTTTGCTTTCCGCTGTGTTGTAGCCCTGCGGGGCACCCCCGTAAAAATCTTGACCATAAGGTCTTTTGTTGTTAATAATATTATTTTGCCTGCTTCATCTATCGTTTGTGGTATGGTTGTGATGACATCATTGTCGAACCTGTGCGGACTAGCTACTGATCTTGGGACTGGTCCAGTGTGCACAGGAGGTCCCGGGGGTGGTCTGCAAGAAAAGAAGGTAGTGACATATGCTTTCCGGCAGCTAAAGCCTCATGAGGTCAATTACCCCACTCATGATTTAGAATTGGCAGCCGTACTGCATGCTTTGAAGATATGGCGCCATTACCTCATCGGTAACCGCTGTGAGATCTACACTGACCACAAAAGCTTGAAGTACATTTTCACTCAAGCTGATCTTAATATGAGGCAAAGAAGATGGTTGGAGTTGATCAAAGACTACAATATGGGAATCCATTACTACCCAGGAAAGGCCAATGTGGTAGCTGATGCTTTGAGTAGGAAGGTCTACTACAACACTCTAATGATCAAGGAAAGCCAACCCGCACTGCATGAAGAATTCTAGAAGCTCAAGCTTGAATTGGTCGAGGAAGGTTACCTAGCTGCTCTAGAAGTGCAACCGACTCTCCCAAGTCAGATCAGGAAAGCTCAAGAGGAAGATGCAGACATCCAGGAGATCAAAAGAAACATGAAGAAGGGTAAATCCCTAAGGTTTTTCGAAGATGAGCAAGGAACCTTGTGGTTTGACAAACGAATTTGTATGCTAGATCAGAAAGAGCTCAAGCAGTTGATACTCAAGGAGTTGATGAGACTTTGTACTCCATTCACCCTGAGAGCACCAAAATTTATCAAGACCTTAAGGAAATGTATTGGTGCCCTAGCATAAAGCGTGAAATCGCTGAGTATATAGCTCAATGTGACATTTGCTAGCGAGTTAAAGCCGAGCACCAAAGACCCGCGGGACTCTTGCAACCGTTGAGCATGCCCGAATGGAAGTGGGAGGAAATTGGCATGGATTTTATCACTGGTTTACCAAGAACCCAAGCTGGATATGACTCTATCTGGGTAATTGTAGATCGCCTGACAAAGGTTGCATACTTCATCCCAGTCAAGACCACCTACTCAGGAGACAAACTTGCATAATTGTATATGGCAAAGGTGGTATGTCAGCATGGAGTTCCAAAGAGGATAGTGTCGGATCGAGGACCCCAGTTCACCTCAAGATTTTGGGAGAAGCTGCACAGTGCTTTGGACACTAATCTAGACTTTAGCACAGCTTACCATTCTCAGACCGATGGGCAAACAGAAAGAGTGAATCAAATCCTAGAAGACATGTTAAGAGCCTGCGCCCTGGAGAACCAGACTAGTTGGGATCAAATGTTGCCTTATGCAGAATTCTCTTACAACAATAGTTACCAATCAAGTCTACCGATGTCCCCATTTGAAGCTCTTTATGGAAGAAAGTGCCGAACCCCATTGCATTGGACCGACTCAAGTGAAGAACAAGTGATTGGACCAGACATTCTGAAGAAGGCCGAAGACCAAGTTCGATCAATCCGAGAGAAACTAAGGACAACTTAGTCTAGGCATAAAATTTATGCGGATAATCGTCACTGAGACCTAGATTTCGCACCGAGAGATCATGTGTATCTAAAGGTTTCACCTCTCAAAGGAATGCAACGCTTCAGAGTGAGTGGGAAGCTTGCCCCTCGATATATTGGGCTCTTTCCAATTTTAGACAGAAGAGGAGAAGCGGCTTACCAATTGGAGCTCCTGCCCCAGTTGTCAGACATGCATGATGTCTTCAACGTGTCCCAGTTGAAGAAATGTCTGCGTGTGCCAGAGGAGCAGCTGTCCGTAGAAGCCATTGACCTACAGCAAGACCTTACCTACAAGGAGCAACCTCTCAAGATCTTGGAAGTATCCGTGCGTGTGACAAGAAGCAAGATCCTCCATTTCTGCAAGGTCCAATGGAGCAACCACACTGAAGAGGAAGTCACCTGGGAGCGTGAAGAAGACCTGAAGGCTGAGTTCCCAAGCCTATTCTCTAGTCAGCCTGAATATCGGGGTCGAGATTCCCTTTAAGGGGTGTAGATTTGTAACGTCCTAATTTTCTGAGCCTTTTTGAAAATTTTAAAATAAAAAGAACCATTTGGTTTTGATGAGAGTTCTAAAGCTTAACTGAGATTTTGGAATTAAAAGTTCTTTAATGTGACTAAATCCAACTTCAATTAATCTGGTTTCGGTTTATTTTGAGCTTGTTGGAGTTCTCTGGTGTTGTCTTCCCTTTCTCTGTTCACTCCATGTTTCCCTCGACTCAGCTCCTTCTTCTCCAGACCTCCCTTCGTTTGGATCTGAGGGTCCAGACCTCCCTGTTGGTTTAGACCCCCCCCCTTCCGTTCGGACCTTCCCTTAGATCCAGATCTCCCTTTCATTTGGACCTTCCCTTAGGTCCAGACCTCCCTTCTGTTTGAACCTCCGGGCTGTCCTGGCAACCTCTGGATGGTCCTGGAGACTTGCCACGACCACCCCTCTTGGTCTTTTGCAAAGACCACCCTCCTGGTCTTTTTACAAAGACCACCCTCTTTGGTCCACGACCACCTCTTATGCCACGACCTCCTCTGTGGTCACGACCACCCCTCTTGGTCTTTTTGCAAAGATCACCATCTTGGTCTTTTTGCAAAGACCACCCTCTTTGGTCCACGACCACCCCTTGGACCGCAACCTCCTCTTTGATCATGACCTCCCTTTTGACTGGCCCCTTTTGTCAGTCCTGCTCACCTTCTTCTTCCTCTCGTCGCATCACTGCTGATGCAAAAAGGTCCTTGTGCATTTAATGTTGTTGTGTCGCATTAAATGCTGTCACGTCTGTAGTACTCGTTTTCCCCTTTTTGTCACTTCCCCTACTTGCTCCCATCTTCTCCTTCACCTACCCTTGAACTCGTGCGCCTCCTCTAGGCTCTAAAAGCCTGAGTGGCCCTCTTTTATCTCCTTTAGCCTTCCCCAACTTTCTTGCTCTGCTTAGGACTTCTTCCTCGGGACCTTCTCTTCGACCTCTCCCTCTCAGTTGGACCTCCTCCCTAGAGCCCATTTCTAGTTCTTCCGTTCCGTTTTTTTCCTTATAGTTTGGTAGTTTTTGGTTCTTACTTGAATTCATTGTATTCATTTGGCTCTTTTCACACGTGTAGATTTCGGCTTCGCGAAAGAGTTCTTGGACCCAGCGACCTCTACCGAAGAATCCCAGCTCTTCATCGAAGGCAATTCATAGACCTTTGATCATATCGAACCCAGTTTGCAAAATTACTTTGTTTTATATCAACATGCATGGCTATTTGTATAAAAATGGTTGAAAAATTAGCTAAACACCTTCTCATCAGTATGACTCCTTCAATACTTGCGTCCTACATGTTGACATGTACCTTTGGACACGTTAGGTTGGGTAATCTTAGTTGGACCTGTTTATTGTGATAACCAACATGGGTGCGTATTAATGCTTAGACCTGCTTAGTTATGCGACGTCTCTCGATCACATGATTCAATAATGTTAAACTTGACTTAATGATATATGGAATTGTGGTGTGGCTACTGTTGTTAAAAGATGTTGTGCCATAACCAGGGTGGTCTTTTGGCCGGGTTGAACCCAAAATGTTTTCGCTCGGGCGAGTGATCGTGCAGTAAAGGGGGTGCGTGAAGCACATGGGATGAGGAGGTCTCGCCTGAGCATCACCTAAGGACCTAACCTTGTAAGCCATTGATCCAGGCCATCCCGTGTAACCACATGTCCAGGATGGGGTGGATCTGGCCAACTAATTAGCAGAAGTTTTGGTTTGGTTCTGTCATGGTGGCGTGATTCTCCGAGTACCGGATGGAATCACACGACGCAAGAGGGGCCAAAGCATGGCGAAACCTTAGCGGGTAAAACCAGGTCAAAACTGATCTTTGTAAAGGCCTTGTCACGTGCTCTAGACTGCTTACCAAAGGTAGTGAGCAGTGGTATCGACAGATGCCAAACAAACTAGAGAATTCGTGTCTTGTGGGTAAAGTTGTACTACCTCTGCAGAGTGTAATCTATTCGAATAGTCGTGTCCTCGGTTATGGACATGCCTAGTGATTTCACGCAAGGGGTAGATTTTCTCAAAATGTTGGTCTTGGTTGGTTCCGAGTGGTCTGGGCCGTGGTCGAGGTGGTCACGGGAGGTCTGGGTAGTGACTAGGGTGGTCACGAGCTGTTTCAAAAGAAAATTTGTTTACTTATGTTTTATTCTTTCAAGTTGTGCTTTGCAATCTACTTACTGTATTTCTAATCAATATTGCTTTCTGCAAAGTAACCATAAAGACCTCCTTGTCAAGCCTTGCATGATATTAATTGCATATTGTTCCCTGCGACTTGCTGAGTACATTCAAAGTACTCATGGCTTGTGCCCTCTGGTTAATCAGCAGCTGAAGACCTCCTAGGGACCTCCGACCTCTTTGAAGAGGAGGTCTTTGAAGACCAGGCGTGCTAGGACGTCATCCACTCGATTGCCTATGGGCATGTCGGGCGGTCTCCATGTGTATTTTGCTTTCCACTATGTTGTAGCCCTGCGGGGCACCCCTGTAAAAACCTTGACCATAAGGTCTTTTGTTGTTAATAATATTATTTTGCCTGCTTCATCTATCGTTTGTGGTATGGTTGTGATGACATCGTTGTTGAACCTGTGCGGACCAGCTACTGATCTTGGGACTGGTCCAGTGTGCATAGGAGGTCCCGGGGGTGGTCTTGCTCGAGGACGAGACAGTCTACTCGCAAACAAAGCAAATAAACCAAATAAATACAAAACAGAGAGAAGACTAACTCCAAAAATAAGTAAATAGATCTTGAATTTAGATGAATTTAGAAACATGAATGAGCTCAATCGGAATTCGGATCAAGAAGATATGGCCTCTAGAAGATCAAAACCCTAAGAAAAGCGAAAAAGGAATTGTTTATGATTTTCCCGAATTAACTTTCTATTGAAAATTCCAATTAAAGTGCCACAGAATAGTCAACCTGACATGTGGGGACCACATGATAGAGACTCGGTTTTCTGTGGACTACGCCCACTAGGGTTTTGGATCTGGGTCTAGTTTGAATCTACCACGCAAGTATTGACCGGGCGGTGACTCAGTGACACGTGCGTAGAGGAGTTGTTGTGGCTGGTGAGTTGGCAAGTGAGGTGGCTCTACATGGTGGCTCGACGGCGACGAACTCCGGTGACCACAATTTCGGCGCTTGGCGGTGCTCCAGCGACGGCGAAGGTGCGTGCTAGAAAGAGGATGCGACGAAGAACTCGATGATGCGGTCCATTGGCACCAAAGATGACCACGGCTACGATGGCGGCAGATTGAGCGGCGAAGTGGCTCAGTTGAATGGCGACGAGGCGACACACGGGTTCTCTGGAGACAAGGAGACACACAACACGAAGAATATGCGGCGACAATCCTGAATCTGGCGATGATGAGGGCAAAGACTCACCGATGGTGGCTAAATTCACTGAAGAAGGCTATGGTGGCACTAGCTTCTAGGGTACAATTTGTCCACACGGCAGCGCTATCTGGAGAATGACTTTAGGGTTTCGGCGGAGAGGAGAGATGCGAAGATTTTCTACATGGGCGGGGCCCTTAAATAGGTTCAGAGAGGGCAAACCTGCGAAGAACACGACGTGGCGTGCCAAGAACTCGATGAAGGAAGAGTCCGCTAAAGACGCTTAACAGCGTGATGATGGCGCGAGCCTACCCGACAAAGGAGAAAGGGAAGGCGGAGCGAGTGGACTACTGCAAGATAGGAAAAGGCTGGGACTAGGCTGGGCTTAAGAGGAAGGAAATGGGCCAAGGGTTTAAGAATTGAGTCGAAGAGGTTTTCTGAGATTTATAATAGCTTTTTCTTTTTAGAAATTGCTAAAAATCAAAATAGCAATTAGAAAATAGCAAATGCACTAAAAAAAAATCTAGAAAATACATCCAAGCACATAGAATCCAAATAAAATAATTTTGATAATAGTTGATGTTGACATTAATCATATTAAATTATTTTTATTTTGAAAGTCCATATTAAGCTTTATTTAATTCAAATAAAACTTTGGTGAATTTTTCTACAGAGCTAAATTACTCAAAAAGATTTTTAAACTTCAGAAAAATTGTGACGTTAAAGTTGCAGAAGATCCAATCTTGGCCCTCTCGATACTTAAGTCTATACTCTTCACTAATTGAATTTGACAATATCAATTTAAACTTTGAGCTCTAAAACACCTTCTACTAATATGTCAAAAGGATCCCAAACACAACAACAATAACTACTTTTGGCCAATAAGAGATCACAGCTAACAGTTCATCAAACACAACAATCCAATTAGCCAACAAACTTGATTCAACAACCTTGATTCACTCACAGTGAAAAATCACAGTTTAAACAAGTTCAGCAAAAGGCCAAATTTGCTAACAGAATAGCATGTAACCAGAACTGCTAAAAGGACCGCAGAACTTGAACATGCAAATCTCTAAGCATTCGAAAGTTTACCAATTCAAGATCAGTTGATAGAAGTAAACAATCCTCTCAGAGCTCAAGCCTAAACCAATTTATCAAATCCATTTCAGTATTAGACATTAATCATCACCGAGCTACACAATTGAACCCACAGAGTCACTAGCAATATCTCCCAGTACTAGAATCAGATAAATATCAGGAGATTACTAGTACAACACACATATGCAGAGTGAACTCAAGAAAGGAATGCAAATATACTCACAGAGCTGAAGGCACTCAACGCCAATGAGCAGAACCGTCAAGGCATGCCAAGAGGCGCTGACTCAGAAAACCTATTGCCTCGCTGTGCCGTGAATCACCAGACAAGGTTGACGGAGATACAATGCCACTCTTTACAATTTGGGATACACTAAATAACAAAGCCGAGGAACAGGATACGTCGCACAAGAACCAGACCGGCCAAGTGCACTCATAGAGCACCAACACCAATTGAAGAAATCAAACCAAGGCTCTTCTTCCTCACCGAAGCCAAGACCGGGACAAACAACCAACACCCGAATGTCCAAGTTCTTGATTTCCCCAAATTGAATGCCCACAGGAAAGTGGCACAAAATCGGAATCAATCAAACGAGGACAACTGGGAGGTCTGAAAATCACCTCAGATAGCACAACCGGAGGAAGGAGAAGAAGCACAAATTGGGAGTAACTCACTGGAATTTTTCGAGCCACCGAAAAGATCAGAGCGGCCAGATTATCAAGAGTAGGAGGAGAGTGCCGCCACTAATGACTGTCTGGCCTTTGAGCCCTTTGCATCGATTGCGTTATGTTCGTGTCACTCATGAAAGCAGCCAAGGCCAAGCGACCACAAAACCATCTTCTACCGATTGGAGATTTCATCCCCAAACCTTATCTCCTCTCTCATCTCAATGACAAGTGGGCCCATCTCTTTTCCTTTTCTTTTATAATTCTTCTTTTCTCAAAATGAGAAATTACAAATTTGCCCTCAAAATACAAGGGGGACAAGATCAATATGTTTTTCTACTTGTGCCTCCTGGAATAAGTAAGATTCAGGCACATATCAAAATCCTCAAGCAAGAGACTATCATGTCAAGTTGTAGGCTCTAAAAATTGGCTACAACTGGGGGCGTATACATGCTACTAGATTAGTTTGACATCGATCCTACAGTACAACAATCCATACAAAGATTTTCTTTAATTGATGACAAAGAGAAAGAGGATGCTAAGTTTAGTTTTCCTTCCCCAATCTGAAACACTGACATACATTCAGAAATGCATAGCAAGAATCATGGAAAATTCCTAATCAACAGCGCATTGTTTGATGGATTTGTTCAAAAGCAGTACTCCAATTACATGATGGGGCCCTCCAAATTAACCCTGACCACTACAAGTATCGTAGCACATCCATAATTAAATTCTATATATGGAGTTCAATTCTAAGGCTAGTGACATACATATATAATTGAAACAACAGTGCTCTAATTTGTTTGATTCGATCTGCTCGTCACAGAAGCAAAATCTCCTCACCTCGGAGGCGCGCAACGACAAAGGGAGAGGAGGCGGCCCTGGAGGTCAGCGAGGGCGTCCGCGATGGCGGCGTAGGAACTCCCTCTGCGGCGACGACGACGGTGAGGAGGCGCTTGACGACGGGAGACGGCAGTAGAGGAGGAGGTCTGGGTTCTTTGGCCGGGCGTGGCAAGAGAGAGGGAGGGAGGAGGCGGCGTGGCAGTGAGAGGAGGGGAGGGGGCGGCACCACTCAGGGGAGGACGACGGTGCTTGGGTGAGGGCGGCTGGGAGGAGGAGGAGGAGGAGAAGGGGAGTGGGGCGGCGCCGCTCGAGCGAGGAGGAGAAGGACGGGGCGCCGCTCGAGGGAGGAGGAGAGGGGGGCGGCGTGTCACCGCTCGAGGGAGGAGGAGGAGAAGGGATGCGGGGCGGCACCACTCGGGGGAGGAGGAGGAGGAGGACGGGGGCGGGTCGGGATGGCGGATCGGGAGAGAGGAGGAGGAGGCGGGCGATGCTAGGGTTCAGGGGAGGCTGAGGATTTTGGTTTTTATTCGATTGCAAAAGCGTGTAATAATTCGTGAACCTGAGGGGCAAAGTTGGAAGGAGGTGGTGGAAAGCCGCTCCGCGGTGGCTTTCCGCTTCCGGTTTTTTCACCTATAACACGGCTTCCGACTTTTGAGAAAGCTAGTGGAATAAAAGCTCCTTGTCTGGGATGGCTTGCGGTTTTTTCGGGCGAAAAGCCGAAGCCGCCCAAACAGGTCCTAAAACTGACCGTCAGCGAGAACAAAACATGGGATTACATCACTAATAATTTTAATTAAAGTTTATCAAGCAACAACTTGGGGACGTAGCTCATATGGTAGAGCGCTCGCTTCGCATGCGAGAGGCACGGGGTTCGATTCCCCGCGTCTCCATGTTTTTTGTGTGTTTTTGCTCGGTTGGTCAGCAATTCAACGTCGCCTTTCAGGTCGCCGGTTTGGTTGGAGGATTTCGCTTCCAATGTGGTTTCATTTGGAGTTTTGGTCGATTAGATAGGAGCAATGGAGCATGATGCTTCGTTATAGCCGTCCAGGTAATCGCACAGCGGCATTCGTGCACTCTAGATCTCGGCCCGTCCGACCGGTTCAAAAGCAATGGGTTTTGTTGGGCCTCCCGGCCCAACCGCTCGGCCGGTGCTTCCGATTCCGTTCTCCGGTTGAACTCATCCAACCAAAGGGAAGCCGCACTCCTCTCCTTTCGTCTCCTGCGCCGACCCTCCCAATTCGCACCCCGAATCTGCTTCCACCGCCGCGTCTGTCTCGTTTTTTTCCCCGCGGGTGCAGATGCTGTCGAGGATCTCCCGCCTCGGCGCCCGGTTCCTGAACCGGGCGAGGCCAGGTGCTCTCCCATCCTCTCCACCGTCTCGCCGCGATTCCATTCACTGCTGTGTTTTCCCCCCTTCCAGTTAGAACGCGAGGGCTTTGGATGTGTGATTCTGAGTTGCCCACCAGTTGTTCCGTGGTTTTACTGATGATAACTTGGGGGACTCTGTCAAGTTTGTGCTCAGCTGAGCATGGTACGGCGCTGGATTTTGAGTCCAGTTCTGTGTCGGAGTGTGTGGGGATAGGATGGGGATTAGTTATTCAACATCTGGGAGCAAATGTGAGGTGCTTTGATGAAGTAGCAGTAGCACCAAGGGGATAGCGCCGGTTGTGGCATACTGGTTTCATGTTGTTTGGTTACTCAGAGTTATCGTTAACTCTGACGGTGGGCAGGCATGCACTAGCTTGTGGTTTTTTGTATATTCCATGGGATTGGCGCGGTAGAGTGCTTGCTGATTCATTTTCAAGAGAATTGATGCGATGTCTCATTGTGTACCCTGATTTTTGGATAATAATAAATCATGCAACTAAGATTGGCCTTCGCAATGGCCATATTTTATACGTCGCAGCAAAACGTAATGTCTGTTTATCTGATTTTGAGGTAATTCATTGCATCGGAGCTATTCGACTAAGTAGCAGTTCTTGTTTTATGTTTGGACCCGTGTTTTGAAAGAAATGTAGTTATTATAGGCATCTTTGATCTGATGTCTGGTAACTCGGACGCACTTTACAATAGTAAAGACTGTGTACAGTTGGACTAGCATTCTGATATCTAAGTTCGTAAGGACTTTTATTTGTACTTGCTTCCGAAGTTAAAAACGCTTCATGTCCCTTTTGATTTTGTGACCAGTGCTTGAAGTATATTTCAAGAGAATGCTTTCTTTCAGACTGGCATGGTTGACAGTTTGGTGACCACCTTTTCTCCATGTGCTCTGACTGAATTCTTCTGAGCTTACTTACCAGGTCAAAGTTCGGTAACTTCAAGGAACCATGAAGTAGAAACCATTAGATCTTATATGAACCATGTGGTTAGTTCTCTCTTCTTACTTATATTTCTTGATCTCCTTATTATCTGCTACAATTTGTACCTCAAATGTTGCATTGGCAAAAATTCACTTCTTTTATTTTCTTTCGCAGGTACCTTTCCTATTTGACTGCGGATTTCTGGATTTTCTCTCCATTTATTGCCAACTTATACAAAAGATATTCCATAGTTTCTGTAAATTGTCAATTTGCTATGTTCTTTAAGCATTTCTAACTGGATCTCTAACCTCCAGAGCTTATTTCATCATTTGGAGTGTTAATGGAATATAGGTTACATACTTAGCAGATGTAGGTATATACGAAGGTGTGCAGAAATACAAATGTTTTGCATGTGCTTAACTTTCATATATTCTTGTGTGATTTAAAATGCAAAATATTATGTAGAGCAATTGGAAATAACTTCATTAAAATATGGAATAACAAAAGAAATGCTCTACAGGGGAAGTATTTCTTCTGTTCTGCCACAAATGCTGAAGCCAGTGACAGGAGCAATGAACCGGAAGCTTAGTAAGTTTTTTTTTTTACTGTTGGTGCACCAGTGAGCTATTACTGTGACATAGCATAAAATATTAAAATAATAAAATGTTTTCATGTAAGGTTAATATTGCTAATTTTGCAATATAGCAGCTTACCTCTTTTTAACATTTTTGCAATAATAAAATGTTTTCATGTAAGGATGCATCTCTGCACCATTAAGGATGTCTATCCATTGTAATTATATTTTAGATGATGGCTGAGCGAACCTAAGTTACCATAATAAATCTAGGGCATGGATGTAATGTATTGTAAAGACACAAACCGAATGTACTACTACTGCCAGCGCCAAGTAATATCTCTCCAAGATGGATAATGTTGCAAGTACCACTCCAGAATAGGATGAACTTAAATACATCCCATTTCCATTCAACTCCTTTAGCTAACCTTCCTTGATTTTGAACTTAGTTTACTAGTTTAGTTAACCAGCCTGAGTTTTGTCTAATCAAATCCCTCCAGAGAGAGAGAGAGAGAGAGAGAGAGCTTATTTAATTCTGCCCTGTTTGCACATTTGTATAATGTTGTCTCTTTGTCCATATCAGATTTCCACTTGCTGAATGGGTAGAGTAATAGTCTCATAGAGACACCAGATTAGAGAAACAAACAAAGTAGAAGGGCGAGTTTAGACAAAATTTGGGATATGAGCTTAGTTTAACAAAAATTCATTTTATAGGGGGTGCAATTAGACAATATTTAAGTAGATGGGCTCAATTGATTAAAAGTGAATCATATTCCCGTTTCAAAATTGACTGTCAAAATTTTCTGTAAGTACCTACAAGACGTAGCATTTGATCACCTAGAAACCATCAGCCTGCTTTGAGTGACTATACTATTGCCATTCATATGTTTCCGTTGGACTCGACATGGTTGTTGGGCCCCTTTTCATGTTGTTGATGTTTACATCCACTGCCAGCATCAAAATCAAAATGTGCTTTTCCTTTGCTTGTTACGGACTGTGATGTATGGACACGGCAAGGAGGCAGCGAGTCTGTGTCGGACACGGACACGGCTTGGATACGTATTTTTTCCGCGTGTCTGGAAATTGCCAGGCGAAAAAAAAGGAAATTTATTTTGGACACATATTGGACACGGCCCCACCCATTTACATGTGAACGGCCCAACAACACCACCCTTAACCCTAGAACTTGCCCTCTCCCATAGGTCTCCCTGTCCTCCCAGATGCAGCCGCCTCCATTCTCTCCCGCACGCTCTTGCGTCTCTCGACAACCCTCTCCAGCAAGGCAGCAAGGGCTGGAAACGAGCCGGGCTCGGCTCGGCTCGCTCAGGCTCGTTCTCACAACAGGCTCGGCTCGCTTTAAACACGAGCCAGAAGACTGGCTCGGAAGACGGCTGCCCTCGCGAGCCAGGAGTAGCAGAACGCGAACACCATTGCATCATTCTCATTCCAGATTCAATCGACAAAACCACAAAATCCATGCATCCATTCAATCAACAAAATCACAACAACTAGATTCAACAATCAATCAGTGCATCCATCCATCCATCCTGGACTCCTGGTTGAAGGTCGGGACGGTAGGCGGCGGCGGGGAGGAGGCCCCTGCTGGCCCTCATGGGAAGGCGGGGAGGTTGGCGGAGGACCGGAGCCCGGAGGCCATGAAGGGGAGGACGAGTGGACGACGACGATCTTGCGCCACAAGACTCAGCCGAGGTCGATGTGGTCAACGCCGGTCGCGGTGGTGGACGACGCAGCCAAGGTTTGAAGTCCGGCCTCCCACATGCTGCAGCTCACGCGGACCACGCCCACCTCCACGGCTCCACCACAGTCGCCGCCTCGCAGACTCACCCATGCGGGTCGGCGAGATCGATCTCTCGATGGGCACGCCTCGATGGTCGACGAGACAGTGCGGCAGCGGCGGCGGGAGGGAGCGGAGCGTGGAGAGTGGAGAGGTGGGACCGTGGGAGGTCGTCGGGAGGTCGTGGTCGGAGGCGAGGAGATGGAGGAAAGGAGGCGTGGGGAGGCGGAGGCGAGCTTGAGGATGTGGCGGCGGACGGAGGTGTTGTTCCGTCATTGGTGGAGGTCACCGACGCAATGAGGCGAATGGGGAGGCCGGAGGAAATGGATCTGGGGAGAGGGAGAGCCGAGGATGAGGGGGAAATGGGGAATGAATCGGGATTGCGTTTGCGGGAGAGAAAGGATCAGGCAAAGCTAAAGCAATCTGTTGGGCTGGCCGGCCGCCGAAAGCAAAATGCGGCTCATGAGCCGGCTCGTTTTCAACAAAATTTGGGCGGTGGCTCGGCTCGGCTCGAAAATTCACGAGCCGAGCCGAGCCATGCCGAGCCCGAGTCGAGCCACGAGCCTCGAGCTATTTTTCCAGCCCTAGCAGCAACGATGACCTCCCTGCTCCGGCGAACGATGGTGGACTCCCTTCTCCTGCGAGTAGCAACACGAGTGACGCGATGGCTCACTAGATCAGATCGCTGCCCCTCTCCGTGTCCCTCTCGAGTCACTCCCTTCTCCTCAGCAGCGCCTTCGTCGGCGACCGGCGTTGAGCCCCTTCGTGGGTGACCGACCCACTGACCCTAGTAAATCCCGAATCATCTCTTTTGTGCCTTCCTCTCCAGCACGTTGGATCTGAGTTGTTTCTCTTTTTTTTGGCATCCCCTCCTCCCCACTTGTTTTAGGAGATGGAACATGTTCTTTTGTGCTTGGTTTTGGGGTTAGTGCCATCTCTTTCGTGCTTATAATTATATGCTTGATTTAGCTGTATTTAACATGACATGTTGAAATATATTTTATATATATATATATATATATATATATATATATATAATTGTTATTATTTAAAAATATACAGCCGTGTCCCTGTGTTGCCATTTTTTTAGAAAATGGCGAATCTCGTGTCCGACACGCGCAAGGATCAAGAAACCGGTATCAGGCAAAATCCCGCTCGGAGGCTGTTATCGGCCGGTAATAGGAAATCCCGGGAAAAACTCGATCGAAATTCGTCTGAATAAATTTGAATTTGGGATCTAACCACCGGGATTTTGAATTTGAATCTAAATTTGAAATTTTTTGGCCGGGATTTTGGATCCCGGTACCCACCGGTAAAACCGGTAACCGCCGGTTACCGGCGGGATTTTGATCCCGACACACGCGTGTCCGTGTCCGTGTCCGTGTCCGTGCATTATAGGTTACGGTAGCCACTAGCCAGCCTCTTGCAATGCCTACCTCCTCCAAGCGTTGTTCAAGGTAGACTTCCTCCAAGCTGCAGAGCGTCCATTCCATATCTTGTCCAATGTGAGTGCAATTGATCCTCACTGAATACCACCGGTCGCTTCATGCAGGTATGTTTTGTGATTATAGTTAATCCTTTTGAGTTTTGAACACCATCAGTCCCCCTGCAAATGTCTATTCCATATCATGTATGGTATTGGGCATTAGCTTAATTTAACAAGAAAAAATTGTGATTTGCAGCACATTATATGTGATTTACATCTATATCCAGAATTTCAAGAAAAGTTTATGGCAGTTTTATCAGTTTGCCTCAATTATCACAAACATAGGGTATTTGTTTGAGGTCTATTTGTTTTACATACCTGCTTATTTAAGCTTCTCTTCCCGTCATATTTCTGGTTTTAACTTTTAAGGATCAAATACATTACATGTTCCATTGATTTAGGAACTTAATCTCAAAGTCAGAATTTGATGACCTTTTCTCTTGGTTTTTTTAATGTTTTCTATCCGATGACTCATGTGTCCTTTCGGTTCTGAAATTCATATTGTTTTATCTACTCTTGGCACTTCAGTATCAATAACTGGAATTCACTTTGCAGGATATCTGTGAATTTTGTTGATAAGGATGGCAAGGAAAAGCTTGTTAAAGTTCCTATTGGAATGTCAATGCTAGAGGCTGTCATGAGAACGACATTGAACTTGAAGGTCTTTTGCAATTCCACTTTTTAATGTTTACTCATTCTCGTTTAAATCTAGTACATAGGGAGTATTTTGAGTGATGCTTGTACTTAGCTAGTTGGCTTACATGTGCTTCCTTGGAATCACTTTTTTTTATTAGCTAAAGGAACTTATTATTGATTTATTTTGTCAAATTTATCTTTAGATACCTTGTCACAGCACCTTACCATTCTGTCATTGTACACCTCCTTTTATCTGTCAACCTATTGCTATTTTCGTTTAAATTCTGCTTCATGTTGGTTTGAAGTACAAAAAAAGAATTTCTTAACTGTACTTGTGATATATATCTGAATTTCTTGTTGTTTTGTCATGATTACCAGGAGCATGTGAGGGCTCTCTTGCCTGTTCTACATGCCATGTGATTGTAACGGTATGATGTTTTATATACAATTAATTATTAAGTCATCAATGAATTAAGACAGTTAAAGTGTAGTTTGATAATAAAGTCATCTTCAGGATGTAGACTACTATAACAAATTGGAAGATCATGTGGATGAAGCAAATGATATGCTGGACCTTGCATTCAGGATTACAGAGACGTATGCAAATCTTATTTATGAATCCTACAAAACTTATTACTTCGATTGAACTAACTCGATCTTGTTATTTCAGATCACGCCTTGGTTGCCAAGTAATTGCAAGCCCTGAACTTGATGGCATACGATTGGCACTGCCAGCAGCTACCGGAAATTTTGCTGTTGATGGGTATGTTGCAAAATCACACTGACCACGGCACTAAGATCATGAAAGGCACATGTTGGATACCTACTCAGTTTTGAAGAATATGAGATATAGTTATTTGTTATTTTCATCTTTGTAATATCCTCAATATTGAATTTATGCATTACTTTTCCTTCTCTATTTTTTGGTGAGATGGCAAATATTGTCAACTTGCTTTGCCAAACATAGTGACCAGGAAAGTGGGTCGACCGGGCCAAGGAATACCACTTTTTCTTCTAAATTACATAAGAATGGTGTACTTGGGTCGATGAATCCAGTATGTGGAACGCAGCATCGACCCGTGATCCCTGTGACTAACAACGCTTGTAACATTCATTACAAAATGCATTGCTCATTGAAATATGAGCAACTTTTTACCAAGAAAATATATCGTCACTTTAGTTCCATCATTCCATGTTCTTTTCTTTTTATTTTTTCTGATCATTTCATGTGTAGGCCAATGCTTGAATGTATCACAGTGGTATCTGCTGCTATGTTTGCCTAACTTTCTAACCTTATTATGGATAGGTTGTTAGCAGTAAATGATGTTTGCTATTTCAATAACTTGAGCTTGACCTAGTAGAAGTCATAAACAATAGTTATCATCATGTTTGTCATATGAAACGTCAAATGTTTGAAAACATCAACTTTGGCTGAATATAAGTTTTGTTGATGTTATGAGATGACGAAAACCACATTGGGTGGCAGTTGGGGTAAGAAGTGTGCATATTAGCTAACCATGTACAATCGCTTTCAGAAAGAGTAGGTTGTTGTCATCCATTATCCAGGAAATCTTAGAAAGGAGATATGATCCATTCATTCTTAAATTGAATTCCTAAACTGTTTGCTGTTGAATATCCAATTAAAGATAGGTGCAATGGTTATTGAGTAGTGTGGTGGTATCATAGAAATGTTACTCCACAATTCGAAGTGATTGCATCAATAATGTTCTATGATTGTTTTGCAAGTGCGACATACAGACCTGGAGAAGTGGAGATGAGTTGTTTTACTAACTACAATCACTTCAGTGATATGCAAGGAAGCGACGAGTTATTATCATAACTGAAACAGCTATGTAGTACTTTCCTAGTAAACCCGTAAGATCGGTGCTTCTTTTCATTGTGTTCTCCCTTCTGCAAAATCAACGACGCTTTCTTCTCTCTTAGTTATGATTTTTATGTCATAGCCATAGCCCATTTAGAAAATCTTACTGCTACTAAAAGGTGAGCCATACAAGTGCATAAGTAAAATGTTGTTTTCTTGGTAGACATGCTTTGATGCAAACAAAATACCCTCCTGAAGCGGACAAATTCTTCAATTGTTATTGGTGATCATCGTTGAACCAAAAATCACATCTAAATTAACAAATATAATGTCTAAGCCCAATTCCCCAGTATTCAAGAATCATGGCAGCCGCATCTGGAGGCCCTAGTGAGCAGGGCTGCTCCCTGTCATTGTTTCCGATTGAGAAAATATCGGATTGAATCGTCTCTTCCATGAGTGCTGCTATTTCTTTTCCAGGTGCTGGCATCTAAAGTCCTCACCTACCAGCTGAAGTCTCTTTCGCGATGCCAAATTTTTGGTGTCATATTTTGCTTCTCTTCTGGTTGCTATTGCAGCCTGCTTTTCATCCTTCAGATTTATGTCCCATGGTCAGAGTTTGCGATGTTGACATATGCAAGATTGTGCCATTTCATATGAATGTTGGTCATAGTGGCATGAGCACTACTATCGCTGACAGCATCCCAAATTGTGGACGGACATGCTTGCTTTTATATGTATGCACGAGTTGATTTCAATTGTGCCTTGTTATGTACTTCAAGTGTTGTTTATTGCACTGTTGACTTGACTGACTAATATTCTGGCACTCAGTGGCGGAGTCAGAGTCAGGATTTTAACGAGGGGGTGCGAACTTAAGACACATCCATTCCAATACAAGTTCAAATAACATAATATATAAGTTTAAATATGTTAAATTACATGTTCACACTATAACCAACATCACAAAAATATTTTTAGAAAATTACAACTTGATACGACGTTCCTTCATGCTTTGAAAGCGATTGATGATAGTATCATCACTAACTTGTAGAAAAAATTCACGCTCAATGTACGTAACTAAGTAATCATTCAAGTATTGTTCACCCGTGCTATTTCTTAACTTGTTCTTTATATGATTTATTGCCGAAAATACCATCTCTACACTTTCAGTAGCCACAAGAAGGATCAGTACCAATTTGAGCAGCAAATAAATAAGTTTATAGCGATCATGTTTCTTTGTCTCAATAAGTTTAATAGAGTGATCACTGAGATTCTCCACTTCTCGAAACCTTGTATCTTGGTGCATGTCCTCGGGGTCGAGACTCGAGGGGCGCGACCGGCGCGTCGAGACTAAGATCGTCGGCTCAAAAGCCAGAAGCGGCGCCAGAGCGCCATGATGCGCTGATGCCGCGATGAGCTGCGCCCCTGCGTTACTGCCAGAGCGTCTAGATGAGGAGATGGCACTTAAGCATAAAGCCTCCTCGACTAGTTGAATTGGGCTTTATTCTCATATTCTGTTGGGCATAATGCTAAATGGGCTGACAGGAGTTGAGAAGTATGTATGTTAGTATGTGTAGTACATACTTTATGTATTAAGAGGGGTATAAATCAGTTTTTTGTGCAAAAATTTTGGGGGTGCAACTAGTTGCACCCCAATGCATCTATACTGCCTCCGCCACTGCTGGCACTGTTTATGTCACTCTCATCTAGAAGCGATTCCTTTATCTGGTATTTTGCTGCGTGTAGCTAGAAAAGTGGTTACAAATATATCGGTTTGGTCTTTAGCAAGTTACAAGGTTTTTATGAATTTTTGTTAGTATGCTCAGGTATGGGCAGTACTAACAATTCTGTTTCTTGCTAGTTCTGTTTTGTCATTTGAAACAGTTAGAAATTTCGAGTTTTCTGATATTTTTGAATTTGCAATTTTGCATATGTTCCATCTCCTTGCTGCTGCACTCCCGTCTGGAGTAGGTTTCATCGTTCCTCGAGTGTTAGAAGTTGGTTAGGGACAGGAGAACTACCATTGCGTACTATTTGCAGACTGCAATGTCAGCTCACTGTAATGTGATTTGAGAAGTACTATCCGGGAGCGTTCCGTCTATTACCAACTGGTGAAGAGTTACTATCAATTTGATTTGCCAATTTACGGTGGCCGGCAAGAGGTGCTGATACAGCGTCAGTGATGTGGCAAAAGGGTACGACTAGAAGAAGGGGTTTTCTTTTGGATAAAAGTGTAATACTCCCTCCATTTCGTAATATAACTTTATAAGCGGTTCTTGGCATGAGAATTAAAACATATTTTGAGTTTTGGTCTTGTTATATACACTTCAGAGTTCCTATCTGGGACTAAGCTTCACAGTACTACACTGGGCAGGTGTTCTTGTACTCCGAACAAATACACTTGCAATTAGTTTCTCTATACCTGAAAATCCATTTTATTTTGGTAACGTGGCGATCGTTTATTACCTTTGAAACGTGTCGGATTCCATTCGGTTGCAAACTCGCATTCGTCTCCAGTTGGCTAACCTTGAGCCGCCAGAATCTAAGAATGACTAAATATTCTCTGAACAGGTTACTGTTGTTCATGTTATTTGTTTGCAGCAACACCTCCTCTTAAGCAACTGCACAACTATTCCTTCAGTAGTGACGGCCAACATGACTCTTTTTTTTTTTAACGTCTAGGCAAAAGGTTTACCTACAGATTTGATTAAGATTGGAAAGGAGGTTCTGGATGGACGCTAAACATGCTGCCCCTGCAAAGCACCATGCTCCCGCCTTGTCTTTTTATCTTCATTAGGAGGGTTTGCGACATGGTGCTTCTGTTTTCAAAAATTCTCTCATTGCGTTCCTTCCAAATTTTTCATGTAACTAGGATGATCAAACTTGCTATGGCCTTTCTCTGCACCCCCTATGCTCTCAGAACTTTTCCCCACCATTCGCGGGTTGTCGACAGTAGGGCCCATTGGGATGGTTGCAGACTCATTAGTCCTAGCCAATTGGAGATCATATTCCATATACGTACGGAGTACCAACATGTGGAGAAGATGTGTGCCGCTGTTTTCGGGTGCTGGTGGCATAGGGCACATTGACTGTTGTTTGGCCAGTCTCGGCGCTCCAGCCGGTCCGATGTCTAAAGTCTATTTTGGATGGCAAGCCACACGAAGAACTTGCATTTTTGTAGTACCCAAGTTTTCCAAATTTTGGACCGAAGGCTTAGGCTTGTATTAATTGAGCCCAAGAATTGGGCCTTGTAGGCCGAGACCGCCATGTAAATGTCATTTGCTATGAATTTCCAAGTTATTTGATCCTCGATTTTGGGATCTAGGCTACAATGTTCACCTGTTCCCATAAGGATACAAAATCTTGGAAGTGTTGTAATGTTACTTCTGCTTGAATATCGATGTCTTTTATCCCGTCGTTATCCTGTAGGGCTTTGTGAACCGATTTGGTTTTCCGTCTTGAAATGTCATATATGGTGGGGAGCGATGTCTCGCGGTCTCTTTCTATTCAGCCAAGCCACATTCCAAAAGCTTGCTTTGCGGCCGTTCCCTAGTCTGATACAGGTGCAAGCTTTGAAAAGAGCCAAGTCCTTTTCATCACAATTCACAAGGGTTTTCCATTCCTACCCATGGTTTTTCCGGTGTTGTCCATTCTGCCCAACGTCATCGAAGTCTAAGCGCCCTTGTGAACTTTTCTAACTGTAGGATCCCAAGGCCTTCTAAGTACTTTGGTATGCAAACCCGCTCCCAGTTGACCTTGCATTTTCCTCCCGAAGCTGACTCTTTTCCTGACCAAAGGAAACTCCTCTTATCCAGTCTTTCTCGAACGCTTTTTGGGGCCTTGATGAATGTCAAAAAAAATAGACCACCTAGGATGTGAGGATTGATTTCGCTAGAGTTGTCCTTCCCGCTGTGGTGAGTAGCTTCGCTTGCCAGGTAGCTAGCTTGTCCGCCATCTTATCTTCGAGTGGTTGGAAATCGATGTGGCACAGCTTCTTGGCCAACATGACTCCTATGGTCCATAAATTACAGCAGTATCCATCATGAGACATGTATACCGGTTAGACTTCGTTAGCCAACTCCGCGGTTTCCCACCCGTCCGATCCAACCGTCTATGGCCCAGATCAAAGGTCTTTTCAGGAGGGGGAAAAAGATGCCTCCCCGTTTTTCTAGCAAAGAGGTAAGACATTGAGTTTTTGATTGGAAGGACCGTGTGGTTTATCTTATCTTAACTAATAAAAGAAGGAGTTTACTTCCGCATAACGGGAAATCATCACACCCCTTTCTCCCCCGTGACTTGCGAGTGTGTCCATACCCCAACTTCTTTCGTAACCACCGAAACAGCTGCCACACTACTTCTTCTTCACATGCACACACCAAAATTCGTCGTTGTCCCACCCATTCCTATCTCATGCCCTGTCCCTCGCGCTACGACTCGCCAGGTAGTGGGGAGGGGAGGCGGCGGCACGGTAAGGCAACGGCGGGGACGGGAAAAGGCACCATAGTGGAAGGAAGGAGAGGCAGAGATGAATGCATCCTTTTCTCACCGCATCGCCGTCTCGATTTCACCGCGCCGCGTTCTCTTTATCCTAACCATCCCCTGCGATGCCGCCATAGCCTCCTCCCTTGACCTCCCACCACCTCGCCGCAATGTGTCTGAGGAGAGCTGCAGAGGCCAATGGTTGTAAGAACCGAGTAGCGGCTTAGGTTCAAGATGGAAAAAGGTGGTCGTCGATGTGTAGCCCTCTTCCTTGCCTAGCCAGCATTGGCTGGAAATGGACAGTGCGTTGGGGAGGGAAGTCGGTATCAATTTTAACTTCCAAAGGTAAACAATCTATGAGCTTAAAATTCTAATTTCCGAGTAGTAGTAGTAGGTAATGCAATAGGCAAAGTTAATGTTTCTATTTATATGTGTGAAAGAAAATTAATATTTATTATACGGTTTAGAATCCCGTCTGCTGGTATGTATCACTGTCTTTTGAGGTTCTGTTGCAACACATAAACACCCTACTGGTTAAGGATGAAGGCGAAGGTTAGTATCTTCGCCTTGTTCTGCTGGTGTTTACTGCATATTTACCACCACATTTGGCATCTTTTATGTTTATCTTTTTTGTTTTAGAATATTCTACCTAACTAGCCCCCTTTCAAGTTCCTCTGAAAATGACCATGTTGAAGTAGTCCGTAGTCGTGGGGCTTGGGAGTCTTACTAACTCTCTGTACCTATTTTTCGTATGTTTAGCAATCGACAACCTACCATGACAACGAACTGCTTTGTACTTTTGTATGCTACTTTTTAACCATCTCGGTCACTGAAGCAGAACAATTTTCTTGGAGAATACTATGGAGCAGTGCGATTCGGATCCACACTACAGTTGAGAAGATGCCGCCAAGGCTTGATTAATCGGTTTTGCTAAACAACATTCGTTTGTTTTCTTTTATCAAAATAGTTGAATTTTCATTCGTCGATATGCTTTGAGATTTGTATTTCTTCTTATCTGATGAATTAGATCAGAATTTATTATGATTTTTTCTTCAGAACATAACGTGCTCACCACGTTGTCATATTTTGTTGGTATAGAAATTCATTTTTTGTCTTTATTTTTGCTTGATCTCTCAAAGTATATGTTAGATTTTGAATTATGTGATGGAAATATGAGTTATTAAGACTTTTTGAGAATAATTACAGTGACAAAAAACAAAAATTACATAAATAATTTACTATAATTTATATACGATGACGTTGTAAATGAATTAAAATTTGACTGTTTCGGACTGAAAAACAGTTGAAACTTGTATAGATAGGCCTTTGATTAATTTGTACCATCCTGTTCCACTGGGGAAAAAACAAACGTCTAGATGAGACACGGATTAAACGCGAAAATTTACTTTCTCACCAGGCTTCATGACCGTGGAAAATTGATTGAACAATGTACCATGCAAGTGTTCCTGATCCTGCTTGGCGTTTGCTAAGTTGGCAGTTTAATTTCTGATCAAAA
This sequence comes from Phyllostachys edulis, assembly GCA_036346405.1. Lineage (NCBI taxonomy): Eukaryota > Viridiplantae > Streptophyta > Magnoliopsida > Poales > Poaceae > Phyllostachys > Phyllostachys edulis. The sequence goes on from CM070561.1 coordinate 41,053,717, forward strand.
CGGCTTCGCTTTCTCGAGACATTGAAAGTTGCCGATGAATCTCTCCTACTAGGAGAAGCTACCAAATCGCTGAGCTGAAGCTGCTAGATTGCCACGTAAGCCGTGGTTGGTAAACGTTCGATTCACCGCAGCATAGTTTAATTATATGTCGTTCCAAAGGCCGTTGCTCGATTCGTCGGCAGCTGCCTTATCCGATGGCTCACGTAGCATTCGATCGTACCACTTGAAGCTAGAATTAATCGACGATGTTACGGTTTTAATAACGTTTAGTGAGGACTGCCTAGCCTAGTCCCGAAACATTGTATTTCCTGCTAATGTAATCGATCACCGTACGTGGCGGTTTCTTGTGGTACATGTCGAGATGGAACACTGAGGTAATGCATATATCACATATACGTGCAACGTGCCTGGGTAGACCCATGTGTCGCGGCTTCACTCGTGCAGTTATAACTCTCCTATTGCCAACCAAAATTGCACATGTAACGGTGTGAGACTCATCTGGACTGTCATATTTACAAAAAACCGTACGAGAAAATTCGTGTTCGCAAATACGTCACGAAACAATGTCATTCAAGCCTAGAGGCTACAGTGAGGCTCTGTTGGGCATCGTGGCGGATCATGGTAATCTCGCTTGGTTGAGCTGCTTTTAGATATCTGAGTGTTTGGCTAGCTAGCTGTTTTTCGTAATGAAATTGCATGCGTTCTGGAACGTACGAGTTGTAATGTGAGAGGGCAACGGCAGAATTTTTTTAACTTCAATCTAATTTAACAAACAGGGTAATAGATCTTTCACAGCTTCTCTTTCACAGCAGCTTAAAAAAGCACACCACAACAACTAAGCCTGACTATAGTACACGTGCACTCTCAGACTGTTACATAAAAATCGATGTTAAGAGCATGTACAAGACATATGCTTAGCAAAAAAACTATATTTTTTTCTACCACATAGGATAGATAAAATGCTTATTTTGTAGCATCGGTGCTAAACACGTGCTTATGTATAGATTATACAATATTTAAGCACCTACAAAAGATATGCTTGCATTGGAGAGAATGTTTTTTAATGGATACCTGATGATGTGGTTATACCATCTCTCTCTAAACACTTATGTATAAGCATCTTGTATTGTACATACCCCTCACGAGTGAACCACACACTGAAAATGGGGCAGAGGTATGTAGTAAGGTCTGTGATCTGGACCGTCGAGTGCTTGATCGCACAGTTCAGAACACATGTGGTGGTGCCCTAAGTGCAGTTAAATTTCAATTCACTGTAATTAATTTGTACTGTAGTCCCAACAAAATTAGTCTTTGGGCAAGGGTGGGTAAAAATCTCTAGCCTACAGATCGCTTGGACTCTGCTCTAGACTTCTACAAGAGGGACAATAAATTGAGTTGAGCATAATTTATCACCTCAATGATTCAGCAATTAACTGCTTAACAACAACCTTGTCATTTTACGGCGATGTACACTGATGACTTTTGACTGGTGCTGCCTTTCCATATGCGTGCCAAGAAAAAAGAGAGACGATCTTTCAAAGACAGAGAGATCCCCTCCTCCGTGGGCAGCAAACTTCTGGTTGCGCTACCGAGTTCCTGGCAAACGTAGATACTTTTTTGCTTCTTTGATCTCCCTCGTGAGCTCACAGGCGTTTTTATGTTGGTGCTAGAAAATTCTATTGTTTCGCTCCTTCTGTAGCTCCCACAGTGGGCAGAACCATTAGCTTGTCAGCCGTTGGGATACATCTTTGTACAACCAGCCACGCAAAGAATTTGCACTTAGAAGGGGCCAGGACCTCCAAATGATATCGATGTCATGGTAAGGCACCATTGACATGCCATGGCAATTGCAGAATGTAGGCTGACCTTGTGGAGTAATGTCGTCTGGTGTGAATCGCCAGGTGACGACGACTTCTGCAGCTTGAACTAGGTTGATCGGCGAGATGAGAATCCATGGCTGCGTGTATTCCTCGAGCATGCTCAGGGGTTAGGAGGATAGTCCCCCGCGGGTCACGTATCCAGTTTTCTTTGTGAAGGGCTTCGGCGACCGACCTATTTTTCATCTTAAAGATCCTGTAGAGGTTTGGGAGTCTTCGGCTGGATTGACACGTTTTTTATTTTGTAATAGCAAAAATAACTTCTGCTCGCACGAAATTACAAAAATGGCACCGCGTTAGACTAGCAGGCCACGTACCACGTTCCTAGTCTGTGGAAGCCAGGCACCGCGCTTCCAGTCCGCAGAACCCATGTACCGCGCTTCTGGTCAACTGAAGCATGGCACACGGTTTGGTTTTTTGTCCTTTAGTGATTAAGTTTTATGTCCTTTAGTGATTAAGTTGTTTGTCCTTTAGTGATTAAGTGATTATGCATGCATACAACCGTTCCTATCGCGGATTGGAAGCACAGAACGTTCCTTCCGCAGCCCAGAAGCGCAGTATGTGCCTTCCGTGGACTGGGAGTGCAGTACCTGGCTTTCACAGACTGGGAACACGGTAGAGAATACGTGTCGCCTGTCTAGCCTATCGCGATGCCAATTTTGTCATTTTGGACGTGAAGGGCTATATTTTCTATTTCGTTTCAAAAAGAGACTAAATGAACCAAAAACTCGAGGTTTGGCGCTATGGTTTTTGAGGCCACACCATTGAGCCATCGATCCAACCAAAAGTTAGTAAGCTTTCCATTTTGTCCGGCGGTGTGGGTAGTCATCGCGAAGAGCTCCCTATCACAAGCATTACATGGTGTCCCGGTTTAGACCCATGGCTTATGAGGTGAGACCTCGTGCCATAGCCATCGAAGGCGCAGTGCCTGACTGAACTTATGCATGTCAAGTACCCCTAGTCCACCCTGATTGACCGGCTGGCAGACTTGGCTCCAGCTCACTGAGCAATGACCTCCATTAGCCGTGTTGGCCCCCCGCCAGAGCCAATCACGACGCAATTTGTTTATGAAGGTTCCATGACTAAGAGAAGGTAGGTTGGCATGGATGATAGAACCGATTTTAGCAATGTTAGCTGCCCACCTTTTGACATCATGGGACCTTTCCAACCCGAAAGTCTTCCGCCAATTTTATCGATGAGGGGTTGGAAGTGGATCCGCTTGAGTTTTCAAAGCGATAGAGGCAATCCCAGGTATTTCGTGGGAAAGTTAGCTCATTGCGCCGGTAGGGCCTGCAGTGCAGAGTGTCGTCTAGGTCAATATTCTCACATCGAATGGGCAGCAAGGAATTCTTCCGAAGGTTTGTTTTGAAACCACTTGCATGCCCGAACCACTATAGGATGTGGACTAGGGATTGTTAGTTTTAAACTTGTTTTAGTGTTTTCAGTTTTAGGATTGTTTTGTTAGCCATCGTTTATGTTGGAAAGTCAGAATGCATGTTGTATAAGTTCTGAACTTTCAGTACGTTTCGGTCTTGGTACTGTAGCGTTTCAGGAGTTTTTGTCTGCTTTGAGTTTTTGACTCAGATTAGAGCTGAATTAGAACTCGGTTTGTAACTCTTTGAGAAAACCTATAAAAAGGAGAAAACCAGAAAAGTCACATCATCAGATGTGGCGCAAATTGACATCAAAAAGTTTTCTTCTTCTCTGTTTGCTCTATTCTTCTACATCAGCATCAAAAGTTCAGAGTTTCTTGTTTCTTCAGAGAAACTGCATTGCGCTTGATAGCGATTTTAGGCGGCTGTGTTCCAACACTTAGTATTAGAGCTAGGATCTTTGGAAGCAATGGCAGACGACAAGCTGCCGAAGAAGGAGATGCCAGCGGCGATGACCGGAGTTGAAACGTCGACAATTGGAAAACCGCTACTGAGGAGTATTCCAATTCAGTATCCAATGTTGACAAAGATGAATTACGGCCTGTGGGCAGTAAAGATGAGAATCATCCTACGATCTCTGGGTGTATGGGTGGCAATAGAAGGCGATGCACTGGTTGATGAAGAAAGGGACAAGGGCGCTTTAGCTGCCATCTCCCAATCCGTGCCAGTGATGATGATCATTGCTGAGAAGGAAACAACAAAGGCTGCATGGGATGATATCCAGGAGATTCATGTGGGTGAAGATTGAATCAAGAAAGCAAGAATGCAGCTATTGAAGAGGCAATTTGATCGATTGATCATGGAGGACTTCGAAACAATCAGTGTATTTTCTCAGAAACTCTCCACTTTGGTCGGAGAAATTCGCTCTCTTGGTACAAAGATCACAGATAGCATTGTGGTTGAAAAACTCTTTAGTGCTGTGCCTGATCGTTTTCTTCAAATTGTTGGGATGATTAAGCAATGGGGTGATGTGTCCTCAATGTCAATATCCAAAGCCATTGGACGTCTCAGGACATTTGAAGAAAGCACGAAAGGTAGGCGTACAGAGAGAACTGAGAGAAGTGGTGAACAACTGATGCTCACCCGGGCTCAATGGGAATCTATAGCCGGCAAGGAAAAGGAAGGTGATGAGAAAATTGGTGAACAACTGATGTTCACCCGGGCTCAATAGGAACTTATGGCCAGCAAAGAAAAGGAAGTTAATGAGAGCTCCAGTCAAGGTTGAAATAAGAACAACTGGCAAGGTAGAGGCCAAGGCCGACGGCAAGATGCTGGAAAGGCCAGTACAAGAAAATAGATAAATAAAGAATCAAATGCTTCAACTGTGATATATACAGCCATTTTGCTTCTGAATGCCAGAAACCGAAGAGAGAAAGGGCAAACTTCATTGAGAAACAAGGTGAGGATGAACCGACACTCTTAATGACTGAGGCCTGTGAAATTCTGCAGAAAACCAGAGAGACTTCACAGTAAGTCTTGCTTACTGAGGAGAAGCTGGTACCTTGATACGGGAGCCAGTAATCACATGACAGGAGTCAAAGAAGTATTCTTTGAGCTCGATGAAAAAGTCGGGAGCACTGTCAAATTTGGTGATGGTTCAATGGTGAATATTTGCGGTCGAGGAAGCATGATATTTCAGTGCAAAAATCTGGAGCATAAGATGCTTACAGGAGTTTACTACATTCCACAGCTAAGAAGCAATATCTTAAGTCTTGGGCAATTTGACGAAAATGGTTGCAAGATTGTAGTTGAGGACGGGAACTTGACAATACTAGATTGTGAACGAAGATGTTTGGCAAAAATGCAATGATCTGGAAACATGTTATATGTGCTAGACCTACACCCGATTGTACCTATTTGTTTATTGATGAAAGGATCACCTGAGGCCTGGCGATGGCACAAGAGGTTCGGCCATTTAAATTTTCGAGCATTGCGAAGCCTGTCTCAAAACAAAATGGTAACATGTATGCCTCAAGTTGATCATGTTGAACAACTATGTAAAGGATGTTTAGTAGGTAAACAATACAGGAAATCTTTTCCTCAACATTCTCTGTATCAAGCAGAGAACCTACTTGAATTGGTTCATGGGGATTTGTGTGGACTGATTACACCAAAGACACCAGCTGGGAATTAATACTTCTTGTTATTGGTCGATGATAGTTTAAGGTATATGTGGGTGGTGCTGCTCAAAGAGAAGAGTCAAGCTCTGGAAGCATTCAAGAAAATAAAGTCAAAAAATTGAAGTGGAAACGAATCTCAAGCTAAGAGCTTTCAGAACAGACCATGGGGGTGAATTCAACTCAAAAGAATTTGAGGAGTACTGTGATAAACAAGGTCTCAAGAGGTTTACCACAACACCTTATTCGCCTCAGCAAAACGGTGTGGTCGAGAGACGTAATCAAACTATTGTGGAAATGGCGCGAAGTTTACCGAAAAGTATGAAAATGCCAGCGATCTTCTGGGGGGAGGCAATCATGACTGTTGTATACCTGTTGAATTGGGTTCCCACAAAGAGTATTATCAACAAGACACCGTACGAAGCTTGGCACAACAGGAAACCAAGTGTGCATCATCTATGGATCTTCGGTTGTGCTGCCCATGTGAAAACAGTGCGTCCTCATTTGTCGAAATTGGAGGACTAAAGCACTGCGATGATCTTTATTGGGTATGAGCCTGGGTCTAAAGCATATAGGTGTTGTTATCATCCAAAGTCTCAGAGATTACATATTAGCCAGGGTATAATTTTTGAAGAAGATAAGCACTGGAATTGGGATTCAGATCCAATGCAAGGGTCGGCACCAGTGAGTTGGGGAGACACATTCACAATATTTCATAAAGAACTAGTTGATTCTGGTGGAGTTTCAGACAGCAGTAATTCTGAATCAACTGAAGAAGCCTATGTGACAAAAAGTCATCAGATTAGCAGTCCGGCAACTCCTCAGTCACAAATATATGCAATACCGGGTCTTTCTCAGCCGGTAGAAACAGACATGAACTCTTCTTCAGAGCTGGATTCTTCATCAGAACAGCCACTTCGGTTCAGAGATCTAAGGGACATATATGATGACACAAAGCCTGTTGAAACTCAAGTTTCAGCCTTCTGTTTACTTGCTCTAGAGGAGTCGACCAGCTTTGGAGATGCTATGAAAGAAAGGAGTTGAAAAATTGCAATTGAAGAAGAGATGAGGTCTATTTGGGACAATGAAACTTGGGAATTGATGGAATTACTTGTTGACCGAAAGGCCATTGGTTTAAAGTGGGTGTTCAAACTAAAAAAGGATAGCAATGGAAATATCATAAAACATAAAGCTCGCTTGGTAGTTAAGGGATATGCTCAAAGGCAAGGAATTGATTTCGAAGAAGTCTTTGCACCAGTGGCACGGTTAGAGACTGTTAGATTACTCATAACTCTAGCAGCTCATGATGGTTGGGAAATTCATCATATGGATGTCAAATCGGCATTTCTCAATGGAGAGCTTGCTGAGGAAGTGTATGTTCATCAACCTCTAGGGTATGTCAAAGAAGGTTGTGAACAACAAGTGCTGAGGCTCAAGAAAGTATTGTATGGACTTCGACAAGCACCCTGAGCCTAGAATTTTAAGCTGGATCGATCTCTTGTATCACTGGGTTTTGAGAATAGTCTCATTGAGCATGTTGTGTACAAAAGGGTAATTGATGACAAAGTCTTGGTAGTTGGTGTATATGTTGATGATTTGATCATCTCTGGATCAAACATCAATGACATAACTAAGTTCAAAGGTCAGATGAGAAAACTATTCAGTATGAGTGATCTTGGACCTCTGAGTTACTACCTGAGAATTGAGGTGAAGCAAGTAGCTGGATTCATCTCAATATGTCAAGCTAGATATGCAACTAAAATACTATCCTTATCAGGTATGGCTAATTGCAACTCATGTTAGACTCCCATGGAGATTTGTCTGAAATTGAGTAAAAAGAGTGGTGAATCTCCTGTGTATAAGACTGAATATCGAAGCATAGTTGGGAGTTTGAGATATTTGGTAAATACAAAGCCAGATATTGCATATGATGTGGGTATTGTGAGTCGATACATGGATGCACCAACTGCAGAACACATGACTGCAGTTAAGCACATTTTGAGATATATAAGTGGCACAAAAGGTTTTGGTTGTTCTTATAAAAGGAGTGATGGATTGGAACCAAAGCTAGTGGGGTTTTGTGATAGTGACTTAGCAGGTGACATTGATGATCGTAGGAGTACCACAGGAACGATATTTTTCCTTGGTCGAAGTTTGAATACTTGGGCCTCACAAAAACAAAAGATAGTGGCTCTTTCTTCTTATGAAGCTGAGTATATTGCAGCAACCACAGTAGCATGCCAAGGAGTTTGGTTTAGTCGACTGCTTGGAGATATCAAACAGAAGACACCGGAGAAGTTCAAATTAATAGTGGATAACAAATCGGCAATTGCACTTTGCAAGAATCCAGTTTATCATGATCGGAGTAAGCATATCGACACGAGGTATCATTTTATTCATGAGTGTGTCGAGAATGGGAAGGTTGAAGTGGAATATGTCCATACTGAAGATCAATTGGCTGATATGTTGACGATGGCCCTCGGTCGCATCAAATTCTTGGAGATGAGACAAAAATTGGGCCTCAAGGATGTGAAGTCAGAATGACAAGTTTAGGGGGGGGGGGTGTTTTGTTAGTTTTAAACTTGTTTTTCATATTAGTGTTTTCAGTTTTAGGATTGTTTTGTTAGCCATCGTTTCTGTTGGAAAGTCAAAACGCATGTTGTATATGTTCTAAACTTCTAGTACGTTTCGGTCTCGGTATTGTAGAGTTTCATGAGTTTTTGTCTGCTTTGAGTTTTTGACTCAGATTAGAGCCGAATTAGAACTCGGTTTGTAAATCTTTGAGAAAACCTATAAAAAGGAGAAAACCAGAAAAGTCACATCATCAGATGTGGCGCAAATTAACATCAGAAAGTTTTCTTCTTCTCTGTTTGCTCTGTTCTTCTACATCAGCATCAGAAGTTCAGAGTTTCTTGTTTCTTCAAAGAAACTGCATTGCACTTGATAGCAATTTTGGGCAGCTGTGTTCCAACAGGGATTAGATCTCCTCTTTGCGCGGTGCAATGAAGATAGCCACGTTATCAACGTAAAGAGATGTGTGCATCTGCGCTCCCCACCCTCCAATTGGGGAGAGGAGACCATGTGCTATGGCGAGGTCAAGTAGGCGCTGCATAGGCTCAATGGCTAATATAAAGAGATATGGTGAAAGCGGGTCACCCTGACGAAGCCCCCTTTTATGTTAGATGCGTGTACCTAGTGTGCCATTCAGGAGTACTTTGGATGAGGAGGAGACTAATGAAATAGCAATCCACTCTCTGCACCTTGAGCTCACAGGACATCCAGCAGGTAGGTCTACAAAACCAAGTCAAACGCCTTTGTAATGTGCAGCTCGAGGAGTAGCATGGCAGTGTTTGTGCGATGGAATTGCAAAGAAGTTGTCCTAGCTCGAGGAGTAGCATGGCAGTGTTTGTGCGATGGAATTGCAAAGAAGTTGTCCTAGATATACCTATGCTTGATGAAGGTGCTCTGACTAGGAGAGATCAGTTCATTGATGTGGTTGGTCAAGCGGGTGGCAAGCATTTTGAAGAAGATCTTAGACACACTGTTTATTACACTGATGGCCTATAGTTAGGGGTGAAAACGGATCGAATACAGACAGATAATGGCTCTGCCATATTTGTTTTCATAATTTTTTCTTGGATGCGAATACGGATATGAATATCCCAGATACAAATACGAATAGTATCAAATACAAATACGGAGCGAATATGAATCGAAACAAATACGGTTACAGATATTTTTCTGAACATGATAACCCCTTAAATTGTACACCAGAAATTAACGGAAATATATAACAAGTTTATTTGATCCAAACATTCATGAATTGTTCACATTTTCAGTAACCACATATAACAAAACGTCTGCGTGTTCATTCTTTTCTCTGTCATCTCTTCCATTAGTAAAAAACCACTCCTACCCTTTTTACTCCCTAGCCATCCTCATTTATCCCAACCGGACCCATCCTCTCCATTCCCCACTGCCATTTCCTCCTACCTTCCACTGTCATTTATTCTCCACTACTATTTTTCTCCCCCAACAGAACTTCTCAAAAATATGAGCTAGCTCATCTCCACTTCTCTCCTTCCAATCTCTACCAAAAATAACAAATCCTCTCAAGCATGATATACCATTTCGATGGTCATCGCGCGAGCGTTCCATTTTCGCAATCAGTTCGCGCATGCGAGATGATTCGGATGTTTCAGAAGAAGAAGGAAAGAAGACACAATAGCAGTGGTAGTGCCTAGGGGAGGAGGTGCAACAGCTCCATGTGGCCGCTCCATGCGGCCAAGGCGTAGCAGCTCCATGCGACATGCTTGAAGAATGAAAGAAAGCGCAATAGCTCCGTGCGGCCAAGGCGCCAAGGTGGCAGTGGCATACGTGGTGGTCGAGGATGCGATGGCGCCAAGCCAGCGGTGCTAAGTGCGGAGAGGCCAAGGCAGAGAGCGGCGCACCACAGCGGTGCAACGTCTCCCGGCAGCACAAGCACAGGCGACGCGGGCTACAGCAGCCTAGAGCAGTGGCGGTGCTCAGCGCCCAGCAGTGGTGGCCAGATCCGACCAGCTCGGCTGGCCAGAGGGAGAGAAGAGAGGAGCCAGAGTGAGTAGAGAGATGAAGGGAGAGCTCTGGAGGTAGAAGGAAGGAAGGAAGAAAGAGAAAGAGGAAGAGAAGAAATGCACTTAATGGAAATTGAGTTAAAACAAAATAAAAATGGTTGAGAGGATTATTTTGAGCATAATTGCTCAGGGAAAATTTTACAAAACAACTTATATGAATTAATATTGAGAATAGCAAATACAATTACATAAGAATAGAAATTATAATAATTTTGGAGAAAATCACAGAAGGGATAAACTTTTGAAAAATTTACATAAGGGACTAAATTAGGTCAGGAGCCCTCACAAAAAGTTTCATAAAATTTGAACTTAGTTTACCCAGGGGTCCGACAGGAGGATTACTAGTGTTGGGCTGAATTGCGGATATCCGGCTTGGCATAATCTAGATAATATGTATTCCTATCCGTATTCGATAGATACTAGGGCTACCGTATTCGTATTAATTTCCGACAAAAAAAAATCGGTATTCGTTTCCGATCCGGGAATATCCGAGAAAAATCCGATCCGAGACAATCCAAATTCGTTTTCGTCCGGATCAGTCGAAAACTATTCAATCCGTTTTCATCTCTACCTGTAGTCGCTTGACGCTGCAAGGTCCTATTTTTTGGCTACCAAAGCTATGTGAGCATCGTTGATTAGAGGCATTCCTTGACTATTGAGCTGGTAGAGCTGTTGCTGCATGGTTAATGGTATGGTACTCCCAGAAGTACGTACTCTCACTTCTCATATACCACTTAAATCGTATGATGATACCTCAGGAGTACCATACCATTTCTCTCTCTCTCTCTCTCTCTCTCTCTCTTATATATATATATATATATATATATATATATATATATATATATATATATATATATATATATGATACCTCTTTATCAATTTGAGCATACTCCAATAATGACTATAAGATACCCGAAAGTGAGTTTCATGAAAAAATCATGCAAATCCACCTTTTATACCAAAATCCGTGTATATATTTCTTTTATATATGAAAAAGGGTATATAGCAAAAATAAAGGGCTCCATCGAAAATTTTTCAATCAAGTCGCATTGGAGTATCTTATAATTGGTATTTAAGTATATTGAAAATGATAAAGAAGTATAATATATTTTTAAAGTGGTATATTGAAGTGGAAGTATGTACTCAAGAATGCAAGCAGACATATATATATATGGACGCCTGCTTTAAATTTAGAGTATGTACTTCCACTCTAATATATACATTTAAACGCGTATACCCAACACACACACACACACACACACACACACACACACATATATATATATATATATATATATATATATATATATATATATATATATATATATATATATATATATATATACACAAACAACTCGCCTTCGCTATAAACTTGTACAAATGAGTTATTTGATTCCTTGGTAACTTCAAAAAAGTCAATTCTACTCTTGATCTATACCTACTTAACGGAAGCGGATTCTCTAGGAGCACAATGATATGCATTAGGCCCTTGTTTCCACTGTTCGATTTAAAATGAACGGTCAAGACCAAACGCTACAGTAGCAAACAATAAAGTGAAATTGCTACAGCATATTTCTTTGCGGTAGGCATTGCGCATCAACACGTCCACATGTCCTTTAACTTATGTTGATGTTTCAATTTAGTAATTGTACATGGGCAATGAATACTGTAGTACATCAACTGTTTGACACTTAATTTTAACTAATAGAATGATTTTGTTGTCCGCTTCAACTGCTTATTCAGTTGTCAACATGGAATAGGAATATAAAAAAGGAAAATAAAACAAATCTCAACTAACCCTTAAAATTTATCACTAATATATCTTTGTTACATCTCGCCTTACTTCGTAGTCAACAAAATTTAGTTTTCACCCTGCACCGATGAATTCTGGATTTTTCCCGGCGGCTAAAAACCGATATCCTCATGACATTCTCAGGATGGCTATGGTATTGTAAGTCTAAATTTGTTCATCTTATATACAATTTATTATTTATGAACAATATTTGTACTACGCTCGCCTGCTCCTCCAATTGGGAGGGAGGTGCAGGTGGAAGAAGCTGACAATTAGTGTTAATTAACCAAACTTGATAGCAATGCATCCAAGGCCAATTAACATATCAAATCATAGGGGATGCCTAGGTTACAGGAGGTCACTAACATAAAGCAAAGCTGTTGGCATTTCTCTTTCAACCCACACATATTTTCCACAAAATTTTACAGTTACATGCCCAACTATGTGCTGTAGACATTAGCCATGTCTTCAAATACTACAAAATCATAAATGATTGATGGTACAATTCCAGTTGGTCCGTAAGGCAAAACACTAGATGGACGTCTAATAGGAGTTCTCCTTTCAAACTAACCTGATGGGTGACCTTGACACGACATGCAAGAATCAGCAGTAGCAATCTTTTCAGAGATTGGCCTTCAACTAGCTTAATCAAACGCTATCCTTTTTTAACCCTAAAACCATTATTAGTAATAGATTAAGGGATGGGGATTTGATTATGTAGTATGCTTAGTCATGTGTGGCTACAAATGCCGACCAACTACCGATTTGCTTGTGAGTATATACTTCGTGGTTCTTGAAAGAAGCAAGCAAATGGTAATAACACTTATCCCATCCATAGTTTGATCTTTCTAGTATCAGGACATACTGTACTAACAGTTGGGTTGTTGGGATTTGCAAGTACCATAATGAGGGGTGCATCTATACTTTCTCCAAAGAAGACTTTTATAAACACTACCTACACAGCTACACTTATAGATGGTTTGATTCACATCAATCCTCGGATTATTCATATGTTTTAGAATCTGTGCATTTTTCTCTAGGGCAATTAGAAACGCTTTAATTGGTTCTTCAAATTGACAAATGAACAAGGACAAATGGACAATCCCTTTCAGGTGATGCTCAAACTAATTATAAGTACATTGACAGTATTAACTAAAGTGTGGAAGTTGAAGAGAAGATGAGACATCCACTACTGTATATCTAATAATCCTTATGAGTGAGTCCTACACGTATGCTTTCACCCACTGACTTTTATATACATGTAGTTAGCTTCACCTACCACCTCATCTATACCGAACCTAATAGATCAGCAACTCGATCGGCAGCCTAAGCAAAAGCATACAATAATGCGGTAATACAAAAACAAAAAGGAAGATTCAAACTAGGATATGCATTGCTTTAGCTTTCTTCACACACTCAACCATTGGATCCCCTATTATCAGTCCAATTCTTCAATGGCATCTAGAAGCCTGTCAATTTGTCATCATCAATTCTCAGTTGATGGTCACACATTTCTCTGTATTTCATCAGTTTTACACATTATTAATTAATTAGTCGCTTGTTTATTTGAAAACCATGTCAGTGGTGTGACACCTACAATAGGATTGGTTTCCTGGCCATCATGCCGGCCGGCTTGGCACACTGTCGCCTTGTCGGCCCCTGCTGTGGTTTGCATCTGGAAAATGGGACAGATTGCTAAATTTTGCATTGCCGGTAGACACGGCCAGAAGAAAGTGCCTCCATTAAAACACAGGGAAGCTTAATTGCCTCATCAGCAAAGAAGTTGCTAGCTACGTGTTTGTACTTTGTAGTGTTGTGCTTAATAAGTTAATAGACATGCTTGAAATTAAGTACTGCCATTTGATCTTTGGAGCAAAGGTTAATTAGGTCTTCATGGATCACCCTGATATGGCGATTTCCTGACTTGCAGGTCATTGTACAATGACTGCTCACACAATGAATCAGGCAATCAGCAAACTACACGTAAACAAAAGTTTGCATAGCATTTTAGGTTACGAGATGCGCGTGATTTTTATTTAATCTCTGAAACGTACCGTGCCTTTAACTAGCTAGGGCTGCCACTATCTGATTAGTTGGAGATCATCATGTAGTACTGATGTAAAGGTGATGGGACGAAGGCAATGCAACGCCCGTGCAGTTATCGTCCATAGGCTTCCCCGTCCATCATCAGTCACTCGGCGGTCATTCCAGTTGCCAATGGGATGGAAGCATTTGGAGCCTCAATGCCGTCCATAGTTTCTTGCTCTCCCTCCTCCACCTCACCACCTGGCCACCTATGACCTAACACTCGTGTGTGATGTAGAGAGGGAGAGAATACTACAGGATGCAAGCTAATTTAGTAGTGCATGTCAAATGGGCGGCACCGCACGGTACTGCATGTGTGATGTAGAGAGGGAGAGAATATTAGAGGATGCAAGCTGGTCCAGTAGTGCGGATCAAATGGGCGGCCCAACACGAGTACGACCGGGTACGGTTTATTCTAGCCAGTGTAAGAATCTTGTCGTGTTGGGCTGGCCCACATGCCTGGTGGCGGCCCAAGCAAGGATCGAAGGCGGTCATCTTGCGTGCCGTCTTTGTGCGCGCTTTCGTTTAACTGTCGGGTCGTGTACGTCCCTTAGCCTAAAAATAGAAAAAATTCATAAAAATTCCAAAAAAAAATCAGAAAAATAAGTAGAATTCATAAATACATATGAAAGTTGTAAAAAATGAGATAAGCATATTGAAAATGTAATGAAGAGCTTTATTAATATTGAAATGGTTGCCTTATTAAAACCTTTGGCAAGTAAAAACTCAATATGAGAAAACCTTGGCAAAGAAAAAGTAGTACAGCCTATAGCTCTACATACATTTTTGTTCTAGGTGTCATTGTCGAGGTACAGCTTTTCGAACACATCCGACAACTCTGTATTTTGCACAAAGTGTTGTGTTTGCGAATCAGCTTGTTCCCAGTCCTTCACGGTTAGAAGTATCTCCACCATTTCACTCGTGAGACGTGTTCTTCTCTCCTCCAATATTCTTCCAGAAGGACTGAAAGCAGACTCAGAAGAAACCGTCAAGACAGGAATAATTAACACATCATGTGCAAGTATGGATAGTACAGGATGTGTTAACTTATAGGCATGCCACCATTGCAAAACTTTTGAAGCCTTTTAAGTTGAAATCCATTGTATCGTTGTCTAGATATGTGGATAGTTTCCTACTCCTTGGGGTTGTTCTTAGTTGAGCAGGCAGCGCTGTAGAAGAGAAAGACCTAGCCCTGGAGGAAGAGCTACCGAAGATCTTGCCCCATATATTTGTCTTGCTACTTGAGACGGGGGCTACTGGAGGTCATTGCAAGCGGACTCCCTGGAACTTATTTTTATACATTTGGTAAACCTCGTGTAATCGAGACGAACTTCTGCAAAATAGTTAGTATAGTTTAGCCCTGTAGCATCACTAAGAAGATCAAGAACATTAGCAAATGCTTCAATTTTACCTTTAGGATCTAAAACAAATACAAATGCGTATAGGAAAGAGATTTCTCTATAATATTTAAGGTATTTAGTTTTCATAGCAACAATAGACTCGCGTAAAACTAAGTTATTTTCATACATTTTTAATTGAGTAGCAATCTATAAAATACTATTCACAATGATAGGAGATGTTGGATAGCAGACAGCGGACAAAGCAACAGGGGCCTCATATTTTTTTTTCTCTAAAAACTGTAGTATTTTCTTAGCAACGAATCAATGTTGCTCAGTCAATAGTATACTACCATCAGTGCTCTGATAGTTGCATTTGAATAAAAACAGAAAAAATGCTCTTATATGGTAAAAGGCTCTTAAGCATCATGTAAGTGGAGTTTCATCTTACCGGCATGTCCAAACCGAACTTTCTTGGACATACACCCATTGTTCTGCAGAAGTTCTTATACACTGTTATTCTTACATTAGAATTATTTAAGAAAGATATCACATCGCGAAAAGATTTAATATACACATCCAACCTCTTCAAACCAGATTTGACTATAAGGTTAATAATATGACAAGCGCATCGCTAATGTAGCAAGAAGGAATCGATGTATGTACTGAAGACTGGAGTAAGAATATCCATGGCCTTAGAGTTTGCAGCGGCATTGTCTAGAGTAATTGCGAATATTTTGTTTGTAAGACCAAAGTCTTCCACAACTTTGATAATACAATCCACAATATTTTCAGCCGTGTGTGCTATATTAATTAATTTGAAACCTACAATTATTTTCTCCATTACCCTATCATCATTAACATAATGAGCAACTACACTAAGATAATCTTCTCTAGCGCGGCCACTCCATATGTCCGAGGTCAGGGCCACAAAAAATGTGCACGTAGCAAATTTACCCTTTAATTTATCACAACATTTATTATAGTATTTTACTAGATCTCTAGTTGTTGTCTGTCTAGAAATAAAAGAGAATATAGAATTATGTGTTGTTCTAATGTTAGTTTGGAAAGCATTAAGCTCCCCAAAGCCTAACGATAAATCTTCGGAAGTAATTAAATGACAGAGAGATTGACGGACTACCTCAGGATTGTAGTCCCAACTATATACTGTACCGTCGGGGTTGTACTGCAGCTGCGTCTGTCTCATCACCAATCCTTGCTTGGCCTTACATCTTGTAGCATGCTTTGCAAGTGCCTCGTCCCTCCTGTAGACTTTGGAGACAATTCCTGACGATAAATTTTGCAAACAGCATATGATACCTCATTTCCCTGTGTGCCTAGCTTGGTTATCCTGTCGAAATTCTCCCACACTTCCGATGTAGACGGCCTCGACCTCTTTACTCTGGTGGTCGCCAACGAAGATGCTACCATGCAGCCTGATGACGGAACTCCGCTTTGCCCTTCCACTAGTAACTACGGTTGGTTTGAGGCAGCCGTAGCCTCCATGGATGCAACTTCCTCCGATGAAAGTCCATAATCACCAAGAGCAAAGCTATCGTAATTTTTTATAACGAAAACTGTAAAATCGAAACTAACACTATCATTACTTTCATCTTAGCATAACAAATAATAACAATAAAATTATGAAAAAAATAGTATTGTACCTTTTTGCTGACTTGCTGTCGGAAATTGAATTAGGTGTAGTTCATATCAATATTCGTCTTATGTTCTGCCATCTGTCTTCTTAAGGGGCAGAGCTAGCCACAGCCTAAGTCTCAGGCTAGACCAGATGTTTTTGAGCCGAACTTGAATGTTTAGTGATTTTTTATGGACTTTAATACTGGTAAGATTTTCAGGTCTCAGACTATAGTACACCCAGATCCGCCCTTGTCTTCTTTCTATTATTTAGATACATGTCTCCCTCTAATATCATATATATATGAAACAACCCTGCATATATGAGTCAATTTATGCATGATACGAATCAGAGAACCTGGACCAAGCCAATTTCCCTAGTGACTGATCTTGTGTTAGGCAACAAGGTGTATATATAAGAACAAAATTGAGTGAATGGCAGGGGTGTTTGGCTCCAAATGCATCACAGGACAGCTAGACTTGACTTCAAGGTAAACCCAGGATTCTCCTATCGTGCCCTGAAAATGCTATGGTAATGGTTTTGGGCCACGAATTCTGGGCTGGGGTCGCCAGCGTGCTAACTACGGTATTGACGTCAAATAGTAGTGGTAGTACTCTCTCGCTTTCACCTACCACTCTGTTCTTAAACTACCTGTACTCTGCACTAGTTAACTACGTGTACTGCTTACTTTGTCTGATTCATTAGTGATCTTAAACTGCCTGTACTTGATACTGCATGTACTAGTAGAATTTTTGGTCATCCTAGCGTAATTTCGTTTTGTATTTATAAAATGGGGAGTTCAATTATTTGCCACAGTACTTTCAGTGATAATTTAGGATTTGCCACTATTGTGTGTGTGACATGTGGATCCGGGATCAGGATGTCACACACACATGATAACAAATCCTAAATGCACTCCATTGCGATGGCAAATACTTAATTTCTCTTATAAAAATAGGTGCGTGAAAAATTATTTGTAAAATTAGCGCTCGCCAGTATGATCACCGTGTGTGTGCCCATGCTCGCCGCGCTTGCCGCTCCGCATAACCGTCAGCGGTGGCGTTGTCAAGACGGCCGGGCGAACCTGCGTGCCCTCCGGTTAGGGTTTTGCGGATTAGGGTTTCGGTCCCGGTTAGGGTTTTACGGATTAGGGTTTACGCTATGTGTTCGTTCCATTTTTAAAATATAGGAAATAACTTCAAAAAATATAAAATTTTATGTGAATGCTCCCGACATGGTGTACTTTCTTGTGTAATTTTATACATAATTTTACTCGTTCCGATTTTACCTCGCAATTACATTTAAGTGTATTGATTTTATCCCAACACGTGTCAACCCTTCCCCATCCCGCACGCATGGCCCCCCTCTCGCTAGCCCTGCTCTCCCCCCTCCCGCACGACCTTATCTGGACTATCGTCGACACACTTTCTTCCTTCGCTAGCGCAAAGCTCGACTCGCCGTCGTGAAGGAGCAAGTGGATACGTATCTCCATGTATTCCCTGATCCAGTCCCGCCGAAGTACACGAGTGTGCTTAGGAATGCCTGAGAACTACGATAGGGTCCTGCCTTGGCCACTAGGGCCTCCTTTCTTTTCCGTTTTTCCCTACTTTTGTTATAATCGAATTAGGGTTCCATGATTTCATGTGACTTGGAATGTATTTGAGATTTGCTGATGTTTCAAAGGACGGTTACTTGTATGTAAACATCCTGGGTTACATTTTGGTGATATACATGTCTTGACAGCAAGGTATCCTAGCGGTCTAGAGGAGGTTGTGGGATATTCCAAATATGCTATACTTTTCCCTAATTCTGGAAAACTATCTGTTAGACTTGCAATAACAGCAAGGTAGCAATGATTCGTAAGTACGAA
The DNA here is from genome assembly GCA_036346405.1 of Phyllostachys edulis. NCBI lineage: Eukaryota > Viridiplantae > Streptophyta > Magnoliopsida > Poales > Poaceae > Phyllostachys > Phyllostachys edulis. The sequence continues at coordinate 41,072,477 of CM070561.1, forward strand.
GGTAGGTGATATTGCGACGGACCAGAAAATTCATACACGGTAACATACACGACAGTTTTGGAGAAATGGTGCAACGGTAACAACACGACAGTTGATCCGACAAGGGGGTTACATGGCACGTAGGCTAACGAACCAAGGGCAGTACACGCATGCCTTTAGAGAATTAGAAATACATGGGACATATGGACAAAGAGGGTCGGACTACTGTGTGGACCGGGACCATTTTCCCTTCCTTGCGAGCTCGGCATTGTACTCCTCGTCGGCCGCCTTGGCCGCGGCACCTATTTCCCTCTTTTTCTCGCGCTCCCTCTCGCGAGCCTTGCGCTCCCTGCGCCTGCACGCCTCGAGATGGGCCTACATCTCCCGCCGGATATGCTCGTTGTGCTCTTCGGTGCAGTGCTCCTCCCCCTCCTCTTGTGGTCCCTGTTGGCATCTCACTCCTCGCAGTCGAGAGTCTACTGGTCGTGTGGGTGGATCTCTAGGTCGATCCACTTGCGGTAGCCACATAGTGGATCCGGGGACTACAGGTAGACGGGAGAGATTGTTAGTGTGTACTTTGAAAGAGAAATGGTAGGGAAACATACTGTAACCTATCCTTACCGGCTGCCAATAGCGGCTCGTGTCCCAACGGTGATCAGGATAGTCACAAGAGTAGTTTGCGCAACCCCAGTAACGCATGCCCAGACTTAGCCGATGCTTGAACTTGAAGAACTTGTATATATCCCTGCACTAACAGAGGGGCGACGTCTCCTCCTCGGGCGGGTGTTGCAACGAATGCACGGTTGGGATGTTATGGTAAGGGTTGCTGCTACAGGGGGCGGTGTCATTACGGGGAGGTGGCCTCCTGGCATGCTCCATTTGTTCCTCCTGGGTCGCATACTCCCTTTGTATTTTGCGGATCTCCTCCCAGTGCTTGTCCATCTAAGCGAGATTGTGTTGAAGTCTGAATGCAGGAGAACCCGGCGGGTAAGGGGTAGTACTTATATCCGAGAGCAGTAGCTGCGTCTGTGGTGAATTGTAATCGGTTCAAGAAATTCGGCCCACATGGCGGCCCTATCGTGTGGTCTTGTCATTCAGAAAAGTTAGCATCGTAGTGTGTTGTCTTATCGTTCTAAAAATTTAAAGATGTTTTCATACATAAAATTTGAAGCGTTACAATATGGCTCACTCGTTTGAGGATTTACAATCATTACATGAACCAATTTAAGACCTTTTCATACATAAAATTAGAAGTCTGAGTTCACATGATACAATATGGCTCACTCGTCTGAGTCTGAGCCACTACCCTCTGCTCATTGCGGTGGCCTCCGCATACGCTTGGACATCTTGCGTCGGGAATGCCTCGTGGAGTACGTGAAGCGGTCGAGTGAGCGTGTGTCCGTTCGGAGGGGGTATAGAGACCGTTGAGGAGGAGGAGGTGCACCGGTAGGCTCAGGATGGTCCAGTAGAGTTTGGTAAACGTACATGTCATCACGGTGAGGCATGCCAGCCTGGGGGACACCTCCGAAGAAATCATGAGCGACGGGCTCAAAAAATTCACTCCCAGGGTACAATGCGTGCAACTCTGGTTCCGCGGATGAGCTCTGCCCTTGGAGGTACGGGGTGCCAGCCAACCCGGAGGAGCTCTTCCCTTGGAGGTACGGTGGGACAATGAACCCGGAGGAGCTCTGCCCTTGAACGTATGGTGGGATAACGAAATCGGAGGAGATTTGCCCTTGAACGTATTGTGGGACAGCGAACCCGGAGGAGCACTGTCCTACGTACGCTCCAAACCCTGGCTACCATGATCCATACCCTGGCGGCGTGTACTACTCCCTGGAAGGAGCTGATAGGCCTGTGTCATCATCAGCAGTCGTCGTGAACTGGCCATGAGCCCCACGGTCAACTGAAGGCTGCAAGAGGGAACGATGTTAGTACAGATAAACACTCGAGACGTGAATTGAGAATCTCGTGCCTCCCGGATGTGCAGTGCAGATGACCGACAGGGAATGCTAGTCTGTGTACCGAACATGGCCGGTAGAAGTGATTCATCCCGACGGACCTACGGTGGGAGAACGACATAATGTTAACGCAACGTAAGGCATAACCAAAAAACGTAACATAGATTTTTACATAACTTACCTCCCTGCCGACCTGGCCCACGGATGACCGACGGGGAACGCTACGACGCCGGCCGGACTCGCTAGGTCGTGCTGACCTAGCGGGTGAGCACAGCCACCCCACTTGGTGCCCGATGTGCAGAACGTCGTCCGTCGAACGACTGCAGCTCAAGTTCTTTACTGTCTTCTTCAACTCTGTGGTGATGTACCTTAAAGTTTTCAACATCCCCACCGGTGTTTTTTCTGGGTTGCCGATGGCGGCCTCCGTTGTGCCCAAGATGCGCTGCGCCCGCTCCAACTGTAGTGACGTACATAACATGTTCATTAACGAAGAACACAAATATCATCAATGAAACAACCAGAGGTTGTAAGTGTCTCTGTTGTAAATCACGCTATGAAGCTATTGTGATGATCGTCTTGCGCGGTGGGGAGCTCTCCTAGTCGTGTCCTCGACACCGGTATAATGACCAAAATTTCAAATTTGGTTAAAGTTTAAAACTTATTTGAATTTGTGAATTTTTGAATTTCTTAAAACTTTTCTTTAATTATTTAGAGTCAAAACAAATTTGAATTCAAAATCTATTACCAACTTTGAGTTGGCATTATTTTATTTAAGTCCATAATAATTCTAGGAACTTCTGTAAATTTTTCTAGAATATTTGGAATTATTTTTCTATTTTCTAAAGCCTAAATGAATTACTAGAATTAAATCAATTAAGAAAACAATCTAAAATCCCTAATCCCCTTTGGGCCTAAACTTCCCCGGCCCATCCTCTCTCTCTCTCTCTCTCTCTCTCTCTCTCTCATGGCTTGCCCACCTCATGGCCTTTCGGCCCCAACCGCCGGCCTCACCTTCGCTCATTCTCTCCCCCGCGTCGGATACCCATCCGGCAGCTCACACCACCCACGCCCGCTCCTCCCGACCATCGGATGAAAATCCGTTGGCCGCACCTCTCTTCTTCCCGTGTTCCTCTCCATGTGATCAACCCGTCTGCGCCATTTTTGGCAAGCGCTGAGCTCAAGAAGCTCCTCCAACCTCCGCGTCCCGCGCAAGCGTGCGCAGCACGACTCGGCGCCTCAACCGCCCTCGCCCCACCTTCTCCCCTCTCCTCGCCCGGATTCACCCGTCGCCGCGCAACGCCGCCACGATCTCCACTCGCGCTCGCCGCCTCGGACCTCCTCGCCCTATAAAAACGGCCGGGTAGCTCTCTTCACGGCGATCCGAAGCCGCCACCCACTCACCCTCTCGCCGTGTGTTCGCGGGTGGGGATTTCTCACCGCCGCCACGGAGCTTTAATCGGCGATTACGCGTCGCCGGAGCCGCTCGCCGCCGTCGACCACCGTCGTCTTCACGCGTCGCTGCGAACCCGAGCGCGCCTCTCTCGCCGAGCTCCACCGAACACCGCGCCGCCACTTCACCGAACGCCGCCGCGCCGCCCTCGCCGCCGCGAAATTCAACGACTCTGCGCGCTGGTAAGCCCTCGACTCCCGTCGCCTCCTCTCTCACGGCACCACTCGCGCTCATGGGGGCCTTAAACGCCGGCGAGCTTCGCGCCGAGCCACCGCCGCTCTTGTCCGATGTGCACGCCACCGTGGCCGCCACTGCGCGCCACCTCGGCCCACTTACTGCGTGGCGGCCAGTGGTGCCCGTCGCCTACTTAACCAACATTTCGCCGCCTCTTCGCCTTTGATCAGACGGTGGACCACGTCCACCGTGGTCCTTTGGCCAGCCGTGGGCCGGGTCCATTGACCAAGGCCCACATGTCAGAGGCAGTCCCCGGTCGCTGACGTCAGCCATTGCGCAATAAACTAGATTTCCTTTGGACAAATAATTCAGAAAATGGATTAAATTGCGATTTAGGCTTTAAATTTATAAAATTCATATCTTTTGATTCTTAACTCCAAATTAGGTGATTCCAATTTCTAAAATCTTATAAAATAAATATCTAGCTAAATAAAATATAAATATTTGATTTGGAGTAGGTTTAAACTGTCTGTTTGAATTTGAAATAATTTAAATTCCAAATTTAGGATTTAGAATTGTAAAATTTATATCTTTTGAACCCTAATTCCAAATTGAATCATTCCAGTTGCTAAAATCTTAGAAAATTATGTTCTAGCTAAATAAAATAAAATTATTTCATTTGGACTTAGTTAATTGATCTTTATGGGATTTATTTGAATTTCAATTGATTTGTCGTATTTTCACGTTTAGACTACGACGATTCCGGGGAATTTGATTCTTCCGAAGATTTAGAATTTCAAGACTTCAGCGAAGGCAAGTTACACTTTGACCATGTTGCACCTACTATTTTAAAGTTATTTAAATTCAGTTTTCAAATTATTAATTGCATGCATATTTTTTAGTCAATTATTTTAATATCCTGTTTAAATGTTTAGTTATTCCAATTGTTATTGTATGGCCAATTTTGTATGTTGAAATGCCATCCCTTGTCACCATAGGTAAAATTGTTTGGAAATGCTTAGCAAATGTTTAGACCATGATTTTAATTTTGGGAGGATTTAGCCAAACCATTACAACTTGTTTAAAAATTAAATCTATGGTATTGCTTTACCATAGAGAGTTTGTAAAGGTGGGTTTCACTAAAATAAAATTAAAATGGTTTGGACTTGGTAAACGGATGAATGGTGGGTGCGAGTTTATGCGGGTTTAATTTGGTTAGGATTAAAACCCAGGGTTCGATTTTGAAAGACGCCCAAGTCGATTAAGGACCGATCTTGGAGCGCATCTTGCTATGCCTTACCGTACCACCACACATCTTGTTTGGGCAAGACACTGGCTCAATAATTTGGGATACCTCGTAGATATTCGTGCCATTTTGTATGAGTGGGTGTCGGCTAGACTATAGTCCCTTTGGCGCAAGAGGGGGCCCTGAACCTGCGGATGGTTAGTCCAAAGGGGCGAAACCTTAGCGGGCATGAGTACTTTGAGGTAGATCATTGTAAAGGCCTTGTCACGTGCTCTAGGCTGCTCACCTAAAGTAGTGGCGGTGGCATAGATATATCTTGGGATAAACTAGAGAATTCGTGTCTTGTGGGTAAAAATTGTACAAACTCTGCAGAGTAGAAAAACTATTGAATAGCAGCGTCATGATCATGGACATGCTAGCAAAGCCACTTTGAGTTAGACTTGTTTTGGTTTTAAAATGATTTCAACAGATGTTTTTCGGGATGGTTAGTCTGTGGGAAAATTAGGCGATTAGCCATTGTGATTGGAGGATATCCATCACCTTTCTTGGAGGTTATCCACATTATACATTTGTCATTAAATTTATGATTTTAAATACTGTATGAAAATGGCCTTGCAATCTATTATGATTATTTAAATTAAAACTGCTGCCTTATGCAAAATAACCCTGCCAATGTCCTTTGCTTACCTTATGCATGCATTACAATTCCATATTGGGTGTAACTTGCGAGCACGGTAGTTGTGCTCATGCTTGCTTTATGCAACAAAATTTCAGGAGAAGACTACTATCAGGACGGTGAGGACACCGACGCCTAGGCTACGCCCCCAGACGATTGCCTGTGGCAAATCGTTCGGGCCTACTACTATCTTTTTATTTCCGCTGTGTTATTTACTCTTCTATTTGGCTTCATGCCCAATTGTATCGAACTCTGATTTACTATTAATGAAATGCGAGACTTGGTTATGTTATCATTTTTGTAACTGTGTACACCGGAAATCCTGGACTGGTGTATGAACACAGAGGGTTCGGGATCTTTCGCTCCCGGGTCCGACACCAGCTCCAGGTGTTTCGGTGGAGGAATAGTGAGTCTTGCGTGCGTACGTGGCACGTACCACTCCAAGTACGCACCACACGTCTCAAGATCGTACGTACGCCGCGCAGTTAAGACATCCATGTGCGCCTCCTCCGTCCATGCCATAGTGCACTCCTACTGGACCAGGCGCTAGTCCTTTATATGCCCACCCGGCCTCGATTGCCTGCATTTTCAGAAGGATCGATGTTAGAAAAGAAGACGTAAGAACTATAAACATTACTCGGATGAAGTTTGACTCATAGGTGTATGGTTCGTTGCAGGAGCCTGTCGTCCGGGGGGCACGACCTGGTACGAACCAAACTGTTGCATTACGTGTTGCGACGCTTAAGGCTCCACGATATGTGCAAACACCAAGTGGCAGGTCATCCTCCATAACCCCATGTCCTGGACGCATTGCACGGACAGCCCGTGCGGCGCTACCGTGTGCACGAACTGTGGATACCATGGATTCCATATGATGTCACTCTCGTGCATCAACTCGAACTCGTTGTGGTACAATGAGTAGCACCTTATCGGCCTGTCCTTGGCCCAGCGCAAATGGTCAACAGTCCACCGTGAGCCCATGGTGGGCTCGTCTATCATGTCGATGGGGGGGCGTACAAGTGCACCGCTATCTCGATGGACGGCCGCCCAACCAAAAAGTGCTCCCAACTCCACAGCTGTAGGAGCACGTAGCAGAGGGCTAGGCTGGGGGTACCATCGGTGCCGCGCCGCGAAGCTCACACAACCCCTGGTATGTGGCGCAAAGGACGGCTGACCACCAGCTATACTGAGGCATCGACCCAGCCCCTGCATCAACCAATGACTTCGATGGTAGGCGTGGCGGGTAGCACCAATGCATCGCCTGTGTGGTTGGAAACAGGACCCAACCAAAGAGCCAAAGAAGGTAAGCTATGAGATGCGTCCTAACGACCTCGTTAGGTGCACCATACGGACAATCATCGAACTGCCTCAGCCAAGCCTGGGGGACACCATGTGCACCCTCCGGGAGAGGTTGGCCAAACCACTGCTCCAACATGGCCTTCCAGTACACCGACGGAGGGCCCAGAACAAGCGGCTCACCTCGGATCAAGAGACCGGTCAAGAGCGAGACATCCTGCAGGGTGACCGTCATCTCACCCCACCAAAAGTGGAAGGTGTGCATCTTAGGCCTCCATCGGTCGACAAGTGCCGACAGCAGGCTGGCATCTAGGAGGAACCGGCGTCCGAGGGACACCAGCCTCGCAAAGGGGCAACAAGCCCGTGCCTCAGAGGATCTGGATGTAGTGACCGTCCAGCTCCCAGGAATCCCTCCCCACCCGAAGTTGCAGGGGCGAAGGGCCATCGGTGTCACCGACGATCCACAGCTTGCACCGGCGGTCCTCATTGTAGAAGTGTTCGAAAAGTGCTGGTAGAGACATGGCTTGCAACACATGAAATAGACAAAATATTAGTGAGAAGATTGATAATGATCATAAAATAACTAGCACGAAATAATTACTTGCATGAATAACTAGCAGTACATGTTGTCATTATTTTTCTATTTTCTAATTGTTCAAAACTAATTAATTAAGACAAACTAATTATTTGATAACTAATTAACCTTGCCTCAATAATTACACACGTTAACCCTTGCTCTTTCCCTTTGCTAAAAAATATTAATTGCATATGTGTGTATTCATTGCATGGTGCATGCATACTTGAGTACGTAGCAACTAATTGCTTGCATGGAAACTAGCAGTGCACGCTGTCATTATTTTGGCCAGCATGTTCATGCATACTAGAATAACTTGCATGTCATTATGAACTACCACGAAATAATTAGTTGCATGAATAACTAGTAGTGCATGCTTTTATTATTTTGGTAGTTTCTAATTGTTTAAAACTAATTAATTAAGACAAACTAATTATTTCGTAACTAATTAACCTCGCTAGCAGTGCATGCATTGCATGACATTTTCTTAACTACAAATTACGGATTTAGAACTAATTATTTACGTAACATTAGGTAAATTGGCTTCTAATGAAGAATTTACGAACAACAAAAAATTGCTACACAGTTAATACATAATTTACGAACGAGCAAGTCTCTTGCAAAAAAAAAATGGCTTCTCCGTAAATTGGTAAACGTAGCAAACCTAACTACTTAAGTATGCAGTTAATAAATAATTTACCAACAACAAAAAATGGACGAAGATAAAAATTACCTGTTAAATCGGCTACTAATGACAGTGGTTAATAACGCTAAAATGTCCACCGAAATATAACCAACACAGAGAGCAACTGAAAGAGAGAGCGAGCGAGCAACTGACTGCGAAATAAAAGTGTGTTCGCTTCCTCTTCAATTTATAGTTGCTGCTAGACACAGGGATGTGGTAGAATTGATAGGAGTAAGTACGGGCACGGGTGGTGCAATTAGGAGGGGGACCTGGATTTCACACCTTCTCCGAACGACACGTGACGGGTTTTTTCGGTTTTTTCTTTTAATGGTGTAGGATCAAGGATAACCGACAAAAGGGGGTGAATAGGAGGTTTTAAAACTTTTTAGCAAATTAACAATTTAAGCAAATTATGAATTATGTCTAAACTAGATACAATTCTAGCTAAGCAATTTAACACAAGATAAAAGCTAGAATTGTAAATGCGGAATAGGTAAAGACAATAAATAACTACAAATGAGGCAAGCGATGTTTTCCCGTGTTATCGAAGACTTGCTGGTCTTCACTAGTCCACGTTGAGGAAGCTTGAACTAATCAAGCCGGCTCCATGAATTAAGCCTTCCCTCGATCACTATTGGTTGTTCTTCCTCCGCTCCGGAGATGGTGAACACCAAACCAATCACAAACTTGGCACCGGGCCTCTTCACAATCTTCTTGAAGAGATCACCGTGCTTCCACCACCAAGCCGTCTAAGAGTTCAGTAAAACTCCAAAAGTAACAAATCAATGACCTTTACTTGATGGCACTCAAGTGCAAATGGATCAACTAGAATGAATGCACTTGAATTGGCTCAACTACCTCACAATGAATGCACAAGTGTATTTGAGGTGTTGAGTGAATGCTTTTGGCTTTAAGGATGTTAAATGAAGAGTTCCACTCTGTCCTAGAGCAGGTGGAGGGGTATTTATAACCCCCACAACAAAATCCAACCGTTATGAGAGAAACCCCAGATTTTCAGTGAAATGCGATACTACCGCCAACCAAGGTGCGGTACTACCGCTTCTCACCAACCGCTCTGTAATGGCTATAACATGAGCATTAACTGCCTCTGACATAGCCGTTTTAAACGCGGCGCGGTACTACTGCCAACTATCATGCGGTCATACCGCTTAACCCGGTCATACCACTCACAAGCGCGGTACTACCGTTCACAAGGTTTACAATCTCAAACAAAAAGGGTGCTTCTCTGGAATTTACGTACCGTCACATAAAATTCGAAACTACCGTGGAGCGGTAGTTCCGCCATTAAAGCTCCGGTACTACCGCACCACAGAATTGAACAGGCTCACCCAAACACGCTGGCCATGTGGACGACTCAGATGAAATGGGCTGTTCGGACCATACGTTTAAACCACACAATCTTGAACTTTTCGGACAGTCTGAACGACCCACGGTAGTACCGCCAAAGAAAGTGCGGTCATATCGCTAAGCGGTAGTTCCGCCAAGAAAGCACCGGTACTACCGTTTCAAGGGGTGAGGCACAGAACCAAAAACAAGTCTTTCTGGAAAATACATTCCGCTCCATTTTCCGGAAGTACCGTTAGAGCGGTAGTACCGTTCAAACAACTGCGGTACTACCATTCCAAGGGTTTTGCAAACTTAACCAAAATGGAGACTCTCTGGATTTTACGTACCGTCAACTAGAAAATAGAATTACCGTGATGCGGTCGTACCGCTCACAAGGGCGGTCGTACCGCTCCACAAATAAGTTGAGAGGCACTTTTGAAGTGCACACGTGGACGCTCCAGATTAAATGAGCTAATCGGACCACACTTATAAACCACACGATCATGTGGTGTTCGACAGTCCGAATGGCCCACGGTAATACCGCCAAGGGATACGTGGTCATACCGCAAAGCGGTAGTTCCGCCCATTAAACCCCGGTACTACCATTTGTGCAGACAATTGCATAGAGAGCTTTCAAATTTAAATCCAAATGCATGCATGATCCTAAATTGATCCAAATGGCACAAGAACATGCTATCAGGCTACTAGCCATGATCCCTCTTAATAGTACGATATTTAACCTATAATCCGGTCTTCCAACCATTTCTCCTAAGACCGGTAAAATACAAAAAGGATCCTAGCTACTACTTGTACCTTGTCTTTTATCCAAAAGATCTTCATGTTGTCCTTGAGTATGCATCTTCAAGACATCAAACTTACCAATGAGACTTAACCATGTAAATACTCAATAAACAAGTTAATCACATATTCACATATTATCATTAATTACCAAAACCATTTTTAGGGGCCTAGATGCTTTCAATCTCCCCCTTTTTGGTAATTGATGACAACATAACAAATATGTGAGAAAGATTGTTTTGAATATACAAATTATTGTGAGACAAGTGTATATTCTTTTGATGACTTAACAACAAAATAATTCTTACAATGAGCTCTACTGAGTTTAGAGAATTATTTTCTTGTTAAATCCAAAATAAAGAAAGCTCCCCCTAAACATGTGCATATGAATGATAGAGAATCTTTGCAAGTACATGTATAGTTTTTTTAGAAAATTTGGCTGAGTTTCTTTTGCTTATTTTGAACTTGAGGAAAACTTGCAACAATATATAATAAATAAAGATTGCATTGCAAGAGAATAACAAAGCATAATATTAATCAAGTTCAACAAGATAACAACCATAACAAGGTTTAAACTATTACAAACATTCATCCATAACAAGTTCAATAAAAAACACATAGAGTATATTATAATAAGTCTAGCTCCCGAAATCTTTCTTTTAATTCTCCTACTTCTCCCCCTTTGGCATTAAGGTACCAAAAACACTTTAAACTACTAGATTTTGAGGAGGAAGAGGAGCTTGGTCTTGAGGAGCTGAATCTTGGACATGAGGAGATGGATCTTGAGGAGCTGGGACTGGATCAGCAGGAGCTAAGGAAGAACTAGCTGAAGGAGAGGAAGCCCTTGAAGAGGGGGACGACGAGTGTATCGCTGAGGAGTAGCCAACAACTTCTTCATGGCATCAACACTTTCTGACAAAGCAGCTAATCTATTGTGAGTTTCATTTTGAAACTCAAGCTGTGCTGTCCTCATCTCCTGTTGAGTGACCTTGACTTGAAGCAGATTATTTAGGATTAACTGTTGATTTTGAAGAATCTGTGCAAGCGTCACTTGACCTTGAGCATCAACTGCAGTTGCCTCTTTTGGAGCACCTTCTTCTTGCTGTCCTCGTTGGATTGGAGGACCTTCCCGAGGCTTGTATGGCTTGTGGGGTGAACCCAACCCTCTATGATACTCAAACTTGCTAAGTATCAAAGCCATAATGTAGGGAGCATGGTAGATCCTTTTTACCCTATCATTTTTTGAGTTGACTATGCCCCTCATGATGACTTCCACCACATCAAATTTTCTGCCATTCATGATATTGTCAATGATATTCCAAGCATGTCCTCTCACTGCATCAAAGTTTTCACTCTTTAGAAAGAAGGTATGATTAATAATCCTATTAATTAAGCTTGGAATTGGCTTGAGACTATGGATCTTTCCTGGGTATACCTAACAGTTGGATCCTAGAAATCTGTCCAAGCAAGAGCAAGCAATGCTGGACTGTCATAGAGTTTACCCCAAGTGCCAGATTGTGTTCTCAAAACACGTTCAAAGTCATCCTTAGTGCACTCCAAGTATCTTGTCACTGTCATCCATTTCATGGTTGAAAGATCTGGAGACACATAGGTAGTGGCATAAAATTATCTTATGATCTCATCATCATAGTTATTCCTTAGAGCCACTAGATCATGAAGATGGACTCGCTGAAACATTTGGTATACTCCATTATATTTTTCCAAGGAGTTGATGTGCTCCCACTTGATCCATTTATGATCAGCAAACTTTCTATGAGGGCCATATAGTTCTTCATAGACTTGCTCTTGAAACTTTGTGTGGAATCTCGGATTGATGGAGTTTGAAGTGAAGAGATATTGATTTATATGCTTCTTGATGGCAAACTGATCAGCTGTAATCATTCTTAAATCATCTTGAGGCTCTTCTGGTTCTCCCATTTCTTCATCAGATCCTTCTAGACTTTCTTATTCTGTTTCAGCCTGAGACAAAATATCCTCATCATCTGGTTCTTCAACTGCTGGACCTTTTCCTCTGTCTTATATTGCCTTTTGTCTCAATTCTTGAGTTTCTTCAACTTGAACAGGGGCTGCCGAAGGCCAGGATGAGTAGACCTCTACCAACACCAACGGTCTTGCGAGTGGTACCTCTGGTCCTTAGCATCTTCAAGTAGAGAAGATAGATTACAAAGAGTTCAAAAGTTCAAACAAAATAGAATTAATTTGAATGGAATGTTATTTTGATCTATCAGGATAACCGGTAATACCGCCATTCTTGGAGTCGGTCTTGACCAAGATCAGCAGTAATACTGCTCAAACAAACTGATGAAACGGCATTTCTAGACTGAGTTCTAGGGCTTTAATTTTAATGAAATTTGTGATGTTTCTTTTGGATTGAATCCATAAAATAGATGTAAGAACATCTTAAACCATCAAATTTGTCTATTTGCCCAACTAGAACTTCAAATAAACATCCACATTCTAAATTAACCCTAAAATGTGGCCTAGGGTTCCAAAACAGAGTAAAACAAAGATCAAAAGAGGTTTTACCTTGAGGATTGAAGGAGATGGACCCTAGTGATGCGAGGAATCGACAAGGAATGAAGAATCACCGAAGAAATTTGTGGAATTTTCGAGTGGATTTTGGGGTTCTTCGGGTTGGAGAGAGAGAAGCCCAAGAAGGAAATGAAGCGGTGGGAGGTGCGGTTGCACCGTTTCGGGAGTGAAATAGGCACAAAGAAGTAACCACACAGCAGTTAATGCCCAAAAACGAACCGACGCAGTAGTACCTCTACTTTGCCGCCGGTAGTACCGCACTGCGGTCATACCGTGATTATGACGCCGGTTGTCTTGCTTGCTGATCGAGGCATCGCTTAATCCTTGAGAGTTCGATTTTCCGAACTTTAGGATTTGATTCTGGAATATGAGAATTATGCAAATGATCCTTATTTTTGCACACAAATGAATATCATTTAGGATCATTATGCATTGAACAGACTATTGTCTATTTAAGAATATAATTTTTTTTATAAACATAATAATCTTTAATAATTGTTTTGAAAATATTTTCATAAAAGGCTTCAAATAACACCAAATAAAGCAAAATACATGAGGCAAGAATTCAACCAACATTTGAATAGTCTATGACATTTAATTCATTCCTCAATTTGCAAAAGCGACCTTCATCTAATGGTTTGGTGAAAATGTCCGCTAATTGGTCTTTGGTTCGGATGTGGCTAATTTCAATATCTCCCTTGCTCACATGATCTCTCAAGAAATGGTGACGAATATCTATATGCTTGGTTCTTGAGTGTTGGACGAGATTATTTGTAATTTTCACAGCACTATCATTGTCACAGAAAAGAGGCATTTTATCAAATTTGATTCCATAACCCATCAAGATTTGCCTCATCCATAGAAATTGAGCACAACAACATCTCGTGGAAACATATTCGACTTCGGCGGTGGATAAAGCTACAGAGTTTTGTTTCTTGGATGACTATGATACTAAAGATCTTCCTAACAATTGACAACTACCCGAGGTGCTTTTTCTATCCACTTTGCAACCCGCATAATCGGAATTGGAATATCCAATTAAATCAAATTTAGCACATTTGGGGAACCATAGGCCAATGCTAGATGAATGCTTTAAATATATTAGTATTCTTCTAACGGCCATTAAATGACACTCTTTTGGAGTTGCTTGAAAACGTGCACACATGCAAACACTAAACATAATATCGGGCCTAGATGTGGTAAGATGAAGCAAACTACCAATCATGGATCTATAAAGCTTTAAATCTACCGGTTTACCTCCCTCATTTAGGTCGAGATGACCGTTGGTTGTCATAGGAGTCTTAATGGGTTTTGCATCCTCCATACCAAATTTCTTGATCAAGTCTTTTGCATACTCTGTTTGGCTCACGAAGGTTCCATCCTTGAGTTGCTTGATTTGAAGTCCAAGAATTAGCTCAATTCTCCGATCATGGACATTTCAAATTCCCTAGACATCATATCACCAAACTCTTTGCAAAAAATTTGATTAGTAGACTCGGAAATAATATCATCAACATAAATTTGACAAACAAAGAAATCATCATGTAAGACTTTAGTAAATAAAGTTGAATCAATTTTCCCGATTTTGAATCCTTTTGAGACTAGAAAATATCTAAGGCGTTCATACTATGCTCTAGGAGCTTGATTAAGATCATAAAGCGCCTTAGAGAGTTTATAGACATGATTTGGATTCTTTGGATCTTCAAAACCGGGAGGTTATTCAACAAAGACAAGTTCGGATATTTTACCATTTAAGAAAGCACTTTTAACATCCATTTGGAATAATTTAATATCAAAACATGATGCAAATGCAAGTAATATCCGAATTGACTCAAGTCTAGCTATGGAAGCAAAGGTTTCACCAAAATCCAAACCTTCAACTTGTGAATAGCCTTGAGCAACCAATCTCGCTTTGTTTCTTACAACCAAAGCATTCTCATTTTGCTTGTTTCTAAAGACCCATTTTGTACCAATGACATTGTGTTTTTTTGGGTCTTTCCACCAATGTCCAAACTTCATTCCGGGTGAAGTTGTTGAGTTCTTCATGCATTGCATTCACCCAATTTGGATCATCAAGCGCTTCTTCTACATGCTTTGGCTCAATGGAAGAGACAAAAGAGTAATGTTCACAAAAAGAAGCGACACGAGAGCGAGTTTGAACACCCTTACTTACGTCACCCAATATTTAGTCTATTGGATGATCTTTTGCAATTGTCTTGTGGATTCTTGGTGGTAGATTGGATTGTTGATCATCTTCTTTATTGTCCTCTTCATCAATTTGAATTTGATTCGTGGAAGAGGTTGGAAGTTCAACTTGGGTGGAGGAAGATGGATCATCCTTAGGCTTGATGTCGCAAATTTGCATGTTCTCCATGACTTTTCTTAACGCTTCATCACCTACATCATCCAAATTCTCATGCTCTTCTTGAGAGCCATTAGTTTCATCAAATTGTACATCATGTCTTTCTTCAACTAAACCAGAGTTTTGGTTAAAGACACGATAAGCTTTGCTATTTGAAGAGTAGCCAAGTAAGAAACCAACGTCACAACAGCTATCAAATTTTGAAAGACGAAAACCCTTTCTCAAAATATAACACTTGCAACCAAATACACGAAAGTAAGAGATGCTCGGTTTTCTTCCTACAAGAAGCTCATAGAAAGACTTTTTCAAAAGCTTATACAAGTAAAGACAATTTATGGCATGACAAGCGGTGTTAATAGCTTTCGCCCAAAAACTATCGGAAGTATTGTATTCATCAAGCATTGTCCTAACCATTTCAATTAATGTACGATTTTTCCTTTCTACAACTCCATTTTGCTCCGGAGTGTAGGTTGTGAAAAGTTCGTGCTTTATTCCAAGTTCATCACAAAAGTCTTCAACTTTAGTATTCTTGAACTCGAAACCATTATCACTACGAATTTTCTTAATTTTGAAATCAAATTCATTTTGAGCCCTTTTTGCAAAACTTTTGAAAATACCGGAGGTTTCACCTTTGTCATCTAGGAAGAATACCTATGTGTATCTAGAGTAATCATTCACAATGACTAGACAATAGCTATTACCCCCAATACTCTTATAAGTTGTTGGCCCAAACAAATCCATATGTAAGAGTTCCAATGGTCTACAAGTTGACATGATACTCTTGAAATGATCAGAATTAGTGACTTGTTTACCGGCATGACAAGCACTACAAAGTCTGTTTTTCTCAAACATCACATCTTTCAAGCCAACAGCTAAATCATGTTTGAAAAGCTTTTTAAGTTGAATCATTCCAACATGAGTTAGCTTTCTATGGCAAAGCCAACCAAATGAGGTTTTTGCAATTAAATAAGTTTTTAAGCATGATTCATTTGAAGTAAAATCAACCAAATAAATATTTCCAAATCTAAAACCTTTGAAAACTAAAGAGCTATCTTTTGCATTTGAAATTGTAACACCTTCATTAGAGAATAAGCAAATTAAGCCAAGATCACAAATTTGAGCAACCGATAGCAAATTGAAATTTAATGATTCTACTATATATACATTTGAAATAGAAAGGTCATTTGAGATAGCAATTTTACCAAATCATATTACCTTTCCTTTGCTATTGTCACCAAATGTGATCTTGTCAACTCCTTTACCATTCTCGAATGTGGTGAACATCTTTCTATCACCGGTCATGTGTTGAGTGCATCCACTATTAAGCACCAATGTTTTCCACCGGTTTTATAGTTCAGCTACAAAATAAGAATCAAGTTCTTTTAGGTACCCAAATTTGTTTGGGTCCTTAGAGGTTAGTGACCAAGGATTTAGGCACCCAATTAGCATTCTTTTTAGCGCCTAAAATCGAAGTGCCAACAAATTTAGCAATGACTTTACCATCCTTAGTTTTTCTAAGCATATAGCATGAATCATATATACCAAGAGATGGAGTCTTACCCTTAGGACAATTTTGTTGAACATGTCCTATTTCCCGGCACTTATGGTAATACTTGCCATTTTGCTTAACAAACCTTGTGGGCTTATTTGTCGGCTTCTTACCTTTCTTAGGCACGTACCCAAGTCCTTCCTTATTGAATGAGTACCTTTGCTTACTCAAAAGCTTGTCAAGGGTGGCCTTACCCTTGAAGCATCGTTCCAAGCTTTTACTTAGCTTGGTCACTTGCTCTTTTAGTTCATTGTTTTCAACAACAAGCTTTGCATCATTTAGCTCAACATTATTATGATTAGCATTAATATTTGAGCAACATGGCATAGCAGTAGGAACATTACATGAAGTAGATGCACTAGTTCTAGCAATTTCTATACTAGGCATGTCATCAATAATATCACATGTAATTCCTATGCTAGAGCAAGACTTGCTTGAATTTTCTTGGATAAGCAAGTCATGAGCTTCCTTTAGCTCCTCATAAGATTCTTTTAGAGAGATATACTCTCTCTTTAAGATTTTATGTTTTGATATTTCTTTTCCAAGATATTCATTCAAGTCTTCAAGCATATCCATTAATTCATCATATATTGGTTCATTATCATTAATGGATTTTACCTTATCTCCTTTTGACATGAGGCAAGTAGGAGTGGAGAATAGCGATGGAGCCTCCTTGATGGTGATGCCAACGAGTCCCTTCTTCTTGAAGGACTCATCCTCATCAGAGTCGGAGTCGGTTGACTCCTCATCGGAGTCCCACTCTCTGATGTGGGCTTCATACTTGCCATCCTTATGAAGCTTCTTGAAAAACTTGTTCTTGCCATTGTATTCTTTCTTCTTGGATGACCTGCCCTTGTCATCCTTCTTCAAAGGACAATGAGAGGCCATGTGTCCCCTTTCTTCGTAATTATAACATCGAATATTGCTATAACGCTTGTTGTCACTTGAGGATTGCCATTTCTTATTCTTGTCAAAGTTGAAGCTTCTATGTGGGCGTCTTCTCATGAATTTCTTCATTTTTCGCACAAGAAATGCAAACTCCTCTTCGGAG
Organism: Phyllostachys edulis; assembly: GCA_036346405.1. Classification (NCBI taxonomy): domain Eukaryota; kingdom Viridiplantae; phylum Streptophyta; class Magnoliopsida; order Poales; family Poaceae; genus Phyllostachys; species Phyllostachys edulis. The sequence continues at coordinate 41,090,178 of CM070561.1, forward strand.
TCTCCTTCTTCTTCCTCATCATCACTTGATTCCGTTTTCGCCTTGAAAGCGGTAACCTTCTTTGAGGAAGAAGACTCCAAGAGCTCTTCTTTGTCTTTCTTGAACAACTCATTGGTTATAAGGTTGCCCAAGAGTCCCGTTGGTGTCATTCTTGGCAACTCGGGAGAGTTGAGAAATAACGTCACCAACGTCTCGTACTTGTCTGGTAGAGCTCTAAGGATCTTGCGCATAATGTTAACATCAAGAAGGTTAGTACCCAGACCTTTGAGCTCATTCACAATGTTGTTGAGTCGTGAATACATCTTATTGATGTTTTCATGAGGCAACATTACGAATGTCTCATATTTAATCCGAAGCCTATGCAATTTGGCCTCTTTGACCGTGGATGTTCCCTCATGAATTTCAGAGAGGGTGGTCCAAATTTCATGAGTAGTTTCTAAATTGCTCACTCTATTGAACTCATCCACGTTCAAATCATCAAAGAGAGCATTCATAACTTAGGAATCTAAATGAGCATTACATGCATCTTGATCTGTGGGAACTAGTGGACTAAGAGGCATGACGTAACCCTCATTTACGATTTTCCAAATGCTTGGACTCATGGCCTTTAAATAAATTGACATTCTTATTTTTCCAATAAGCATAATTAGAGCCATCAAATAAAGAAGCCTTTCCTATAGCAATTCCCTCACTAGCTACCCTTTTCTTTCTTAGACGGTTAAGCCTAAAACAATGATAGACCAAGCTCCGATACCACTTGTAGGATCAAGGATAACCGACTAGAGGGGGGTGAATAGGAGGTTTTAAAACTTTTCAGCAAATTAACAATTTAAGCAAATTATGAATTATATCTAAACTAGATACAATTCTAGCTAAGCAATTTAACACAAGATAAAAGCTAGATTTGTAAATGCGGAATAGGTAAAGACAAGAAATAACTACAAATGTGGTAAGCAATGTTTTCTTGTGGTATCGAAGACTTGCCGGTCTTCACTAGTCCACGTTGAGGAAGCTTGAACGAATCAAGCCGGCTCCACGAATTAAGCATTCCCTCGATCATTATTGGTTGTTCTTCCTCCGCTCTGAAGAAGGTGAACATCAAACCAATCACAAACTTGGCACCGGGCCTCTTCACAATCTTCTTGAAGAGATCACCGTGCTTCCACCACCAAGCCGTCTAGGAGTTCAGCAAAACTCCTAGAGTAACAAATCGATGACCTTTGCTTGATGGCACTCAAGTGCTAATGGATCAACTAGAATGAATGCACTTGAATTAGCTCAACTACCTCACAATGAATGCACAAGTGTATTTGAGGTGTTGAGTGAATGCTTTTGGCTCTAAGGATGTTAAACGAAGAGTTCCACTCTGTCCTAGAGCAGGTGGAGGGGTATTTATAACCCCCACAACAAAATCCAACCGTTATGAGAGAAACCCCAGATTTTCAGCGAAATGCGGTACTACCGCCAACCAAGGTGCGGTACTACCGCTTCTCACCAACCGCTCTGTAATGGCTACAACAGGAGCATTAACTGCCTTTGACATAGCCGTTTTAAACGCGGCGCAGTACTATCGCCAACTATCATGCGGTCATACCGCTTAGCCCGGTCATACCGCTCACAAGCGCAGTACTACCATTCACAGGGTTTACAATTTCAAACGAAAAGGGTGCTTCTCTAGAATTTACGTACCGCAACATAAAATTCGAAACTACCGTGGAGCGGTAGTTCCACCATTAAAGCTTCGGTACTACCGCACCATAGAATTTAACAGGCTCACCCAAACACGTTGGCCACGTGGACGGCTCAGATGAAATGGGTTGTTCGGACCATGCGTTTAAACCATCTTGAACTTTTCGGACGGCTCTAATGGGTTGTTCGAACCACACGATCTTGAACTTTTCGGACAGTCCGAACGGCCCACGGTAGTACTGCCAAAGAAAGTGCGGTCATACCGCTAAGCGGTAGTTCCGCCAAGAAAGCACCGGTACTACCGTTTCAAGGGGTGAGGCACAGAACCAAAAACAAGTATCTCTGAAAAATACGTTCCGCTCAATTTTTTGAAAGTACCGTTAGAGCGGTAGTACCGTTCAAACAACTGCGGTACTACCGTTCCAAGGGTTTTGCAAACTTAACCAAAATGGAGACTCTCTAGATTTTATGTACCGTCAACTAGAAAACGGAATTACCGTGATGCGGTCGTACCGCTCACAAGGGCGGTCATACCGCTCCACAAATAAGTTGACAGGCACTTTTGAAGTGCACACGTGGACGCTCCAGATTAAATGAGCTGATCGGACCACACTTATAAACCACACGATCATGTGCTGTTCGGATAGTCCGAACAGCCCACGGTAATACCGTCAAGGGATACGCGGTCATACCGCAAAGCTGTAGTTCTGCCCATTAAACCCCGGTACTACCGTTTGTGCAGACAATTGCACAGAGAGCTTTCAAATTCAAATCCAAATGCATGCATGATCCTAAATTGATCTAAATGGCACAAGAACATGTTATCAAGCTACTAGCCATGATCCCTCTTAATAGTACGGCATTTAACCTATAATCCGTTCTTCCAACCATTTCTTCTAAGACCGGTAAAATACAAAAACGATCCTAGACTGCTTGTACCTTGTCTTTTATCCAAAAGATCTTTATGTTATCCTTGAGCATGCATCTTCAAGACATCAAACTTACCAATGGGACTTAACCTTGTAAATACTCAATAAACAAGTTAATCACATATTCACATATTATCATTAATTACCAAAACCATTTTTAGGGGCCTAGATGCTTTCAAATAGGAACCGAACCGCACACGTGCCAGGAGGGGGAGGGAGGGCTGTGCGGAGGAGGACAGGGGAGGCCATGCGCCGGCTGGGCGAGGGGAGGGAGGGCCGTGCTGAGGTGGTGGGCTAGGGTAGCTACCGCACAGCGGCCGTGTGGAAGCGACGCGAGGCGGGCGAGGGCGGTTGTGCAGTCGCGGTGTTAATTTTGCAAATAATTTTCTGCCCCTGCTATTTTTGTAAATACGAAACAAAATCACACTAATACAGCTATTTTTGTAAATATGAAACGAAATCACACTAATATGGCAAAAAATTTGTACTAGTATACATATGTTTGGCATGCACATATTTTTCGTGTAATACAGGAGTATCGTGACCAGAAGTGCAACAAAAGCTCTGAAATTTAGCTTACAAGTGAGAACTAATGCAAGATGGAGTGCAACAAATTTAATAGTAACAGATCCCATCAGAAGCTTCTAAAAGGATCATTAATGATGTAGTATATGCTGAGGAATTGCGTGAATCGACTGATTGATTGTTCACCAAGTCCGCAATCTCAAAGCTACTGAATACACTTAATGCAAAAAGACTTTTACCCATTGGTTTACTCCATTAATTACTCCATGCATGCAAGTTTTTCTTATATTTTCTTTTCTGACGATGAATGAAAGGCAAAGCGAGGAGACGAGACAGAAAAGGATAGCCATCTACTGCTACCAGGGATGGAGCTTCATTGGGCCTAAGGTGGACCTCGGTCCCCACAACAATTGTGTAATTTAGTGATTAGTCTTGGAAATGGCCACATATAGATTGCATAGTTCATGTATCATCTAGTATTTGCCCCCTCTGATTTTGAGGTCAAGCTCCCAACTGACTGCTACTACAACGTGATACTGATTAGTCTTGGAAATGGCCACATATAGATTGCATAATTCACGTATCATGTAGTATTTGTCTCATCTGATTTTGAGATCAAGCTTCCAACTGATTGCTACTACAACGTGATACCGATAGCCGTGTTTTACACGGTGCATTTAGAGCATCTACAATAGTCCACGTCAGCTGTTACTAAGGGGTTGCGACATCAGCATTTAGGTGATGTGGAGGAGAGAAGGTGAGATTGTTTCTAGATGAAGAAACTATCAAATTGTTAATACCAAGACACAAGAAACAACCAAATACTCTATTGGAGACTTACTTGTTACCTAAAAACGTATTTTGTGGGTTCCACTGTCTTAAAACAAAATATCCACCAGATCATTTGTGTAGCCCGACTTCATTATTGATATGATAAATGAGCTAAAATATGTAGGCCACAAAGTTGCACTTCATTATTGATCATCAAAAATCATGCACACTTGTAGCAATTAAAGTCTTAGACACAAGCTCAAGAAACAATCCATTGGAATACTTGTTTCTTTTTATTAGATTAAGTACTCTCTCTCCTCTTAGTAACAAGCTAAGAAACAAACTATTGTAGATGCTCTTAGTGGCCTGTTATTCACTGGCCAACAACCCTAGCTAGAGGTTATTGCTTTTCTTGACATCAATTCCGAAGGCGAATGGCCTGCTTCTGCATGCTTTCCTTTTCTCAAGCTACCCTTTTCGATAGAAATAGTTTTTACCTACCTCGTCGGAATGTAACAGCTGCCTCTCCAGTCACTTCGGGGGTAGGTTCACTGCTCATGAGTGCGTTGGAGCAGTGTACAGCGCATGCCATGCATGTCAATTCTTTGCGTAATTAAGCACTTGCTATGATCTTGATTTCTTACCAATGTCTACCTTAATTGTTCCATTTCTGATCAAAGCCAGTCTAATTGCGAACAACGTATATGCATGTGCCATTTGCAAATGCAAACTGGCAAAGGATCTGTCGGTGTTTTAGAACCGAACTTACGTAAAGATTGTTTGATTCGGGGGGTCTCCTAGAATAGAATCATGCAGAGAGATTGACACGGGAATTTTTATACAGGTTCGGGCCTTCTCCGGAGAGAATAACAACCCTACTCCTGTGTGGGTATGGTATTGAGTGTATACTGAACAATTAGGGGAAAAACTAAGACTATTACAGATAGTGCTTGTATTCCTGATGGCTCGATCCTTTTTTTTTCTCCCTTTTTCTAGTTGCCGCTTTTATAATGCGTGAAGGCGGCGATTACTCGAGTAGCGGCGCCTCATCACCTCTATGTAGCAGGCGCATGTTGGTAGTAATTACGGTGTATTAATTCTCCACGTCGCTCAATGACTATATACCGTAGATAATGGGGTATTACGTGCCATTATTCTCGTAGAATAACAACAGATGATGATCGTTTGAATCCCTTAATCAATAAGACCCACTTGTCTGCAGGTTCATTTGATTATAAGGTGGTCGTGGCTGACCTAGTCGAGAGGAATCTACGACTATGAGGTAGTCGTAGCAAGACTTACGACTATGGGATAGTCGTAGCATAACTTACGACTATGGGGGTGGTCGAGAAGAACTTACGACCATCCATTTGGTTCTTCCTTCATAACATTAAGGGTACACTCGGGGTTCACATGACGTCATATTTACCTATAATAAAAATTATAGATAAAAGGTAAAATGAGGATTATTATATCCACGTCATCTAGCCCCCACTTCAAGTGAAAGCAACTTACTTGGTAAAGGGTTCTAGATGGTCTTACGATCATGAGAGGATCGAGAAAATAATCAAAGGAAAAACTCTTCGATTGTATACTACTTTGACCAGAAATGTGCTTGGTCAAGAAAATTGCTTACGACTATCAAGTGGTCGTAAAAGCATTTCTACGATCACAAGGTGGTCGTAGTATAGTGATCGGAAGAAGGAACTTTCCGATTATCATTTCCTTTGGTTGAAAAGATCTAACCAAGGAAGTAATTTCGCTTGAGATGTAAACGCAAACCTGAATTTCTCGAGCGGACACCTTTGGGAATCTCAAACGGCGCCTGCTAGCTCTGTCTGTTGAAGCGGTTCGAGACGGTGGCGACCCTTGAATGTCACGCCCCGGCTCAAGGTACGCGTTATATATACTCATCGGAGGGTAAAACCTAAGATCTTACTTTTCCCCAAATTGCTTCTTTGTTCTTCAAGCTCTTGCCTTCTCCGCCGAAGTCGTTCTTGCCTTCTTCACGCCACTCCAATTGTGCCCTCTTTTTCGACCCAAAATTTCTGCTTCCGAGAGAGATGGCCAGAAAGTTTCGAGTGGGAAGAGTCGAGATGGATGCGCGAAGATTCAAGCCCTAGTTGTCGCGAGAAGATTCCAGAGAAGACTCTTGTGAAATGGCTTCCGCAATTGGGCGCAAGATTGGCCGTCAGGGAGAATGGGCAAATTCCGTCTTCCGGGCTTATTGTGAGTGTGGCCTCATTGCTGCTCACCCTTTCTCACCGCAGTGCTCGAGCATTTTGGGGTGGAGTTAGTGAACCTTGGTCCTAACTCCATCACCATCTTGCCAGATATTTGTGCGAGGCGCGTGCGGGAATTCCATGACCTTGAGCTTTTCCAATATTTCTATGGAATGTCTCGGCAAGTCGGATTCTGGAAGTTGTGGTCTAAAACTCCACGACGGGAAGTCGAGGAGTATATTCAGAGTTTCACTCGGTCTTCGTGGCGGGATGGAGGAAGAGGTGGTTTTATCGAAAGTCACCTCGAAGATGACCTCTCTTTCGTGGGAAAGGTCATGAAAAGAAATCTTCATGGGATTCGACTCGAAGATATCGGTAGGATTGCCCTTATGTTCAAGCTATCAAGGACTTGAAGAAGGAAGGGTCGACGGATGGCATGTGGTGAAAGATTTCATCACACGCTGAATTAGTCCTTTGAAGAAACGAGCATCCCTATGTGGAGATACTCGGGGCTACTGCACCCAACCAGGGACTACAACGAGGGTAAGTGAATTTTCGACTTAGCTCTCGGTTTGGTCTTTCGCAGTTGTTTAAAAGATGCCTTTATCTGTTTGAACAGATCTTTCACCAACGGAGATTGACGTTAGAGTCAAACTCGTTTGTGAGAAGTCTCGCCACTTAGTGTGGCGGTTCCTAAAATCCTTGCGGTCGATCCACAGAGGAAAGGATGGTTCGCCTAAAGGTAATCAAGAGTTGATTTTATCTTTAAGACTTTATAGTCGAGAAAGAACTTACGACTAGAGAAATGTTGTAGAAAAACTTACAACTTAGTCGTGACCGTAGGAAATCTTACTATCGAGGAAAGGTCGAGAAAAACTTACGACTTGATACTAGTCGAGAAAATCTTACGACCGTTAGTAATTCTTCTCTTCTGCTTTTGCTTTACGTAAAGTAGGCATGGAAAATCGTCGGGATGATGAAGAAGTCATCTCGATAACCATCGGTGCGGGGTTGACAAAGGACAAAGGCTCGGCTCCTTCGCCCAAGAGACGCCGACTTTTAAGGGGTGACGACAAAGGAGGGCGAGCTCGAGTTCTAGTCCTTGACTGGATCCTCTGCAAAGCTTAGGCGAATATAGCCACAATCAAGCCGAGGCTAAAATAGCTAAAGTGGAGGAGGTTGAAGTAGCTGAACCTCTAAAGCGCAAACCTCGAAGGCCAAGGTACCCTTCTATTATGACAAAAAATCTTCGCAGATTTACGCCACTCTGGTTTTGTTAAGCACTTGGAAAAGGAGAACCGAAGGATTTTATGTCTTTTGTGAAGGATAATACCGCTCTAGTAGAGCCTATGGTGATGGCAATGTTGCTCTTGGAGTGGTCGAGACCGATCTCGGCCATCCAGAAAGTCGAGACCAGAGAGATGGTCCTCGTTCAAAATCCACGACTGTGACGTGGTCGTGGCTAAGCCCATTCTTCAACTCGAACTTCACCGAAGTGGTCGAGAGAAGAAGAAATCTTCCGCTGGGAAAGTGACTCCCAAATTCTGTTTAGGTCCAAGGTGCGTAGTATGTGAAATATACTAAAGTGTAAGAACACAATTTACCTTTTTTTCTTTTCACAACCCAATTGCTTTCCTTTTGTTGTTTTTAGCCCGACTCCTTCAAATTTCGAGAATGCTTCCGTTGAGAAGCCTATTGCTACCTCTCCATTCCGGAGAGACAACAAGGAAGTGGTCGAGGATCATCCTCGCCTGTGGTAGAGGAAGTCGTGGCGCTCAAGTGGTTACGACAACCAATGAGGTACTGTTGTACCCGAAGAAGGTAGCGGCTACAACCTCTCAAGTAGCGGCGGTGACCACAGAGATGGTCGTGGAGACTCCAACAAAGAACATGCGACTAATCGAGATGGTCGTGAAAGCTCCGACAACAATTGCGACTCTCGAGTGGTCGCCACGACCACCGAGATGGTCGTGGATAGAACAGAGGCACCGCAAGCCTCTGGTCAAGATGGTGGCGGTTCGGCCCACCGTCTTAAAGGAGATCGTTGCGAGACGTTCCTCCGGTACCCAAAGAGAAGCTGGTTACGTAATCGGAAGAAGAAGAGTATTTCAACTTGCGGCGACTTCTTTGGGCTGCTTCCATCGTAGGGTCTTCGCTTTCAGATCTCGCGATCGAAGTCCCCCATCCCAACGATATTCCCAATAGAGGGATACCTTTGATAATGAACGCCTTGAGAAGGTTTGGTGGGACCAAGTCACGAGGGTAGACAAGTCAAGATCCCTGAGTGGTTTACTCGATGTTTGCTCGATCAACTATGAATGTAAGTACTTAATCGTACTTATATATACAGTATAATCTTCTCTTGTTTCTCATTGTCTTTTCATCTTGCGAAAGCCATAGAGCAAATTTCTTTGTTGTCGGTGAATATCATCGACAACTTCTAGAGTATGACGACAGAAAGAGGAACTCGCAAACAGTAGAGAGGTGGTAAGTCTTCGCTATTCATAGTCACCTTGGATTTGACTACTTATATAGTGCTTACGGATTTGTCATGGAAAAACTCACGACTAGGTAATGGTCGAAAAGACTTATGACCAAGTGGATTTGTCGAGAAGAACTTACGACTAGGTCAATGGTTGTAGAAGAACTTACAATCGATTGACCCATGCTCATGTCCTTTGTTATCCTTGCGTGTTAAACGGTGGACGCTAAGACCTTAGCCGACTCGCCGATTATGAAAAAGAGGAGTCGAAAAAGTTTAGGAAGAGGTATTAGACCTCGGAAAAAGCTTAAAGAAGCTAACTCGCAACCATGAAGTCGCAGGAAAAATTAAACGAGAAGTCTTGAACTTAAGATCGCTTATATCTTTGATCTTTACCTAACTCTTGCTTCTTTTCGTAAAAAGAAGACGAGGCGAAAAAAGCTCGAGAATGAAGTTAGAGAGAAAACTTCAGTTATTCACGAGCTTACTCGTATGTCCAAAAATAAAGATCAAAACCTTGAGACGCCGAGAACTCGAATATCAAGTAAGTAATTCTTTACCGCAATTCTTACGAGTTATTTCCCTTTTCTCACTTCCACTTCCTTTCTAGCAATGGACGTTAAATTGAGAGAACTTGAGACTAAAATCGCGGATAAAGCCGTGATTTATAAACGCACAAATCCTTATTGCAAAGAAGAATGTAGAGGATATTGTATCATGGGAGAAAAAGTATCTTTGAGACCGTTGCTTCCCATAATGAAGAGGTCAAGAAGTTGGATTCTCAACTAGTGGGTAAGAAATTCTTTTACCCGTGATTATTTTTGTTTTCTTTTTCCTCTAGGAGTTTATTTTTGTTTGACCAATCTTATTTCTTGAGCAAGTGGTCGAAAACAAAAAGCTCATGAGGCTTCGACTTGTACCCAACAGAGATGGAAGCAATGAAGATTAAACTTCAAGGAAACATCACGCTCTGAACAATGTGCTTGGTGAGCTACATAGTGAGGAAAGACTCCTCAAGATGATACAATAGCTGCTCACACAAGTACCATTGGGGATCAAGTCGATTTTGCAAGATCTGGTGACCTCTCAAGGCCAACCAAGTGAATCGATAAAGGAGGCGGTCGAAAGCTGCGATAAGTTATGCATTAGCAAAACTTAAAGCTCATGACCCCAACCTTAATGTACAACCACTCGAAGTCGAACTTCAATCGCTCAAGCGAAGGAAGACGTCGATGGAGGAGATGCAATCAGTTGGCGAAAGTTTCAGAGGAGATGCGGTTGGGCTCTCCTCTTGAGTAGTCTGTAATGAACTTGTGAAAAGCAATCTTTTGTTGATGTAATCCATCTTGTTCCTCGCAAATCATCTTGTCGAGTAGTTAGTAACTCAAAAGATAATTAACTAATTTAAAGACTAAGAAATGAAGTCAAATGTAATGACTTTATCCTAGCCCTCGACTATTTGCTTAGTTTATGAAAACTAAGTAAATAGTTTTGTCTCCTGCAAATCATCTTGTCGAGTAGTTAGTAACTCAAAAGATAATTAACGAAATAAAGACTAAGAATTGAAATTAAATTATCCTAGCCCCCGACTATTTTGCTGAGTTTGTTTAGACAAACTAAGTAAATAGTCTCAGAGAAAGGGTTTCTGAAAACAGAGAGGTTTGTTTAACTTGTAGTTTTTGGTCTCAATTGTCATGCACTGGTCGAAAGGGTGGTAACGAGTTGACACTAGGAAGTTCCTTCTAGTGGGCAGGACCACGTGCAGAGAGGAGAGGCTTCGACTAGGTAATGTTAACATCTCCGACTAGTTTAATCAAATCGAGAACGGCAACTTGAGTTAAGCAAACGTCTAGAGGACTTTAAAATATTTACTCGTCCTTCTCCGGTGGACTCGATAAGTCTGTCCTGGTAGCAAGAGTAGGAAGCCCGAACAAAGCTAGAAGCTCCTTCCGCAGGGGGACCACGCAGAGAGGAGAGGCTTCGACTAGATGTGTCTCTTCCTCCGACCAGTTGAGATGAAACGAGTACACCCAAGACGGTTAAGCAAATCGAGAAAGTGCGCTCTTCTTAGAGTATTTTTCAAATTAATCAAGAAATAAACTAAGGTGAAAAGAGTTGGCCTTCAAAAATATTTCGACTAAATAAAACCGAGTTCTTTGTGTTGGTCATAAAAGCGAGTAACGAGTCGACACTAGGAAACTCCTTCTAGTGGGCGGGGACCACATGCGAGAGAGGAGAGGCTTCGACTAGGTGATGTTATCTACCTTCCGACCGGTGTAAAGAAAAGCGGGTGTTTAAAACATAGTCGAAAAATAATGAAAGCACTACTCAAAAGTAAGACAATAGAGATAGAAAAACACGATTCTTTATTGTCAGAATGGTCAGTTACACATAGAACTTGCGAATCGCGGTCGATGTTCCAAGAATTCGAGAGAACACGGCCGTCTTCCATTGCCAATCGTATCGAATACTCAGACGAGTAACTTCGACCAACGTAAGGACCTTCCCACTTGGGAGAAAGTTTGTTTCGATTAGACTTGGATTGGCAAAGCCTCAATACCAAGTCACCCTGACAAAGAAGGTGCGAGGTTGAACCTTACGATCGTAGTATCTTCGCAGGCTTGTTGGTAGATTGCCAAACTAATTAGGGCCTGGTTTCTCCTTTCTTCAAGTAGATTAATATCATCTGCTCGAATTTGTTCTGGTTGGAGTCCGTGAATGTTTCGACTTCGTGTTGACCGTATCTTTAGTTAGGAGGAAGCATAGCTTCAAAGACCAAGACTAAAAAGAAAGGTGTTTCTCTGTGAGTCTTGGTAGTTGTACGAATCGCCCATATCTGAGGGTAATTCTTGTACCCAAGCCCCGAGCGTTTGATGAGTGGTCAAGACTCGAGTTTTAATTCCTCTCATTATTTGGTCGTTTGCACATTCGATTTGCCCCATTACTCTGGGGATGGGCCATGAAGCATAACATAACTTGGTACCCAACTCGTCGCATAAAATTCCTGAAATTTTGCGCCGAAAATTGCTTACCATTATCTGTAATTATTCGACTTGGTACTCCAAATCGAGTAATTACGCATCTCATCATAAACCGCTTTGTCGCCTGTTGTTATCGATCACGGGTTCGCTTCAATCCATTTTGTGAACGATCAATAGCCACAAAAGGAACTCGAAACCTCCCGGAGCTTTAGGAAGCGGTCCCGGGATATCAAGACCCAAAGTTGCAAAAGGCCAAGATAGAGGTATTGTTTGTAATGCCCGAAATGGTTGGTGTATTTGCTCGCTATGAAACCGCATGGACACACTTTTTAACCAACTCTTTAGCATCGATAGGGTGTTGGCAAGAAAACCTTGTCGAAAAGCCTTGCCGCCAACGCTCAGAGGAAGCATGATTTCCACAAATGCCACCATGTATGTCGTGAAGGAGTGTTAATCCTTCGCTCTGCGGAATGCATCGCATGAGCACCCCTTGAGTACCTCGTTTATAGAGAACTCCTTCGACCAAAGTATACATTTTGGCTTTTCGGGATAAGCGATCTGCCTCGAGATCGTCTTCGGGTACAGAACCCTTCTGAAGATAATCATAGATGGGTGCCATCCATGTATCCTCGTATTCTAGAGAGGCTGTCTCAATAGGAGGTGTCTCGGCTCTTCGACCGAGAAGGCTTCGAGTTGTTCCAAGAAGACTCCTTTTGGTACTTCAGATCTGGAAGAAGCTATTCGAGCAAGTCGGTTGATGCGAGGAAATTATCCTTTCGAGGATGAATTGTGCCTCGAAACCTAAAAAATGCTTTTCTAGCTTACGATTCGATAAGTACCGAGACATTGTCGGGTTAGAGCACCGGTACTTTTACCGACTTGATTCACGACTAGTTGAGAGTCTCCTCTCACGAGTAGTCGGCGAATCGAGAGCTTCATTGCTCGTATACCGCCTAGCAAACCTTCAGATGATCGCCACATTATTAGTGGCCCGAAAGTTTAATTGTATGGCATACTTTAAGGTCTCTCCCAGAGGAGATACCAGACCACCCTGACCCAGAGCCACTTAAAGTAAGTGACCCGTCAAAGTACATCGCCCATCGGTCGGGAATCAGATCGGGATCTGAGCAGTTCAGATTTGTCCATTCGGCGACAAAGTCCGCCAAGATCTGGGATTTAACGGCCGTTCGGGACACGAAATGGATGTCGAACTCCCCAAGTTCGACCGACCATTTTGCCATGCGCCCCGCATTGCTTCCCTATTACGGAGGATCGCTCCCAAGGGAAACTCGAGGCAGACAACTAGTTTGTGCGCTGAAAATAATGCCGCAGCTTCCTCAAGACATGAGGAGGGCATCTGAAGCTTTTGGACTGAGGTAACGCCCTTAGGTCCGTGTAAACTTCACTTACGTAGTAAACCGGTCGTTGTACATTTTCACGTTCTACAACCAAGATCTTACCGATCGCTCGTGGCGTGGCGCCTAGGTAAACCAAGAGCGTTTCTTCCGCCTCGAGAGACTAGAATATGAGCACTCGTAAGGTACCTCTTGACATCCTCAAAGGCGGCGTTTGCCTCATTCGACCACTCAAAACTTTCGTGTCTCCTTAGAAGTTTAAAGAAAGGTAGTCCCTTTTCTCCCGATCGTGCGATGAAACGACTTAAAGCCACCATGCACCCAAGTGAGTTTCTCGGACTTCTTTCCGTGTAGTTGAGGGCGATTTGTAAAATGGCTTTTATCTTTTAGGGATTCGCTTCAATTCCTCGATAGATACTAGGAATCCAAGCAATTTCACTGAAGAGATTCCAAACACACACTTCTCGTGATTAAGTTTTAAGCGATGTTTTACGAGATTGTCGAATGTTTCTTGTAGGTCAATAATATGATTAAGTTTCTTGATGCTTTTGACAACTAAGTCATCAACATAGGCTTCTAGATTTCGCCTAATTGAGATGAAAAAGTTGCTGCATCAAGCGTTGAAAAGAAGCGCCGGTATTTTTTAGACCAAATGGCATTTTGACATAGCAAAATATACCAAATGGTGTAATAAATACGGTCTTTTCTTCATCGTCTAGACACATATTAACTGTGATATCCGAATATGCATCTAAAAACTTAACATTTCACAACTGCAGAGAGTCAACCAACCGATCGTCTGAGGTAAAGGAAAATCGTCTTTTGGACAAGCTTTATTAAGATCAAGAAAGTCTCGCACATACGCCCATTTGCCGCTTGACTTTCTAACCATTACAGGTTAGCCAACCATTCGGATGGTTGACCTCTTATAAAGCCCGCTTTAAGTAGCTTATCCAATTTCGATTTAATAGCATCTCGCCGATCAGGCAAATCTCCGCAATTTTTGTTTTACGGTACTTTGTCGGCCGTAAGGCTAGCTTTGCTCGATCACCTCCCCGGGACTCCGGGCATGTCGGATGCTTGACACGCTAATACATCTGCGTTAGCTCGGAGGAAGGTGATGAGGCGTCTTCCTATTTGGGGTCGGAAGTATCCCCGATCTGAAACGATCTTGAGGGCTCCCCGAGTCCAAAGGAACCTCTTTGACTTTGTCGTTCGGCTTTGGTGCGTTTTTTAGGCCCGACTTGCTAGTCGAAGGTCGACTTCTTCTCGAGTTGGTATTTGTCCTACCATCTCAAGGGATCGCGATGCGCAAGTATGCGCCATCTTCTTGTCACAATGGATTGTAATTACTCCTTTGGGACTGGCATCTTAATACATTGATATCCATAATGAGTAGCCATTAGAATTTTGCCAAAGTTGGTCGTTCGAGTATGGCGTTATATGTCAGATCGAAATCGACCACATCAAAGGAGATTTTCTCGTCACGAAATTACTTGGTGAACCAAATGTTAAAGGAAGAGAAACTTGACCAATTGGTTTGGCGAAGATCCGGTACAATCCCATGGAAAGAGTATCGCATCGGTCTTACTTTGGTCCCGGTACTTGCATGTCATCCAGGCACTCGTAAATAAAATATTTAACGAGCTTCCACCATCAACCAAAACTCGATTGACCCGACAATTGTTGATGGTGGGTTCGACCACGATTGGGTATCGACTGTCGAGTCGAAGGATCGGCGATCACTCTTCTCGAAAGAAATGGTGACTTCCACCACTTCGATAATTTATTGACGAGAGGAGGATCTATGGAGTTTACCTCGCGTCAGTGCCTTGAGTGCCGCTTTGATTCATATGCCGATGATCCCCGTAGATGTGTTCAATGGTGTGTTGCGGATCCCGAGCGGCATCTCCTCTTAAATCATCGAAGATTTATGACCACTTGTTTGACCTACCCGCCGAGGGTGGGAAGTGGTCCTTTGCCGTTGTAGTAGTCTTCAAGCTTTCGTTGGAAGACCCGGCAGTTGCGAAGGTCATGCCCTTCCTTTTTATGGAAAGGACACCACCTAGGCTTATCATTTTTCCGATCAGGGCGCTTACCTTTGCCTCTGTCGGAGTGTGGCTTGGATGTGCGTGGCTCTTTATCATTCATGACCAATACCTCCTTGGAACCCTTTGGTTTTTGACCCTTCATCTTATTCTTGGACTTTTTTGCTTTCTTATCCTTCTTCTTACCAACTTCGCCTGGCTCTCGAGATGGATTGTCTTCACGATCAATTGTGTTGTTCCACTCGACCGCCTCAGAGCGATAGTATATCGATCGCCATTTCAAGAGTTCGGCGCGATGTAGTAGGAGGATTTAAAGCAATATCCTCTGTTATCCTTCTACTACGGACTCCTGGCAGAAAGCCACGATGACAGATGAATCGAAACTTCGAATTGAGTTACTTAACGATCAAGCGCTTGATGAATCGCGCAATGTCTCGTTGTCGCTCGTCTCATCCGGTGCAAGTCGTCCTCCTTTCTGCGATTGTATGTGCCTTGGAAATTTGCCAAGAGAAGATCGCAGAGATGTTGCTAAGAATAAATCGACTCGAGTGGTTGGTTTAGTAACCACGATCGAAAGCGATCCTTCGAGCACGCTTGGAAGGTAATTTGCCATCACATGCTCTCTCCTCCCGCCGCTCGAGCAAATTGTAGTAAATTTGAAGGAATTGATGGGATTTTGGGAACTATCAAACTTCTCCATGTTCTTTGGTCGAAAACGAGGTGGCAATGAGCAGCTCGAGATCAAAGCGAGAATGCCCGACATCCAATAATGACTTCTTGACGCCTCCTTTGCGTAAAAGAAGGGTTGATATCATCGGTCGACTCGACGATACCAGAATGAGTTGACCCGAATTGTAATAGGTCTCGGTCCCACGAGGAATACTCCTCGTAGTTTATCTCATTGCTGCAGATTTCCATGTCGGAGTGGTGAACGATCACCTTCCGAGGAGCTTGTTGATCATCGGTCATTTGAAGACATTTCTTCGAGTAGGAGATCGACACGACTTCTTTGTTGCGCCGATTTTCTACGCGGTGATATGTTGGATTGATCGGTAGCCAGAAGAAGTCGTATGGGTACGACTACTTGAATGATGTCGACGAGGAGCTTCCAAATTTTTTCATTGTACTCGAAGCCTTTGTGCGATCTCTTCAAATAAGAGGTCGTAGCTAGCGTGCGGGCTAGCTCTTGAGTTGGATTCTCGAGCAAATCATTGATGTCTTTGGAGCTCTCGAGCTTCCTCGATTGATATTGAATCGCCCAGCAAATTCTTCGAGCTTCAATCTTCTTCCTTCGAATTGCCTCAAGATTTTCCATGTTAGACTCTTGAGATTGCCTCAATGAAGCGCGAGAATGTCAAGGATTTCCTTAGCGTTCATGAAGGCGTTGGTCGTCCGCTTGATGGTGGTGTCCCGCCATTGCCACGAGGGGCGATGTGTGACCTTCGGAAGGGTCTCCATCTCGGTCTCTAGAAGAGTGATCTTGATCCGAGGAAGGACGAAGACCTCCGCTGATGATTCTCACTTGCGCCGAGGCCTCTCCGCTTGAGGAGTCATCGAGAGACACCATCTGGCGACTTGGAGTAATCCTCCAAGTAGGGGAAGTCCGGGTTATAACTGTCTCGTCGGCAGTGTGACTCATGAGAGATGGTCGAATTTGCGGGAAAAGCATGCTTGATCCCGCTCTCTCTGGCGTTATCAGAGAGAGAGAATCACCAGATTGGGTGAAGTCCTGCATGTGGCTTCTAGAGCTTACCTCACCAAGTCGGACCGCCTTAGGGAACTTGGACACTTCAAGGAAAAACTCTCGTCGTGTCGTGAGTCCACGGGTGTGGTCTGGTCGATTGACCCTTGCCCTTGAGAGGGTAGATTCCTCTCTTGGACGCATCTTGTTGTGGGGATAAGGATCCTCCTCAACTCCACCGGCGACATTATCTCTCGGATCGTGGGAAGATCCCGGAGGCAAGACAATGCCATAGGATGAGTCATCACTCGGTCAGAATCGAATCCAGCATCCATGTCGACGTCTCGTGTCTGCCAAGTCGAACCAGTTCTCCTCGCTCCATTCTCCCCGCCATGAGTGCATGAGATTTGGAAAACAGAGAGAATGTTTGACAAGAAATTACCGAAGATCCCCACGGTCGGCGCCAACCTATCGGTGTTTTAGAACCGAACTTACGTAAAGATTGTTTGATTCGGAGGGTCTCCTAGAATAGAATCATGCGAGAGATTGACACGGAATTTTTATACGTGTTCGGGCCTTCTCCGGAGAGAATAACAACCCTACTCTGTGTGGGTATGGTATTGAGTGTATCTTGAACAATCGGGGAAAAACTAAGACTATTACAGATAGTGCTTGTATTCCGATGGCTCGATCCTTTTTTCTCCTTTCTCTAGTTGCCGCTTTTATAGTACGTGAAGGAGCCAGCAAGCATTACTAGTAGCGGCGCCTCATCACCTCTGAATGCAGCGCATGTTGGTAGTAATTACGTGTATTAATTCTCCACGCCGCCAAATGACTATATACCGAGATAATGGGTATTACGTGCCATTATTCTAGAATAACAACAGATGATGATATTTGTTTGAATCCCTTTAATCAATAAGACCCACTTGTGCGCAGTGTTCATTTGATTATAAGGTGGTCGTGGCTGACCTAGTCGAGAGGAATCTACGACTATGAGGTAGTCGTAGCAAGACTTACGACTATGGGATAGTCGTAGCATAACTTACGACTATGGGGGTGGTCGTAGAAGAACTTACGACCATCCATTTGGTTCTTCCTTCATAACATTAAGGGGTACACTCAGGGTTCACATGGCGTCATATTTACCTATAATAAAAATTATAGATAAAAGGTAAAATGAGGAATATTATATCCTCGTCAGGATCGGTCCCCTTCAGAGGGAGAGGACCTCTGCCTTACCGCCGATGAAGATGACATTGAGAGTTTTGAGACCCAGAATCGAGGCTGCAAATTGTTGGCCCACATTAGGTATGCAGATAGTTTCTTCACATGCTTCTTAACATTAATTATTGTTCCAAATGGTCAGACTACTAAGAGAGAACGTTACGAGGCTAACTGAAGTCTGAACAACCGGAGACAACACCTAAGGGTTGTTGAGCCTGTGCCATCTGCCCATCACAATAGGCAGCTTCAGCCCTTGGGCTAGTACACCTACATTATTATAGTAAATTGGTACACTAGAAGCAGTAACAGTAAGTTACCACATAAGAAGAAAATACATTTTAGTGTCGTTAATTCACGGGCAAAATGCCAGCTTATTACATTATCCCCTACAATTTGCCTGTTATGCCCTAAACTCGTTTGCATGATCGCCGGATAGTATTGAGTATTGGACGTATGATCACGATACAAATTTGAGGATCGGAAGGAATAACAGAAATTAAGGGGAAAGTAGCATGGGAAAGGAAGACAGAGCTATTCCATTTCATCGACAATAGCTTACAGTGCACAGGGATTGCTTTTCAATACCCAACAACTCTCAGACACCCGACACATGGGTCCCACCTCACATAACATACATTAATTAAATTACTGAATTGCCAACTAAGCTAAGTCATCTTCTTGCTTGCTTCGCTGCAGACTTCCCTTACCGTTCCTGTCTCGTTCTCTTCTGGTCCTTCCTTTGTCTTCGCCATGGCTACCACCGTGGTGATGACATTGACGCCCCCTTGAGGCCCAGCTTGCCCCCAAGCTGGAGCATCCGGAAAACGAGCTCGCAAGACATGGTAATCCTCCCAGGTTACCAATGCCGACGGTAAAGATGTCCATTTTGTCAGGATTTGCAGGTGAGCGGCATGCCCTTTATTCACCAAACGGCAACCCAATATGTCCTCTGGAGTTAACTCGGATACATCCAATGCCACCGGAGAAGGTAAGGTTGAGAACACCGGAGAGTAGTTCGCCAAAAATGGCTTCAATTGGGAGACATGAAAAAGGGGATGAATCTGACTATTGTCAGGCAGGGCCAGTCGATAAGCTACTGAACCAAGTTTTTCCAGAATATGGTAAGGACCAAAGTATTTGAAGGATAACTTGGGATAAGAACGATTCACCACCGAATGTTGAGCATAGGGTTGTAATTTCAAGAGAACTTGGTCACCCACTTGAAATTCCCGAAAGGAACGCTTTTTGTTAGTGGCTTGCTTCATTCGAAATTGAGCCTTGTGCAACTGCTGCTGTAAGAGATCAGAAAAGAACTGACGTTCCTGCACCACAGTGTTAGCCTCGGGAGACCTTGAAGTCGACAACGAAGGCACCATGTTGTAATGAGGATCAGTGCCAATAAGTTTATTCATAGCTTTGCGTTGCAATTCTGAGGTGAGAAGTTGATCTTCTAGATGACATAAGCTTCGATGATCAGTTTTAATAACAAAAGGGCCTTTGAGCAAATATGATCTCCATCTGTCCATAGCCATCATCATAGCTAAAAACTCCTTTTCATAAATAGATAACTTTTGGTTGGTTATCCCTAGGGCCTTGCTATAACAGGCTACCGGATGACCCTCTTGTAATAACACAACACCTATACCAGAATTACAAGCATCAGTTTCAATCACGAAGGGTTTACTGGAATCTGGTAATGCAAGAATTGGAATAGTACTCATAGCCATTTTCAATTGCTGAAATGCATCTTGGGCCTGCTCTGTCCAGTGAAACCCCTTATGTTTCTGCAACAGATTAGTGAGGGGCCTGGCTAACAATCCATAATTCTTCACAAACTTCCTATAAGAACCCGTGAGACCCAAAAACCCTCACAATTCGATGATGTTGGAAGGTACTAGCCATTGTTGCATAGCATGGGTCTTAGCTGGATCAGTGGCCACACCCTTATCAGAGATGATATGCCCCAAGTACTCCAACTGAGGGGAAGCAAATGTACACTTGGATCTTTTCACATACAATTGATGTTGCTGCAACACTCGAAATACTAATTCTAAATGCTGAATATGAAGCTCAAGAGTCTGACTATAAATGAGTATGTCATCTATAAAGACTAAAACAAATTTTCTGATGTATGGAGCAAAAGTAGAATTCATAAGGCATTGAAAGGTTGCAGGAGCATTTGTAAGGCCAAAGGGCATGACCTTAAACTGAAAATGACCATGATGCATTTTGAATGTTGTTTTTGTTGGAAATATGCAATAGAGGCAATCATAGAGATGATTGTATTTCATTATGTTCATGACATTGGATAATGTGTTATCTTGTTCCTAAAATAATATTGTTAATACTTATTATCAAGTATGTGACTTGGTTGTGAAACTATATATTTCTGCGATAGTTATTCTTATACGTTCCCTGGTCGAAAACATATGAGGACACATATGAATAGACTAGCATATGTATTGGTTGATGACTATGTTTCACAAGTCATAGATATGGAGATATCAAACCAATAATATGGACACATGTTGGAGAACATGATGTTGGATTAGACCCACCTTGAGAAACTATTGAGATTGTTATGATTCAATGTGTCGTTAGTTTGTCTCAAGCAATGATGATGTATAATCCTTAGACCTGAGATCAACATGGTTTCCTACATGTGTAATAGCACTCTTAGGGGTTGCCAAACGCTACATCGTAACTAGGTAGTTATAAAGGTAGTTTTCAGGTATGCTGTGAAACATGGAGAGGAATGTGACTGGTCGGATATGGGATTTGCCCCTCCTAACATAACAGGAGAGATGTCTCTGGGCCCCTCGTTGTGATCGGATAAGGAAAGTGCATGGCCATGCCACTAGTAGTCGAAGTGTTCGACCACGTGAAGTTATCCGACACTCGATCGAGAAAGAATTGAAGCGATCCATGGATGACACAACATCTCACCTCGAGTTCAACCAGACATCGTGAGGCAAAGGGAGTATACACGAGTAGGTCACTCAGTTTGATCAGTTACAGACTGGTCGTATGGAGATACGATCGACTACGACCACTACATCGACGTGCTCTTCGTTGGACCAGGCTGCTCCAACCCTTCTTCCGCTGCTCTGCGCGTCTGGTGGTAACGATCTGTGATCATCTACTTGGTTGGCTTTCTGGTTTGCGTGGTAGAAATTTTTGTTTGTAGCTATCGTAGCCTACCCCGCGACCCAATAGTGGTATCAGAGCCATCCTGCGTAGTTTTTGATCTGGATCGATCGCATATACTTGATATGTGGTAGTAGTAGATTGGATCTATTACTAGTCGGGTCTGATAACCTAGATTGATTCATATAGATGGAACGATCTAGACCCTGGTCGATTTGATCGATCGGTTTCTCGGTGGTAGTAAATGGGTTTACGAGGAGGTATGGGCTATAAGGACTAGATGATTAATTGCGCTTGTTCATGACCAGACTGCATATCACTCCTACCGGACGGAATTCTGCCATCGGAGTTTGGCGCAGTGTGTGGTCGTATCAAAGGCAATGATCAGAGTGGTTCGGAATAGGGTTAATGTGATTAATCTGATGATTTCCAAGGCTCGGGTACGTGAATAAGATTCATGTTTCGGAAAAATTTTCGAGCGCCACGCGCCCTCGACCGCGAGAGTCTTGCCTTCGAACCCCGCCGCTAAGCGGCTAGCGAGACCACCGTCTTTGGGTATTCGTGCATGGCGCTTATAGGTAGTGTGTGCTCATGTCGTCCGATAGAATTGGATTCTTTGCATAACTTGTTTTTGCAAGGATTGATGTGAATAGTATGACCCATATTGGTTCATGTATGAGATGCATGTATGTATGTCATTTCCATGACCTGCGTGTCATGCTTATTGCAGCCCAAGGTCAGTCTATATTTGTATAACGACTGCGTGGTCGACTTGTGATGCTTCTTTGCTCCTTGTAATTCATTACTAGTGCTATTAGTAGTAATGGCTTAGTGGGAGTACTTGGAGGAGTCGACCACTTGGAGACACGGCGAACAGGATGCATGGCGATGGAGATCACCATGGAGAAGGGTCATACTATATCACAATACAATTTGATTGTCTGTGAATGCCTTTATATTCCTGTTCATTTATTTCTATACATGTTTTTGCTTTTAATGCTTTTAACATGGTAGAAGTAAAAATCCCTCACATAATATTAGGTTAAATTGATACCCTCCCAAATGCTGCACCATCCAAAGTCATGTATTTTAATGGTAGGTCTTGCCATAGCAGAATGCCATTAACAATCCTTGACTAGATGGGTTTGTGTCAGACACTTACACGCTAAGCATTGGTTTAACTTAACAAGGTTATCATAACAGTTGTGGACCTTAGGGCATAAGGGTTGGGCGCCGAAGCATAAAGATGCTGCCCAACAACAAGAGTCATATAAAGATATGATTAGCAAAGGGTTGCTTACCATTTTCACTAGTCTTCTAGCAGTGATGCCATAGCTCACTAGTAGATTAATTGATTATGGATCTTGAATCACTAAAATGTCATAAGAGGGATATGGAATTTAGTGGGAGTATCTTTGTTAAAATTGTTTAATAGAAGTTACTTTTCTTGAACATATGTCTTAGTTTTGCATAATTTATGTTGTAGATCATGGCACCTCATCTTCTTTGTACCTACATCCAGCTTTTGCTTTACGCTCGATACTTGAAAAGGAAAAACTGAATGGAACAAATTTTATGGATTGGTCCATAACCTAAGAATTGTTCTTAGGCAAGATAAAAAGGAACATGTTCTAGAGGAACCAATTCCAGATGTGCCTACAAGAATGCTGCTGCTGCTCTTAAAATCGCCTATAAAAAGGCATGTGATGAGTCTCTTGATGTTAGCTGTCTCATACTTGCTGCTATGAACTCAGACCTTCAAAAACAGTTTGAGAACATAAAGGCCTACGATATGATCGTAGCGCTCAAAGGTATGTTTGAGACACAAGCAAGAACTGAGAGATTTGAGATCTCAAAGAACTTGTTTGGATGTAAGCTAGCTGAGGGTGGTCCGGTGAGCCCTCATGTATTCAAAATGATTGGTTACACACAGAGCTTGGAAAAACTTGGTTTTCCACTTAGCCAAGAGTTGGCTACAGATTTGATTCTTGCTTCGCTTCCTGAACGCTATGGGCAGTTCATTTTGAACTTCCATATGAACGGCTTAGACAAGAATCTCACCGAACTGCGTATGATGCTTAAGACAGCAGAGGGCATCATTAAGAAAAAGCAACAATCATGTGATGATGGTGCAAAAGAGTACAAGCTTCAAGAAGAAGGCTAAGACTTAGGTCAAGAAAAAGGGTAAGGCTAAAGTTTCAGATGAGATCAAAACTAATAAGCCTAAGCCCAAGACTAAGTCCGGCCCGACTCAAGAAAATGAATGCTTTTACTGCAAAGAGCTAGGCCATTGGAAGAGGAACTGCAAGAAATACCTAGCTGATCAGAAAAAGAATGGTGGGACTAAAACTTCCACTACAGGTATTAATGTTATAGATGTTTTTCTTATTGACTCTTCCGTTAACTCATGGGTATTTGATCTGGGATCGGTTGCTCATATCTGCAATTCGATGCGAGTCTAACAAGGAGTAGGAGAATTACAAAGGGTGAGATGGATCTTCGCGTCGGGAATAAAGCAAAAGTTCTTTGCATTAGCCGTCGGGACTTTGCCATTACTTTTGCCTTCGTGATTTATTATGGAATTAAATAATTGTTATTACATTCCACCATTAGTAAAACATTATCTCTGCCTCATGTTTGATGGCAGAGGGTTATAAATTCATTATTGAGAACAATGGTTGTTCTATATTTTTGAATGAAGTGTTTTATGGCTATGCACCTGTTTTGAATGGGTTGTTTATCTTAAATCTTGATGATGCGTCCATCTATAATATTAATGCGAAAAGGCTTCGCTCTAATGAAACGAATTCCACTTTCATTTGGCATTGTCGTTTAGGTCACATAAGTGAGAAACGCATGAAAAAGCTCCAGGATGATGGAATTCTAAACTCATTTGATTTGGAATCATTTGAAACATGCGAGTCTTGCCTGGTCGGAAAGATGACCAAGACACCTTTCACTGGTCGGAGTGAAAGGGCGTCCGACCAGTTGGCACTCATACATACTGATGTGTGTGGACCAATGAGTACGACAGTTAGAGGTGGTTTTCAGTACTTCATTACTTTCACCGATGACTATAGTAGATATGGATATATCTACTTAATGAGGTACAAGTCGGAATCCTTTGAAAAGTTTAAGGAGTTCCAGAATGAGGTACATAATCAACTTGGCAAGACAATCAAATCTTTACGATCTGATCGTGGAGGTGAGTTTTTGAGCCATGAATTTGGCAATCATTTGAAACAATATGGAATTATTCCACAGCTTACACCACCGGGCACTCCACAATGGAATGGTGTGTCCGAGCGGCGTAATAAGACCTTGTTGGACATGGTTCGATCAATGATGAGACAATCCGATCTGCCATTGTATTTTGGGGTTATGCTCTAGAAACCACCGCTTACATTTTGAATCAGGTACCATCGAAATCAGTAGATAAGACACCATATGAGATGTGGACTGGGAAGAGTCCTAGTTTGTCTTTTCTAAGGATTTGGGGATGTGATGTCTATGTTAAACGTTTGACGTCTGACAAACTCGCACCCAAATCAGATAAATGCTTCCTTATAGGATATCCTAGGGAAACCAAAGGATATTATTTCTACAACCGGGAAGAAGACAAATTTTTTATTGCTCGAAATGGTATCTTTTTGGAGAAAGAGTTTCTTTCAAAAGGAGTCAGTGGGAGAAAGGTGCAACTCAAAGAAATTCGGGAAACATCTGAAAGTGTTTCAACTCCTCATCGAACCTCTCGGGTGAACAAAATGTTGTTGAACCTATAGATGAGGCACCACCCCACGAGATCTAAAAGGCCACGTCAATTGCCTACAAGGTATGGGCATGACATATTATTATTAAATAATGATGAGCCTAAGACATATGAGGAAGCGATGATGGACCCAGACTCTGAGAAATGGCTTGGAGCCATGAAATCCAAGATAGTCTCCATGAGAGAAAATCAGGTTTGGAATCTGGTCGATCCACTTGATGGTGTTAAAACCATTGAGTGCAAATGGATCTATAAGAAAAAGATTGATATGGATGGAAATGTTCACATTCATAAGGCTCGACTAGTCGCAAAAGGTTTTCGACAAGTTCAAGGAGTTGACTATGATGAGACTTTCTCACCAGTAGTGATGCTTAAATCTGTTCGGATCATTCTAGCAATTGCTGCATATTTCGACTATGAGATATGGCAAATGGATGTCAAAACAACTTTCCTTAATGGAAACCTAGATGAGGATGTGTACATGACACAACCTGAAAGTTTTGTCGATCCAAAGAATGCTAGTAAAGTATGCAAACTTCAAAAGTCTATTTATGGGTTGAAGCAAGCATCTCGGAGTTGGAATATACGTTTTAATGAGGAGATCAAAAGGTTTGGTTTCGTCAAGAACAAAGAAGAACCTTGTGTTTACATGAAGGTTAGTGGAGCGCACTTGTTATTCTCGATCTTGTATGTAGATGACATACTACTTGGTCGGAATGACATTCCAATGCTTGAATTGTTAAAACTTCATTAAGAAATAGTTTCTCAATGAAAGATTTAGGAGATGCAGCATATATCTTGGGAATAAAAATCTATAGAGATAGATCAAGAAGGCTAATTGGATTAAGCCAAAGTATGTACATAGACAAAGTGTTGAATCGGTTCAACATGCAAGATTCCAAGAGAGAATTTTTGCCCATGGCACATGGCATTAATCTTAGCAAGAATCAGTGTGAAAAACATTCTTAAGTACTTAAGAAGGACTAAGAATGTGTTCCTAGTTTATGGCGGTGATGAAGAGCTCGTTGTAAATGGTTACACTGATGCAAGCTTTCAAACCGACAAAGATGATTATCGTTCGCAATCTGGTTTTGTATTCATTTTGAATGGAGGAGCAGTGAGCTGAAAAAGTTCCAAGCAAGAGACGGTTGCTGATTCCACGACAGAGGCCGAGTACATTGCGGCTTCTGAAGCTGCAAAAGAAGGTGTTTGGATAAGAAATTTTATTGCTGAATTGGGTGTGGTTCCGAGTGCCTCGAGCCCAATGAATCTCTATTGTGACAACAATAGAGCCATTGCGCAGGCTAAGGAGCCTAGATCCCATCAGAAGTCCAAACATATACTCAGGCGTTATCATCTTATTCGCGAATTGGTGGATAGAGGAGATGTTAAGATATGCAAAGTTCATACGGATTTAAATGTTGCTGATCCGTTGACAAAGCCTCTCACACAGCCGAAGCATGAGGCACACATAAGAGCTATCGGTATTAGATACCTAAATGATTGACTCTAGTGCAAGTGGGAGACTGTTGGAAATATGCCCTAGAGGCAATCATAGAAATGATTGTATTTCATTATGTTCATGACATTGGATAATGTGTTATCTTGTTCCTAGAATAATATTATTAATACTTATTATCAAGTATGTGACTTGGTTGTGAAACTATATATTTCTGCGATAGTTATTCTTATACGTTCCTTGGTCGGAAACATATGAGGACACATATGAATAGACTAGCATATGTATTGGTTGATGACTATGTTTCACAAGTCATAGATATGGAGATATCAAACCAATAATATGGACACATGTTGGAGAATATGATGTTGGATTAGACCCACCTTGAGACACTATTGAGATTGTTATGATTCTATGTGTCGTCAGTTGGTCTCAAGCAATGATGATGTATAATCCTTAGACCTGAGATCAGCATGGTTTCCTACATGTGTAATAGCACTCTTAGGGGTTGCCAAACGCTACACCGTGAATCGGGTAGTTATAAAGGTAGCTTTGTATCTTTGTGAAACATGGAGAGGAATGTGGTGGTCGGATATGGGATTTGCCCTCCTAACATAACAGGAGAGATGTCTCTGGGCCCCTAGTTGTGATCGGATAAGGAAAGTGCATGGCTATGCCACTAGTAGTCGAAGTGTTCGACCACGTGAAGTTATCCGACACTCGATCGAGAAAGAATTGAACAGTCCATGGATGACACAACATCTCACCTGGAGTTCAACCAAACATCGTGTGGCAAAGGGAGTATACACGAGTAGGTCACTCAGTTTGATCGCCATGCATGGGTCGTATGGAGATACGAGCCGGTCGAGATCGTTGAACGTAATCACAGAGTGGTCGTAACTCGGTCGTAAGGAGTTACGAATCGTCGTGACTACAAACGAATCGGTCAGATAGAGTATAGACCGGTCGTAAGTGATGAGGACCGGTCGAGATCATATTGTATTAAGGTTCGTCGATATAATTTGTGTGTATTCGAGAATCGCTATGTTCTCGCTAGGAGCCGCTTCGACTAGTGATCGGAAAGGGTTTCGAGTCACAACCGACACGCATGAACCTACTGGTCACACACTTAACAAAGTTGGAACAAACCAAGACGAATACGATTCAGAACGTGTTCGGATAGGATCCGTCACGAGCACTATATAAGGAGATGCATGAGGCTGTTGGGAGGTGCGCGAGAAAACACCACCGAAACCCTAGCCGCCATCTTTCTGAGAGCTCTGCCGTACGAATTGGTGCTAGTACACCAGCGTATGGTTGTTCCTGCCCTGGACGTGTGGATACCGTAGAGGCGCTACTACGATTGTTGAGCTTGAGGACGATCCGCGATTTTCACGAGGAACTACAGAGGTTGCTGGAGGGGACGATCGACTACGACCACCGCATCGACTTGCTGGACGTTGGACGATCGACTACGACAACTAAATCGACGTGCTCTTCGTTGGACCAGGCTGCTCCAACCCTTCTTCCGCTGCTCTGTGCGTCTGGTGGTAACGATCTGTGATCATCTACTTGCTTGGCTTCCTGGTTTGCGTGGTAGAAATTTTTGTTTGTAGCTATCATAGCCTACCCCGCGACCCAACAGTTTTCTCCTCATTCTCAAGCACCATTCGAATCTGGTGATAACCACTCCTCAAGTCGAACTTAGAGAAGTACTTAGTTCCAGCCAACTCATCTAATAATTCATCCACAATAGGTAGATGGAACTTGTTTTTGATAGTCAAAGCATTGAGCCTTCGATAATCCACACAAAAGCGCCAACTACCATCTTTCTTTTTCACTAGCAAGACAGGAGAGGCAAAGGGAAATCTAGGACTCACAGTTCCTTTCGCAATCATCTCAGCTACCTATTTTTCGATCTCATCTTTTTGTTGTGGAGAATACCGATAAGGTCTGGAGTTTACTGGAACTGCACTAAGCACTAAAGAAATTGCATGGTCATAATTTCGATGTGGAGGTAGCTCCCTGGGCTCCTGGAACACCTGTGCAAACTTCTGAGCGACATGCTGAACTTCAGGAGGTATGCTCTCTTCTAGGAAGTCAATACTGGATTCGATAATAGCAGTGGCCCAGAGATCATTATCCTTATGCCATTTGATGACTTGATCAATGGAAACTTCATGGAGAGTAAGATCTCTATCCTCCTGTAATCCTTGTAGTCGGACTAACTGTCCCTTATGATCAAACTCCACCCGTTTTTGAACCCAATCACAGCTCATGGGGCTATGTTGCTCCAACCAGTATATTCCAAGAATTGCGTCATATCCTCCTAAGTGTAACACCTTCATATCGTGTTGGAAGGTAAGCCCTTGGATCCACCAAGTGAATCTCTTGAGTTCTGTAGTGCAGCTTAGCATTTCTCCATTTGCAATCCTTACCGACATGGGGGGTACTTGTCAGTTAAATTGTCTAGAATGTCAGCATTAATGAAAGTATGCGAGCTACCCGAGTCTAGCAACATGAGCAACACCTGTTTACCAACAATCGCTCGTAATCTAATTGTTTTTCATTGGTGGTTCCAGCTAAAGCATTAAGAGACAAGAACATCTCATCCTCATTCTTGGAATCTTCCATGGTAGTGACCACATCCAGTACTCCATCCGATAAGTAAGTGGGACTCTCCTCCAACTCGAGAGCTTTTAATTGAGCGGGATTGGTGCAGTGATGATCTGGTGAGTATTTTTCTCTACATTTAAAACACAATCCATTTGCTCTTCTGTATGCTTTCAATTGCTAAGCTTTCCATACCTCATTCGGAGTGAATTTGCCTCGGTTATCTCCTTTCTGAGACCCCCCCCCCAACTGCTTATATGACTTGGTATTGTCTCCCTTGTATCCTATTTTCCGAGTTTTGTCCAAAACATTCTCCTGCACACTGCACACTAGCATATATGGCTGCTTTACTGATTGAGTCAGGCATTTGAGTTTCGACAACCGCTCGTAAGTCATCCTTCAAGCCTAGCACAAACTGTGTAACCAACATCATTTCCCCTATATTTCGATCATAAAGCCTAGTGTGATCTACCAAGCGATCAAAGTCCTTCTTGTATTCCTCTATAGTTCCCGTTTGTCTCAACTTCAACATCTCCCTCATTTTGTTACTATGAGTGTTTGTTTCGAATTCAAAAAACACAGCCTATTGAAACTGTTCCTCGAATTCAAAAAACACAGCCTGTTGAAACTGTTCCCAGTCATGCCAAACATTCACTGACTTATATGCTTGGTACTAATGAGCAGCATTGTCTTCTAGGTACATTGTCGCAGCTGCAACTCGAAATCCCTGTGGAATCTGGTACATGGAAAAGAAAGTTTGACACTTATCAATCCAGATTCGTGCCTCATTTCCATTGAATTTTGAAAAATCCATCTTCGGCATCCAACTTCGCCCTCCTCCTATATCATTAGCTCTATTGGAATCAGGTATCTTAGACAGTATGGGCGTGGGAGGGGGAAAAGTTATGTGCGGTGAGGTTGGTGATGACCGTGCTGGAGGTGGCACTTGAACTTCCATTGGTTTTGCTCCCATGATTCCCGGTCCGTCCCTCGCGGGAATCAAGAGTGGGGGAGGTACTGGTCCTTTCATTACTTTTGCAACGTGAACCTGTTCTTGTTGAATCTTTCCGATAGAATCCAGAGATAAGTTTACTTTCATTTGCATCTGCTCCAGTTGTGCTCCATGCTGTTCCAGCTTCTTGTCGAAACGTTCCTTCTATTCGAAATCGCAACCACAGTCGTCGCTCCAAATGAACGGTCCCTTGACTCCCCCTATTTAACCCCCCCGGTACAGAGCGCAGTCGCTTACCGCAGGTCCGGGCCACTTGATTTTACTCATTTGGAAGCGTCTGCTCTCCACCTACCGCGTCCGAACCGAGCATCCACCGGCCACCGCGCGCACGTTGTATTCGTGGCGTGCGCAGCTCGTTTTCGGGGTCGCCGAGCCGGTCGGCAGAGCAGAGCAGGGCAGCGGGAGGAAGGAAAAAAGCGTTCCGTTCCATTCCACATCGTATAAAACGATAAAGCGAACGGGCGAGGCGGCAGCGGCCAAAAGCTAAGCGAGCCGAGGCGTCGCGAGGCGGAACACAACAGCAGAGCACAGCACCGCGAAGCAAACCGCGAGCGCGCAGAGGAAGAAAAAAAAGAGAGGAGGGAATCACCGCATCACCGGCCTGCGCGACCTAGGCGTAGGCAAGCCAAGCCAGCCTACGGGATAACGAGCATTACGTATATATCTTAATAAAAGGACGCATCCACCATTGCCTCCCCGCCGAAGCCGAAGCCGAAGCTTTCTTCCTTCTTCTCCCTCCCGTGGCGCCATGTGGACGCCGTCGCGCGGGAGCAACGCGCGGCGCAGCAGCCACCGGCGCATCGCGGACTACCTCGCGGACGACCAGACGACCAACACCGACGCCTCCGACAACGAGTCTTTCACCACCGCCTATGGGGAGGAGTTCTTTGCCGCGGCGGCCGGGAGCGGCGTGGGTGGCGGCATGCTGCCGGCCTTCCTCGCCGACCAGGGGGACCTGGTCGAGGTCATGCTGGAGCTCGACGAGGAGTCCATGGTGGTGCGCAGCGTCACGCCCACCAGCGCCGCGCTCTACGGCACCGCGCCGCCCAGCGGGGGGCACACACCGGAGGGGGGCGCTCGGAGCCTGAGCCGGTGCTCGTCGACGTCGTCGCGGATACGCAAGAAGTTCGCGTGGCTGCGGTCGCCGTCGCCCTCACCGCGCCAGCCGACGCCCGCGGAGCTGCAACGGAGGCGGCGATGGCGGCGCGCGAGCGGCGGCGCATCCAGGCGCGGCAGAACCGGTCGCGCGCCGGCGCCAAGCGCGCGCTCAAGGGCCTCCGGTTCATCAGCCGCACCACGGGCACCGCCGAGGCCGCCGAGCTCTGGCACCGCGTCGAGGAGCGCTTCAACGCCCTCTCCCGCGACGGCCTCCTCTCCCGCGACGACTTCGGCGAATGCATCGGTACGCGCACACGTCACACTCTGCTGCCCATCAGTGGCTACCATTGCATTTTGTTCTGTTGGTGCTATCCAGACACGCAAGAACCTAGTAATCGCGACGTTATTGGGCGTGTTTCGTGTCTCGATCAAATCAGGAATGGTGGACTCGAAGGAGTTCGCGGTGGGCATCTTCGACGCGCTGGCCCGCCGGCAGCGGCAGAACCTGGAGCGGATCACCAGGGAGGAGCTCTACGATTTCTGGCTCCAGATCTCCGACCAGAGCTTCGACGCGCGGCTCCAGATCTTCTTCGACATGTACTGAACCACTAAATCCTCCCCCTCCCCCGTTAATTTTCTTTCACCGGATCCGAAGTAACATTCGTTCATCGATCCGTCCCAATTTCCGATGCGCACGCACGCACCTACTGCTAATCTCGCAGATTCTTAATTTGCTTCTTCTTCTGCCATTCTTGGCCCCAAATTCAGGGTGGACGCCAACGTGGACGGGAGGATAACGAGGGAGGAAGTACAGGAGGTGACTTCTTTAAACACTTTCCTAAAGTTCTTTTTTTTTACTTCTCCATTAGAATTAGAAGCTTCTTGTGGGCACCCAGTTCTCCATTAGTTAGTAGTAATTAATGTTGTTAATTACTACGGTAACTATCACTGTTGTTACTTTCGCCTGACGCTTCAGAGAATTGCTTGATCTTTTTTGCGACCGCACGCAGCTGATCGTGCTGAGCGCGTCGGCGAACAAGCTGGCGAAGCTCAAGGAGCAGGCGGAGGAGTACGCGTCGCTCATCATGGAGGAGCTCGACCCGGAGAACCTCGGCTACATTGAGGTGCGTACGTGTTCTTTGCCGTATACTCTACGTATATACTGCTCTTGTCCACTTTGAGCAATACTCTGCCGTGATGTGCTGCGCTGATGACACGTGTGTTGTCTTTTGCGGCGATCGATGGCCAGCTGTGGCAGCTGGAAGAGCTGCTGCTCCAGCGCGACACCTACATGAACTACAGCCGACCGCTGAGCACGGCGAGTGGGGCCCAGTGGAGCCAGAACCTCGGCGGCGTCGGCGGGACAGTGACGGTGGGGACGGGAGGGGGAGGGGACAGCGGCGGCGCCGAGCAGACGGGCGTGCGGGAGCGGCGGCGCGGGTGGGGCCGGGGCTTGATCAGGAAGGCGGCGGCGCGGGTGCGGGTGAAGGCGGAGGAGAACTGGCGGCGCGCGTGGGTGCTGGCGCTGTGGTTCGCGGCGATGGCGGCGCTGTTCGTGTGGAAGTTCGTGCAGTACCGGCGGATGGCGGCGTTCCGGGTGATGGGGTACTGCCTGCCCACGGCCAAGGGAGCCGCCGAGACGCTGAAGCTCAACATGGCGCTCGTCCTCCTCCCCGTCTGTCGCAACACGCTGACGTGGCTCCGCTCCTCCTGGGCCCGCTTCTTCGTCCCCTTCGACGACAACATCACCTTCCACAAGGTACGCCGTACTCCTTCGGCTAAACCTTGTTTTTCGTCTAAAATAATCAAATTATAATTTATTTACATCTTTATTATATATAAATCACAATAAATTATTTATGTAATTTTTGTTCATGTCATTGTAATTATTCTCGAAAATCTTAATAACTCATGTTTGCATCCTATAATTCAAAATCTAACATATCCTTTGAGAGGTTGAGAAAAACAAAGACAAAAAAAATTATGTACTAACAAAATATGGCAACATGGAGAACCTGTTATGATCGGAAAAAATATCTATAATTCAAAATCTAACATATCCTTTGAGAGGTTGAGAAAAACAAAGACAAAAAAAAATTATGTACTAACAAAATATGGCAACATGGAGAACCTGTTATGATCGGAAAAAATATATATAATAAATTCAGACTCAATTCATCAGATGAGAAGAAGTGCAAATCTCAGTATATCGGACAGACGACAATTTGACTATTTTAACAAAAGAAAATAGTCGAATATTGTTTAGCAAAACCGAAAACGCCGTACACCTCCCAAAATATCGTCACGTGTCTAACGTAGCAAGCCGCTTATTGCTGGTTTTTTTCCTTCTTTGGTAATTAAGTAATTAAGCGAGTTACAATAAAGGTACGTACAACAGTTTATCTCTTAGGATTCTCTAAAGGCTTCAACTAATCTATAGATAACCTTACAGATAACATATTCAATAATTTATCTATAAAATCATTCATTTTTAATATAAATTCTCTCCTTATACATTTATCAATTGTGATGGTTTGCTTATCTAGTTTATATCTTATATAAGAGATGATAAATTTTTTCTCTTTATATTCTCTCTATTTTAATAAAATTTTTGAGTGACGTAGCATCTAAGGAACAAGTGAGGCGACCACGGTTGAAAATGACCTGAATGTATTAGTGCAAACCGAGGAAGTAATTACGCCTGGTAACTGCGGCTACCAACCACCCGGTCGCCGTCGGTGACGACTGACGAGCGCGGCGGTCTGTCGTAATGGGGAGCGGGGAACGTGGCGTGCAATGATTGGGCGGCCACGTGGAGCCCGGGCGCTCCTGGATCCTGTGTGGAAACTGGAATGGGCACTGCCCCTATGTGGTGGCCTGAGACTCTTTTATCACTTTACTCGCTACTGCCATGTACTCCTACAGTGATACTTGAGAGGAGGGGCTTATCGTACTGCGTACTTCGCCTGTCCGGGCCCCATGTAGTACTCTCATATTCTATGCTGCGGCCCTATCTCTGGCGGCAACCGAAATCCAACGGCACAGAAGATCCATTGCCCCACCTAGTACAAGTACTGCTCGGTAAACCCCCCAGTCAAAATTCAAAACTCCTGCCCGGTCGGTAAAAGTCAACGGACCGACGCGCCCCACCCCCGGCGCGAAGTCGGTGTCCGCGTGGAAGAAAGCTCTGGCAACTAGCACAGTCTAATCGAATTACGATGTGGAGTAGAATGGTGAATCTGACTTGTGGGTCCCGGATATGCTAGGCGCATGCCTGAGCTGCCATCTGTTCGCAAATTCGTGCACCTAAGACGTTGTTTATTATTGTTAAGTGTTAACCGAACCTACTCGCGGTTCGGTGGGTGGTCACCGGTCCCGACAAACGACCAGGACGGCGACCATCCTGCCTGATTCACCGTCTTGATTAACATCACAATATTTCTCAAGAATTTTTTCTAGGCAAAGATCTAATTAAACTGTTCCTTTTTTTTGTTTCAATATTTCAGATGATTGCGACGGCGATCGTGGTGGCGATCACGCTGCACGCGGGGAACCACCTGGCGTGCGACTTCCCGCGGGTGATCGCGTCGGGGCCGGAGGAGTACCGGCTGGTGGCTGACGCGTTCGGGACGGAGAAGCCCACCTACGCGGGCCTGCTCTCCGGCGTGGAGGGCGTGACGGGCATCGCGATGGTGGTGCTGATGACGGTGTCCTTCACGCTGGCGACGCACCCGTTCCGCAAGGGCGAGAAGGGCGCCGCGGCGGCGGCGCGGCTGCCGGCCCCGCTCAACCGGCTCGCCGGGTTCAACGCCTTCTGGTACTCGCACCACCTCCTCGGCATCGTCTACGCGCTCCTGCTCGTGCACGGCTACTTCCTCTTCCTCGTGCGCCACTGGTACGAGAAAACGGTATGTGCGTACGATCGTCGCATCGCTTTTACACAATTTCTTAGTAATTTTTACATGTGGTACTTTGTTTAATTGCTTGAAACTTCAGTCCGTCACTCGCCGTTCTTTCACGCGGTTCTGGGTTTGTCCTCGTAGTTATCAGCAAGTGGTTGGTTGCGCCGTGTAGCTTTCACGAGGGTGACGGTCTTCTGTTTGGTCCGTCGGGAAATAGTGATAACTGCCCGTGCGCTCGCTTTCTTTGGGTGTTCTCGCTGCTTTATGTTGCCATCTTCTAGAAACGGCTCGTCTCACTCTCTCTGTGTGTCTCTCTCACTAAACAAAACAAAACAAAAAAAAATCGCCATGACTCATGGCAGGAAACC
Source organism: Phyllostachys edulis (assembly GCA_036346405.1). Classification (NCBI taxonomy): domain Eukaryota; kingdom Viridiplantae; phylum Streptophyta; class Magnoliopsida; order Poales; family Poaceae; genus Phyllostachys; species Phyllostachys edulis. The sequence continues at coordinate 41,125,456 of CM070561.1, forward strand.
GTGTCGAAAGAAAAGATGAATGTTCAGTGAGCCTGTTTCTATTTCAAACCAAAGTCAATCGTCTTAGTTTATGTCATCCAACATACTTAAAGAACTATTACAGAAAAAAAACGAAATCTTTTTCATTTTTGAAAGGAGAAGAATTATGAGTCTGAAACACTGAACTCAATAGCTGAGCTGTACGGTACTCCATGCCCGCTGCATGGTGACCTGGCCATGGCTACGGGTACAGGACAGATGTTAATGTCGGTGGAGCCGGGGTCAAACCGGAGCTTCGGGGTGGTCAAGGAAAGCGTCGCGTTTGTCTGGGCTCATAAATAGGCCGCGTTCAGAGAGTGCAGGGTAGGCAGGGCCGCTCGAGATGGTGGTTGTAGACTTGTAGCTGCTGTGAGTCGTCACGGAACACGTGGGCTAGTGATGATGTGCTCCACAGTTAAGTGCAGCGTACGTACTGACGTGTGTAGTCGTTGTTTGATCGTCTCGAGGTCGCCAGATCCATGAATGGATCGAGCTGTGCTGTTGAAGCGTTGAGCTGTTCCGGGCCCGTCGGCCGGACATAAATCCCTGTCAGCTGTGGCCTACTAGGTCGCCTTGCCAGCCCTGCAATGTTGACATCGCCTGAGCACTTGAAATCCTGCTAAAGGTGAAAGGCCATTTCGTGGAGAGTTGAGCATGGTTCATGACTTCATGTCCTACCAAGTTTGGAAAAGAATTTTACGGAAAATAGTACACATCCTCTAGGATTTCCTATAGGAATCCCGTAGCATGTTGATTCATTTTTTTTCTTGTAATATAGGGCTGGTAGTACTATTTGAGCGCCTATATACGATGATGATGAAACAGAGTTTCATTGATCATTTGTCCTACGTACGTTTTGTTGGTGAATCTAGCTGTGATCACTTTTCAGGGCATTTTACATTTGGGTTTGGGTGTTGAAATAGGTGGGGATCGCTAAGACTAATCATCAATATAGAGTGATCTATTAATGCCATGAATGGGCGTAAACGCCTCTTCTTGCTTTACAGAATGGAGCACCGGTAGCAGTACTGCACAAAATAAATCCCCATCCATCCCTGAATGAACATCATCCTAAAGGCTAAAGCCTAGCTTTACCCCACTTTACACGAGGGGAGACTACAAATTTAGAATAATTTTACCACTACATCACATACTGATCGACCAGGCGACACCCCAAATCTGCAAGCGATGAGCTTTGCCTTAGCCTTAAGCTTACAATGATGAAATGTGCAGGAAACTTCTCCTGTTTGCTTGTTACTAGTATACTATACTGCTTGCTACCTTTCCTTTCTTTCTTCCCGTTTGGAGTATCACATTGTCAAAGGCGCCATTAGCTTTGACCTCAGATCACATGGCCCCCGAGATTAGTATATTCCTGCTCACCTACCGCCCCGGCCGCGACGTGACGGACCGACCGACCGGCCGGCCGGTGTTGCTTTCTTCCCCTCCGCATTTACCACGAACTCGTCACCTCCATGGCTCTGGCTGCTTCGACATGCATGCGGACGGATGGCGTAGACTTTTCCTCCGCTAACCCACTAATTTTGGCTGGCTGCCTTGGTGCCCATTACTATCTCACCAAACTGTACATTAAGTAGTACTAGTAGTGTTGTTTTCCCTTGCTACTTTGCTTTCTCTAGTAATGGCTATGTGTGTGTGTGTGACCAGTGACCCGCACTTAAGAAATTCGAGGTGAAATGCCTAATGTCCCTTGTCACATGCGGTGCGGTTGCGCGGCGCCCAATTATTGCCGTGTCATCTAGGGCCAGGGGGCCTTAGTTGTAAAGGGACCATGGGAGGTGGTGGCAATGGCATCTAGGGATCGGACCCGATTAAAGAGCCTGGTCTAGCTAGTGAAAGGCAAAAGAGGAGCAGAGATGGAAAGAAAGAAAGACTTGTATCGTGTGACAGTGAAACTTCCCATGCAATTCATCATCGGAGTGAGTGGCACGGAGTTTCACTGCTTTTCTGTTGGGCGTTATGCAGTGGGGGTGTTGTGCGGCTACTGTGGGATAGGACCACCTTGCGTTCTAGAGGAATGGGCGTTTTGTCTGATTCATTTTGTGATTTGCAATTGCTTTTTTCATAGGCGAAACTGCTCATAGCCATAGATTCTGTGGGTTGGGCTGGCAGATGCATTGGCGTCGACACAAGTCGAACCGTGATGTCATAATGTGTTCTAGTGAAGAAATGCAGTTTTCCTCGGGAAGGCTGTTTAAAATCCTTTTACCAGTTACAAGTCAAGAGCCAGTTAGGCCAGTTTGGTAAACATGTAGGGTTTTACTGTAGATAAATACCATCTGCTCAATACAGAAGGTTCAGATGTCAGAAAGTACTCCGATCTCCAGGAAATACTTGGTAGGTGGTGCTATCCTGCACAACAGTACAAGCCTACATGTTTATTAAGCTAAAATTATCTATTATATTCACGGGGATAAAACGATTTATGTGTTAAACCCACCGTGTTGTGCCATTCTAGAAGCACCAAAGAATCTGACAGCTGCCAAGCCGAGTCGTTTGATTTGTTATTTTAGTGCATATTGGTCTGTCTTGTCTCCTTTGGAACAATGCCATGTGGAAATTTCTTCTCAGACAATATCATGTGAAAACAGCAGCATTGTATTCCCCCAATGAGGAGTTTAAGAGCGCTGCAACATGCTAACATTGTGATCTCTTAGTGATTTCAGACATGGATGTATATTTCTGTCCCGTTGGTGCTCTATATTGGTGAAAGGATGCTACGGGCCTTGCGGTCAAATGCTTATGCTGTCAAAATCTTGAAGGTAAGCTGGTAACTGTTACTGACAGGAAATTTTCTGCTGTCTCTGAATGCCAAGCTTTCTTGACATGTGTTACTAATACAAATGGATTAACTTTACATGTTTGATTGGTTGATACGATAATACTAAAACAGAAAGAAGCTGCCATCAACAACTTGCACGGATTTGAATTAGTGATCCATTACAAGTTCCAAGGGCTTGGATCCATCATTTTAACTTGGAAAGCACACGATTTAGTGATATAAAGGATTTTGTTTGTGGACAGGAGATGGAGACTGTTGTGTGGCATTGTGGGATACAAGTCATATTGCCACTACTAGTTCATCTACAATAGAATATAGGCTCTACTCACATTTCTGTCCTTTAGAAATTGCCTGTCGCTCTCTAATAACTTTCATGCCTCAAAGGTCCCCGATTTTTGCCTGATTGTTGATTAGTTTATTCTGTCCCTAGTGCTCGTCTGCCCATCACAACATCAAATATATTCCCTCCCCAAACTTAATTATTGGTGCTAGAATGTACAAGGACATATCGATTCTTTCATATGTTAAATAACTTGTTTGATGTGTTTCAGATAATTGTTTTCACTGCATTTCAATAATCCTTTCAGGAATGTAAATTGAAGAAATATTTAAGCAAAATCACTATGAAAAAACATAATGAAGTTGTCGAGAGAGAGAGAGAGAGAGAGAATGATGTGCATGCAAATTTTATTCATTTACAGACGTGAAGCTAGGTCCAAATATGTGTTCTTATGTAAATTTGATTCACTCAGGTGTGCCTTCTACCTGGAAATGTATTGACCATAACAATGTCAAAGCCCTATGGTGGATTTCGATATAGAAGTGGACAGTATATCTTTCTTCAGTGTCCTACGATTTCTCCATTTGAATGGTTTGTACGACCTTCTTTTTGCTTTTCCTTGACTTACTCTAGCTTCTAGCATAGAAATTCACCTGCATCTTCTCTGTGTTTCTACTTCAGGCATCCTTTTTCCATCACTTCAGCTCCTGGAGATGACTACCTCAGTGTTCACATCCGCACAAACGGAGACTGGACACAAGAGCTCAAGCGCATATTTGTCGAGAACTACTTCTCACCGCATGTTAACAGAAGAGCTTCGTTTGGCGAGTTAGGTGTGGCAGAACCAAGAAGGTCAACCAATATTCCTTTCCATGGCTACTTCTTTACATACGTGGTGGACATGAAACTGATTTTTTTTTCCCCTTATGTGTGCCACAGCTCGCCAAGATTGCTTGTAGATGGTCCATATGGTGCCCCTGCACAAGATTTCAGAAACTATGATGTTCTACTTCTTGTTGGCCTTGGAATCGGGGCAACACCGTTCATAAGCATTCTAAGGGACCTACTTAACAACATTAAGCTAGCTGAAGAGTTGATGGTACTGATTCATCATATGTTGTTCCCATTTTAACCGTTTCCTAAGATGATGCTGCTTCTCTACAGCTTATATGATTTTCTGCAACTATTAGGACTTGGCAATGGAGACTAGTAGGTCTGAGGACAGCACCAACAGCTTCAGTGTCTCAACAGCCAGTAGTAACAGGAAGAAAGCATACAGAACAAGCCGTGCACATTTTTACTGGGTTACTCGGGAGCCATTGTCATTTGAATGGTTCAAAGGAGTGATGAATGAGGTTGCTGAAATGGACAACAAGGTAGGAGTGTATGGTGCCATACTACCACCCATCCCTTTTTTTTTGTTGTAAACTCATCCATCCATATTTGTAGTTTACTGATATCCCAGCAATATTTTTACTGTATTGATGAACAACTCGTCATACAATTTTAACCAGGGGGTCATAGAGTTGCACAATTATCTGACGAGCGTGTACGAGGAGCGTGATGCACGGACAACTCTGCTGTCAATGGTGCAAGCTCTGAACCATGCCAAACACGGTGTCGACATCGTGTCAGGCACCAGGGTAAACTTCTTTTCTTTCAGTTGTTGGATCACAACATTCGCCATATAGACATTTCTTCAATTATAAGTTGGAAAATTCTTTTGCTCTAAGGAAGAACTAAACACAAACTTTCCTTAAGTAATTTGTTTTTTCATGTCTGACTGACTACAGTCACCGACTTCAAACTGAACTTCTGCTGTGTACTCGACAGGTGAGGACACACTTTGCCAGACCAAACTGGAAGGAAGTCTTCACCAGAATTGCCTCCAAGCATCCGAATTCAACAGTTGGTAATCTTCCGCTCAGACAGCCTATCCATTTGCATCAACGATGTCAGCAGTATTCCTGAAATCAAGTGATGTCCATCGATCACACCTACAAATTCATTTGCTCACAAGAATGATTCTGATGCACGCAGGAGTCTTCTACTGCGGCGCGCCGACGCTAGCCAAAGAGCTGAAGAATCTATCGCACGAGATGAGCCACAAGACGGGGACCCGCTTCCATTTCCACAAGGAGTATTTCTGATTGAAAGATTATTACTTCTGATCTGCATAACGTTAGGTACCGGTAAAGAAGAAAAAATTTTGCACACAAGCAAGAAAAGAAAACTGACCTCTTCCTGATCTGGACTGTACATAATATAGAGAAGCACAGGGTAGTTAGTAGCATTTATATATGTTAACAACAAGAAAAGGCAGTCCTCGCAAAAGAAAAAAAAGGGCAGGGTAAAGTGCTGTTAATATTCAGAAATTGATCGTCATAGATATTGATATACATGTACACAGTATAGTTAGTTAGTTACCTATCAAATGCTAAAGCATACGTACCACTGTTATGAATATTGTGTATATGTATTCCTGAGACACAATGAGTAAAATATATATGGAGTACAGGGGAATATGTTATGCACGTATAAGGAAATACAAAAAAAATTCCTATTCTAACACTCCCCCTCGAACACATGGTGGATATTCACACATACTGAGTTTGGAGAGAAAATACAAATGTTGTACTCTAGTCTGTGACTTCATGAAGAAGTTGTCAATCTGTAACTCTGAGGGTACAAACTATAAAGCAAATACTTCCTCCTGCACCTGTGAGCGAGTGTATAAAGCATTCACACTAATGTGCTTGGTGAGCTCATGTTTCACTAGGTCACGGGCAATACTGATAGCACATGTACTGTCAGACAAAAGAGTCGTGGGTCCCATCACAGGCACTCCAAAATCTGCAAGTAGCCACCTCAACCAAGTAACATCTGCTGTCACTACTGATATAGCTCTCAACTCAGCCTCTGCACTCGAACGGAAAACCGCAGTCTGCTTCTTTGTCTTCCAGGCAATTAGGGAGGAGCCAAGAAAAACACAATAAGCAAAAAGAGAATGATGATTAGAATGATCACTAGTCTAGGTCGCATGACAGGACAAGTCCACAAAATGCCTATGCCTTTCTCTGGCCCATATCTCTCCGATTAACCAACGACTCTCTTTATTGACTGCAACTATGACGTCACTCTCTGCAAAGTAAGATATGACAACGCTCTGCCTCGCCAACTTTTCAGATCAACATGACAATACTCTACCTCCTCAGCTTTTCGGACCGAAAAGATAGGACTATGTAAAGTAGGATCTGACCACTCTCTGCAAAGTAAGACGTGACAACACTCTGCCTCGCCAACTTTTCAGATCGACATGACAACACTCTACCTCCTCAGCTTTTTAGACTGAAAAGACAGGACTCTACAAAGTAGGACGTGACCACTCTCTGTAAAGTAAGACGTGACAACACTCTACCTCGTCAGCTTTTCAGATCGACATGACAACACTCTGCCTCGTAGGCTACTCACATGAATTTAACCACACCATGCCAACCCTATAGCTTATAAAAGGAGGTGGAAGAGATCTGGGAGAGAACACTACACAACCAAACCCAACACTGCACTAGAGCTTGCTTCACCACGCCAGGATGGACAAGATGCAGAAGAAGCAATAGGACAAGATGAAAAAGCAATGGCATGAGACCCGCAAACTCGCAAGGGCTGCTGTGGCCCAGGATGAACAAGCAGAGCGTGCCAGGAGGTCACCTCCCCGCAATGACGCCCCCGTAGCAGCAACCCCATCCTGAACGTTCCAATCAAGCGTTCGTCGCAACACTCGCCCAAGGAGGAGACACCACCCATCTGTTGGTGCGGTGACACATGCAAGTTCTTCAAGTCCAAGCAGTGACTAAGCCTAGGTATGCGTTACTGGAGTTGCTCGAACTGCTCCTGTGACTACCCCGACCGCCGTTAGGACACGAGCAGCTATCAGCAGCCGGTAAAGACCATTTACAGTATGTTCCTTCAACATTTCTCTTTCAAAGTACACACTAGCAACCTTTCTCGTCTACCCGTAGTCCCCGAATCCGCTATGTGGCTACCGCAAGTGGATCGACCTAGAGATCCACCCACACGACCAGTCAACTCTCGACTATGAGAAGTGAGATGCCAAAAAGGCTCGCGAGATCCGGGAGGAGGAGTGCCGCAACGAAGAGCAAAACGGGCGTATCTGTCGGGAGACGAAAGCTCATCTCGAGGTGTGCGCCGTGTAATTCCTAGCTTTATTATAAAGTCTATTTTAATTCGCAACTGCAAATCTCGTCGTCTTTTCGTATTCAATTCTTCGCGTAGCAAGGCATCCAACAACATAAAAAACTACGTGTTCTGGGAGTAGGCACGAAATGGTCTATGGCCCCAAAATGACGACGAGCACCACCTATCATTCCAGTAGGATGTCTACGCATCTTTCTTCAGCGGTACTGTCTACCATATGTTCATCCTTATGCCTCATGTTATACCACACAGTCCACATATTAGTCATTTTTTCCAAGATGCAATATGTATCACTTCTACCAAATACGTTTCTATGCCATGCCCTATATTTTCTTTCTACATATATGCCATGCCTTATGTTGTCGATGTTCTAATATTTGTCTTTTTGGGTGCCTGCCTTTTGGGACACAACCTGAAAATATTGTTGCGGGTGTTTATGATGGATATATACGTTGAAGTGTCAAAGGTTATCAATCCACAAAAAGACTATCGGTCCATATATGTATTTACTCTCAGTTAAAAAGATGGTGTTATATTTGATTCACAGATAGATTCTCTATTTTTAAGTTATGGATTGTTAAATGTTACATGTACATAGTGTTATGTATCACCGTAGCTATGCATCACCGTACCTTTAATTATTTTTAATCTTTCAAAATGAAGTCCCTTTGTTACCATCTTACCGCAAAATCCTAAGGTTCCAAATCCATAAATCAAGTCTGAACTAAATTCAACCATGAGCTCGATTCATAATTTAGGGCACGTTTGGTTGGATGAACCAGAATGAATGGGATGTGATGGTACAGGATGGATGTGATGATCCTGGATGATATGATACCAGTATGGTGTTTGGTTGGTGGGATAGGATGATACAAGATTTTATTTGGTTGCTTGGATAAGATGATCCTGGATGGTTCAAGATGGTGTTTGGTTTGATGAATAAGGTTGTATTTGGATGACCACAAATTGTTTTAGCATAAAAACCTGCGATCATCTCTGGAAAATAATTTATTTAAATACTATAATATTTATCATGAATAAATATAATTTTTTTCCAAATTTTAATATCTTAATTCTACCTTGTAAAAATTCAAACCAAGTTCTAAAAGCCCTTGCTGTTAATGAATTAAAATAAGAAGAATAAATCTTGAACAACAAGGTTAGAATTTTTTTTATCTGGGTACTAGATCATCCCGGAAACACCTCTTAAATTTTTTTTATAATTTTAGGAATTTATTTGCTATTTTTTTAGCCCAATCAAACTTGAGGGGTTTGAAGTTAAAACAGTAATCCTGGCTCCGATCAAACCTTACGAACATTTATTTTGGGTCGATCGGACCGTCCGACCAGAGCTGTTACGTTAGGCCCTGTCACGCCATATATCAAGGCGTGACAAGCTGCCTTGTCACACTATGGGATCTGGTATGACTACTGCCACGCAAGCCTCCACGCTGGCACGACGGGTGGATAAGGGCTTGCGTGGCATGCTTTGTTACGCCGAGGTATATGGCGTGACAGTACGGTTTGGCCACATCACGGGTAGTGGTGTGGTCAAAGGGGTTGGAACTGGGAATAAAGTTCACAACGGATTAACTTTAAAATAAAATTAAATAAAAAAATTCGGAAACATACGGACTGTACAGTATACACACATTAGTATCGGCGCTATTATGAAGACCCCCGGCCGGGCTCCAGCAGCATGGAGACCGCACAGCTACAAGACATCGCCGTCCTCCGGACGCCATACCGGCCGTTGCCGCATAAGTTCCTCAATTTGTCCATCAATGATATACGAGAAACGAAAGCGACTCCACGATTAAACTTCGCCTCTCCTGCTGTTGAGAAGCCAATGCTTGGATACGGACAGCAGTGGGGCTGCCAAGCTGAAAATGGCTTCAATGGACTTGATGTGTACATCTTGTTTTATTTGGAGCCATACTGAGAGATTGACTATTAGGTTCACTTGTAGTGGTGAAGTGGGGCGGGCTGTGGACAGCCCGCGCTCACCTGTGCTGCCTGCTGAGCCACTTGCGGCTACCTCTAGTCCGCAAGTGCAACCTGCACAAGCGTTCGTGGTCTTTGCAGCTGTCCGCATTGACTGACATCTCCTCCTCCTCTCCCCATTTCCACCAATAAAGGCAGCCATTGCCTCCGGCAAAACCTCCACCTCCCAACCAAACCCAAAGCCAAACCAAGAGCCCAAGCCGAGATCTCAGACGGCACCGAGAACTCCCGGCGACCATGGCGTGGACTGATGAGTTGCTACACCCGCACCTCATCGACGACCACTCGCCATCCAGAGCTGCCACCGCCGGCCTGCACTGGAGCTCTGGTGTCGTGCCCTCTCCGCTTCAGGCCAAGGCCGACGACCACCGCCATCCAGAAGTGGCCGCCACCGGCCTCCGAGTCTGGAGCTCTGGTGTCATCCTCTCCGACCTCCGCCGCCATTGTCGTCGGCACACGACGACTCACCGCCATCCAGAAGTGGCGTCGCCGCCACCTCCGCACCTAGATCTCTGGTGTCGCCCTCTCCGTCGCCCCACAAGGCCCCGCAAGAGCAAGCAGCCTGTTGGTGAGATCGCCGAGTAGGCCATCTCCAAGTTCCGCAAGGTGATATCCATCCTCGACCGCACCGGCCACACCCGCTTCCACCGCGGCCCCGTCGAGTCGCCTCCTCCCGCTTCTCCTGTTGCTCCTCCTCCTCCGCCGCCCGCTCCTGTGATTGCCGTCGCGCCCGTGGCGGTGTCACCGACCTCATAGCTGCAGAGCCTGACGCTGGAGGAGCTTGTGAGCGCGGGGCCGCGGCCAGTGCGGCCCGGACCGCATCTCTCTGCTCTAGGATGGCAGGTTAGCAGGCCAATTTTAGTGAGCTTATTTTGTGGGATGAGCTCGTGGCTTAGCGAAGTGGCCTGCCCCACTTGCACCCCTATTCACCTAACGTTCAATTGCTCCAAATTCCAATACATAGTTTACTCTTGACCAGTAAGGGCATATACAATGGTATATACACATGTTGTTTATAGTATCTTTCTATGTTATCTATAGACAACACTAAAGTCATCTTTTTCTAATAGGTTATCTTTTTACAGGTCTATATAGATAGCTCCTCTATATTACAGTCGACTACTGCATGAGAGACGACACAATTCTCTGTACCCCCTTCTCTCATCTACACCATCTTGTATCTTACATGATATATTTATAGATAGCTAACGTCATATCATTATACATACTCTTCCGTTGATATCACACTATCACTAACTTTTGCTATGCGACGTGCAAGATTTTTGGTCTCAACGAGTCCCAAAATCGAAGTTTTCTTAGTGAGGAGGGTGTTATATGTGCAATTCGGGAAGTACAAAGAAGTGATAGGGATGCATGTCATGATGGTGCAGTGAATCCAATTTTCTCCCATCTTTTAAGACTAATAATACAATTTTCTCTTGTCCATGTTTTCGTGATGTTCATTGAATCTCAAAGATGCTTGCATCTTCACTGGAATAAACCTGAGTTTGAACAATCATTATGTAGAATTTACCTACCAAGTATATGCCAAGCATATTCTTGCGATAGCACTCAAGAGTACATATCTCTATATCAACATATAAACGTCTCATTTATATGTTCTAGCCCAAGGCTCGAAGCCCGTCATAATCACTTAATTATGATTCCATACTAGAATAGTTTCGACCACTTATACTCACTCTGTTCTTTTGTACTTGATTTCCTAGAATCTGTGCTGTCAAATTTTCTAAAGTTTGACCACTAATAGATTTAAAACTATCTAGATCGACTACATAAAAATTATATCATTAGATTTGTCGCTAAAAATACTATCATAATATTGTAATTTTATTACTACATCTTAACACTACTACAGAAAATATCTTCACATACGGTTCAAAAATGTCATCACAGACGGTTTTGTGAGCCGTCTGAGTTTATGGGTCAGTGATGACATAAGTCATCACTGCACGTTTTTAAACCGTCGTGAAAAATCTACTGAGCGGTTCGAACAAGAACCGCTGTGATAGTATTATCACTGCAGCGGTTCTTGTTCGTAACCGCTCTGTGATAGTTTTTTCTATTGCAAAAAAAAAATCGGATTTTGAGCCAAACCAATCAAGTGCTAGACAGTAGTTTCCATATGCAACCTCTAGCAAGACAACTAAAATTCAATTAAAATTCTGATGGCAAACACATTATAGGAAAGGGAAACCAAAAGGTTTCACAATGTCCCATCCGAATGGGAAAAAAAATAATAAAGTTACAAAGTTAAACTAGCTAGAAACCATCTATGCCTCCAAGCTCCTGAAGAACTCATCGGCTTCTTAGATTGGTCTTGTGAGCTCCTCTCTGTACCTCACCAGCATATCACAAGATGTTCTTGCATGTCATCGAGTTCGACTCAAGCTCGTCGGCAATGAGAGATGACTGAAAACCTCCAGCGGCACTCCGACCTTAGGTAACACAAAATTAAGATAATTTTCTTTACAACAAACAGCCAACAAATTATGTATGTTATGGGGATATACACGTACTTTTCGGCAGACAAGGAGCTCCTTCGCATCCCTCCTCATCGTTGTCGTCAGCGGTGTCTCCTCGCTGAACCGCGACGGGGAATCGATGGTGGTCGCTGGAGCTCGGTGTGGGGAGGAGAGAGGGAGAGACTGATGGAAAACAAGGTTGGGGTAGCTATAATATATAAGGACAGCGCCAAAACATTTTGCCTCCCACGCGCGCGTTCAAAATTTTTCGAACTCTCAAGATCGCAAATCACGCATTTATTTCATACAAAAACCGCTCAGGGGCGACATATCACAGACGGTTCTTATACGAACCATCTGTGATAAGTATCTTATCACAGACGGTTCGTATTAAGAACCGTTTGTGATATGTATCTTATCACAGATGGTTCGTATTAAAAAACGTCTGTGACTTGGAATTTTCCTTACTCTCTAATTTTACCATGCCTTTGAATTTTTCTTACTCTGCAATTTTACTATGGCTTGAAATCACTAACACGCCGATTTTACCATGGCTTGAAATCACTCTCTAATTTTACCATGGCAATTTTACCATGGCTTGAAATCACTCCACGGTAAAATCAGAGTGTTAGGCATTTCAATCCATGATAAAATCAGAGAGTTAGTGATTTCAAGCCATAGTAAAATCAAAAATACTTATCACAGACGGTTTTTAATACGAACCGTCTGTGATGAGAATGGGAAGTCACAGACTACCGGTGTTGAAAATGTTTCAGTGAAGTATCCTGACATTTGCTCAACAAGAACCGCTCAGGATATTATTAAATATCATGACGGTTCTTGTTCGTAATCGTCAGGATACTTCACTGACGGTTTTCAACACGAACCGCTCGTGATATTACTTCTTCACGATGGTTTTTAGCGCAGCCAAGAATACAGATGGTCGCTAAACCAAAACCGTCTATGATTGTATTTAATATAGACGGTTTTGGTCAACCGTCTGTGATGAGGCGTCCAGTATTATCCTTTTTTGTAGTAGTAATGTAAAGTTATAAAAAGTAACGGTCAAAACCACATCTCGAATACTGCAAAAAGTAAAAAACGTCAAGTAAAAAAGAAAGGAGGGAGTACTTTATAAATAATACTCTCATATCCATTGGAAAGCAACTCATGTTGTTTTCTCCTCCACCACAGAAACTACGAGATTGTGGAGTACTGATAAGATATAGGTAAACCATTTGCAATAAATATTTGCCTAGAAACTGTGGCAGGAGATCAAGCAAAAAGAGCAGTAGCTATGAGTTGCAAATTAAGTGTTCATAGTTTCTAGATGTCTTTTTATAACTCTTTTTAAGTCTTCACACATATTTTATATCCCCTTTGGTGCAAAGTCATGGAAAAATGGTGAGAACCCATTAGCAACTTTGCATTGTTGGAAGTATCAAGCTACTTGTAAGTTGTAACATACTCCACATATCTTTTTTGGGATGGTTTAGCATTTTTGGGGGGCAACCCTACGATCCTAATTGATTTTACATAAGCAAGTGCATGGATAACCACATTTCTCACAAAAACTCGAAATATATATAGGACTGTGTGCCTTCTCTCAGGTGTTGCGTTGTCGTTTCGCTCTTTATATTGTTTTTGTACTGAATGAATAGAGAAAAGCAAGGAGTATTGCCTGCCACTATGATCTTCAAAGGTGGTTCACTAAATTCAATTAAAGTTCAGTTGGGAAAAGCAGCCAGTTTGTTTAGCAACTTTATTAATTGTGTAACTAATAAGCCGGCTTGGTCCATACGTCACCATAAATATATAGTATTATCTGCAATTAATCTTGCTGTATGGTACCCCATAACAAGTAGTAACCATGATGAGTACGTTCATTAATCTAAAAATATATTTTTTACCATAGAAATATGTATGAGTATTACCAGCTGACGTGTTCATATGACTATCATTTAACAAGCACCAATATGTTCATATTTTAGTCATTCTCTGGCAAACACTTCATTAAAATTGATTTACCAGCAATAACTTATAAGCAAAGAATTGAAACTAACTGATAAATGCAATTACAAAGCATCGTTTGCTAGATAAACACCCAGAGAAAAGAAAAGAAAGGAAAATAAGGTAACCAAAGGCAGAGTAGACCATGTAATTGGAAGCAAGAACTGAGCATGGATACCACTGGCATTTGCCAATTTCCATTTATATCCTCACACGAGGGCCGCCGTTCAGCGTTCGCCCTCAGCCATACACGAACACATTGTGACATGCCCAAAGGGCAAAATTGTCACATCCTCCTAATAACAATCAAATAATTCTACACCACAATAAAAACAATTTGTGAACCCTGTCTCTATGATGGCAAGTGCAATTCCAATCATGCCCTCCTCCGCCGCCTCCTCGGCGATGCCACCGCCGCGGTCACCTCGTCGTCCCACAGCCTCACGACGCTGCCGTCGAGCGCCGCCATGTCGAGGTGATGGTACCACCCCAGGTCACCCCTCCGCCTCACGACCATCTCCCTCCCCTCCCAGGGCGCCGCCGTCAAGGCCGTCGACCTCCTCACCGTCGCCGTCCGTCTCAGCACCATCTCCCCGTCGCCGTCGACGCACACGCCGTCGTCATCCCTGTCCGCACATCTCTTGACGCCGTCCACTACTCCGTCGTCGTCGTCAGCTCCTGAGCCGCCGTAGTACGCCGTGAACAGGACCTTGGACGGCGTGCTCGGTTCACTTGGGGACGCCGGCTCAGCCTGATCCGGCCGTGGCTTGTCAATGACAGGCGATTGCAGAGGCGGCTGCTGCATGTCGTCCACGACGGCGCTGCGGACCCCGGCGCCGGGTTTGTTGGAGGAGCCGACCGCGCGGACGTGCCAGAGGCCGACGGCGGCGGCGAGGGCGGCGACGAGCCAGGCGCAGAGCGAGCCAATGGTGGTGGCCGCGGCGGGGAGGGAGTAGAGGCGGAGGGCGATGGCCTCCGCCGGCACCATGTCAAGGAGCTCCATTCGCGGGTGGTGGTGGTGGTGGTGATGGTGAGGTTCTGGCGGTTGTTCGAGATAGGAGGTGGGTTTGGTGGTGGTGCGATGAGGAGGGTGGGCTTGGGTGAGGAAGTGTATATATAGGTGGCGGAGTGGAAATGAAGACATTGAGCTGCCTGGAATTATTGCAGGTTTTTAGTTTTGGTGGTGGGGTGTCATTTCTAGTTTGGTACGAGCTTGATTAGAATTTATAATCAAGTGGGATTATAGAAGTGAATTGGCGGATGCAATAGGAGAGTCATATTGCGAAAGGACCTTAGGTTAGCTAAGGCGAGTGCTTCAACACACACGAAAGAAAATTGCATAGATATTAAAGCACATGTATCTACCAGTATGTTTCCATAGAACAATTGCTTGTATAAATATAAAAGCACATGTATCTGCCGATATGTTACCACAGAACAATTACATATGACTCCTAAGTTATTCTTGAAAAGGTTGAGGTTTGTGTACTTGTAAAAGAGAAATCCTTTAATCAGTAAAAATAAAACAAGAGAGGTGTGTACTTGTAAAAGAGAAGGCTTCAGGTAATTAGCTGTTAAACGTAACAGTTCGGGCAAAGATCCTACAGGAATGGCATCAGTAGGGATCTAAAGGGAGATGCTCGGAATCGAGCTTGGGAGATGCTAATTGCTAAGTAAGATTCCATTTTTTTTCTCCAGTTGGGAAAAAATTTAGGACGCCAGCTTGAGAGCGTCGTTCTCAGCTCGTGGTCGGCATGGGGACACGTGGATGGCTCTAATTTTCGGATCTCGTGGGCCTGAGATCTACTTCGTGGTCTCTGTGGGCTAGATATACATCTCCTTCGAGATTCATATCTCGATGTGTGGCATTTGTGCACGGAGCTTTGGGAGATTGTGTTTGTTTTCAGTAAATCACACCAAGGATTGTCAATTCGTCCTACGGCCAAACCTCATTTTAAATTTGTCAAGCCCTTAGAGTCATTTGATTAGCTCGTTTATGAAACAACCTAGAAATTTCGGGTTTTCAAAATTTTTGAATTTTTTTGGTTTGAATTTGAAAACCTTCCCAATTCGAAAAGGGATAATTGATGTTTTGCCATTAAGTTTATGTGCAATTGCCAGAATGGCATTTAATGTCTCAATGACATCTGGGTCCGACCTAGATGTCATTGAGACATCAGATGGCATTCTGGCAATTGGGCATAAAGTGGTGTGGCAAATATGCCAATCCCCCATTCAAAAATCCATCTCCTCTTTCCGCTTTCCTTTTCGGGCGTTTCCGTCTTCTCCACCGGGAGGCGTCTTCCTCCCCGTGCGCCTTCTCCCTTTCTTCCTCTCGGTCGTCACCTTCCCGGCGCCATCACCGTCGACGCTGCCTCCATCAACCACCACCTCGTCGGGCCACCTCACCTCGCCTTGAATGCGGCGCACATCTCCACCTCTACCTCCATCGCCACCTTGCTCACCCCAGCGCCGCCCACGACCGCCCAATCGCGCGTGACCAACCAAGTCACGCCGGCCGCACCGCCTTTCTGCTCCCCACCGCCTTCACCCCAACTATAAAAGCCACCCTCCAGCTCGCCATCTTCCTCACCTCCCACCTCCAGCACCTCCCTGCCCTCCATTCCCTTCGCGTCGGCCAGATTTCAAGATTTCGCCGCCACCTCCCTCTTCCTCTTCAACGATCCGAGGTGAAATTCACTGCCTCCCTTCCGCCCCTCCCCTCCCACTCCCGGCTCAAGCATCACCTCACCGCCGCCCAATTTTTCCCCATTCTCCCCCATCCCAATTTCTGCCGGAGCTCGCCGGCACCGCCCCTCCCCACCGCACCTCCTTCGGCCACCGCCGCCAAGCCGTCACACACCACCCCTAGCTCCACCGCCACCACTAATGAACTCACCTTGGCCCATTGGTGCACCAGCTCCGGTCACCTTGGCCGGAGCATGGCCAGAGCCATCGGAGTGCCGCCGGCCTCCCTCCTCCTCTACTCAGGCGAGCACATGGGCCTTTGGCCGCGCGGCTCAAGCCGCCTGGGAGCTGGGCCATTATGGCCTGGCCATGTGGGCTTTAGCCCATTTGAGTACTGGGCTTGGCCCAATACTGTTCACAATCCGTGAACAGTAAACAAAACAATGTTCATTCATTTCGGCCCTTTCGCTGCTCAATGCACAGCAAATTTCGTTTACTGTTCACCTAAAAACATGAAACACTATTCACCACCCGAAAAATGGTTCAACATTGTTCATTTCAGCTAAAAACAGTAAAAGTCAATTACTATTCATTATTCACCACTTTTTTGCTCGAAACCCTAATTTGACACTTTATACCCGTTTTGATTGTTTCGAGCCCGTGAATCCATTTCTCCACTCTATTCAGTCTAATTAAACACCGAATAAATTCCTACCACTCCACACCACATTTCTTTATGTTTCTTTTTGGATTTATTTTCGTTGCATGTTGTTCCCAGTTCATTCCTTATTGAGTTGGACTTTCTATTCGGTTTATTTTATTTCTTTTCGCGTTAGGTCACGACTTCGACGACCAGACTCCAGAAAACGTCGGACAAGACCAGTATCTAGAAGACTATGTGCAAGGAGGCAAGTCACATTCCTTGATCATTTGGAGCCTATAATTCATACATATTTATTATTACTTTCATTATCGTATTTGTGCCGATTACTTTAAATATTCAAATAACATTTTGAATGCCATGATAAATAGATAAACCATGTTACCCCACATACAAACCCACATAGCACTTGTAAGCCATATTCACATTGACAAGTTTAAAATCCTTTGTAAGCTGTATTCACCTTGACAAGTTTACATAAAATGTTAGCTATATAACTAGCTTTGTCACACAATGTGTTTATAAAATCATCAAAAGAGTATTAGCTATTCGCCAATGGTTTTTTAGGAGAGTTGAGGGTTGTATCCAGAAAGTTGGACAACCCAATAGACTTGTGTTAAAAATGAGTCGAAGGTGAGGCCTGGAGGGTGGACAGCCATGTGTTGGTGTTGGTACATCGCCTCACTGTAAGATAGGTAAGAACAAGAACTTTGTGCCAAGTAATAGACACAGAAATCGCTCAACCACAGGTGTGGTCATTCCTCCTTGGCTTAGTATACTACTTCTTCGATTGAATATCTACAGAATCTAGGATGGGACAGGAGTGGGCCGGTAAGGGACACTCGCTAGTCTACACAACGGTAGGTGCCGTCAGTACCGGGGTGTAAGTTCTACTGTTGGTCGGTGGTCTCCCGATGGCTGTATGGTTCATAGACCTACTGGGTAGAGACTAAAAATGTTGAACAGTGAAAAAGGCTTTGTTATCTTAGCTCAGTCGCACGCTAACGGGTTACGTGTCTATGTTCTGACAGTATGAGTTTGAGATATCTTATGGGTAAAGTTGGGCAACTCTGCAGAGTATATAATTAAATGTATTCGAATACGTCGTGCTTCCGGTTAATGAGCTACTTTACCCACAAGATTCCGAGTAATTCCACCGTGTGACGTGCATATGTTAGGGCCGTACATCTTACGCTCGATCCGTGCTCGTGCCGTCGTGCGCTGGGGTCGGGCTATCCGCTGATCGGTCCTGAAATGGCGGTTGCACGCGCGCGTTGTACGTACTACGCAATAACATCGATCCTCGTCCGTGCGAGCGCCACCTTGTTGTGTCACTGTATAGTCAGTTTCTCGCCGAAACTGGTACTCCTCCTAAAGGGTAAGTCTCCATTCTATTTTTTTAACGATTATTCGACGTATCGCTACTTGTTGAGAGATGCCTGACCGTGCGTGCCTGCATATACCGTCTAGCAGGTAGGTTTAGGGATTGTTTGGTTGGTGCCCTGGATTCCATGCTTGGGAAAAAGTGATGCCTGAAGGTAGCCTAGAAAGTAGATAATTTTTGCCTAGGCAGGCAAACCTGCAGATGAGTTGTTTGGTTGGAAGCCCGTGCCTGGAATTGGTGGATGAAAAATAGACCGTTGGATTGAAGCAGTGAACAGCGGATGAAGCAGCTAGGCCTCCCTGGCTCCCAGCGCCTGCTTTCTTGCGCTGCTCCCAGCAAAGAAGCACACACCCAACCAAAGAAGACTCAGAGTTGTCTGCCAAAGGGCCGCCACCGTGGAGCAAGCAAGCAGGACCTTAGTGTTGTCCTAGCGTTTCTTGAGGCATCAACATCTCCCGTCTGACTCCCTGAGCATCTATAATGTCAATTTTCAGAATGGGCATTGAATGGAAGCTAGGTTGAAGGTTCTCCAGGCATTTCTCATCAGATATCCGCTCTAATCATGACATGACTGTTGGAATTGGACACATGTGTAAAGACTCATTCATTCTAAAATTTCAAAACATGCAATTTTTTAGAATACCAGTGTGGTCGAAACTCAGTGGTCAAAACACAGTGGTCGAAACTGAGTGGTCGAAACCATAAAACTAGTGTGGTCGATACTTAGTGGTCGAAGCCATAGACCAGTATAGTCGAAAGCCTAGACCAGTATGGTCGAAATAATCTAGTCGAAGCCATAGACCATTGTGGTCGAAGGCATAGACCAGTATGGTCGGAATCATCTGGTCTGATCCTTAAACCAGTGTGGTTGTAATACACTAGTCGAAACTGTAGACCAGTGGTCGAAGCTTTAGACTAGGGTACAATCAGGATCAATAAACACTGCTTAATGACCATTAATTGACTTTGAATTAGAGGTTACCAGTGACTTATTATGACAGTTACTAGAGAGCAATTGTCTCGATCATAAATAAGATCTAGAGACGTCCAGCCAAAAGGATCGATTCATTCCATTTTCATCTTCCTCTCTAATCAACTGTGTTGAGGAATTGATATGTCGAATCAAGCCGTCCCTTCTCCTCGGTGTTCACCAGGAAGGAGGGTGAGCAGATATTTCCGAACCATTGTCGTAGAGTTTTCCTGCACGGGGCAACAATAAGGTTTCTGGGCAGCGCATCTGCGCGACCGCTCTCTGTGCTGCATCATCTACGATCTGCACTGCTTCGATCACTGCTTTGAGTCTACGCTGCTTCCTGATCATCATCGAACCCAACTGTAAGTTGGTTGTAAGACAGCTCTATTTGTCGTACGACCAGTTTTCTGTTCGTTCAACCAGTTTTTCCTGTTGTAATCTTATTGTTGAGTATGTGTAGAAGCGCAATGAGTTGCATGCTGTTAGTATCGTTTTATGCACCTCTAGTTATTTGTGATCTTTGCCTCATAATCAAATCTGGATTTAAAAAGTTGTCCATTTTTCCAACAATCCAGAAATATTATCGTGGACCTTTTTGTGTTTTAGCAATGCTGGTGCTTCTGATGCTATGAAACCTGAGAGGCTTTCTGGTCAGAACTTTCGTAGATGGTAGACAAGGGTCAAGTTTTGGCTCATGTCTTTGGGGCTGTGGTGGGTGATCCATACACAATATCCAATTACGAGTAAACAGACCAAGCAGTTTGACACAGATAACAACACAACCCTTTGATACATACTGACCATACTAGCCAATCAGCTCTATGATGTGTACATGGACTTCAAGTCTGTCACAGAGTTGTGGGATGCACTCGAGCACAAATATGCCAAAGCTGAGGCTGGTTGGTGGCTCTATATGTGTGAGCAATTCTTCGACTACAGCATGGACGATGCTAAGTCGATAGTTGCACAGTCTCATGAGCTACAGTTACTGGTCGGAGAGATTGCACATCTGGTTTGTGTTTTGCCTCCTGAGTTTGTGGCTGCGGGTATTGTTGCCAAACTTCTTGCTTCATGACAGGGTTTTTCCACTGGCTTAAAGTAGAAGAGGGAAGAGATATCTATTAAGGATCTCATTGCTGCCCTTGATGTGGACGAAAAGGCAAGAGCAAAAGATGCACCAATCACTTCCAGTCAAAACAATCAGGTCAATGCAAATGTCATAGAGAAAAGATATGGCAAGAATAACAAAGGCTTTAAACCAAAAAAGACAACTAGCTTTAAGAGAAAAAAACTGAGAAGAAGGATATGAGGAATATCACCTGCTTTGTGTGTGGGAAAAACGGTCATATGGCGAAAGACTGTCATTTCTGCCAGAGCAATGATGGTGTACAGCCAAAGAAAAAGGCTGTCAACATGATCATAAGCGAGGCCTCAACAGGAGGGTATGATAATCCACATGTTGTATTTTCAGCATGTCAATCCACTGATTGGTGGGTTGATACTAGAGCTAATATTCACGTATGTTCTGATATTTCCTTGTTTTCTTCTTATCAGGCAGTCGGGGCTTCCTCCGTCTTAATGGGGAACGGCTCGCATGCTTCTATTCTTGGTGTTGACATGGTAGATCGAGGCTTACTTCAAGGAAGGATGTCCACTTGAAAAACGTGCAGCATGCGTCACCATAAACAAGAATCTTGTTAGCAGTTCCCTCCTATGCAGGGATAGGTATAAGCTAGTATTTGAATCAAATAAAATTGTGTTGTCTAAGTTTGATAACTTTGTTGGTAAAGGCTATGAGAGCGGAGGCTTGTTCCGTATAAGTACTTTAGAGTATTATAATCTGAATGTTGCAACTGGTTCGAATAATTGTGATGTCAATATATGATATTCTCGTTTTTGTCATATTGGTTTTGATAGTATTGCTAGAATGTCCAGATTAGATTTAATTCCAAAATATGAAATTGTCAAAGGATCAAAGTGCTAAACTTGTGTGCAAGCAAAACAACCTCGAAGACCCTTTAAGGGATTACAGGAGGAAAAGAACTTGACACCTTTAGATCTTGTACATTCTGACTTGTGTGAGATGAATGGATTGTTGACAAAAGGAGGCAAAAGATATTTTCTAACTTTTATTGATGATGCATCACGATATTGTTATGTGTATCTACTGAAAACAAAAGATGAAGCTTTAAATTACTTTAAAATTTATAAGACCGGGGTTGAGAACCAATTAGAAAAGAAAACTAAAAGACTAAGGTCTGATCATGGAGGAGAGTATATCTCTCATGTATTCTCCCAATTTTGTGCTGAACATGGAATAGTCCATGAAGTTACACCACCATACTCACCTCAATCAAATGAGGTGGTTGAGAGGACAAACCAGACACTAACAGACTTGGTGAATGCCATGTTGGAGAGTGCCAGTATACCTAAGATATGGTGGGGGAAGCTGTTTTGACAACAACTTTCGTTCTAAACAGAGTAATCACTAAAAGTTGTGAGATTACTCCGTATAAGGGATGGAAGGGGAGAAAACCCAATGTTAATTTTCTGCGAACTTGGGGGTGTTTGGCAAAAGTCAATATACCATTGCAGAAAAAAGAGAAAGTTTGGACCTAAAACAGTCGATTGTGTCTTGCTGAGATATGCTCATGACAGCATGGCCTATAGATTTTTAGTAGTAAAATCAGAAACTCCCGAGATTATTGTTAACACAATAATGGAGTCCAGAGATGCTTCATTTTTTTAGGACATTTATCTTATGAGAACTGCAGGCAGTACTTCTCGAACTGAGGATAATCAAACTATGAATAATAGTAATTTTGAACCTACCACCATCTCTGAACCAATGAGTGTTGTACCAACAGTTTGTGATTTTCCTGAGGAAGATAACAATTTAGTCAAAGAGGCTCCTCGCAGAAGCAAGCGACAAAGGGTTGAGAAAACCTTTGGCGAAGACTTTATTGTATATCTCATGGATGATGTGCCAAGCACTCTTTCAGAGGCTTATGCATTACTTGATGCTGAGTATTGGAAAGAGGCAGCCCATAGCAAGATGGATTCCATCATGGCTAATGGGACTTGGGGGGTCATTGAACGTCCTATCTGGTGTAAACCTGTTAGATGCAAGTGGATCTTTAAAAAGAAAATGAGGCCTGACGGTACTATTGATAAGTACAAGGCAAGACTTGTGGCCAAGGGTTGTACCCAGAAAGAAGGTGATGATTATTTTGATACTTACTCTCATGTTGCCAGATTGACCACCATTCATATGCTTATTGCATTAGCTTCTTCCCATAGTTTACACATTCATCAAATGGATGTGAAGACAACTTTTCTTAATGGAGAGTTAGAGGAAGAAATCTATATGGAGCAACCAGATTGTTTTGTGATTTCTGGACAGGAAAATAAGGTATGCAAATTAATCAAATCCTTGTATGGCCTAAAGCAAGCACCTAAACAATGGCACGAGAAGTTTGATAAAACTCTAACTTCTGTTGGTTTTTCTATGAATGAGACAGATAAGTGTGTATTATCGTTATGGTGGGGGTCAAGGAGTGATTTTGTGTCTGTATATCGATGACATACTTATATTTGGGACAAACACTTTTGTTATTGACGAGGTCAAATCTTTCTTATCTAGATGCTTTGATATGAAAGACCTAGAAGAGGCAGATGTTATTCTGAACATCAAATTGATCAAAAATGAGGATGAGATCACCTTGAACCAATCCCATTATGCTGAAAAAACCTTGAGCTAGTTCGGTTTTGATAACTGCAAGATTTCTCCGACTCCTTATGATGCTAGTGTTAAGCTTAGAAAAAGATCAATTGAGATATTCAAAAATTATTGGGTCCCTTATATATCTATCAGGTGCCACAAGACCAGACATATCATTTGCTGTGAGCAAATTAAGTCGGTTTACTTCTAACCCAGAAGATGATCACTGAGAGGCACTTGAGAGAGTGTTGCGCTACTTGAGAGGCACAACCTCATAAGGATTTCACTATACTGGGTATCCATCTGTATTAGAAGGATATAGTGATTCAAATTGGATATCTGATGCAGATGAGATCAAAGCTACAAGTGGGTATGTGCTTACCCTTGCAGGTGTTGTAGTTTCATGGAGGTTGTGTAAACAGACCATATTGACGAGGTCAACCATGGAAGTAGAACTTGTAGCACTAGACACAGCTACTATTGTGGCTGAATGGCTTAGAGAGCTTCTGTTGGACTTACCACTGGTTGAGAAACCAATACCAGCAATCCTAATGTACCGTGATAATCAAATAGTGTTGATTAAGGTTATAAGTACTAAGGATAACATAAAGTCCTATAGACATGTGAAGCGTATGCTTAAATCTATTAGAAAACTGAGGAACTCCGGAGTAATTACTGTGAATTATATTCGCACTTAGAAAAATCTGGCAAACCCTTTCACAAAGGGGCTAGCACGGAAGGCGATTTCTGTTGCATCTATGGACATGGGAATGAGGGCCATTGGAGTTACAACTCAACAGTAACCCATACTTTTTTGATCGGAGATCCCGTGACTTAGGCAATGGGAAAAACAAATTGATGTTTGAACAAGAAAGCACATTTTAATAAAATATGTACATGTGTCTTAATAGACAAAGTACTCTCAACTGTATGGAAGAGGATGGCTTAAAGCCTTAATGTATTTTAGTGTCCAATGAGGGGAAAAAAGTATTAGCCTATAGGATACCTAGAATGAATACACCTACTTGAGCTTAACTGAGGTCGCAGTTCACGAGAATAAGGGTATTCTCTAGAAAGCTCATGAGCAAATAAGGGAGCATGACCAAATTAAAGGTTCGATTAGGCTTGGTTCTTTGACAGCCTAGTAACAGTTGAAATTTCAAGTGAAATTTAATCACGAAAGACTATGAATTCAAGACATAGTCCATTCATTAGTTGTGATAAGATGAATCTTATTATTCTAGGTGCAAGTTCAACTCGTACGGGACTTACACTAAAAGACTAGAATATCAACAACTCTTCAGCACAGTATTCTTTATCATTCCTTTTTGCTGCTTGCTTTGGAATTGGTGGGGGATTGTTGGAATTGGGCACATATGTGTAAAGACCCATTCATTCCTAAAATTCCAAAGCATGCAATTTCTTAGACCAGTGTGGTCGAAACTGAGTAGTCGAAACACAGTGGTCGAAATTGAGTGGTTGAAACACAGTGGTCGAAACCATAAGACCAGTGCGGTCGATACTCAGTGGTCGAAGCCATAGACCAGTATGGTCAAAGGCCTAGACCAGTATGGTCGAAATATTCTAATCGAAGCCATAGACCATTGTTGTCGAAACCATAGACCATTATGGTCGAAATCATCTGGTCGGATCCTTAGACCAGTGTATGTGGTCGTAATACACTAGTCAAAGCTGTAGACCAGTGGTCGAAGGTTTAGGCTAGGGTACAATCAGGATCAATAAATACTGCTTAATGACCATTAATTGGCTTTAAATTAACTGTTACCAGTAGTTTATTATGACAGTTACTAGAGAGTAATTGTTTCGAACATAAATAAGATCTGGAGACGTCCAGCCAAAATGATCGATTCATTCCATTTTCATCTTCCTCTCTAGTCAACTATGCTGAGGAATTGAGCTGTCGAATCAAGACGTCCCTTCTCCTCGACGTGCACCGAGAAGGAGGGTGAGCGGATATCTCTGAACTATTGTCGCAGAGTTTTCCTGCACAGGGCGGCAATAAGGTTTTTGGGTAGCGTATCTGCGCGATCGCTCTCTATGCTGCATCATCTACGATCTACACTGCTTCGAGTCTGCGCTACTTTCTAATCATCATCGAACCCAACTGTAAGTTGGTCGTAAGACCACTCTATTTGTCGTATGACCATTTTTCTGTTCGTTCGATCATTTTTTCTTGCTGTAATCTTATTATTGAGTATGTATAGAAGTGCAATGAGTTTTTTTGCTGTTAATATCGTTTTAATTTATAATCTTTATTTTATAATCAAATCTGGATTTAAAAAGTTATTCACTTTTCTGACAAACCGAGCCATTTTCAGCACTGACATTGATCGGGAGGCTGCCTAACGGATACGTACGTGCATGGCAACAACGACGCGCAACTGCTTTTTCTGCCAGTCTTGCTGGATGATGTGTACACCATGCATGACCAATATGCTGTGATGAATACATGTCAAAGCCAAAGGGCCTCCGGCCCGGAAACAGCTCATCATCATCTGTACCTACCTACTTGGAACTTGGAACGTTTGAAACATGCAAAGCTCGTTAATTGGTGGTGGTGTGATTCATATGATGAGCGGGGCCTGCAGGTGAAAGCTGCAGGAAAATTTCTGAAATTAGGAAGGGTTAGAGCATGCATAATAAGCTTATGGTAGTTATTGTTACGTAGGATTTTTGCTGACGTGGATAAAAGAGAATGAAGAGAGAGAAAGATGATATCTATAATTTCAGAATGATTATAGATAAAAACAAGAAAAGATTAAAAGATTGTGTGTTCTATAAAGACAACTAAAAAGACAAAGTAGCCCATCTGCATCTATCAGTATTTATGGTATCTTTAGTCACGATTACTTGGTGATATAGAGAGTTGCTATAGGTGTAGTGTTTAGAGCCAATGCGACAATGCTGGCTCTTGAGCCCAAGAAGGGGCTGGCCCGATTTGAAATGCAGAGCAATTGCAGTTGGGCTTCTCCGTCCCGTCGATGTCTCATCCAGCGACGCCAAGTACAATGCCGGCAGCCCTCGCCAGTCGCTGCGGCCTGTCCCCCAGGCCGCAGCACGCCATATCCCCCGCCACGGCGTGCACGAGGCCGACGAACGGTCGCCTGCCTTTCTAGCAGGCAGGTGCTGGCCGTGCAGGTGCAGAGGAAGCTGTGCTGGCGATGCGGCGCGGGACGATGACGCCCGCAGGCACTGCCCGGGTTTCTGATCGGCATGATGTCTCGTTCAAGTCCAGCCGTTCAGGGAGCCAGATGGGTACTCTCGGGCTAGGAGCCGAGCAAAGAAGCGGCCCATACATCAACTCGGCCGAAGAACGTCCGAGATCCAATTTTCAATTGGGCCGGGTCGTGATTACGGATGACGTCCGCCAACCTATTTTTGTTGGGCCAGGACGTGAGCGCAGATGATGTCCACCATCCTATTTTTCGATAGGTTGGGCCGTGATCTAGGGGGCGCGGTTCGTGGGCGATGGACCTCCCAGGAAGCCATACAAGGTTGCCCAGGCTCTGCTCTCTCTAGGTTCCCCTTAGGCCATACCATGCACACAAATTAACAACCAAATGCAGTGCTAGTGCTAATGCATGTAAGAACAAGAATTAAAGAAGCTAGTTACGTACCATGAATCTTCGGATATATGTATATATATATATAAATAATCTTGATCATGTTCTGTCTTCTTCACTTGCCCTATTAAACGGGCATAGTAGGCCTCTGGAGGGATCTAGCAGAGTTCTGGACGGGGTTCCTCCTCCACTTGGCAGCATCTACCAGTGCAGCCAAGCATAGGAGGCAACTTGTCGGAAATGGGGAGCTCATAACACACCTGTGGGCTTTGCTGTCTCATGCCGGGTTTCTTGGGAGGACCAGACACGGCCAGACTCAGACGACTTCGTCGACGATGACTACTAGCACAGGTGATGAATTCGCTGTGCTCAATCCTTGCTCTGCCTACATGTTGTTCGGTCAATTTGGCTGCTGTGTTTCTGCAAAGGAGAGAGATTTGCTTCTACTCTACTATGCACAGCTATTTAAATTGTAACGTTTTATGTTTAGTTTGGCACAGCTGCAGTGCACTAAATTGTGTTAAGCTAAAACTCAAGTGTGAAATAAAGAGCTTTTGTTGTCTATCTAGAGAAAAATAAACTAATCTACCACACTACAGAAAATAGAATACAAATAGTTTTGTTTAACCATCTTAGTTTGACAAGTACGCACCCCCAGCCCCATGAAACCTAGCCGTCCAGGTTTTGTTATGTATCAATGAGACTGTGAAGGTACGTTTAAAAATTAAGTAAGTATATTTTAACTAAGGACAAGAGACATGTACCATAAACAAACACCAACAGTGTTTACTATGCTTGAACTGACAATAACACATAGCAATGAGCTAATCCAGCCAGCACTGTGTGGAAGTTGTAGGATTTCGGGGTATTATTGTGTGCCTCCTGGGATCTCCATATCTTTTATTTATAGTGCTAAATACTACAGACTGACTTGTACACGATTTGGATTCTTACCTAAACTCTAGAATCTTACCTAATCTTTAATATCTCCACACAGTGGATTTGGACTCTTACCAAACTCTAGAATCTTACCTAATCTTTAATATCTTCAACACTTCCTCTTAAGATGGGCATGAGATAACAATCATGACTATCTTGTTACACAATGCAATATTATTACTAGAATATAGTAAAACCTACCATCCATCGACTTCATAACCAATACCATAAAAAAAAAAGTTGTTAACCACCAATACTACCAGGGACGTCACCAAATCCATCTCCACCATCTACTAGCTGCCCGACCTCAGCCTCATCTTCCTCTACCCTCATGTCCCCAGCCACCCCCGGCCTCCACCACTCCCACATGCCCCTTGTCTCGGCCTCCGCTACCTCTACCCTTGTCACAGACCATTACGCCTGACACTAGTCCCAATCCTCCTGGACATCTCCAACAACACTATCTTCGGCACCCATACCAACACAATCGACCGACATAACCTCCATTGGAGCTACCACCAGCTCCTACTTCGTTCTCACCATCATCGAGCTCATCACCATCATTAGCTCAACCACCAAAGTCACCGCCTTAATAGTCATCTCCCCCTATCTTCCACTCCTTTCATCGTATTATCACCACCTAAACTTCCTCCACCACCATCAACATAGCAGTTGGACCTCTCAGCAAACACACCATCATCTCTTTCCTTTCCCCAAACACAACACGTGCAGTCACACCAGATCCTCAGACCACACCAGATCACCTGACCACACCAAATCCTTTCACACCAAATCAGATCCTCCACACCGGATCTGGATCCCCATCGATAGCTCTTCAAGCACAGCAAACTACAAACCTCGGCAAACCTTCGTCCTCTTCCTCCCGATCCCGAGCGCCTTCTCTCCCTTGACCTCTTGTTCTTATTTTCCTCTCGAGCCCCCTTCTCCCTCCTGCTTCTCCCCGAGCTCCATGCCTCCTGCCTCCTCAAGCCACCCTCCTTCCTCCTCAAGCCGCCTCCGGCCTTCTCTCCTCCTCTTCCCTCAGCTTCCTCGCGCGCGACCTGCAATGCACCGCATCGCCTCCTCACCTTCCTCCACCGGAGCTCCTCTCCGGCTCCTGGTCACCTGCTGCCTCCATCACAGCTCCTGACCCTTCCTTCTCCTCCGAAAGCTCCTCCTACCGAGAGCACCACATCCAAGCGCCACGCTCCTCCCCCAAACTTCTTCTCCCCGCAACCTTCTCTTCCTTCCGCAAGCATTAGCACCTCCTCGCCTCCACCTGTGAGATTCATGCGCCGCCGCCTCCGCACATAGCTCCTCCGCCGACACGGCCTTCTCCACTACCGGATCCCCCGATCTGCTTCTCCTCGCCGGCCCCCAAGCGCCTTTATCTTCTCTCCTCCTCATGTCAGCTCGGCTCCCTACCTCCACTGCCGGCCCGAGCGCCCCTGATCTCGCGCGCACATGCGCTTTCTTCTACCCTCCTCCACCTCCGACTGTCGGATCCCACTATCTCCGATCGGATCCCGCCAGATCCCGCCGACTCTAGCCGGATTCCGCCGACTCCTGCCTCCTCAAGAATTTCCCCAACCACGGGTTCCTCCCCCGAGGGACATGCAACCCGGCCGGCCGTCGGTTCGCTCCCGTGCGACATGAACATGAGGACCATGCACAATAGACAAATGATGGCTTCATGGATTGGCGGCATGGTTCCGAGGTAAGGGTTTTTCTTGGCTTAGGGTTTTGGGTTGGCTCTGATACCATGTAGGATTTTGGGGAATTATTGTGTCCCTTGGGATCCTCACATCGTAGACGATTTGGACTCTTATGTAAACTCTAGAATCTCACTTAATCTTTAATATCTCCAACATAAGTTAAATGGATAGCCTCAGTCAGATGACAAATCTTGTCATGGAAGCTCAGGTTCAATGATTTGGATTTCGACGCAATGGAAGCATGTATAGAACTTAGAATTTGTTTGCTGTTGTTTCTGCTCATGGCCATTGGCCAAGTATGCGTTGTCTTCCCTTTGAACCCTTAATTTGTTGTTCTCTGGAGGCTGTTGTGAAATCTGTTTTTGCTCTACTTTGATTGTTATTGTCTTCTACCCTCCCATCAATTGTGAACGTCGTTTCTGCTTTACTTTGATTGTTTGTGCTCTACTTTGATTGTTAACTAGATACATTTGCGCGCCTTGGCGCGCTCGCAACATGCAGGAGCGAAAAAGTGGCGACAGAGAATGGAATTAGGATACAGACGAAGAATGGAAATAGGATACCGATAGACTGTAATCACGAGTGACTAATTCCAAGATCCGAAAGAGAGACGTATAGCTAGATTGCTAGGTACGATGTAGACAAAACAAGAGGGAGTATGTTATGACATTGTGTATTAGATGGGTAGATAATTGTCTTGGGAAAGACAAAACTGTGATGCTTTGTTGTACCTCGGATTGAGAGGTACCTCATCATCTAAACCAAAAGTTGGCAACCTGGCATAGGTTACTTAAAGCACACACAGAGTGCCATTTCATATACAACATATGCAATGAAATAAGGTATAACTATGTGGTAATGAATAATAAATGATGGACACAAAAGAAAGATGAGCAGAACCCTGCAGATGCTTAACAAAATGACCAGCTAAGATCACACCTTAAACATTGAGTAAATATGAAATTAAGATAATATTTGACTGAGCATTGGACAAGATAATTTCTGCACGCCTCAAAAGGTGTTAATGAAAGTAAACCAAGAATAGCTGTAGTGAAATGATAATTAGGCCATGTACCTGCATGCAGCAAGTGAAAGAAGACATGTAATTACCACATACCTGCATGCAGCAAGTGAAAGAAGACATGTAATTACCATATTTGGGTAAGTGCACAACTTCGCAGAAAAGCACATCATGATATCTACCCTAACTATCAATGAGGATTGACCAATAACAAACACCGTATGTTCAAAGTTGCAAAAACAATATATCAAAATCTGTCATAATGTGTTGTATGACCAACTGGAATGCGTATCTGCGATGACCCTCAACCACTGACCTACCAATCGAAAGGAGATCCCACTGATGTACCAATCTATAGGAGTTTTCCACTGATGTTTGTGTCTGCACTAACTTTAGGCCACAAAAATTCTTCAGTAGTATGCAAGGAGGAAGATATTTCCAAATTCACAGCATTATCATAGCTCGACAAGTTCGTTTCATCTTCATCCTTCTTGAATCGTACTCGGATACATGGAGTAATTGTTGAGTGCCTAGTAGGGATATCAGAAATATTGCTCTTTGGCTTGAAATTGTGTCTCATTATCACCGAAAGTCACAAGAGAAGAGCATTCGTAGCTTCCTACTAATAGTGTCAAGAGCATATCACCCCAACCTTGCTCCATTCTTGAGAAAGATATTCGAGCAAATGATCAAACCTTTTCAAAGACGGCCAAAAGATGGTCAGTATCGTGATCTTTCAGATTTTCCTCCACCTGGAGGTACTTGCCATTAGAGAGCTAATTTGACAAAGATTTGACCAAACCACTCTCAAGGAATTCAAAGGTCATCATTGTTTCTACCCCATGAAGCTCTATTATTACCTCACTTCGAATGTTAGTCAAGTGTTCTTCATTTTGGAGATTGTCTTGGTTTAATGACTTATCTACAAATTCATTGAGAATCGCACAACAAGTTTTGAGTTTTCGCAAAATGTCTCATTAACCCCATCGCAGA
The DNA here is from genome assembly GCA_036346405.1 of Phyllostachys edulis. Lineage (NCBI taxonomy): Eukaryota > Viridiplantae > Streptophyta > Magnoliopsida > Poales > Poaceae > Phyllostachys > Phyllostachys edulis. The sequence goes on from CM070561.1 coordinate 41,156,948, forward strand.
ACTCACCGCTTCGGCGATAAAGTAGGTTGTCTTCACATTCCTTGCAAAAGTAAAAGGTTGCCCTTCCCAATCCTACAAGTCCTTTTTGCAGACTTCAGATCCGAGGGAATCAAATGCATAGCGTAAACATGTAGGTTTATTTCTCATGACAGGCTGATTCTCTGATTGTTCAGTGTCATCAGAGACATGAGGACTGGATTCCTCTTGCATAAGAAGAGTCTCGATCGTGTAGACTACACCTTTGTTGATAAAAGATCCCAGGTAAGCATCGGGAAGCTTTTGCATGAGAATCTCGATGATCTTTAGTGATAAGATTAGAACATGATGATCCTTCCGAGACAATAAACCAGCCAAGAAGCTGCCACATAGACAAAAAAAATATATAACTCATTTAGAATCAGCAATTTTAGCACAACTTATATGCAAATGTTATCTTGCCTATGACTGTCATACAAGAAATGCATTGTCTCTTTTGCATGCCATTTTTACCTTGATATGTTTGTTTCCTTGAGCAACCCTTGAAGCATTTCAACTTTACTGAAGTAACGTATGTTATTTACAATTGAAGCACAGCCATAGCAAATGTATGAATTTGCCCTAGAGCTGACTGCCTGCACAAAACAACATACTCAATTCCATATTTTAGAGCGCAAGCATTGTTATGAGCTGTTAGTTTGTTATTATCAACAGACCTTGATCAAGATAAGAAGAATATCCCTAGAGAACTGACACAAAAACCTTGGTTCATCCACAATTTTTTTTTCTTTCGTAGGTACCATATGGGTGTCTTCAATATCTCTTGCCACTGAAGGAATAAGCTAGTTTGCTAATTTCAGAGCTTCGTTAACCTAATATAATCAGTTAATTACCATTAAATTATCAAATCATGATGTCTGGATGACAATTAGAGTGTGCACTCTAAGAATGCCTCTTTGTACTGAGTATTGACTAAAAATTTACTTTAGACTTAACAAATGACACTAAACGCAGACTTACAGCTAACCATATCATCAAGTTCCGCACGATTTTGCCACACAGAAGTAAAAATAAGGCATGAATAAGAAACCCAAACTACACATACGATGATATAACCATAGGAACTTACCAAATTTGCAAAGAAATCACTGTAACTATTAACCAATTTCGAAGACATGTGAGTTTTTGCACAGTTTATAAGGGAATCATTTCCAAGCTTCTCAACCTAAAAGTGTAGATAAATACTCATGTCAGCATGGCAATAAGCATGGAATGGAACATCACTCTGTTGTTGTTTGACTCATGTCAGCATGTCAATAAGCATGGAATGTAACATCACTCTGTTGTTGTTTGTCCATAAGAAAGTATTCTCTTACCTTGACAGCCAACTTTTCTTCAACATACTTGCAAGCTTCACGCATCGCAATCCAGAAAAGTAAAATAATAATAATCAAAGATGCAGTGGATCATGAGTTTGCTGCCGAAATTATCATTTCAAATTGAAATGCTACTCCAGCTGAAATATAAATTACAGGATCACCCTGTAGCAACTAATAATAGAGGTCGGACGGATTTTATTTCTCACAAGATCGTCGCCTCTCTGGTAAAAAGGAACATAACTTCGTAAATATGAGTGCAAGATGGTAGGAGAATTCATAAGCAAGAAAAAAAATCCATTCCATTACCTTAAGCAACATTGCAGCTATTATGACAGCAGATGCTGCTTCATCTCCTACCTCCCGGCCTTGCAAATCTATTTCTTTCCCGTAGAGAAGGAAAAGGCAGTGTAGCGAGCGGACGCTGGAGTTGGGGGAGGCCAAATCCACGAGAAGGGAGACCGGAGGGGAGAAAGGTATGCCCGGGAACTCACCGGTGCCAAGGATTCCACCGAGAGGTAAGGAGGAAGCTCACCATGGACCCGGGAGACCAGCCACACAAGCACCGCCACCACTTCTGTGCCTGTTCCATCACGCACACCACCGTCTCCCGTCCACCACGGAAGTGCTGCCACCCGATGTCGCCCCGCCCCGTCCACCCTGAGCAACGCTGCCGCCGACCGCAGACCGCATCACCTTCGACTGCAAATCGCACCACCGCCGCCGCCTACCTCTCCTCTTCCACCTCCACCCTTGTTGTCTGTCGGCCACCTCCATAGTCTCTTGTCCTCCTTCGCGCCTCTACCTCCCCTCTCCACGCCAACGGCGTAGATCCATGGAGAAACACCCCCACCCCCCCAAATGGCGAAATGGAGGGGAGGAGTACCGCAAGAATGAACGACGATGCGGCGGGTTCCGAAGAAAAGGATGGACCTTGACGTCCGAGGGGAGGCCGAAGTGGGCGGACCTCGCGGAGGTGGGGGAGGTAGTCGTAGCCGTCGTCGGGGAGGCCAAGCTCGGGGAGGGCGTGGAGGAGGAGGGGCCGTCGCCGTCGTCGGCAAAGCCGAGAATAGAGCAGGGTTGCTGTCGAGGCAAAAGAACCGAAGACCGAGCGGCGGAGAGGATAAAGCAACTAAGCAACGCAGCTCCGAAGGCTACGGTCCCCGACGCGGGCACGTGCCGAGCCGAGGGAGCAACGTGGCAACCGAACACCAGCCGGACCGTGCACGTGGCAGGCCAGACGAAGGACGGCAGGAAGGATGCTCGTGCCACGGAATCGAACGACGAGAAGGCAATGGCATCCGGATCGGACGGTCTGTGAAAAAAGAACGACGTGTCCCGTCTCTCCTCATCTCCTTTCTGCGCTCTTTTATATAGAGAGATTGTCTTCTACCGCTAAACTTTGAAGGTAGTTTCTTCTCTACTTTGCTTGTTATTGTCTATTTGAACGTTTTTTCTGCTCTACTTTGATTGTTATTGCCTTCTACCGCTGCTGCATCGGGTCGAAGGAAAGGGCTCAGGGTGTGCCAAATATCCGTTAAGTCTTCCGTCTGGGCTCTTAATTTGTTGTTCTCTGGAGGCTGCTGTGAACATTGTTTCTGCTATGCTTTGATTGTTATTGCCTTGTACCCTCCCATCAGTGAAGCTTATGAATTATGGTTGCTGTTTTTGTACTTTGTTTCATCCTGTTGTTGCTCAGCACTGCTTCTCACCTGCCTCTAGCTCCTGCTTTGTTCTCATTGTATCTGTCATGATTGTTGGGAGGCTGGAACTTAATGTGTTGTAAGGATTGTTCTCTATGACATTTCAGGGTTTCTAACATACCAAGTAATGTTCCCCACAGAAAATAAATCAAACCATAACCATCTATAGTTACTATTGGGGTGTGATCCTGATCTTAATATGTTGAACAATTGGCATCGGTGTCGAGGTGTTCGGGAGAAACACTCGATTTAGCGGATTGCTGCTGACCGTCAGGTCGTACCAGTCACCCCCTACCATCAGCCCTTATTCAATTTAACAGCGAACTTTGACTCAAGACTTCTAGTAACACACAGATTGGTATCACAGTATGCACGGGCCAAGAAAAGAAATGTGCCTGGAGCCCTGGAGCCTCTCAGGCAGGTCCGCGTCTTTGAACATGGACCACATGGTGATCTCGACCAGCCACAACGCTGTGACCGCAGACAGCTTCTCGGCGCCAGCCACGACGTGCGACGTGCATCCGAGCGTGGCGATCACGACGGCCTCCATGATTGCACCTTGTCCTCGAGGTTAGACACAGCGCTGAGCCCCAAGCATATGGCAGAGTGCGGAGTAGTAGATGTGCGGGACGGTGGTAGGGCATGTATCGGAGCGCGTCGGCAAGGACCGCCTAGGTGGCGTTGATGAGGAAGGCAGACGGCCCCTATATCTCGGCCGGGACGTTGCACATTGACAGGGTGCAAGTGAAGCAAGCTGGCCCGTCCAGTCCGTTGAGCAAGCCTGAAGAGGGATTCCTCGCCTCCTGGCCCAACCCGCGGAGTAGCAAACATCGTCAGTGCTCAGAAGAAAGCTAATCGCCCGGAATAACATTTTCTGACGGCAATGCATGGATTGTTGTCGAATCAAACTTGTAGCCCAGTACATTTTCTGACCTAGCGATTTGCTCGTTAATTTCAAAGTATGTGAAGTTCTCTTTTAATTTGGTTGGGAGAGACGTAGGTCGGCGACCAAAACAACGAAGCGAGCACTTGATCGCCAAACACAAAACTCTTCGCATTTTGTTTGGACGTGCAACGGAGTTGTTGGACACCACAGGGCACCTTTAACATGATGTTAACGATGCTACCACGAATAGCGCACAAGCAAGACATTGATTTTGGTTGGTGCTAGTTTCGTGACGTACGTGAATTTGTTTTCGCCCTATATATGCCTACTCGGATGCTCCTAAGCTTTTGGCAACGATTTTCCTATATTATTTGATGAACGTGGCTTTATGCCTTTATCGCTTGCTAGGCATCTAGTCACTCCAAACTTTCCATCCGCCTGTCGAGTCACTGATCAGAACATGCATGCCCGTATCTGATAAGCACAATCCACTCTACAAAAGGTTGTGTTTGGCTAAGAGTTAAGAGGTAGATTAGGGACTTAATCTACCAAACATCGGTGAGTCAGATAGGGTAAAGTTAACTGGTCAAAGCATTTTAACCCTTTTTAACTAAGATTTAAATTAACCCATAAAAAAAGTTGAATAAGCTAGCTAGCCCCACCTCTGAATTTTGTATTTCTACTGCGCTATCTCAGTCGACCAACCTAATCTAGCCAAACATCATTTTAGACTAACTAGTTTAGTTAGCGAACGCAAAACTGGGTAAAGCTGGTTACTAATTGGGTTAACATTAGCTATCCTAAATATCTTAACTCCGAACCAAATGTAGTGGTATATTTGACAAGACATATTCACTGCGGAAGCCAATGCACTCATGCAGATACGTGAAGTTCGTTGAGAGCCATCTGACTACTACAAGAGCGAGACGTGTCTGTTAGATCCGATTTTAGCTAGGATGATAATGTTCCTAGTCCTCGCGGACGCTAATGTTGTTACTATTTTTTTTCTCCAAATGAAACAAACAACAAACACTTGTCATATTAACTTAAGTTGGGGCAAAATTCTCGTGCTTACACACCGAAAGAAGGTTTTACACCTAAGAGCATCTTTAGTGTATTGAACCGACGTTGATTCAAAGTCATGCCACATAAGCATTCTAAGAACTGATATTGTTTTTCTCTAATGTATTGAACCGATTCCTATTAATAACTGGGACTCACATTTCATTAAAAAACCATAAAATAATAATATCATCTCTCAATCGCACTCTCTCCTATGTAGTTGTTTAATGCTTATATGAGTTGTTTAATGCTTTGAATCGATTCCTAAGTAGGGTCCGGTTCCATGTTTTTTTTTATTGGAATCGACCCCTCCAATATATTGAATTGATTCAATGTCTTCTCTCTCCTCATTTGAACCGGCTAAAACACAACATTGGAGATGGTCTAACACACCATTAGTTTTTCGATCTAATCATAAATCCATGTGAAAAATCATACATGGCATACGAGAGCAGCATATCATGCTGGAACTAACCTTAAAATAGGATAAACGAGGACCGGAGACTTAGTGCCGGTTTGGTAAAGCCCGTGTGGCAAGGTGGTTTCGTAATCGGATCAAAAAATTTTGAGGGGGCCTAGATGTCCGATTTATCGAAATTGAAATTTTTTACCAATTTCTACCGAAATTTTCAAAAAATTTTGAATTTTTCGGATTTTAAATTTTAAAAAATCAAATTCAAACAAAAATCATCATCTAAGCTAGTTAGCAAGATGTTCATATAGACTATTGATTCAAATGGGCTTGCATTACTACACTCATTCATCAACCGAGCAAAACTCAATCAAATTCAAATTTTTGGATAAAATTCATTCAAACAAGCCAAATTCGAGTTCGGTTTGTATTTGAACCGGACCGCTGGGAGAACCGATTATATCGGCTATCGGTAGGATTATCACGGTTATCCAATCCCTGGTGGCAAGTGCTAGATCAACTTTAGAAGGTGTAGATCGATCTCCAAGCCCTCGGAAAAAGGGGGGAAAGGGATTAAAGGTTCTAGGAGGGTATTAGTGTAAATTAGGTTGATATTTTCGTGAACATTTTGAAATGTGGGCTTTTGGTGTTTGGTATAAGCCATATATATCCAATCGATGGCTAATTACTAAAACTAACGTTCGGTGGAAAGCGCGCCCTGCGATTCTATCCACGTCGTCAGGAATTCGGCGCCCGTTCGATCGCGCGCGCGAGCGTCCGTGGCCGAGAATTCGCCGTCCGGGCGTTCGATGCCCGCTGATTGCTTCGCTCGGCTTCTCTTCATGCCGCTCCAGACGTCCGCGCTAGTTGGTGCGAGTTAACTTTTAGTATTATGAATTCTGGAGAGTTCTCATAAATCCAAGCGAGATATCTGTCGGGGTGATGGCACGCCATTTACCAAAGGCCATCCATCCATCCAAAAGATCTCAAGAAACTAGAGGCTCACACGGATGCAACTCAAGATCCCCGCACGTGTGGGCCCGTTCCATCCACCGAATCCCCGCCGTCCATGACACCGCCCTCCCTCGGCCCGTCGCTCTCCCATTGCCATCCGGGCCCCACGTTGAGCCCACGTGCAGTTGAACAGTCGCGCCACGCGGCGAGAGGCGACTGGGCGTTATAAAGGTGTGCGCTGTTCGGGCTCCCGCTTCCTCCCCACTGTAGTCCCCACACTTCCCTCGCCTCCGGTCCAATCGAATCGAGTCGAGTCGGCACCAGGAATAGCTCAACGAACTGCCTCACGCGCACACGCGAAAGGAGCGGAGGAAACGAGGCGGAGCGAAGGGTATGGGATCGGAGGGCCGGAGCTGGAACGGGGTGGCCACCGGCGGCGGCGGAGGTGGCGGGGAGGGGAAAATGACGACAGCGGTGGCACCGGCGCCGGAGGAGGTGCCCACGTCGGCCGCCGCCGTCGACATCTCGCTGCCGCTCCCCGAGATGACGCCCCACATCATGCAAGTCTCCTGATCCTCCTCTCTCTTCGGATTTGCCTCTGTGCGCGCGAGTGGGGTTTGTTTCGTTCTAATTCGTTCGCGTATCCACGCCACGGTGTTGGAGCATTTGGGAGCGGCGTCTCTAGGACTGGGAGACGGGTCGTGGTGTCTCCGTGTGCGCGTGCTGTGCGCTCGTGAGCCGATGGTGTTTGGGGTAATGCCTCAGAGAGGGCGAGAGGCACGACCGCACGAGTCTCCTTATTAATCGCCAGTTTTCCAAAAAAAAAAATCTAATACGGTGGATTGTTGATGTTTTTTTCCCAGAGGTCTCTGCAAGGATTCGGTGAAAGGGTGGTCGTCTCTGGACAGCTCGTGCTTCTCGATCGAGACTGTGTCCGGTGGCATCACGAACCTATGTGGGTACCAGCTCCTTGCCAGTGGCATATCTTGTTGCGTTGTCCTGATTCCTTCCCCTTTCACCTGAGCTACATGTTGTAGCAGAGGAAAATAGAAGCCATGTAATTATACATTCTTAGTAAGTCAGTTGCTTGGATTGCCGCACACACATATGACTACACCTTAAAGATTGCTTTGCATTTATTTCTGCCTAAACCATTCCTGCTGTCGTTACATCTGGACCTATCATGTCGTTTGCAGAATTAGAAACCTGTTCTCTGTGCAGCTGCACCCAAAGAATACATAACCGGAGGCATGCATTTTCCCGGCCAGCCACCGGGAACAGTAACCGGCCGGTTACTGGTTTTCCTGGTAAAAACCCGGATGAAATTCGCTCGAATTTAATTAAAAACCATTTGAAATTTGAAATTTAGAATTTGAACTTGCAAAACTTGGGAAAACCGGCCAGGATTTTGTATCCCGGACCCCGGCCGGTAACCGGCGTTTACCGACTGGGAATTTTTTTCCCTGGCTGCACCTACTTTACCGATAATTCATAGGTACAGCAATGGCCGGTTTACCGGCCGAGAATTTTTTCCCTGGCTGCACCTACTTTACCGATAATTCATAGGTACAGCAATGGTTACCCTAAAATGGCCTTTCTTTTATTGTTCTGATGTTTATTACTTACAGTGCTAAAGGTATCTGTCAAAGAATGCACGGGCAGCGAGTCTTCTGTGACTGTTCGGTTATATGGCCCAAATACGGACTTGGTGATCGATCGTAAGAGGGAATTACAGGTGAGCATTTGAATAGTATGAATTTGTATATGGTACTGGCATGCCATATTTACCTGCATCCTATAATGTTCCTATGATAGTTACTGGTCCATTTGTTGCCGCTTCTTTTTGTGTATTTTTCAAATTGTGGTTCAATTTTCAATTTTGGGGGAATAGAATAGTCCAGTTTCATAGTAGTACCCAGGAAAAAAAAACCCGGCCGGTAACCGCCGGTTATCGGCCGGGGTCCGGAAAGGAAAATCCCGGCCGGTTTTTCCAGGTTTTGCAAATTCAAATTTCAATTTTCGAAATTCATCCGGTTTTCAAGCGAAATTGAATCGGTTTTTTTTCCGGGAAATCCGGTTACCGGCCGGGTTTTTTTCCCGGCCGCCCGACAGGATCTGGTCCGGTACCGGCTTTTGGATCTTTGGTAGTACCTACGCTATCACGCTGAAAATACCTCTTTTTTTAAAAAAAAAAATGTCCAGTAGGTTGTGCAAACATTCAAGGGTCTGGAAGTACCTCTTTTTTTTAAAAAAAAAAAAATTGTCGAGTAGGTTGTGCAAACATTCAAGGGTCTAGAAGTACCTCTTTTTTTTAAAAAAAAAAGAAAAATTGTCGAGTAGGTTGTGCAAACATTCAAGGGTCCGGAAGTGTCTTCTGTTGTATTCTTAACTTTATATTTTTTGCATTGTAGTCTTGTCTGCTGGTGTAATGTACCAAAGAGTCAACTTTGGTTTGGGACTGGGACTAGCATTGTTATCCTAGACTGGGACCAGCATGTCATACATTATATCCACAAAGTTGCATCTCATTTTAGGGGCTGAAATGTTTCCTAATGCATACATCTATTACCATCATGGTTAGGCCATACAGTATCTCTCAGCTGCAGGGTTCGGGGCACGGCTACTTGGAATATTTGATAATGGAGTGGTTCAGTCATTCATCAATGCTCGAACACTGTCACCTTCAGGTAGGCATACTTTCATTCTGCATAATACAAATGGGGTGGGCTCATTGTCTACTTAGTGCAATTATTTTTCTTTTCTTATTTTTCATTTATTATTTATATTGCTATCTCAAATGGTAATTTAAAGGGATATGTGATTTTTCCCTGTAGGCATTATGCACAATTTGGTATTTTAATTTGCAGCCTTAGATGTGTGAAGAGGCTGTGACAAATGCTTCTGTAAATAAATATATTGATTCTCATTATTCTGTTTTGCAGACATGAAGGAACCTAGAATAGCAGCTGAAATTGCCAAGGAGCTTCACAAATTCCATCAAGTAGACATACCAGGATCAAAAGAACCACAATTATGGAATGATATATTCAAGTTTTTGAAAAAAGGTAACGTTCATATGTTGTTTCAGACATTTCATTTTGGAACTCAGCTGGTTGCTTTTATGTAATCCACATTTGTAGAGTGACATTAAACAATATTGTTACATGCTGTCAAATACTTGTTGCAGCTTCAGTGTTGAAGTTTGAGGATAATGAGAAGCAGAAGAGATATGAAACAATCTCTTTCAGAGAAATACAAGATGAAGTTAAAGAACTTAAGGTACCTTGCAATTGACCATGTACCTTGTGTTATTATTCTTTTCTTACTGTTATGGACTATTGACCCTTGGAGCAATTTGTGCCCGCTTCAGTTTCATCTTCTTAGGAGTATTTTCTTTTCTATTTTTCTTTTGTCGCAAAGGGCTATTTTATATTCATACTAGTTGATCATTCTATAATACAATCAATGGCTACATTAATATTTGTGACATTGCTGTTCGTGTATATAATGTGTCCTACTCTCCTCTTATAGGATCTCTCAGACCTTCTACATGCCCCTGTGGTCTTTTCACACAATGACTTGCTTTCAGGCAATCTGATGCTTAATGATTTGGAAGGTAAATGTCACATTCACTTGTTACATTCTTTTGATTATTCAGTGGCATTATACTTTTTATATTTAAAATTTTCCCATTTTCGTTCTTCATTTGCAAAACTGACGTAGCGGTTGTGTGCATTGTCATTCCTTTTGCCAGAGAAGCTCTATTTCATTGATTTTGAGTATGGATCATACAGCTACCGTGGTTATGACATTGCAAATCATTTCAATGAGTATGCAGGATTTGATTGTGACTATAACTTGTAAGTTCTCTTCTTGTCGGTTGAATATTCTGATGGAACTTCTTATTGTTATGTTGCTCAGTAGTATTCACTTGGTTGCTTCTTTTAGGTACCCAGATAAAGATGTCCAATATCACTTCTTCAGGAATTATCTGCTAGCTGATAGACCAAGTGAGGTATGTGAATTCAATAGATTATCTTCTCTAGAAACAAAACCAACTGAAAGCTATCCATAGGGGGTGCATGTTTTTTCTATGAGTAAAGAAAGCTGTCCTTTATTGCTTACTATTGTAAAATAGATGCTAGTCATGACTCATGCTATGAGTAGTTATGTGCTCCATATACTTGGCATTTATAGTTCTCTTAGTTAAACATGAATTGCTTGTATCATTTTTCTGAAAAGAGGACTTCAGGATGCTCAGCATTTATACAAGGTAGGAAGACATCAAAAGTGTCACCTCGAGAAAATAAGTGTCTTCCTTGAGGGTAGAAGCATAGAACATTTTTGCTAGACATAATTTTTCCGTAATGGACTCATTGTATCTAAAGATTATTTTTGTTTCCAACTGAAAGGTCCAAGTGCAAGATTTGGAAGCCCTTTATGTTGAAACAAACACCTACAGATTAGCATCACACATTTACTGGGCATTGTGGGCTCTCATTCAGGTAAAACACTACTCTCTTAGCTTAAGATGCAATGTTCAAATATTTTTTACCACTCAGGATTTAACCGCCATGCAACTGATATATCAAAACATACGATTGCCATTTGATTGCAGGCAAATGTATCCCCAATTGATTTCGATTATCTCGGGTACTTTTTTCTACGGTACGGTGAATACAAGAAACAGCGAGAGTTCTGCTTCTCCTTGGCACAAGGCTTCCTCTCGGCACGGAGGAATGGCTAGAGCCTAGAGTTGTCCACGAGCCATTACTGCCGTCCGCTTATGCATGTTGGGCACGGATGATCGGCTGTTGTACTAAAAAAACTATATGATGGCGGCGACTCTCGTTGTATCAGCTGTGAGATTCTTCCTGTTTCCTTTTTCCTGTAGGAGGCATGTATCACCTGATAGAAAGTTGTACGATCTGAAGGATAATAAATCTGTTGTTGCAATAAACACAAGCCAGACGAATTCTGCTTTGTATATCATGTAAGCATTTGCTGTGTGCCTATTGGGTACACGTCCAACATGTCACGCCGATAATGTTGCCTTATAATCTAATATTGCATTCTGGCTATAAACATGCGAGCGTTTCACATGATAACCGGATCGTGACGATCTGGAGCTGGTCCATGCAATGCTCTGTTGTAGAGCTGTCTCCACGCAGAAGAGAGCACCGTCAAAATTCAATTCCATGCCACTATAGCGGTTTATTTTGTAGATCTCCATGCCAGCTTGAATGAGCAAATGCCCAATGTGACAAGGATACTTCATCCCATGGAGTAGGTAAAATGAAAGTGTGGAAGAGCCATTTTTTTTTCTACGGCTTTTGCAGCGCAAAGGTACAATTCACATAAGTACATCGTGTCACTGGTTCAAAGTTACTCCTACCAAATGGTTCAACAGAGGGGCGACGTCTCCCCTCCGAACGGGTGTTGCGACGAATGTTTAGTTGGGATGTTCTGGTAGGGGTTGCTGCTATGGGGGGTGGCATTATTGCGGGGAGGTGGCCTCCTGGCACGCTCTCTTTGTTTCGCCTGGGCCACATACTTCCTTTGCAGTTTGCGGATCTCCTCCAAGTGCTTCTCCATCTGAGCGAGATTGTGTTGAAGTCTGGATGCAGGAGAACCCGACGTTGAAGGGTTAGTACTTATATGCCGAGTCGATACTGCATACGCGACTGAATTGTAATTCAGTTGAAGGAAATTCGCGTCCACGAGGCAGCGGCCCTGAGGAGACTCGTTGGGTCACGTCGCTATGCAAAGCTGACTCGTCGGGTCACGTCGCTACCCAAAGTTGACTCGTTGGGTAATGATGCACGGGAAGCAGATCCGAGGAGGAATCATGTGGTAGCACTGCGTCACGTCTCTGCTAAAAGCAGACCCATTGGGTCACGTCGCTGTGGGAAGCGGCCTCATCGGGTCACGTCGTCCTGAAAAGCTGGGGAGGTAAAGTTGTCATTTCTGTCTGAATTGTGTGGTCTTGTCGTTCGAAAAAGTTGCTGGCGAGGTAGAGTTCTATCATGTCAATCTGAAAAGCTGGCGAGACAAAGTGTTGTCACGTCTTACTTTGCAAATAGTTGTCATGTCCTGCTTTGCAGAGTCCTGTCTTTTCAGTCTGAAAAGCAAGCGAGACCGAGTGTTGTCACGTCTTACTTTGTATAGAGTGGTCATGTCCTGTTTTGTAGAGACAAGTCATGTGGTCTTGTCATTCTGAAAAGTAAGTGTTTTGAAATTATCTCGAACATTAAAGATTTATGTCTTCAAAATTTGGATTTTAGGTTTCAAAAATTAGGGTTTCATGAATTTCCACACAAAGTATTCATAACAGAATTAAACAGAGGCATGCATGATACAAAGGAGTACAACAACGTCGCGAAGGACTATGACTGATAATGTTTCTGGTTTATTCTCATTCATGACGGACTGCGATGCATAGATAAAGAGTGGACATTACAATCTCATTACAACTGAACTTCTACTTGGCAAGAACAAGAAATAATAGAAGAAAGACCGCAAAACTAACTATCTTAACTAATTTTGAAGCATTTTCTAAGCTCTTTTCATCCTTTCATCCAGTCTTTTAAGTCTATTCTCTTCATTTTGCGTTGGTGGATTAGAGGGTCAAGCCACTAGACAAAGTACAGTGACACCACGGGAGTCATCTTGTAAGGCATCAATTTGCATTGCAATATCTCGAACCACTGGGATAGCTTCATCAGCCCACTGCCAAAACCGACATGTTGTGCTCTGAAAAAAAAATTGCAGCTTCAAGTGAAAAAAGCAACATGTTGTTTCGAATGGAATTCATTCGGGATGATTAGGCACAAGTTACCATAAGATTTAAACAACTCATGGACACTCGGGATGGATTCGTTGGCGTATGCGAGGTGAATACATTCACCGGATCACTGTAACGAGGGCAAATCATCTGCTGCCATAGTGATTCTAATTGTCTGCTCACTCGAAAGTTAGATGAGGTCAAAGGCATCCCGTTAAAGACTGGAAGAAAGCAGAAGAGAAAGTGAAGAGTGAGGTGAATGGCAGCCAACGCATCCATATATAGCCAGCGGCTGAATTGTAATTGGGTTGAAGGAAATTCACGTCGGCGAGGCAGCGGCCCCGAGGAGAAATCGTGTGGTAGCGTTGCGCCAGGTCTTTTCGGTTTAGTACATTAAAATCAGGAGGTACAGTTGTCATTTGTACTCACTATTTTGGAGAACATTTTGTGTCGATAAATCACAATGTCATAATGCACAATGACATTACATAAATCACAATGGCACAATGCACAATAACATTACATAACATGCATTATACAGACATGACATTACTTATGGTACATCCTCCCGCCGCTTGCCTCGACGGCGTATCTGATCCTCAGGGAAGGTGAGCCTATCTGGGGAGCGGCGTACGCCTCAGAAGCCGTAGTAGGGGCGCTGCGTGGGAGGCGTCACTACGGTGATCTCAATGTAGGTATCTGGTTGAGGCCCGAGCATATCATTGACCCACTGCTGCTCATCCTGCGATAAGGGTATTGAGTGAGTTAGTCCTTGGTTTTATGCAATGGGAAAATTGTTGTGACTACGTTAAAACGTACCTGAGTATGTGGTTGTGTGGACGAGGATCCTCCTGGCCAGTCTGCGCCGTAATGCTGCACGGTGTACCCTTGGTACATCTCATCAAACCACTGGTCGTGCTCCCGCATGTGTTACTGAACGTCGTGTGCCAATGAGCCCAACTCGTCGTCCCGACGCTGCGGCGAATCAGGGTCATTGTCTGCAGTGGAACAACGTTGCCCTGGTGAGGAAGTCATGTCATGCGCCTCCCTCCGTGATGACGACAGCTGAAGCAGAGTGTTGTCCCCTCGCAAGTGCTGCAAGAACAAACGGTAGTGTTAGATACGTTCGAAAGGAGTGCATGGACAAATACTGAAGACAACAACCTATTGCCCGAGGCGCATTGAGGCTGAGCGACTATAGCTGCGACAAATCCTGGAGTGCGACGGACATGCGGAGGGCGGTGCCGAGGGAGGTGCCGAAGGCGGCGGGGGTGTAGGGTGCCCTCGATGTCTGCGATGTTGTACGTGAACGTCACTGTGGTGACCGCAAGTTATGGTCCTCATTGCAGCCCTCGCGTCATCGGTCATGGTGCGCACCTTGCGTAGGAGGTGATCAAAGGTGTTATTGTTCGCACCCTCTCGCCGGATACGATCAAGACGGTAGTACTGCAAGGAAACCAACAGTCAGTTAGAAACATGTTGCGGGACGAAAATTCTACGAAGAGTGTTTTACCGTCTCGTTGTGGTGTGCCGCCCGGTGACGGTCGGGGCCTGCTAGTATAACGTCATCGTGCATGACCTCTACTGGACGCTGTTGCGCCAGCCTAGTAAGCTTGCGCCTGGTGCGCGGAACGTACCACCCCAAGTATGCAGCATATGTCTCGATGTTGTAGCCTCATAACTCATGCACCACGTCCGTCGCCGCCCTCGATGCCCATAGCGTCATCCACGGTAGCTGTGTCTGCCTCCAGTCATCAATCTTCCGGCCTTTCCTCGTTTGCTTGCAATTGAATTCATATGTCAGAAAATCAAAATTAGACATGTGGCTAATAGGTAGAGCGATGATACCGAAAAATGACATACCCGTGGGCCTTCGCTGGAAGCGGTCGTCCGGGCACCGGTGGAACCTACTAGTAAAGGTCAAACTGTCTCATGACCCGCTAGGGGTTGTACGACTCGACCATGTGGGAGAAGACTAGGTGGCAGGTCGTCAACCAGTGTGTCTCGTCCTGAGTGCACTGCGAGGACAATCCATAGGGGGCCGTATCTGCAAGGAACTGTGTAGTCTATGGCCATCAGATGACCTCGTCCTCGTGCAGAGTCTCGAATAGGTTATAGAACTCAGGGTACACACGCCTTGGTCTCTCCCTGGCCCACCCTAGCGTACCACGTGTCCAACGTGTACCCATTGTAGGCCCGTCGACAGGGTCGTCGCCTCCACCATGACCGTAAAGCTCGGCGCTCAACTGGAAAGGGTGCATGGTGCTATGGAAATACGGTCGGCCAACCGGGAAGTGCTCCCACGACCATAACTGTAGCAGGGTGTTGCATGCCGCGAGGACTGGCTCCCCGCTCGTATTGCACTGAGAGGCATCGCACAACCCTCGGTAAGTGTCACAAAGCACCGCTGAGTCCCAACTGTACTATGGCACCTTGCCAGGCCAGGCGTCCACCAAAGACTCTGTGAGATGGATGTAGCTAGAGTACACGCAGTCTCCCTGAGTCGTAGGAAACAAGATCCATCTGAACAGGAACAAAAGGTACGCAAGTAAGTGTGTCCTCATTGCCTCCTCAATCGCATGGATGGGGCAGGTCATGTACTCGCATAGCCACGAATGTGGCACGCCTGAAATGTTACCAGGGATCGGGTGACCGAATCTGTCAGCCATACGCACCTTCTAGTCTACTCGCCTAGGAGGTGGCACTACTGGAAGACCGCGCAGTGGCAGACTTGTAAGCATAGCTACTTCCTCCAGAGTTACAGCCATTTCCCCCCACTGGAAGTGGAAGGTGTGAGTCTCCAGTCTCCAACGGTCCAAGAGCGCAGATTGCAATGCTGCGTCAAACTGGAACACGTGCGGTATGTCTAACATTCAGGCAATGGGCAGGAGACCGGTGTCCCGCAGTCTTGGGACATATCGCTTGTCCAGAGAGCAGCACTCTCTAGGGCAGCTCAAGACTAGGCTCGGAGGGCCAACGTTGGACGACCACGCCCGGCTTTAGTATCACCCATCCCAGCGTGCGTCTAGCAGCTCATACGTGTCGTCAACTGGAGGCTGCGCCATCTCCTGCCAAGAGTGAAACAACATGTTAGTCTGCAGGAAAAACAGGATATACAACACACAAAAAAAAAAACAAAGCGGAACATATGACAGGAGATCAAATCATGCGTACCATTCTCAAATGTAATTAAAACGTAAACAAAGTAGGGTCGTGATATGACCATAATGCGTTAACATATGACCCAGACAACATAACATTACGACCGTACACAATGCAACAATACAACTCATACAAGGCATTAAAATAAGCATGCTGTTAGAGATAAGTTAGAGATAGAGATAGGAATCCTTTTGTATTTTCTTATTTGTCTTTTGTATTGCCTTATCTATATATGTCATACACCCTTTGTACTCTATATATATTACCCATTGGGCCTCTTCAATACATACACAATATTCATAAGGAGGTATCAGAGCAAAGGTTAGGGTTAGGGTTTCTTACCACCGCCGCCTCCTAGCCTCGACTCGTCATGCGATGCCGCTACCCCCAGGAGGACTGATCTTCGCTCTCGGGGGTGGCTCTGCCCGTCGTCACCCTCGCCTCGCCTCGCGTGGCGTGGCCGCCCTCGTCGTCACCAAACCGCTTATGCTCTCTCATGGATCCCGAGCTTCTTGGCGGACGGAGGCTCGCTCTGCCCGACCTCGCAGCATGGCCAAGCCTCAAGCTACACCACCCGAATCGAGCCATGTTGTCCCTTTCAGATCCCCGCCCCACCTTAGCTCATTCTTTGGGACCTTCTTGGTGGGGTGGAGGAGCTGAAGGAGCCCAACCGGTCAACGTCGAGCGTCCTCCGAGCCCACCGCCGCCTTCTCATGGTGCTCTCGACAACTTCTGTGGGCCTCTTCGACCGCGACTCGCTTAACGCCTTCGACTCGCATCCATCGGCCTCCTCAAGGACGCTGCGCCAGTCGCCTCCGAGTTTTTAGGACCTTTGCTATACTTGGTGTTTTCAGGAGCTTTACTGCTGTTGGAGTGGATCCAACTATTATGGGCATTGGTCCTGTAGTAGCAATCCCTACTGCAGTGAAGTCTGTTGGTTTGAGAGAAGAGGGAGATGGTTGGAGACTTGGAACAGCTTGCCGATTGGGATGCTATCGAGATGGGCAACATCACGACAGAGTAATTATATCTTGGTCGCTACGGTGCGCTGCTTGTGCTAGGTCTGTTAGGGTAACGGCTGATGGAGTGCCCAACCGTCTTGCATAGTTTGCATCGGGGGTGGCGAACCCGTTGCCCATGGTGGCTATCGTCCATGTCGTTCTGGATGCATCGTGGCTGGCGTCGTTCGGCACCCACTTCACCTGCCCCGCCCAGAGGTCCCTGTAGCGCATGTCCAGACCGTACGAATGGAACTCGGCACTCCAAGTGCCATACAGGTGGTGGATGTTGTAGTACTCGAAGATGTAACGCTCCGAGGCCTAGCACCACGCCGTCCACGCCACGTACACATGGGAGCATGGTTTATGGAGAAGTTGCGGCTTGTTGCAGGTGCACGACGTTTCGTCGCCAATCGTACAGACCTGCTTCTGATCCCTTCTAGCGTGACCCATGATGTACTTCTCCCTGAGCCTGATCTCGAACTTCTGCCTAACGCTATCCATGGTACGAGCAACGTGTGAATGAGCCTTGCTGATCTTCTTCTCCATGTAAACGTGCATTACTTCCGAGAATTGCTTGCCATCCTCTAGATGCTTCTTGGCTACCATGGATCTGTTAACGAAGTACCCGACAATATGGTTCCAGCTCTCCTCCACAATCGCAGTGATCGGCAGGGATTGAACATCCTTGAGGACACCGTTGTACACCTCTGACATATTGGTCGTCATGATTCCGTACCTTGCACCACAGGTGTCGTGCAGTAGGGACTATTTCTCCAAGTCGGGTGTGTACGAGTTAACCCACTGTGTGAACTCCCCAACTCTCGTGGACCCTCCTGTCGGTGCCCCTGCCTCGTCGTCCGCTGAGTTCCTTAGATGCTTCCCGGTCTCCTCGTCGAGCTGTCTCCACACCGCATCGAACTTCCGCATTTGGTTCTGCATGCAGAGCTTCTTGAACATCTTCATCAGGTCCTTACTCTAAAACCTTGTGTGGAAGTTCGCCGCGAGATGCCTCATGCACCAACGGCTCTTGACATCGTTCCACTGGAACGGCGGCTGCATCCCGTTTTGCATCGTGCTCAATGCGGACAGCAACCCAGCATTGCGGTCTGAGATGACACACACATCTGGGCGGTCTTGGACCACCGAATGCTTCACATTGGACAGGAACCACAACCAGCTATCAGTGTTCTCGCTCTCAACAATTGCAAAGGCCACGAGGAGTAACTGGTCGTTCGCATCGGCTGCAACAGCGGTGAGGATGATACCCTTGTACTTCCCACATAGGAAGGTGTCGTCCATCGTCAGCACAGGAAAACAATGCTTGAACCCTTCGATCGCCTGACGGAAGGCCCAGAAGACCTTGTCAAGAACAAAACAATTGGGCCCCTCCGTCAGATGCACCCGGTCAAGCTTGTTTATGTATGTCCTGGGATTTGATTCTGCGATTTGATGCAACATTCTTGGGACTAGGTTGTAAGCCTTTTCGAATGTGCCAAACATTCATTTCATGACCTTCTGTTTCGCCTGCTATGCCTTCTTGTAGCTGACCTGGAACCCCACCATATTGGCAACATCCGCTAGTAGAAACTTTGGCAAAATGGAAATATCTTCAGCGACGAGGTGGCTTATCAGGCTTGCAACATACGAGAACGTCAAGTTGCGGTGCCTATGAAGCGGCTCAGCTAGCTCGTATGTGTGGTCCTTCAGCACCGTTATCTGGAAGCCCGTGGTCGCAACCGTGAACCACTGCGCACGGACCTTGCCAGCATAGGATTCATCAACACACCTAATGATGTAGGTATCGGGGTTGGACCTCTGCACCCATACGTCTGGCCAATATTAACGACGTATCTGGCAATAGCATGTTGGGCGACGCTCTTGTTAGGGAAGCGCTGCCCTAGGAGTAGGGTGTCTTCATTGAACCCCCACTCGGCCCCCCTTTGGCTATGGCAAAACCAGCGATGTCGTAAGCAATGTTGGTGGACACAATACCACCAACTGCACCTCCCATAGCAGCTTCTCCGTCTTCCTCATCTTCGGAACTAGTTGTTTGCACGTCCCCCTCCTCGCTTTCCACCTCTTCCACCTGGTCGGCTAGGTACTCGTGGCAATCAATACGGGCTGTCCACCATCTCTCCACTCCTTCATTGAGCTCGAAATTATCGGCACGTCTCCTTAGGTCTGCATCGCCCACTTCCTTGCCTGCGTCTCCTCCAACAACAGAGACCAATGCAGGCTCCTCCTCACCAGCACCTTCACCGGAACCACCCACGCCGGATATCCCTGTCCTTTCCACGAACTGAACATAGACCATCGGCTGCGCATATATCGCAACAGTGGGGGTGCAAACAACTTCCATGTAATTGGCCCATGAAGCGTCTCTTGTCACCTTCATAAGTTGCCAAATGGTCTCCCCTGCACCACCCACCATGGACGCATACAAAGCCTCGATGCGCAGCTTCTTCCTTGCAGTGGCGCAATCGAACACGGAACGCACGCACCGCCTAAGCTCCGAGAGGCTCATGTCCTTCAGACCCGACGCCCGGATCACTGTCCGGTCGCAATTCGACAGATTCGCCCCGTACGGTCCGTTGTGTACGAGCACGTTCCCATGGAATATGAACAGATCTTGAATCTCCGCCATGTAGTACCTAACGCAGGTGCATATCAAGAATGAAACCACTTATATGCAATGCTCGTACCATCTAGCAACTGCTATCGTACGTCAGACGGCTTTCTTCATATGAAACCACTGCTATCGTTTTGACAACATGTTCCAAATTGTTTAACATTTCATTTCCAGTTATATAAATATATTTGTCGAATTACGTGCTAATCACATAATAGCATTTATGGCGAACATCGTAGTACATACTATCTACAGAAATATGGCAACATACAAGAAATGCACAAATACAGTAGACAAGTTTCCATGAGCTAATGTCTTTAGACAGCTAATGTCACATGAATATATGTGCGCTTATATGCGTGTGTGTGAGTTTAGCTATAGTCATCCTTATATCACTCTATACCATGTGCCACATATTTCAAGGGGTGGCAAGATATCACTCTATACCATGTGCCACATATTTCAAGGGGTGGCAAGGACTCTAGCTTATAATTGCTCTTCCACCTCTTGACTAGACAGTATGTGACTAAACTATACATACTCTGGATTTTAAGGAATAAATGAGTCTTTACACTTATGAGCTCAGTTCTAACATATATAAAAGTAGAGATGAAAATAATCTGTCTCATCTCTGAATCTCAAAGCTATGACATCGTTGGGTGTTCAAAGATACCCGCTGGACAAAAGAAAAGGCAAAGCTATGGAGTAGTACGTTGTCGCACTAATTTCCAAGCGTGATTGCTTACGGGAGAAGGATTGACATGGCCATCTAGGGCTGGAAAAATAGCTCGAGGCTTGTGGCTCGACTCGGGCTCGTCACGGCTCGTCTCGGCTCGTGAATTTTTGAGCTGAGCCGAGCCCACCTTTTGGCTCGGTGACAATTCGAGCCGAGCTCGAGCCGGGCTCGCAAGCTTTTTTGGCTCGGCCCAGCCCAGGCCCACACGACCGCCTGCCTGCTATAACCCCCCGGTGATTCAGCGATTCATTCCTCCCAATCCCCTCCCCATCCGCCTTTCTCCCCCGATGGGCGATGGCCCGATCCATTCGTCTCCCCATCCGCCTCTAACGCCGCCGGCGAACTCCACCCGCCGCCGCTCCTCCACGGCCACCACCCCCGCGGCCTGCACCCTCGTCTCCGACCGCCTCCCCGCCCCACCTCGGCCGACCTCCCGACGGCGGACGACCTCCCACCTCTCTCTCCTCAAGACGCCTCCCGACCTCCTCGGCGGCCTCCACCTCGTCTCAAGCGCCTCCCCACCGACCTCCCACCTCTCCTCCTCTGCGCTCCGCTCCCTCCTTGCCTTGCCCTGTACAAGAAGCCGCACTGGTCTCGTCGACCACCGAGGCGTGGGTATGAGTCCGCGAGGAAGCGGCCTGTGTGTGGAGGTGCTCAGTGGGCGTGGCTGCTGAGTGGATGCGAATCTCTACTCGCTCCCGCTTGCGCAGCAACGATCACGGAAGACCTTGGCTGCCAAGCGGAGGACGCGCGGCGAGCAGCGATGGAGGTCTGGAGGATTCTTTCTTTGTGCCTGGAGGATTCTTTGCTGTGCTATTCTTGTTAATGTGTGATGCTTTGCCTGTGAATCTGTGATTGTGAATGTGATGTTTTTCTTGTGTGAATCTTGTCTGAGAAAGAACACCGAACATGCTCGCGAGCCTGATCGAGCTGGCTCGAGCTCGTTTCCGAGCCGAGCCGAGCATCTCATCCTGCTTGTTTCGGAAACGAGCTGAGCCGAGCTCACTGTTCATCCGAGCCAGAACGAGTCCGGCTCGGCTCGGCTTGGCTCGTTTCCAGCCCTATGGCCATCTATAGCACTACTAGTACAGTCTACAGTTCGTGGCTGCAAGATTCCTTCCGGGGCTAGGCATACAGACCTGGAGAGTTGGATTTCAGTCCTTTCATGTAGATGTAGTGCACAAGATTCAGCCTGTGAAAAAGGTTGTGTCATTATTACGGAAAGTGGCTAATTAATCAACTTTACCTAATGTAGAACTATAACATTACAAATGTTACTCAATGCAAACAAAACTATTTGTACTAAGTACTAACAATACAACATTTACTCGTACATGTTATTAATGGGATTCTTATTAATGCGCCATACCTTCCAAACAAGAACAACTACTTTTTTATATCCGTAAGGTCATGTGATTTCACATCTGAATAAATTTTTAATGAGAAAAAGACAACTAACAAAGTAGTATTCTAAATTTTACTGCCATTCAACTTCCAGGCTTCATTCTCAGTTTCTCACTACTTTTTTCTATTCATTTAACCTAGCATACATTATTGTACCTACATACGTGCTAATCACGTTGCTAAATCTATAGCCGCATGTCGATAACAATTACCTTTTCTTCGAGCTCGCAGGACGATGCACAACTTCTGCAACTCTGCAAACTTCAACTGATCTCTGTCTCGCGCCTCCTTTCGCCTCTTCTATGGTTCTCTTCTTCTCTGTTTATCTCCTTCTCTCATTCTCTCGTTCCTGCCTCAACGAGTAAATAAACATGGAATGCTCACATTGCGCTTGTTTCCTCGTTTTAATGTTGCCAACTCCACGTCGCGGGGCCAGCCGAGGACGCATGGGCGCAGCTCTTGCGAGCGAGTGCGAGGCCAGTCGCGGAGCAGTGTGCACACGGGAGCATGCGCGGGGCCGAGCGGCTCAGCGGGGGCGCGGCGCATGGGCACAGATGCGCGAGCGAGTGAGCAGGCTAAGCGCAGACGAGCGGCCACACGGCGCGTGTCGGCGCGCATGCTATGGCCAGGGAAAGCAACAGGCAGCTGCTTGCCAGGGAAAGCAACAGGCAGCTGCTGCGGCTACACGCGGCAGCAAGCGGGCCTACGGGACTAGATTAGGAATTCTAGAGGTTTATGGGGCCAATAGTGCCCAGTTTTCGTCTAGCAAGCTCGATCAGGAGCCGTTGCCTCGCATGTTTCTGCGTCCTGGACGGACGTACTGACGATGCTGGCCATGGCCTGGTCCCTCTCGATACGGCAACGTATGCACTGTCTCTGAATTAATCTAAGGCCGTGTAACAAAAAAAAGCACCGTCCAAGTTTAAATGCGTGCCACTCTAGCGGCGGTGGAGATCGCCAACAATAATGCACAACACCGAGCGGTGCGTTTTTGCACCTCTTCATGCCAGTTTTTGCTAGTAAGATGCCCCATTATGCAAACATACTCAAGACGTGTATACTACCGCACTCTACAAGTCTACAGAAAGTAAAAGAGCAGCCCGTGTTCAATTACCCTGTACCATGCAACTGAAAAATCAACGTCAACAGCAGCCAAAACACTGGATTACATTTGTAAATTTGATGGCTCAATTCTTGCTATACAAGGAGAGAAGAACTCGAAGGATCAATATTATTAAGGACATAATGGTATGCACAAATTAATTCGTAGAGTGCAGTGCAAAGGCACAAAAATCCTCTCTAATCAGATGCAACAAACACCAATTACTGAACAAGGCTAGCCGCTTCTCAAATCTCAACGATGAACACTAATTCCGGCATATATGCTCTGTAAATTTCTCTAACCAGCAGCGTAAAGCAAAAAACATGGCCATTGATCAAGGCGTCTCTCATGGCGTGTCACGGTTTATTTGGTGCCGCGTCACACCTCATCCGGAGATGCCAACTGCCTGTGTCATGGGAAACTGGTGCCCCTCCAGGCTTGCACGATCGAACGGGCCATCAAGAAGGGAGCAAGCTGCCGCCGCGGGCCACCCCTTCACGGGCTTCCCGCCGGAGTCACGTTCGCCGCCGCCAACGGAACGCGCCGAGCATTCCGAGCAATGCTGATGCTCGGCGCTCTTGCTGCTCTTCCTCATGAAGCTCAGCAGCTTCCTGAGCCCCTTGGCGAAGTCCTTGTGCGAGTCGGAGGCGGCCGAGAACATCGCCGGCGGCGGCCTCTCCGGGCTGGCCCACCGCCTCCTCGCGCGTGCGTGCGGCGTCGGCAGCTCCGCCACCGACCTCGGGGAGTCCATCGCCGCCGTCGTGTGGAACGGTAGCTCCGACACGGACCGGGAGTGGCGCCGCGCCACCTGCGTGGAGTGATCTTGCGGTGGTTGCCTCGGGCTGCTGCTGGCCACGTCGCTCAGCGGGAGGTCGTGCACCCTCAGCGTCCGTAGCCGCGCCACCGCCGCCCCGCCCGTGCCGCTGCCGCGCCTGAGGAACGGCCTCGGCGTGGCGCTGTCGCCGAAGTCGGCGGGGACGCCGGCGACGCTGTTCCGCCTCTGGTGCGACCTCGCCGGAGTACCGCCCGCCGCGGCCCCGCCGGTGCTCACTGTCCTGCTCCTGGGCAGCGCCCCGTTCTCCTTTCTTGGGGTCGTCGGAATGGACACGGCCGGCGTCCTCTTCACCTGAACAACGGCAAGTCGCGCGTAAGCAAACAAAGTCCAACACACGAAGGGAAACGGATGTGAAGAAAGAACCGTGTGCGTGCGCCTACCTCTTGCGTGTTCCGAGCGGCTGCGCACTTGAGAGTAAGCGGGCTCGGCCTGCCGCCACCGGCTTGCGTCCCCCGCGGCCGAGGCTGACGACCCTGACCATTCGCCTGCGGCTCGGCCGACGACGCGGCCGCGATGCGCCTGGCGTCGCGCAGGCGCATGTAGGCGTCGTACTTCCTGCCGCGGCATGTGCCCCCCGCGGGCTTGCCCCACGCGCCGTCCGCGCCCGCGGGCACGCCCTCCTCCGCCCGCGCAGCGCGCAGGAGCTTGTACGCCGCGAGCTGCAGCTCCAGCTCGTACAGCTTCGCCGACAGCGCGTCGTGGCCGAGGCTCGCCATCTCGCGGACAAACAAACAAGCTCGTGCCGAGCCCCGGTTCCGTGCGGCTATATACGCGCGCGATTACTAAGTTGAGGTGTGTCGTGTGTGACCGTGCCGGAGGCTACGGTCTCACGGGGTAAGCCTAACTAATTAGCGAAGCGGCACAAGGGATTTGGATCGGTAAGATCTGGCGGGATAAACTAGTGATTTGGGCTTTGATTTGGTCGCGGCTGATGGGGATGCGGCCGGGGCTTGCTTGACCAGGTGGCTGGGAGGCGTTGGGTTGATGGCAACAACGGCGGCGTACATGGCAGGGCAGCATCGACCTGGCCAAGTCCTGGCATCTCGAGAAAACTACGTGATATAGTCGGAAAGATGCAGCGGAGTTATGCTGCTTAGGGGCCTGTCAGATTGTTGTCATTGTTGATCGTCGCGCTTGGTAAAAAAGATATCACGACTAACTGAACGTGAAGGGGGGTCAGGGTGGCAGAACACTGGATACCCGTGTGGAGTATGCATCCTCCTGGACTGCGCTGCTATTCAGAGCCAGGCTTTGTTCTTGTTAATGAGCTGTGCGTGATACATCAAGCAGCATAAGGCGAACTATGCTTGTGTTGGTACTGTAGGGCTGCATGCAGTTCGGGCCTTGTAAACCACAAACTAGTACGCACGGTTGGTCCTTCTCCTTCTCGAGTCTCCAACTAGTACTTTCTAGATGAACTCTTTCATGGACCAATCGAGAGTATGCAGCTCACATGTGAAACGGTCTTACAACATGGCCATCGGAAACTCGGACATCGAACGCTAGGTCGTCAGAATTGACTAGAGAAGAGAAATCTGACTCTTACGGTCTTACCTGCTCTGCTATTCACTCTGCCGTCAGGTTCGGTGCAGTGCTTTCGACAGCAAAGGATCAATCTCTTGTTAGACTTGTCTCCGTTGCGTTGACGATTTCACCAAATCTATTTTGTTGTTGCTGGCAAAAAGGAATAAAAGGCCATGGCATAGCTTTGTGGAATGTGGACACAAATTAGGCGGAAATAACATTCCACACCATCTCTGTGCAACCACATCTTCACCAACTCTATCGTTATCCGGTAACCCTTCACCAACCAACCTGATGCTTGCACATCTCTTGACTGCAGCTCCGAACTCCCAAGTGTATTTGAAAAGAATATGTTGCCGTTGGTCAATCTTAGTGAGAGAAAAAAAAAGATGACCACCAGGCACAACTTAAATAGCAAAACCGAACCTTACTAATTGGTCAATGCTTAAACACCAACCAACCAAGAAGCACAGTAGAATCATGTCTGAACTCTAAACAATTCATCTTATATTAGACAGCATTTCCACCAAAACACAGTAGAACGAGAAGCAATTTACCTGTTCCAAGCAAGAGCAACGCAACAAAGTTTTGGACTAAATATCAAAATCCCTATTACACAGTAGCACGGTATGCTTAGGAAAGAACAGCCATCACGTCGGATACCCTGAGAACAATATACTCGCCGTCCTCACCCTTGAACTCACTTCCTGCATACTTAGAGTACATCACGTTGCTTCCGGGAGTGATCAACAAGGGCTTCCTGCTGCCATCCTCGCCCAATGGCCCTGGGCCAACAGCTATCACCTGTTTCAGAACACATCAGCCCAGAAATGAGATTGACCTTAGTGCTCGATGCTGTAAGTCAAAGCGTCAAGCCAGATATAAGTTATATCACCATAAATACCACTACCACATCCAGGGGATTGAAGACAGGCAAGTAGTACCCAATGGGGAATGCATAGAGCGCATGTAGGGAGTGTGGAAAGAATGAATGTAATACACCTAAGATGGTAGTCACAGACTCACCTTTGTGGCATGCCACAAAAGCAGAGCAAACAAAGTTTGAGCTTCTAAAAAGAAGTCTTGATCACTGATCAAACATTGCATTAATTATGGGGCTGAGACTGAGCGTAGCACTTCTCAACAAAATGATGTTTTCCCTCCTTTCCTTAAAGCTCATATGAGTAATTACATTATTAAAATTCAGTAGGCATTACCCTCGAAATTTACTAAACATGCTAATGGTGCCACTGATGCTCGCCACAAAAAGTTAAAACCTCCCCCCACGAAAAGGATGAATTGTGTGAAAGGATGCAACTGTTGTACAGCTGCTATGTCCATAACGTGGGATTGTAAGAAGTCGTAATCAATAGATATTTAATAAATTACGGTAAATGCTGTATAATATATAAAAATACTCACTGTTCCAACAGAAGGTTTCTCTTTGGTCGCTTGCGTCAATAGCAAACCACCAGCAGTTTTCTCTTCAGCCTCTGCAACCTGATACAAAAGGAGAATGTAAATCCTCTGCAAGTAAAAGATATTTGAGGACGTAATGTCAAAATTCAGATTCAAACAAGAAAGAACGAGCATCGACGCTTGTTAGTGTGCATTATTCAAATGCAGGTTTCTCCTTGGCTAGCTATTCAGGTGCATAGTCACATAGAGAATGTAGCAACACCATTGTCCAATTTGAAACTTTGAAGGAGAATCCATGATGTGACATCTTTTATCAACAAGAGATGATAGACCGACTACCACAATGCAATTGCGTATAGGAGATACGGATAACCTTATAGATTGGACATGGTGCAGGTGTTAGACAAGTGCCAAGAAGATTGGCTCAGAATGGAACAGTGGTGGATTGAAGACCCTCAAGCAGAAAGGAAGGGCATAAATAGTATAACATATCAGTACTCTGGACTCTGGAGAGTCTGACAAAAGAACAAAATAAAGGAGTTCTCAAGCAAGTGTTTACTCTATGATACGGAGTTGGCAAGGCACATGAACAAAGCTGAATGAGTGCAAAGAACATCACGGAACTTTTGGCCTAAGGAGTATCTTTCTTGCTCTGATGTTGGAGTAAATGATGTATTCTGTGCTTCTTTGTTGCGTAGAAACAGATGCTATTCCAATTTTCTAAACTTAATATGTAAGTCATGAGCGTTATTTGGTATACATGTAGCCTATCACCTATGCAACTTGAATGTGAAGTTGCTGTACCGAATGGGAGAGGATTTGCAAAAACATCTTGTGCAAAATAGGGAGAGAGCAACCGCTCAGTCGGTAAAAAAAGTGTCACCATATTATTTTTTGGTAAACATACCTTAATGAGAACACGATCATTCAGTGGCTTCAGATCTTTCACATCATCAGTGTCGAGAATACCAATGATGTCATCTTCTTTCAAAATGAGATGGGCAGACTCATTGAATTCCAACTCTGTGCCAGCGTATTTAGAGTACACAACTTGTGCACCAACCTGTAACCAGATTATATATTACTTGTCACTGTCAAATGTCACAATTAGTTCACACAGGATAATAACATCATCATATATTCATATGACTGGTGATGACGCCATGGGAGTAATTATCTTTGAGACTAAACCAATGTGATGTTGATCCGAGTATAGCAGAAAATCTCTTACAATGCAGGGAAGTTTTTCATATTGCTTTTATCCATGGATGGCAATCCAGTAACAATACATTTAGATGATTAGTCCTCTTTAGTTTTTTATTTTAATTTTTAATTGCACATCTAAAGAGGTGTCGATTATATCAGCCTACGCTACAGGCACTTAGTTGAACATAAAAGTACATACTGGAACACTGATCTCTATGCTGTTGCTGCCTATGCTCCTCCCCTCTCCAACTGCAACAACTTCCCCTCCTTGCGGTTTTGATTGAACTGATGTTGGAAGTAATATCCCTCCAGTAGTTTTATCCTCAGAGGTCTTCATCTTCACAAGTAGCCTGTCTCCCAATGGTTTGATGGAAGTATACTGCAAATTACACAAAGTCCATGAATACAACCGCTTAGGTAAAAAGCAGAGAACTGCGCATTACATGCTCAGAACTTTAATCTGAAACAGCTTAATAGGAAAAAAAAAGATTAAATAGATTGAAACGTAATGAAATTACTAGTGAGCAACAGACGTGTTCGACCCACAAAATTCCAAAATAATGTGGACAGATGAACAAGACAGCAGCAGCTTTGCACATGGAAGGTATAATAGCGTAACTTTCGAAAAATAAAACAGCAGTTTTGGGGATCACTGAAACATAAACTTCGGATTCAAACTTTGGAAATTCCATCGGAACTAACTGAGATCAGGCGGTAACACTATTGAAAGGGTGTGTGTAGTAAACTAGTAATTGCCTGGACAGAAGAGCAGTCTCAACTTTTCAAACTAAGATAGTAAGGGCCTTGATATGTACCAACACTAAAAAAGCAGGAAGCTATATCTATACAGAGACTCCAAGCATGTAGAGAGAGAACCTATTGCTCATAATGCATCAATTAAGTTCTGTACTATAATTTGTGCACTAAAACTAGTTAGGCTGTGGCTCTGTGCTTTCTAGTATAATTGCAGAAGGTCTTCTGAACACAGTACATCCTTCACGAGTAACTAATACAGCACAATCTCCTAAATCACGATTCTGAGGTTTCATTGGGCAGTAAATACTTCTGGCTTACTAAAAGCTCGAGATTTATCTGATCAGCAAGCTCCACCAAACCAAACCCAGACCACCAAATGCACCTTGTAACCATAAAATCTCACCACACACAGCACAGACCGATAGCAATTTTGTTACCTTGGGAGAGACAACCGTGGCGGCCCTCACGACGAGCCCCCGGAACCTCCGCCCCCTCGACACGGCAAGCGAAGGCGGCAGGTGGAGCCCATCCAGCGACGACAGCTTCGCCACCGCCACCGACGCCACCTGCGGCCCAGACAGATGCACCGATGCCATGGCACCTACCAGAAAACGGCAAACGACTCACAAAATCACACCGCATACAACAGCAAACTGCAAAAAAAAAAAGTTAGCTTCCGAAGCAAAGCAGCGAGAGGCGCATACCTACCGCAAAATTTCCCTGAGTGCGCGAGTGAGAGAGAAGGTTTGGAGAGCGGAAGAACTCGAGACTGGGGGCTGAGCTTGGGATAAGGGTATTATCAGCACTCACCGAGAGTCACTATGCTTTGATTGTTTATGTTTTAGGAGAGGAGAGGAGAGGAGGCGAGGCCGCCGGATTGTTCTAGAAGGTGGGATCCCACGGGCGGGGCTTCGCCAAGATTCGGACTCTCGGAAACCATCGGTGCTGGAGGATTAGGGGTTTTGGAGGTGAGTAGGCTGGCAGTGGGCCCCACAGTGATGGTTTGATCCGCAAATGGATTGCGATAAGAACCGTTTCTCAGCTCGGCCCATGACGGAGAATGGATCGCAGATAAAATTAGCGATCGAGGCCCAAACCAATATACTATCACGTTTCCTTATCCGCGGCCCTCGCCCTTCTCCTGTGCTGGGCTGCAGACGACTCGCCTCGGCCGAGCGGCGCTTCTCGGAGAGCGCCCCGACGCCCACGCGGTTGCTGCCGGCGTCGTCACGTGGGCCGCAGTGGCCCACGGTCACCGGCCAGGCACGGGAACGCCAACGAAGACGTGATGTGGACGACAAGGCGGCAACCAGCCTGCCACCCCAGCAGCAACAGTTTGCAGAAGCCGTTGCTGTACAAATGGATCGCCATTTATTGAGCAAATGATATGCGCTCACCACATCACACAGTGATGTGATTTTACATTTTTACTCGTGAATCGTTTACAAGAATTTTACCATCCAGCATCTGCACTGATCTGCCGGCAAAGTAGGTCCTGGATGGTGCATCACGGTTTCCGCATCAGAAATCGTGGGCATCAGCAACCCTTCAGCTCTTTAATCCTTGGACGTTGATTTGGGTGGTCTGAAAACAGTAGTTCGTAATCAGGCCATCACATTGGAGTGATAGATTTCACTAGTCATTTAACAATTGGGCCGGCATGGCATCTGCACTCTCAGGGCTGTCATTGTTTACGCTAGGAATTATATGCTCTAGTGATATGAACTTGATAAATTCTCGGAGTTCTGTGAAGCAACTGTGTTCACTGTACGGTACTTCATATCTGTAGAGACAAAGAGACGGCAAAAAGAACTTCAGAATCAATCAATATACGCAGTTCAGCTTATCAGAGTTTTTGGTAAACGTAACTTCTGAAATGTTGAACTAACAAAAAATATTCCATGTAACTAGCATGCAGTCATGCACATAAATGATTATGGTGGTAACTGTTCCATTACCTCCAGTTTTCTTAACCCTGTGCACAGCAGTGCATTTGGTTTTCCCAAAAGAAGGTGAATTCAGCTCTTAGAACATTGTTCTTTCTTTTGGACAAATATAAAAGTGAGGTAATAAGCTGAAAACTACAGCACTACTCTCCTCTTGGGCAAAAAGTGCGAATACCGAATTGATACTCTTTATTGTTTCACTTCCAGGGCAGTACCTGATGATTGTTCCTTGTTGCCACCTTCTGCCTGGTGTCCTTTTCCACCCTTTACCAAATGCCCAACCAGTAGGACAAAATGCCACTGAGATTGAACCGGTCCTAAAGCAAAGTAGCTATCAGAAAATCACAATAGATGACGCTTTGGAAGCAAAAGGAACACGGCAAAAACATTGGACTGTGATTCTGGTTTCCTGCTGGATAGGAACTTTGGAGTTTGAAATGATGCAGTTGGAAGCTTTGGCCACTTCGTTCAGAAGAAAAGCTAAGCTCAAAAGAAAGAATATAGAAGTCTTGTAGTAATCCTGATAGGCAGAATATATGTTCAATCTTACATTTTTAGGGTTTTTTTCCTACCTGAAATAGTGAATGGCAACCTCTTAACTATGAGCATCCATGGGAAATGAACTAATGATCAGGCTTATGGTTAGTACCTTGGTAACAACCACATGTCAGTATTTTGTGCAGTGATTGCAAATGGTATAATAGATGGTTAAGGTTATAGCCATATAGTGTGGTAACAGACATATTTCAGTATATTGTGCAGTGAATGCAATTTTTACACTAGCCAGTTAGGATTATAGGGCTATGGACAACGTACTGGGACTGGGCAGTCAGCAATACACGAGCCACTGCCGTGTTAATTCTTACCTAGTATGCAACATTATATTTTATTTAGGTAAGTTTGAAAATAGCATACAGTTTCCTCCACTTCCACTGCCGTAGCTCCAAGAGCAGTGAAACACAGAGCCTCCGTAAATGTAATATGACATGAATAGTACAGAAGAGATGCAACAGAACAGGGGTTAGCCCATATCCTAATGAGTGTTAAACATATGTGTAATGCCATAGGTCCCAGCAGTTACAAATATACAGAGCAGTATAAAAAGGAAAAATAATACTCCTGCCACATTCCATACTCATCCATAGTATGACACATCAAAAGACTAACCTGATGGATGAGTAGTAACCTAGTCCTATTTCATGAGAAAATCAATCAGATTGCTAAAGAGCAGCTTCACTATGTTTATGAAGCCATACTGGTTAGATATTTTCGTTTCACTGAACTCTGCATTTTAATTTGATAAAATCGAGTGCTCAACAGGAAGCTCTTATACTCATTAAGGTTTGCTGACAGCTCTTTCTGGATAAACATGCCAAAAGGACTAGATTACTACAGAACACAAAAGTACAAAATCATTAATGGAGAAACCTTCGTTCAAACAGAGAAAAACATGTATTCAGGAAGTTGTCCGATCCTTTATGATAATTTTTTTATCAGTTGGCACCAGGGATAAAAAACCCGGCGGTTACCAGCCGGTAACCGCCTACCGGAGGGTGGCCGGGATCCCATTTCCCGGCGGTTTTTTCAAATCCAAATTCAAAATTTCAGATTTCAAATGAATTTTAATTGAATTTGAACGAATTTCGGCCGAACAAAATCCGGTTTGACCGGTAACCGGACCGGTTACCGGCCGGTTACCAGTACCGGAGGGGGGCCGGGATGCAACCCGGGACCGGGTTTCCGACCCTTGGTTGGCACTGATACATTTGGACAACAAAGAACTTGGACTTACGGTCTAAATGGAAGTGTGTCAGAAACCAGTGGCAGCAATCTCCTCTTAAGTAGCGAAATGCATCCTGCAGCAACATATTTAGCTACATAACCTGCTGACATATGAAGGATAAATGTTCCAGTTGACTTGTGGATAGAAATGCCATACCACTCGAAAAGGGGTCCCTGGGATGCAACACCAAAGAGGTGTCTCTTTAACCTTTGCTTTACTGGTACGACTTCTACTAGTGGGCAGTGGCAAGTTTAGCACTAGAATTTTTCCGGCTATTCAAATTAGATGGTTTGTTGACTTGGCAGGCCTTTGTTTGTTTTTTATCAAATGAGGAAAACCGAAAGTATTCACTGATTAATTTATTCCCATTCATTGGAAGTTTAGTCTTCTTAGTATTTTTCAGAAATTAACACACATCAGCTTCCGTATCATTGGCATGATCATTTTTCTTAACTCACCCAGAGCATGGATAATTTTCTTTCTTGGTCCAAGAGAGGTGATCCCCGTACCTAGAAGATCCTGCAATCCATAGGCGGTAACATGTTAGTTCTTTCACTTATAACTAGAAGAACTGTCGAATTTCATTCACCAACCAATTCTCCTCAAAATTTTGTTGAGGAAAGGTGGGCATCTACCCATACTTTAGCAAGAACAAATCATAGTATTAAGTGTATGCAACGTGAGAGACAGCCTCCTTTTTTACAAGAGGTAGGTCCCATAACCTAAGCTCTAATACTTGAAAAATAAACTTCCATCTCAAGAGTACTAGAGAGAGTACCTCTTCTGTGAACCACTGCAAGGTCTCCCAGTCAACTTCTTCTCTGATAAAAATTTCCTCGTATCTGGATAGCCCCAGGTTCCTTAACCATCCCACAACACATCTGTTTTCAACATTTTCTCCAGCACAGGGTTCTCTTTCATGATTGGAATTAGATTCCTGGAATAAAGGTAATCCAAACATCTTGATATCTTATAATATGTTGATAAAAAAATGGTTACTAGAAAGAACTACTAGAAAATGCCATAGGACTATCGAATTTTCTTTGTCTCCACTCTCCGCTAACTCCATGAATGATTAAAAGTACTCAGTAACCAGAAAATATCAAATCAAAAGGCTCGTCACCCCACTTGAGTTCTTGTGTTCTCAGGTTAACATGATACAGAAACAGAAGTCTTCATATTGCTGACACCCCCACAACCCACAACGAATAAATTATTGGTAAGATATGTTCATCTATCGTCCCAACTAGGCAGATAATGATGTGTAACAAAAAATCATTATGACCACAAATCGACAGTTGATACTCACTTACTCAGTGACCAAAAATACTTAACAAGACCCTCATGCTGAGGATTAAGAGTAAAAACTAACAAAAAAACGTCAATAAGCGCAAAAGTACCTAAGGTGCCGACCAGACTATCTTTGAGCTTTCTAACATGCCACCAATTTAGCATGGATGATTATTACAAACACTACTCTGGCACAACATTTTTGTAATTTGCAAAGATGATACTGAAGCATCACCTTAGCAGGTTCACCTTCATCAAGGGCTCAAGGCAATTGTTAGTATGTACCAGCTGGAGCTCCTCACTCAAATCAGAAATATCTGATCCACATAAAGGACACTGCACTTTATAAACTGACTCGAACCTCCCTGAATCCATTATGTTCCCTTCAGCAAGAGATGCCCTACTGTTCGGATGACCTTCCACATAATCCTCCATGCACAAGTTTATGAGTTCATTAAGCCGTGTTCCAATCTCAAAATTATCACAATCATTAGCTCCATGGATCCTATGTGACTCCAGAAGGGCCGATTCGACTGAATTCGAGCAGCGACTCCTCTTACAATCCTCAGTTCCGCTTGATTTCTCCTCCCTGGTCTCAAATTTGAGAGTAGCAACATCTTCTGCCACAACTTTCCTCTCTTCAGAAACCAAGCTACAGATTCCCAAACCAGGGTCTTTGGATTCTTTGCAATCACCACCTCCAAAATCATATTTTGCATTCGACACTAGAAGCTTTGACTCTATAGAATTTAAGTAGTAATTTCCTCCAAATCCACTCCCCTCATTGTTATTGGTCTCAGATCGGGATGCCACCCCAGCATCTGTATCCACATTCCCCTCGTCAGAGGCAGAGCCGTGGACCCCTGAACCGAGCTCTTCTTCATCCTTCAAACCAACACCACCAAATTTGCACTTCGCACTCAATACAGGAAGCCTCGGCTCAATCGATCTCGAGTAGTAATGCCCCTCACGAGGTCCAGAGCCATTCAATTCCTTCTCCATACTCGAAGGATCAGACTCAGACCTTCCCACCTCCACCCCCTCCTCAGGAACCGCGGTACAAGCCCTGGAGCCAACCTCTTCCGCCTCCTCACAATACCCACCTCCCAAATCACATGTCGCAACTGGCTCCAAAACCCTCGATTCCGTCGAATTGGGGCGGTAACTGGAACTTCCCTTGCAATCGCCGTATCCACAAAATCCCTTCTTCCCATCAGCGCTTATTTTGGGGCCATCAGATACGGACCTCAATAGGCCGCAAATTCCTCCGCCCGTCGCTTCCTTGTCATCGGGAACGCCTGCACTAGCCCACGAACCGACCGCTAGGGTTTCGGCGGCCTCCGCGGCCATTGCAACAACCCTCTCCGCGGGAGCCGTGCCGCCGAAGACGGAACGGTTCTCCTTCCCGGAGCAGGACAACGAAAGTTCTAGTTTCTTGCGGGGGCGGCGCGAAGCGGCGACATTGGAGGGCTTCAAGGGGCGGGCGTGGGGAGGGATCAGGAAGCGTCGTCGTCGCAGTCCCCGAAGGCAAGTAAGGGCGGGGCTCTGGTCTTGGGGTGGGAGGTGGAGGTCGCCGGCGGCGATGGCCTCGCCGAGAGCCTGGGCTTCGCCGGCATCTGCTCGTGGAAGGGTAAGGGTGGGAGAGGAGTTGAGTGAGAACTGAGAAGTGGAAATTTCGGGTTGAGGCTTTTCGAAAGGGAAAGGGAAAAGGAAAAGGGCGCGCCTATTTGCGTGTTTAAGGTTTTTTTTTTTCTATCGGTAATCGATTCAACTAGGAGGGTTAATGGGTTGGGTTGAAATGGGTTGGGTTTTAATTCGGATTGGGTTTGGAAGGGTTGAAATGGGTTGTTGTAGTTAACGGGTTGAGTTGGGTTGGGTTTGTAGTAGAAACGGGTTGGGTTGGGTTTGTAGTAGAAACGGGTTGGGTTGGGTTGGTGTGGGTTCAAAAATTTCGGGTTAAAATAGGTTCAGCCCGTGGGTTTGATGGGTGGGTTGGGCTGGATGTGAACTCGCACATGAGCCCGCCCCAGATGAGCACGGCTTGCTCCTCCTCC
Organism: Phyllostachys edulis; assembly: GCA_036346405.1. Taxonomy (NCBI): domain Eukaryota; kingdom Viridiplantae; phylum Streptophyta; class Magnoliopsida; order Poales; family Poaceae; genus Phyllostachys; species Phyllostachys edulis. The sequence goes on from CM070561.1 coordinate 41,192,948, forward strand.
GCTTAGCGTGTGGTGGACGCCTTGCGCTCTCGTCTTCTCCGCGCCTTCCATTGTCAAACCGGTCACCAGAGAAGGCCACGGAACGAGCGTGGGCCGTGGCCACCAAGACGTGCTCCGGCAGGCGACACCATCGACCCCGCCGACCGCCATCGAGCCACTGCAGGATGGGGTCTCGCTCTGTGCCACCATCACGCGGCTGCGTCGGGCGTCGCGGTGGTGAAGCGGTAGCGTTGGCGACGAGAACACCTTCTTGGGAGACCCACCAAGTCTCCGTAGTACTCGGCGAAGTCGACCTTGGCGCCGAGATTTGTTGAAGACGACAGCGTAGCTCTCGGCCTCGGCGGGCAGAAGAAGGGAGGCGCGCCGAGGCCTCCTCGTTGACTGGACCTGTGGAGCTCCATGGGGGCGCGAAGCCGCCGGGACAACGAACAAGTCAGGAAGACCTCGGGCGGTGGAGGTGCCGCGACCATGGCGGCCCATGGCAAGGCGCCGACGGTGTGGAACGTCACATGTGGGGCCAGCGCTTCGAGTGTGTGAGGACGATGGAGCCTGACGTCGAGACGACCGCCACGGAGCCGTTACTAAGCGCAGACGGCGGGACTTGTGGGATTTGGGGATCGGGTGTGGAGATTTCCATCCAACACGCAGCAAGATGGCAAAGCATGGCTCAAGCTCTCAATCCAAAGAAGAGGGGAGGCGGAGGCAAGCGGCAGGGCGAGACCAAGGCGAGTGGGGTTTGGGGCGGCGGTGGAGAAGGGGTAGGGAGGCGCCCGTAGAAGCGTAAGAACCTTTCTTTGGTGTTGGAATGGAGGTAGATAATTAGAGAGATGGGTGCGCTGCTTGCTGGTGGGTTGAAAATGGGTTGAACCCGTACCGAGAGAATTGGGTTGGGTTGGTATGGGTTGGATTTGTATGTGGGTTGGGTTTTGGAGGTGGAGTAGTGGATTGGGTTGGGTTGGGTGGATGTGCTATATAGAAATGGGTTGGGGTGGATTTGGGTGGGGTTTTAGCCCATTAACACCCCTAGATCCAACCTGCTTCTTCTTCTTCGTTCTGGGCGTTGAACAATTTCAACTATGTCATCGAAACGCTAAGGGCCCGTTTGGATAGTAGAAATTTCATATCAATTTCTCATGAATATTACAGGAAATATTTCGATTCCTGCAGTAATCTGGAAAAAAATTCTGCATTCCAAACGGGGAATAAGCTTGTTTGGGACATGAGAATTTTTGCAGATTCATGCACGGATTTTATTATGTTTTATAAATATATTACAATAGAAATTAGTGATCAAAGTTGTGTTTCGGAGAACAGAACGTGTGGATATCAAAAGAACATTCTTCTGTCTGGAGGGAGTAGCATTTTTCATCTTGTCTTTCTTCTGTTGTTTTGTAAGCAATAGGCATCCGTTCCTTCTTTGTTTCTTTTTCTAGGTATTACTCGAATGGTTTGAAATGTGTATGAAATGTGTACAGAGAGTCGCATGCTCTCCTATTCTTTAAAGAAAAACCACTTCCCTTGAATTGTTGCGTATTTGTCCCCTAACTCTCTATTCTATGCATTGTGTTTTTCAAAGAGTATTTAGCGCAGGGGTGGAACCAGCAGGGGTGCCAAGTATGCATCGGCACCTCCAAAAATTTGAAAAATGGCTGGAGATCAGTTCTTCCTGAAAAGCTATGTTTATGCCTAAAAGCTCATTAGCACAGCCCAGCAGCCAGCAGGCCACCACCGAAGGTCCATGTCTCCTCTCGAATACACCACTGAGGCACTGACCACTCAAAATCGGCAAATCCAATCCTCTCCTGTCTCCTCCCGGCTCGGCTCCCCAGCCCTAATCTCTCCCCTCAGTTCTCCCTAGTCCCCAATTCCCCAACGGCAGCGAGGGGCGCGGCACGTCGGCGATCGGGGCCGCGACTCGATGTGGGGCAATGGAGGAGAGAGGGCGGCGTGATGGCAGCCAAGACCGCCAGCCGAGACTCGGGGCTGGAGCCAAGAACAACAGGACGGCGGGACGAGGTCGATGCCCGCCTGCCCGGTGCTGGTGCCTGGTGATTTGGTGAAGGCATGAAGGCGTGAACTGTGAAGCAGTCAAGCAAGTGAGTTGCTTAATGCTTTGAGCTGTGAGCTGTGAGTTGTTTTTTATTACTTCTGTATGTTGTATGTTGGTTGGACTTTGGAGCTAGAGAGACAGAGAGTTGGACTTGAAGTTCGGGAGTAGTGGAGTACTGAGTACTGAGTAGTGGACTAGTGGTTGCTTTCTGTTACTTGTTTCTGTATGTTAATTGAATAATTGTGAATGGAAATTTGAAAGTTTTGTTACAATATGTTAATGTAGATCGTAGAGACATGAAGAGGAATAGAAACATCCTTTCTTTTTTAGGGGATCGAGAAGTGAAGGCAAGGAATATTTCATCTTCTTCATCACTAGCGGAAGGGGTCCAAGGGGTGGAGGAGACTCAAGAAGGTAGAGGAGGAACTCAAGCAAGTGGGAATCAATTACCTTCCTCGCAGATGAAGAATATTGATGATGTGAATGATATTGTGGTTGTTGTCAATGACCAACCCCAACCCCAACTGAGAAGCGCAAGAGCTTCAAATACATTTCTTGGCAGTGAGGAAAGCATTTACGATGTTGAGCTTCTTCGACATGATCCAGGGAAAAGGACACCCATCACGAACTATGATGTCAATGATCAAGATGCAGTTGAGAGAGGATATATTATGAAAGGGCCGTGCCAACCTTACACACATGATTTTTCCTATCAGGGAAATATCAGGTAAAAGACATCACTTCAGTCTTAGTTGGTTTGATAAGTTTTAGCTTCTTCCACATGATCCAGGGAAAAGGACACCCATCACACGCGTTGGGGTTCTCATTACAAAACTATTCTGCGCATTATCGGTTTATAATCTACAATCCGCAAAGTACTCATAAAGATTGAAAAAGATCCCTCCCTAAAGAATGAATGGGGGAAAAGTCCATGCTATGGTGGCAGCCTTTGAGTCATTTTGTTGGACCATGGGGCGTGGTCGTGGTTTTTACTGTTGAATAATTGACCTTTGGATTGCACTAGAATTTGCAGTTGTTGGAAGGTTCCGTTGTTCCGTTTGGAAGTTTTGTTTAAGGTCTTTTCAGGTTTGCCGAAGGTCTTCAAGGTCCTTTTGAGAAGCATTCGCGTCGACGCATTGCAACCATCCAGGATCTCCCCAAGTGTTATCTGGACCACCCATGACCTCCCCAAGGAAGAACTAACGCGCATCAATCGCAACCATCCAGGAGAACTAACGCGCATCCATCGCAACCGTCCAGGAGAACTAACGTGCATCAATCGCGTCCGTCCAGGACCTCTCCAGGAGAACTAACGCGCATAAATCGCAACCGTCCAGGTCCTCCTCCAGGAGAACCAACGCGCATCAATCTGGACCGTCCAGGACCTCCCCAGGATCAATCTGATCCATCCAGGTCTTTTCCCAAGGAGCGCCAACGCGCGTTAATCGCGACCATCCAGGACCTCCTCAGTATTAATTTGGTCCATCCAGGACGTCTCCCAGGAGAATCAACGTGAAGAAATGTCGTCCATTCAGGACCTCCTCTGGATCAATCTTGCCTATCCAGGATCTCCCCCATGGGCACCAACGTGGGTCTATCTGGACCACACAAGACCTCTCCCTGGAGTTATCTGGATCGTCCAAGAGGTCTTTGGAGCATTATAGCTCCGAAGTACTGTAGCAAGGAGGTCTTCCAGTTACTGTTCATCATGAGCACTGACGCAAGGAGGTCTTTCGAGGTACTGTTCATTCCGAGGTACTGTGGCGAGGAGGTCTCCAGAGTTACTGTAGCGAGGAGGTCTTTCGAGGTACTATAGCAAGGAGGTAGTCTTTGCAAAAAGACATCCCTGGATATTTACAAAGACGACCCTGGGGATTTACAAAGATGTCCCTGGATATTTACAAAGGCGACCCAGGAGATCTTTGAGGAGGTTTTTCAGGACCTTCCAGGAGGTGTTTGTGGAGGTCTTCCAGGATCACTCACGGGATCTTCCAAGATGTCTTTTCATGAGGTCTTCTCAGGACCACCCGGAGGCCTTCACAAGACCACCTTATTCATTCCAATTACTGTATGCTTTGAGTGCTACGATGCAGGTGAGTGGTCGTAGACTTGGTGGAAGTGGTCGTAGACGTTGTGGACGTCTTGGAGGTGTTGGTAGACCTACTGGAATTGGGCGCGGAATTTGTTGAAGTGGTCGTAGACTTCAAGGTTGATCTGGAACGTGGTTATTGTTGATTGAGAGTATGTGATATGCGTGTATGAACTAATATAGGTCAAGTTAGAAGACTTGTGCCTGGAATACATTCTTTGGTCTTTGCATATGCAGGTTGAGCGTGAAGACGATCATGGTCGATGACAAGGAGGACCCAGACTAGGATGGGGAAATCTGAGGTCTAGGAAGTCGAGGATGTCACGAGGTGGTCGGGCTTGCGCTGGAGCACGTGGAGATCAAAGGTGGTTGGATAATGCACAGAGAAGCTTCGGGAGAGTTTAGTCCTAAAGGCTTACGACGTGTGAGGAGATATAGAAAGTATTCAAATATTTGAAAGGTTTAGAGATATTGGAAAACCCGTGTTTGGAAGGGTTTCGGGTCCCTTGATTCTCGAAAGTGATATGATTTTGTGTCTGTGTCGTTGATGACACGGATTGGTCTCTGCCTATAAAAGGAGGCAGAGGGGAAGTGTTTTTCTTGTGACTTTTGTACGCAGCTTTTGCGGTAGAGCTTTAGAGGTCTTTTGGTTGAGAGCTTTGAGGGGTGCTTGTTGAGCACTTTGTAGACACAAAACAATATTGAGAAATAAGAGATCGGATCTATTCGACATTGTCTCAGGTTTGTTCTTGTTCAAGTTGTGCGTGAATGGTCTTCTTGAAAGAGGTCCTCGAGGAGGTTCTGAAGAGGTCCTCGAGGAGGTCGCGAGAAGAGCCAGCGCACAACAAGTTTGGCTGATTTGTGAGCAAGAAATTGGTACAATCATTCACCCCCCCCTCTGATTGTGCTATATGATCCTACAAGTGATATCAGAGCAAGGTTGCTATGGCATCAGAGATGTATGTGAATCGACCCCCCATGCTAGAAGGTACTGATTTCGCTTTTTGGAAGTGTCGCATGCAAGCTTACATTGAGGCTCAAGGTAATGATGTTTGGAATAAGGTCTCTAGCCCTTATGCGGTTCTTGTTACTGTTACTAGTCTAAATAAAACAGATGTTGATCTGAATGCTCAAGCTCGTAACTTGTTATTTCAAGGGATTTCTCGTAAAGAATTTGATCGCGTAGCCCATATTAATTCTGCTCACTTAATATGGAAGACTCTTTGCGATTATATGAGGGAACCACTAAAATCAAGGAAGTGCATAAAAATCTTTATCAAAAAGAGTATTATGATTTTGCTATGAAATCTGGTGAATCTATTGATGATCTTTTTGCTCGCTTTGAGAAGATACTGAGTAGTTTGCGTGGCGTTGATGTGATTCCTACTGATGAAGATAATGCTTCCAAAATTTTGAGATCTTTAGATTCTAAGTGGTTGATGGTTGTCACAACGATCAATCAAACTATCGATCTAGATACTTTAACCATGGATGATCTTTACTCTAGATTGAAAACTTATGAGATGGAAGCTTTGCCATCTAAGATTGATAAATCTTCACCTTTAGCTCTTGTGACTAACCCCATGCAGGTTGCTTCCTCGAGCTCTTTTCTTGTATCCACTTTGGCTTCTTTTTCAGAGGAACGGTTTGAACTACTATGTCAGGAACTTTCCATAAAAATTTCATACTTTTTGGAACTATATTACTATGTCAAACAATTCCCTAAAGATCTCAGCATTCTTAGGGGCAAAATCATCTTTTCGCGTCCAAGTCAACGGTCAACTGACCGGAGTGGCAAAGAAGGGATTAAAGTTGAGAACGAGTGGCATACAAGGGATGAGAAATTTTTCGATGGCATTTTAGGGAGCTCGCCAACTTCCAATGGCAAATAAGGAATTAACTCATTATTCAATGTCTATCATGTCCTAAAGGAATAAACCATCACGCTAAGGTAAAGTTTTATCATGGCAATTAATCAAGTAGTTGAGTGTATGCTGTGTTCCAAGTGCTATCTCTTCACAAGTGAAGTGACGTCAACGATCACCTAAAAATAATAGTAGAGCAAAGGTGAGTCCATGACTTAGCAAGTACAGTAATAAACAATGAATATTGCTTAAACAACAATACATAATATCATCATTAACATCAATTGTTCACTTTTCTTTATTCTCATGCTCAATTATTCAATTATCTTTCTTTATTCACATACACAATCATCAACTACCTTTCATTCCATGCATCTCTATACTATATGTCCACATGCACTTCTTTTGCGTATACCGGTATAGCATGAGTGTTCACCCATCGATGATACACTCTAAAGCCCGTCCTCCTCAAGGATCGGGGACCTCCTCCACTCCTGCGGAGTTGTGATCAACATGATCACCTTCTCATATGCAGTAATTTTTATGAATGCACAAATATTCATAGTCTCATCCACATTATCATTGTCCAACAATATCATATCCAACCATAAGGAATAAATAATGATCATTAACATTACTTGCAATTAAATAAGTAAAAGCAAAGCAATATAATGGTAATAAATAGTAAAACATACAGTGATCAACCAATGACCGCTGTCTACCATACACTTGCCTCCATATCCTTGTGACGCCGGATAGCGATGCGGCGGCAATGCACAAGAGGCCACACTCCCTGGACGATAATTCAAAACATATCTCAAAAATTATACATTACAGCACCGACACTTTATTCTAACCGTCATCGCACGCCTACGCAAAACTAACCCTTTTAACCCAAAACTACCGGACACACTACCCGCTGCCTCAGTAGAAAAATGGCTCTATCTTACTCATCTAAACTCCAAATTCGGTCATCCAAGACTTTCTGGAATACTCATGAAACAACTTACATTTTCCTAGTTATGACGAAACTCTAATTCTAGCGTTTTGTATTCCATTCCTTTACCCAAAGACCGTTCAAGATTTTGTCAGAACAGTCCATTTCATAATTTTATATCTTCAATTCTACAACTTGAACATATACGAATAATATGAGTTTTGGAAACTACACAAGATTTCCTACAATATTGAAGTTGACACAAATATTTGATTTTACCAATTTCTACACGAAATCGACCCAACTACACGAAGTCTGCCATCTACGTCCCGAATCTAGACAGCAGTCTTCCAGACGTTGTATCTTTTTGCTCGCCAATCCATTTTTAACGATCCATATCTTCTTGGAAAGCTAACATGATAACCTAACTGTTCTATAATTACACTGAACTCTAATTCTAAGTCTAAATACCCCTAGTCATCCCCACAACGTTCTACCCTAAACCTGATGAATCTGGACAGAACATAAATCCATCTTTCCCTTGACCAAACATTCTAAAAATTGAATAAAGTTTAACCAAAGATAAATCTAATGGGCTCAGATCATTACCCTCAGAGACACGAAGCAAAGCACGAATTTTTCCCTCTTTCCCCTTCTCTTCTCTTCCCTCTTCCTTCTACCTCCTCCTCCTTCTGGCCAGCAACAGTGAAGGGCAGCGCCAACAGGGAGAGGGGTGGCGCAAGGACTACAAGGGGAGGTGGTGCTATAGTAGCAGTGGGCGATATAGTACACGCAGCGCTGCAGTAACTCGGGGGTGGCTAGGGTTTGGCTCCCCCCTCTTAAGCCAGTTCCCCACTTGGGCCAAAGAGCTATGGGCCCAAGGCCTGAGTTCTAATACTTCTCATAAATTTGAAAATGGTATTGGGCAGTCTAGGCTGGAGCCTAGCTGGTATGTTGGACTAAAAATGTATTTCTAAACAAAAATGAAAACCGAAAACGGATTTAGACTTGGGTGGCTGGAAAGAGTGGATGGTGCCAGGTGCACGACAGAGTGGGTATGTGGATGTACCGCCTGAGTCAATAAAGGACCGAGTTCTGTGATGAAATATCATGTAAAAATAGTGCAACCACAAGTCTATAATAGGTACGACCTAGTTAACTAATTTGTCTGTTGCCTCGCAACATCACCACTGATGGGTATGTGGAGTGAGTTAGGGGTAAGGGAGTCATCGATCTGCACGGTGCAAATGGGTGATCTCCCGTGGGTGACGCCCAAGGATGTCATACTTAGCGGCGTAGGGTAACGTTGAGGTGAGAAATTGTAAACGCCTTGTGACAATCATCTTAGTCGCACACCTATGAAAGTGTGTCAAGACGGACATTATGAGTTGATTGTCTCTTGTGGGTAAAGTGTACGAACTCTGTAGAGTAAGAAAAGTACCTAGATAGACGTGCTCACGGTCATGAGCGGTGCCGAGAACTTGCTTGAACTAGTTTTCATTTTTATAAAACAATTTGTGGGTGGAATAAAAAGTTGGGCTGAAACCCGGAGATTTGAGATGGCCTGGTCGAGGACTAGTGAGAAGTACGGAAATATGACCCGAGAAATGAATATGAATATTGAGTGGACGGAGCCACTCAATTGTATAGGAGATGGAATCTTCACTAGTACTTTACAACAAAACTCTGTTTATCAAAACATGTGTTAGTAAAATGCTAAGTCTCAGGATTTGCTACTACTTAATATATTTCAATAAATGGCTTTGTGCAAATAAAAGAACATGAACCTCCCTTGATTAACCATGCATTTATACTAATTACATTATGTGTTGGCTCGCGAGTACAGTTGTGCACTCATGCTCGCTCTTTATATTCTTTTAGTCATGAAGCATAAAAGAAGACTGTATGAACAATTATGAGTATCGGTCAAGACTGAAGATTAAGAAGGCCAAGAACTAGGTAGCGAGCCCTAGTCGATTGCCTGTAAATATATCGTGAGGGTTCCACGTGGTTTACTTTTATTCTGCTTCCGCTGCTGATTTTTTAAAGGTATTTGGCATGATCGGCTATTCTGAAAGACAAACGCCAGAAGATATATGTACGCTTTGTTTATTATTATGCAATAGCTTTACATTTTCGTGATATGTGTTTGATATCCAATGATGTAACTATGGACACTAGATCCAGGAACTAGTGCTGTGAACACAGAGGATTCCAAATTATAAATTTGAGGTCCGACAACCGCCAAAACTGCTGTGAGCACACGACTCCAGCAGCAAACAATGGTGCGAAGCGAACGAACCGCATGTGCTTGTATATGTATGCTGATGGTCAAGTAGAATTAATGTAACACCCTGATTTTTGGAGCCTTTTTGAACTTTCAAAATAAAAAGAACCATTTTGTTTTGATGATAATTCAAAGCTTAACTTGAGAATTTTAGAATGGATTTTAATGGACTAATTTGAACTTCAACTAAAAATCGCATGAGGTTATTTGGGTTTGTGGAGTTTTGGTGGTCTCCTCTTTTCTGCGTTGGCTTTGTTCTCCTCTGTGTTCATAGGACCTCATTGGAGATTCTTTGGACCTCCTCTGAGCTTGGATCTTTCCATCTCTTTTAATCTAGATTTCCTTTGTTGGTTTGAATCTCTTTAAGGATTAGACCTCCCTCTCTGTTTGAATTTACCTTTGGTTCTGACCTCTTTTCTTTTGGGGTCACAACCACCCCGTGGTTCTCTGCCCAGGTTTGTGTTTCAAACCCTTTTGTTTTTCGAAGAGTCAAGCTAGGCTTAGTTTGCCCTTGCGCTGGATCTCCTCCTGCCCAGACCTCCTTTGTGGGTCTAGGACCTCCTCTCTTTGGGTCTTAGACCAGCTCGGGTTTGTGTTTCAAATGTCCTTGAACGTTGAAATTCAAATTCGGGTGATCCCTGCGTCCTTCAGGACCTTCCCATGTCCTCTAGGACCTCCTCCTTGTCTATTTGGACCTCCCCGTGTTTCTCAGGACCTCTTCACGTCCTCTAGGACCTCCTCCTTATCTATTTGGACCTCCCCGTGGCCTTCAGGACCTCCCCACGTCCTCTAGGACCTCCTCCTTGTCTATTTGGACATCCTCGTGTCCTTCAAGACCTCCCCACATCCTCTAGGACCTCCTCCTTGTCTATTTTGGACCTCATCGTGTCCTTCAGGACCTCCCCATGTCCTCTAGGACCTCCTCCTTGTTTATTTGGACCCCCCCTCGCGTCCGTTCGAGCCTTCCGCTTGATCCAGACCACTATCGCTTGTGTACTGTTCGATTTTCGTTGGATGGTTTGATCTTGGTGAGACGTTCGGATGGTCCGAACGTCCCACTCCTTTAGAACCGTCCGATCCGTATTGGATGGCCCCAATCTGTTGGAGCATTCGCTCGGTCCGAACGGCCCAATTGCCTTGACTCGTTTGATGGAAATCTAGTGGCTCCCGCTTCTCCCGCTTCTTATCTCGCTATCGCTCACCTCCCCTTTGTTAGATCTTGACCGTTAAGACCTCCCCTCTGGAGATCTTAGCCGTCAGGACCTCCCCTTTGTGAGATCTTGACCGTTAAGACCTCCCCTGTGACACCCTGATTTTCAGAACCTTTTTGAAATTTTCAAAATAAAAAGAACCATTTTGTTTTGATGAGAATTCAAAGCTTAACCTGAAATTTTATAATGAATTTAAGTTGACTAACCCAAACTTCAACTAAAAGTTCCTTGTTGGTTCGTTGAGTTGTAAGAGTTTTGAAGATCTTCCCCTTCTCTGTTCATCTTTTACCCACCTCTGGTCTAGACCTCCCTTTGTCTGAGATCTAATGGCCCAGACCTCTCCTTCGTTTGGATCCAAAGGTTCGGACCTCCTTTGTGTTGTCCTCCCCTGGTCCAGACCTCCTTGGGTCTAGACCTCCCAAACGCTTGGACCTCCTTGGGTCCAATCCTCCCTCTCGGGTCTTCTTTGGCTTACAACCTCCCCAAGCCTGCGCCACCCTTATGTGCATCTGAGCTCTTTTGGAATCCTGTTGAAGCTTTTCGGTTACTTGGACTTTCCCTCGCCGCTTGTAGCCTTGAAACCTTATCTGGAGGTTCCCTTCAGTACCAGCCCGGTAGTACCACCCGCACCATGCGGTACTCCCGCTTCTTCGGACCTCCCCTTACCTTTATTGGACCTCCCTGTGTCCTTCAGGACCTCTCCATGTCCTCTAGGACCTCCCCTTACCTTTATCGGATCTCCCCGTGTCCTTCCGAACCTCCCCGGGTCCTCCAGGACCTCCTCCTTGCCTATTTGCATCTCTAATTATTGTGGGTCGTCCGATTTGCATTGGACGGTTTGATCCTGGTGAGATATTCGGATGGTCCGAACGTCCCACTCTCCCTGAGCCTTAGATCATTCTGGGCGGTCCGATCGAAATCCAGCGGTCTCGACCTCCCCTTGTAAATCTTGACCGTTAAGACCTCCCTCTTGGAAATCTTAACCATCCAAACCTCCCCCTTATAAATCTGGACAGTTAAGACCTCCCCCTTGGAGATCTTAACCGTCTGCATTCTCCTCCTTGAAGATCTCGGGCGTTAAGACCTCCCCTTGGAGATCTTAACCGTCGAGACCTCCTCCTGTACATCCGCCGTCAAGACCTCCCTTTGGAGATCTTGGCCGTCGCATCTCCCTTTGGTAGATCCGATCGTGAGGACCTCCCCTTGGAAATCCTAACCGTTCAGACCTCCCCTGGATTTGATCATGTGGCTCTAGACCTCCCTTGCGGGTGAGGTTCTCCTCTTACCTATGCGGACCTCCCCGTTTGCCATTGATCTTGACCGTTGGACCTCCTTTTTGGAGATCCAACCGTCAGGACCTCCTCCTAGCTCTTGCGGACCTCCTCTGGTGCATTTGATCTTGGCCGTTTGGACCTCCCCTTTGGAGATCCAACCGTCAGGACCTCCCCTGCGGGTGAGGATCTCCCCTTGTTCACTGCAAGACCTCCTCATTGTCTTTGCAAGACCTCCTCTGTGGGTCTTGGCTGCCCCACTGGGCAGTCACACCCAGTTTTCTTTATCTTTGACTATGTCCTTGGGCAAGGAAGTCTCCATAGCATTTAATGCATGTTGTATCACATTAAATGCTCCCACCTTTGCAGTACTCCTATCATACCATTGTCACATTCCTTGCCTACTCTCATTGTCCTCGTTACTAACTCCTGATGACCCTATCCTGGGTCATGTGCATTGGCTTCCACTATATATAGTTTGGGAAGCCCTCCTTTCTCACTTTTTTCTCCATTTCTCCTCTCTGTCTCAACCGAGCTTACCTTAGACCTCCCTCCAAGTTCTTGGACCCCCCCTCTTTTGACTCTCTGGACCTCCTCCCGACCTCCCATCCTCTCTGTTGGTTTTGTATATAAGTTTATTTGGAGTCCTTTGGAATCTTGTTTGAACTTTATTTGAGTTATTTGGTTTTCACGTGTAGATTGTCAAGACCGTAGGGGCAGGAGTTCGATGAGGAGAGGAAGCAACTCAAGACTTTGAGCAAGGCAAGTTACACTCTTGATCATGTTGCACCCAATACTTCAAATTACTTATGTTGATTTCAAGAATGTATGCATGCTTACTTTACTAAGTTATTTCAATGCCTATCTTTCAATTCATAGTTATGCCTACTGCTTGGTATGACCACTGTCCATGTTGAATCAACCTCATTGTCCCCCTAGATAAAACCTGGTTCTTGCAATAGTGAGGACCTGTAGCTCTTGAAAAATGAAATGCTTAGTATTGCTTAGACCAAAATCTTGATTTGGGGAGTTTTGGCCAAAAAATATCACTTAATCAAATAATTTAGGCCGTGGCATTGGTGTGCCATGGAGACTCCGGCCATGACATTGGTGTGTCATGGGGTTTTACAAATGGCCATGGCATTGGTGTGCCATGGAGGTTTGAAAAGCAAAGTAAATGAAAAATGGATTTGACTTGGTAATTTGGTTGTTTGGTTGGTGCATGTCTATGCACGGGGTCGTGTGATCCGATACCCTGGGGTTGAGGCTTGTCGCCCAAGTCGGTTGAGGACCAGGTCTTTGAGACACCACTTGCTAAGCCTATAATGGGCTATGCCAAAATTGTGCAACCACATGTCTCGGTATGGGGCATGGGACACAGCTAACTAATTTGCAAAGCTCCTTCGTGGTTGATCCGGTGGAGGTGGTGGGTTGTCATGTTACGACTGTTGTAGTCCCACCTAGCATAAAAGGGGGCACCCCATTAACCCGGCGGGTTTCTATCCAAAGGGGGGATCTGCGAAACCTTAATGTGGGTGGACTGCGGTGGAGCAATGCATTGTAAAGGCCTTGTCATGTGCTCTAGACCTCTCACCTAAGGAAGTGTGAGGTGGTATCGACGGATGCCAAGCAAACTAGAGAATTCATGTCATGTGGGTAAAGTGTGCAACCTCTGCAGAGTGTAAATCTATTCGAATAGCTGTGTCCACGGTCATAGACATGCTGGCAATGTCACTCAAAGTTAGCTCTTGGTTTTGGTTTTCAAAGTACTTATGAAATTGGTTTTGGTGGTTTAACCAAATTGGGTTTGGGCAGGATGCCATGTGCAAGAGGGTATCCTTCACCATTTTCATGATGAATGCTATCCAACTGAAAATATAGATTTCACAAACATGAATTTTAACTATTGTAACCTGCCTTGAAACTTAATTCTTGTATTTGAAATAAAATTGGCTTTATGCAAATCAACCCTAATATGCTTCCCCTTGATATACCCCTATGCATGTCATTATGTTAATTGACGGGTGTAACTTGCGAGCACGGTTGTTGTGCTCACTCTTGCTTGATTCATGATTTGAGCAGATGAAGACTCCTTTGATGATGAAGATGACCAACTCAATTAGGCCGCGCCCTCCAGCCAATCACCTGTGGTGTAATGGGTGGACAGTATCTTTTGTTTTCCACTGCGTTTATGTGCTCTCGGTTGCTGGAGCTTGTAAGCAACACTTGTAATCAAACCTCCTTTTGTTGTTAATCAAGTCGTGTGGATGTTTTGCTGTCACTTGCGTCTTTGAGAGGCTGGCCGATGATCCTCGGGGCAGTTTGGATCATGATGGACTTAAGGCTCGTCCTCAAGCCCCACGACCTCCTCGGGTTGGCTCCTCTCGGACCTCCCTCGAGTAGCGCATGGTGCTTGAGGAGGTCTGAGGTCCAACGACCTCCTCGGGTCGGGACCCCAGACCTCCGGGTGGTCTATCGGACCTCTCGGGAGGTCTGGAGGTCCTACCGGGATGTCCTCTCGGGACGTCCTAGGAAATGCTTTACGGACCTCCCAGGAGGTCCTGAGGGACCTCTCGGGATGTCCTGGGGGCTTCTTTATGGACCTCCCAGGAGGTCCTGAGGGACCTCCCGGGTGTGCCTGGGCCGGGTCGTGACATCCCCTCTGGAGATCTTAGCCGTCAGGACCTCCCCTTTGTTAGATCTTGACCGTTAAGACCTCCCCTCTGGAGATCTTAGCCGTCAGGACCTCCCCTTTGTTAGATCTTGACCGTTAAGACCTCCCCTGTGGGGATCTTAGCTGTCAGGACCTCCCCTTTGTTAGATCTTGACCGTTAAGCCCTCCCCTCTGGAGATCTTAGCCGTCAGGACCTCCCCTTTGTTAGATTTTGACCGTTAAGACCTCCCCTTTGGAGATCTTAGCCGTCAGGACCTCCCCTTTGTTAGATCTTGACCGTTAAGACCTCTCCTGTGGAGATCTTAGCCGTCATGACCTCCCCTGTTTAGATCTTGACCGTTAAGACCTCCCCTTTGGAGATCTTAACCGTCAGGACCTCCCTTCTTTAGATCTGACAGTTAGGACCTCCCCCTTGGAGATCCTAACCATCCAGACCCCCACCCCTATTTAGATCTGACAGTTAGGACCTCACCTTTGGGATCCTAACTGTCCAGACCTCCCCTTTGTTAGATCTGACCGTTAGGACCTCCCTTTGGAGATCCTAACCGCCTGAGACCTCCCTTGATTTAATCAAGCGATCGGGACCTCCCCATTGTGGTGTCTGTTGGACCTCTGTCATGAGGACCTTCCTTGAGCTTTGGTGGTCCCACTTTATGCATCACACCTATTTTTCTTTATCCTTTGACTATGTCCTTTGCACAAGGGAGTTTCCCCACATTTAATGCCTGTTGTATCGCATTAAATGCTACCACTTTTTGCAGCACCCGTGCCATACTTTTGTCACATCCTTATGCCTTTCATTGTCCTTTTCACCAACTCATGAACACCTATACCAGGAAATCTCAATGACTCGACTATATAAACTTGGGCAGCCCTTCATCCTCATCTTTTCCCCTATTTCCATTCTCCAAAGCAACCGAGCAGCTCGTGGACCTCCTCCCTTGAGCTTCGGACCTCCTCTAAAGCTCTTGAACCTCCTCTCTTGAGCTTTGGACCTCCTCCAGCAAGCTCCTTGGACCTCCTCCAAACCGACCTAGCCTCTCTGTTGGTTTTATTTTGGAGTTTCATTGAAGTTTCTTTGGGTTTTATTTGAGCTTTGTATTGAGTTGCTGTGGTTTTCTCGTGTAGATTGTGAAGACACTGAAGAGCAAGAGCTCCTCGAAGAAGAAGAAGACATCCAGGCCTTTGAGCAAGACAAGTTACACTCTTGATCATATTGCACCCATTATTTCAACCTATGTATATTCCATTTCAAATGTTAATGCATGTTTACTTTACTAAGTTATTTCAATGCCGTCTTTAAATTCATAATTATGCCTAATTTCCTTGGTATGACCCTTTGTTGATCTTGGTAGAACAAGTTGTCACCCTAGGCAAAACCTGGTTTACGCAATAAGGTGGATCAGGACCTTTGAAAAACTAGAGCTTAGCTATGCTTAGAGAAAAGAACCTTGGTTTGGGAGGTTTTGGCCAAAAATGTCACTTGTATAATGATCTGGACCATGGCATTGGTGTGTTATGGGGGTTTTACAAATGACCATATCATTGGTGTGCCATGGAGGTTTGAAAAGCAAAGGAATGGAAAATGGATTTGGACTTGGGCGGCATTGGTTGTTTGGTTGGTGCAAGTCTATGCACGGGGGTTGTGTGATCCGATGCCCTAGGGTTGTGGTGGCCGCCCGGTTCAGTTAAGGACCGGTCTACGAGTGTATTTTGCTATGCCTTATCGTGCAACCACATGTCCTGTGTGGGCGGGACCTGGCCAACTAATTTGCAAAGTTATCACCGCGGTTGATCCGGCGGCATAGTGGGTGGTCTTTCATGGCCTGTCTTTTATGACTATGTTGTACCCACTTGGCTCAAGAGGGGGCCCTGGGAAGGGCAAAACCTTAGAGTGGATGGACTACGGTGGAATGATACATTGTAAAGGCCTTGTCACGTGCTCTAGACCACTTACCTTGGCGGTGAGTGGTGGTGCAGTAGGGTGCCAAACAAACTAGAAAACGTGTCTTGTGGGTAAGTTGCACACCTCTACAGTGTAAAACTATTGAATAACCGTGTCATGGTTATGGACATGTTAGCAAAATTGCTCAAAGTTAGACCTCGGTTTGTTTTCAAAATGGGTGGTTAAAAACTAGTTTTTTGGATTTATATCCAAATGGGTTGGGCGAGGAGCCTTGTGACAGAGAGGTATCCTTCACCATCATATTGATGAAAGTTATCCAACTGTAAAATGAGAATTTGCAAATGAATTTTAATTATTGTTATAAGCTTTGGAACTTAATACTTGTATTTGAAACAAACTTGGCTTTATGCAAACTAACCATATTATGCCTTCCTTTGAGATATCCATTATGCATGTCATTCTTTTAATTGACGGGTGTAACTTGCGAGCACGGTTGTTGTGCTCATTCTTACTTGATTGATGAATTGAGCAGGAGAAGACTTCTTCGATGATGATGACGACCAGATCAACTAGGCCACGCCCTTCAGCCAATTACCTGTGGTGTATTAGGTGGACATGGTTTTACTTCCGCTGTGTATTTTGCCTTGTTGTCGTGGCTTGTAAGTAACTTTGTAATCAACTCTCTTGTTGTTAATAAAGTCTCGTGTGGATGTATGTTATCACTTGTAATTGCTGTGAGAACCAGCCATTGATCCTTGGGACTTGTTCGGATCACAGGAGGGTTAGGACTTCTCCAAGTCTCATGACCTCCTCGGGTTGGTCTCTGGACCTCTCCTAGGTCTGGTCGTGGCTCTTGGGGAGGTCCTGAGCCTCAAGACCTCCTCGGGTCAGTTCCCTGGACCTCTAGGAGGCCCGAATGAACCTCCTGGGAGGCCTAGGAGGACTGCCCGAGAGGTCCTTGGGACCTCCTGGGAGGTCCTGGTGGACTCCCAGGGAGGTCTTGGAGGACCTCTCGGGTGAGGCCCCTGGCCGGGTCGCCACAATTAACCACCGGCTAGTAATTCCTAACTTCTTACCAGTAGAACTGACTAACCAACAGTAAATTATTTTCGCTTTGAAGCTACGAGTACACTAGTCAAGAGCTCATATCTCCTGCTTTATTGTCACTTCTTGGCCTAACCCGAGCCAAGATTTGTCACCTGTATCTTTCTTGGACACATCAACAGAGCTGTTAACTTGGTATGGTGCCTTTGCAATTATCCTGCAGGAAGAAACCATGAAAAATGTCAGGATCCTAAACTTGATCCCACAGCCAGCTCTGAGAGCAACTGTTTTCCTTCACACCAAGTTCTAAAAGAAACGCGGTTACCTGCCCTTTCTCTTCTCAAGGAACCTATGGAGTGTTGTAAGGATTTCAGATGAAAGCTTAACATAAAGTTTTGAGCCAATTCTTGATCTACATTTTTCACATATAGGTTGACGCGCCTTACAAGCACCCACTCAGTGTAGTTGGTGTTCGTTAATGTCGGGTAGACGACCATGCCACCGAACTCCCTCACGACGCACTCCTGCACCAACAGCTCGCGTCCGCCCCTCCGTGTCTTGCTTCGCCCACAGGATCTGTGTGGAGTGCGCGAGCTAGACGGGGACTGCACGTCTTCGTTGGCCATGGTCGCCAGAGCCGAATGAACCTGGGTGCTCTGGTACCAAATGCAAGCCCGGACACTTAGATTAAATTGGTTACAAGAAAGAGTGTTTATGCTGCGTCAAATGTCGCAGCGTTTTCTCCTCCTTTTATACATTCTTAACAGGTGTTTCCACACAACACGTCCCTTTTCAAACAACACGACCCTACTTCAGACACATGCAACTGCACTAACTGCGTGCAACTACATGCACAAGTCCCTAAGGGCATATACAATGGTACAGACAACTAGTGTCTATATCAGCCATCCATGTCATCTATAGACAACACTAAAGATGGCTTATATAATGAGTTGTCTGCTAAGTTGTCTATATGAGATCCCACAATCTTTTAGTTTTTGCTTGGAAAAAAATATTTGTTATAGACAACAACTCATACAATGGTGTTTTGTGTTGTCTATAAGGGTTTTATAGACTGTCTGTTGCATGCTAGACAGTTTCATTCTCTCTCCTTGTTCTCTCTCATCCACGTCATTAAAAATCTTACGTGGCAAAGATTATAGACTGCTGATGTCACCCACTGTACATGCCCTAACTGCATGTGCAAGGTTTAACTAACATACAAACCCTTAATTAAGTTGCATCAGTTAGTATTGTCATGGTACAACTGCAAAAGGGCGAAGAATTAGTACCAGAAAGATTGTTACATGCGGTGGAAGGCGAGGCTCTATTTGTTGTTTCGCCTTGTCCACGCCATCGCGTATGTTCACCATTTGCAACAAATCCTCGAACTTGGTGGACGGGAAGTTGTCAAAGACAGCCACTTTTCCACCGTAAAAGATGGTCAGCTGTTGCGCCTCCTCTCCGGCTGCCTCCCTGGAAGAACAAAAAAGTTGCTACGGAGTTACTAAATTTTGACAAAGCAGGACCTATCTTATCAGTGAGCATCCGCAATAAGAAACATGCTTTCTGTTGTTCCGAGAAGGGTCTTTTCAGTTAGGAAAGGGGAGATATTTTACCTTGTGTTTTCGTCATTTTGCTTGTCAGTTGGGGCCTTGAGAGGTGGGTCAGTGCTAGCTTTCTCGAGGGAGAGCTCCACGGGGTCTGAAGTGCGCGGCTCGCACACAGTTTTTGCTGCGTTTGGCTCCTCGGCCGGTGCGTCGAGCCCTAACAACAGGTTGATGGTGATCGGCGGCCGGAAAACCCCTGCAACTAAAGATGAACAGCCGTGTAAATATGTCTGATAAGTAATTAAAAAGTCGTTGCTAATTGCGTGGAACACATCAGGAGAACAGTGTACAACAAACCAATCAACACAAGCAAATTAACAAACCTAGCCACAGCCCACAGCAACAGACTAGCCAAGAAACCAATTAACAAGGTAGCCACGGCTCACCTCCTCCGACGGTGGCCGGCGGTGCCATGTTGAGGCCAGAGCCCTCCAGCCCGCCCTGCCTCTCCTTGAGGTCTTGTCGAGGAGGTTCTGGTGGCGTTGAGCGAGTCTTCTCCTTTCCTTGCTGCCGCCCTTGAAACCATCTCCTCTCCTCCCACGGCGACCGGTGGCGCCATGTCGAGGCCAGAGCCCTCCAGCCCGCCCTTCCTCTCCTTGATATACTGGCTGAGGAGGTTGCGGGTGACAGTGAAGAAGGTCTTCTCCTTTATCGCCGCCACCTCCCGCTAGAGCTGGGCATTGGGTACATCTTAGTGCCAAGCCGGCCTAGGCCCACCGTGCTTGGCCGTCTTGCGTCTTGCGTCTTGGCTCGGCGAGTCCACCCCATCTTGAGTGTCGTCTTGAAGCCCGCCTAAATCTTCGGCGAGCCGAGCACGCCCAAAGCCGTCGTCTTGGGGGTCGTGCCGTGCCAACACAAGCCCTGCCCGTAGTAACTATAGACGGCGGAGGTGGCGGCGACCGCCATCTTCATTCCTCTCGTGTGGTCGTGCCCGCCTCATTAAAAACCTAGTTAAAATTGAATTAGGTCAATGACATCGCGTTAGAGCGTAATCGGAGGAATGACACTCCGTTCTCCTCGGGTTGGAAAATGACATCGCGAACATCGGGAGGCGCCGCCGCCACCTATATCGCCCGCGCCCTCTTCCTGCTCGGCTTGGCCGTAGCGCTACAGCTCCGGCCATTCTGCTCCCTCTTTGCATCCCCATGGCGCCCCGCCCGCCTTTCGCCGGCCGCGCCTCCCTCTGCTCGGCGTCTGGCTCCCCATGGCAAGGTGAGGTGGTGAGGCAAAGGTGGCGAGCCCGAGGCCGCGAGGCTGAGTGAGCCAAAGCGATGCATAAGGCGAGGCAGGAGGTGTGTCGGCCGTGCCCTCCGTGCCCGCCGTGCTCGCCGTGCCGCCATCTTGCGTCTTGGCGAAAACGACACGGTTTCTTGAAGACGTCTTTGTCTTGCTTGACAGGTCGGCTTTCGAGCCCGGCCGGACCATCGTTCGTCTTGAGTGTTAGCTGGCTTGCTGCCAGCGTGGTGTTGTCTTGCTGCATGGTAAATGGGCCGAACCTCGGTGGCGGGAAAAGCACGACCAACTCCACTCTACCTCCCGACCATCTCCTCTCCTCCTCCCTCTTCCGGCTCCCACTCGCCGCAAGCAAGATGTATCCCCCCACTCCTAGCCATGAGTGCTAGCTTCCTCGGCCCTTCTTGCCTCCGAGGCTCCAACAAACTCTCGTGTACTTTTTCCTCCCTCTCTCTTCCCCCGATCCGCCGCTTTAAATTAGCCTTTGTCCTTTAATAGTTTCATCGTGGCCAAACGGCAAGTGGATGTGGCGTGGGTCAAGGACCGATCAGACACGCGCGCACGCTTGAAACACGTGAGAAAATACAGCGGCTTGCTTGTCATCGGGGACTGAGAGAGCGAGAGAGACGGAGCGACGAGTCGCGGCCACTGCACGATTGGACGGGAGGGGCAAGGTCTGCGTCCAGGGGACTTAGAGTCAGCCAAGCAGGCCGTGCTGATGGGCGGTCTGAGGCATGACATCATTGGCCGTCTGGGGCCACGCGGCCGCGACATTGTTCTGAATGCCGGTAAGCGCAAGACGATAGCTTTCGGCCGTGCTGGCCGACACTGCACGACGCACGGTAAGACCGACCGCAACACGAATAGTACCAAGCCCGGCCAAGACGACCCGATCCGCGACGCAAGCACGACCCGTTAGGCGCGACCTTTGTTTTAATATACATATATAATTTTATTTTTATTTATTAATATTTATATGATTTTCTTTCCATTTTTAATATTTATATGGTTTTATTTTGTAGTTTTTAAATTTTATATAGTTCATTTTATAAGTATATATAAATTTATTTTGGTTTATTAAATTTTTTTATAGGATTATTTTTCAATTTTTCATGTCTTATGAGCTAAATGACAAATGTTTTAACGAGCTAGCTATTTGAACATTAATAAAATTATATTACATTTTCAATCTGGTTGTCTCATTGTTTTTCAATTTTCATGTCAATTTCTGAATTCTACACATTTTTCTAATTTTTTGGATTTTTGGATTTTTTTCATTAAAATCAGCCAAATGGGCTAAACAGTCACATTTGGCCGATAAATAAACAGTCGTGTCGTTGACCCGTTCTGAAAAGGCGATAGGGCGATGCTGCAGGCGTCACCTGACAACACGAATAATAATGGTTGGTAGGAATGGCGGGCGAGAATGGGTCGGTATGCCGCCGTCTTGCGTCTTGGTAGGCCGCCCATTTAACCCGACTCGATGGGACTTTTGTGCATTAGCCGTTTATCAAATGGCAACAAGACCTTATTTTTGAAATTAAATTAGATTTATAATTTTGGTATACATTTAAGTCTCCGGGCAACCGATAAATCTAAAAAAGATAAGAAAATATAAAGTAGAGAACAATTTAGGAGTTTCGATCTGACCAAATATATTTGGAATGCGCTTTCAGGTGTGTTTAGATGGTTGTATGATATGGTACTTGTATGGGATGGTTTGGAATATGATATCCTTCATGCATTTGGTTAGGCGAATGGAACGAAGCCGTCCGGAACGAGGTGATGTCAAACATGTCCCACACAATTTATGCAATTTTCTATATGTTTACAGCTGGTAAAACATTTTAAATGCATGAAATGAGTGCAACATAGTAAATATTAACTTGTATCTATTCAGTAGATAATTTTATGCATTTCCAGAATTTTTCTGGTTTTTTTAGGATGTTTTTTTTTAAATTTTAGGTTTGAGAGCAATTTTCAGAATTACTAAATCCATTAATTAATTTCCCAAACACACAATACCAGGGAAAATAAACCATAAAAAATATGATGCTTCAAAGGTGTACTAGGTCTAAGGTTTCACAATTTATGAAAGCTTACATACCTTAGAAATTCAGTTTATAGGATTAATGTAAGGTTATTGCATAAAAAGATAATATTAAGCCAAATAACCCTAAGCTGAGAGTATAGATTATAAAATAACTATAGAACAGACTAATCTGTCACAAAAATCGGATTACCAAGGGGTTATTCTGCAAGAATATATACAAACCCAAAATCCGCCGTAAATTTCCCAAACCCCCGGAGGTTTTCTGTAAATTTCTCTTATCCGCGGAAAATTCCTCGTAACGTTTAGAATTTTGAAGGCCTTTCCGCAAATTTTCCTTATCAGCAAAAATGTCCTCGTAATTTTCAGAATTTTGAGAGTTTTATTTGCAATTTTTTTGGTTTTCCCCCCTTTCCTTTATCCTGATTTTTTCCTTTCCTTTTTCCTATATTGGCCTACTTGGCCCACTGATGGGGTTAAGAGGATGGGCACTAGGGTTTCCCTAGTGCCGTCTGATGATGATGGCGACTTGGCGCTTGGCGTCTTGACTTGCGACAGCAGCGCGGCAAGCGTCTGCATGTGTGCGGCAGCGTGGAAAACTGCGGCGGTGTAAGCGGCGCGCGTCATGGCGTAACCGGACGGCGGTGCGGAGACAAGCGGCGTATGGCGGCGATAGCATAGGCGCCACGTGGCCGGACGACGGTAAGCAGCGCGCGCGTCTTGTTGCACTCTGAGCGGCAAATACGTTCCGCAGTTGGCGGTGACGGTGTGGGGCGCCATTACCGCGGCCAGTTGCCGATCGTGTTGGCCGTACGGCGTAGCTCGGTTTTTTCTTCTTTGTTTTCTCCATAGTCGTAGGCATAGAGACAGTGAACGATGATAAATAGTAACATCAAACGGTGATGACATTGAATCCATTACAGATTAGCCAATTAATCCGATCGATTCTAGATTTCTAAAAATGTAATCTACTATATTAAATTATAGATCATGAAGATTGGAAAAAGGATCCCGAACGACATACTTATTAGCCGAAAAAACAATTCGTGCTGATAACGTGTTAAATAACTTAGTCATCGCAGGGAGAAAATCAACTAATCAGTATACAATAGATAATCGACAGAGAGACAACAGATGGAAACACAGTATAGAGGAGCCTCTTTATTCATTGATCTCTTTCTGAGTACAAAGAGATTCTATTTATAGATTAAAATCCACCAGAAGCAGTTTCGATTTTACGCCGATCAATACTTAATCCAGAGTTTCTCAACAATCGCCGACGCATAACGCACAACCGTAGCCCGCAAATCCGGCGAATCAGTCCAATTAATCGTATCTTGTACGACCATATCATATCCATAGTTTTTCAACAATCGCCGACGCATAACGCACAGCCGCAGCCCGTAAGTCCGACAAATCAGTCTGATTAATCGTATCTCGTACGACCATATCATATTCATAGTTTCTCAACAATCACCGACACATAACGCACAACCGTAGCCCGCACGTCTGGCCGAATCAGTCCCATTAATGGTATCTTGTACCATATCATACGCTCCTTCAACGACCACGAGACGAACCTTTCAGTCCGCGTCATCCAAGCACCTAACGGTGGACCTGGACCAAACTGGCAACACTGCAGGAGAAGTCAACCACTGTAAGTGGGTCCCACCGAAGCAGAGCCACCCCACTGCCAACCGGGTCCCACCTTGCTAGCTTAGCCTCAGTGGAAGTGTAGAAGTAGTAGTCGAGTCAATGTCAATCCAACGGCTGCAAGAAGCAGCAAGCCCACTGGCCACTACCTGGGGGCAATTCGGTCATTCCGCCGCTGCCGCCGTCGTGGTTCCGCCCCAACTCCACGGCCGCGGTGCGAGCACTGACCACCACTCCCCGCCGCGCTCAAGACCTCAAGTATCACCGCCTCCCGCCCTTTTTAAACTAGTCTACTCCCGAGTCCCAATCCATCGCCACCTCCGTGAGTGCGCTTCTCCCTCCTCCTCCCGTCCCATGGGCCGCAAAACCCTAGCCCAGACCACCACACCAACCGGTCGGTGCGCGCCGTAGATCCCGCTCCCCGTCCCGCGCCAGATCCGATGGTGGAGACCGCCGTCTCCGTCTCCTCCCCGCGCTCCGTCGCGGCCTCCGCCGCAGCCGGGCCGGCAGTGGTGTCCTCCCCCCGCGCGGCGGTAGGCCGGGGAGGGGCGCCCCCCCGCCGGCGGTGGGCGATCTCGCCCTCGTACAGGGCGTTCCTGGTCGCGCTCTGGCTGATTGGGTTCGCACTCGTCTTCCTGTGGCAGAGCACCTCGATGGGCCGCGTGCAGCTCTACACCCGCCCGCCGATGCCGAAGCGCGCGGCGTCCGTCACCGCGATGGGGCAGTGGGTGGCCTCACCGCCGGTGTACGATCTGAGGGAGTTCGGCGGAGTCGGGGACGGCCGGACGCTCAACACGGCGGCGTTCGAGGCCGCGGTGGCGGCGATCGCGGAGAGGGGCGGCGGGAGGCTTACCGTGCCCCCCGGGCGGTGGCTCACCGCGCCGTTCAACCTAACCAGCCGCATGACGCTCTTCCTCGCTGCTGGTGCTGAGATCCTCGGGATCCAGGTGAGGCATTTCAGCTGCAATCTCCATCAGCTTGCTTAATCCTAAGGTTTTGCTTTAGGATTTTGGTCAATTTATGACATGTTTGTGTATCTGCGTCGTACAGGTGTAATGCAATGTAACTGTAGTATCGTTAAACCGTATAATGACTCACGTTAACTTTGTCTGCATAATGAAGTTCATTTGCATTCAGGCTTAGTTTATTCCTTGTTGTCATGTCTTTGTGCTTTTGTAGATCCGTGTTTCATCAAGGAGATTAAAAAATTCACTGTAGCCAGTGATCCATGCATGCATTGGTGAAGTCACCATGAGTGTAGTGGAGCATGGCAAATGCTATGTAGTTCAATGAGAAATAGTGGTAATAGGATTAAGGAGACCTTCATCCGGGAGATTGTTCTGTTGTTGTAGGATATTGGGAGTCAAGGACAATATTTTCCTGAGTAACATGACTGTATTTTTTAGAACTTATCGGGTATGGCTGAGATGATGGGTGAATTATATTTCATTACAGAAATGGTTCTTTCCCACTGAGAGATGTGTCCAAGTATGCTGTCAATTGTAGTGCATGCTGAGCTGTAGTTTGGCTGAAGACTGAAATGATCAACCTTGTGAAAGTTAGACTTCGAGATTAGGAGAAGTGTGCTGGACACTTCCAATTTTATATATATACATCTTATGTTTTGGTTTAGTAAACTCCAGGACTTAGCATTAGATCCAATGTTTAGGTTCAACTAAATTTAATGTCTGCTTTCATATTTAGTGGATGCTTTTATATTTTGTCTGCTAGGTGGTTTGTACCCTTGATTTTATATGACGCTGCCGTATCCAGCGTGGACCAAATGAGACAAAATGCACCTACATATACCAGCATCCCATATGTATATGGCCCATCGACTGAGCTTTCTTCCTAGGACTCCAATCCAGTGTTTAGGTTCAACTAAATTTAGTGGCTGCTTTCATATTTTGTCTGCTAGGTGGTTTGTACCTTGATTTTATATGATGCTGCAGTATCCAGCATGGAACAAATGAGACAAAATGCACCTACATATACCAGCATCCCATATGTATATGGCCCATCGACTTAGCTTTCTTCCTAGGACTCCATCATCCATCGTTTGTTAACTTCTACGATAGTTTGTAGAAAGCTATCCACAAGATCAAGTGATGATTGACCTTGACCAAGAAAAACCTTCGCACCAGAGTAAACTTCTGGCATTTTTTCACATTTTAGCCTAGAAAAGGGATTATAATGATGTTCTTTTTTCCCTAGCTTATACAATTAGCTCAACCATAGGCAAAGTGGGACTACCATTTTCTTGCTTATCGTTTGACTGTAACTTTTACAGTTTGGTGCATTTTTGTCCAACTGAGTCAACATTGATAGCTTCTTGCGTTACTTACTTGTAAGGATGAAAGATACTGGCCGTTGATGTCTCCATTACCGTCATATGGGTATGGAAGAGAGCACAGGGGACCTCGATATGGGAGCCTTATACATGGTCAAGACCTGAAGGATGTGACTATAACTGGTAGGTTGTATTGTATGCTTCCTTTTGGTTCATTTTAATGCCCATTTGATACTTTGAACTTTGTGTTTGCATTCTGAAATCAAAGCAATGAAAAGCAAATATTGTCTGATATTATAGCCTGTGTGGAGTATGACTTTAACTTGAAATGCTGTGCCCTGTGGTTTATCATTTGAACTTGAAAACAGCCAATCTCAAGTTATACTTTTCCACCAGTAAGCGAAAGCTAATTGACAAGGATATGGTCTTGTTCATTTGTGCCTTTTTCTACTTTTTGAAACTTAAAGTATGAATCTTTGGTGTGATGTATGATATTTGTTGTTAAAGCAATTCAAGTATAACGTTAGTTCCAAGTCCCAACAGATCTTGAAAGTTGAAACCACCATATCTGAAACTGAACTGTACGCAGAAGCCTCTGTCCATAATTTATTTGTAAAAGGCTGATTTTTTATTAAATAATTGCAAAAGTTGTTTCTCAATCAATTTTCGTATACACCTTGCTTTATTGCTCATTTATTTCTGTGTCGGTATACAAGAGAGGAATTCAATTATTGTTTCTATTAAACAGTTGAAACTAAGTGAATTGATATTTTAATGGTAAGAATAAGTATGGATGTGAAGCTATCATTCTAATAGGGATAAGCTTAATGTTGCTGAACATCATATAACTTCATCATTTAGATGAATGATATATTGACAGTCTATTCCTGCTATTAATATTCTTTCTAGCAGTTTGGTCACTATTTTCGTCAGCTATGATTCATTCTCTTTTATAACTGTGTAATAGGTCACAATGGCACTATAAATGGGCAAGGCCAAAGTTGGTGGATTAAATTTCGTAGGAAGCTCCTCCATCACACAAGGGGTCCTCTTGTGCAGCTCATGCGGTCAAGTAACATTATTATTTCTAACATCACTCTACGTGATTCTCCCTTCTGGACACTTCATACATACGACTGCAAGAATGTTACTATCTTGGAAACCACCATCCTGGCTCCAATTGCTGGGGCTCCAAACACTGATGGGATAGATCCAGGTCATTTCCCAACTTTTGCATTTTATTGTGATTTCTGAGCTTTTATTTATTTCAGTTATATCTTGCAATTTCCTATGACTAGATAAGATGTTCTAGCTTTTTTACGTTTAGTGACAATACAAACCGTTCAACCCTGTACTGAGCGTACTACTGTACTCCCGTGTTATCTTGTAATCTTATTGTATTGTTTAGTACATTTTATGCTTCACTAATCAGATTCTCAATTGTTATTACTGTTTATGCAGATTCCTGTGAGAATGTGATGATTAAAAATTGCTACATCTCTGTTGGTGACGATGGGATAGCTATAAAGAGTGGTTGGGATCAATATGGAATTTCCTATGGTCGTCCATCTACTAACATTACTATTTACAACGTCAGAATCCGCTCCATGGTCAGGTGAGCCATTTGTTCACATTTCATTATTTCTTTAGTTTGTTTGGTTTTCACTATTATAAGTTTGTACAACATGTTTCAAAATAAGCTGGTGAGTGGATGACTCTCCTTGTCCAGAATGTGAAGTCATTGTTGTAGAATACATAGGAGTATAGGACTTTGT
This sequence comes from Phyllostachys edulis, assembly GCA_036346405.1. Taxonomy (NCBI): domain Eukaryota; kingdom Viridiplantae; phylum Streptophyta; class Magnoliopsida; order Poales; family Poaceae; genus Phyllostachys; species Phyllostachys edulis. The sequence continues at coordinate 41,220,893 of CM070561.1, forward strand.
TGACTGCTTGATTTTTATATTTCTGATACACATTCCATACTGGTTGTTGCGCTGTTCTGTTTTGTTCTAATGACTATTGTCCTTGTAGTTACAAGTTTTTTAATCTACGAAGATCACAAACATTATTTGTACTACAACTAAGTAACTAACTAATGCATAGGCTATTTTGTTGTCTTATATGTTTTGTTAATTTAATTGGAACATTAATTCTGAACTAGGAGCTTTTCATGTAAGGTGAATTACATTTCCAATCAATGCTAGTAGTCAAAGTTTGTGAAACCAGTGTGGTTATGTGTTTGATCTCTTTTCCATTTCTGGACAGTGCTGGTGTATCTATAGGAAGTGAGATGTCTGGCGGTGTTTCAAACATTTTGGTAGAGAATGTTCACATTTGGGATTCACGGCGAGGTGTGAGGATAAAGACTGCCCCTGGAAGAGGGGCTTATGTAAGCAACATCGTGTACCGAAACATAACGCTAGAGCATGTCCGTGTTGGCATTGTGATAAAGACCGACTATAATGAGCACCCGGATGAAGGTTTCGACCCCAAGGCTGTTCCCATAATTGGGAACATTTCTTACACGTCAATCCATGGGCAAGGGGTGCGTGTACCAGTCAGGATACAGGGGAGTGCGGAGATCCCTGTGAAGAATGTTACCTTCCATGATATGTCAGTTGGTATAGTGGACAGGAAGCACCATGTTTTCCAGTGCTCCTTCGTCCAGGGGCAGGTCATCGGCTATGTTTTCCCCGTACCGTGCAAGAACCTGGACATGTACAACGAGCGGCGCGAGCTGGTTAAGCAGTCCACGTTACAGAACATCTCTGATATCGACTACAGTTTTTGACAGGGCAGTTCATCTCACTGTACCATTGCTGTAGGAGTATCACTGCTCAGTTAGTACTTAGTCCTGTTACACAACATTCACAGGCAACTTTTTTTTGCAGCTGTTTACACCTTTCACTCTCAGGCATGTATTTAAGGGGGTTCGACCTGTCTATACTGTCTCATAGAAGGATTCTTCTGTTTCGGCGTTTCAACCCTGTATTTATACACACTAATTCGATTTCACAGTCAAACTGTATAATTTTTTTTATAGCAATCATTCTCTGTTCACACCACTATATTTGCCGCAGCCCATTCTTAGATGGGAAAGGTAGCTATAAATACAGTTTGAACTTTGAAGGGATCCTTTCAAATTAATTTAAAAGTTTATATTTTTGCAGCAAAAAAGGGCAATGTAAAAGCACAATTGCGGTTGGCCCATCAGTCCATTAGCCCAATCACTTACCCTAATTTCTTCCATGGGCCACATGTCAGCGGCCCAAGATCTATTAGCAGTGAAAATAGCCTGTCACACCTGGCGACTCATTGGCCCCGTATCCATACATGCCACGCCCAGGGATTTGAAAAACAGCCGAAAATCGGTTCTACCACCCCGCCTAGAACCAGCAACTGGCATCGAAATTTCAGTTTTGGTTGAATTTTGGTCGAATTTGATCGAATTTTGCTCAAATCTGATTTTTTTAAAAAATTTAAAATCCGAAAAATTCAAATTTTTTGTGGAAAATTTCAACCAAAATTTTCCGATTATCGGTCGTATCGGCCATACCGGCCACCCCCGGTATTTTTTTTGAACCAATTTTAAAATCCCTGGCCATGCCCTCTCCCTCCCTATCCTAAACTCCCAACAAATAAAGCGCTGTGCACTTTTCGTTCGTCTTCAGTCTTCTCCTTCGCTCGCCCATGGCTCTATCCGCTGGCTCATTCACGATTTTTTTTATTGTATTGGCTTATTTTCATCCCGTGTTAATAAGGATGATCGTCCTCAGTTTTTTTTCTTTCAAAAGTGACTTCACTTGCCATGTCCCTCTCTGCGTCTGACCTTTTGTCTTGGCTAGCTAGCCGCCGCCGTCACACGCCCTCCCCTCCCCCTCCCGCACACACGGCCCTCCCCTCCCGCCATGCACCCGTTCAGTTCCGCGGAGAAACAAAAAACCGTGTGGCGGCCACCTTTCACATCGCCCATCCCCCCTTATCCGCACATATGTCGCCTCGTCCAGAATTCCCGGCGCTAATGCCGCGGCTCCTCCTTCGCTCGGTTTTAAATATCGAACTCTCGTAGTTGCTCTTAGCTCATCTCAATTGCGTTTCGATTCTCATTCTTGCGCTCGTAGTTGAGAACTTAGATAACGTAATATAATTAATTTTTTTTGGAGATTAAGTATTTGCTTGCTTCTTGTCGCTCGTCACATGACCTTTTTTGATTGCTTTCCCTCGAAGGGTAGGCAATTTGTCGGATGCTTTTGTCGTTATTACCGTAGTTGTAGTTAATCAGTCTTAGTCAGCTAGTCGTAATTAGTTAGTTTAGTGGTAATGAATAAGTCGTAATTAGTTAGTTCAGTGGTAATTAATTAGTCATAATTAGTTAGTTTACTGGTAATTAATTAATCATAATTAGTTTAGTAGTCATCATTACGGCATATTAAATTTGTAGAAATGAAGTACTAATAATTTAATTACTGGTAATTAATCAGTCGTAATTAGTTAGTTTAGAGGTAATTAATCAGTCGTAATTAGTAAGTTTAGTGGTAATTAATTAGCCGTATTTACTTAGCTTGCTGGTAATAAATTAGTTTAGTGGTAATTAATTAGTAATAATTAATTTAGTGGTTATCAGTCTAGCATATTAAATTAGTGAAAATGAATTACTCGTAATTTATTTAGTGGTAATTAATCAGTCGTAATTAGTTCAGTAGTAGTTAGTTAGGCACAACTCATTCAGTGCAAATTAGTTAGTTGTAAATAGTTAAGTGGCAATGAACATGTGATTTAATAGTGGTAAGCACGTTAATAATTAATCACCAACAATTTTTCGAAATTTTTGGTAATTAATTAATTATTCGTATTTAATTACATATATGTCGTCCATCGCTTGCATGCGATTTGTCGTATTTAATTACACATATGTACTGCGGATGGGGTTGTTGTAGCCTTAGGTAATTTCGAACATACAAGACCTGTTAGTGTTTTATGGTGATGGTCTCGTATGGGCCGGACCCGATGAGTTGGACTTGTCGAGATGCTAGTACAAGGTGGTCCGGGCGGAGGGGCTCAACGTGATGAATATTCATAAGCTTGAAGCTACATCCAGAGGGACTTCGTCACGGAGGCAACGACGAATAAAGTTGTGATCGAGGGGATCACCTGCACAAATGCTGTGTGGGAGCTCGTCAAGGTGAATGGAAGCATAACATGGAGCCAATACATGCAGATCACCTCCCAACCTGAGGTGGCAATTCACGGGAGGCCGATGGTGTATGTGAATTTCGTACGCAGGGCGCCGGGAAACCTTCATGATGCTGGGGCCTCTACAAGCGGGCAAGCGTAGCTTGAGCCTGAAGACGACAGCACAGAATGTGCTACCTCGAAGGGAAGACACGCACATAATTTTGTGCGAAATGAGAGGGCGGAATTGTGGTGGTTGGCCCGCATTGACTGCCATGAGTATCTACCGGACCAGCCTCTCGGGTTGGAGTCCGACGAGGACGCTGACCCAAGCTCGGATGGTAGCGACGAGGACGCACACCAGATCGGTGGTCCAACCGGGGGAATTGTGTCCTTGGAGGTGCCTTACATGGCATCGAGACTTGATGATATCGCAGTGCGTTCGCTCGTACTGCCACGAGAAGAAGGCTCTCACTGGGGGTTTGATGCCGACACCCTCCCAGTTGGGCAGCGCTTCCCTAGCAAGGTGGTCGTACAATAAGCTATAGCACAGTACGCCTTATCCATCAGCCGTGTATACTGAGTGCACCGGTCCAACCCAGGACAGTACGCAGTGAAGTGCGTAGTGGAAGGTTGCCCTAACAAGATCAGTGCTCAACGAGCGAAGATCTTCGGCTCGGTCTTCGGGGTCAAGGCGCTGATCAACGACACTTATGAGCTTAGCGAGCCCTGCGGCAGCATCAGAACGTGACTTCCGCATATGTGGCAAGCCTCATCAGGCACCTAGTTGCGGTGGACGTGGACGTGGACGTGTCTGTCTCTCCCAAGATGCTCATGTCGGAAGTCGCCAATTTGGTTGGTTATCCAGTCAGGTACAGCAAGGTCCGACAAGCCAAGCAGAAGGTTATTGAGTCCATATACGGGACATACGAAGATGCGTACAAACTTGTGCCGAGATTACTTCATCAGATTGCCGAATCAAATCCAGACACATACATAAACAAGCTTGAGAATGAAGATGCTTATGGAGAGTCCAATTGCTTTTATATTGGACCGGGTGTTCTGGGCTTTCGCCCAAGCCGTTCGGGGCTTCTAGTTCTATCGTCCTGTGCCCACGATGGATGGCACTTTCCTCACAGGGAGGTATAAGGACATTATTCTCACCGAGGTGGCGGCCGACACGAATGACCAGCTTCTGCCGGTGGCATTTGCCATTGTGGAGAGCAAAAACACATCCAGTTGGTCGTGGTTCCTGTCGAACGTGAAGAGGGCGGTGGTGGGAGACCGACACAACGTATGTCTTATCACAGACTGCAATGCTGGGTTATTGACGGCCATCAACACCATGCAGCATGGGACAACACCCCCTCACCAGTGGAACGATGTGCAATCCAGGTGGTGCATGAGGCATTTTGCATCTAACTTGTTCACGCGGTTCCGCAGTTAGGAGGTTATGAAGACGTTCAAGACATTGTGTCTGCAGAACTAGATGCGGAAGTTTGAGTCCATCTGGAGAGACCTCAAACACCGGACTAGGAGGCATACAAGGGAGTCCACTCTGGAGGGAGAGAAACCCAGCAGTGCCATAAGTTTCTCGGAGTGGATTCATCGCCATGCTCCTGACTTGGAGAAATGTTCTATTCTCTATGACACGGACAGTGAGAGGTACGAGATTATGACGACCAACATGTCCACGGTGTACAACAACGTCCTCAGAAGTGTACGGTGCCTCCTTATCACCGCGATCATCGAGAAGACATGGACTCGCACTGTTAGTTATTTCATCAATAGAGCCACTGCAGCTAAGCGATAGATGGAGGAAGGCAAGCAGTGGTCTGAGAACATACAGAGACAAATGGATCAGAAGATGGAGAAGGCCCGAATGCATGACATTAGGGTGATTGACGGCCTTAGGAGGAAGTATGAGGTCACTCTTCGGTAGAAATATGTCAACAGTCATTCTAGGAGAGAAATAAAACAGGCATGCACCCTAGGTGATGTGGAGACATATACCTGCAATAAGCCGAGGCTCCTGCACAAGCCATGCTCACACGTGTACAAGGCGTGTGCACAAATGAGGCAGATGCCTATACCGTGCAACTCCGAGTACTACGACATGCAACACCTATTCAGTACATGGAGTGCAGAGTTTTACTCGTACGGCTTGGACATGAACCACAAGGATCATTGGCCAGACAAGGTGCAATGGGGCCCGAACAAGGTCTTCAAGACAACAGGGAAGGGATGGCAACAGACGCGGCACTTCCAAAATGACATGGATGCCAGCCAACGTACTACTATTAGCTGCACAAACAAGTGCAGGATATGCAAGACCCCTGGACACTCAACGAAGGATTGCCCCAACAGACCCAGCTCGTTTGGTCGTCATTTAGTGTCGTAATGTAATATTTTCTCTGCCTTGTTTTGTTATGTACAGCAAAACTTCTATGATAGCAGAATTTACATCCTTGTTACGTTTTTCACTGTACGGTGCACTTACGTCATGTAATCGTAGGACATGGATGACTTTAAGTTACGACACCGGTGTGGGGAGTTCTGCGACAAGGGGAAGGGGTAGGCTCCTCCGACTCAATGGAATCGCATGACATGAACGACTTTGACTTACATCATGGAATTGCAGGACATAGACGACTTTAACTTATGACATCATGGAAGGGGCAGTGGCTATGGCGTCGTGGAGACTAGTGGAGGGGTCGGGCGATTTTGGAGAATCCCTCAATGAATCTACAGTAGTATCCTGCCAATCCAAGGAAACTTCGGACTTCAGTCATCGTGGTAGGTGGTTGCCACTCAAGGACGGCTTCCACTTTTGTTGGATCCACGGCTACTCCGCTTGCAGATATCACATGAACCAGGAACCTAACATCTGATAGCTAGAACTCGCACTTACCGTACTTGGCATACTCACTATGAGTAATCCATGATTTTTAACTACTTGGATTTCCGCCCAAGGGCCCGCATGGCAGTGGAGCTTAACTACTAATAAATTTCGATGACTAGTTTTAATACCGCACTTAGTCACAGATTCGTTAATTTAAATGGGGGTGTACGGCTCAATCATTTAACGCGTGTGGATTTCTATTTTACCGGTCCACTAGGCAGTGTAGGACGTTGTCTCTCGAACGACCGCAGCTCATGTTCTTTATTACATTCTTCCACTCTGCGAAGATGTACTTCAAAGTGCTCAGCAGCCCTAGTACAGTGTGCTCTAAGCTACAGATGGTTGTCTCCGACGCGCTTGTGATGCGCTACAGTCGCTCCAACTGAAGTGGGAGACAAAACTGGTTCTGTAACAAAGAGTACAAATATCATCAATGAAACGACCAAATGCTGTAAGTGTCTTATGGTGTCATTGCGCCGCGAAGCGCTGTGTCGATCGAACGAGTGGCAGAGCCTCTTCTGGTGCGTCACCTGCTCCGGACGCTCTGGTGGAGGATGGGTGAGTCTGGTGCGCGACCGTAGTATGTACCATTCGATGTACCGCCGGTATGTCTATACGTCATTCGGTCGTTGCTCCTGCAAGATCTCGATGTGCACCGTCTCTGTCCGAGCCACAATCCACTCGTGTTGGACTGCTTACTAGTTCTTAGCATGTCGGCCTGCCCTCGATTGCTTGCATTCCGAAAGGATTGATGTTAGAACAGAGGATGACAATGGCTATGAAGTGTAAACATTACTCGGATGTAGTTTGACTCGCAAGTAGACGGCTCGCTACAGGATCCTGCCGCTGGGAGGGGCACAAGCTGGTACAGATCGAACTGTCGCATTACACGCTGCGGTGTGTAAGACTCCACTATATGGGTAAACACCAGGTGGCAGGTCGTCGCCCATAATTCGGCGTCCTGCGTGCATTGCATGGACAGTGGCTCACCCCTGATCAGGAGACTAGTCAAGAATGAGACGTCCTGGAGAGTGACCGTCATCTCATCCCACAAAAGTGAAAGGTGTGCGTCTCGGGCCTCCACCCGTTGACAAATGCTGAAAGCAGAGTGCCGTCTAGGGTGAAATGGCGTCCGATGGAGGGCATCCTCGCAAAGGGCAACAAGCCCGTGTCTCGAAAGATTGGGACGTAGCAAGCATCCAGCTGCCAGCCATCCGCGTCCCCGGCGATCCACGACTTGCACTAGTGATTTTCATCGTAGAAGGGTTCTAGAAGCTCCGATAGAGGCATGGCTCGCAAGAGATGAAAGAGACAGATTATTAATGAAAAGATTGATAATGACGATAAATTACTGGAAATTGAAATTTATGACTAAATACAGACAACAAATTAATGTACACTAATTTACTACGACCAAATTAATTACGACTGAATTAGTTTTGGCTAAATTAATTACGACTAATTAGTTACCACAAATGAACCTGTGTTACACAATAACAACTACAATATTCACGACTAAATTAATTAAGATGAACTAAATAGCACTAAAATAATTGCGACTAATTTATTACCACAGATTAATAACAAAAAATTAATACGACTTACTAAGGCCACTAAATTAATTACGACTAATTAATGATGGCTAATTAATTATGTCTCATAAAATACGACTAATTTAATTATGACTAATTAACAACGACTCATTAATTAAGACTTAATTCCAACTAATTATTTACGACTAATTAATTAAGTAAAACTAACTAATTAAGACTAATTAATTGGTGACTAATTAACTATGCCTAAAAAGTACAACTAATTAATCACGTAAGATTAATTTAACTATGGCTAATTAATTACGACTAATAAACTAACACAAATTTTATTACGAAAATTTGAAAATTACTCAATTAAGTATGCATGGATAAGTACAACTAATTAACTACAAACATTTCAATATGTCTAATTTACTAACCACACAATCAATAAAGAAATTACGACGAGAAAAAAAATTACCTGCTATTATGGCTACTAATGACGGCTATTAATAATGCTTAATCGTCTATGAAAACGAAATCGACAAAACGAGCGAGGATGAAAAAGAGAGCGAGCGAGAATGAGAAATGAAATTGTCGTCGCCTTGGAATTTATAGCCATTGCGGGAGGAATCAGATTCCCTTCCGCGTGCGATGCTTGCATGCATGCATCTACAAACAAGGATGCGATGGGGAATAAAAGGAAAAAGGTGACGACGATGGGGAAAATTTGATGGATGGTGATGGGTGTGCATGGGTGATGTTCGGGCGAGGAGGGTGCACGCATGCGTTAGTTCGGGCGAGCCCGAGATCGGCGACGGCGAGCCGGATCTGCGACGGCTACCTCGGATCCGGAGGCCAGCTTGCTCGTCGTCGTCGGGGAAAAAGGACCGCAATTGCGCGATCCAGATTCAGCGATGGCAACTCGTGGCGAGGTGAGCCCGACACCAGCGACGACGACCTCAGATCTGGCGGTCAGCTTGCTCATTGTCGTCGGGAAGAAGGTTCATAGCTGTGAAAGCCGGATCCGGTGATGGCGACTAGCGGCGAGGTGGAGCCCGAGACCGGCTGATGAACCCGAAGGTCCTTGTTTTGGCCCGATCTTGCGATGAGACGGTAAGTTCGGTAGTCGTCGCTCAACTCTCACGATCCTGGTTACGAACACGCAAGGCTCGAAACCACACAATCGCTGAACTACTCGATAAGTCGTTATCAACCGTGCACGAATACCTGGATGACCAAACCACGAAGGTCGATTCTTGCATACACCGAAGAAGCACGCAATAACAAGATAAAGCAATCTGAAATTGCAAATATGAATTGAAATATTGAATTGAGTTGGGATTTTGAATAAGGATCTTAATTGGGTGGTCTAGTCAACACACGCAAAAGATACAAGTTGCAACGAAGGCAAACTAAACATAAACAAAATCCAAAGAAACTAGAGGGGGTACGGCCTCCTTAAATAGGGGATGAGGAGCCACAAATCTAAAGGAACTAAAGGGGTGAGACTAACCATGTTTACTGTTCACATGAACAGTAAACACCCCCTAGGTGGCCCGCTGGCATATGGGCCAAGTTGAGTACGATTACAAAGCCCAAATTGGCCCAAACAGGTGATACGATATCTTCTTTTTGGTGATTCCAATGTGCACAGAAGGAATTTAGTGGTGAGGCTATATGTTAGAAAGAGGACGAAATAAGCTTTCCGTCAAGTACTCGTGGACCTCCAACGGACTCCGTATGTGAAAGTTATGCATGTTTGAAGTTGGTGCTGTCTCCGGAGGCCGAATTGGATTCTAGAAGATGTCTAACTTGATCTCTTGCTTGGCTTGTACAAAAAGTGATATGAAGCTGCACAAATATATATTTTCATCATTAGGTAGCATCATATAGTTCATATAATAAAAAGGCACTCCTAAAAACGAGCTCACCTGATAATTTAAGTGAAGTGTATGAGCTCTTGTAATTGGAACAGTAAGCATAGCAAATATGGTTGTATCCTTAGGGGTCATGTCCTCATCATCCTCCCCTTCTTGAAAACAAAGCCATCCTCGACTTTTGATAAGCTGAAAATAGGGTAACAAAGAAACCAATGTGTATGCATGGTATATGTATATGTCATCTGTTTTAACGGTTCTTCGTTGTTGCACAATTAATGTTATAAGACAGCAGCGATCATAAAAGCTCATTATATTATTAACCCAAGAATAATCATATATGTTAATGATCAAAACAAAATTTCTCACAAACAATTATTGCAACTAGTTTTGCAAATGTAAGTGAAGCGTTTATGCAATTCAAATATCTGAAGTTGTAAACTTGCAGTGGTAACACACATGGGAAAATCTACAACTTTTGGAATTAAACAAAGTTCATCCATATAATCGGATTTCAATCAAGCAATAGCAAATTCATCTAGCAAAGGTGAAAAGATTTGTAAGTTCTTCCATACTTCAACGTCATTATTCAAATTGTCCATGTTAGGTGGTGCAATAAGAGATGAACACATAGGCATTGGATGAGCACTAAATTTTATTTTCCTCTCATATTGAACAAGATTCAGCACACAAGAATTATTGTCCACAACATCAAGCTTCAATTCATCCATGTGATCACAAGTTATGCATATTCGATATACTAGAAATTGATTGTTTACACCATAATCTCCAATTAATTTAAGATAGTAGGTGTAGGTGCTAGAAAGAGAATTTAGAGATGAAAGTTCAGAAACTTTCTCCATAGCACATTCCAAACTAACTGGATCATTAAGCATGATATAGCACAATGCATTAGCAGGAGATATTCTATCAAGTACTTCCGTATGTGTAATTAATTCGACATGTGCAAAATTATGATAATTTAGATCAGCACATGGTTCGTTCAAGTCAACATAAGGAAAATCAAAAGATTGCACTACAGCAGGTATATACTCACAAGGTTGCTCTATGCCTTGCTGTAGCACCAAATCAGTACCTTTGTCATTATCGTCCTCATCAGATACTGTAGACACCTCAAACTTCTCCTCTAATGACATAAGATGCACCAAATCATCGTTCATCTCTTCAAGCGTCTCGGCAGTATCTGGAGATGGAGTAGGAGCCAAAACAATGTTAGCATTTTCAGTTACCTTAGGTTGCACCTTGCTTGTGACTGTGGGTGGTGGAGGTACAAAACGATGTTGCAATTTCTTCTTCGTCTGCTCCCATGTGTACATGAAGTGGTACTCTAGATTCGACCACGAATGTTGAACATCACCGATCAGTGCCGTCCTTGCCATGCTCATCTTCTCATAAGGATCAAGGTCCTATCTTTCAAAGTAGCTATCCAACATATTAACCCATGTAAAGTAGTCCAACGACGTGCTCTCAGCAGTGAGTGGCAATATGTATGCAGGTAGCTGTTTCCCTTTGAGTTCAAATCTATCCGCGATGACATCGTAATCTACCAACTTCAACCAACCTGTCATTGTTAGTAGAAAACAAGGAAACAAATCACAAATATATGTCCCTATGAACTACTAGGTTCTAGATTTTCACAAGTCACTCATACTCAAGCTTATACCCAGTTCTTACAAGTTCTTACCAATGCAGCAAGAAAGTGGTACAACCGGTGGTTCGTTCGTGATACTCTCACTTGCGATTAGTCCAACAATTGCGAGGAACGACACCTGCTGAGTTAGTAGGAAGTGGAGCTCGAAAGGCTAGTATGTAGCAAAGGAGTAGCAATTGTTCATATCAGTATGCAAAGTTGAAAATCAGTTCAAAGTACTAGTCTCAAGTGCTGGTCCTAGTCTAAACCAAGCCTAGCTAGAGCAACTCGCAAGAACGACTAGTAGTAACAATGGAAGGCTAGCACAAGAACTATCAAGGCAAGCGAGCAATGGATGACTATGCCAAACTGAACAAGGAAATAAGTCAAGAAAAGAGGCAGCTCTGAAATTTTTTCTTCTTCTTCTCTTTCTTTCTTCTTTTTTTTTCTCCGTCTTTCTTTTTTTTCTCTGTCTTTTTTTTCCTTCTCTTTCCTTTCTTTTTTTGTTTTTCTTTAAACCTCAGAACTCAGAAGCTACTGACTCCAAAAACAAAAAGAAAACTTGATCCTCCACGTGAGCTCTACTCTGATGCGGTGGTGACGGCAATGACCGGCAGCCGCGGCGGCGTCGTCTTGATGCGGCGCCGGCCCAAGAAAAATCTGAGCGACGGCTCGGATGGCAGCGGTGGTGGCAGCTCCCCGAGCGGCTATGTCGTCCCAAAGCGGCGGCGACCCGAGAAGAATCCGAGCGGCGGCTCTGATGGCAGCGGCGGCGGCGGGGCAAGCTTCGGCGGTGGTGGCCCGAAGCTCGGCATAAGGTGGCGGCGGCGGTGGAAAACGCGCGCTGGATGTGCGTGGATCTGGACGGCGGCGGCAGCGAGTTAACGCCACGCCTCGGCGCCGGATCCGGAGACGAGCGATGCGGGGCAGCAGTGGCCTTCTTCTTCTGCGGCGGCGTTGGTGGCGCCAGCGCGTCTTGAAGTAGGTCGAGCGGGTCGGCCTCCCGCAACAGCGCCTTGGCCGTAGACTTGACGGCAAGGCCTCGCTCGTGGCGGCGGCGTAGGACTTGATGAGGTTGCGGCTTTGCTTTGCTTGGATTCGCTTGTCTGCTCTATTGCCGAGGAAACGCAGAGGAAATAGAAGCCGATGTGTGCCGATCGAGGCGGAAGCGAGGCGAGGAGGCGCACGACTTCACACCGAGGAGATGCGAGTAGATGACGTGCGGCGAGACGCAGGCGGCTGCTGCGCGTGACGGCGGTGGCCAGAAACCGATCTGCTATTTTTTTTTTGCTACCGAATCGGTGGCGCAAAACTAAAACAGAACTAAACGATTTGCAAGAGACCCTAAACTAGAGCAATCTAGATAGGAAACCAGCACATAACTCGACGATGCAACGAAAATTCAACAACGCAAACTAAAAAGAAAAGATTGCAAAGGCACAGATTGGTTTGGATGATGAACTAAACTTATTTTTTTTATTTTCGTGGCTATTTGGACTGTAGGAAAAAATTCTCACCGATGAACTATAGCTCTGATACCACCTGATGAACCCGAAGATCCTTGTTTTGGCCCGATCTTTCGATGAGACGGTAAGTTCGGTAGTCGTCGCTCAACTATCACGATTCTGGCTACGAACACACAAGGCTTGAAACCACGTAATCGCTGAACTGCTCGACAAGTCATTATCAAGCGTGCACGAATACCCAGATGACCTGACCACGAAGGTCGATTCCTGCATACACCGAAGAAGCATGCAAGAACAAGATAATGCAATCTGAAATTGCAAATAGGAATTGAAATATTGAATTGAGTTGGGATTCTGAATAAGGATCTTAATTGGGTGGTCTAGTCGACACACGCAAAAGATATAAGTTGCAATGAAGGCAAACTAAATATAAACAAAATCTAAGGAAACTAAAAGGGGTGTGGCATCCTTAAATAGGGGATGAGGAGCCACAAATATAAAGGAACTAAAGGGGTGGGACTAATCACGTTTACTGTTAAATAGGGGATGAGGAGCTACAAATCTCTTGCTTGGCTTGCACAAAAAGTGACATGATGCTGCACAAATATATATTTTCATTATTAGATAGAGTTCATATAATAAAAAGGCACTCCTAAAAACGAGCTCACCTGATAATTTAAGTGAAGTGGACAAGCTCTTGTAATTGGAACAGTAAGCATAGCAAATATGGTTGTATCCTTAGGGGTCATGTCCTCATCACTAGCGACAACAAGTAGGATCCACGACGATGATGTCGTATTTAGTGCACGACAGGGCTGGGCGGTGTTGGGCAAGAAGGTCGTGCGGCTTGCGGCTTGCGATGGCGACGATAGGCTCACAGCGATGACGATGAGGTGGTGCGGCTCACGGTGGCGGCAAAGGAGACGGTGCAGCTCACGGTGCGACTGGAGCTCGTCGGAGAAAGTGGTGGCGACAGCCGACCGAGAGAAAGAAGGGAGGAGGGAGGGCAAAAGTGTCTAAGCCAACTCTGAAGCCACCGTGCATTGTAGATTAATTTTGTTTTGTTTTTTTTGTTTGTTTGTTTTTTGTGGAGTGACCTCAGCTGATGTGGAGTATTCTATCTCTTTAAGAATACCACTTGGGGCTACCATGGTACATGCAGTAGCGTAAGCTGCACGATTTCAGTATTCGAGGGACGTACAAAGACATGGTTAAAACTTGTTAGGATATGTATAAAGGTATAGACAACTGCTATCTGTAATAACTATTTATATTATTTGTAGATAATATTAAATATAACTCATATAATGATATAGATGGCTACTGTTTTTTTAACTATCTTTATAGAATACATAATTTTTTAATGTTTTTTTTTCTTGTGCTATAGTCAACTACAAGATTGTAGATAATATCTTTATCTCTCTTCATTCTCTTTTATCTATATCAGTAAAAATTATACATAACAATAGTTATAGATGGCTAATTTAAGTTTATTGTATATGCTCTTAGATGTTGATAAATTCAACAGACATCGTACGCATCTTTCTGCTACGTCTCCTTAGTTATCACCTCCTTTTATCAATTTTACCATTGGGGAAATCGTCACACGCACTTTATCCCATATCAATTCTTGAAACCGACTGGAAAAGAAATCGTCGGAGTTAGGATAAAAAGGCAAATCTCTGCTAGCATCAGCGTTACCGTCGTCATGATCGTTAATTTCTTGAAAAGAGGCGCCATAACAAACACCTATCCTAGGAAGGAAACCACAAAAGACAGCAACTGATGGAAAGGGAAGGGGAAAGGAAGAAGAGGAAAGAAACAGTCTAGCTCCCTTCTGACGAGAAGGCTATCTGAAAAGATGTTCATAACGTTTTTGGACAGTTAGGGCAGCATAGTGTTGGGATACGAGTATGCTACATTAGCATATAATTAAAAATTTTATCACGTAAATCAGGAGACCATACGAGTAAGAGATCGTAGGTCGTTACCATTGGACGCGCAGTGCAACGAAAGAAGAATTGGAACAGCCTAGAGGCCATGCGAGTAGCGGAACTGGTTGATCGTCCAACGTTCTTAGCCGCCAATCGTCTCCTATAGTAGTCTATCGCATTCCCTACATATGTCGCTAATCGTCATCGATCAGCGTAGCAACGTCTCTACGATATCCACACGTCCAGGAGTGGAACGTTATGTGCCGATGTGCTAGCACTAGTGCATGCGACAGGGCCTTCAGGGACGTGGTGGCTAGGATTTCAGTGGGTGGTACCATTATTCCCAAAAGCCTCACGCCTCCCTTTATAGAGAGTCCCAAATGGATCAAATCCAAACTAGTTTGTTCCAATCCATTAAGTATGTGACAATGTAGGTTCATACGTAATTGGTCGTGATCTGGAAACTCCTTTCCGATCCACAAGTCAGCAATGGTTCCTAACAGGACATTCACATCTGACAACGACCAGTTCGTAGCACCTTACTACCAGTTCACAGACCAGTTCATGATCATGTACGATCAGCTCACGACCAGTCTGTATCCCCATACGACCAGTTTGTATTTGGTCGGAGTAAGTAATCTACTTATGTATTCTTCTTTTGCCTCATGATATCCGATCGAATTTCAGGTGAGATATATGTCATCTATGAACTGTTCTCTCGATCTAGTGCCAGATAACGTCATGTGATCGACTCTTCGACTACTTTGTGGCACAACCATGCACTTCCTTTATCCGAGCACATTGAGGGGCCTAGAGATATCTCTCCTGTTATGCTAGGAGGAGCAAATCCCACATCCGACCAGCCACATCCCTCCGCATGTTTCATAGTATACCTGAAAGCTACCTTTATAACTACCCAGTTACGAAATAACGTGTGGTAACCCATAAGTGTACTATTACACATGTAGAAAACCATACTGATCTCAAGTCTAATGATTATATAACATCATTGCTTGAGACCAACTGATGACACATAAAACATAACTATCTCAATAGTGTCTCAAAGTAGGTCATTCCAACATCATGTTCTCTAACATGTGCTCACACCATTGATTCGATATCCTTCATATCTATGACCGGTAAAACGTGGTCATCAATCAATACATGTGCTGGTGTATAAGTCACTAGTGTCCCAACCAGTGTTATCCGATCAGGGATCTTTTAGAATGATACCATACAACAAATAAAGAGCTTCACTAACAAATCACATACCTGTTAATCTTTATAAATGATAATTCATCCAAGGAACATAATAATATTTATTTTATATTTCAGAAACATAGATGTGATACAATCATATTCATGATTGCTATGGTTTTCTTGGGAATAATTGTGTTGTCCCACAGGACCCCTACACCATTTATTTATAGTCTTAAGATACCATCTGACTCTAACACAACTTCTATATTAGACTCTAACACGAACTCTCCAACACACCCTCTCAAGATGGGCATAAGATATCAATCATGTCCATCTTGTTACATATTGTAGAATACTCGCTAGGACCTAACCTATTAGTGAAACAGTCAGCCAACTGTTCACCAGACTTGATATACTCCAACTTCAGCATCCTACCATCGAGCTTCTCCTTGATGAAGAACCCATCAATCTCAACGTGCTTGGTACAATCATGTTGTACTGGATTGTTAGCAATGTTGATTGCAGATTTATTGTCACAATGCAACACCAAGAGATTATTCCTCCATACTCGAAGCTCAAACAATAAACCCTTCATCCATATCATTTCATTCATACTCAATGCCATTGCTTTGTACTCTACCTCTGCAGTAGACCGAGCCACAACCTCCTGCTTCTTTCTCCTCCATGACACAAGGTTACCTCCCACAAAGATGCAATATCTAGAGGTAGACCTCTTGTCATCCACACTGCTCGCCCAATCAGCATTGCAATACCCTTCCACATTCAGATGTTGATTCTTCCTGAACCAAAGTCCTTTCCCAGGGCTACTCTTCAAATATCATAGGATTCGATAGACAACATCCATGTGTCCTGTTCTAGGATCATGCATATATCGACTAACCATACTCACTGCATATGAAATATCAAGTCTTATATGACACAAATTGATGAGAAGCCCAACAAGCCTTTGATAAGCTTCCTTGTCAACTGGATCTCTCAACTGAACACATTGCTTGTGATTCCTGTCAATAGATGAAGCAATAGGGCAACACCCAAGCATATCTGTTTCTGCTAGCAGATCAAAGACATACTTTCTCTAGGAGAGAACTATACCATTCGAAGAATGGGCAATCTCAATCCCAAGAAAGTATCAAAGAGGTCCAAAATCTTTCACCTCAAATGCCTCTCCCAGTTTTTTCTTCAAGGACTTAATTTCGTCAACATCATCTCCAGTAATCATAATATCATCAACATATAATGCCAATATGGTGATATGTGATCCTCTATGCCTATAAAACACAGTATGATCTCTATGCACTGAGAATAGCCCATATTATAGACTGCACGCCTGAATCTATCAAACTACGCCCTTCGATACTGCTTCAGACTGTATAAAGACTTCTTGAGTTTACACACTTTATTCTTAGTCTGCCTGTTCTCAAAGCCTGGAGGAATCTCCATGTATACTTCCTCTTGTAAATCACCATGTAGAAAAGCATAATTCACATCCAACTGATGTAAGGGCCATCCAAAGTTAGTTGCACAGGATATCAACGTTCTTACTGTGCTCATCTTCGCCATTGGTGCAAAGGTCTCATCATAGTCCATACCATATGTTTGACTGTAACCTTTTGCAACCAACCGTGTCTTGTATCTCTCTAACTTGCCTTTAGGATTTTGCTTAATCGTAAACACCCATTTGCATCCTATTGCCCTTTTTCCTACTGGAAGTGGAACAAGATCCCATGTCTTGTTCTTTTGAAGTGCACTAAGCTCCTTCTTCATAGCATCTTTCCACTTAGGATCTTGTTTAGCAGCTCGCTAATCCTTTGAAACATGCACTGCCTGAAGAGATGCAATGAATGCTTTGTATGCAGGTGATATATGGGAATAGATAAAATTTGCAATGTCATGCTCAAAGCCATACCGGACTAGAGGCTTTCCTGCATTAGCTCTAGTTTCACTACGTTGTGTAAGCGATAACTCTAGATGGGAGTGATTAGAATGAGCATTACCACTCGCACAAAGGGGAGGCGAGGAACTTGATGGAGAGAGACCTGAGGAGGGATTTGGGACTGGATCAACTGTCAAGGCTGGCTATTTAGGCTATGGTCATTACGCCGTTACATTCTTCAAATTGGTGGCTCAGTCTTGACTACTTGTCTATATGCTTCTCCCCCTATTTTCCAAAGCATCTTCGCTGATAAACCTTCAATTCTTTTTGGGGCTGACACATCTCTCGTATATTCCGTTAGGTTTAGGCACAGAATTGTCCCCACAATGACTTCTTCTTCTCATTGAATATCACTCTCTTTGTTCTCCCCCTCTCGACTGTCACCTTTAGTGATAGGAGAGAACTCCAAAAACTGATCAAGAGTGCCTCTACTCATGTAGTAAGACTTAGATCCAGCTTGCCAACCGCTGATCGGTGATCTCGTACAAAACACACACATCCAAACACATTAGGAGACACCTTGAACTCCTGCTGACCCAAAATAAGTTCAGCTGTAGACCCCATCCCATGTATTCGAGACGGCATGCGATTGATGAGATACGCTGCCGTCATCACTGCCTCACTCCACAATCCCTTTGGCACATTCATCTGAAACATGAGTGAACGTGCTACCTCTAACAAATGTCGATTCTTCCTTTCAACCACTCCATTCTGAGGTGGGGGTTTCTGGACAAGTAGTCTGATGAAGTATCCCCTCTTCTGAGAGATATGCTGCAAAATCCTTATTAACATACTCAGTTCCATTATCTATTCGAAGAATCTAAACTTTTGCATCAAACTGAGCAGCAACCATCATATGGAAGTTCTGAAAAAACTGAAAGACCTCACTCTTGTGCTTCATCCTATAAATCCAAGTCATACGAGCATAGTAATCAATAAATATGACAAACCACTTAAAACCACTCATAGAAGTAACTGACCACAGACCCCAAACATCCAAATATATTAATATAAAAGGTTCATAACTCCAAAGACCAATGGTACTATATGTAGACCGTGTATGCTTTTCCAAACTCACAAGCATCACACACAAGTTTACTCTTGTCTACCTTTTTGAACAAATCAGGGTATAACTGACTTAAACTCTCAAATGATAGATGTCCCAAGCGACGATGATGTAACAAAACTTCTCTCATGATTCCTCCTATAGCCAGAACCAATGCCGCATCAACCTAATCAATGTACCATAGCCCATTACGCCTTATTCCAGTCCCAATCCTCTTTCCAGTTCTCTTCTCCTAGAACAAACACGAATCCTCATCAAATGTGAGAGTGCATTTGAATTGGTCAATAATAGAACTAACGGAAAGAAGATTGACTAGAAAGGAGGGAACATGCAAAACGGAGGATAAAGCAATGGATGGTGTGCACTCTACAGATTCTACACCCTGAATAAGCTGGGAGGTTCCATAAGCTATTTGGACAGTTTTAGAATGAGTATATGGGGTGGGGTGTAAGATGCAAATGCACTATGTGAACCCGTGACATGCTTGGATGCCCTTGAATCTATGATCCAATTAATATGAGACTGCTTATATGTGGATGCAAGTGCATGTGCCTGCGTACCTTCGCCCACGTGGGAGTAGTTTGCAAAGATACCAAAGGATGTGGAATCCATGAGAAGTCTCCAATGCCTTTCTCTACTACCACTTCTCCTACTGCATAGCTTGCTCGCCTGTCAGAGTAACAGACGTGATCTCCTCTGTCAGGGCCATATTAGCCTTGGGGCCAGCTTGGCCCCTTCCTTGACCTCCACGACCACCACGATCTCCACCTCGACCTTGATAATCTCCAACTCGGCCTCCATGACCACCATGACCTCCACCCCGACCTCCGTACTATGGAGAAGGACAAATGTTGAACCCGGGAGCGAAGGATCCCGAATTCTCTGTGTTCATACATTAGTCCAGGATAGCTAATGTACACAGTCAAACAAAAGTGATAATCAAAACATATAACACATTTTATTATTATTTATTCAGAGTTTATTACAAAAGGCCTGAGGCCAAATAAAGTAAAAACAATGAGCGAAATAATAGTAGTAGACCCAACGATTCGCCACGAGCAATCGCAGGAAGCGCTGACCTAGGCGTCAAGATCCTCACCGTCTGGTAGATATCTTCTCTGAATAAAGATTATTGAGAAGAGTGAGCACTACTACCGTGCTCGCAAGTTACACCAATATGGAATTGATATGCATGCATAAGGTAGACAAAGGATATTGGCAAGGTTATTTTATGTAAGCGGCGGTTTTAATTTAAATATTCATATTAGATTACAAAGCCATTTCATACAATAATCTAAAATCTCCATTTTAAATGACAATTATTTATTGTGGATAACCTCCATAAAAGATGATGGATATCCTCCAATCACTGTGACTACCCGCCTAATTTTCCCACAGGACTATCCATCCTGAAATTATCTGTTGAAATCACTTTTAAAACCAAAAACAAAACTAACTCGAGTGCTTTGCTAGCATGTCCATGACCATGACGCGCTATTGAATAGTTTCTACTCTGCAGAGTTTGTACAACTTTACCCACACGAGATATTATACTCTTTGTGTCGGCTAATCCATGCTTCCTAAGGCGTGTGTGAGCAAACATCACAAGGCCGTTACAATGTTCTACCTCAAAGTACTCGTGTTCGCTAAGGTTTCGCTTCCATTGGGTGGCCAGTCCTCAAAACCCCTCTTGCGCCAGATGGGAAAAGCTGTCACCCGACACCCATACATACAACATAGCACAAATAACTAAGAGGTATTACAAATTATTAAGCGAGTCCTGCCCATACAGGACATGTGGTTGTCTGATAAGGCATAACAAAATGCGCTCAAAGACCGGTCCTCAATTGACTTGGGCGTCATTCAATTTAAACCACAGGTCTTAATCTTAACGGACTAAGCCGTGCATAAACTCGCACCCACCATTCATCCTTTTCGCCCAAGTCCAAACCCTTTTGATTTTATTTCTATAAAACCATCTTTACAAATTCTCTATGGTAAAACAATACCATAGTTTTAATTTTCAAACAAATTTTATTGAGTTGGCTAAAATTCTCCCAAAAACATAAATCATGGTCTAAGTATTTGCGAAGCATTTGATTATTAAACATAATAATTTATCTAAAGTGACAAAGGAATGACATGGCAACATCCAAAATTTGGCATACAAGGATAATAGGAATAACTAATTATTTAAACAGAATTTGAAATACTTGAATAAAATTATGCATGCATTTAATAATTTAAAAACTGAATTTAATTAACTTTAAAATAATAGGGCAAAATGGTCAAAGTATAACTTGCCTTCGTTGCGATCTGGAAAATCTAAGTCTTGAGAAGTATCAAATTCCAGGAATCGTCAAAGTCTAAACGTGAAAATAAGGCAAATCAAATAAAATTCAAATAAAACTCAGAAATACAAAATAAACCAAGTCTAAATATAATAATTTTATTTTATTGAGCTAGATAATCAAATTATAAAATTTTAGAAATTTGTTTCACTAAATTTGGAGTTAGGATTCAATTATTATGAATTTTACAAATTAACCTAAATTTGATATTTAAAAGAATTCTAAATTCTAAAACAGAACTAAAATGAACTCTAAATTGAATTATTATATTTTATTTAGTTAGACAATAATTTTCTAAAATTTTAGCAACTTGAATCATCTAATTTGGAGTTATAATGCAAAAGTTATGAATTTTACAAATTTTAAACTAAATCTGTTATTTAAACAATTTCCCGAATTATTTTTCTAAAGAGAATTCTAAATATTGCGCACGATGACGTCAGCTATGATTTTCCATGAATTAAATGAATTAAAATAATTTTTCTGACAGGTGGGACCCATGTGTCATTGACATGGCTCACATGGACCAAGTCCACGGAGCCTTAGGGCTCGGGGTGGTCTTGAGTTGGCGTGAGAGGTGGCGTGGTCGCCACGCCTTGCCGCCACGTCGGACTCTGGTGAGGTGGCGCCGTGTTGGCGCCGAGGTGGCTGAGCCACGAGGCCTGGCGAGGTGGCGTTCGGTTGAGCTCATTGGAGAAGCGGCGGCACGGCGGAGGCCAGCGAGACACGAGTGGGTAGAGAAAGAGGCGGGAGTCCAATGCTCACCGGAGTTGCCGAAAATGCGGCGGAAAGGGCGTCGGCGGCGAGGTTAAGCGGCGGGTTACGTTCAACGACGGCGACGACCTCGGTGGCGCTCCGGACCGAGGAGGGCGCGCAGGATAGGCGTGGAGGTGGCGATCTGGGGCTGCGGTCCAAGTCATTGGACCGTCCTTGACCCCGCCGGAATTGTGAAATTTCTCGCGCATGGTGGTGGCGAAGAAACTAGAAATTCAACGAATAGAGGGAGGAGAGAGGAGGCGGCGAGGCTGGTCGGTGAAAGCGGGCCGGGCGCTTATTTATAGGGCAAGAGGAGGTGAGGGAGGAGATCGTGCTCGTAGGGGCGGCGATCGTGGCGGAAGTCCAAAGCGGCGCGCGTGATTGAGGGGTAATGGGTGGAGTGGGCGGCGGAGTAAAGGGAAATAAATGCGCATCATGGAGTAAATGGGGAGGGAAGGCTGCAGAGGTGGAGCTCGGTGTGGCCATCAATGGCGGCGACTCGGGTCTTGGTGCGTGAAGAAGAAGCGAGGAAGGAGATGATGGCATGAGCCCACATGGCGAGAGAGGTGGAGAGGATGACGGGTGGGGTCTGAGAGAGAGAGAGAGTGGAATGGGCGGTTGAAATTTGAAATGGGCAGCGTGTGGAGTGAAGAAATGGGCCGACCAAGTTTCGACCCAAGCTTTGTTTTTGCGATTTTCTTTTCCTTTTCTATTTTAAATATTCAGTTTAATTCATTTGACTTTAGAATATAGCAAAATAATTCCAAAAATTCGGAAAAATTCTCATAAATTCTTAGAGGTATTTTGGACTTAATCAAATTATTTCCAACTTAAACTTGATAATAACTTTTGCGATTAAATTTGTTTTAGCTATAACTAATTAAGAAAAAGTTTTAAAAATTTCAAATTTCCACAAATATAAATAATTTTAAATTTTCTCTGAAATTGAAATTTTGGGTCATTACAAACCTTCCCCTTAAAGGAATCTCGACCCGAGATTGATTTTGCCGACAAGGAGATGGGGATACTCGCCTTAAGATCTTCCTCTCGTTCCCGGTGGCTTCACTTTTCAGGTGGTGGCTCCTTTGGACTTTATATGATCGGATGATCTTGCTCTCGTAACTGCGCTCATGACGTCTAGAATCTTGATTGGTTGTTCTACATAAGTGAGGTCTTCTTGTAGATTGATACTCTCTAAAAGAGTCGATCCTCTGGCACTCGAAGGCACTTCTTTAGTTGTGACACATGAAAACGTTGTATCGCAGACAAGGTGGTTGGCGGTTCAAGCGATAAGCGACTTCACCTCTCTTTGCCAAAATTTTGTAAGGACCCACAAATCAGGTGCGAGTTTTCCTTTGGTTGAAACCTTCTTACTCCCCGAGTGGAGTAACTCGAGATAAACTAAATCTCCTATTTCAAATGTCAATTCTCTTCTTGATTGTCGGCATAACTTTTACATCGGGTTTGAGCTACTTTCAGACGCGTTCTCTTATTGCTTTAACCTTGCTTTCGGCGTCTTTGATCAATTCCGGTCCAAGAATTGGTGCTCTCCTACTTCATCCCAAAGGAGCGGAGTTACGCATTTTACGCCATATAAAGCTTCAAATGGAGACATCTGTAGACTAGCTTGATAGCTATTATTGTACGAGAACTCTGCATAGGGCGATTCTTGTTCCAACTTTTCCATAGTCTAAGGCACAGGCTCGAAGCATATCTTCAAGAACTTGGTCGACGCGTTCTGTCGACCATCCGTCTCGAGGGTGATCTGTTCATCTTGAAGTTGAGTCTGGTTCCTAAAGCTTCGTGAAGACTCTTCCAAAATCGGAAGTGGCGGGAACCTCTATCGAGACAATCTTCTTGGGTACACCATGTAAACAAACAATCTTGGCCACATATAATTGGCTAGTTTGCTACTCGATATGTGGTCTTGATTTGGAATGAAATGGGCCACTTTGGTCAATCGGTCAATTATCACCCAAATGGAATCACATCTGTTTGGGTCCTAGGAAGTCGATAATGAAATCCATACCAATTTCTTCCCACTTCCATTCAGAATTGGTAATGGTTGCAACAAACCGGCGGGTCTTTGATGTTCGCCTTAACTTCGTTGACATACATCACAACGGCAACAAATTCAGCGATTTCTCGCTTCATGCTGACCCACCAATACTTCTCCTTCAGATCTGGTACATTTTGGTACTTAGGGATGAATGGAGTAGGGTGATTCATGTGCTTCTTTCGAGAATTGGTGTTTTAATTCCTGCGATTAGGCACACAGATGCGATTTCGAACCACACTGTTCCTTGTTCATCTTCAGAGAATCCTGGGGCTTTGCCTCTTCTCATATTCTTTTTTATTTCTTTGATGTCTTCGTCTTCTAACTGTTTTTCTCTAATCTGACTCTGAAGAGTGGGTTGAACTTCCAAAGCATTGACACATCCTTGATTGACAATCTCCAGATTTAGATGTTTGATTCTTCATACAATTTGGTGATTCTTACGAACCAAAATGGTATTGCAACACGCCTTTCTACTCGGGGCATCTGCAACTACATTTGCTTTACCCGGATGATAATGAATTCCAAGGTCGTAATCTTTTATCACTCTAGCCATCTTCGTTATGCGAGGTTGAGTTATTTGAGTAAAATGTATTTCAGACTCTTATGATCTCGTGAAAATCTCACAGTGTTACCAATGAGATAATGCCGCTTGATTTTGAGCATGCACAATTCTTGCTAACTCAAGATCATGAGTCGGATAATTTCCTTCGTGTGGTCTTAACTGACGAGATGCATAAGCCACTAATTTGCCTTCTTGCATAAGTACACATCCTAGTCCTTGACGGGATGCGTCGCAGAAGATTTCAAAGTCCTTATGAATATCAGGCAGTACTAACACTAGTGCAGACACTAATCTCTTCTTCAGTTCCTAGAAACTCTTTTCACAGGCCTTTGTCCATTCAAACTTTTTCTCCTTTTTGAAGTTGAGTCATGGGTCTCTATCTTGGAGAACCCTTCAATAAATCATGTAATACCCGCTAATCCAAGGAAACTTCTCACCTCTGGATGCAGACTTGGGTTGTTTCCAACCCATTACGGTTTCAACTTTGGTTTGGATCTCTGCGACTCCTCCTGCCGACACAATATGTCCAAGGAATGCCACTTGACTTAGCCAAAATTCGCACTTGCTAAATTTGGCATAAAAGTCGATTCTCTCGAGTTTTCCCAAAATTATTACGAGATGATCCTTGTGTTCTTCTTCATTCTTTGAATAAATGAGAATATCATCGATGAACACAACCACAAACTTATCCAGAATTCCATGAACACTTTGTTCATCATATTCATGAAAAAGCGAGGCGTTTGTCAAACCAAACGACATCATCAGAATTCATCTGACCCATATCGGTTGTGAATGCGGTCTTGAATGTCTTCAGTGCGATCTTGATTGGTGATAGCGGATCTCAAGTCAATCTTGAAAATACACTTGCTCCCTTTAATTGATCAAAGCAGATCATCGATCCTAGGTAGCGGGTACTTATTCTTGATTGTCACTTCATTAAGTGATCTGTAATCCACACACATTCTCATACCATTGTCTTTCTTCTTGACAAATAATCTGGCGCTCCCCAAGGTGACGAGCTTGGCCGTATATAACCTTTCTGCTTTTAGTTCCATTATCTGTCTCTTCATCTCTCGCCAACTCATTGGTAGGCATTCTCAGAGGGTCGCTTTGAGATTGGGGCGGTCCACAGGACTAAGTCAATTATAAATACTACGTCCTGTCGGGTGGCATGGAGTAGTTCATCGGGAAAAACATCAGGAAATTCTTGTACCATGGTATATCTTCAAGCTTTAATTCTTTCAAGCTGGTTAGAATTGATCTTCCTCCGGTACTAGTCTTGGGCTTGAATTCAACTGAGATTCCTTGCTCATTGGTAAGAGCAATAGACCTATTGGCACAATTTATTTGTCCTTGATTCTTGGCTAGCCAGTCCATTCCAAGGATTACATCCAAATTTTGAGAATGCAGGACTATCAAATCTGCTAGGAAGGTTACTCCGGATATTTCAAGGGTAAGGTTTGGGCAAAGATAACTGGTTCTCATTTCTAAGCCCGGGGAGTGAATTATCATAGGGTTATCTAAAGGAGAGATAGGTAACCTATGTTTTCCCACAAATTCATTGGAAACAAAAGAGTGCGATGTTTGGAGAAAAGATTGGATTTGTAGGCTAAATGTCATACTATTAAGAGGGATCAAAGTGTAACATCCCAAATTTCCTGAGTTTTTGAAATTTTTTAAAACTTTAAAAACTAACCATTTGGTTTTATTAATTCACTAAAGCTTAATCTGTAATTTAGAATTTTAAAAGCTGTTTAATTTGAATTAATTAAACTTGAACTAATTCAAGTTGGTTTAGTTGAGTTTTGTTGGATTTTAAAGTTGGTTTTTCCTTTTTGCCTTATGTTAAAAATAATTATTTGCAAAAATTAAAAGCAATAGTTAAGCTCAAAATATTTTTATTAAGTTCTAAATAATTCAAGGGACTTCTATGAATTTTCCTAGAATTTTTGGACGGCTTAAGCTATTTCTAAAAATGCTTTTGCTTTTCTGGTATTTTCTAAAATCGAAAAACCTTAGAAAATCCCCCCCTTGGCTTTGGGCCGAATCTCCTTGACCCGTTCTTTATTTTCCTCATGCGACCCGCCTCGCCAGAGGCAAACAGCCTTGTATGGCCTTCTTCGCCACCGTCCGATTCGATCGGACGGCCGCCAATCCACCGCGCGCCTCATTGTCTCCTTCTCTCTCTGGCCGGTGGGCCCGCCTTGTCAGCGCCGCTCCGGGTCATCTTCTACCTCGCCGCGCGCCCTCAGGTGCTCCTACCCTTGAACTGCTGAGCCGAGCAGGCCCGCTCCCTTGCCTTGCCCTAGCGGCCTGTCCCGTCGATCGTCGCCTTGCGCGCTCCGCCGCTTCGCGTCCGCGGCGCCCCTTTCCCTTCCCTTGCGGTCAGCGAACCCCTCGCTCGCCATTAAAGCCGGCGACACCACCTCCTCTTCCTCCTCCTCTGGGTGTCCCCCGCGCCTATTTAAGCGAGCACCAGGACTGCCTCGCACTCCTCTCTCTTTCCCCTCTTCTCCCCCTCTCTTCCTCGCCCTAGCCCGGCCGCATTTGAAGCTTTTCGCCGCCGCCACCGAGCTCCGCTCCGCCGCACCCGCCGTCGCCGTCAAGCACCTCCGGTCGCCGTCGACCTCACCCCCGGCATCGCCAAGCCGAGGCACACCCGGTGCGCACCTCCTCTTCACCAGAGCCTCACCGGAGCCCCGCCGCCACCTTGAGCCGCCACCGCTCTTCGTCCTCGCCGCCGGCCACCACTTCGTGCCGCGTCGCTAAACTCGTGAGCACCGCGTTCGCCGTGAGCTCCTCTAGCCGCCGGTGCCCTCGCCGCCGGCCATCTCCTAGCTAATCGCCGGTGACCCTCGGGCCAAGCCGCCGCCGGGTCTCGACGTGGCATCCCGCGTGGCGCCGATCGTGCCACGTCGACCTCTTCTTGAGGTGGTACGCCGGTCGGTAACGACGTGGCTTTTCTAATCTTTTCCCGTTGAAAAACAATTCGGCCGGAAATTAAATCCTCAGGGCTGACGTCAGCTGGCGCAATAAATTGATTTTCCTTTAGAAAATTAATTCCAAAAATCAGGAAAATCCCTTTTTCTTGATTTTATGCAATTCCCTATCTTCCTTTGGCCATAACTTCTTCATTCGAACTCCGATTCGAGTGATTCAAAATTCAAAATTCATCTAAATTTCTTGTCTTCCTACTAGTATTTATTTAGTATTTATTTGGATTTTATTTGGAGTTGTTTTATTTATTTAGCTTTGTTCGCACGTATAGGT
Source organism: Phyllostachys edulis (assembly GCA_036346405.1). Lineage (NCBI taxonomy): Eukaryota > Viridiplantae > Streptophyta > Magnoliopsida > Poales > Poaceae > Phyllostachys > Phyllostachys edulis. Next base: position 41,248,705 of record CM070561.1, read on the forward strand.
TTCGGCGTTTCGGAAGATTTCTCGAACCCGACGATCGAAGCACCTCTACTCTTCAACGAAGGCAAGTCGTAGACCTTTGATCATATTGAACCCATCTTTATAAAAGTATATTGTTTGATATAAACATGCATTGCTAATTTTATAATAAATGGTTTTGGGATTAGTTAATTACCTAATTGCCATTATGCCTCCTTGATAAATTGTGAACGACATGTATCCTTGAATGACATAAATCCTTGGACACCTTAGGATGGTTAATTATTAGTTGGACATTATTGTACTACCAACATTGGTATCGTGTTTGCTTAGACATGGTTTGGTAGACGTCGGTTTAGCCATGAATCATTCAATATTAAGTTTACCCCCAGCGCACCGGTTTGTGGCTTGTGTAGTAGTGGCCAGTGTTGCTTATTAAAATGAAGTATGGTTCTGTGTGAGACCACGACATTTGTTGTCACCTTAACTAAAATTTGTGGTGCCAGAACTGGGGTGGTCCTCTGGCTGGGTTGAACCCAACAAAGATGAATTTGACTAAAGGAATTATGGAACCGTGGCAAGCCACTTTTGATAAAAGATGTTGTGTTTTGGCAAGGTTGAACGAAAATGATTTATGCTTGGACGAGTGGGTGGTGGTAAAAGGTGGGTGCCGTAACGCACACTTGGAATGTGGAAACGTCTCGTCTGAGCAACCAACTAAGGACTTAACCTTGAATCATTGATTTGGGCCTTAACCGTACAACCACATGTCTAGACTGGGATAGACCTGGCCAACTAATTAGCTATGCTTTGATTCGGTTCTATTTTGGTTGAAAATGGCGCAAGAGGGGCCCCGTAACGGTAACCCCTTAGCGAGCAGAACCGAGTCAAAACAGAACTTTGTAAAGGCCTTGTCACGTACTCTAGACTGCTTACCTAAGGTAGTGAGCGGTGGCATAGATATATGCCGAACAAACTAGAGAACTTCGTGTCTTGTGGGTCAAGCTGTACAACCTCTGCAGAGTGTAAAACTATTCAAATAGCCGTGTCCCCGGTTATGGACATGCCTGGTGATTTCACGCAAGGGGTAGATCTTTTATCGAAAATATTGGAATGGGTTGTTCGAATCTAGTTTTGGTTGTGGTTGTTGGTTGGGAAGTGAACAGAGTGTTCACTAGTTGTTTCAAAGAAAATTGATTACTTATGTATTAATCTTTTAAATTGTGCCTTGCAATCTACTTACTGTATTTAATGTCAAATATTGCTTTCTGCAAAATAGCCATAAAACTATCCTTGTCAAGCCTTGCATGAATACTATTTGCATACATTTCCCTGCGACTTGCTGAGTACATTCAAAGTACTCACGGCTTTGCGCCCTTTGTTTAAATCAGCAGAGGAGGGTGAACCAGTGAACTCAGGGCTCTATGGAGAAGATTATTTTGAAGACTTTGCGAACTAGGTCGCGTCCTTCACTCGATTGCCGGTGGGCATATTGGGTGACCTCCACCGGATGTTTGGTTTCCGCTGCAAGCTCTCTTTTGTTGCTAAGCCCTGCGTGGCAAACTTTGTAAGACTTCACCATAAGGTCCTTTTGCTATTAAATATTAATTTGTCTGCTTCATCTATAGTTTAGGTGTACGGTTTTGATTACACCAACGTTGCAACTGTGTGCACTAGCTACTGATCCAGGGAATAGTGCAGATATACACAGAGGGTCCTAGATCCGGAGATCCGAGGTCCCTACACAAGGCTAGTAGCTTGAAAGTTTATTTATGTGCCATCTTGATCAACTAGGAGTCATGCATTGCATTTGTTTGTGCTTTTGGAAAACTGTTCAGAAAAATCAGTATGACCGCAAGTGATCAGCGGTACTACCTTAAGTCGGTAGTACCGAAATCTAGTTAGTTGGCGGTATGTATTTTCCATAGAGCATGTTTTTGGAAGTTTTTCTTGAAATCCCAAAATCAGTATGGCCGTATTTGATTAGCGTTACTACCGCAAGTCGGTAGTACTGAAATCTAGTTGGCAGTGCGTATTTAACAGAGGGCATGTTTTTGGGAGTTTTCTTGAAACCTAAAAATGGTATGACCGCATTTCTTAAGCGGTACTATTGGAGTGCGGTCTTATCGAGTTTTATATAGCGGTACGTTATTTCTATAGATGGTGTTTTCTTAAGATTTTCAATCCTTTGGAAATCGGTAACAATGATCTATCCGAGCGGTATTATCGCCGGCAAGAGTAATCTTGGTTTCTAGTTGGCGTAGTAACCGCATGACTTTTTCAGAACGGCTATTACAGGCACATTTAATGAACATCAGTTGACCGTTGATCATCGACTGTGGTAGTACTGGGTTTGTACGGCGGTATTACCACATATCCTAAATTTTTCAGGAGTTCAGTTCAAACGGCTAGTTCTGTTGGTGAGGGCTATAAATACACCTCCACTAGCACCAAGCCAAGGACCTTTTTGCCATATTGAATGCACTTGAGGCTTTGGTGCTCTCTCTTCTACTCATTTGCATTTAATTCACAGTTTGAGGTATTTGAGAGCATTCAAGTGCATAGCATCATTAGTTTATCATATTGGCACTTGATAATCTTCAAGCGAGCGCTTGGATTTGTTACTCTTTGTGCTTGCCGGCACCTAGACGGCTTGGAGAAGATTTTGCGCGGTGATCTCTTCAAGAAGAGTGTGAAGAGGCCCGGCAACATTTTGATTGGTTTGAAGCTCACCATCTCAAGAGTGGAAGAAGAACATTCATAGTGAAATCGACAATTAAGGCTTAATTTATGGAGCCGCTCCAATTCGGTTGGACTCACCTCAACGTAGACTAGTGAAGACCGGCAAGTCTTCGATACCACGGGAAAACATCGTGTGTCTCCATTGTGATTTAAATTCTTGTCTTTACTATTTTCGCATTTACATTTTTAACAATTACTTGAGTAGAATTGCTTAGCTAGATTTGTATTTAGTATTGGCATAATCATGAGTTGTTTTAGCATATATTGATCATAGGATTTAAACTTGTGCTAGTAATTCACCTTTAAGATTGCATTTGTTAAAATTGTTAATTAGAGCATAAGAATTTTTATAACCTTCTATTCACCACCCTCTAGTCGGTCATCCTTGATCCTACAGCATGGCAGCGGCGGTGGCCCACACATCCGCGAGGTGCAGTGGCGGTGGGCGGCGACAGATCTGGATGGGGAGGTGGCGGTTATGGATGGGTGGCAACGGCTGATCTGGTAAGTCTAGGATTTATGGTTTGGCTTTGATACCATGTGGTTTTCTCGGGAATAATTGTGTTGTCCCACAGGATCTCCACACCCTTTGTTTATAGTCTCAAGATATAATCCAACTCTAAGACAACTTCTATATTAGACTTTAACATGAACTCTCCAACAATTGCCTCTTATGACATACGAGTAACCATAGAGCTCATTGAAGATCTTAACTCTCCACGGGTTGAAGAAGAAATGAAACATGTATTGTTTTCAGGTGGCCTTTGTTAGCTATCTATTCTATTCGTCCAAAGATTGCTGAAACTAATTAGGAAAAAGTGTATTTTACAACCTTCAACTATTCGAAAAGTCTGGATTTCAACCCTAAACTACAAAACCGGACATCCTACACCCCCAACTATCAAAACCGTTCATTTTACCCCCCTCAACCCAAACAGGGGTGGTTTTGGGTGATGTGGCGCTGACGTGTCAATGGTTTTGACATGTAAGATTATTTTTGATGACATGGCAGCCACTTAGCAAATAAAATAAAAAAATCTATTTACGGGGGCCCACATGTCATCCTCTCATTCCTTTCTTTCCACTCACGACCGAACAGCCAGGCTTGGTCCCGACGCCGCTCCCGGCCACCGGCTATCGGCTTCACTGCCTTGGCCGGCCCGCTGCTTGGCTCGATCTCGACCCCTACACCTCCCTCTGGCTGCACCGCCTGCTCCCTCTAAGCATGTGCACGTGCTCGGCCCGTTGCGTGCCGGCCCGGCCGGCTCGGCCTCCCTCTCTCCTCCGTGCACCATCTTCTCCCAGAGCTGTGCCGCCACCTCGGCCGATGAGAGTGGATAGAGGGCGTGGAGGCGACGAGGCGGAGCACGCGCATGTCGGCGGCGACGATGAGCTCGTTGGGGCAGTGCTCCCAGAGCTGTGCCGCCACCACCACGGATGAGAGCCCCCACGCGGTGGAGACGGTGAGGCACGCCTCACCCTCCTGGACGGTGCGTGTCCATGCTGGGAACTACTGGCCGGCCTCACCCATCCTTAGAAGAAGGTGCATGGCAGAGTTGTTGCTAGCGATGACGCCGTAGAGGTAGCAGACGTGGGGGCTGTCGGCGACCATGGCACAGAGGAAGGGGCCCAATAGAGAGAAGACGGAGATGGAGAAGGAGAAAACAAAGGATAAGCAAGGCGTGCAGGGACCGTGCTTCTTCTCCCCCAAATCTCCAAATCCCCAAATCCCCCAAATCGAGTTGAAACCAACGATGCCGCCGCCGCCATTGCCCCCTTCCCGTACTCATGAGCACGGCCTCGGCACGGTGAAACTGGTGGTCGCCTCGGCTTGGCCCAAGGTGGCCTGAGGCGTGCTGGCACCGGTGGCGGCCATGGCGCGGAGGTGGAGGTCGACGACGCTTGGCACAAGGTTGGCGAGGTCGTAGGTGGCCTGGGTCAGCTGGAGGCATGGAGAGGGAGGGAGGAGGAGGCGGTGGTGGGTGACGCAGTGGAGGCATGGAGAGGGAGGGAGGATGAGGACGTGGATGCATGTAGATGGGGGCGGAGGAGGCGATGGGGGCGGCTCGGGGGAGCATGGAGAGGGGAGCGGACGAGGTGGCTCGGGGGAGGCATGGAGAGGGAGGGAGGAGGAGACGGCGGGGGGCGATGCGGTGGAGAGGGAGACAGGTAGGGAGGGGATGGCGCTGTGAAGGCATGGAGAGGGGAGAGAGATAGAGAAAGAGAAAGAAATAAAAAGTAGGACTGACATGTGGGCCCCACCTTATCCAGCAAAACCACCATCATGTCAGCAAAAACCGCCTCCACGTCAGCGAAAACCGGAGGTGGGAAGGGGCGAATGGTGAAAACAGAACGGTTTTGAGAGTTGAAGGTTGCGTTTTAGACAGTTTTGATAGTTGGGGGGTGTAGGATATCCGGTCTTGTAGTTTAGGGTTGAAATCTAGACTTTTCGAATAGTCTAAAGTTGTAAAATAGACTTTTTCCAACTAATTAAGACAATGCACAATATCTTGTTTCCCCACTCTCTTTCTCTCTTGGTTATTTGATGTCCATTAGCCCATAGCAAGGCACTCAGGCCCACTGATCCGTAGTTGTTGTCAGACACTAGAAATGCTGTTCTTGATGCAACTATTGTTGTGTCGTCCAGTCAGGAACCAACTACATGAGCTGTCAGCTCACCTGCTTTATGCATACGTATTTCATACTTGACCTGAAATTTAATGATAAACAGTGTCATTGTCCTCTTTCATTAGATGGGTTCTTAACACATAATGACGGGCCATAGTGACAAATTTGACCACAGCCGTTATGCATGTACCCATGTACGTACTCGCAAATTGTACTCCACTTTTGTGACTGTACGTATCCGGGATGGCCAAACCAGCGAGCCGAAAGCTGGCTCGAACTCCTAAATGACACTGTTGCGGGTGTTTCTGACGTGAATAGCGTCTCTCGCAACATATTGACAAAAATAGCAGCTTGGCCATACGTCCATAGCATAGACATGCGGTGTGCCGACATGTAGCCGGATCCGTATGGTCACCGCCTGGAACCAAGTCCGCTGACCACCGCTCGACGTAAGCATCCGCGACACCACCAGACGGACGTAGACGTGGCGGCGTCGACGCCCCGCCTGCATAACACTACTACAAAAAAGGTCTTCACATACGGTTTAAAAATATCATCACAGACGGTTTCCGGAGCCGTCTTAGTTTATGGGTCAGTAATGACATGAGATCATCGCAGACGGTTTTTGAACCGTCTGTGATGCATGCTATCACAGATCACAGATGGTTATTAACTCTGAATCGTTTGTGATAACTGACTATCACAAACGGTTCGTGTTTAGAACCTTCTGTGATAACTGTCTATCACGGACGGTTCGTGTTTAGAACCGTCTATGATACATGAAGCCACTTCGAAGTATCAGCAACCAACCATTGCTTGATGTCAAGTCCAATTACCTATCGACGACATCTAGGTAATTGTATGTCCACGCGCTCTCCTTGCAACCGTACTTCTTGAACTTGCAGGCTTGATGAGAGGTTACTCGTGGCAGCTGTCTCATCCTCTTCACGACACCTCGAAAGTGGCTAGGGACTACAAACTTGCAAGCTGGTTTTAAACGCACAAGCAGCTACTGCTTGGAGACTTTATAGAGGAGAGATCAGGAATAGAATGGTAGGACGTATACGTACCTAGGACGCAAGGGAGGAGAACTTGACAAGCATAAACACGGTTACAAATTAGCATAACCTTTACAAATATGAAAAGTTAATTGCAGCCAAGCCCCATCCGAACCACATCGATCCCATGTAAGCCAACCAAACACAAAGAACCGACATCAATAACCCTTAGTATCCATTAGAGAGGATTAACCAAACCCACCATTTTGTATTATTCAATTTTGTCAATCTGAACCCACAGCATGAACTAAGCAAGATGCACAGAATGCACATACACCAATAGCCCTCAGTTTACATCACAGAGCAAGGGGACTATTAATATGAACTAGTTATCAATTCAATTTCAGCATAAGACTATTGACATCATTACATCACAAAGCAAGGGGACTATTAATATGAACTAAGTATCAATTCAATTTCAAAGATAAGACTATTAACATCAATGAGCGGTTCAACGAGAAGACAAAGAAGACCAAGGGTGTCCAAACCCACCACACCAAGAGTAGTCCTCAAAGATCCATCACAGAGCACTAGCTATTTTCATCACAGAGCAAGGGGTAGAGACAGAGAGAGAGAGAGTAAGGTAGGATAATACCTCAAGATAAATAAGAACCACTGTGGCGACCCCACCACCAAAGACAACCCTCATCCATCTCCTTCACCTTGCATAAATCACACAAACACGGGACACAACTTAAGGCTCAAGCATAAAAATCAAACTCAACAAAAGACATTAAGCTAACAGAGAGGAGAATAGAGGAGGATGGGGAAAGAAGCCAAGGGCCAGGCCCGAAAGAAGAGGTCAAGGTGCACGGGTCAGGCTAGAGAACCAAGCCATGGACGCGAAAGCAGCAAGAGGGTGCAATGGCAACAAGAATGGATTGGGTGGTGGCATCACCATAGTTGTGGCACGACCCTGACACTATATAAGACACTCCTATCGTACGAGTGTCTTGTGCATTGCAGAGTGGTGTCACAACAGTGACGGGAAGAAGGGCGACGACGGCGACGGGGTTGGGCAGCGATGACGAGGTGGGGAGGGAAATGGACGAGAGTAAGTGCGCTTGGGAGTGACGAGTTAGGGCGGGCGCAAACCCTAGCGGCCGAGCTCCTACTAATAAAGAGACTTATCACAGACGGTTCTATTATGGAACCGTCTATGATATGGTTGTTCTTAAGTATACTATCATGTATATACACTTACATGACATAAAGAAATTACATGTTTATATGTCAATTTTGTCATTTAAATACTGTTGAAAATTTGCTTTAACTATATATGATACATACACACGCACACACACACACACACACACACACACACACACACACACAGAGAGAGAGAGAGAGAGAGAGAGAGAGAGTAATAATTCAACATATAATTAATATAGTAACTTCACCTCCAAACTAGATTTTTTTCCATTTTGGAATTTTCATATGGCCAAACAGCGTGGCTAATCGCTTTTTACAAAGATTAAAAAAAAGTAGAAACCTATAAATAAACAAAGTTTTTCTAGTAGCGGAGGCAGGCTGCTGTCTCCGTCTTCAATACTTCGTAGGCGGCGACGTCGGCGTCGGACGGTTCGTGATCGAACGAAGCCTGAAATGCGTCCACCCGTTGACGCGCTCATTCGAGTGTTTCCCAAAGACCCTCGGACTATTGAATCAAGAAGAATTGAGCCCATAGGATCTCTTCCCTTGCTTGAGGAGTCTCGGCCTGGTCAACTCGGTCGTCCGCCGCCTCGATTAAGTAGTCCAAGTAACGGCAAGCCTCCTGGAGACGTGCAACGTCGTTGTGGAGGACCACGTCGATGACACGGTAAACTCGCCGAAAGTGGGAGATCACCCGGAAGATGCGGCGGAGGAACTCGCCGAAAGTGGGAGATCACCCAGAAGATGCGGCGGAGGAGGATGTCAAGACGGCGGAAGGTGGCCGTCACCTGTTTCGGCAAATCCTCGGATAGAGAAGTGAAGACGCTGTTGAAACAAGAGTTCTTCCGAAGAAGATGCGCCAACGCCGGAGGAGAGGTGCTCAGACAAGACGGCCAGTTAGCCATCAATGCCAGCGACAAGGAAACAGAAGAGGCAACCATTTCTGCTTTTCTAGAAGTATTAGAGTTATATGTGGGGACGATCATCTTCGATAGTGGATGATCCTTTTTATAAAACAAGGAATAAATTTGGAGCGTGAGACGAAGAGACACATCGAGGAGCTGAAGCGGCATTGATGCGATGAAGAGACGCATCGGCAATGAAGAAACTGTCGACGTTTGGAACTCTCGTTACAGAACGGACGAACAAAAATATAAAAAAGGAATATGGAGAGTACTATCTATTTGCCAAGAGACTTTAAATGGAGAATGTGTATTGCAAAAGAGTATGCTCTGATTATAGGGAAAGTGGCCGTGAATACACGTGGATTAGGGCTTGGATGTGAATCTATGTTACAAGGGTACACAGACCGGGCTATTTATAGTTTTAAAAGAGTTGGGAATTATTAGCAGTGATGCCTCTTCGCGCTAATCGTCGCGTCTCTTCCCGCCAATTATTGCATCCCTTCGTGATGACCGTTATTGCTGATATCTCCACGTGCAACCGCTATTAATCGCACGTGGGTAACTACCCTCTAGGACCTCCTCTGTGGGGGAGAGGTCCTAGAGATGTTTTGGAGAGGTCATAGAGATGTCCCGGAGAAGTCCTGGAGGAGGTCCTGCTGGGCCTCTAGAGGGAGTTTTCGGGAATGGTCAAAGGAAAGACTTTATAGGCCCACCTTCCGGCTGTTCAATTGATCTTAGGCCCATAAAACTAACTTGGGCCCAGCAAAACCATGCATACTTATTAATAAGCGAATAAAGATATACTTAGATAAATGACTGGTCAACAATCCTCGTTAGAAACTCTTCGGGCTTCAACGGGGAGCTATAGCGATATTATCACAGACGGTTATAATTAAAAACCGTCTGTGAAGTCTGCAATTATCACAGACGGTTATAACAAAAAACCTTATGTGATATGTAGTAATATCACAGACGGTTGTTTGTTGAAAACCGTTTGTGATATGTATAATTATCACCGACGGTTATTGTTAATAATTGTTTGTGACACTTCACAGACGGTTTTAATTATGAACCGTCTGTGATATTACCTCTTCACAGACAGTTTTTAGTGCAGCCAGTAACATAGACGGTCACTAAACCAAAACCGTCTGTGATTGCATGTAATACAAACGGTTTTGGTCAACTGTCTGTGATGAGGCGTCCAGTATTATCCTTTTTGTAGTAGTTATAAGATCGAGGAGGCCGACTAGAGGGGGGGGGTGAATAGGCGGTTTTAAAAACTCTTTGGCTAAAACTGAGTTTTATGCGGAATTGTAAATCAATTCGGTTTTGCACAATTAAAGCCTAAATCAAGTAGTCTTTACCAAGTGCACCAACAATATAAGTCTATTGATAATGATAGTAAACATACAAAGACATAAAAGTAATTTAATTCTAAGAATGTAAATTGCACAAAGCAAACCACAAGAAAGCAAACCACAATGACACGATGATGTTTTACCGTGGTGATCGGAGACTTGTCGGTCTCCCCTAATTCACGTTGAGGTAACCCCAATCACGTTGGACTGGCTCCACGAATTAAGCCAAACACCTCCGAGGTATGTCCAACCACTTGGACCGGTTCCAATAAGAACCAACACCTTGATCCACTAAGGTTGCTCTTCCTCCACTCCGGAGATGGCGAGCACCAAGCCACTCACAAACACCCAGGCCTTCTCACAACCTTCTTTGAGAAGATCACCGAACTACAATGCCTCCACGCCGTTTAGGTGTCGGCAAACACCAAGAGTAACAAGTCTAGGACTCTCACTTGAACTAATCAAGTGTCTAAGCTCAAGTGAATACACAATCCACTACCTAATGCAACACATGCGCTTAGGGTTTGCTCTCCAAGCTCACTAAGTGCAACACATGCACAAAAGAGATGAGAGGGCTTGCTCTTAGCTCAAGGCAGTGTGTAATGGCACCGGCAACTATCCCACAACTGGCCAAGGTGGGTATTTATAGCCCACACACAAAAACTAGCTGTTGTGACAAAGTCGGCTGAAAAATCAGCACAATCAGTACTACCGTCATTCATCGGCCGGTACTACCGCTCATCGGTTCAACGGTCGGATCAGCCGCACACAGCGCTCTGAACTAGCCGTTGAAAAAACAGCATGATACTACCGCCAATCAACATGCGGTACTACCGCTGAGGCCGGTCGTACCGCTTACCAAGGGCGGTACTACCATTTCACAAAAGACCCAAAAGGGTGCTCGCTGGAAAATACGTACTGCTCAACAAATCGGAAATACTGGTGTGCGATCGTATCGCTCAAGGAACGCCGGTACTACCGCAGCAAGGATTTGCGATCCAAACTTACTGGATGGCTTAGATCAAATGGGCCGTTCAGACCGTGTGCTTTAACCGCACGATTAGGTCACTTTCGGACGGTCCGAACGACACACGGTAGTACCGCTGAAGGAAATACGGTAAAACCGCGATGCGGTAGTTCCACCACGAAGGCTCCGGTACTACCGCACTTCAACAGAGCAACTCATGCTCAAAAGGCGTCGTTCTGTAAAAAACGTACTACCAACAATTTTTCAGTCTGACCGAGTTGCGGTAGTTCTGCACCAAAACCCCGGTCATACCGCTGAGCAGTAGTACCGCAGAAAACAAGCCGGTACTACCGTTTTTCCTGAGAAAGCAGCAGTTCGCATAAAAAACAAACTCAATTGCATAACACATTTGACAATTGATGAGTGATGCAAACAAGGGTTCAAAAGACAAGATTCTCAACAAGTTGTAAAACACATTTGCCAACCTTTTTAGAATCAATGCCATCAAGGAATAAGGTGCATGGACTTAAACTATTTGCAAAACACATTCGCAAACTAAAGTCACAAGGTATAAGGATTATGCATGAGTTCCGACTATTTGCAAAACACATTCGCAAATATTGGCAACATGCTAACGAGAGCTAGAGCAAACACAATGAGCTATCAACACATGACTAACTCAAGCTACTAGTCAAGACCCCTCTTAATAGTACGGCAACCTATACTAGCAATCCAGTCTTCCATCAAACACCAAGACTGGTAAAAAACTAGGAACAAATCCTTAGCCCTAGCTAGTCATACCTTTGCCTTGCACATTCTCTTGAAGCTTGATGACACACATCTTCACTTCAAGTCCGGGTTCTTTTCCTCTTTGGTAATTGATGACAACCACTTCAATCACAAATAATTGAATGTAGATAAATATGAGTATGTATAAACTACACAAGTTATGTATGCTCATATGATATGTTTCAAAGTAAAGATCCTCAATATATGTGTATAAAGGAATATGGATCAATACTAATGAAACAACAAAACATAGAGTGAATTCCCCATAAATGTGTGCATACACAAATATATAATATAACCATAGGCACATATTCAAGTTAGACTTTTGGTGGAGTTCAACCTATATTTTGGATCTGAGGAATGCAACAAGATATATGAATATGATGTCGAATGCATACCTGTTTGATTTTCACCTTTATATCCAACTGAGACTAAACAATAGATATAACAATAGAAGTGTTAGTCTCACAAGTAGATTTGTCATTAATAACCAAAATACTCCATTAACTCATAATGGCAGGTCTAGATTCTTCAAGATGGTGCAAAAGCCGCCTCCATGAGCCCCCACCGAACAAACCTCCTCCGCACAAGTGTCACCCGATCGCTGCCGTCCCCCTAGCCCGGAGTGCAGCGGTCCGATAGCGCCTTCGGATTTCTCGCCATGAGTGTAATGCCTTTGGGCAGCTATAAATACCGGACACTCGCATTCGGTCATCTCAACTGCGTTTTTCTTCTCATTCTCGCGCTCATCGATGATAACATAGATAACAAAATATTTTTTTGGAGATTAAAGTTTGGAGCGGTTGTTATAGGACCGTAGCAGTTTTGAACGGTTCCGCAGAAGGGTGGGTAATTTTTTGTCCACTTCATTTGTCGTTATTACCGTAGTCGTAGTTAATTAGTCTTACTCGGCTAGTCCTAATTAATGTAGCGTGTAGTCTTAATTAAATAGCTATTAATAATTTAGTCGTAGCTAATGTATCGGTAATTTATTAGTGCTTCATAATTAGTGGTAATTAATTAGTCGTAACTAATTAAGATTTATTATTTGAGTATGAATTAGTTAGTGGTTAAAAATTAGTGAAAATTAAATAGTAGTAAGTAATCAGTCGTAATTAGTTTAGTGGTTTAGTGGAAATTAATTTGTCGCAATTAACTAGTCGTAATCAATTAAGTGGAAATTAAATAGTCGTAATAAATTTAGTGGTAATGAATCAGTGGTAATTAATGAATGTGTTTGTTTGAGTCATGGTTTATTAGTGGTAATTGCACTAGTAATGAATTACTCATAAGTAATTTTTTGACAAGTAATCAATTTGTTGCTAATTAATTAATTATTCGTATTTCATTACACATATTTAATCGATTACTTGCATGCAATTTATCGTGATTATTTGTTCTGTGGGTAATTACTAATGAATAAATTACTTGTAATTGAATAGTATTAATTACTTCAGTCATATTAAATTTTTGGTAACTACATACCATGTTTGTTATATCACGTACCGCAGATTGGGTTGTTGTGGCTTTAGATAATTTCGAGCATACAAGACTTGGTAGTGTTTTATAGTGACGGTCTTGTATGAGCCGGACCCGATGGGTTGAACCTGTCGAGATGCCAGTACAAGCTGATCTGGGCGGTGGGGCTTGATGCGATGAATATTCACGAGCTTCGGAGCTGCATCCAGAGGGATTTTAACACGGAACCAATGACGAAGAAACTTGTCATCGATGGGATCACTTGCACGAATAGGGGAGGGGAGGGCGTATAAGAGCTAGTCAAGGTGAAGGAAAGCGTAGCATGGGGCCAGTACATGCAGATTGCCTCCCAACTCGAGGCAGCGATATACGGGAAGCTGATGGTATACGTGAATTTCGTACGTAGGGCGCTGGGAAACCTTAATGATGCCAGGGCCATGGCAAGCGGCTACCCTCTTAGTTGGGCATCACTTACATAGCAATGCGGTCGTGCAACAAGCTATAGCATGATACGCCTTGTCCATCAGCCATGTGTACCGGGTGCACTGGTCTAACCCAGGATATTACACAGTGAAGTGCATAGTAGAAAGCTACCCTGGCAAGGTCAGCGCTCACCGAGCAAAGTTCTTTGGCTCGGTCTTCACAGTGAAGGCGGTGACCGAACACACTTGCGAGCTTAGCGAGCCCCTCCGGAGGCACATGAGAGATAGTAGGTCGTGAGTGGGCAATCCAGGAGCAGCATAAGTTTGATGCAGTGGATTAATCTCCACGCTCCTGAGTTGGCAAAATGATCCATGCTCTATGACACAGGTGGTGTGAGGTAAGGAATTATGATGACCAACATGTTCGAGGTGTACAACAACATCCACAAAGGTGTGCGGAGCCTCCCTATTGACGACCTGGAGATGTACGATAGGGCATTCATCGAGCAGAAGTACATGTTAAACTACGCGATGCATCGATCCATTGGAAGAAGTTGCAACGCATCTCAGGCCTCCATTACACGCGGATGAAGTTAGAAATTTGTGGAATTCAATGTAGGGTGTGAAAAATCGATGTGTGCATAAGATTCTCTTATGAGGACTGACGAGGATCTAATAATCCTCATTTAATTATTTATCTGTAATTCATATTATGCATAATAATGTCGTCATATGGTTCTTGAGTATACCCCTTAATATTCATAAGGGAGAAGTTGGAGGTCGTAAGTTCTTCTACGACCACTCCATAGTCGTAAGTCCTTCTACGACTATCCTATAGTCGTAAGCCTTTCTACGACTATGCTCTAATCGTAAGTTCTCCTACGATCAGTTTGTGGTCGTAAGCTCTTCTACGACCACCACCTGGTCATAAGCTCTTCTACGACCAGTCCCTAGTCGATAGGGCTTATAGACATATGGGTCTAGTCGACCAGGGAATCTTCCGCATCATATCTAAAGATATGGGCAGTAAACTACATTATTATTCTTTGGAATAATGGCACGATCTAATTCCCTGTCATGGTGATAACTGCCTCGCGACGTGGGAACGTTACTACTCCCACAATAATCTCCAGTAACGGCTCCATCATCTGAAGCATTAAGGCACCCTTTGGACTAGAGAAACAGCAGCACGCTCCGAGTAATGTATAAAAGGCAGAATCATCAGAAGGAGAGGGAGAGAGGAATCAGGAGCACAAGATGTCTCACTCAAGTCTTTCTCTTGATCTTGTAATCCAGCATACTCAATCCATACACACAGGAGTATAGTTGTTATTCTCTCCAGAGAAGGGGCGAACCTGTATAAAAATCCCCGTGTCGCCTCTCTCTACGTGATTTGAGTCTTGGAGACCCCCTGAATCAAACAATCTTTACGTTAGTTTGGTTCTAAAACACCGACAGTTGGTGCCGACCGTGGGGATCTTCGAGTTTTCTGCTTTCCTTCGTTTTTTCCAACTCTAATGCTCTCATGGCAGGAGAGTGGAACGAGGAGAACTGTTTCGACTTGGCCAATTACGCAGATATTGACATGGATGTCGGTTTCGACTACGAGCCGAGTATTGCATCATTCGATACAATACGAGCCGAGTATTGAATTGGCTTTCTATTCAATTAAGATGGAAGGTGCTCGTACATGCCGACGTGTATGCATTGGGATTTCAGAAGGAAGGATATCTTAGTTACTTTTTGTTAAAGCCTCGCACCCATGTAACCACCAAACTGATTAGGACTCGAGTCCGTTGTCGATTTTTGTTTGACCGAACCAAGTTTGTTCCGGACGGCCGCACGGCTTCCGGGCTATTAAAGCCTACGTTGCGCCGCAAGGAAAGGGGACGGATATTTTCAGATTTCAATATACTCTTGATTCTAGGGTTTGAGCAATATTTGCCCCCACTAGAATAGGGAGTTCCAATCTATTGTGCCGTCCGTTGTTCTTGTGATTCCTTGGTTTTGCAGGAGCATCGACACGTCTACTTTGTGTGATCAGGTAGGCGGGATCATGAGCGTGTGGTTGGGCGAATTCTTTTGTCGCAGGTTGCTGTTTTGACAGTGGTTGGCGTCATCGGTTCGTCAGGTTGCACGGATCCAAGTTATCATCGATCCTACGTCGTGAAGATCGGGCATTCCCCCGCATCATCTTGGTATCAGAGCATCGGTTGCCACGGTAGGATCAATTTACCCGTAGTTAGATTTATTTTCTATCCTATACACAAAAAGCCACAAAAAAAAATCTTTTAGCCCGTAGTTTGATCTGAATTTTCTTGTGAGTTTTGTTAGGTTTTGATCCATTAGAAACTGTGTTTAGCCGCTGATCATAGTTTTTGTTTGCGTTGCTTGATCTTGTGCTTAATCAAAAAAAAACCAATCTAGTACCATAGCGCCAAGATCCGGCGATCGCGTGGAAAAAAAAGGCTCGCTACTGACAGGCTTCATGAATTGCGAATAACACGCGGTTTGTTGCGTTCGTCGCCGCTTCTTTGTCGATCGCGAGAAAAAAATCAGACCGCCATCAGAAGCGAAGCGCCATCAAGACTCCAAACAAGGCTTCAATTTCGCCAGAGGGCCGCCCCCATCGCGAAGAAAACGCGTTTGCAGCAAAGGCGAACCATCGCTTTACAAGATCGCACAAAGTGCTCCGGCCGTCCGAAGCGCCTAAAATTTTTTGCGGCAAAGACCAAAGAAGAGTCATGATTCAACCGACCAGATTTGCTACGGTGTTCGCGATTGCTATAAAGGTTCGGCTAGCTACAAGATTACTCTGGCGTCACAAGATTTTGTGGAGGAAAAAAAACCCTTCGCGTATATCTTTGTAAGTCACTTCAATCCTTTGCGAATACTTTGCTCCTATTGAGACTAGGTTGTTGATATTGCTTTAGGGCTGCTCGCTATCATCTCATTGCACAATCTAGCTTGTGAGTTTTTGCTGTACCTTTTAGGCTTGTGCTACTCTTTTGTGAACCTTTTGTTGGCCAATTACCAAAAAAAAAAGAGACAAAAAAAGAGACAAAAAAAAGACAAAGACCCATTTTTTTTTTTAAAAAAAAAGTGCTTGGCCGACATTGTTTTGAGAGCACGTCTAGCTGGTACCTATTTTCAGATTGTGCTATTTCATTATTTTGAGCAATCTTGTGCCCTATTTTATATCATTGAGCAATTAGCTAGCGTCTCTCCATAACTTGTGCAATACGAGCTATTTGTCCATCACTTATATTTTTTTCAGCTCATTCCTTTGATTGCACTAAGTTCCATCATCTTTGCGTGTGAGTTGCTTCTTTCTTCGCTTATATCTTTTGGATCAGCAACTAGGCATTGAATTCTAGTTTAGATTGTTACCTAGCTTAACAATATCTAGAAGTTTCAGATTGCATAGGTAAACACTTTTCCCTCCAAGCTCCACAAATAAGCCATTGTCTAACAGTGCTTGTGCAATTGAATTCGCTTAATCTATCACCTTGTGTTGTCTACCGTCACCAAAGTGCGTGCAGCTCTTCAATTCCATCAAGGACGCATAAGAACTTCGGACGGTAAGAGAAGGTGAGGTTGAGTGATTTCCACAAATAAAAATTTCCACATCCACATATATAGTTTTTCTTTGTTTGCACTAACCATGTCAGGAAAGAAGGAGAAGCAAAGATATGTTACGTGGTTTGACCTTGAGAAGCTCACAATGATTTCAACACTCGGTTGAATGACAACATGAGCGCCTTGAGGAGGAGATACTAGAGGAGCTTCGCAAAGAGCGGGGCCCAGTTTGTGTACATGAAGAAGGCATTGAGCTTGATGAGACCGATGAAGAGAGGGCTGCACGATTCACTAGGGAAGCTCAAGCGGGTCGAGTCGTTGCCAACGCGATTCGTCCACCCCTTCCCGGGCGTGGGGGAGGTGTTTTGGGTGCTGACCATGGCCAAGGGAGAGGCCGTGGCCGTGGACGCGACGGTGCTGCCCACATTGAGGACTTCGGCGACGACGTTTGGTTACACCGCAATGATAACTATCAACGCCATGGTTGTCGTCATGATGAGCAGCCCGTGGAGGAAAAATTTGGGAAGCTCAAGTTCAATATTCCCAAATTTGAAGGCGCTTTCGATCTAGATGCATATCTCACATGGGAGCTCAAGGTAAAGAAGATATTCCGGATGCACAATTATTCGGAAGAGAAGAAGCTACACATGGCGTCACTTGAGTTTGATGGGTATGCGTTGATTTGGTGGGAGCAAGTATTGAACCAAAGAGAAGATAATGGAGAACCACCAGTTGCATCATGGGCTAAAATGAAGCAAGAGCTAAGAGCACGTTTTGTTCCTACCACTTATAAACGTGATCTTTTTGATAAATTGCAGAATTTGAGACAGGGAGGTCGCTCAGTGGAGGAATACTACAAGGAGATGGAGCAAGCTATGATTAGGGCACATGTGCACGAAGATGAAGAGCAAACACTTGCGTTTTCTGCTTGGCCTAAATAAAAATATTAAGCGATAGTGCAATATCGACCCTCTGAAGATGTTGTTGACTTGGTGCATCAAGCGACAAAGGCGGAGAAACAGTTGCTATAAGATATGAAACCAGCACCAAGGACAACATCTTTCAACTTGAAAGCTCCATCATCTTCATCTAATGCCACCAAAGCACGCTTCAGTTTGGGACGAGGTACATCTTCAGCTAGTACTAGTTCAAATACTAATGTTCGTTCTTCCCCGATTGCAAAATCAGCACATACATCAAGTGAGAAGAAGGTGGCTCCATCCCCTACATCTTCAATTAATGCTACAGCAAAGAGTAGAGAAATTCAATGCTTCAAGTGTTTGGGACGTGGGCACATAGCTAGGGAGTGTCCCAACAACCGAGTCATGCTTGTGACAGAAGATGGAGAGTTTGAATCCGCAAGTGAAGATGATGTTGAGCCCAGTCATGAAAATGAGAAATATGAAAATGCATCCGATGACGGTGATGATATTGATGTGTTGAGTTATGAAACGGGAGAGGCCCTAGTAGTCACTAAAAATTTGAGCATGCTTGCACAAGAAGGAGATGCACATCCGTAGCGATTCAACTTGTTTCAAACACAAGCCAAGGTAAACAACAAGGTAATCAAACTTATTATTGATGGGGGTAGTTGTCATAACTTGGCTAGCGTTGAATTGTGTGAGAAGCTTGGTTTAAAGAAGCTGAAACATCCACGTCCATATCATGTTTAATGGTTTAGCGAATGTGGGGATGTGAAGGTTCAGTATGTGGTGCATGTTAATTTCAAGATTGGTGATTATGAGGACACCGTTGAGTGTGATGTAGTGCCTATGACCGTGTGCCATTTGCTGTTGGGAAGGCTATGGCAATATGATAGAAGTGTGCAACATGATGGCCGATCCAATAGATATGCTTTTAAGTGGAAGGGAAAGACAAAGGAGCTTCATCCAATGACTCCTAGTCAAATACATGCTGAATTTCAGCAAAAGAAGCTTGCTGAAAATGAGAGTAAAAAGAAAGAAAAGAGTGATTTCCACCCCTCGGTGAGTGAGAGCCACAAGCCAAATATGAGAGGAAAAAGTAAGAGTGAGGGAGGGTTGGTTATGTTAGCCACAAAATCAGATTTGAGAGATATGAGCAATGACCCATCAAAGATGCACTTTGTGCTTGTGTACAAAGATGCAACTATTTTGCTTTCAACTAACGATTAACCCTCTTCCTAGTGGTGTTTCCTCTCTTTTGCGTGCTTTTGAGGATGTGTTTCGGAGGAGATACCACGGACTTCCACCATTGCGCGGAATAGAGCATCAAATTGATCTAGTTCGGTGCTTCACTTCCAAACCGTCCACCATACCGCACCAATCCGGAGGAGACCAAAGAAATTCAGCGCCAAGTGCAAGGGCTACTTGAGAAAGGGTATGTCTGTGAAAGCCTTAGTCCTTGTCTTTGTTCTGTAATTCTTGTTCCTAAGAAAGATGGTACATGGAGAATGTGTGTTGATTGTCGTGCCATTAACAATATCATCATAGATATCGTCATCCTATTCCTAGGTTAGATGATATGCTAGATGAACTTAGTGGTGCTGTTATATTCTCCAAAATTGATTTGAGAAGTGGTTACCATCAAATTAGGATGAAACTTGGTGATGAATGGAAGACTGCTTTTAAGACTAAATTTGGATTGTATGAGTGGTCAGTCATGCCTTTTGGTTTATCTAATGCACCTAGTACATTCATGCGATTGATGAATCATGTTTTAAGAGCATTCATTGGTAAATTTGTTGTGGTATACTTTGATGATATTTTGATCTATAGCAAAACGATGGATGAACACATTGGTCATACTAGACAAGTGCTCGAAGTGCTTAGAAATGAGAAATTGTATGCTAATCTTGATAAATGCACTTTTTGTACCGATAAAGTTGTATTTTTAGGCTATGTTGTTTCTGGACAAGGTATTGAGGTAGATGAATCTAAAACTGAAGCAATTAAGAATTGGCCTACTCCTGTGAATGTTAGTCAAATCAGAAGCTTTCATGATCTTGCTAGTTTTTATCGACGTTTTGTTAAAGATTTCAGTACCATTGCTGCCCCACTAAATGAGTTAACTAAAAAGGGTGTTGCGTTTGAATGGAGTGCACCACAAGAAAAAGCTTTTCAAGAACTAAAGAAACGTTTGATTGAAGCACCGTTGCTTGTTTTGCCTGATTTCACTAAGACTTTTGAAATTGAATGTGATGCTAGTGGGATAGGCATTGGTGGTGTTTTGATGCTCAATTGAATTATCCTGTGTATGATAAAGAATTGTATGCTTTGGTACGTGTGCTTGAAACTTGGCAACATTATCTATGGCCTAGAGAATTTGTTATCCACTCTGATCATGAAGCTTTGAAATATTTGAAAAGCCAAGCTAAACTGAACCGTAGACATGCTAAGTGGGTAGAATTCATTGAAACTTTCCCATATGTTGTTAAGTACAAGAAAGGAAAAGAGAATGTGGTAGCTGACGCTTTATCTAGAAAACATGTGCTTTTAACTCAATTGGAAGTAAAGGTACCCGGATTAGAGAGTTTGAAAGATTTATATGCTTCCAACCATGAATTTTCAGAACCATATTCTAAATGCAAAGATGGAAAAGGATGGGACAAGTATCATGTTCATGATGGGTTCTTATTTCGTGCTAACAAATTATGTGTTCGAGATAAATCTGTGTTTGCTTTTATTGCGTGAATCTCATGCAGGTGGATTGATGGGACACTTTGGAAGAGAAAAGACCTTCATGATGTTGAGCGATCACTTTTATTGGCCTAAAATGAGGCGTGATGTCGAAAAGTTTGTACAGCGATGTGTGACATGCCACAAAGCAAAATCTAAACTTAATCCACATGGTTTATATACCCCACTTCCTGTTCCTAGTGTACCTTGGGAGGATATTAGTATGGACTTTGTTTTAGGATTGCCTAGGACTAAGAGGGGAAGGGATTCAGTTTTTGTAGTTGTGGATAGGTTCTCTAAAATGGCACATTTTATTCCCTGTCACAAAAGCGACGATGCGTCGCATGTAGCTGACTTGTTTTTCAGGAAAATTGTAAGATTGCATGGCATGCCAAAGACGATTGTTTCAGATCGTGACGTCAAGTTCATGAGCTATTTTTGGAAGACTTTGTGGGCCAAGCTTGGGACAAAGTTGTTATTCTCTATAACTTGTCACCCACAAACGGATGGCCAAACGGAGGTTGTGAATAGAACACTTTCAATGCTACTACGAACGATGATCAAGAAGAATCTAAAAGAGTGGGAAGATTGTTTGCCGCATGTGGAGTTTGCGTACAATAGGGCGGTACATTCTACTACTCAATTGTGTCCGTTTGAGGTCGTGTATGGTTTTAAACCAATTACGCCACTTGATTTGCTACCACTACCGCTACACGAACATGCTAATATGGAGGCGTCAAAGCGTGCTGAATATGTGAAGCAAATTCATGTCAAGACTAAAGAAGAAATTGAAAAGAAGATGTGCTACTATACTGAGAAGGCAAACAAATCAAGAAAGAAGATGTTATTTGAACCAGGTGACTTGGTTTGGGTGCATCTACGCAAAGAATGTTTTCCCGACAAGCGTAAGTCTAAGTTGATGCCCCGAGGAGATGGTCCATTCAAAGTACTTGAGAAGATCAATGACAATGCATACAAGATAGAGCTTCCGGGTGATGATTATGCTGTGAGTTCTACATTTAATGTTGCTGATTTGTCACCGTTCTTTGGATCGAAAGAATCAGAGTCGAGGACGACTCCTTTTCAAGAGGGGAAGGATGATGAGGACATCTCACTGATTGGACCGATTACACGAGCACGAGCTAAAAAGATTAATCAACAGGTGAACTCGCTCCTACCTAATTTTAATTTTTATTGTAATGAATATATGTTACTGCCTAATAGCCTCATATTATGTGTGTACAGTTTTATACGTAAAGAAGCATGGGAGACGACATCAGGCCGAAAGAACGAAGATCATGAGCATGCATTCGGGAGGAAGAAAGATGCATGCATGATGCTTGTGTGTGCGCACCACCAGGAAGCAATGGAATAAACAAATCTTGATGGTTGTTTCACGTCATGGTGCATGGAGCAAGGAATAAACAAATGGGTTTCTATTCAATTAAGACTAAAGGTGCTGGTGCATGGAGCAAGGAATAAACAAATTGGCTTTCTATTCAATTAAGATGGAAGGTGCTCGTACATGCCGACGTGTATGCATTGGGATTTCAGAAGGAAGGATATCTTAGTTACTTTTTGTTAAAGCCTCGCACCCATGTAACCACCAAACCGATTAGGACTCGAGTCCGTTGTCGATTTTTGTTTGACCGAACCAAGTTTGTTCCGGACGGCCGCACGGCTTCCGGGCTATTAAAGCCTACGTTGCGCCGCGAGGAAAGGGGACGGATATTTTCAGATTACAATATACTCTTGATTCTAGGGTTTGAGCAATATTTGCCCCCACTAGAATAGGGAGTTCCAATCTGTTGTGCCGTCCGTTGTTCTTGTGATTCCTTGGTTTTGCAGGAGCATCGACACGTCTACTTTGTGTGATCAGGTAGGCGGGATCACGAGCGTGTGGTTGGGCGAATTCTTTTGTCGCAGTTCTTTGTTTTGATGATGGTTGGCGCCATCGGTTCGTCAGGTTGCACGGATCCAAGTTATCATCGATCCTACGTCGTGAAGATCGGGCATTCCCCCGCATCAACGACGCTCTCCTGACCTTCGCTCCAGTCGAAGGAGAGTTCCTCAAACGCCTGATAACCAATAAGCTCCCAGGAGAGGTGATCGTTCACCACTCCAACCCAGAAATCTACGACAGTAGATAGAATATGAGGAGTATTTCCCTCGTAAGGTTGAGACCCACCACATGTCGGGTCCACCTACGATCGGGTATCGTCGCGTACGATCACCTGGTGACGTCAATCCTTCTTTTCTGCAAAGAAGGCATCAAAAAGTCATTACCGGATGTCGGGCTTTCTCACCCGACCTCCGAGCAGTCCGTTGGCCGCCTCGGTTTCAACCAATGAACATGGAGAAATTTGATGGATCTCAAAACCCCATTGAATTCCTCCAAATCTACAAAACTGTTGTCCGAGCAGCAGCAGGAGGAGAGCATGTAATGGCAAATTACCTTCCTACTTTGCTCGAGTGATCTACTCGATCGTGGTTGTTAAATTAGCCACTCGAGTCGATTTATTCATGGCAGCATCTCTGCGACCTCCTACTGGCCAATTTTCAGGGCACCTACCATCGCTCTAGGAAGGAGGACGACCTGCACAGGATGATACAGAACGACCACGAGACTCTATTGCAGTTCATTCAATGCTTCAGTCAGGTTCGAAATTCCATTCCGGATGTTTCTGATTCTTCTGTCATCAGAGCTTTCAAGCAGGGAGTCCTTAGAAGAAGGATCACAGAGGATATCACCTTAAATCCTCCTACCACTGTCGCCAAACTCTTCGAGATGGCCGATCGATATGCTACCGCTGCTGAAGCAGTCGAGTGGAACAATACTATTGACCGATATGATAAAGTTCCTCAAGAGGTGGGCGAAAGTGGTAATAAGATGGATAAAAATGCCAAGAGATCCAAGAACAAGGCAAAGGGCCAAAAGCTTCAAGCCAATAGTTCCAAGGAGGTCTTGGCCGTGAGCGATAAAAAAAACTCAAGGCTCCAAGCCATACTCTGATTGAGGCAAAGGTAAGCGTCCCGAGCGGAAGAACGACAAGTCTAGGTGGTGTCCTTCCCATAAAAAGGAAGGCCATGATCTTCACAACTGCCGAGTTTTCTAATGAAAACTCGGGGACTACCACAACAGCAATGGAGCACTTTCTACCCTCGAAGAGGTAGGGCAAGTCAGTGGTCGTACGTAGTCAGAGACAACGAGGAGATGCCATTCCAAGATCCCGAGCACACCGTGGAGCACATCTATGGGGGATCATCGGCATACGAGTCAAAATGACAGCTTAAGGTTGTCGAACACGAGGTAAACTCCATTGACCCTCCTCTTCTCAATAAATTGCCGAAGTGGTCAGAAGTCACCATCTCCTTCGAGAAGGGTGACTTCCCGATCCCTTCCACTCGACCAGGTCGCTTTCCGATCGTGGTCAAGCTCACCATCAACAACTGTCGAGTAAATCGAGTGTTGATTGATGGTGGTAGCTCGTTAAACATTCTGTTTATGAGTACCCTGGATGAGATGCAAGTACCTAGGACCAAGGTAAGACCGGTACGATACACTTTTCATGGTATTGTACCGGGGTCTTCGGCCAAACCTATTGGCCAAGTTTCTCTTCCTTTAACATTTGGTTCTCCAAGTAATTTTAGGACAGAGAAGATCTCCTTTGATGTGGTCGATTTCGATACGGCATATAACTCCATACTCGGACGACCAACTTTGGTAAAATTCTTAATCGCTACTCATTATGGGTATCAATGTCTTAAGATGCCAGGTCCCAAAGGAGTAATCACAATTCATTGTGATAAAAAGATGGCACACACGTGTGACCGTCAGTCCCTCGAGATGGTTAGCTAGATACCAACTCGAGAAGAAAACAAAGGGCAACCTTCGACTAAGCAGTCGAAGCCTAAAGTTGCACCTAAGCCAAACGTCCAAGTCAACAAGGTTCCTTTGGATCTAAAGGTGCCCTCGAAGACTGTTCGCATCGGGGATACTTCCGACCCCAAATACGAAGACGCTCTCATCGCTTTCCTCCGGGCAAATGTAGATGTCTTCAAGTGGCAAGCATCCAATATGTCCAGAGTCCCCAGGGAAGAGATCGAGCACAGTCTAGATCTACGGTTTGACAAAGTACCTGTAAAACAAAAATTATGGAGAATTGCCCCTGATCGACGAGATGCTATAAGGTCAGAATTAGACAAGCTACTTAAAGCAGACTTTATAAGAGAAGTCGACCACCTAGAGTGGTTGGCCAACCTTGTAATGGTTAGGAAGCGTAATGGAAAGTGGCTAATGTGTGTAGACTTTACTGATCTTAATAAAGCTTGTCCAAAAGATGATTTCCTTTTACCTCGCATCGATTAGTTGGTTGATTCTACTGTTGGTTGCGAAACATTAAGTTTTTTAGACGCATATTCTGGCTACCATTAGATTAATATGTGTCTAGAAGATTAAGAAAAGATTGTGTTTATTACTCCAATTGGAATATTTTGTTATGTTAAAATGCCATTTGGTCTAAAAATGCTGGCGCTTCTTTTCAATGCTTGATGCAATCGACTTTTTCACCTCAACTAGGCCGAAATTTGGAAGCCTATGTTAACGATCTAGTCGTAAAAAGCATCAAGCGGCTTAATCATGTTTTAGACTTGCAGGAAACATTCAACAACCTCATAAAACACCGCCTGAAACTCAATCCTAAGAAGTGTGTGTTTGGAGTCTCTTCGAGAAAATTGCTTGGATTCCTGGTCTCTGTACGAGGGATCGAAGCAAATCCCAAAAAGATAAAGGTCATCGTGCAAATGCGCCCTCCAACCACGAAGAAACAAGTCAAGAAACTCACAGGATGCATGGCGGCTTTAAGTCGTTTCATCGCACGACTGGGAGAAAAATGACTATCTTTCTTCAAACTTCTAAGGAAGCACGAGGGTTTCGAGTAGTCGGAAGAGCCAAACGCTGCCTTTGAGGATGTCAAGAGATATCTTACGAGTGCTCATGTTTTGGTTTCTCCGAAACCAGAAGAGACACTCTTAATTTATCTAGCTGCCACACCACAGGAAGTGAGCGCAGTACTAGTCGTAGAGCGTGAAAACATCCAACAACAAGTTTACTACGTAAGTGAAGTTTTGTATGGGCCTAAGGAGCGCTACCCTCAAGTCCAAAAACTTCTCTATGCCTTGCTCATGTCTTCGAGAAAACTGCGGCATTATTTTCAGATGCACAAGATAATTGTGGCGTATGAGTTTCCCTTAGGAGTGATCCTCCAGAATAAAAAAAGCAACGGGACGCATGGCAAAATGGTCAGTAGAACTTGGGGAGTTCGACCTTCATTTTCTGTCCTGAACGGCCATTAAATCTAGATCTTGGCAAACTTTGTCGCTGAATGGATAAATCCTGAACCTGTTCAGAATCCCCAGTATGATACCCACGACCAACAGACGATGTATTTTGATGGGTCACTTACTTTAAGTGGCTCGGGGGCTGGGGTGGTCCTGGAAGCTCCCAACGGAGAGACCTTAAAGTATACCATTCAATTAAACTTTTAGGCCACTAACAACGTGGCAGAATACGAAGGTTTGCTGGCTGGCATACGAGCTGTGAAAGTGCTCACAATTCGACGACTACTCGTGAGAGGAGACTCTCAACTAGTCGTGAATCAAGTCGGAAAAGAGTACCAGTGCTCTAATTCGACCATGTCTTGGTACTTATCGGAGGTTCAAAAGCTTGAAAAGCATTTTTTCGGTTTCGAGGTACAATTTATCCCTCGAAAGTATAATTTCCTCATAGACCAACTTGCTCGTATAGCTTCTTCTCGATCACAAGTACCAAAAAGAGTCTTCTTGGAACAGCTCCAGAAGCCGTCTCTGATTGAAACACCAGAGACTACTCCTATTGAGACAACCTCTTTAGAATACAAGGATACTTGGATAAATCCCATCTATGAGTATCTTCAGACGGGTACCATACCCGATGATGATCTCGAGGCAAATCGCTTATCCTGAAAGGCCAAAATGTATACTTTGGTCGAAGGAATCCTCTATAAACGAGGCACTCAAGGGGTACTCATGTGATGCATATCGTAGAGAGAAGCACTAAACCTCCTTCACGACTTACACAGGGGCATCTGTGGAACTCATGCTTCCTATAGAACGCTGATCGGAAAAGCCTTTCGATATGGATTTTACTGGCCAACAGCTCTCTACGATACCAAAGAGCTGGTTAAGAAATGTGTACAATGCCAGTTCCATAGCAGGCAAATACACCAACTGGCTCAAGCATTACAAACAATTCCTCTATCTTGGCCTTTTGCGACCTAGGGCCTCGATATCCTAGGACCGTTCCCAAAAGCTTCAGGAGGCTTCGAGTTCTTTTTTGTGGCTACTGATACGTTCATAAAGTGGATCGAAGCTGAACTTGTGATTGGAATAACAACGAAAGCAGCAAAACGGTTCATGATGAGAAGCGTGATAACTCAGTTTGGGGTCCAAAGTCGAATCATCATAGATAATGGTAAGCAATTTTCGAGCGCAAAATTCTAAGAATTTTACGACGAGCTGGGTACCAAGCTATGTTACGCCTCTGTTGCCTATCCCCAAAGCAATGGGGCAGTCGAAAGAGCGAATGGCCAAATAATACAGGGAATCAAAACTCGAGTCTTCGACCAGCTTGTCAAGCGCTCGGGGCTTGGGTACAAGAATTACCCTCAGTATTATGGACAGTTCGTATGACTACTAGTCGGGCTACAGGTGAAACACCTTTTTTCCTAGTTTTGGGTGCCGAAGCCATGCTTTCACCAGAACAAAAGATCAGGTCAACAATGGTCGAAACTTTCAACGAGTCAATCCAAGAACAACTTCGAGTGGATGACATTAATCTGCCCGAAGAGAAGAGAAATCAAGCCTTAATCTATTCAGCAGTCTACCAGCAAGCCCTGCGCAAATACAACGATCGTAAGGTCCAACCTCGCAGCCTTGCTGTAGGTGACTTGGTATTGAGGAAAATTCAATCCCAATCTAATTGTAACAAGCTTTCCCCCAAGTGGTAAGGTCTTTACACAGTGGTCGAAGTTATGTGACCAGATTCGGTACGACTAGCAATGGAAGATGGCAGAATTCTCTCGAATTCCTGAAACATCGACCAGTTACATAAATTTTATTTGTAACCGACTAACCCTACAATAAAGCATCATGTTCTTTCTATCTTTATTGTCTTATTTTGAGTAGCACTTTGATAATTTTTTGACCATTCCCTGGTCGTAGGTCTCCCTACGACCAGAGCTTAGTCGTAAGTTTTTCTACGACAACACCCTAGTCGTACGTTCTACTACAACCAGCACTCAGTCTTGCTTTACACTGGTCAAAAGGATGGTAACATCACCTATTCGAAGCTTTTCCTTTTTGCACGTAGTTCTGCCCACTAGAAGGAACTTCCTAGTGTCGACTCGTTCCTCCCTTTTGCTGCCAATACAAAGGACTTGGGTTCAACTCACATGATCGAAATATTTTTAAGCCAACTCTTAGTATCTTAGATTATTTCTTCATTCACTTTTGAAAAATATGCTAAGCATACTCACTTTTTCAATTTGCTCAACTACTTTTGGTAAACTCATTTTGTTTCAACTGGTTGGAAGAAGAGACAACACCTAGTCGAAGTCTTTCCTCTTTGCACGTGGTTCTGCCCACTAGAAGGAACTTCCTAGCATCGTCTTGTTTCTAACTCTTGCTACTAGAGCGAACCTACCGAGTGCACTGGAATAAGTTGAACGGATTTTTAAGGTACTCCAGATGTTTGTCTAACTCAAGTTGACCGTTCTTGATTTGATTAATCTGGTTAGAGAAGGCAACATCACCTAGTCGAAGCCTTTCCTTTGTGCACATGGTCCTGCCCACTAGAAGGAACTTCCTAGTGTCGACTCGTTCCTACACTTTCGACTAGTGCGAGGCAATCGAGATCGAAAAACTACAAGTTAGATAAACCTCTCTTTTTAAGAAAACCCATTTCACACCATTTACTCAGTTTATCTAATTAAACTGAGAAAATAGTTTGGGGCTAGGATAAAGTTATCAATATGACTTCAATTCTTAGTTTTAATCTCTTTTTCCAATCATTATCTTATGAGTTACTAACTACTCGACAAGATGATTTGCAGGAAGAAGAAAGGATTATATATATCAACAACAAAAAACTTGTCTCTGCAGGTTTCAAGTACAGGCTACTCTGACGAGGGAGACCCTATTTGCATCTACTCTACGACTTCCTTGCTGATTGACTACATATCCTTCATCAATCGCTCTGCTTCTGCTTTAGAGCAATTGAAGTCGACTTTGATGGGTTGCAGATGAAGACTGGGGTCATGAGCTTTAAGTTTTGCTAAAACAAAACTTATTCCCTCTTTGACCGCCTCTTTTATCGAATCAGCTTGGTTCATCTTCAGAGTAGTCACCAACTGTTCCAAACTTCCGACTTGGTCACCAATGGTACTCGAGTGAGCAATCATTGTGTCTTCATGAGGAGTGATCCCCCCTCAGTATGAAGCCCACCGAGTACATTGTTTACAAGAGAAATGTCGTCTTGAAGATTGACATTCAAGAACTTCATCTCCTCCTGATTACGAGTCGAAGCCTCACGGAATCATTTTATTTCGACTGCTTGCTCTGAAAAGAATAAGACCAGTCAGATAAAATGACCTCAAAAGGGAAAAAAAACCGATCACAGGTAAAGACTTGCTTACCTGCTAGTCAAGAATCTAACTTCTTGACTTCATCGTGGTGAGAGGCAGTGCTCTTTATATAGCGCTCCTCCCACGATTGGACCTCTCGATCTTTTTCTTTGGCGATGCGGGTAATCTCGTGATGAACCAAGGTCTTTTCTTTAACCTCGGTTTCGAGCTTCCCCATGATGAGGACATCTCGATTGGACCGATTACATGGGTAATAGCTAAAAAGATTAATCAACAGGTGAACTCGCTCCTAGATGAATTTGGTTTTAATTTACATGAAAACTGGCTACTACCTAATGCTAGTATTTTAATTGTTCTCAGGTTTGTGCTTGAGGAGACTTTGGCGTCCAAGAAGATTATTTGTTGTCTAGTAGTACATGCCCAGCCGAAGGTGCGAGAGGACGGAGACACCAAGAACCAAGAAGAGTATGCATACACATGCGGTATGGGAGTGCTGCCATTTAATGGCTCATGCATGGATGTTGCATGCATGCGCAAGGAAGGAAAGAATATGCTGCCATTTATATTATTGGCTCATGCAAGGATGCTGCATGCATGCGCAAGGAAGGAAAGAAAGTGTTTAATGTCTCATGCATGCTGTGCATGCAACCAGGAAGTAAGAAGCAATATGGCTGCATGTGATGCATAGATATGTGGTGCATGAAGGAACTAATGAGGACGTGGAGGTGCTGCATATATATGCATGCATGCGGTGTGATTAGCAAAGGAAATAGTGCAGTATTAAATGCTCTTGGTGGATTGCTGTGCATAGAAATATATTTCTATCTCTTGACCGCACGCGTGCCATCTTTTGGGCCGAATCAGTACTGGCTTCGGCCTTGTAATTAGCAAAATCCAAGCCGAACCAATTAGGTATTCGGTAGGTGCAAGACGGTTTTTGCTTTTGGCTATTAAAGCTTCTAGGTCGCTACCGCCATGTAAAGGGGACATCATATTTTTCAGTTATCAATATATTCTTGATTCTAGGGTTTGAGCAATACTTCCCCCACTAGAATAGAGAGTTCCAATCTGTTATGCCGTTCCGTTGCTCTTTTGATTTCTTGTATTTTGCAGGAGCAGCAACACGTCTACTTTGTGTGGTAAGATAGACGGGATCACGAGCGTGTGGTTAGATGAATTCTTTTGTCGTAGGTTGTTGTTTTGACAGTGGTTGGCACCATCGGTTCGTGAGGTTGCACGGATCCAAAGTTATCTACGTCGTGAAGATCGGCCATTCTCTTTATCATCTTGGTATCAGAGCATTAGTTGCCACGGTAGGATCAATTTACCCATAGTTAGATTTATTTTTCTTGTCCTATACACAAAAAGCCAAAAAAAGATCATTTAGCCCGTAGTTCAATCTGTTTTTTCTGGTGAGTTTTGTTTGGTTTTAATCCATTAGAATTTTTGTTTAGTGCTGATCTTAGCGTTCTTTTGTGTTGCTTGATCTTGTGTTCAATTAAAAAAAAATCAAATTGTGCGTACAACATCGCTGCAGTAGGCCACCGCTGCCGCCAATCGCGCGGGCAAAAAAAAAAGCCAACTACTACAGTAATTGCGCTACAAGCAGCGACCATCAACGCTCATTGCTACAAAGACGTCATACATGCATAAACTCCCACACCAACGCGCCCTTGTCGCGTGAAAAGAAAAGGGTAAAAAGTCCGCGTAGCGTCGCACACGAAGATCCGATTGCTCTGATCTGGCATCTATAGTACCGCGACTCTTGTTGTGCTTTCTAACAGTATAGTAGCAAAGACGCGAGAAAAAAATCTTTGCGTATATCTTTTGTGAGCCAATTCAATTCTTTACGAATACTTTGCTCCTATTAAGACTAGCCATTGATATTTCTCTAGGGCTGTTCATTTACACTTTGCACACCTCTGAATTGTTATTTACTTTCATAGCCGAAAGTGGGGTTTTAAGTGCTACTCTTGTGATAATTTGATTGGTCAGGTAAAAAAATAATAACAAAAAAAGGACAAAAAAAGAAGAAGAAAAAAAAACTTGGCCGATCACCTATTGTGAGCGCACCCTATCATTGTCAAAATTTCAGATTGTGCTATTTAGTTGTTTTGAACAATCTTGTGCCTTATTTTATATCATTGAGCAATTAGCTAGCGTCTCTCTATAACTTGTGCAATACGAGCTAGTTGTTCATCACTTATATTTTTACATATTAGCTTATTCCTTTGATTGCACTAAGTTCCATCATCTTTGCGTGTGAGTTGCTTCGTTCTTCGCTTATGTCATAAGATTAGCAACTAGGCACTGAATTCTAGTTTGGATTATTACCTAGCTTTACAATATCTAGAAATTTTAGATTGCATAGATAAATACTTTTCCCTCCAAGCTCCATAAATAAGCCATTGTCTAACAGTGCTTGTGCAATTGAATTCGCTTAATCTATCACCTTCTGTTGTCTACCGTCACCAAAGTGCGTGTAGCTCTTCAATTCCATCAAGGACGCATAAGAACTTCAGTAGGCAAGAGAAGGTGAGGTTGAGTGATTTCCACAAATAAAAACTTCCACATCCACATATATAGTTTTTCTTTGTTACTTGAACTAACCATGTCAGGAAAAGAAGGAGAACCAGTATATGTTACACAAGCTAACCTTGAGAAGCTCACAAATGATTTCAACATTCAGTTGAATGACAACATGAGCATCTTGAGGAGGGAGATACTAGAGGAGCTTCGCAAAGAGCAGGGTCCAGTTGGTGTCCCGAAGAAGGCATTGAGCTTGATGAGACCAATGAGGAGAGGGCTGCACGATTCGCTAGAGAAGCTCAAGCGGGTCGAGCTGCTACCAACGTGGTTCGACGACCCTTTCTCGGGCATGGGGGAGGTGTTTTTGGCATTGACCATGGCCACGGAAGAGGCTATGGCCGTGGACGCTGCGGTGCTGCCCATATTGAGGACTTCGGTGACGACGTTTGGTTACACCGCAATGATAACTATTAACGCCATGGTCGTCATCATGATGAGCAGCACGTGGAGGAAAATTTTGGGAAGCTCAAGTTCAATATTCCCAAATTTGAAGGTGCTTCCGATCCAGATGCATATCTCACATGGGAGCTCAAGGTAGAGAAGATATTTTAGATGCACAATTATTTGGAAGAGAAGAAACTACACATGGCGTCACTTGAGTTTGATGGGTATACGCTGATTTGGTGGGAGCAAGTGTTGAACCAAAGAGAAGATAATGAGGAACCACCAAATGTATCATGGGCTAAAATGAAGCAAAAGCTGAGAGCACATTTTGTTCCTAACACTTATAAACGTGATCTTTTTGATAAATTGCAGAATTTGAGGCAGGGAGGTCGCTCGGTGGAGGAATACTATAAGAAGATGGAGCAAGATATGATTAGAGCACATATGCACGAAGATGAAGAACAAACCCTTGCGTGTTTTATGTTTGGCCTAAATAAAAACATTAAACGCATAGTGCAATATCAGCCCTACAATACTGTTGTTGATTTGGTGCATCAAGCGACAAAGGCGGAGAAGCAGTTACTAGAAGATGTAAAACAGCACCCAGGACAACATCTTTCAACTTGAAAGCTCCATCATCCTCATCTAATGCCACCAAAGCACGCTTCAGTTTGGGACGAGGTACATCTTCAGCTAGTACTAGTTCAAATACTAATGCTCGTTCTTCCTCGATTGCAAAATCAGCACCTACATCAAGTGAGAAGAAGGTGGCTCCATCCCATATATCTTCAATTAATGCTACAACAAAGAGTAGAAAAATTCAACGCTTCAAGTGTTTGGGGCGTGGGAACATAGCTAGGGAGTGTCCCAACAACCGAGTCATGCTTGTGACGGAAGATGGAGAGTATGAATAAGCAAGTGAAGATGAGGTTGAGCTCAATCATGAAAAGGAGAGAAATGAAAATGCATCAAATGGCAGTGATGGGATTGATGTGTTGAGTTATGAAACGAGAGAGGCACTAGTAGTCACTAAAAATTTGAACATGCTTCCACAAGAAGGAGATGCACATCCGTAGCGATTCAACTTGTTTCAAACACAAGCAAAGGTAAACACCAAGGTAATTAAACTTATTATTGATGGAGGTAGTTATCATAGATTGGCTAGCGTTGAATTGTGTGAGAAGCTTAGTTTAAAAATGCTGAAACATCCACGTCCATATCATGTGCAATGGTTTAGCGAATGTGGGGATGTGAAGGTTCAGTTTGTGGTACATGTTACTTTCAAGATTGGTGATTATGAGGACACCGTTGAGCGTGATGTGGTGCCTATGATCGTGTGCCATTTGCTGTTGGAAACACCATGGCAATATGATAGAAGTGTGCAACACGATATGCTTTTAAGTGGAAGGGAAAGACAAAGGAGCTTAATCCAATGACTCCTAGTCAAATACATGCTGAATTTCAGCAAAAGAAGCTTGTTGAAAATGAGAGTAAAAAGAAAGAAAAGAGTGATTTCCACACATCGGTGAGTGAGAGCCACAAGCCAAATATGAGAGGAAAAAGTAAGAATGAGGGAGGGTTGGTTATGTTAGCCACAAAATCAAATTTGAGAGATGTGAGCAATAACCCATCAAAGATGCACTTTGTACTTGTGTACAAAGATGCAACTGTTTTGCTTTCAACTAACGACTTAACCTCTTTTCCTAGTGGTGTTTCCTCTCTTTTACAGGCATTTGAGGATCTATTTTTGGAGGAGATACCAGTAGGACTTCCGCCATTACGCGGAATAGAGCATCAAATTGATATAGTTCCCGGCACATCACTTCCAAACCGTCCACCATACCGTACCAATCCGGAGGAGACCAAAGAAATTCAGCGTCAAGTGCAAGGGCTACTTGAGAAAGGGTATGTACGCAAAAGTCTTAGTCCATGCGCTGTTCCTGTAATTCTTGTTCCTAAGAAAGATGGTACATGGAGAATGTGTGTTGATTGTCGTGCCATTAACAATATCACTGTTAGATATCGTCATCATGTTCCTAGGTTAGATGATATGCTCGATGAGCTTAGTTGTGCTATTATATTCTCCAAAATTGATTTGAGGAGTGGATACCATCAGATTAGGATGAAACTTGGTGATGAATGGAAGACTGCTTTTAAGACTAAATTTGGATTGTATGAGTGGTTAGTCATGCCTTTTGGTTTATCTAATGCACCTAGTACATTCATGCGATTGATGAATCATGTTTTAAGAGCATTCGTTGTTAAATTTGTTGTGGTATACTTTGATGATATTTTGATCTATAGCAAAACGATGCATGAACACATTGAGCATACTAGACAAGTGCTAGAAGTGCTTAGGATGAGAAACTATACGCTAATCATGATAAATGCACATTTTGTACTGATAAAGTTGTGTTCTTAGGCTATGTTGTTTCTGGACAAGGCATTGAGGTAGATGAGTCTAAAACTAAAGCAATTAAGAATTAGCCTACCCCTGTGAATGTTAGTCAAATTAGAAGCTTTCATGGTCTTGCTAGTTTTTATCGCCGTTTTGTTAAAGATTTCAGCACCATTGCTACCCCATTAAATGAGTTAACTAAAAAGGGTGTTGTGTTTGAATAGGGTGTACCACAAGAAAAAAGCTTTTCAAGAGCTAAAGAAACGTTTAATTGAAGCACCATTGCTTGTTTTGCCTGATTTCACTAAGACTTTTGAAATTGAATGTGATGCTAGTGGAATAGGTATTGGTGGTGTTTTGATGCAAGAAGGAAAACCTGTAGCATACTTTAGTGAGAAACTAGGAGGTGCTTAATTGAACTACCCTATGTATGATAAAGAATTGTATTCTTTAGTGTGTGTGCTTCAAACTTGGCAACATTATCTTTGGCCTAAAGAATTTGTTATTCACTTTGATCATGAAGCTTTGAAATATTTGAAAAGCCAAGCTAAACTGAACCGTAGACATGCTAAATGGGTAGAATTCATTGAAACTTTTTTATATGTTGTTAAGTACAAGAAAGGAAAAGAGAATGTGGTAGCTGATGCCTTATCTAGAAAGAATGTGATTTTAACTCAATTGGAAGTAAAGGTTCCTGGATTAGAGAGTTTGAAAGATTTATATGCTTCCAACCATGAATTTTCAGAACCATATTCTAAATGCAAAGATGGGAAAGGATGGGACAAGTTTCATGTTCATGATGGGTTCTTATTCCGTGCTAACAAATTATGTGTTCCAGATTCGTCCGTGCGTTTGCTTTTATTGTAGGAATCTCATGCAGGTGGATTAATGGGACACTTTGGGAGAGAAAAGACCTTCATAATGTCGAGCGATCACTTTTATTGGCCTAAAATGAGGCAAGATGTCGAAAGGTTTGTACAGCGATGTGTGACATGCCACAAAGCGAAATCTGAGTTTAATCCATATGGTTTATATACTCCACTTCCTGTTCCTAGTGTACCTTGAGAAGATATTAGTATGGACTTTGTTTTAAGATTGCCTAGGACTAAGAAGGCAAGGGATTCAGTTTTTGTAGTTGTGGATAGGTTCTCTAAAATGACACATTTTATTCCCTGTCACAAAAGCGACGATGCGTCGCATGTAGCTGACTTGTTTTTCAGGGAAATTGTACGATTGCATGGCATGCCAAAGACAATTGTTTCAGATCGTGATGTCAAGTTTATGAGCTACTTTTGGAAGACTTTGTGGGCCAAGCTTGAGACAAAGTTGTTATTCTCAACAACTTGTTACCCACAAACGGATGGACAAACGGAGGTGGTGAATAAAACACTTTCAATGCTACTACGAACGATGATCAAGAAGAATCTAAAAGAGTGGGAAGATTGTTTGCCACATGTGGAGTTTGTGTACAATAGGGTGGTACATTCTACTACTCAATTGTGCCCGTTTGAGGTGGTGTATGGTTTTAAACCAATCACGCCACTTGATTTGCTGCCACTACTGCTACATGAACATGCTAATATGGAGGCGTCAAAACGTGTCGAATATGTGAAGAAAATTCATATCAAGACTAAAGAAGAAATTGAAAAGAAGACGCGTTACTATGCTGAGAAGGCGAACAAGTCAAGAAAGAAGATGCTATTTGAACCGGGTGACTTGGTTTGGGTACATCTATGCAAAGAACACTTTCCAGACAAGCGTAAGTCCAAGTTGATACCTCGAGGGGATGGTCCATTCAAAGTACTTGAGAAAATCAATGACAATGCATATAAGATATAGCTTCGGGGTGACGATTATGCGATGAGTTCTACATTCAATGTTACTGATTTGTCACCGTTCTTTGGACCAGAAGAATCAGAGTCGAGGACGACTCCTTTTCAAGAGGGGAAGGATGATGAGGACATCCCGATTGGACCGATTACACGAGCAATGGCTAAAAAGATTAATCAATAGGTGAACTCGCTCCTAGTTGAATTTGGTTTTAATTTACATGAAAACTAGCTACTACGTAATGCTAGTATTTTAATTGTTCTCAGGTTTGTGCTTGAGAAGACTTTGGCGCCCAAGAAGATTATTTGTTGTCTAGTAGTATGTGTCGAGCTGAAGGTGCGAGAGGATGGAGACACCAAGAACCAAGAAGAGGATGCATACACATGCTGCATGGGAGTGCTGCCATTTAATGGCTCATGCATGGATGTTGCATGCATGCGTAAGGAAGGAAAGAATGTGCTGCCATTTAAATTAATGGCTCATGCAAGGATGCTGCATGCATGCACAAGGAAGGAAATAAAGTGTTTAATGGCTCATTCATGCTGTGCATGCAACCAGGAAGTAAGAAGCAACACGGCTGCATGTGATGCATGCATATGTGGTGCATGAAGGAACTAATGAGGACGTGGAGGTGCTGCATATATCTGCATGCATGCGGTGTGATTAGCAAAGGAAATAGTGCAGCATTAAATGCTCTTGGTGGATTGCTGCGCATAGAACTATATTGCTATCTCTTGACCGCACGCGTGCCATCTTTTGGGCCGAATCAGTACTGGCTCCGGCCATGTAATTAGCAAAATCCAAACTGAACCAATTAGGTATTCGGTAGGTGCGCACGGTTTTTTCCGGCTATTAAAGCCGAGGTTGCGCCACCATGTAAAGGGGACGTCATATTTTTCAGATATCAATATATTCTTGATTCTAGGGTTTGAGCAATATTGCCCCCACTATAATAGAGAGTTCCAATAGGTTATGTCATTCCGTTGTTCTTGTGATTCCTTGTGTTTTGCAGGAGCAGCGACACATCTACTTTGTGTGGTCAGGTAGACAGGATCACGAGCGTGTGGTTGGGTGAATTCTTTTGTCGTAGGTTACTGTTTTGACAGTGGTTGGTGCCATCGGTTCGTCAGGTTCTACGGATCCAAAGTTATCATCAATCCTACGTTGTGAAGATCAGGCATTCCCCCGTATCACCCAATTTCGACCTCTTTTTCTGAAAAGGAATAAGAGTTAGAGAAAGAAAAGAAGGACATCAGCGGATTTAAGTTCAGCACTTACCGTTTATTTGTCCCTGCAACCTTTGAATTGCAGAGTTTGCCTCTTGAAGCTTATTCAGGAGGTCTTCATTCTTCGTGCTTAGCTTTTTCATCTCTTCTTTCTCAAGGTCAAGCGAATCAGTTAAGGTTTTCTCGTCGCTCTTGAACCTACAGATGAAAAGAGTAGACATAGCATAAAACAAGCGATCGTAAGTCCTTCTACGACCGGAATCTAGTCGTAAGTTTTTCTACGATAATACCCTGGTCGTAAGTCCTCCTACGATCAGTACCTAGTTGTAAGTTTTTCTATGACAATACCCTGGTCATAAGTTTTCCTACGACCAGTACCCAGTCGTAGAATCTTCTACGACAATCCCCATAAGTACCGTGTAAGTGGTCAAAACATAAAACGACTACGAATAGCTGTTACTTACCATCTCTCAGCCTGCTCGCAGTGTACCGCTTTCTCCTGTCACAACTGGACAAGTTGCCTGTTGTATTCAACAACAGTGACAATTTGTTCCAAAGCTTTCTACATAAAGAAAAATAGTAAGAAGTGAGAAAAGACATGTATGTGAATAACGAACGGCAGGTACTTACATTCATAGTTGTTCGAGCAAACGAAGATAATACCCTCGTGGGGTTCTTCAATTCATCGATCTCTTGAACTCGGTCCACCACACCTTTTCGAGATGCTCGTCGTCGAAAACACCCCCTCTGTTGGGAATGTCCTTAGGGTGAGGAACCTGGGCACGAGATCTGAAGGCAAAAGATCCCACAACGGAAGATGGGTCGAAGAACTCAGAAGAGAAGTTGGCATATTCTTCGTCTTCTGATTCGGTACCACCAGCTCCTCCTTGGGGATCGAGAGGAATGTCTACGACAACTTCCCTCCCGGCACGATGGCCTAACGATCCATCGCCTTGGCCTGATGCCTCCGCAACATCATGCGTCATTTTCACCTCGGCCACTACGACCACTCCTGTGATCGTAGTTGCTTCAGCAACAACGACTTCTTCCACCACTCGGACGGTGGACGACCCTTCGACCACCACCACTGTCATTTCTCCGGCTACTGGAGAAACAGCAGTAGAGTCCTCGACAGGAACATCCTTGATGGTTAGAGGAGTCGGGCTTAGATCATAAAAAAGGAAACACGTCAGATGGTAAAAGGCAAAAGGTAAATGTTGTTCTTACACTTTTGTCTTTCTACATACCTTCGTGTGCCAGACTTGATCTTGAATTTGGAAGAAACCTTCCCTAAGAAAGATTTCTTTGACTTCTTCTCAACCATGTCTAGTCGAGACTCGAGTTGAGGAATGGGAACAGCCACAACCACATCTGGTTGTGGGTCTTGAGTAAGCACCACCGCCCCTTGAGCCTCCTGGCTCTTTGGATAGCCGAGACCTATCTCGACCACCTCAAGGGAAGCACTACCCTCGCCCACAGGAACTGCTGGTACAACAGTTTCATTCACAAAAGACATAAAACTCTTCCAGTTCTCATTTTCTAGTCGCTTGAAAAACCACGGGAGAAACAAACCGCGAAAGTCTTACTGTCATAGTAGAAGGGTACCTTGATCTTAGGGGCTATGGGTTTGAGAGCATTAATGCTCGCTTTGATCGCCCTTGCCTCTTCTGCGGCAGCCATATCCACAGCAAATTTTGCAAAGGGAGCGGTTGAAGTAGCAGAACTCGAACTTGCGCCTCCATTGTCGGTGACTTTCACGAGCCGACGCTTTTTGGTCAGAGGAGTATCAAATTGCTCCGTTGCCGCGCCAACAACCATCAGTACGACTTCTTCATCGTCCCGATGGTTTTCCATGCCTACTTTTTGAAGAAATTAGAAAAAGAAATATTCCTAAGCAGTCATAAGTTTTTCTATGACCAGCACCTGGTAGTAAATCTTTCTACGACCAGTATCTAGTCGTAAGCTTTTTTACGACAATACACTGGTCATAAGTTCTGCTACGACTAGTACCCAGTCGTTAGTTTTTCTACGACTACAAGATCCTAAAAATGAAATCAACTCTTAATTACCTTTAGGCGCTCCATCTTATCCTCTGCGGATAGGACCGCCAGGATTTGAGGAACCACCACATTTAGTGGTAGGGATTTCTCACAAATAAGCTTGACTCGAACATCAACTTCCTCTTGTGAGAGGTCTGCATGAGCAAGTAAACTCTCAATAAGCCAAGTTCAAAATTAACAGAAAGAAGGCTAAGACTGGAAGTTTACTTACCCTTCTAATAATCTCTGGTTGGGTCGTGCGGCTTCGAATACCTCCACAAGGGATGAGCCCTCTTCTTCAGAGGGCTAATGTGGCGCGTGATGAAATCCTTCACCACGTGCCATCCGGTAAGCCCCTCTTCCTTTAAGTCTTTGTTGGCTTGAATGTAGGAGGAGATCCAGCCGAGATCCTTGGGAGTCGAATCACAGGAAGAATTCTTCTCAGCCGGACTTTAGGCAAAGGAGAGGCTGTCTTCACTGGTTGTCTCCCAATAGAATCACCTCTTCTTCCATCCCGGTCATGATGACCGGGTGAAAATCTGAATGTACTCCTTCGACTTTCCATCGTAGAGCTTCAGACTATAGCTACCGGCGACTCCAGCTAGCCTAGTCATTCCATAGAAGTACCGGAACAACTCCAAATTGGTCGGAATCCCCAGGTAGGCCTCGCACAAGTAAACGAACACGCCTAACATCGTGATGGAATTGGGAACAAGGTTCACTAACTCTAACCCGAAGTGTGCAAGTACAAGTGTGAGGAAAGGGTGAGCAGGCAATCGAAGGCTACACTCATAGAACGCTTGGAAGACGAGAATTTGCCCAATCTCCCCCAACGACCAATGCTGCCCAGCAGCCTCGATCAACTTCACGAACTTCCTCTTTGGGATCTTCTCGGCAGCGACCAAGCCTTAATCTTGGTCGCATCCATCTCCGATTCGGCTCACTGGGAAGCGGCTCCGTCCATCTTTCTCAAGGGTCAAAGATTTGGATTTCGAAAGATTTCAGGAGGACGCTCGATTTGGTCAGCAGCGGAGGGCGCGAGAGCTTGACGAACAGTGTTAGCGATTTGGGGAAAGGTAGAAAACCTAAGTCTCACCCACGGTAAGTATTTATAAACGCACGCCTGAGTTAAAGACATGACGACCCAACGATTGCCACCGCTTCAGGAATCGCTCCAAAAGACAGGTCTGTGAGAGTTGATTGAGATTCTTAAATATATCTGCTCGAGAAAACCGAGTGTATCTTTACACCTCAAGTGAAATTACCTTCTTGACCAAGTCTTTTTCTAGTCAAAAACAACAGCAATCGGAAAGGTTTTGCTTCCGACTACAGTACTGCGACCACTTGGTGATCGTAAGATCTCCTACGACCACCTTGTAAGTCGTAAGGTTTTCTATAACCTTCTTGACCAAGTCAATTTCTAGCCAAATAAAACACCGGTCGAAGAGTTTTTCCTTCGACCACCATTCTACGACCACCTACTAGTCGTAAGATTATCTACAGCTCCTTTTCCAAGTAAGTTATTTTCACTTGAAGCTGGGGGGCTAGATGACGAGGATCTAATAATCCTCATTTAATTATTTATCTGTAATTCATATTATGGATAATAATGTCGTCATATGGTTCTTGAGTATACCCCTTAATATTCATAAGGGAGAAGCTGGAGGTCGTAAGTTCTTCTACGACCACCCTATAGTCGTAAGTCCTTCTACGACTACCCTATAATCGTAAGTCCTTCTACGACTACCCCATAGTCGTAAGCCTTTCTACACCTATACCCTGATCGTAAGTTCTCCTACGATCAGTTTGTGGTCGTAAGCTCTTCTACGACCATCACCTGGTCGTGAGCTCTTCTACGACCAGTCCCTAGTCGATGGGGCGTACAGACATGTGGGCCTAGTTGACCAAGGAATCTTCCACACCATATCTAAAGATATGTGCAGTAAACTATGCTGTTATTCTCTGGAATAATGGCACGATTTAACTCCCTGTCATGGTGATAACTGTCTCACGACGTGGGAACGTTACTACTCCCACAATAATCTCCAGTAACAACTCCATCATTTGAAGCATTAAGGCGCCCTTTGGACTGGAGAAATAGCCGCACGCTCCAAGTACTGTATAAAAGGCAGAATCATCAGAAGGAGAGGGAGAGAGGAATCAGGAGTACAAGACGCCTCACTCAAGTCTTTCTCTTGATCTTGTAATCCAGCATACTCAATATGTACACACAGGAGTAGGGTTGTTATTCTCCTCGGAGAAGGCCTGAACCTGTATAAAAATCCCCGTGTCGCCTCTCTCTGCGTGGTTTGAGTCTTGGAGACCCCCTGAATCAAACAATCTTTACGTTAGTTCGATTCTAAAACACCGACAGTTGGCGCCGACTGTGGGGATCTTCGAGTCATCAGCTTTCCTTGGTTTTTCCAACTCTAATGCTCTCATGGCAGGAGAGTGGAACAAGGAGAACTGGTTCGACTTGGCCGATTACGCAGATATTGACATGGATGTCGATTTCAACTACGAGCCGAGTATTGCATCATCCGATGGTGATGTCGCCTCCGGAGATCATTCTCTAGGGGACCATACCACCGATGGAGTTGAGGAGGGATCCTTATCCCCTACAACGTTACGTTCAAATGAGGAACCAACTTCCTCAGAGGGCAAGGGTCAATCCGAATCCAACGTTCCCGCACGTGTAGTACGTTGGGCGGCAGTGGCCGGGTGTGTCGACTGAATGAACTTCGTTGGCTATTCGCACAAACATTGCGGGCCTGGAAACTCTCATGGTATCGGCGCATCCTTTATTGAAAAATCTAGGTAGGGTTTAGCCCTCTTCGTAAGCCACTTGCGCTTCTACAATATCTTTGCATAAAAGTTTGCCGATGAGTCCCACATATTCTAGGCCGACCTAATGTCTTGCTGTTGTGCACAAAACAAGGGCGAGTCAGTTAGAAATAAAGACAATATCGAGATACGTACATGTTAAGAAAGAATGACATAAAGATATGCATAAATATAAGCAGACTACCCACTTACATAACATGACGGTCCCCGTACAGGCAAACAATACAGTAAATTACGACACTGAATGACGACTAGACGAGCTCGGTCTGTTGGGGCAATCCTTCATGGAGTGCCTAAGGGTCTTGCATATCATGCACTTCATCGTGAGGTTCAGGCCCCCATGCTGGCTGTCATCCATGTCATTCCGGAAGCACTGTGTCTGTTGTCATCCCTTCTCAGTTGGCTTCAAGGCCTTGTTCGAGCCCCATTGCACCCTGTCCGGCCAAAGATTCATATAGTTCATGTCCAAGTCATATGAATAAAACTCTGCACTCCATGAACCAAAAAGGTGTTGCATGTTATAGTACTCGGAGATATACGGCGTAGACATCTGCCTCGTTTGCGCACACGCCTTGTACACATGCGATCATGGCTTGTGCGTGAGCTTCGGTTTGTTGTAGGTGCATGTAGCCATATGTAACATCCTGGCTATGCGGAAGCCAAGATATTACTTAAAAGTCTAACATACATCAACAATACGGAATAATTTCAGCAATCTATCAGCTAATAACAGGTAAGGTTCAACAAACAATAGATTGATCATAAGAATTGATTAAGATTTCAGCAACATATCAAAATTGATTTAGATTTCAGCAACATATCAAACTTGTAAATATCCAATCATATCGAACTATTCAAGATTAAACTATCAAGAGTCTATACGAAGAATATTAAGCATTCACTAGTTCAACCAAGTCATAATGAATAATAACCTCAACCATGAGAACTCCATTATTACAATCTAATATTATCAAATGAAAGATAATAACAAGTCCCTTAATTATTAGTGAAATGTGAAGTGAATGAAGTGATACGTGACTAATCCCTCCCAAACATGCCATCATCAGTGTTTACCTAAAACACACAAACAATGGCAAGAATGAGTCCACGACTCAGCAAGTACAACAGAATAATATGAAAAGAATACTAAATCAAGAACATAAGATTCATAATGTTTGAATATGAAACAGAATGGTAGAAAACTTATGCAAGAATGGTATGCATGCTCTTCACTTCTGCTTATACTGGTATAGCCAGTGAACACCGGTATAGCCAGTGAACACCCGTCGGTGTTCACTTAGGCCCGCATTATCCAAAATACGGGGATCCAAGGCCCGTATGAATAATGTTTCATAACAGAGATCCAATTTGCCCACATTGGAATGATGGGTCTTACGTG
Source organism: Phyllostachys edulis (assembly GCA_036346405.1). Lineage (NCBI taxonomy): Eukaryota > Viridiplantae > Streptophyta > Magnoliopsida > Poales > Poaceae > Phyllostachys > Phyllostachys edulis. The sequence continues at coordinate 41,292,806 of CM070561.1, forward strand.
CCCATACTGGAATGATGGGTCTTTACTTCCCACTCCTGTGGGTGAAACATGAACGAACGAATGAATAAATGAATATATAAATATGAAAGACATAATCTCAAGAAGCATGGTTTAACATACGTAGAAAGAAACAGAAATTATTGGAAACTACTCATAGACCATAGAAGTTAATCATGGCAAGAACATCAAGCACTACAAATAATTAACCATCAATTCAATCCAAAATGTACTTGCCTTTCGCGTTGCGATGCGCTAGGAGGCAAGGATGATGCCACTAATCTCGAAGCCTCTCCTCCTACACCATTAAATTACTTGAATAAGAACAACGTGATATCAAGACATTACTTGCAACGCTTCTATCTCATCTTCCCAAAACCCAAAGTTAACTACTTGCTCTAGTTAAGCTAAACAGCAATCTAACAGGAAGCTACACTAGACAACAGTATTAAAAGTTACATAACTTTCGCTCTGAAACTCGTAAAAGAGCAAACTCAGATTTTCTGGAAAGGTAATGAAATCCTCTACAATAATCTAGTTAGTGATAATATCTAATTCAGCCAACTTCTAAGTCTAATAATCAGATGAACATCCAGAACTATAATCTGTTAGACAGAATATACAGCAGAACGAGAAAATTCATAACTTTCGAATGGATGAACCAAATTTCAAGATTTGTAACAATCTGGAAAGCTTAATAAATCTCCTACGACAATTGTGTTGGGTGAAATCCCTGAATTATCCCTTCACACAATCGTATTTCATAAACATGACGACTGCTAATATTCGTCAAACTTTCTGGACAGCAGTAATGAAATCAATATAACTTCTAGACCACAACTCAGAATTGGGTGATCTTTGAACCTATGGAAATCTGAAAACAAACCCTACAAATATCTAGGAGACACAATCCTCCAATTCGGAATTGATCTACACGAAAACTGACGAGCAATAAGATACAGAATTCTGATTCTAATCACAGTAGGAATAATGATTCTATTTACGACATCGATCCATAGAGAATGATTGAATTAAACCACGAGGACTCGATATTACCCTTGAAGACCCACAGGAACTCGCTGAACAAACCCCACAAGGAAAACCTCTCCTCTTCTTCTCCTTTCTCCTCTCTTTTTCCCTCTCCCTCCTCTTCGTTGTGGCCGGCCAACTATGGGGAAACCTCTAGGAGATGGCAGAAATGGAGGGCTCGGTCTTGAGAGATGGAGATGGAGGCGCCAAGGGAGAACAGGGGGCAGGAGCGGCGGCCAAGGGGGGAAAGGGTGTGGGGGGTTTCGGCCAAGGGGGGGAAGGTGGGGCGGCTAGGATTTTGGGGGGAGGGTGGTGCCTCCCCCCCTATGGTCGGCTCCCACATGGGCCCCTTGGGCCAAGGCCTAGGCCCAGGTTGGCGATTAATTGCGAAAAACCTCTTTTTACTTCCACTAATCTCTGTTGGATACTTTCTTTGTTAAGAGAAATTCGAGATATTACACCACATCACTTAGGGTGCATACATGTTAATTCCTTCCCCCCCCCCCCGGCATGACTGTTGACTATATTTTTGCTGCAGTCCGATCTCGTATTTCCTTCTGAGGCCATCGATCACCCATATGTCGTGTATTCGGGCCTTCTGTATCTTTTGGTACATATACCTCTGCATGTGCTCGGACCACTGCTTTCCTTTTTCCAGCTATCGCCTCGCTTCGGTGGCTCTATTAACGATGTAACCGACCGTGCGAGTCCATGTCTCCTCAATGATCGCGGTGATAGGGAGGCACCGCTGAAAGTATCTGGACCCCTAAAAATGATTTTGGTAATTAATGACAATAATGTGTTAAGGGACTAATGTGTGTGCTAAGATGTTTTAAATGCTTAGTCCCGAATTTTGAATGATGACAGGGAAATGGCATGCAAAGATGACAAAAGATCGACATGGCTTAAGACAAAGGTAATATGTAGCCCAAGGACCTTTTTATAGCTTTTTACCGGTCTTGGTGTTTGGTGGAAAGACCGAATTTATAGGCTAGACTCCATACTATAAAGAGGGATCATGACTAGTAACTTGAAAACTTATGATGTGCCATATTGATCAACTAAGAGACATGCATTGCATTTAGAACAGCATCTGGAAAAATATCAGTACAAACGATATGACTGCACATGAGGAGCGGTAGTACCGCAGTGCGGTAGGTCTGATTTCCAATTGGTGGTATGTTATTTCCAGATAGCATATTTTTGGGCATTTTTCCTTCCATGGAAAACAGTAATTCCGATTAAGTCGAGTGGTACTACCGTCGTGCGGTAGTACCGGCCCATGTGAGTGCGGTAGTACCGTACCAAATCGTAACGGCTAGTTTAGAAGCATTCAATGAACCTCATATGACCGTTGAACAGTAGGTACGATAGTACCAACCGATCAATGGCAATAGTACCACACCTGTTGAATTTTTTAGGGATTTTCTTCAAATGCTCAAATTTGTGGTTGGGGGCTACAAATACCCCCTCACTAGTACCAAGCTCACAATACTTGACCTCATTGAATACATTTGAGCCATTGGTGCACTCTCTACTACTCATTTGCTCATATTTCACATTTTGAGGTAGTTAAGAGCATTGAAGTGCATTTGCATCATTTGTTGATCTTTTAGCACTTGATAACCTTCAAGCAAGGCCTATGATTTATTACTCTTGGTGCTTGCCGTCACCTAGACGTCTTAGAGGAAGATTGTGCAGTGATCTCTTCAAGAAGGTTATGAAGAGGTCCAACACCATTTGTGAGTGGTTCGGTGCTCGCCATCTCCGGAGTGGAAGAAGAGCAACCCTAGTGGAATTGAGTTTACTAGGCTCAATTCATGAAGCCAATCCAATTCATTTGGGCTTACCTCAATGTGGACTAGTGAAGACCGGTAAGTCTTCGATACCACAGAAAACATCCATTGTCTTCATTGCGGTTCTCTCTTGTCTTTACTATTTTCGCATTTACATTTCTAGCTACTTATTTGTGTAGAATTGCTTAGCTAGAATTGTATTTAGTATTGACATAGCCTTGGGGTGACTTAGTGATCATAGAATTTATCTCTTGACTTGTGCTAGAAATCTCTAATTAGACCATTCTTGTTAAAATTGTTAATTAGAACACAAGTTTTTAGAAACCTCCTATTCATCCCCCTCTAGTTGGTCATCCTTCATCCTACAAGTGATATCAGAGCAAGGTCTCTCTTTATTTTTAGGCTTAACCGTCTAAGAGAAAAAAAAAATGGCTAGTGAGGGTATGTCCATTGGCAAGGCACCTCTATTTGATGGATCAAATTATGTGTATTGGAAAATTATGATGTCTATTTATTTAAAGGTCACGAGCCTAAGCATAAGGAGAATTGTAAGTGAGGGTTTCGTTATGCCACTTGATCCTACACACCCCACGGATCTTGAGGATCAAAACTCCTACCTCAATGCTCAAGCGATGAACGCTCATTTTGGAGCTTTGAACGCGAATGAGTTCAATCGAGTGAGCAACCTAGAGGCCGCTCATGAGATATGGACCACGCTCTCAGAAATTCATGAGGGCACATCCATGGTCAAAGAAGCTAAATTGCATAAAATTCAAATCAAATATGAGACATTTACAATGTTGCCTCATGAAAACATCACCGAGATGTATTCTAAACTTAACAACATTGTAAATGAGCTCAAGGGCCTAGGCACTAATCTAACCGATGTTGATGTTGTGCGCAAAATGCTTAGAGCTCTACCGAAGAAATATGAGATGTTGGTGACTCTATTCCTCAACTCACCCGAGTTGTCAAGAATGACACCAACCAGCCTCTTGGGAAACCTCATTACCTTGATATCGACCTCACGACTAATAAATTACCCTTAATTGACTACGACTAAAATAATTACAACTAAAGCATAGGAAATAATTTTACCTTACCTTGATATCGACCTCACGATACTTATACAGTCGTAACCACTGCTCTAAACACTATTTACTTCACAGCGTAATCCAAACAAAGTTTTAGTTCAATTCGCTCTATTCTCAGCGACGAGTGCGAGGACAAGAATGAATTCCAGAATGAGAACGAGAGCGAGCGCGGCGCCAGTTTTAATAGGTGCGGGAAGACGTCTCGCGCAGATGGGGCAGCGTGATTAGGTATGCATGCGAGAGGCAGCGAGGTGATGGATGGGATGGGGAAAAGATGAGGGGACAGATGATGCTTCCGGGGAAACGCGCCCACGTGCTCGTGCCCTAGTCGTAGGGCAGTGCGTTGTCACAGGTTAAAATACGCTGAAATCTCACGCCGAAAGCAACTAGAAGGGAGAAAGGGATGGGTGAAAGCAGACGTAGGGCTAGGGGCCACGGACCGAGCATGAGACGCGCGGAAATGCGGCTAGGTGGTGCGGCGCAGGAGGTCAGGGCCAGGGGCACGAACAAGGTGGTGTTCGAACCACCAAGTAGCGACGTCGAAGTTCCGGGCCAAGGGCGCAGACGCGCGGCCGTCCGGGCCAAGGTGCCACGAACTCACACGACATGCGGCCACTTGGTACACGCATGGCCATCCAGGCCAAGGTGCCACAGACGCGCACGACATGCGGCCACTTGGCGATGTACGCATCATCCGCCAGGTGCCACAGACCTTGCAGCAGAAGAGTGGGCACTTGCGCGACGACGGCCGTCGTGCGAGGTGCCACGGATGAGGTCTGTCCGGGCTAGAGAGCCACGGACGAGGGTTGTCCGATCGGGAGACGCACGGCAGGCGGCGGTGTGGCATGCGAAGGGCAGTCTGGGCCACCAGGGAACGACAGAGGTGAATTCCATGTGTGAGAGGAACGGTGTAGGACACACGTTGCACACTGGCACGTCTGTGGTGAAAAAAATGAAGTGAATTTCATAAAACCCCAGGTTTTGGGGCATTTGTAACATAAAACCAAATGTTTTGATTTTTTTTTCCAAAAAACCCTAGGTTTGAAGCATTAGCAACACAAAAACCTATTTTCCCGTCACGCCATGTACCACGATATGACCAAAACTACCACGATATCCCTTCGAGCCGACACACGTCCGTTTTTGTACTAAGTCCTGTCATGCGAAGAGGGGCGACGTGATAGCACTCGTTTGCCACGCCGAGGCTCATAGCATGACAACGTACTTTTACCATGCCACACATTGTCACGTGACTAAAACGTGGGATTTTATGCTAAAACATAGGGTTTTTTTGGAAAAAAAAATAACTCAAAACAGGAGTTATTACGAGCGAGAGCGCAGTTTTTGCTTAATAGCGACGCCATTTAAGCAAAAAAAAAAAAAAACTCGTGGTCTTACGCGACATGGACTAAACCAGCACTGCCCTCCCCTCCTCTCCTCTCCTCGCATCACCGCCGCTGATTACTACCACTACTCATCGCCGGCTCCGACTCCGGTGCGCGCACCGTGGCCCAGGACCAGACCCAAGGCCGCACGAGCCGGAGCTACGCGCCGCACGTGCGCCTCCCTCCGCGGCCGCTGGCTGGGGTGTTGTCCTACGGCGCGGGTGTATTTGGAAGGAGAAGGAAGGGGGAGGGTCGGAGGCGGTGAAGCATGGACGGATCCGCCGCGGCGGAGCTGGAGGTCGCGGAGAGGGTGGTGATGCGGTGGGACTCCACGGCGTCGGCGTCCTCCGGGGGCGGGGGCGGGGAGGAGCAGATGCTGTTCGACGGCGGCGGCGACCGGGCGGAGGCGGAGCGGTTCCTCCGGGCGGTGGATGACCTACGGCGCCTGGCACCGCCGTCCCCGGCCGCGGTCGTCAGCCCGCGCCGCACCTCGTCGGCGGGCGGCTCTGCCGCCTGCAACGTTATCCAGGTCGCGATGGCGCGGCTCGAGGACGAGTTCCGGCACGTGCTGTCGTCGCGCGCGCTCGACCTCGAGATCGAGGCGCTCGCCGACCTCAGCTCCCTCTCCATGTCCAGCGACCGGACCATCCTCTCCGACATCGCCGAGGCGGCGGCGGGGGACGACGACGACTCGGTGTCGTCCTCCGTCGGCCGCCGCAGCAGCTACCGCTCCCTGCGCAGCATCCGGGAGATCGACCTCTTCCCCGCCGACGCCATCTCAGACCTCCACGCCATCGCCTCCCGCATGGCCGCCGCCGGCTACGGCCGCGAGTGCGTCCAGGTCTACGCCTCCGTCCGCAAGCTGACCGTCGACTCCGCCCTTCGCCGCCTCTGCGTCGAGAAACTTAGCATCGGCGACGTCCAGCGCCTCGAGTGGGACGCCCTCGAGGCCAAGATCCGCCGCTGGATCCGCGCAGCCCGCGCCGCAGTGCGCGGCGTCTTCGCCAGCGAGCGCCGCCTCTGCTTCCTCATCTTCCACGACCTCCCCCTCTCCAACTCCACCATCACCACCCCCGCTGCCACCACCACCCACGACGCTCCCTTCGCCGAGACCGTCAAGGGCGCCGCACTGCAGCTCTTCGGCTTCGTTGAGGCCATCAGCATCGGGCGCCGCTCCCCCGAGAAGCTGTTCAAGATCATTGACCTGCACGACGCGCTCTCCGATCTGCTGCCTGACGTCTCCGACATCTTCGCCGCCTCCAAGGCTGGCGAATCGATATATGTGCAGGCAGCCGAGATCAGGTTGCGTCTGGCTGATGCCGTGCGTGGGATACTCTCGGAGTTTGAGAACGCTGTTCTCCGTGACCCGTCCAGGACTCCGGTGCCCGGTGGCACCATCCATCCTCTCACTCGCTATGTGATGAATTACAGTAGCCTCATTTCCGACTACAAGGCTACACTTTCTGAGCTGATCATGTCACGACCATCAGCTATCTCCCGTATTGCTGCTGAGGACAATGAGCTCACACCGTCCTTTCCTGATCTTGACCTTACCGATCCTGACAGTCAGTCACCCCTTGCTGCTCATCTTGTCTGGATTATTGTGGTTCTTGAACACAACCTTGAGAGCAAGGCATCACTCTACAAGGATGCAGCACTCTCTCATTTGTTCCTAATGAACAATGTGCACTATATCGTGCACAAGGTAAGAGACTCACCTGAGCTCCGGGGCCTTATTGGGGATGAGTACTTGAAGCGGCTCACAGGTAAGTTCCGATTGGCAGCCACAAGCTACCAGCGGACTGCCTGGTTGAAGATCCTGAATTGTCTGAGAGATGAGGGTCTCCATGTCAGCGGTGGCTTTTCATCAGGGATATCCAAATCAGCACTTCGGGAGCGTTTCAAGTCTTTCAATGCTGCATTCGAGGAGGCACACAGGGTCCAATCCGGGTGGTATGTGCCAGACACACAGCTCAGAGAAGAGCTTAGGATCTCAATATCGGAGAAACTGCTCCCAGCATACCGGTCCTTCCTTGGTCGGTTCCGGCATCATATTGAGAATGGGAGGCACCCAGAGTTGTACATCAAGTACTCAGTTGAGGACCTTGAGATAGCCGTGACAGATTTCTTCGAGGGGTCTCCACCTTCGCCACATAACAGGAGGAGATCCCATGGATGAGAGACGGCGTGAAGGCTTCCAAGAGTTGTATCGTTGGCTGATGAGTGTTGTTACCAAGTATTATTTAATTCTTCGGGGGAAGCCAATGCAAGCTGTCGGGTCTTGCCTTACTCTCCTGAGACTTAAGGGTATTGTTGGTGATGATTTCTTGTACTAGAGGTAATCTGAAACAGGATGACGATCTTATTGAAGCTGTCAAAATCCTCAGTGGTTCTTCCTCTGTAAGCGAGTTTGTTCATTTGTTACACTATCATTATATTTTTTATTAGTAGCATGTTCATATAGGAATATTCTTTCAGTAATGTTGCATAGTTGTAACATGTAACTTCCTGATGTTCGTTTGACATTTAGCTGAGCGTCGTGTCATCTTTTTCATTGATCAAATATATATGAAGACTGCATTTGATAGGCTAGATGTAAAAAAAAATGTTCTACTGAGTTGCACTTATAAGTATGTATGATCATGTTCTGGTGTTGAAGTATCAGTTTCGAGGTTTCCACCTCAGGTCTCTTTTCAAGGGTAATACTACTAGCCAATAGGAAAAAATAAATGTAACATCACCTCTCTTGATAAAGAAGCTCTATGCTCTAGCACTTTGACAGCCAATTGGTTAATAATGTATCATACCTTGTGTGCAGTACATAATAGGGTGTAGCGTGCCAATTGCCTAGTTTGGATTAGGGCCGATATTTACATGGGAAAAAATGAATCTATTTGCGTAGTGCTTGTTCTACTGAAGTACGGAATATTTCCATTATAACATACCATTTATTAAACAGTACTGCAATTTGAACATAACAAAGCTCATGCCTTATCGCTACTAGTGTTAAATAATGCATGCTATCTTCTGTTTGTGCATGATAAATTGCTTTCTTTCTTGATCAGAATGCGGTACCAATTTGTCTTTTTCCTGATCAACGCTTTATTGATTGTCATATAAGGGCAAAAAAAAAAGTAATCCAAAAAAAGAAGATAGGTACCATAATAATATTCAGGCTTTGTTGTTCCTTCGAGGCGAAATAAGCAATTCACAAGCCTTTCTAAGTTATGGATTCATTAAGCCTTTCTATAATAAAAAAAATTACATGGAATTCTCCGTTCCCGCTTGTTACATAAGAGCTATTTCTAAGTTATGGACCATACTACGAGTCAATAGTGAACATGAATTGAGACTAATTCACCACTTTCTTACCGTTATTGTCACAATTGCTAAAATTGCCGTGAAAGGTAGTCAATCTTTGTTCCTATGTGGTCACTGGGCTGTAAATAGCATATATTATCTTATTAAAGCAATAAAAAAAGAAGTCACTATGTTTACTCTCAAAGGCTAGAAATTCTTACGTTAATTGGTGAAAAGGGATAAAGATCTACACCGTCGATTGTGGTTGATCTAGATTATAACGGTCTAGATTAAAAAAAAATCCATGTCAAGCACACCCCAGAAATAATTGAAATTCGGAATAAAAATATAATAAATTAATAATTTGATTTTTCATACGAATTCTTAAGTAAAATCCCTAAATAAATATAATTTAAAATAAAAATTAAACATAAATGAGCAATTGGATTTGTATACGAATTCCAACAAAAAAACTAAAATAAAAAATTTAGCAATTTGATTTCCACAATCACTCTCAAGACTAGAAATTCCCACATTAATCAGTGGAAAAAGATAATGATCCGCACCATCGATTGCTTGGTGGGTATATATTATAATGGTCTAGATTTTAAAAAATCCATGTCAAGCACAACACATAAATAATTGAAATTCGGGATAAAAATAAAATAAAATAAGCAATTTTCATACCCATGCAATTTCTAAGTAAATTCCTAAATAAATATATTTCATAATAAAATTGAACAAAATTATCAATTGGATTTGTATATAAATTCCAACCGAAAATAATCGAAATTCAAAATAAAAAATTAAATAAATTTAGCAATTTGATTTCCATACAAATTCCAAAGTAAAATCCTAAATAAATATAATTACGCATAAAATTTAAAGGAAAAACAATACCAATTGGATTTGTATACGAATTTCAATAAAAATAATTGAAATTCGGAATAAAAAGTAAAATAATGGTGAGCGTCGATGTTGTTGATGAGAAATACCAGAGTTGGAGGAGCCAAAGGCTGTGACGATGAGTGCTAGGCATTGGCGCTGTTGAAGAAATCAAGAGTCAAATAAGCTCGATGATAGGGAAGCTATGGTAAAGGAGAGATGAATCTTTTCATCGAAGACGAGCTATGGACGATATGACGCTACTGGGTAGCTAGAGCGTGTCATGGCTGGTTAGGGGCACGATGCCACTAGTAATGACGAGAAGATTTCCTATATCGTTAGACAACGACTAAAGTAGACATATCGATACCAGTGAAGATAGGAGGTCACCACGGTTAGCGAGGAAGTCACAACGTTGACTTGGGCAATGTCGAAGAAGAGGAGTAGCTGACATAGGAGAAGACATCGAGCACATATAACATTATGTGTGTATATAGATGCATGCATCTGTACGAATAAAAGCACGAGTGTATAGAAGTAGAGAAGCAAAGAGTTCAAAGTAGAGATATCGTAGCCATAGGGAATAGGCTCGGAGCCACCGAAGAAAGTGTGACAGATGTTCCCGATAGGGATCGTCGATGACTGCATGTGCATGCAAGTTTGATGTTACAACGGTCAACATTAAGAAATAATTGGAGAAAAGTAGAAGATAACTGTGTGATAGAGTATTGCATTAGAAGAGGTAGCAACTGAGAGGGATTGATCAATAATTGGACTCGCTATTGGAGGTTGAAGTAGAAAAAGTTTTGTCGGCGAGAAGATATATAAAACACACGGTTCGGTGGGGTAGTTGGTGCGTGAGGGAATATAAGTTCAAGGTAAATTGCCCATAGTGCATTGGTGCATTGCTACTCTAATACCATGTAAACTAATAAGATAATTTATCGCACACATAGTCAACATATTTCTTGATATTGAATAGAAGTACATGTGTATACGTACATTTTGGAAAATAGTAACTAATAGAGGAAGAATTAGGGCATGCAACTATATGATCCATGAGTAGGGCTGTGCATATTAAACCGAACTGAACAACTGTACTGAAAAAACTCGAATGTACCGGTCGGTATCCGGTACAGCAACCAAATTTTTGGTTTTTCCGGGTTCGGTTTGTTCGGAAAAACCGGCTAAGAACTGAAATTCTGTTGCTAGAGTGCTCCTGGTCTCGACCTTCCCAGCCGGCCCGCCCAGTAGGCAGTAACTCCTACGCAACTATTACTCATCGGCTCCTCGCAATCCCCCTTTTCCCCACGGCGCACTCTGTAATTTACTATCCTGCATGAGCTCGCTTTTTGTAATTTACTTCCAAGTGTAAAAATTTGTGACTGCAAGTTGTGAAACTCGTTGTATCGTTCTCAATTCACATTAACTTCGGTAAATATGGTATTTATCGATCTCATACCGAAAAAATTGGTATTTACCGATATTGAATTGTATTTTTAAAATATCCTATTTACCGTATTTACTGAAAATACCAAAAGAACAACCCTAATGGAGAGTCATGTTTCTAAGAACCTAAGCAACTTATTGTGCTCAATGATTTTTTTTCCATCAAAACTCATACTTTAATTATGGTCCTCAAGTCTTTCAAGTTTCTATTGTCATTAACCATGTTTGTAATATTTTAAAAATCTAAATAGCCTACAAGAGATGTAAATATACTCTCAAGTATCTAAGTTATATCATTTGATACTATAAATTTTGAAACGAATCAAGCCGCATAAATGTGCGGGCCACTGCTAGTTTCCTAAAATATATAAAGGTGGCCCTGGACTTGGAGCGAAATAATTATAAAAGGTTTGAGAACGGTAGGCACCGATTGCTTTTATGCGACGTAATATCGGATTGTATGTGCTTGACTTGTTTTAAGAACAGGGAAATGATTGGTTGGTTATGATGATGCAATAAGGTATTGAGGTCTCTATTGTGCTTCTGAACAATACGGCAATAAAAGTGTGATGGTTTATCACCTGACTGTATTTTCGTGTTATACCTTGTTTTCTCAAATAAGAGTGACCTGCTTCTTACTAATCTTTACATTTGTGCTGTCAGAAACGTGTTCCTTCCAGATTGTGAAGGACTTTGCGATCGTATTTTCACATTACTAGGAGCTTTCTCTACCATGTTCTTGTAAATGTGTGATGTTGCCTTGATTTTACTTTCCTCAGCATTAGCGTCGTCTTCGCTTGTGAGGAACAAAGCCAACACGTCGCAGGAGTTGATGACTGGTGAGGCGAACTCTTGCGGCAGAAATGCATGAAAACTATGAACTTTCTGCAGCAACTGTCGAACAACAGCAGAACGGAGGCGTTGCTTGTTACATCTGCACTTGGGTACTTATGATATAAAATAGCAATACTTATGATACATATCTTGCCTCAAGTCATCGGATCCTTGTTAGTCGGTGAGCTAGCCATTGGTTCGGTTGCTCCACTCGCTATATTCCATCAAGCAGCTGACTAAAGGCAAGCAAGCGTGGGCTACATTCTCCCTGCGTCTCTTTTGCTCTTTCTACAAGTTTGACGCACAAAACACTCAATGAGGGGCGGCGGCGGGGAGTGCCCGTGGTGCACAGGCACCCCAAAAAAAAGTGAAATTTTTTTTAGGTATACTCAATTCGGCTCATCTCAGCCCAATTCAGCCACACACGCACCAGCATCAGCAAAGACCAGGGCTTGCCTTCTCCTCTCGAGTCCTACAGGGACGCCGCCAGCCTCGGGTCGGACCTCCCCTCCTTGCTTGGGACGCCTCCGACCGCCAACCCGCCGACGCGGCGCCGCCCGCCGAGGACCAACAGTCCAACTCCTCTCCAACACGGGTGACACCAACACCAAGATAAACATTGGGTGATTAGGGAATGGGGATCCGGCCTCCGGGATTGGATTTGGGGAGGGGCAGGAGGGCCAGGTAGGCGGTCGGCCGGAGGCCGAGGCTCGCCTGGCTTGGTGAGTGAGGAGCAGGGCTAGGGGCGTGGCTGGGCGTGTTGGCGCGTAGCGGCGCGGATGAGGGAGTAGGGCCGAACCGCCGAAGAAGAGCAGGGGCGCGGGATTGGATTTGGGGGCGGTGTCCTCTGCGCTTGGGACTGAGAGAGATAGATTGGGAATTTAGAGAGAGAGAGAGAGAGAGAGAGAGAGAGAGAGAGAGAGATAATTGGAGCAGAGAGAGAGAGAGAGAGATTGGGAAGGAATTAGGATTTAGGAATGAGAATGACGGTAGAAATTGGGATTTAGGAATTATATAGGAAGATCATCACCTGATATTTGTGATTTGTATATGTAGGACAAGTTGAATCATAGAAATGAAAAGGAATAGAGATATCATTTCTTTCTTTCGAGATGGCGAGACAGTCAAGCCTAAAACTGTTGAAGCGGAAACTACTCAAACTCAAGGAGGAGGAACTGAAGCAAATATAAATGAAAATGAATTGGCTTTGGTTGTGGCTTCTTCGATTCCATCTGTGAATGCACCATCTCAATCTCAACCCCAATCGCAAAGTGAAGCACAAGCAACCGGTAATGACAGTGATGAGTTATGTTATGATGTTGAGCTTCTTCCACATGATCCCAGCAAAAGGATACCTATCATGAGATATGCTGTCAATGATCAAAATACGGTTCGAAGAAGATTTATTCTTAAAGACCCATGTCAACCCCGTCAACATGATTTTTCCGTAAGGAAAATATCAGGTAAAAGGCGTCGCTTCAATGTTAGTTGGTTTGATAAGTACAATTGAATTGAATATAGTATCGAGAAGGATGCTGCATTTTGCTTTGTCTGTTATTTGTTCAAAGAAAAAAATATGGGAGGTGATAGTTTTGTTAAAGGGGGATTTAGAAATTGGAATAGATATGACTCAGTTGACAAGCATGTGGGTAGTATGAGAAGTGTGCATAATCAAGCTCAAGAGAAATACAACTTCTTTGTTAAACCTAGAACATTAATTGATCAAGCTCTTAGGAAGCAAACCAAAGAGGACAAACAACTTTACATTTCTAGATTGGCTTATTCAATTAGATGTTTGAGGTTTATTTTACATCAAGGACTAGCATGTTGTGGACATGATGAAAGTGCAAATTCTAGCAATAAGGGGAATTTTATTCATGTAAGATTTTATTTGAACTAGTTGTATTGCACTATTAACTAATTTCGAACTTTTTGTATAATTGTGTTGAATTTATGAAATAACTTATACAACGTACAAGATTTTTTTAAAATTTTTGAAGCTCACGATCCATATCAAAGTTCAGACTTAAGACTTTGTACCGTGGCCCTGTGCCGGGAGAGAAGGCAGCAGAGACGAAACGTGCCGTCCCCTGCCGCGGCCGTGAGCCGTCCCGTGCGCACGCGAGCGCGCGTTCGTGCGGCTCGTGAGGCAGAAAGGGGAGGTGACAGGAGGCCACGGTTCACCGGCCGCTGCTTTGTTTGAACCTCCTTTCCAACGGCAAACAGTTGGTGGTCAGACGACGATGGATGCCGCCGCGCCGTCCGTCCATGCACACGCGTCTGTTGGGTGCGGGCCTAGCTAGCTCAGGCCGGCCGGCCGGCCATGTGGGGTTGTACCTCTTGTCAAGGAGTTCTCCGGAAGTTAATCTAGACTATTGGAGCAGGAGAATGATTCCGCTGAAGAATTGGATGTCTGCTTAATCGTCGTGCACGTTCGGTCGGTCCAATTGCGTATTGAAGCCAATGAAGGGAAAACAACGTTGCGTGGTTTGAGACTTTGAGCATGGTTTAGTTTAGGCTGGCTGGTGCTCCATGGAAAAAGAAGATACTACTAGTACATGTTTTTTCTTATGTTTTAGATCGTTCTGCTGCGAACGGTTTACATTTTGGTTTCTTGTGCGCTCTTGCCCTATACAAACATCTTGGTCGCGCTCAAATTTGCATATTCTATATAGCAAAGTCAAGGGCAATAAGAGGTTTCTTCCTTGATCAAATGGAAGCGTTGTACAAAAATTCTCTGTTCTTTTTCTGAAGTCGGAATTCAGTAGGTTCAGACGCTTATGTATAAGTTTTGCAGTTGTGCTTGAAACAGTTGAATTGTTGGTTTCTATCTATCTATTATCTTATTAAAGCAAATTAAAAGAAGCCACAACGCTTCATTTTCAAGGGCTAGAAATTCCCACATTAATCGGTGAAAAAAGAGAAAAATCTACACCGTCAATCGTAATAGGTTCAGGTTATAACAGTCTGCATTAAAAGAAAAAAATCCATGTCAAGTAAAATAAAACTGAAATTAGAAATAAAAAAATCAGCAATTTGTTTTCCATACTAATTCCTAAGTAAAACAGTCCATGTCAACTACAATAAAATTGAATTTCGGAATATAAAGAAATAAAATTAGCAATTTGATTTCTAAGTAAAATCCTAAATAATTATAATTCGGTATTAAAATAAAAAAATGAGAATTAGATTTGTGTACTAAATTCAACCAAAAAATAATTAAAATTCAGAATAAAAATAAAACAAAATTTGCAATTCGATTTTCATACTAATTCCAATAATCATAATTCAAAATAAAAAAATAAACAACAATAGGCAATTTGATTTGTATACTAAATACAACCAAAAAATAATTGAAATTCTAAATAAAATAAAATAAAATTAGCAATTTGATTTCAATACAATTCCAAAGTAAAATTGCTAAATAAATGTAATTCGGAATAAAAATTAAAGAAAAATTAGCAATTAGATTCAGATATTAATTCCAAGAAAAAGAGCTGAAATTCGGAATAAAAGGTAAAATAAAATTTGCAATTTGATTTCATACGTATTCCAAAATAAAATGGAATAAAATCCGCAAATAACTAAAATTCCGAATAAATTAAATAAATTTAGCAATTTGATTTGTATACGAACTCCAATAAAAATAATTGAAATGTTGAATAAAAATAGAAGCTATAACAAGGATGGCATGAATGGTATCGAAATAGATACAAAGGAAGCCACCATGTTCGCTCTCAAGGTCACACGTTTCTATTGTTGCTTTCTATAGAATAAAAATAAAAATAAATAACTGAAATTTTGATTATAAAATGCAAGTTATAACGAGGATAGCACGAATGATATCGGAGGAGACCACGAAAGAGTGCAATGGCATCGTTCTGTCCTACAAGCAGACATTGATCCACAGGGAAGCGGAGAGCCGAGGCGGCAGCGACAGAGATAAGGACAATATTGTGCTACTCGTCTGAGCCATTGAAGAGAGAGTCTAGTATTGAAGGAGTCAAGGGTCATGATGACAAGTGGTGAGTGTCGGCGTTACTGAAGAAGTTAGTGGCCAAAGAAACTCGATAATGGGGAAGCCCTGACAGAGAAGAGATGAAGCTTTGCATTAAAGACAGGTTATGGATGATATGGGACCATTGGGTAGCTAGGAGTGTGCCATCACTAGTGAGGGGCACGTTGTTGCCGGCAATGACGAAAAGATTCTTCATATCGTTAGATAACGTCTAAATCAGACATGCCGACATTAGTGAAGATGGGAGCTCGTCGCGGTTAATGAGGAAGCCACAACGTTGAGTTGGCCAATATCGAAGAAGAAGAGCGACTGACACGAGAGAAAAGGACATCGAGCATGTATAACATCATGCATGTGTATGTACATGCATACATCCGTACGAATAGAAACGCAGTCATATAGAAGCAGATGAGCAAAAAGCTTGAGAATAGAGATGACACAACCATAGGGAATATACTTAGTGTCACCGGAGAGAGTGTGACACGTGTCCCCAGCTGGGATTAATGACAGCTGCATGTATATGTGCGTTGATGTCACAATGGTTAGTATTAAGCAATAACTAGGGAGAAGTAGAAGATAACTATATAGTAAAGTATTGCATTGAAAGAGGTAGTAGCTGAGAAAGATCGATCAAGATTTGGGTTTACTGTTGGAGGTTGAAGCAAAAAAAACTGTGATGACGAGAAGAGATGGAAGCCACACAGTTTGATGGGGTAGCTAGTGTGTGAAGGAAGATAAGTTCAAGGTAGATCGTCTATGGTGCATCGGTGTATGCGTGAGCAAGGTACTCTAATACATTATACCATGTAAACTAATAATATAATTTGTCGCAAATATAATCAACATATTGCTTGAGATTAAATAGAGGTACATGTACATGCATACAATTTGAAGAAAAAAAACTAATAGAGTAATAATAGAGGTATGCAGCTACATGATCTATACATGATGAAGAGTGGTTCGTTTCTAAAAACTCAACAACTTATTATACTTAATAATTTTTTTTCCATCAAAGCACATACTTTAATTACGTTCCTCAGGTTGTAATTTATTTCAAGCTTCTATTGTTGTTTCCAATGTTTAAAATATCTTAAAAGTCTAAACAGTTTACAAGATACGTAAATATATTACCAAACATTTACACAAACTTTGAAACAAATATAACCACGCAAATACGCGGGACACCCTGCTAGTTTTGTTTTGTGTCCATGTAATTAGCCAACAGTTGACGCGGAGTTTGACAACAAGCATATTAATCTTGAAATAGTGGGAAAATAATAGAATTTAACAAAATCCCAGCAAAAAATAATTTCAATTCTACCGTACATGACAAAACTCCGTGTTCACATAAACCAGAAGCAACATGAAATCTACCAAAAAAAAACATTATACACCATACATCCCTCATAATGCCACAGATTAATTGTTCCTATCATATACCATCATCCATACAGTGAAGCCAACGTGATGCACCGTGTGAAAAACAATGGAGGAAATGAATTTAATAAAGAACAAACCTCCAGTGACGTATCCCAATAACTAGAATTAGCACGCTCGATCCTCTGCTAAATACGAAAATTGCTCTAACATCCACTCCAAAGGATCTGATGTAGTCGAATGTTCCCTCCCTCATCAAATGCACAGTAAGTTCTACTCCCTTTTGTTTTCTTCGTCATCTCCATCAAAAGATGTTACGGTATTCATGTTCTTGGCTGCTTTGGCATCTGGTGAAGAGGACAAACTCCATCCATTCTTGGAAGCAATGGGCCCTGGCCTGATTAATGATAGATTGTCCTCTCGATCGAAGTTTTCGCTTGCATCATAAGCAAATCTGAAATGGAAAAGTCAAAGAGCTGTAAACTTTTCCATTTCTAACAGGAATATGGGGCCTATTTCCTACCCAACTGTAGCAATTTCATTGCATTTAGTTTTCCAAAGATGCTCAAAATTCTGACATGACGCTACATACAAGTGCTTGCACAAGAGAAAAATGCTATGAAAACCTGCAATGCAAGTTTAATGTTTTCTCTCTCCCCTCTTTTCAAGGGAAAGTATGGTGCGTTTTGAAGTTATAAGATGAACGTCATGACAAGAAACATTTTCTTAGGTCACACACTTGCATTTGTGACAAAAATAGCAGTAGCAGGCAATACATCCCAAGAAGCTTACAATGTTTTTTTTTTCTTGTCAAATCCCAATATTAGTATAACATTGGAGTATTGGTATTTCAGCTCATCTAGTGCTAAGAAACCCCAACAAGACAGTACCACCAAAAAATTGTCCAGGTCGATGTCACCAAAAGAATAGGACTATACCTCATTGAGCTCTGTGAAGGTGCCCACAGATAGGAAATGACACAAAGAAGTGAGATCGACAAGACATGCCAGAAAGCAGGAATTATCCATGCATACTGCCATCGTTCATTGAATACATCTGTTGATTTGAAGTAAATCTGCAGAAAGAGACATAGCTACTATATCAATGAATTGAGAAACAGACACATATACAAATGAGATGTAACATCTGAACAGGACAAAATGGCTAGATTCTTAAAAATAGAAAGGTATGGTTTGAAGTTATACACCCCTCCACAAAGGGTGAATAAACTAATCTAATTTTGTGTGTGTCGGCAATATTTTCTTGGTAATCCTAGACTCCAAATATTGTTTTGACATGCATCAGCTTACCTCATAGCCAATCCAGCCAACTGATACCAGAACAGTTACAGCCAATGCAATCGTGAATTTCCTGTAAATGTCAAGTTTGGCCATCAACCTTCTTGCCTATGGTCCCCAACAAAAAAGAACATGAGTATCAGTGCATTTTCTTAAATAAATCAAATAGATATTATCTCTTATCTGGAAAATAAATAACAAAAACAAAAAGAATAATGCACTATAACAGATGCTGCAAAGGAATTAATAAAGAATAATGAGCACAAAAGAGGTTCTGCTCACCTGAAGTTTGTCGAGGGTCTTAGCTAGAGAAATAAATATCCAAACAACGAATGCAGCATCCAAAATAGCCACTGGATAGACCAAGAACAACCGAGCTTTTCCAGATAGGTCATTCACGGTACCAAGATTTTCCACCAATTCAAGTATTTCTGTAGCTAAAAAGAATGTTCCTCCAAGCATGACCACTTTCGATGTCAGACCACCCAAAGTAGGCCTGACAACTCCATATCCCATTGAGACAATGAGAATAATAACACGAGCAACTGTTCTTTTAACAGTCCCAAATGTTACAGCCCAAAATGTGATGCCCTTTGGCCGAACTCCAGTCTCATTGAACTCAGCATACTCGAAATACCACAATGCCATCTCAAACATGCCCAATGTAATGACAAGAGTAATACAGTTCTGAAGTGTAAGAACCTCATGCCAAAACTTCATGTATTGATAGAACCAATAGACCCCAAGTATGACGAAAGCAAAAGACATCAGTCCAAAAAAGTTCTTAAGAGGTGCCATCCGACCTGGAAGGTACCCAGTAGGATTTTTCCATATGGTTTTCCCCTCTATCTCCAGCCCAGCAAGTGACGGATCACAGTGTATAAAGTACATATTGTACATCCCAGTTTTTGTTATGGGAATGGTTCGTGATTGTAGTGTTGCAATAAGATCACTTCCATCAAAAGATGCAACAAGCAACTGTGGCCAGCCAGGATTCACCTGCGATGGGCGGTAGATGACAGAGCCTTCAGTGCAAGCTCCTAACTTCGCAAGATCTGAGGTACAACAAATTGCTTTCTGACCTCCATATGCTGACCCACCAATCATTTCACGATCTTGTATCTCAAAGACAATTATCTGAACCTTCGCTGAACTATCCTTAGCAGACTCAACAGCATCCTCTGGTCTTCTAAAAGTAATCTTGTCAAACCTGAAAAATGGCGGAGATGTGAAATTCAAGTCTACAAGCTAAGAATCTAATTATAGTGAATCGAACTAATGCAATTTGAACTGTTCAATTAAAGTAGCAACCAATAAATAATGAATGCAAAATGCATGTGCACATTTCTACTTAACCGTGGTCGACATGCTAGTACTACATTTCTTTTCTGAATGGTAGAATAATAAACTTGTAAGCAAAACTAAAACATAAGCAACTAAAAAAACACCCTTGAAAATGATCAATTTAAGACCTGTAGGGCTTTGGAAATGCAATTACATGCAAATAACATGGTATTGTTTCCTTTCTTTTGAGTTCATTAGACGCATGTATGGTTTTTACAAGTATGCTGGCCCAAGCACAGCTTGAGCAAATTTAAAGCTTGCTTGACCTTGCCAGTCTCCAAAGTTGTCCTATCCCATGTTGGATATGACTAAGTGATCCTTCGAATGATTGCCTAGGCACTCCTCATGAATTCATGTTAGCTACGCCAACTCATGCCATCATCTGTAAACTGATCTAGCATAGTTAACCCCACAATGCTCATATAACTAGCATTACTTCGTTCCTTAGCTGCCACTGGAATGTGTGCCCCTCAACATACTACAAAAGATCCAATGACACATATTATACTCTATCTAATTAGCATCAACTTACATGAATGGAGCTCACAATGAACTCCATCACTCCTCACTCACCACCACTTTGACCCTACTCATCCTCCCCAGTCGTTAGCTCAGCATCTCTCTTCTGGCAAAGCAAAAGTAAGCTCAATAACTCGAGCAATATCAGCAAATCTGCGCCTACTTTGAAGAAATTCTGCCTTTCGTCCCTCGCCATGCATCCCAATACACGATTCAGCAACGCGTTAAAGCGATACATCTCACCTTCCAGGCTTCCAGCCTCTACCGACATAACACTCTGCACGCAAGTCAACAAGTTCTTAAAATTTTCTGGAAAACCCCCATCGACTAAACACCATACAAGTGTCCGACAGAGCCCCCAAGATGTCGGGATCCAAGATCCGCTCGGTCGTCGGCTGCCAGACCACCAGCCGCAATGCAGATGCACCGATCAAACTAGCCACTGGAGAGCGAAACAGCGAGTTAATTACCGGATGAAGGCGTCGGCCACGGCGGCGGTGTCGTCCTCGTCGTCCCCGGCGGTGGAATTGGCGGTGAGGGAGCCGGGGGCGTAAAGGCCCTCGCTGCCGGCGTGGAGGATAAAGGCATTGCCCTTGTTGAGGAAGCTGAGGCCGCGGTACTCGTGCACGGAGGCATCCCCGGGACGGAGGAGGGCGGGGGAGAGCGCCACCGTGGCGACGACGAGGAGGAGGCGGGCGGCCGCTAACACGGCGGCCATGAGGCGAGGCGCGTGGGGGAGTGGAGGACAATCGAGGAGACTGGATCTGGCCTGCGTGAAGCTGAGTGAAGTGGAGCCTCGGTGGGGTTGGGGCGCAAGCAATACCGCAAAAGCCAAGAGTAGCTGTCGTGTGGCTCCCGCGGTAAGGAAAAGGTAGAGGGGGAGGAAGGGGTTTTGGTTGGATGGAACCAGGTAGTTCGTTTATTCTTTGTTGGTTCTTTGGTATTCAGAGGGTCAATGACAGGCTAAAACATCCTGTTAAAAAAAATTCAGGGTAGCCTACTGGCTAATTAGGTTCTTTGGAGTCGTCTGGCACAAATTTTACAGTAAAGAATACATTGTTTGAACTTCAAGGTCTCACTTCTTACTTGTGTCATCTAGGAGCACCCAATTTCTTTTCTTTTTATACTTTGTCTGTAGTTATAAATAAGGCCTTAATTAAAAATTGTGAAACCGTGCACTTGAGTGGATAGTGTTGCATGTCCAAGCCTTCAACAGCAACTGGTAATCACCACTACCAGTGGGGGAATAGTCTAAAGAAAATTCCAACGAAGACATGTAAACTATTGATTGATATACTTTTTGAAATGAACTAATGATTCACGCCAACTGTCGTAGCTAAAAGACTAGACAGTGGGTACAGAGAGTACCCCGTACCCTTTGTCATGGGAGAAGGGCCGAAGAGGAGAAGCCAAAGACAAGCATGTATGTAAATATGAATGTGTTGCCCATGTGTGTAGAATGAGAGTCCTCCCCCTCTTACATGCCTATGGGGCTTTACTTATAGGGGGCAAGAATGGATATTTACCTTCTTGTCTCCAAAGGCGAGAGAGAGAGAAAGAAAAAGGGTATTTTGGGTACATTTACCCTAACATACACTATACAAACTAGGTTTACACAAATACGGCATCCCCAACGGCACACCGGTATTCCCGACAATCCTAGGGTGCGGGGCACCCCTCGGTGCCCTGCTATGACAACTGTCGTAGCTAAAAGACTAGACAGTGGGTACGGAGGGTACCCCGTACCCTTTGTCATGGGAGAAGGGCCGGAGAGGAGAAACCAAAGACAAGCATATATGTAAATATGAATGTGTTGCCCATGTGTGTAGAATGAGAGTCCTCTCCCTCTTACATGCCCATGGGGCTTTACTTATAGGGGGCAAGAATGGACATTTACCTTCTTACCCACAAAAGCGAGAGAGAGAGAGAGAGAAAGAGAAAGGGTATTTTGGGTACATTTGCCCTAACATACACTATACAGACTAGGTTTACACAAATACGGATCCCCGACGGCACACCGGTATTCCCAACGATCCTAGGGTGTGGGGCACCCCTTGGTGCCCTGCTACGACAACTCCCTCGTCTGCGTGATCCGAGGTCGCGAGGACAGATCCCGTGATCCCGAGGGGCGAGCGGACGTAATCGTATCGCCCCCGGCCACTCGGGAGTCGGGATACCCCCGGAGAAGTGGGCGCAGAACCGCCCCGCCGAGGCATGGGCCTCGAGGCGGGCGGCGTGTCAGACCGCTTCGCCGAGGCCATAGCCTCGAGGCGGGGATGGAAGTCGGCGTGAGCCGCCTCACCGAGGCATGGGCCTCAAGGCGGGCGGCGCGCGAAGTCGGCGCGGAGCCTATGTGGGCGAAGTGGTGCGTCATGGCATCCGCTGTTGCCTTCGTGTTCGACTACTTCTTTGGTGTGACTGTTTGCGATGCTTCATTGGGGACTGCACCGTCCCCTTTGGCCGTTCTAGTCAAGTGTCCCGTGACTTGGAGGGTGCTTGAAGGGCTTTGCCCGCCGCTGAAAGTTCTTGTTGGGCTCCTTTAAGGTTCCGATCTTTGGCGGGGGAGGCGGCCGATCACCGATCCTCCACTTTCTTTTCTTGGGCTCATTTGAGAGCCTGGAAGCTAGCGGAGGGAGGCGGCCGATCGCCGCCCCCAACTTTCTTTGCTTGGGCTCGTTTGAGCCGAAGCTAGCGAGGAGGCGGCCGATCGCCGCCCCCAACTTTCTTTTTGGGCTCGTTTGAGAGCCCAGAAGCTAGCGAGGGGGAGGCGAAGCCGATCGCCGTCCCCCAATTTTCTTTGCTTGGGCTTGTTTGAGAGCCCAGAAGCTAGCGAAGGGGAGGCGAAGCCGATCACCATCCCCCAACTTTCTTTTCTTGGGCTCGTTTGAGAGCCCAGAAACTAGCGAGGGGGAGGCGAAGCCGATCGCCATCCCCCAACTTTCTTTTCTTGGGCTCGTTTGAGAGCCAGAGCTAGCGAGGGGAGGCGGCCGATCGCCGCCCCCAATTTTCTTTGCTTGGGCTCGTTTGAGAGCCCAGAAGCTAGCGAGGGGGAGGCGAAGCCGATCGCCATCCCCCACCTTTCTTTTCTTCAGCTCGTTTGAGAGCCCAGAAGCTAGCGAGGAGGAGGCGAAGCCGATCGCCGTCCCCCAACTTTCTTTGCTTGGGCTCATTTGAGAGCCCAAAAGCTAGCGAGGGGGAGGCGAAGCCGATCGCCGTCCCCCAACTTTCTTTGCTTGGGCTCGTTTGAGAGCCCAGAAGCTAGCGAGGGAGGCGGCCGATCGCCGCCCCTCAACTTTCTTTTCTTGGGCTCGTTTGAGAGCCTGTGGCTAGCGAGGGGAGGCGGCCGATCGCCGCCCCCACCTTTCTTTTCTTGGCTCGTTTGAGAGCCTGTGGTTAGCGAGGAGGCGAAGCCGATCGCCGTCCCCCAACTTTCTTTGCTTGGGCTCATTTGAGAGCCCAGAAGCTAGCGAGGGGGAGGCGAAGCCAATCGTCGTCCCCCAACTTTCTTTGCTTGGGCTCGTTTGAGAGCCCAGAAGCTAGCGAGGGGGAGGCGAAGTCGATCGTCATCCCCCACCTTTCTTTTTTTGGGCTCGTTTGAGAGCCCAGAAGCTAGCGAGGGGGAGGCGAAGCCGATCGCCTTCCCCCACGATGGGAGAAGGAAGCATGGGTGCTTACGCGTCGAGCTTTGATATCCCGAACTGTCTGAACCCGTCTGTATTCCATGCCCCTAGCAGCAATCGTCCCTAACTAGGCTAGGTTGTAAGTGCCGCCTGACCTTTGCTGACCTTGCCGTTATTCGCGATGGGACTGGACTGACCAGCGGGGGGAGACAGAGGGACTGTTCCCTATACTTTTTTACATAGGGTTCTAGGGAGCCCTTGAGCTTTACTGTGTTGTTGAGGATGACGTCGTCCCCCCTCGAATGTTTTGGTCTTGAGACCGTGCTGTGCCAGGGTTAGTTTTGCGCGTCATGTTCGCCGAGGCAATTATGCCTGTGGAAGTGACTGGGGTGATGCGCTTTTGAGCGTGATAAGAGATGTCTCTCCGCCGGGGCGAAACCCTCACGGCGGGAGACTACCTAGTCGCCGAGGCGGGGCCTCGGAGCGGATAGGGCTATGCACGATTGAGCGCAATATAAGATGTCTCCGCCGGGACGAGGCCCTCGCGGCGAGAGACTCCCTAGTCGCCGAGGCGGGGCCTCAGAGCGACTAGGGCTACACGCAACTGAGCGCGACATGAGATGTCTCCGCCGGGGCGAGGCCCTCACGGCGGAAGACTCCCTAGTCGCCGAGGCGGGGCCTCAGAGCGACTAGGGCTACGCGCAACTGAGCGCGACATGAGATGTCTCCGCCGGGGCGAGGCCCTCACGGCGGAAGACTCCCTAGTCGCCGAGGCGAGGCCTCGGAGCGACTAGGGCTACGCGCGACTGAGCGCGACATGAGATGTCTCCGCCGGGGCGAGGCCCTCGCGGCGGGAGACTCCCTAGTCGCCGAGGCGGGGCCTCGGAGCGACTAGGGCTACTGCGATCGAAGCGCGACATGAGATGTTCGCCGGGCGAGGCCTCGCGCGGGAGACTCCTAGTCACCGAGGCGGGCTTGAGCGATTAGGCTACTGTGATCGAAGCGATATAAGAGGTCTCCGCCGGGCGAGGCCCTCGCGGCGAGAGACTCCCTAGTCGCCGAGGCGGGGCCTTGGAGCGACTATGGCTACGCGCGACTGAGCGTAACATGAGATGTCTCCGCCGGGGCGAGGCCCTTGCAGCGGGAGACTCCCTAGTCGCTGAGGCGGGGCCTCGGCGCGATTACGCTCGATCGAAGCGCGATATGAGAAGTCTCATGGGGACGAGGCCTCTGGGCGAGACTCCTAGTCGCTGAGGCGGGGCCTCGGAGCGACTAGGGCTACGCACGACTGAGCGTGATATGAGATGTCTCCGCCGGGGCGAGGCCCTCGCGACGGGAGACTCCCTAGTCGCCGAGGCGGGGCCTTAGAGCGACTAGGGCTATGCGCGACTGAGCGCGACATGAGATGTCTCCGCCGGGGCAAGGCCCTCGCGGCGGGAGACTCCCTAGTCGCCGAGGTGGGGCCTCGGAGCTACTAGGGCTACGTGCGACTGAGCGCGACATGAGATGTCTCCGCCGGGGCGAGGCCCTCGTGGCGAGAGACTCCCTAGTCACCAAGGCGGGGACTCGGAGCGGCTAGGGCTACGCGCGACTGAGCGCGACATGAGATGTCTCCGCCGGGGCGAGGCCCTCGTGGCGAGAGACTCCCTAGTCGCCGAGGCGGGGCCTCGGAGCGACTAGGGCTACGCGTGACTAAGCGCAATGTAGGCAGCATGCGTCAGGGCTCGTGGCCCTGCGCGTCATCTTTGTTGCCACGGTGATGGGCTTATTAATATTGCCATCCTTGTGGGCTTTTGCTGCTCACTCCGGAGAGCGAGCTAGCATGCGCCGGGGCTCGAGGCCATGCACGGCGTCTTTGTTGCCACAATGATGGGCTTATTGACGTTGCCATCCTTGTGGGCTTTCGCTGCTCACTCCGAAGAGCGAGCTAGCGTGTGCCGGGGCTCGAGGCCATACGCGGTGTCTTTGTTGCCACGGTGATGGGCTTATTGACGTTGCTATCCTTGTGGGCTTTCGCTGCTCACTCCGGAGAGCGAGCTAGCGTGCGCTGGGGCTCGAGACCATGCTCGGCGTCTTTGCTGCCACAGTGATGGGCTTATTGACGTTGCCATCCTTGTGGGCTTTCGCTGCTCACTCCGGAGAGCGAGCTAGCATGCGCCGAGGCTCGACGCCATGCTCGGCGTCTTTGTTGCCACGATGATGGGCTTATTGACGTTGCCATCCTTGTGGGCTTTCGCTGCTCACTCCGGAGAGCGAGCTAGCTTGCACCGGGGCTCGAGGCCATGCGCGGCGTCTTTGTTGCCACGGTGATGGGATTATTGACGTTGCCATCCTTATGGGCTTTCGCTGCTCACTCCGGAGAGCGAGCTAGCGTGTGCGGGGGCTCGAGGCCATGCTCGGCATCTTTGTTGCCACGGTGATGGGCTTATTGACGTTGCCATCCTTGTGGGCTTTCGCTGCTCACTCCGGAGTAGGTCAATTGAATTTAATGCAGAAAAACTCATGGGATGTCTCACTTAAGAATCGGGAAGCTTTTTTCGAGAAATTTGGTGAAATTTGCCGCAGAGGCGGGTTGTATGGGGCCGTCATCGGTGAAGACGGGCCAAAGTCGAGGCGAAGGGGCCGGAGTTTACGAGGTGGCCCCAGTGTCACTACTGCGAGCACCAGATGCGCCCCAAGGCTGGCTTTGAGGCGGCCTAGGAGGGTAGGGCTTCGGAATGATCAGCCGTGTTTTTTTTTCCGCAACCGGCCAAAGGGGCTCCTCCGAAGCCTTTTGAAGATTGGGCTTCGCTTTTTTTTTTAGCGATAGCTGCTTGGCCCTTCAGGCCGAAGCCCTTTGAAGATTGGGCCGAAGTCCCCAGCTTGACCGGAGGGCTCCCAGACGGCTGCACGCAGGCGGCGAAGCGGCACGTGGGGTCTCCGGCGACGAAGGGGCTCCTGGGGCGGTGCTGGCGGTGAAGCGTCACGAAGGGGGCTCTGGGCTTTGCATCGAAGGCGACGCAGAGGCGAGACGTCCCGAGGTAACCGGAGGCGAAGGAGCCGAGGTGCCTGACGCCTTGAGGCGATCTGACAGATCTTGAGGTCACCGCGACGGATCACGAGGTCTGGGGTGCTTTGGTGCAGAGGCGCCCGAGGTGAGGCGCCGAGGCTCCGGGGTTGGTGATGGCGAAGCGGTGGCGGCCGTGGTGCTCCGGAGGCAGCCCGAGGCGGCGAAGGGGGGGCCTAGGGGCTCCGGAGGTGGCCCGAGGTGGAGGCGCTCGAGGCTCCCGGGGCTGGTGATAGCTCCGGGTGATGAGGCGGAGGGGCCCAAGGTGGAGGGGTTGCTCCTGAGGTAGTTCTTGTTTGGCCGGAGGGCTTCGTCTTGGTGAAGGTGCAGTGACGGCGGTGCCATGTGGGTCTCTGGAGGTCTTTGCAGTGAGCCCGAGCATGGTCGGCTCGAGAGGTGGCGGTGCCCAAGGATGCTCTGCTTGGTATTTGTGCGTCAGGAGTTCCTCGCCAATGGAGGGGCTCCGTCTTGACTCCGTGCTCTGAAGGGTCCGGGGGCTCAGGTCCTTCCCAGCGGCCAGCGATGAAGGGTCCCGGGGGGCTCCGTGCGGCGAAGGCATGGGTGCTCCGGGTGAAGGTCCTCCCCAGGCGGCTTCGGCGACGAAGGGTCACGGGGGGCTCCGTGCGGCGAAGGTATGGGTGCTCCGGGTGAAGGTCCTCCCTAGGCGGCTTCGACGACGAAGGGTCCCGGGGGGCTCCATGTGGCGAAGGCATGGGTGCTCCGGTCTTCTTTGGGACCTTCTGCGAGCAGGGCTGGCCAAGGTCGCACAAAGGTGGATGTTGAGGGCCCTTGAGGCGTGAGGCGAGGCGGCTCAAGGGTGGTGAAGGTGACCGGCGACGAACCGAGGCGATGTGGGTCTTGAGTGAGGTGGGGTGGTGACCGAAGGTGACTTGGGTAGCATTTGGCTGATGCGGTGTGGTGTCTTTAGTTAATCCTCTCATATGTAGCTTTTTGTTTGGTCTCCACGGACGACGCCAACTGTTGTAGCTAAAAGACTAGACAGTGGGTACGGAGAGTACCCCGTACCCTTTGTCATAGGAGGACCGGAGAGGAGAAGCCAAAGACAAGCATGTATGTAAATATGAATGTGTTGCCCATGTGTGTAGAATGAGAGTCCTCCCCCTCTTACATGCCCATGGAGCTTTACTTATAGGGGGCAAAAAGAGATATTTACCTTCTCGCCTCAAAAGGCAAGAGAGAGAGAGAAAGAGAAATGGCATTTTGGGTACATTTGCCCTAACATACACTATACAGACTAGGTTTACACAAATACGGCATCCCCAACAGCACACCGGTATTCCCGACGATTCTAGGGTGCGGGACACCCCTTGATGCCCTGCTATGACAATTCATATACTATAAGCGTGCCACTTTACTTATGCATACATATCGTAAATTTAAATAATATTAAAAAACATTGGAAAAAGTACAAATGAATGCAGAGCCCTGCTCAAATTTTACGAACGAAAAGGGAAAAAAAAGAGAGACAGAGATAGCTTCATGAGCTCACAACACTCCTTTGTTCCCCCTTCCCATATTCTCACGCATGCTTCAACCGATCGCCTGATTGTTCACTATACTTCCTCCCATTTTTTTTGAAGGCAAGACTTCCTCCCACTTAGCACCTATGTATCTACTGGCGCAGTAGGCGCTAGTGCGGTTTGAGCTGTAGTTAAAAAACACTCGAATGCACCACTTGCTCTCGTGATTAGAGCGGCGAGCGCTCACTCACATGCTGTTCCTTAACAAAGAGGCACCCGCTATGCGACAAAAGTAGACCCAGCATCGGAAGGTTAAATACAGAAGATTTACAGCGCTACACATTAAACATCGATCGTCACTCTTCGATTGTAAAGTAAATGTCGAGATCAACTACTTCATTATTTCTATAGTATTTGCTACAATATACTACCGAGTGTTGTTCACTGACTCATAAATCACTGTTTACACCACCATCCTCTGCATTGGATCCGGATCCTCTCCGGCTGTCTCCAAAAGCACACCCTCTCGCCAATGCAAGCTCTCATCAAAATCCGCACAGAAAACATGCCCAATGCCTGTACAAAATACGCCGCGATCGCTTGGGTGCCAAGCAAGGCGCGCGCCCCTAAGCGGCAAATCCCGCGTTAGGAGGACTTACTTGGCACCCTAAGCGGCAAATCCCGCATTAGGAGGAGCCGGGTTTAGCGAGAAGCGCTGTGCCGGCCACGGCGCCCTGCATTTTCACTGTACCGCGAGTCCGCGAAGCCGAAGCCGTTTGCGGAGTAACCGCACCGGGCCAACTCGCCCGGGGGTTCCGTGCCCGTAGCGGTGGTGAGGAAGCGAAAAATCCAGTGCCGTGGGCCTACTCGGCGCGTGATGCGCGTCCAATATGCCCAGTTACCGCCTCGCCGCAAGCCACCTGTTTCACCGTGGAATTGGTTCGTTTCGGGCCTACACGCCCGTGTGGGCCGCTAAATTTGGGGGATTCTCGGGCGCTGCCGCGTGCTCGGCACGGAGATAACGGGATAACGGCTGACGCGACGCGATCATGTGGTGGCTTGGCTGGGCTGGCTGACTGGCTCTACGCCGGCTTGTTTCGGGCTCATCGAAACGGCGGGCCGAGGAGGAAGGGCCCTGGAACTCCCGTCCGGTACGCGCAACAGCGGAGGCTCGGCAGAAACGTGTAGGCGCCTCCGGACGTCTGTCTCCTCCGTGCAACCGAGAGGGGAGGCCGAAGCAACAGATCGTCATGTCCATAGCCATTTGCGCAGTCGCTCCATGCAGGGGCGGATCTAGTATAGGGACATGGGTGTACAGATGTACACCCAATTTTTTTGAGAAAAAACCCAGTATTTAGTAGGTATATTAGGTATATATACCAGTAAGTATATTAAAAATGCGTATTTCTACTGTGTGGCTGTGCATTGACTCGATTGAATCCCGATCGTCGATCCATCCGCGCAGCGCAGCCCACCCGGCCCACCACGCCGCACCCGACCTGATGCCGCCACCAAAGTCAAGCTGACTCGGCGACCCAACCCCAAGTCCCCAACCCAATCGCCTCCCACGCTAACCCTACCTCTCCTCCTTTCTCTTCTCGCTCTGTGGGATGTGGTGGCGGCGGCGCAAGGACGTCTTGTGAGGATGGATGGAGTGGCGAGCAAGGGAGGAAGCGCCGAGGCAAGGGAGGCGGCGCAGAAGGACGCTTGGAAGATCCGAGCCCGAGCCCGAGCAGATCGCCGACGCTTGCTCTGTGCTCTAGCTCCGAAGCGACCGAGGCGAGCTCGAACCTCCGACCTCTGATTTCGAGCCTTGCTGCCGATCTGTGAGGCGTCGGGCAGGCAAATGTGTGTGGCCTCTGAGGACGGAGGCATCCGCATCTGGCTGGCGTCGTCGAGCCCATAAAATGGGCTCAGCTGGTGGCGGGCGAGCGCCGAGGATCCGCCGCCTGGTGCCGAGTGGTGACCTCCGAGGCACCGACCGACTCCTCCGGGCTTTGCTGCTTTGGGCTCTGGCCGACTCGGCGACTCGGACTCCGTCGTCCTCTGGACCTCCCAAGATCCCGACCCCGACATCCCCGTCTCGGCGTCTCCCCGAGGCCCGAGCCAGCCAGCCAGGTAACCCAATCCCAAATCGCCAAATCGCACAACCATTTTATGCGAATTGTAGATAACCAGATATTAGAGCTTTGAAGTTTGAATGATAAATGAATTAAAATAAATTGTGGTAACCCAATCCCAAATCGGCAGGGAGTAGGGAGTGGTGGCGTTCTTGGCGAAGTCTCATCCCAGGTGAGTTGCGTCCGGTCTCCCACTCTCCCTGCCAATTCCGAAATCGGCAAATCCCAAATAGTTAATTGAATAATTGTGTCTTTGTGAAATGTAGATCGTATAATCTTCAAAAATGAAGAAGAAGTTTGTAGATTTGAAATATTTGTGGGATACTGCTAGTTAGACTCACATAATAAATAAAATTTTCTTGAACATTTAAATTGGCTAGCATGAAATTTGAAGAAGTTAGCAAGGTGGTTCTAAGGAACAGTGAAATAAAATGACTGTCCCAAAAATTGCATGAAGAGTCGCATAGTTAAAATTGTTTTTTCTTAATTATTTAGTCATTTTTCTACATTATATTGAGGTGTTTTTGGTAGGGATAATCTGTACTTCAATTTTTTGCCACCGAGGACCTTTTCTTTTTTCTATTGAGCAATATTTTCTCAACTCCGAACACCTATCCTGAAAATCCTGAATCCGCCACTGGCTCCATGCTCCTGTGGCAGGGAGCTTTGACCAGAAATTTTTACCCGACCGTCCGATATGGCCAGGGAAGGGAACGGTGCGGCGGAATCTTGCCGACGGAAGGCGCCTCTGGGCACAAGCTCCAACAGATGTATCGTCAAGGAACACGGGTGATTGGAAGATCTGCAACGAAGGTGCGCTCTCGATCACACAAACACGAGCATCGCTAATTTGCTGTGATATGTGCTTGGGCTTTTTTTTTGGTTATCTTTTGCAAAACGCGGATGCATGCTGTGAAATTCAGATTGTCCATGAATCCATCTATCACAGTATCAATATGTATTAGGAGATGTTGACAGAAAATTTCAGACTACACCCAGCATTTAACTCGCTGATACGGAATAGAAACGGAAATCGCTGAGCGAAGGCATCACGCTAGCACGAATCATACACTCCTGCTAGCTGATCCAAATTCAGTAGAGAATATCTAAAAAAAGAGAGTAGAGAATGCAATAGAACAACAACTGCATGATGAAGCTTTTTTAAAGACCAGGAATCAGAAATGTCCATCATAATTCGAAAATAAATGGTACTTCAAAATTGAATGCCTTCTAATTTACAGTCTCATTCAGAAGAGAAAAGCAGACATGAGATGAGATATGGTTTGTCCCGAAAGTTTCTTATCATAATACGAATGATTTATGTCAGAAACATAGGGGCAGTACATCATAATTTCCATAGCTTCATTGCTGACTATATCCCATACTTCTATATATCATAACACTGTGAACCCTAACTTGCCAAGACCTTTGGAGCCTGTACATTGAATAGAATCAGTCAGATTGCTAGCACGACTGTTAAAAGGAGGACAATGCATATCGAGTTCAGTTGAAAGTTTGGAGTTGAGAAGAAAGATGCACACCTGGCCTGAAAGAACAAACATATTCACCCATCTTTACATTTCAAGCACAATATCTGCAAGGAAGGGAAAAAACATACTGAGTTACATCAAAGCAAGCAGTCGGAAAAGAAATGTTTGATGAATGAGAACAATGCATTTTGATATCAAAGTATACAACTTACACTCTGAATCAGTTTTGACCCACTTTGCACCATCATCGTCTAGATCACGCAGTGCATCCTCGAGGCACTCATTGATTTCTTTCTCATCTGGCTTCCAGTCCAAATGCCTCCCAGGTACTAACGTCGAAGAATTTTGTGGGTGTATTTTCTTCTGCAGTATTGCCTTGAGCAGCTGCAATGAAAAACAAAACCACATATAAGATGCTACTTAGAAGGTGTAATTTGTGAGAACCCGCATGATTAATCTAAGCTAAACAACAGTAATC
Source organism: Phyllostachys edulis (assembly GCA_036346405.1). Classification (NCBI taxonomy): domain Eukaryota; kingdom Viridiplantae; phylum Streptophyta; class Magnoliopsida; order Poales; family Poaceae; genus Phyllostachys; species Phyllostachys edulis. Next base: position 41,325,366 of record CM070561.1, read on the forward strand.
GGTAATTAGCATCTAATAAAAATCTGTCAACCGTTAATCAACTCATAATCTCAGCTTCTTTAAACACGTAATTATCACAAATGTCAATATGAATCAAGATAAGATCAGTGCATCGATATTATCATCATCATCATCATCTCCATAAATCCATTATTATATAAGTAATGTATTGCAAACAGGATACATGTGATAAAAAATTATTTTACACCAGCTTGCATTGTTTTGGTAACAATTAATTAATTTACAATCTATTCATGTCATTCATGTAGCAGTAGTCATTTGCCATCCTTGCCTCCTTGTCTTTTTAGCGCCAGTCTATAGAACCATCTTGCGATCCATTTTCCTCGCTCATTAGAAAAATCAGAAGAATGGTTAGCAAGTTTAGTTGAAAGTAGTAGTTGTGAGTAGTGGAATATAGGAAGTTGCCGTCAGTATACCCGAAGTTCAGTAGGCCTTCCATACCAACCTAAGTCAACCGGTTCCTTAATCACCAAAATACCCTGATTAACCGAAGTTAATCGGCTCTTGATGATTAAGGCATCCAAGTCAACCTAAGCTAGTAGGTAACCATTATACGGGTTTTCATCATTCAAGGCGTCGTGAAAGCCAACAACCACCAGTATTTCTTTTACCTCAGCCGTATTAGAATCCAACAATGCATTTTCATTCATTTCCGCCCTCTGTTCAAAACATCATCGGGCATACCGAATCCAGCACCCACCATTATAATTCCAACCAACCGGAAAGCCCACAGGGGTAGCCACATTGCCCACGGCATCATTTTTAGCTCATATGCATCACAGTAGAGAGCAGCCAAGAACAGGAAGTAATAGGATCAAGGTAAATAGGGTTGTGGTAAATAGGAATAGGAGCGCCATAAAAACGAAAATTACCACAATTGAGGATGAGATCAACCTCAGCCAAGATAAGATCACCCACAGCCCCAACCCCATCCACATTCTCAGCACCTTGGCCACAAGGGGAGGGGAGCAACCAGGAGCATCCCCAGCACAGCCGAATCCCACAACCAAGTTCATTCCCCACCCCCCAGCACATTCAGCCACAACAGTCCAAGGAGGAAGAGAAGGCGGAAGCTCCAGTGATTGCCTGACCCACATCCCTCATCTAGCCACTGGAGGGGAAGGGGAAGCGCCAAGGAGAAGGAGAGCACCGGCGCGCGGTCATCACCAGCAGCGACGACCAGCACTGCCGACGCTACCACCCTAACCCCAATCAAAACCAGAAAGGTAGCCATCTCCCCCAATACATCCATATTTCTACACAATCAGTTATACATCATTTTTGAGCCATCAGCATGCAAGCATCCATCATTATTTCACCGCAGCCATCTTTCATGCACACCCATAAGCCCTCAGATCATCACCATCACAGAGCAAGAGAGGGGTCAAGGGTCTAAGAGCAGGAGGGGATGATACCTCAGGGTAAGCACAAATTGAAATCACCGATCCACATCCTTTTGCATCAGCATGTATCAACCAGATCACCAGCATGCATGTGCATCATCCACCTAACATTAGTTAGCAAAGCAAGTGAATCAACCAAAGCAAGTAAAATCCGATTTAATCAGTAAAGGGGAGGTTAGAGGGAATGCGGCAGCGAGAGAAGGGGAGAGGCGGTAGTGGTGGGCCGTGTGGAGTGGAGTTTGGAGGTGATGTGAGGAGGCGAGGCGCGATGCCACGTGCCCGCCGTGCAATGAGCAATGCCGAGGTGAGCAGTGAGCCGAGGCAACAGATATAAAAGCGGGAAATCTGCGTGGCTGCCCTAGGCCGCACGGACTAGAGGGGAGAGGTCCTCATGGCAGACCCAAGTGAGCCCGAGCAGTGGGGGAGAGGCAGCGGCAATGGCGACGCCATGAGGGAGAGAAGCAACCGGGAGAGGAGGAAGAAGGAGTAGAGGAGGCACAGGCCGAGCGGCGGTGGAGGAACAGTGGGGGCGGCGACCTCGAGAGATGAGGAGGAGAGGGAGCTCAGTGGGGCGGCACAAAAAAGGGCGGCGGCTTTAGGAATAGAGAGGAGAAGAGAGATGTGAGGAGAGATTTGAGGGAGTTTGTGACCGATTGGAGGAAAAAAAGAAAGAAAGGAAGAGGGTAGATTAGGAAAATTAGTGATTAGGGTTAGCTTTTGATTAGAAGTAATAAGTTTGTGTGCTAATTTTCGATTGTATCTAAATTAGATCATTAATTTTAGCTCGTTAGCAAATCGTTTAGCTAAAGCAGAATATTAGAGATAATTAACTTGGTGTTTATTTAGAAAGTTACAGTTTTACTTTCGCGCTTAAATAAAATCCAATAAATGTTAGTTCGCAAATAAAATTTGTTAGACTTGATAATATTAGGTTATGCTAGTTTTTCTCATCGTTCTTTAGATCGTATGTATCTTTTAGTTGTAATCCTAAAATCGAATAGAAGGAAAGGCGTAATTAAAACTTGTTAGACTTACTAAAATATGATTATGTGTAGCTTTTCTCGTAGCTCATTAGATCGTGTGCATCGTCGAGACTAACCCTAGAACCAGGTATGCTAGAACGGCGAGAATTGGAGAGTGCTAAGATCGAGGGTTGAAAAATGTTATTGATCTAAAATCCACTAATAAAAAGAATCATCTAACTAATATACCTTTAGTAGCACCAAAATGTCAATAAGTATTTACTTTACTATTTATTATCCGTTCCATCGCATAATTACGTGAAGTAGCCGTATTTGGCGGCGAAGAGTTGAATCTGATTTTATCGGCAGTAATCATTTCTACTCATTTGAAGGCAAGCTACTCCCTTGTTCATTAATATAGCTAATTTAAATGTAAACCTTACTTTGCTCTATCTTATATGTATTGCATCAAAACTATTTTCTCAAAACTCAAATCAAATAAATGAGTCAAAGATGAAAAGATGAGAAAGATGTTAGAGATGAAAAGAGATGAGAAATGAGAAATGAAAGAAAAGCAGAGTAATATTATGGTTGGTAAAGGGGGCCCGTGGTCAGGATGAAAGAGGGCAAGAGGTGGGACCCTTTACATATGGTTATAATATAAGGACAAACAAAACTCTTACTCGGTCAGAGGCCGTATCTTAAGTGCCAACCATTTTCCTGTTTTCGACAGGCAGAAAATGCTACCATGTTACGTAATTATGCTCTCCACATCGGGTATGTATTATGTGTGAGTGTAGTGTAAGAAGAGGTGATATATCACTATGTGGAGTGTTGGGTGCAGAGAGGATGAACTAGCCCAACCAACATTACCTGAACTCGGTGGTGGCCAGGTCAGCACCGACGGAAAGTAATGGGTGGAGAAATTAATCACGTAACTGGAAAACGTTCTGTATTCTGAGCTCGAAATCGCATCAAAGGAAATACGGTGTACCTAGCATAAAGAGTTCAGGATAGCTATGGGTAAAGTGGTACAAGCCTGCGCAGTGCTATACAAAATCATGAATTCATGCCAGTCTCCTGGATTGGAGTCTACGGGAACCGCTAGGGGTCTTTCTTCTCTCCGAGTAATCAAGTAGTCTTTTCAGAATTAAAATTTGCAACCTAAGTTTTAAAGTTTATTTTCAGAGTAAGAGAAGATATAAGAATGTTGCTAAGGAAGAAATGTTAGAATCATCAATTCCATTTTAGCTACTAATGCTTACACTATAGTACTCACTCTTGCTATCTTTCCCTTGCTTAGATCTTGATCCAACCGGGAGTTAGCCCGAGTGGGATGAGGGAAATTTTGCAGGTTTCGAGAATGCCACAGGTGACGGGGGCGTTGGGTGCGAGAAGCAGGGCGAGATGATCGCCCCTTTTGACTCGTGGGACGAGGAGACTACCGGAGAAACCTAGCAGGAAATAGCGGAAAGTGTCTTTCCATGTTTGTAATTAAATTATTGTATTTAAAGCCTTAGACCTGTGTGGCAACTGTTGTAATAAAGAGCAGTTTCTATTTTATTGTTCTGCTGCGTTGTCTCTGATAAATGGCTTACTATTCGTTGGAGCAGTGTTCTACTGGGCAAACAAATAGTAATCCGTATGCTTAAGTGTGATTACCTCCTGAGTAATGACACGGGGCGTCGCATAATTTAACTACCAATTTACATTAGAATGTAAGGGTACCTTCTCCATCCTTGATTGAGGGAGAGAGTTCCTTGGTTCTGTAACCGCCGAGGTAAAGCCACCCTTAAACATGAATAATTTGAGGAGTGAAGCAACCGATCTTGGCTTAAGTGCACTTCCTTTCTTTCCTATTGAATCTTTTGCTTTGGTTATGATGATCTTGTTGTTCATCAACTGGTCCTGTGCTTTTCATTGTCCTTCTCATCGACATGTTTTTGTGAAACCACCTGGTCATCATTATGCGAGCCATGAACTTCCGCTTGATCATTGATTGCTAATAGCATTTCACATTCTTTCTGTATATTGTCTACTTCCTCCTCTGTAAACTTGATGGCATTTTGCATGGACTGCGCATCCTCGGAGGAATTCTGCACTTTCGCTACCTCCTTGATCTGCTTATTTCCAAATGTCCCAATAGCAAGCAATGATTGGGGCCAATCGCTGAACTCATCCTTGCGACAATCCGACACGTTAGCACCTGCACATTAGAACTAAATTAAGTTGCAAAATCAATAACAAACAAATGTATGGTCCTAAGTCCATATTAGCATAAAATGAATGTCCGGAGCATCGACCACTAATTTTAAATCCTTAAACCCCTGTGATTCTCATCAGCCTATCACTGGTTAGAAATACGTTTGCCCGTGCTTATTCCACAGCCTGATGTTTTAACGTGCTGTTTTCGTATGTTGGTAATCACTTCATCACATATCAAAGGTTAAACAATGTATTCATTCTCCAACCATAGTAGTCTTTTTATGTAATCTTTAAAGCCCAATAGTATACTCTTTCAACTGGACTAGTTGCCTGCAGATCTGATTCATTAGAACAAAACCATCCGAGGTCAGGATTATGTCTGCCAAAATGACACTATACTTTATCACAAGTGGAGAATTAGGGCTATAAATTAAGCACGTCATATTTAGATAAAAGATAACAAACGCAAGAGAATCGAAGTAGGTTGAAACAAAAATGTACTTGCTTGCATTTGTCAAGACTTTGATCCATACCGACTGGCGACGCTACGCTTTACAGGGAGACCATGAAATAGTCATGCTGGAGTATAATTTACGTGCATAAATCTCTCCACTTCTCTCGTTCTTGGGAAAGAAAGAAAGGGGAAACCCCCCTAGTGAACTTAATTAAACAAAAGAACGGTAAAGTACATATATGCATAGAAACCCAAAGAAAAAGCTCACAAGGGAAAAGTCACAAAATGTCATTATACTACAATCTTTTATCCATCGATGGCATTATCACAACAAGTAGCTTCCTCGGTAGATCTAAAGACAAATTCAGAAAATCTCTGAACCAAAGTGTTAACAGATCTCCTTGATCAAGAAAGGATCCCAGACTGCTCAAGAAACTGATACATAACCAACAAAGAACGTACTACCATCATCAGAAAAGAAATCTGAAATCGGTTTTCGTGAACATCACAAAACAAGTCAAATGATCGCCTATTTGAGAAGCAAATGGGTTGTTATAAGCAAAATACGAAGCAAAAATAACTACATGACCTAAGCAAACTGGCACAAGTGAAACATAAAAGCAAACGGCTTCTAAAATCACAGGTCATCTTATTCTTCCTCTTCTTTCAAGGAATATAAGGAAAGGAAATGATGATCGTTTCACTTCTAGAGCGCACTGTTTGGTGAACAGCAACTACCTCAGTTCTGAATAGAAGAATCGCAAGAAAGTTCACAAGTACACTCACGATAAGGCGCAGAAGAATTGGCAGGGAATCGACTTACTTCTTGCTTCCCATTGATCTTGTTCACTACCCAGCTGAAAATCTGCAAGAAAACAGAAGAAGCCTCATAACATAACACCACCAAGGAAACAGAAGTTTCATCATCATCGATCACCACCCAACCCTTCAAGGTCATATCTACCACACTGCAAAAATAAAGATCATACTGGTGGCTTGAGCCAGGGGCGGAGCCAGCGAAGCCATGCGTCTTGGGCCGGCCCAGGGTGCTTGTCTCCTGCTGCAGCAGTGTATGGTAAAATTTTGTATTTTTATCTTGATTTTTTTGCTGGGCCTCGGGTCTCGGGCCCGAGGCCCAGCTCCGCCCCTGGCTTGAGCCTTTACCTTCATATCTGTCCTATAGAATGAGAGATGAGAGAGTGAGCTAGCAGTGAGCATGCAGTTGGTATGAAGAATGCAAGATCCTAAAAGATGCCAGAGGGAGCTAGCGAGAGATGTAGGAGAAGGTACAGCAAGACTTGCAGTGGTGGCTTATTGGAGTACTATTAGAGCAGTAGCTTATTGGAGTGATTTGAAGGGGCTCAAGTTCCAAGGCTTTGGAGCGTTCGGTGCAGCGTGGCTAGGGTGCGAGCTACTTCATCTGGCATGTCTTTTTTTGTTGTGAAGAAATGGTTGAGCCGCCATTAATTCATTAATAGAAGGAATAAAAAGTTACAGGAGTTACCCAAATTAAAGGAGAGGAGAGGAGAGGAGAGGAGAGGAAAGGAAAACTAGCTGTACACGCTAAACAAACAAAACAAAGAAGACAGGGTAGGAATAGCTATTAGTCTGAATTACAGCCTAGCTAGACTGCGTGCTCCTGCATCGACCCAAGCCAAAGCTTCATTTCTAATTTGCTGTCTGAGATCACTCACTCGTTATGCTTTCCCCAGAAAAAATCGGTTGGTTCTTTCCACAGCAGCCAAAGGACCAAGATAATCAGCGTTGCAATCCCCCCTTTTCGGTCTGATAATGTTTTGTCAAAGAGTTGCAACCACCAATCGTGAAGATTTGTCACCCCCAACAAACTCCACTGCTGCGGTGATAGCTCTAGGCAATCTGTGGACTAGACAACTGTTTGCCAAACTCTTTGGAGTAAGCGCACTGCATGAACAGGTGAAGCGCCAATTCCCAATGGTGTAGGCAAAAATGGGAGGACAGAGAACTCTCCCATCCTCGTGCGTGTAGCCTATTGGCCGTATGTAGCCTGTTTTTGATCGCCTCCATGCGAAGAATTTGCATTTATTTGGTGCCGATGGTTTCCAAATTATATCTACATAAGGTTTTTTCGTAGCACCAAAAATTTGACAGAGGTACGCTGTCCTTGCTGAATACTTGCCATCCCCTGTCCGCGCCAAACCAAATCATCCTGAACTTCGTCTCTCAGCTCGATCTTTCTAAGAGCCCTCCAGGGATTCAAAAATCGCTGAAAATCGGTCTGATAATCGGTTTACCGGTGGGTCCCGGTAGAAGTTCAAATCGGCTCCGAAAATCTCGGTTTGGATGAATTTCGTCCAAAAAAATTCGAATTTGCTTGAATTTTGTCCGATTTGATTTTTTTTTAAAAAAATTAAAATCCAAAAAAAAAATTGAAAATTTCGGCCGAAATTTTTCGATTTCCAGTGAAATCGGCCTTACCGGCCCCCTCCGGTAAAAAAAATTTTAGCCGGTAAATAAATCCCCGGAGCCCTCCATAGCTTTGCATAGTGAGCAAAATTTCCCCCATGTACTCTATGTCTTATGTCCCAAATCCACTTTTTGTTTGAGAGTGCTTCAGACACCTTTCTATTCTTCCTTCGCGATATACGGTATATGTCTGGTGCGATGTCTTTCGGTGATTCTCCATGCACTCATGTAGCCGCTGCGTACCATAAGCCAGCCTTGCGGTGGCAAGAGGATTAGGACATCCCCTGTGCTAAGGTTCCCTGCGGTCCGACTGCATTAGGTTAAGGAGCTGAGCGATAATAGCTGCTCTGCATCCCAAGCGCACTGCCCTCCTAGGCGCACAACACTAAGTAATCCAAGCCACCCACATTAGTAACTAACGGAGGATAATGATCTTTCTTAGAGGTACTAAGGCCATCTCTAATGTTGTGTTTTAGCCGGTTCAAATGAGGAGAGAAAATGCATTGAATCGATTCAATACATTGGAGGGGTCGATTCCAACAAAAAAAAATGCATGGAACCGAACTCTACTTAGGAGTCAATTCAAAGTATTAAACAACTTATATGAGTATTAAACAACTACATAGGAGAGAATGCGGTTGAGAGGATATTATTATTTTATGGTTTTTTAATGTAACGTGTGTCCTAGTTATTAGTAGGAATCGGTTCAATACATTAAAGAAAAACAAGCTCAATTCCTAAAATACTTACGTGGCATAACTTTGAATTGACATCGGTTCAATACACTATAGATGCTCTAAATACAATTCCATGAATGAGCACAATGAACCATCTGCTATGCCAAAAATTCTCCCTTTTGCCATCCCCAATTGAGATCATTGCCAGGGACGTACTGGAGGCATGTGCATGCTGCACAGGGCCCCTTTTTTCTATTCATTCTTCGATGACTGCTTGCTAATCTTTGCTCTAGTAATAATAAGAACTAATAAGCGAGCAACTCTTTAATTCAATTCTTACTAAAAACTGCAACCGGTTCACATCCATTTCCCCGAGCCTCCTCCCCTCTTTGTGTTTCTTTTTCTAAATATTTATTATAAAAGTTCATTCCTAAGAAAAACATGGGTCTTGTCGATATTTTAAAGTTTATGAGATGACTAAATTATTTTTGTAATGCAATTGTTGCATATAGGATTTTGTTGACTATTTCAGCAAATATTGCATCCGTAAAAAGAGCTTTTATAAATTGAAGTTGTTAAAGTTCTACTTGCATTCTATAATGACTCAGAAAAGACGTAAGTACATAACCATGTCACTTGCAATTGATGTTTAATTTGGTGAAGACTAGTTACGAAGATAATTGAAGATTTTGTATCAAGGAATACTAGAAGAATGATGTTTTTCAAGTAAAAGTATTGGTACTAGTTTAGAGATTTGTTTCTTAGCGGGACGTAACTGTTTGTACCATAAGAAAATTTGTTTCTTAGAGATTTGTTTCTTACCAATTTTGAATTTAATTGAAGCTTGATTTATTCACAGTAAAAGTAGTCTTTGCAGCAAGTTAAACAATAGTGTCATAAGCTCACAACTGTAAATGCTCACATTGCTAGCCGCTGGCGTGGCGCATATACGTTATGCAAACAGAACGTATGGTTACTTTACCCTATTTTTTTTCTCATGTCTTGTTAAATGTTTTTTTCCTGCTTGGATCATAACCAAATCAAAACTTGTTGAGTCACCAAAATCCATAGTAAAATTTGTTCGTAGCCTATTCAAGTTAGATGAAATAGTAATAGTTTGGCTCATTGGTACACTACGAAATCCAATCTGATTCAAATTTTGAATAAAACATATTTCTGGGAAAGGATCTTCAAAACAAACAAACAGATGTGGCCATCTAATAGGAGAAATGTATAGTTTGGCTAATTAAAGCATCCTACTACATCAGTAACACTCTGCAAGAAACGACTATTAACTGAAGAGGTAGAAGGTAAAGAGATCTCAAATGGAATAACAAAAATTGTGCTTACGTAACCTTTGCATACGCGAATCTACATGCTGGAACTGTTTTTCTCTTGCTCCTCATGTACGCACTTCACGTCAAATGGAATTATTGTGGCAAAAAAAAACATTTGTAGGGACAAAAAAAACTTTATAAAAATAAGCGAAAGAAAATTTGCAAGCTATTAGTTTTCTATTATACATAAAAGCACACTATTCATATTTATGTATAGATAGTTCATCTAGTTACATAGAGAAAAAGATTATATATAACGGTGTAGGTCAAGAATGTTTGCGAAGAAAACAAACAATCTAGCAAGCATATCTGCAGCATCTTGAATAACTCTATGCCTCTACCTAATTATTCAGGGACAGAATACGAATATATGTTGCATGATTATAATCTCTATCTGAATTTCTTTTCAGAAATAATGGTTTGTCCTTCTAAAGCCTATGCGACAACATAATAGTACCAAAATCATGTAGATTGTTCCGAGGAAGGAACAACCGTGTACACTGGGTCCAAACTAAATCGAGGCATGTGTACTTTAATGATGCAGAAGACATCCAATCCAAGATTCTAGTACAATAAGTTGTGTAAAAAACATGTGCGGATTCGCAAAAGGATAAGACAACTTTGTTATTCACTTGTCTTTCTTTTAGTAAGAAAGTTATTTAGCTATTGCATCTTCAGTTGTTGCATAGTTGTCCCTCCCCACATGAGTTCACCACCAACAATACATAACATAGCAGTATATAGGTATCTAAATTTGTACTTACAACATCTTTAAATTAGCAGTACATAGGTATAACAAACAATAGATAAATCTACACATGCACTTAGAGGATTTTGCACATGCAGCTAATACCCAAATCCTTTTAGTTCAGACTTAAGTGTCCAACATAATCTTGAAAATAGTCACCTCCAAAAAGAATCCAAAAGACAACCGAAGGATCTATCATGCCATCCCAGAAAATGGCATGCTAATTCCGTGAGAAAACAACCCAAAGCATAATGACTTCCTACTCAAACCTTTGTTGGCCTCCTATGCAATAATATTGGATTAATCAATCTCATACGAACAAACTATTGACCATCCTAAAGTTAAAACATGACCATATTATAGGAGTGTGTTGACACTGAAATCTACCATTTCTTCGGCCACATTCAAATGTTCTATAAACTGATAAACCCAAAAGTATCAACTATCAGAAAAAACAACATCGAAGAAAGTAATCTCATTTGTATTGGGCAAAGTAACAGATGTTGCATTCGTTCAATGTCCATTATATTGACTCATTAAAGCATTGCCTGAATTTTACTACTCTAAGGGCAAATAGCCACAACCAATGGAGGAAACAACACAAAAATTTTTTTTAGAACACTCACAAGTTGTAAGAATGTTAGAAGACCCATGCCATGCTATTGAAAGCACAGGAAAACTAATTGGAATTAAGGCACCATAACAAATCAGTCGTACTCTACATTTGGCTAGACAACATGTAGATGAACCGAAAGAATTATGCCTAACTAACTCTAGAGTCCATCCCACAATATTCGATAATAATTTCATGGCATTCACATAAAAACAAACACGGTAAGGTACTACAGGGGATATAAAACAAATAGAATAGAACCTATTATCCAGAATAATGAACCGACGTTCACACGGTGTTTGAGGCAATGTCACAAAGAAACAAAAGGAGTCCCAAATAAAATCTCGCAAACACACAATCAACAAACTCATGGCGGAATTTGTAATCTATTCACCTAATTGCCGATGTGGAGAACTAACCATCCAAGAAGCTAAATCCTTCTATAAGTTGATAATGAGTGGTCATGAAACTTCATAAGATCCAAATAAATAGAAAGGATTTTTAACAAAAACAAATAGTTATTCTAGATAGAAAATCAGCCAAAAAAAAATAAAGATGTTCTAGGTAAAGCAACGAATCCAGAAGTAATCAAGTCAATGACATGGCTTATAAAGAAATTTACTACCAAAAATGTCACTCATGTTCTTGGTAGTTCTTAAAAATGACTATAAGCGGAACGATGCCTGGCCTTCTGCAAATGATTTTTTTTTCTAAATGGTTGCACCACATTTAACTCTAATGTTTATAAACAAAATCACGAGTAATAAAACGGCAAAAGGAAATGGTCGTGTTTTCTTCAAAAGGAGGTAAAACATGGTAACCAACACCTAAAAAATCATATCCCCGTCACAGTGAGCTAAAATGTAAGAAGCATGTAAGAGAAAAGAACAGCATTCCAGAAGCAAATGGCACGATTAGTCACATAAAAAAACAAGGTAGTTGTTGTAGTATCTATTATGGTAATCACATTATTAAAGATGGCACTTAAAAGCAGCAAAAAATACTATAGTTAAAAGAAAACTTGCACATGTTGCAAGGTGGCATGGAAGACGATACTCCCAACAGCAAGTATCATATTGTATATGTGTAGGACATTGAATCGTTTCTCAAAACGTTAGCGACAAGCATTCACGAGTCCAATAAGCGCCCAAAGAATGCACGGGACATAGGAGATAGTATTGCAGAATTCTGCAATATATGATGAGTGTGCATAGTTATGCCCCCAAATAAAAGCTTGCAAACACACAACCAACAAACTCGTGTCATAATTGGAGCATAAATCTGTTGATCAGCTTGAGGCAATGGAGCATGAACCCTTTACCTCGGAGGAAGATGATGACAGAGGTTCTCTACCTGGGTCGGTGTGGCGCCCTACCTTCGCCACCGATCGAAGCCACCGCGGAACGAAGCCGACGGCGCAGAGCATTCACAAGTCCAATAAGCGCCAAAAGAATGCACTGGACATTAGAGATAGTATTGTAGAATTCTATAATATACGATGAGTGTGCATAGTTCAGCCCCCGAATAAAATCTCGTAAACACACAATCAACAAACTCATGTCAGAATTGGAGCATAAATCTGTTGATCAGCTTGAGGCAATGGAGCATGAACCCCTTGCTATAGAGGAAGATGATGATAAAGGCTCTCTACTTGAGTCGGTGTGGCGCCCAACCTTTGCTGCCGATCGAAGCCGCCACGGAACAAAGCCGACGGCGCAGAACCCTAGCTGCGACATAGAGATAGAAGATCACATAGAATCCTGTGAAGGAATGGAGGGGGCAAGGAGAACAAATCAGAAGGGAGCCAGTGGAGCAGCGACGCTCGAGCAAGACAGGCGATGACGGAACCCAGGCGAAGGGGAGTGAGAGGGAGGGGAGAATGGGAGCACCACCTTGCAGAACCCTCACATCCGCAAATCACGCATCACTGGTCCAAGAGTCGTCGAGGAGACGGCCGGGGACAAATATCGAGAGGGCGGCGGGGGAGGAAGAGGGAGGGTGTGGCGATGGCTGGGGAAGGAGATCGAGGGGGCGGAGGGGGAAGAACAAGGAGGACCGCCCACGTGAGAGAGAGGCGGAGGAGGAGGAGGATGGGGCCGAACAACGGACCGAAAGGACCGGAGGCTCGCGAGAAAGGAGGGCGGAGGCGAGGCAGCGCGACGCAACGCAAGGCGACCGGTGGTACCGCCGGCGCCAGCCTAGGTGGGCGCAAGGCTAGGGGATGGAAGGGAAGGAGGCGTCGAGGCGGCATTTGTGAGAGGAGACCAGAGGCGGCGAGGGAGGGAAGAGGAGAGGCGGTGGTGGCGTGGAGGAGACCAGGGGGGGAGGAGGAAAGTAGCGAGAGGAGGAGCGGCGGCTCGATCGGGATCGAGCGAGCAAAAGGGAGGAGAGATATGGGTAGGATTATGGTTTGTGCACTCCATGCGATGGCGGTCGTCCGATGACAATCAACGCACGTCCGGAGCCCCACGGCGGCGGTCTCGGCAAATCGGCGAAAGATCCGGCGTTTTAGAGTGATGTGTCCAACGCGGGAGGAGGCCCTTTCCACCGAGGTTTAATTATTAACAGCCGGAGGATTTCTCCTCCCACCAGGCCACGTCGTCTGAAAAACTTCAACCCTTCGATCGCGCGCGATCTACCTCGCTCCCGCACGATTGCACCACCGGTCGCGCTTCGTGGGAAGTGGTGGTCAAGCGTGGGCCACGTCGTGCTTGTGCGCCGCGACTCGATGTCCGCACACCTCCCGCTCGTGCGCTCAGTTGGGCTTTACGCGCGGGCTGGAAGGCTTGCCCGGGGTTGCTGTTTTGGCTTGGAAGCGACGCGCGTCCGATGGGACCTTCCTTCGGCGAAGCGACGTAGACGCACGCTTGCCCGTGCCGAGCGGCGCGGGTGGTCTTCCTAGTGTTAGTAATAATATAACATGCCATGCCTGACCAGACGGCCTCACCGTCCAGCCTGGATTCCGTTATACAGTAATTGCATTCAAAAAATTACATGGGCTTTAACCCTTACACGGCCCAGATACAAGCCGGCCTTCTGTGCTTCTTCTATGCTCTGCTCCGTGCCGTCACCGCTGCATCCGTGACCAGTTAGCTGGGTTATTTCTATTTAACCTGAGATCGAATATCTGCTACTTACTAATATTACTAGAACGGGTCACTGAGGATTTGCTACTCCGAATCATTGGCTTTTTAGGATTTCACTCCACTGACATGTGTTTTGACTGGCAAATCCTACAGCAGTGCGGTGATGGGCTCTGAAGTGCTGAAGGCAAACCACAGAAAATACCGGCCCAGCCTGACCATGTCGGCCCTTATCTGCGCCGACCTGCGCCGCGCTTAGGGCTCTAATCGGATAAAATGAGCCGGCCCGGCACTAGAAATCCACGTGCCGCGGCCTGGTTGCAAGACGCCGCGCGGCAAGGCTACGTGCCGGCCCGAGCTGGCGGGACCGAATCGGCAAGCAACCTGGCCTACTCATGCTGGCCTCGGCGCCGCGCCGAAGGAAGGATTTCGCCGCAGCCAACGTTGAGATGCCCCGGCCGCATTTCGAGGCTCGGGTTCTAGCTCTTCGTTCGTTTTTTCTTGCCGTTTTTTTTATCATTGCCATGCCAAGCGGTACACGCGCAAAACGGCCCCAGACCCCCGTGTCGCGCAGCAATCGCTCAACTGCACCTGCACCTGCACGGTTGTAAACTAGTAAAGGACCGAGGCGCCGAGTCAGCAGGTGCTCTCGCTAAAATTTTAGCCAGGATGTGTGATCTTGCACACACCACTAAACCATGTCTCACACTACTAAACAGTATAAAGAGCATTGCTTTAATATTTAAGCAATTTTTCCATTAGGAAAACACACAGTAATCACTACTCTTTCATTCACCAGTCTCATTGCAAGACAACAAAAAGAGCAACGGGCAATGCATCAATGTCACTGTAAGACAGTATAAAGTGCTCGGCAACACGCACATACTACTCGGAGCTCACATGTCATGCACAGTTAACGGGGTGCACGAGGAGTGGACGGTCAGTACTATAAAGTGGCCGGGGGAGTTTCGAGTCAACAAAATTTCGATGCAGCTTTAGAAGGCAGCCATTTCGCATCGTCAGAGAGATCGCGGATCGGGGATGGAGACCTGTGCTAGCTGACCATTAGTCAGTGGGGGCATAGCGCAGCCACCGAAGGAGCTCATGGCTGCTCCCTTTTCCTCGTGGAAAGAATGGATGGACTCGCTCAGGAACAAAATTTCCCTTTGCCCGTGATGAAGATTCTGTTTCGATCATGTAGTGCCACGAGGCCATGCACTGCAAAGTCATTTAGGACTAGAATCCTCTGTCGTCTGTTCAGAGTCCAGACAATACCTTCCTTTTCATGTGACCTAGAGAGAAAATTTGGGTTTCTATTTCACTTACAAGGTCGATTTTAGATGGCAAATATATGTGTTGTCTGAACTGGACAAGAAAGATATGCACCAGCTAGATCATTTATGTGGGAAAACAACAGCAACCACCAATAATTCACGCTGGTTTGGAGGATCGATGACCCAGTGTGCGACTGGTTGTTGCGGTTATCCCGCTTGCGGCCGTCCTTGCCGCCGCGGGCCGTTGTTGGTGCCGCGATTTTCGCCAGTGGTGCTATTGTTGGTAGAGGAGCCGATGGAGGTAGCATTGGTCCGGTTGGCGGAGAGAAGGGCCGCGGCGGATGCTTGCTTTGCGTTGTTGGCTTGCCGTAGTTCTTCCAAGAGAAGAGTGGAACGGGCTTACAGGAAGGATGGAAACGGCTGGAGGATCAGGGATGCCTGAGTTGCAAATTTGTCGATGAGGCCGTGCAACATAGTGAGAACGAGCGTCATGTCAGAGACGGGCTGGCCGATGTCGCCGAGCTCGTCGGCGAGAGCATTTAGCCGGTGACAGTAGGCAGAAATGGTGAGGTCACCCTGGACAAGACTGCGGAAGTCGGCTTCCAGGTAGATTGCACGAGCGGGCCTGTTGTCGTGAAACACGACAACAGGATGACAAAAGCGGTGGCGTCGGCCCGCATCACCATGTCGAAGAGCTCGGAGGAGATAGTGTCGTAGAGCCATTGGAGGACAGTGATCGAAGTCCTGCTAGACCCATTCGGCGTTTCGTGTTGAGGCTCCATGCCGTCGACGTGATGGGGGAAGGCCATACTTCCCCAAGAGAACAAGGAAATGATGGTGCCACTGGGAGTAGTTCGGAGTCTGAAGGTCTAATTCGATGGGAATAAGTGTATGGATATTGGAGACGTGAAGGGTGGAGGAGGAGGAGGAGGAGGAGGAAGAGGAATTTATTTTTAAAATAATCTATTTTTTATTCAAAATAACAAAAATATTCGGCGATAATTTTTTACTAAAAATATACTTGTCGCTCAACCGTTGGCGATTGGACTAATCGTCAATGATGGACCAATCGCCGAGCGATCGTTCGATAGCTCAACCGCTGAGCGATCGAACACTTGTCGCCAAATGGTTGGTCCTAATATGCAATTTCACTTATCTAGCGGGCATGTATAGTGCCCGACGCCAACGATCGGCGGCAGGAGTATATTTCTGTAAAAAAAATTATCGCTGGAATATTTTTGTTATTTTGAATAAAAAATAGATTATTTTAAAAATAAATTCGAGGAAGAGATGTTGTTGGCCACAGCCGCAGAACTTGGTGATGAGGCGGAAGAAAGAAGATGGATCTAGCTTAGTATTGCTCTGATACCATGCTGAAGTATTGAGAAGCACGCACTATATTCCATTGTATTGACAAACAGGGGTGTAGCCAGCGCGGCCCGAAGCCTCGGGCCGGTTCAGCACGGTTTCAACCCAACTAGCAAATTGCACTGACTTTTCACATTTCTTTTTTCTTTTTCAGCTGTGTTTTTTCGCTGGGCCATTGCCCGAGAGACCCGAGGCCTAGCTCTGCCCCTATTGACAAACATATATATGAGTACGTGGTTGAATACATCATAGAGATAAGCAACGGAAGCAGAAAATCTAGGATCCGTACGTAGTTAGCCGAATACATCATGTGCTAGTGCTCCGTGAGAATAGATCACGTACATGCATACGAGATATGGCTGTCTAGCTAACACCATCAAAAGGCCAAGAGCCCCATCAAGAGCGAGGACCAGGTCTCGCATTTAATCTCGTGGACAAAACCATGAAAGTTGCACCGATTGTCCCAGCTAGCTTGTGATCCGGTTGGTGCCACTTTTCAGTCAACTAAGTGGTACTACTATCCTTTAGCTAGCTGCAGGCTTTCTTGAAAGGCAAAGAGAATGGGACCTTCCACTGTGAAGACCGCAGATGTGTGGAGCTAGCCTTCAATGGTCACGATGAACGAACTCAACAATGCAATGCAAGCATGTGATCTTAGCTGAACCTTTACTGTGTAACTGTACTAAAAGTAAATAGTTGGAGGCTTGGAGGCTTTCTATCGTTGAGGTCCCGTGCTACTGTGCTGTGTGCTCTTCTCCTCTACCTACCAGGGCATGTTTGTTTCGTAAAGATTTTTTGATTTACCTACTGGTTATACAGTAGTGAAACCTGGATAGACATCGACAAACTTCTGTGGGAATTGAAACGTTGAACGTGGCACTGAGTTGCCTGCAGTGATTTCGAAGATGGGAAGATCGTGGCGTAGTCAGGATAAATACCCTGTGGGGTCAATGTCTTTAACATCTTAGAAATTTGATAGATTTATATGAAATTATTAATAGAAATAGGGTTATATTGCAAAAATCTGTGAGGACGCCACTGGAATAGGTGTCTATATAAGAGCACCCACAATGTTCCACGGGGTGGCCTCTAAGCTATAGCAAAATTTGCTTCAATGTTTAATTCTATTTTGACTCTAAGATGTATCATACATGTAAATTAAAATAAAAGAAATAATCATATCCATCCCACCACTCGAACACTCGCATGTGAGCCTTGCATCTATCATTTTTCAATTGGTGAAAAGCTAGGCTGGAGGTGGAGGTAGCCTACGCTTGGAGGCGATTCCAAGAACTTTTACTTAGCGTCCATATTTTGCAATGTTTAGATGTGTCTCTTAGCGCGCGCTCTCTCTCTTAGAGGTCGGAAAAATACAACACTGCAAATGGCATATGCTCTAACCTAACCGGTGAGTGCGTGAGGGGAGGACATGAGAAAATGGAGAAACTATGTTGTTCATAGAAAGAAGTTTGGGGTAAACGCTTAACAGGCGATTAATATTTGCAAAACACTCCACTGTTTTAAGTGGAAGTGTAGAAATGTACCATGCCTTTTGTCACCCCGGGGCCATCGATCTAGGCGTGAACGACCCAGATCGAGGAGGACGAGAAGCTTTGCATTTCTCACGAGACATTTCAAAGCCTTCAGTTTCTCTCCCACTTTGATTTCGAGCATTGGTCCAAGCCATGCCTTTGGTGCCTTTTGTGCAGAAAGACAGAGGGGGTATGCTTCTGTTTTAAGCTAATCCGTAATGTTAGTCAATGTAAGTGATACTTCTTCCTGCATACAGATATACTAATTGTTTACTCTGCCAACTATCATTTCAAATCTACCTGCTTTGCCACGCTTTCCTTGAGAAAGAGACACTCGCAAAATTTAACACCAACACTGTCAACTTCCTTGTAGTATTCGATAAGAACAATCAACAAGAGCATCTGTCCACTCGATCAAACACAGTGACACAACTGGGATAAACAACCACACAATTATGATAAACAACCAGTTAGTTGTCCACCAAATGCCCAGATAAACGTTCGGCTCTACCGCTGTTCTTCCAGTCGCTGCTGCTACGGCACACCATTAAAAATGCTACTGAACACCATTAAAAAAGAAAGAGAGAGAAAGGAAAAAGAGAGGAGAGAGAATCAGGCCCTCCCCAACGGCCACTTCGTCGTTGCCAGATTGCCTCGCGAAAGGGTCCCCTCCCCCAAGCCGAGCGGAGGCGAGGAGGAGGAAGAAGAAGAATAGGAAGGGAACCACCACCGAATCATCGCCATCATTAACTCCTCCTCCTCTCGCTCCCTCCCCTCGAAAGCACCACCGGATCCGACCCCTCCTCGAAACCCTCTCCCTCTCGCCTTCCCTTTCTCCCCTCCGCACGACACCGCCCGCTTTTTTACTCGCGTGCGCGCCCCCTCCCCCGGGCCATGCCCCCGCCGCCGCAGCCGGCGTCGCCATGTCGCGTAGCGGCGTGGAGGTGATCGTCAGCAGGGGGTGCTCCAGGCTCCTCCTCCCCGGGATGCAGCCCTCCTCCGCCACGGCCTCGCGCGCCGCCGCTCGGCGAACGCCCGACGGACCCTTCGCCGGCCTGGTCATCTGCGTCACGGGGCTATCCAAAGGTGCTTGCTTTGCCTCTTGATTTTGCCAAGAAAGTCTGAAACATTGTGTATTGAGGGTTTATGCGTTCTTGGTGGGTGGGGATTTGTTTTGCAGAGGCGAGGACTCAGGTGAAGGAGGCGACTGAGAGGCTGGGAGGCGAGTACAGCGGGAGCTTGCACCTCAAGTGCACTCATCTTGTGGTGCAGATATCCTTGCACGCCATGGGCCGTCGTGTGTTATTGCTTTTCTTGGTCCATTGCCATGTTTGTTTCTCAAATTCAGGGTAGCATGCTTCCTTAACACACAGCACAGCTTCGCTGGCCGCAAGTTTGAGCACGCGCTGAAGCATGGTCCCAGGAACGGACTCTTTGTCGTAACACTGGGTTGGTTTGTCGATTGCGTGCGAAGGAACAGTAAGACTAGTCCATCATTAGTTCTTCCTCTTCTGTTTTTGCTAAATTACTAGGGCATTCTTTAATTTATGGTGTTTCTACTACAGTGAGGTTGGATGAATCCTTGTACAGTATCAAGAGCATTGGGGAGAACGGTCTGCCACTCGGAGAGTTCAACCGGCTTGTTGGCGTTCCTGTTAGTGAGAAGTCATGCCTTCCACCAATGATATTTCAAGACAAAGCATGCTCAGACACAACCCAGAAGCATCAGCTTCAGGCTCCTAGAGAAGAACCTGATCATGATATGTTTGTTTTTACGAATGACACCATCTACATTGACCCTGGGATATCTGGTGAGATGAGGAAGAAGGTATGGTCCATCTCAATTGCTGCTTGCTTTCATGATGGTTGACATTTTACCAGAATCCACCATGCATGTTCTCTGAATTTCTTCAGTCTATCATAGTTACAAGACATCTCTTGTTAAATTTTATGACCTATATTTACATAAAAGGCGTAATGTCTGCAGATATCTGATGCTGCTACTAGAGAAGGTGCAAAATTGTTGGACCACTGGTTTATTGGTTGCCATGTCACGTATGTTGTGTGTGAGGATTCTTTTGTCAAGAGATATGTTGGTCATTCTGACAACATTGTAACTGTAAGTAATGCCGCATTACTGAAATAATATCCTTTTGTTTGTTGCCTTGGTGCTAACTTACTCGGGACCATTGCTTTGTGTTAACATTTTCTGCTTTCTATTTGTCAGCCACTTTGGATCTTGAAAACAGTGAAGGAAAAGAACTTGCAACGTCTTGTCCATTTGTCTTCAGACCTAGCTAGGCAGGTTGCCATGGTTCTTGAAAATGTCCAGACATCCCAAGAGGTATGTTACCATGCTATATACACTTATGGGCTTACCTGGATCAATTATTCTCATATCCAAAATTCTCCTTTCAAAAGATTTGGGGAAAAGAAAAAAGTTTTTTAGTTTTGGCAAAGCTAGGACTAGGATTTCTCATAGGGTATCTTTTTTTAGGTATTTCCCCTCGTCTTCTTTTGTTGAAAGGAAACAAGAAAAACCAAATACAATCTGACATGTTACATGGGGAACTCCTACCTATCTTCATAAAAGAGAACATAAATACCTAGGACTAGGATTTCTCGAAGGTATCTTTCTTTAGGTATTTCCCCTCATCTTCTTTTGTTGAAAGGAAACAAGAAAAACCAAATACAACCTTACATGTTACATGGGGAACTCCTACCTATCTTCATAAAAGAGAACATAAATATTCCTAAAATGGAGTGCATAGTGTATTCAATAACGAACAGCTACCCTCCTGCAATGTATTTAGTGAGAAAAGGTAACGTGGTCCATGTAGATGGGCGTTAATGGATCTGTCGATTTTTATTTTTTTGCATGAACCTTTCAATTTATGCATGATGAAAAACATTAAACTGTCTTCCAATTAATTTTTACTTGATTTATTGAAATGTTTATGTTCTCATAATTATTTATGTTTGGATTATTTATGTTTTATTCGCTGTTTGCTTATGTTCATAATTGGTTCATTTCCACATTTGACTCCTTATTGCTTGATTACAAATGTGGTGACATTGGATTTTCTGTTCTTTTAGAATAGAAAACTTGGGAGTGTTCCATCTATAAATTCAAACTCCAGTAGACTACCATCAACCCAAGGGGAGATAGATGAGACTCATCAAGAGAGGCAAAAATTTGTTGAAGTAGCAAAGAAAGACGTTCGAGACCGCCGTGTTCGCCGTATGCAGGTAAGGGTTGTTTTTCCTACTGTCACAATAGGGTTTTTCTTTTCATTCATTTTTAAATGTAAGACCCAGCAAATTCATTGTTTTGCTTATGTTTTCTTCCAGCATCACTGCATATATGTTCTTCGAAACAAAACTGGTTCGTGGATTATTTGGACATGATTCCTATATTTGTAAAGCAGTACCCTTGAGTTATTGAACTTATTTTATAAAAGGGCGAGAACTTGAACCCAATTGCAACACATTTCAGATGTTCAGCACTTTGCGCTTTAATCTTCTATCACATATCTGACGGGTATAAATAAAGCAATGACTAATATTCCATACCCAGTTTTTATGTGAATTATTGTTTTAACTTGCAATTAATCTGCATGTGGGGATCTTCTCACCAGCTGGTGTTACCGTGTTAGCGCTTCGGTCATTTACAGTTACCTAATTTTTTGTGACCAGCGTGACTATTAAGGGGATGTTGGTATGCCACTGCTGGTTTAAAAAACCCTGCTTGCATGAGAATACGTTTTAGAAAAATTGTCAGAAACAAAGAATATGCTGTTATCTTCAGGAAATGCACACCTGATGCAATGATCCTATACAGCACACTTGTTTTCTTCCATTTCAAGTAGTTAATGTTACTCTGTAATCCCAATTCTGCCACAGCTGCGTATTGTAATGTAAAATAGCAACTTTTTTATATTCATCTTTGTCTCTTCCATAGAAAAGTTCTGATGAATGTCTATATTATGGTTTTAAGCCAGTCATGTGAAGTACCAATCCATCCGATCACACCTACCACACTTCTGGATTCAATCTGCTGGACAATATCTGAGCCAACTTCATCTGCGTGTATTTATATGGATTCTTCATGGTCTGACGATGCCAATGAGCAGCAAAGCACCACTTATTTTGATGTAAATGCGGATGGGAAGGATCCAGACCAATCAGCTGATAATTTGTCCCGCCCGCTAAGAGAAAGGTAATCAATTCTTGGAATGGATCAAACCTCTTTAAAACCGCTTTCCTAATAGTTTCGTTTTGTTCTTTCAGTGAGAGAAGTGAGGTGATTTTTAAGAACCACTTCCTTACCATTCTCTTCCCTATTGATCGTTTTGGCGAGCTTGGACCTTCCTCAAGGACATTCTTCAGCAATGGTGGCTTTACACGTATACAAGTGCTGGATCACATCTACAACTTCTACCAGGTACAAAAATGATAATTTCCTTCTTGTCGTAGTTTGTTGACTTCAGAAGTATCCCACACCCTATTATTGGTTTCATGGTGGCTAAGATTTAGTGTAGTTTGTGGTCGTCCAACACATGCAATTTTCTCTTATTACCAGAGGCAGTAAAAGATGTCTTCTTTGTGCAGGAGAACATGTCAACCGACGAGACAGATGTAGCCCTTCATACGGATTCACGGCATGCTGATCGACTTCGTTCACTGTACGCAAGTGCTGAGTCTGCAGAAAGAGGTTTTGTAGCATTCAAAAGAATTGACTTTTTAGGAAGCCGAAG
The DNA here is from genome assembly GCA_036346405.1 of Phyllostachys edulis. Lineage (NCBI taxonomy): Eukaryota > Viridiplantae > Streptophyta > Magnoliopsida > Poales > Poaceae > Phyllostachys > Phyllostachys edulis. Next base: position 41,348,245 of record CM070561.1, read on the forward strand.
AAGTTTTGAGGCACTAAAGCGCCTGAACAGAGAGAATAATAGCAATGTATATGAGCTTGTGATTAGGGCGTGAACGCACCATACTCGGTGCCATTTAGTCATATTTGTTTGTTGCTTACAGGTTAAGAATGATTTACCATGTATGCAGAATAAAATTGTGGAAAACAATATACATCTTAATGAAAAGGATTATGTTGGATCGTTCAGTCGCAAGCTCGCAACGTTATATACTTTTATGCGGATGCAGTCGTTCAGTATTTTTCATTTTTGTGTGTGTAGAAAGCTGTCAGGACCGGATTTCTGAATCCGAACTCTCTGTGAATTTCTGCACCAATCCTAGATCAGTAGCTATTGCACACAGTGGAAACAACGTCGATAAGAAGTTCGAATGTAATGCCAGTAGGAATAGAAAGGGAGAGGAAAGTAAAAATTGAGAACGATTTTTACCAATTTACCTTTCCATAGTAGAAATCCAACAGGAGGGAGAGAGAAGGGGGTAAGGGATAAGATTAAGCCATCGCACAACCGGATAAGCCACAACCCACCAAAGAAGCCAGCCACCACCTCCAGAGAAGAAGCTTCCACTAGGGAAGCACCACCAGGGAGCAAGGTCGTGGCCACCAAGAACCAACGTCGTAGCTACTATACACCTCTACCGACAAACCAGGTAGGCTATCCCATCCCCTCATTCTTAAGCACAGCACACGAGCAAGAATGGCACAACACTAGGAGGCATAAAGTAAAAAGGGGGAGTAAGAGCAAATCCTCCCTGGGGTAGAGCTCAAGCAAAGACCAAGGTGCAAGGAGATCTAGCTGCTATTTGGGGCGGCTTGATGTCGAGGTGTATTTGGCGGCATGCATCGGTGGCGTGGTTCATCGGCGGGCCCGACGTCATCGGCAGAAGGGGAACCGATGTGGCTAGCTAGAAAGATCAAGGAAGAGCGCAGAGCACAGTGGCCGAGGCCGAGCCGAAAGCACAAGGGAGGATCGGAGGAGGAGGCACCGCCGGAACACGGTTAAGCCTTGGCGCAGGAGAGCGGCATCGATGGGAGGCGGCGGCTCAGCGAGGCAAGCGATGGTGCAGAGAGAGGTAGTGGAGCCAAGAGAGAGAGCACATGGGTGAGGAGAGGGAGTTGGGGAAATAAGGCCAAGGGCTCAGGAGGCTTCGACCAGAGGGAAAAGAGGAGGAGGAAAGTGAAAGAAGAGAAAGGGGGAGGAGGAAAAAAGAGAAAGGAATTAGGGGTGCACAAATAAGTTTTAACCATAAGATTAGACGATGCGGTCCCTAATTTAATATTAGTTTGGGCATCAGATTAGTGGGATAGTACCCGGTGAAAGGGATTTGTTTGTGTCGTTTTGCGCGTAGGATCTCGTCGTCTGTATGTGTGCTTATACCGTTGTACTGTATTGAGTCCGATTGGATGCATGTTCAGGTGAAGGTTCCGGAACGGCGTCATCCGCACGTTACTCCGCTCCGCTTGGTTAACAAGCAAGTGCATGGTAGAGCGTTAGTCTGTGAGTGCTATGAAATATGTGATGTTTGCGTGACATGATATTGTTTATATGATGATGCTTACATGATAATGTTCATATGTTGATGGCAATAATGATGGGACAAGGTGAGCAGTGAGACTACCCTGTTAATAATGACAATGATGAATCATGTTAATGACAATAGACATGTGCATTTGCATCATGGAAAGAATGCATGAGTCAGGTCGGTGAGAAAGTCATGTAACTATTCCAGTGAGGTCGGTGAGAAAGATACATGACTAATCCGTTGTGCTCTAGAAGAAGTCTTACATCTGTAGGGACTAGATAAAGTCCTACAATGTAAGGACCCCATCCTAACGAAGATGAGAAAAGAGTGTGTCATCGACGGGTGAACACTCCGCGATACCAGAATCAGCTGATGAGATGCATATGAGCTTGAGCATGATGGTGCATTGACATATGTGGGCAATGAAATGAGCATGTAGAATATTGATGCATTGCACTAATGGAGAGTTAATGATGGAAATGATGAAATGGTTATGTTTATGTTGGTATGGCAGTGTTTATTGTTTCTATTATGTGCTTACTGAGTCTTCGGACTCACCCTTGCTTATCGTTGGTTTTTAGGTGAACATCGCAGATGACAAGCTTCAGGAAGGGAGAATAGTACATCCACGTCACATGTAGCTACTCATGCAAACCATCCTTCCTAAGTATTCCACTTTTGCTGTAATATGTCTAGCTGTTAACTTAGCTGCGCAAAGTTTGTAATGAATAATGTGTAGTGGTAGCACTCTGAGCCCAGGTGGCGGGTCGGGGTGTTGCATCGAATCACGGAATAATATTAATAAACAACTAAGTACCGTCCTTATGACCACATATTACAAAAGAGGTCAAAAGACCTTGAGTCTTACAGCAGCGGAAATAATAAAAGAGTAAACTTCGAGATGACCTATTGAATCGCCCACTGGCATTCGATTGGAGAGCGCAGCCTAGTACCCCGGATGTCCTTTGTCAAACCCGTAGGCATAGAAGTCGTAGTCTTTCGCGGCATCATTGAAGGTTTCTGAGATTTATTTTGTGTAGCATGTAAGTACATAAAGTACTCTGCGAGTCTTGGGAAAATATGCATATGCATAGCTTTAACAATTGAGCTTATAGGGTTCTTTTGCACAAAGCAATATTTTATGTTTAAATATTTTTCATAGAGCACATTTGACAAACGTAGTTTCAATAATTTAATTAAATTAATTGTTTAGTGAAGGTTCTAGCTACTAGCCACTAGCATCGAGGCTCTACCGTTGAGTTTTCATGAGTAGGGCTCTAGCTGCCCAACTGGCTCTATCTGCCAGAATAAAAATCCAAGAGTTTCAACTACTACCGAATTCTCAAAATAATTCTTAAAAAAAACTAAAATCTACCATGTGAAAATGCACCTTGCCCGTCTTTTACCGTGGATATGGCTATTCGAATAGTTTTACACTATGCATATACCGCCTGTTATGATTCCTGTGGTAGGGCATTATGCATTTATCCTTGGATTAAGTACATTCTTCGTCCCTCAACTATACCTGATGATTAATTTTCGTCCCTCAACCGAAATACTGGATATAACGACCCTCCAAGTATCAATACCGGACAAAAGAAGTCCCTTCATCTGTTTGAGAGCAGTTTTGACCACTTTTGACTGGTGTTCACATGTCAATCACTCAAAATAAAACTTGATTAGGCCTAACAGCAGCTCATTACCTAAATCCCGTCAACAGCTCAACGGCGCTCTCACACGCGGTGGCGCGGCCGTGCGAGGCGGATCGCCGCAGCAGGGGGTCTTTGGGCATGGGATCAACGCGTCCGGGTGCGGAGCAGTCCCACGAACTCGTTGGTGGTGGCGGGGAGCCCAAAGGTCGACGGTGGCAGGCTCACGGCAATGGAGGCGGAATCAAGGCAAGTGCTCGAGGCAAGCCGCTACGGACCACTAGGAGGCTTGAGAGGTCTGCTACCGAGATCGCCTCGGCACCAGAATTAACGCCCGAGAACGCAGCAGCGATGACGGTCGGTGGCGCTCAGATGGGTGACGGCGGCGCTTCAACGAGGTTGGAGAAGAAGGGGGTCAATCTCCCCCGTGAATGCACCAAAACAAAATTAACTTTGCCATTAAGTCCCACGCGACGATGCGATCTCAAAGGACACAAAGGCGCAAAGGATTACTCACCGGAACGCTCACAAGCGTCGCGGCCAAGGCTACCGGCCGCGAGGACGAAGATAGCGCTCTTGTCGATTTAGTGCGAGAGAGAGACTCGGACCAGCAAAAATGGGTGCGGCGAAGAGCATGGAACCCGGAGGTGGTGACGCGGACTCGCGAGAAGCTTCAACACGGCGGCGCTCCACCTGTCTTCCTCCTCGGCCGGATTGAAGAAATGGTTGGGGAGAGCGAAAGAGAAAAGGAGGGGAAAAATGGGTTGGCTCGGAAGCTAGATGAGACCCAGGCGATGCCTAAGGGATCGACACGAAGGCGCTAGGTGGCGGTCGAAGGCTCGTTGGCGCACATGCGCGGTGCCAGCTCCACTTGGAGCTAAGCGGCGAGGAAGACGAAGTCACATTCTTGTGATCTGGAGCATTCCAAAAGGCTAAGCTTGCAGCTTCGATCAAACACTTACAGCTTCGATCAAACACCGACGCTGCAGCGACCGCGCCGAACATGATGCTCCTCTACTCGGCGGTGAGCTCTCAAACCCAGGCGAGCTTCGGCCACCCGCCAACACCATCGCAGGAGCATGCGGTGATGAGCTCCAAGTATCTGATGGCGGCGCAGGAGCTGCTGGATGAGGTGGTGAGCGTCAGCAAGGGTGTAGAGGAGGCGAACGCGGCGGCGGCAAAGAACGCGATGGAAGTGAACAGTGTTTCTTCTCACGTTATCAAATTGAAATGGTCAAACAGCGGTCAAAAGTGGTCAAAACTGCTCTCAAACAGATGAAGGGACTTCTTTTGTTCAGTATTGATACTTGGAGGGTCGTTATATCCGGTATTTTGGTTGAGGGACGAAAATTAATCATCAGGTATAGTTGAGGGACGAAGAATGTACTTAACCCTTTATCCTTAAGCCCCACAATACCTGTAAGATCATTGTTAACTGCAAATTTCTCTTCTTGGGTCATACTTCAAGATGAATAAAAGTGGCAATTTAAATTTAGAGGAAATGCTAGAAATCTATATGATGTCTTCTGATATTCATGCAGTGCGATCAGGGAAAGTAAACAATAAGATTGTTTCAGTCCAAAATCTGAAGGGCACAACGACTTGAATGCTACTATCTCCTTTTATTTCAAATGATCCGTTTTGAAGGTTACATCCGAAATATTGCTCTTACTGCAAGATAGGCAAATTTTCCAGTTTATTATTATATCCGACTTGGACTCCGATAGGTGAACATACCAAGAAGCAGTACACACATGAGATCACTTCGTCTCTTACTATATGCACACATAGCATTGCTGCTGCGTTGCAATTCGGGCTTAACAATTGACGCACAAGAAAATTCCTGAAGTCGATCGATGCAGAGATCTTAACGCAGTAACACCTTTTCTTCACGCATGCAGCATGTTACGTCAGCAGTCCATCACCGAACTAGCCAAAATTTATTCCTTGCGCTAGAGGCAGCTCGCTTCCATAGTTGATTGTACTGCAAATATTTGGATCGAGCATTAGTAAATGAAAAATGCAAAACCAATACAGCAAGAACTGTCTACATAAAGTATTATGAGCATACTGGTTACACTAGAATTCTCGACATGATAGAAATATTGCTACTCTTGCGTAATTATCATCGTGACATTGGGTCACATATTAATGCACTAGTACTTGAAGAATTCAGTGTATATAGGACAGGACTATTGTAGAAAGGGTCTATACATGATAGAAGAAGTTATTCCTCTGCTTCAAAGAACTTTGGGTCATCAGTCATCACAAATGCCCATCCACAAATATAGGGGGAAAAAGGGTTTTCTCAGTGATAAATTAATTTACTCGTGTAGTTGTTCTGTTTGAAGTAAATGCTCTACTGAAGCTAAGACGGTCACTCCCTAGGCTTTTCCAGTAAGATGTGTTGCAGTTACCAAAATGTACCAACCTAAGTTGAATGGGGCTAGGCAAAAAGTCACAACTCAGCATCAAAGTAATAAAAATATGCCGGTGATAACCGGAGACTGGTTATGGCGAAACATTTTTCCCTGCTAACTAGACAGGGACTTTGATTTTACAGGCTTACTCAGGCTCCAAAGGAAGAAAACTGAACTTTATTATTATGCTAGATTGTTCAGCTCTTATGTCTCTCCCTGGCTATAAAAGAACCTCTGAGCAATACTAGGAATTGAGCAATGAAAAAGGTATCACCAATAATTTGTTATGTTCATTATAATGTACTGGAGTCTCAAGGATGCAATTTTATTTAGTCCGGAACCTGGTAACCAATGGCAATGAGCACTTGTACATTCATTAAAGGCTTGATTGCACTATTTTTTACATAATTTTATCCAAGTTAATAAGCTGCAAATGACAACTTGGGACAACGCAACAAAGAAGTTTGAATGATCAATTATATCAATTGATCAGAGCTATTCATCTCTGTCGTACAGTGATCTACAGCTTGCACCATTTGAAATTCAACTTACACAGCCAAAATTTGTCTACTTACCAAGTGGCCCTCCTCATATACTGCTTCCAGGAATCACTTCCTGCTTCTCGTCCACCACCGGTTGCTTTTTCTCCACCAAAAGCTCCACCGATTTCAGCACCATTAGTGGGTATATTTACATTCACTATACCACAATCACTACCATGAGGCCTGCATAGCAAGAAGAATAAGAATAATCACTATTACAGTCATTTCCTGTCTTGGATGTGGCAGTCAAAAAAATATCTGGAAAGGGGTACAGAAAATATAGATGTAACTATCTTCGCAGGTGGATTCATTGTTCTAATTATTATGATTTGTGAAAGACATACTTATGACACAGGAGTACGATTAGTGCTTTACTCATACCACATAGGTGAACTCCAGCAAAGTTATTACCTTACAGGTATTATGAAATTCAACATATGATTCTTGAAGTGTCAATAAGCAGGAAATTTCATCCAAAAAAGGAAATTAGTGCATAGTGGAAAGAAAAGTTAAAACATAATTGAATCATATATTAGTGTGATTTGATGAACACGAAAATGATGAAGACAATATCTAATGCAATACCTTAAAAAATCGAAGTCACCATCCTTCAGTGCAGCAAAGTTTAGAATTATGGATGTATAATAGCCATTATTTCAAGTTCAACATGGACATTTTGATGCTAAAACAAGCAAGCGAGGGTAACACTCTGGGTTGTTGAACCAATACTTACCCAATCCACTTGAAAATAACATCCGGTCTCCTTGTAAATATAGAACTGCTCAATCCTTGCGGAACAGAATTGTTGATTTCAATTGCTTCCTTCAGGGTCTGCAGGATTACGACAACAGGACAATACATGTTTATGATAATGATACAATGCAATGGTACAATCGACACCACATAGAACAGGTCAATAACACAAAGTACTGGATTATTTGCTACCTGAAATTTCATGACATAAAGGACAGGACCAAATAGTTCGTCCCTCACAACTGATGCGGAAGGTGAAATTTCCACAATGGTTGGTTGAACGAAGTTTCCCTCTGATTCAATAGCAGATCCTCCAATAAGGATTTTTCCTCCCTGAATAAATTTGGATGACAGTCAAATTAGATTATTAGAACATCATTGCTTACATCAAGCTATCAACTGATTCAAGGCCACAGGTAAATTATAAATGATTTCTTCTAATAGATTTTGTTATACTGAGAGAGATTATAATGGAAGTAGATATCATTGTAGAAACACTGTTGCTGCATCAATAAACATTATATAAATTTCACCTGAGATTTGATTCTTTGGATGCCTTTCAAAAAGCTCTCTCTTGAAGCAGTAGTGTGCAGCGGTCCCAGCAAGGTGCCCTTCTCCAAAGGATCCCCAATTCGAACTTGTTTATAAACCTCAACGAGTTGATCAAGAACTGTTTGATATATACTTTCATGAAGAAGCTGTATTAACAAAAAAAAAAGGACACTTAGACCACTCGAACACCAACCACAAGGACAAATAAAGATAAAAATTTATCTTACCAGCCTACGGCATGTAGTGCATCGTTGTCCTGCCGTACCAACAGCAGCAAACAACACAGAGCGCACAGCTAGCTGAATGTCTGCATCATCCATAACAATAATGGCATTGTTCCCACTAAGTTCAAGAAGGCATTTGCCAAATCTTGCACTGACCTGCTGTTGAACCATTAAACCAACCTGCATTGAATAATCACTGTTATATATACAGTAGATCAGCACAGCTCAATAGATATAGATATATAGTTAGCAAATGCTCCGAGGACTTTCCACAAGAAAAAAGAACTTCAAACAGCACACAGAAAATACCAATAGATGAAATTTATGGAGATCATTAGATTGTGTGGCGTGAGTGGGGTGTGCGTGTGGTGTACGTCCTCCATGTACTATCTCTTAAAAAAAATTGGATCAGGGCATTCTAATACTAGTATAGTACTGTTCATACCAGCAAGGGGATCGAAATCCCGACGGTTACCGGTTTTACCGGTGGGGACCGGGATCCTAAAAACCGGTAGGAATCTTTCAAATTCAAAATCCCGGCGGTTATATCCCGAATTCAAATTCCATTTATCAAAATTCAGCCGGGTTTTTTCCGGGATTTCCGGCCACCGGCCGGTAACGGGAGCATGGCCGCCGGGCGGGATTTGCACCAGTTCCGGTTTTTTTTATCCTTGTCTAGGAAACAAATTTCAACTTCATGGTTGCTATAAGATCTACACAATATGCAGAAAAGATCTACATAATATGCAGAACGAGGGTAGCAATTTGCATAAGTTGAATACCTTCGTACTTCCTGTGAATGAAACCAAAGGTATCCTTGTGTCAAGAGCAATTGCCTGGCCAATTTCAGCACCCCCACAAAAAGCTGTGAAAATTGCGCCTGGCAAGTTGTTCTTCTCCAATACACTAGCCACTATTTTAGTCATTGCAATAGTGATCAATGGAGTAGTTGGAGCACCTTTCCTGCAATAATTGGGACAAAATTACAAAAGGAAACTGCGCCCTTTGAAAGACTGACAAAGCTTGCTACCACTGAAAGGAAACAAAGTGGCTGGTGAGATCTACTGAACAGATAATATTCAATTTAGCATTTTTAATGTTCTTGCATCAGCAGATGGATAATTTTTTCACACTAAAGAACCAAGATTCACCTCCTTCTGCCTATTATGACTATTTGTCTTTCAGTTGCTTTGTCATATTTTCCTCCAGCCACGACAAACCTAGAAGCATGCCACAAGTTGCATTTGCCACAAATTATTTGAGCAGTTCATCCTGTGCGGGATACTGCTTGCATTGTATGTGCAGATGACTAGGACAGGTCACAACAATGAATACAAGGACACATGCTAGAAGGTATCATGGACCAAGGATCGAAATCCCGGTACCGGCATAAATCCCAGTCGGCGGCCGGTAACGATAACCGGCCGGTTACCGGAAAACCCGGAGAAATACCAGTCAAAAAACAGGAGATCAATAGGTTATTCCTAATATCAAACTCCATTTAGTATGCCCTCGTATCAGCGTTGGTACATGAATTTTTTGTGTTGAACCAACAAACCCTTGATCAAACAATCATTAAAATGAACATTAAAATGAATCCTGCCAAGTGCTAATTGCTTATACATCAACAATTGACACAATAGATATCCTTCATGTGAGAATACTATAATTCAACATGCTTTCCAAGTCCAAAAAACCACCCGGGACTTGCTAATACAATAATTCAAGCATATTTAGCTCATACAATATGTCATTTAGCACAAAAAGAGCATTATGCAATCAAAAAATCAAATTCAAAATTTTTCGGCTGGTTACTGTTCACCTGGTCCCCACCGGTAAATCCGGTTACCGCCGGTAACCGGCTGGGATTTTGATCCCTGTCATGGACCTTCACCAATTTGATAAACATTACAAACTATAAAAATTTGGGACGTTAAGCTAAAGATACTTTTAGAATACAACATCTGCCATCACGTAAGAGCAAGCACTCATCAATAATTCAAGTAAAATAATTTAGTGTTTCGAGAACATGCAGGAGAACAGTATTAAAAGTTTATAAAAAAGTAAACCATTCTTACCAGACAACACAATTTCCGCAGACCAAAGCAATGCACGCATTCCAACCTAAAACATGACACAAAAGATACTATTAAGGTATTTGTTGCTGTTAAGAATCACATGAATATATTGTAAAGGTTGACAGCAACATAGCACTTGAAATGAGCAATGCATACCACATATCATTTATAGTGTATTGGGTGCGATTACAAGTCGGATTACACCAGTTAACTTTTAGTTGTCATACTCTTGTCAGTTATACATTCCCGGTAAAAGTCCACTTTTCAACCTTGAACTCTGTTCTCGGTTTATTTTTCAACCCTAAATTCTGCAAATGTTCGAATTGGAACCTCGAACTATCTAAACAGTCCACTTTACCATCTCAACTCAAACCAGGGTGGTTTTGTATGATGTGGCACCGACACACTGACTTTGACTTCCACATACCCGTCCATGTCAGCAGCCACTCCCTTCTTCCTCTCCCCTCTCTCTCTCACACACACACCTTCTCTCCCATTCTCTCCCCCAGATCTCATCCCCATGGGCCATGGCGCCTCCACCCCACCTCCCCTGGCCTCTTCTTATCCTCCTCGCCTGGCCAAGGAGAACCGCTCCTGTGCCGTGGCGGCCAGCACAGCAGCAACGCTCACACGGTGTGTGGTGGAGGACAACGGGGTGGGGGAGCTAGAGAGCACGCTGGCCGCGGTGAAGCAGTTGTGCCGAACGGAGGGCAGCCAAGACGCGATGGTCGTGGGCGCCGGGGGCAGCGTGGCTGCGGCTGCCGCATTGGTGCGTGCATGTCCGGGCGCACGGCGGAGCACGCAGCGTGCACACTAGTGGCCGTGGTCAGCGGCTCCGAGGCACTGCAGGTGGAGGCTGTCCGTGCCGACGCCATGAGCCAGTTGGTAGACTACGCTAATGGCAATGATCGCCAGCCACAGCTTCCCCCGGCCAACTAGTGCGTGCTCCGCTCGACCAGACCAAGATGGCATGGCGTATTGCTTCTTGTCCCCTAGATTATTTGTTTCAATCACAGTTACTTGGAAAGTTGGAATTGGATTATTTTTTACATCGATGCAATCAGATTGGGTTGGGGACAGAGAGTAGAGATGGAATTCCCTCAGTTGGTGGCTCCTGCGCGTGTCTTCCTACCGCCGCCATTGTTGCTACCTGCGAGCGTGCCGCCAACAAGCTCTGGTGGAGAGCGGGGAAAGGGATAAATTGGCTCGAGAGGCAAGGTTGGCCGTCAGGGAGTTCCAAGGAGAGTGAGGAGAGAGAGGAAGAAAATAGGGAAGAAGACAATAGAAACTGACTTGTGGGTCCATTGTAATTTTTATTTTATCAGCTGATTCATAAAGAGGGGAAGGGAAGTAGTGTCCATCATGGCATCCATGTCAGAAAAACATAAACACATAGAAACCACCCCGGTTTGGGTCGAGGGGGTAAGTGGATGGTTTCGTTAGTTCGAGGTTCCGAATCGAACGGTTTTATAGTTGAGGGTAGAAAAACAAACTTAGACCAGAGTTCAAGGTTGAAAAGTGGACGTTTTCCTACATTCCCTGAAACAAGAGTATGAAAATGCAAACCACAAGGAGTTGCAGTGCACTACTTCGATTGTCACTCTAATGATATTCTAAAAGGGTGTAATGCATGAAGTATCTGAATAGTCAAGAGACTTACCCAGCACTGCACAAGGAAAATTGAATGCGGTGATGACACCAACAACTCCAAGAGGATTCCAAACCTATTCGGATAAGCATTAGTGATTAGCAATTTAGCATGTTTGATAAAGATATGAGATATCTGAGAATGGGATAATAGTATATAACACTTGAGAAATTAATAATAGAAAATACTGGTTTTCACCTACCTCCATCATCATATGATTCGGGCCTGCAAAGAATACAAAAGGCAGCATTAGAAACTTAACATTCTTATGGAACTGTGCATTGATAGTTGGTACCCAAGAATTATGAAGAAAGATTGCTCTACAATTGACAACTCCACCAGGACACAGCCATCTAAATCAGAGAAGGCAATGTTGAGAAGTTGGCAGTACTCTCTAAAACCTTGTTGTCTAATGGAGTGAATCAGTGAATATTTTATCATGCTCCTTTACGATGAGAATATCACATATACTAATACATTTTGGTAAGTAATGGTGGTGCAACATATCAGGGGACATGAGTTTGTACAAAACAGCAGACTACAATAACAAGTCTATTGTGAGCACCCAAATTAGCGACTCAGAAAATCATTTAACATGGAAGAAGCTATATAGTAGATTACTAGGTCTAAGTAAGATTGCAATAAATTATAAATTTGCTAATTCCAGCTGAAATAAGTTTTGTATAATAAAAACCTGGACAGATATATTATTAGAGGTATTCTAGCAAATAGTACATACTACATACAACCTCTTAGTTGCTCTCAACCAATTGCAACAAATATGGTCAAAAGTGTACATCTCATCACAGATGATGTTGCTTTCAAGCTTTCAACTGACCATCAGAATATAATATAATGAAAGGAGAATGGTCTTACGTTCAGATGGTATGATGGATCCATTTAGCTGGCGACTTAGCCCCACAGCATAATCACACATGTCAATAATTTCCTACAAAAAAAAAATGGTTATGTTGATGTCATCATGTGCATTGGTGAGAAATCAACAGTACGTTGCATTCAATCTTATTTGATCATTCAGTTATCTTCACTAAAAATCACAACCTTAAGCAATATAGTTTGTTGGCAGTTTGGCACAAAGTTGATTAATCTAGAGATAAAGAAAAATAACACCAACAGACCACTCCTTATTCAGATACTGCTGCATATCATGGGAATGATGTGTTAATTTAATTGGCCAATTTGCAATTCCAGCAGGCAAGGCAATGGTACCCTACAGATGATAATGCAGTTGGTGATGAATATAACACTAATGTTGTGTTCTGCAAAAAAGATAACTTCCATGATCTGAAGCTTCTAGTGATTGCACTAACGGCAATAATGCTCCTACCTGAACCTCCCCGATCCTTTCAGGAAGAATTTTCCCCATCTCAAGTGACACAAGCCTGCCAAGGTGATGGAGCTTTACTCTTAGTGCATCACCAATCTGCCTAACAATTTCTCCTCGCTTCGGAGCCGGAATCTGGACACATTGATATGTTGTCGTAAGTACAAAGGTAAGAACATAATCTTATGATTCAATTACTTGATAGACAAAACAAATTCCTCAGCAGTCAGCGATGCTCCTCGGATATATGGAATTTCACATAATAACTGCACTGCTAACCTTCAGTACATACACAAGCATTTGGATCCAAAATCTGATAAATCCAAACGCGTGAATGGCCTCCGAAATTGCAGTGTAAAATCAAGTGGCACGCTGTATTATCTTAGCATTTTAATAGACACTTGGTTAGCTCGTAAATTCAGATATTATACAGGACTCTCTTGTTGGCGAGTTCAATTGATAGACCATACCTCTTCAACAACTCATGAACAGTAAAACAAACTTCCTAAAAATTCGGGCTTCTGAAGCATCTAGCTAATCACACCTAGAGCATACTACCATCTCATCAGGTGAGCAAATTGCCACGAGGCTATGACTATAAGCATTTCAATCCGGCAAGTCGGTGAAACTTACAGCCATCCAGGTTTTCGCGGCATCGAAGCAGGCGCGCATGCCCTCCTCGTAGTCGTGCACGGACGCCTCCACGACATCAGCAATGACCTAAAACACAAACGCTCATACACACAAAACCCCTCAAAATACACCGAGTTGCCAAAATCAAACGAAATCGAGCTCTAAACCGAGCGGATCGGGTCGGACGGCGACGCGCCTGGTTGTTCGTAGGGTTGGTGGAGGCGACGGCGGGGCCCGAGCCGCCCCAGGCACCGCAGGCGAAGGAGCCCGGGTTGCGCGGCGCGAGGCCGAGCTCGGCGAGGAACTGGTGCTCCTTCCTCGCGAAGGTCCCCATGGCACGCGGGGCGGGCGGCGGAGGGAGGGTTGCTTGCTTCTAGAAGGTGGCTTCTGCTTCCTACGGCGCCGTCTCCGTGCGAAGCGAGGGGATTGGGGAGAGGAAGGGGGGAGGCGGTGGGGGTATTTATAGGAAGGAGGTGGAGTGGGGAGTGCGAACTGTTCCGGGAGGGAGCAAATGTGGTGGAGTGGCGGGTGAGGGACGCCGGAACGGGACGGGACGAAACCGAAAACGTGAGCTTGTTTGGTGAAGGCAAAAAAGGTTTTTTTGTTTTTTTTTACCCTTCCATGCTGCGTGATCTACGGACTACGGTGTTGCATATTTGCAATATTTTGGTGTTATTATGTATAAGGTTATTACAAAAAATTACTAAAGGAAATGCCATAAGTTTTGTTGGGAAGATACCCGTAGAAACATCAGAAAAGGAGAGTTGGGACACTTCAGTTTGAGTTGAAAAGGAATGGTGCTAGTTGGGAAAAAAATTGATGTTATTCAATACATGATAGGTTGGGTAACGAAAGTATAGTTGGGAGAGTATAGGACCAAGAAAAGAATACAAAACGAGTAAAAATGTAGCACATTACAACAGATAAATGTTAACAACAAATGAATTTGCAAGTTACATGCATGTATTTACTTCTGGATAGGATAAGTTGGCACGTATTCGGAAGTAAACGGGCTCTATCTTGGCATCACAGTATACATCGGTTGAGCTCGAATGCTCCAACTCACCTTAGTCACCTAGTTTTATTAAACTTTGAACCAGTCTATCGTGTCATTGTGTGAAAAATATTGTACTAGCATGTATGTGAACGGATAACTTTCCAATTTGGAGACTTCAGTAAGTTGGTATATCTCCGAAAGTGATTTGTTCGCGGTTTTTAAGAGAGCTATCTAAGTGTGCAGGCCGATGCTCTATTATATAGTAACTTCAGATGAGTAGTATTTGTCGGAAAGCGATTTTCTCAAGGTTTTCAGGAGAACCATCCAAGTGTGGAAGCCATATTTTACTCTATAAAAATTATCATGGACCAGTGTCCCTGTCCCTGTCCCATGCCACGTGCCAATAATACTTGAAAGACAGTATAACAAAGATGCCCATTTGAAAATGACAGAGCAGGTCACTGTGAGGACAGCTCACAAAGGCGTGTCGTGCCGTGTGTGGATGCCTCACGGGCTCTCCGCTATCGTCTTCAGGGAGCCGTGCTTAACTTGGCTCCATGGAAAACGTCTGATAGCAACAGAGTTTTTTAGGCCAGAGTCGTCGGGGCATATCTCCATTGCAATGGCAATTCCTTCTTTTTATTTTAGCAAAATATTCCCTTTTTTATTTGTGAAATGGCAATGACAAGATAAAATCGTTTGTTCTCATCGCTCCAGCGCGGGGTGTCCAGTACGACACTCTTTCCCTGCGCAAAGCGTGCAATATAATAAGCTATCTAAAGATTGAAGTTTTGCAGAGAGAATCATGGAAAATATACTCTACTATACTATTATTATTGGTCTAGATTACATTACAATCTACAACGTTAACTCTCTTCTGGGTGCACTTTCTCTTCGTAAGGGCGTGCACTTTCTCCTCGTAAGGGTAAGAGATGCTGTTGCGAAATTTCCTGGGCTAACGATTCTAAAAAAAATCACGGCCTAACTAAAAAGTGGGCCCGTCAAGTGAGCCCGTTGGGATCCAATATCCAAGTGTCGTAAGCTTTACAATTACGAATTTTAGAAAAATATTAATTTAAAGGTAATCACAAAAAAAATAGTAAAAAAAACCTACAAAATAGACATCTGTCGCCATTCCAATTGGCGATAGTATCCCTGTCACCAATTGAAACAGTGCAAAGAGGTTCCTATCGCCGATTGAACTGGCGACATAACAATTTTGCAAGTTTAATTGGCAAGAGGACTCTGTCACTAGTTCAATTAGCGACATGGATACTATCACTAATTGGAATGGCGACAGAGCCTTATACTTAATTTTTTTAATTTATATCTAGAGAATTTAACCTAAAAATTTAGTGTATTTCACGAAGTTTTTTGATAATACCTTGAAGTGTCCGTGTAGTTCGAAAATTGGAGAATTTTTTAAAATAATACTATTTCAAAAGATAATTAAGATAATTACAAAAATAAATAGTAAAAAAAAATACAAAAGTGGGTGTCTTTCGCCATTTGGAATGGCAACAGGCTCCTATCGTCATTCCATTAGCAATAACAAGAACTGCCGCCAAAGTAACAATGGGAGAGGTTCTCGCCGCCAATTGAAGCTGGCATGTGAGAGCTCTATCATTTTTTTATTATTATTTATGTATAGTGGAATTTTAAAATTTTGTTTTTAAAATTTGGTAATACGTTGAAGTGTCCGCGTAGTTCGGAATGCAAAATCGGAGGAGACAATGTAGTGTGAAGTACAGAATGGACAAAATATTTGGATTTAGGGTTGCCATGCGCGATGTTGCCCCGATTACATTGTTCGTGGAACCGATTCCTTGGGGAAAAGATTATATAATATTTAACAGTCCAAATATTTGGAAAAAAGATATGTAAGTTTAAAAGACTTTGTAATTTAATTGCGAAAAACAAGGCGTGCAGGCCTCCACCGGTCAACCGACGCCGTCAAGAGGCACCGGTCGTACGGAAAGCGCCTAGATGTACGCCCACTGCCTACACGGTCCTAGTCGTCCTCCCACGTCGCCTCAACCATCCTCGCCGGTGGAAGGAGGTCTACCTCCCTCAAACCGCGTCGGAAAAGATTAAGAAGAAACCATTAGTCCACACAAAGTAGTCATGCTACAAATGAGTATACGAAGGTCGCAACTGCATGTACCTCGGCACCCAATGTGGGTCCACCCTCCACGCCCTCATGGGCGTGCGCAGCCACAGTGCACCAAGCTCAATCGTAGCCTCGCCTTCCTAGGGAGGATGGTACTGAGGCGGCTACGATGATGTGCGTCAATGACTGAGTCAAGCAGCTCGTACGGGCACTACGTAGCGTATCCTAGGTCCGCCATACCTAAAAATCCAGTGCATACATTGTAAAAATAATTACCGTGCAAAAATAGAAAGCAAATTTAAGTTGGATTTATTTCGATTAAGCTATACAAACACTACTAACCTACTCTGCAATTTTTACAGGTATTTTATTAAGGTATACAAACCGTACTAAGCTAATTTATGTTGCTTTTTTGCCTAGCTTCAAACAGGAAATTTTTTTCAATTTAAGGTGGGCCACGCTATTTTCCTAGTTTAAAAAGTTTTTTTTTTGCATTAACACAATAATTACCGTGCATAAATGGAAATCAAAATTAAGCAAAGATTATTTTCATTAAGTTCTACCTACCCTACTTAGCTACTCTGCAATTTTTACAGATTTTAAATAGGTAATTTGTACCTTGCTATTCTCCGAGGTGTCTTCCTATTTTTTGTAAATTTATTTTAAATCATTCATATACTGCAACATAAATAATATCTACACGATTAACTAAACTATACACAATTCAAATGATGTACTACATAAAACAACTAAAATTATCTAATCTATTGAATTCTATGTCGTTATTTTTATTTGCTAACAGACAAGGTTTTGAAATAATGTACGAAGTTGCAAAAAACATGTACTTGCAAAATAGCTGACCAAGTCTGATGCTCCGTCTCTCTCTCTCCTCCGCTACAAACTAGCAGGCCTTCGCTACGTCTCTTCTCCCTCCCTTCTCTTTTTTCTGGAATTAAAATGACATTTCCGCCGATTTTTGGGGTTTAAATGGCTAGACCCTGTTGCTAGTTCGGTTTCCTATCATCATTTGAACTGGCGATAGGAACACTGTTCACTTCTCATCGCCAGTTCAAATAGCGACAGGATGCTGGACTGGCGATAGACAATAAATAGGGTCCCTGTCATTAATTGGAATGACAACAAGAGCATGTCACCATTCCAAATGGCGATAGGCACCCACTTTTGTAAAAAAAAATCGACTATTTATTTTTGTAATTATCTTTTAAAATAGTATTATTTTGAAAAATGTGAAATTTCCTTGGCTAACGATTCTAAAAAAATCACGGCCTAACTAAAGATTGGGCCTATCAAGTGAGCCCGTTTGGGATCCAATATCCAAGTGTCGTAAGCTTTACTATTTTGAATTTAAAAATATATAAATTAATTTAAAAGATAATTACAAAAAATAGTCG
This sequence comes from Phyllostachys edulis, assembly GCA_036346405.1. Lineage (NCBI taxonomy): Eukaryota > Viridiplantae > Streptophyta > Magnoliopsida > Poales > Poaceae > Phyllostachys > Phyllostachys edulis. Next base: position 41,366,148 of record CM070561.1, read on the forward strand.
AAAAAATTACAAAAATAGGTGTCTTTCGCCATTTGGAATGGTAAAATTTTCCTGTCGCCGTTCCAATTGGCGACAGTATCCCTGTCGCCAATTGGAACAATGCTGCGGAGAGGTTCTTGACGCCAATTGAACTAGTAACATGATAATTTCACCAATTCAAATGGCGAGAGGACCCTGTTGCTAGTTCAATTGGCAACATGGATACTGTCGCCAATTGGAATGGCGATAGAGCCCTATATTTTAATTTTTTTTAATTATGTCTAAACAATTTAGCCTAAAGATTTAGTGTATTTCATGAAGTTTTTTGGTAATACCTTGAAGTGTCTGCGTAGTTCGGAATCCAAAATTGGAGAAGATACCAAAATGTGAAGTAGAGAATGTGAGATCGGCAGCGCAATTTGGAACACGAGTTCGGTGGCGCAATAACACAAATAGCCTCCTTTGGAGCGAAATAGAAAAAATATTTGGGTTTAGAGTTGCCATGCACGTTGTTGTCTTGATTGTATTGTTCGTGGAACCGATTCCTTTGGAAAAAGATTACGTAATATTTAATAGTCAAAATATTTTGGAAAAGAGATTTAAGTTTGAAAGACTTCATAATTTAATTGTGAAATACATGGCGCACTGGGTTTGGTTACGTATATTAGAAATGCCAACATGCACGAATCAACAAACTAAAATACACCTACGATACATGTGCGCCTTTTTGGAATCCGAAAAAAGGTTGATTTGAATGAAATCTATCAGTCCTAGCAGCCCATCAGTCCCTTCCCCTTGTCTCTGGACTGCCCGCGGTGGTGGCCAGTCTTGAAGTCAGCCATGTTCTGCGAGATGGACTGGACGATTGAATGATGTTAAGATAGCACAACGTAGGGCTAAATTAATAATCAGGATGCAAACATAACTTACCTCTTTGATCTGGACTGTGTTCGGGTGGCGGGGAGTGCTAGGACGACTGCCGGTCTGACTAGTAGGAGCCTTCCCCCTTATGTGTCGCGTGCTCGGTCCGGTCGTACTCAGCTTCCTATTCAGGGGTCCTCCACCACCAAACTTCTCTCTTGGGCTCCTCCAGTGCCTTTTTAGTAGGGTCAGGTACATAAGGTTTCCAGCGTTTGAAGGTTTCGGCTCACATCACATAGTTCAACATGTACTTCTGCTCGATGAACGCCCTATTATACATGTCCGGGCCGTTGACCCATTGGAAGAAATTGCATCACATCTCCGATTGCCATTATGTGCAGATGCAGTTAGGGATTTATGGAATAGAACATAAGATGTGAAAAATCTATGCGTGTTCAAGATTCACTTACGAGGACGTTCTCGCACGTGTAGTATGCCCGGACGATCGTCGTCGGGTGTGTGGACTGGATGATCTTAGCCGATTCTTTGCGCACACATTGCGGGCGTGGAAACTTCGGTAGTACCGGCGCATCCTTCGTAGAACAATTTGGGTAGGGTTTTGTGAAGACCCCCCGGGTTATTTTTGTAAGACCGATGCCTTCCCGGTCTTATGGAAATGACTTTGGGCCTCAAGGAAATAAAATCCAACTTAACTCCATCTATGTGAGAGGACCCGACTGAGCTCAGAGCAACGAACACCATGCATACCGCTCCTATGCGAGTAGACTTGTTCAAATGTCGGGCTGGGCTTGAAAAGCCCGGCCAAAAATCAGCAGGCCCGAGCCTGGCCCGAAAAACTGATTTTTCTGATTAAAAGTATTATTTTAATCATTTTTTGGAATAAAAAACAAATATTTAATTCATTTTCAGCATTAAATAAATAGATTTTCCCTTTTTAAATTGATTTTACTGGGATTTCGGGCCAGGTCGGGCTTCTACCAGGCCGGTTTTGCAGTCCCAAGCCCGGCCCGAACGGCGTTGGGCTCGGGCCGGGCCGCCCATGAACAAGTCTATCTGCGAGTACTACATGATAGTCGATTCTCCAACAGTCCGAATACACACTTAAACAAGTTAAAAGGGATTTCAAAACAGCGGGTATGTGTTTCATGTTGGCTCCCAAGATCAGCGGGCAACACGCACATACCCTTAACAACGTCAATCACAATCATACAAAGTTCATACATTGATATATCCAAAAGACATACAACAAAGTAGTTAAGTCTACAACTATTACAAAGCGGCCGACTAGCCAAATGCAAATAATAACATTAAGTACCAGCGGAAGCAAGATAAATAAACCAAAAGATCCAGCAAGTGTGCCCCATAACCTAAGGCAACCGATTGGGTGCTAGAAACAACACTATTCATTAGTGTCGCCAAAATCGACGCTAACGATCTGATCGATCATGAAGTCACCCTAACCTGAATAAGCAGCAATGGGTTAAGTACAAATGTACTCGCAAGTCTTACACAAAGTAAAAATTATACATGCTAGAGGATATTCAAAGAGAGGCATTAGTGGCTTAGTTTTTCATAAATCGCACAAATTTTCATCCCTAGACCATCTAGTTTGAAATTGCCAATTTGTAGACATGTGTTTAGTAAAAGAACTACAAATAACATTGATAGATATATTTATCAAACAATACCAAAGTGGCAACCCACTTTGATAGACTAAAATGCATGAATACTCGTTCATGCCGATACCAAGTTGTAACCATATCAAATTTTAATTTGAAGTCTAACAATAATGACTCCTGAATCCAAGTGGCCGTCCGTATCTGTGGACACAGCTATTCGAATAGATTGATCCCTGCAGGGGAGTACTACTTTACCCACATGACTCGCCTAGCCCGTAAGCCAAACACACTACCTTTGGTGAGTTGGCCGGGGGAGTCCAAGACTTAGTATTTTTCAACAAGATGACCCTATTGAGTTGAATCACCCATACGAGATGAAATCTCGACTTAATACAAATTCATATAGAAAATGTTAAGTGGGAACTCAAGTTGTGTCGGAGGTGAAGAATCTAGACCTGTCATTATGAGTTAATGGAGTATTTTGGTTATTAATGATAAATCTATTAGTGAGACTAACACTTCTATTATTATCGCGCGCAACACCTCCACTCTTTTCGGTGCCTCTGGATCAGGGGGAGGAAGTGGGCATCAGTCGCGTGGGGGACTTGCAGAGTTCCTTCGCACCCAACCGCCCACTTTCTCCAAATCTGAGGACCCACTGGATGCAGACGACTGGCTTCGTCTGGTTGAGCGGAAGCTCAGCATCGCTTCAGTGCCGTGACCGGAGAAGGCACTTTTGCATCCCATCACCGGAGGGTGGCTCTTTCATGGTGGGAGAACTTTCTCGCCATGCAGCCCGCAGGCCACACCGTCTCTTGGGAGGAGTTCCGTGTTGCCTTCCGGCGGTCTCACATCCCTGCCGGTGTGATGAAGCTGAAGAAGAAGGAGTTTCTTGCACTCAAGCAAGGGCGCAGCTCGGTCACAGAGTACTTGTATGAGTTCAACCATCTGGCTCGTTATGCTCCTAAGGAGGTGGCCACTGATGAGGCCAAGCAGGAGAAGTTCATGGATAGCTTGTCTGAGGAGCTTCAGGACAAGCTATCTATCGTTGACTTCCCCGACTTCCAAGCCTTGGTCGACAAGGCCATCGTCTCTGAGCACAAGGGAAGGGCGCTGCGTGACTCCCGCAAGCGCAAGTGGGAGACTCAGAAGCCTTCCTGCACCAGCTCTTTCTCGCGACGCCAGGCGCCTCGGGGTCTCGCCTCAAAGCTTCAAAGACTTCGAGGTCGCCAAGACTGCCGCCTCCGCAGCCGTGTTTCCACCACGCACTGCGGCTCAGTAGGGTGGCCTCCGCAATGTCGCCGAGGTCACTTGTTTCTTCTGTAATCAGAAGGGCCATTATGCAAACAATTGCCCTAAGAAGACTGGAGCGATCCCTCGTCCTAATGGAGGACACGGGCAAGGAGGTGGTCCTTCCCAGGATCAGAAGATTGCCCCCGCAGCCCAAGGCGTGGGCAGCGGTCGCGTCAACCTCATCTCTGCTGAGGAGGCACAGGAGGCGCCTGATGTCGTGTTAGGTACGCTTCTTATTAACTCCCATCCTGCTACTGTTTTGTTCGATTCAGGAGCATCTTATTTTTTTGTATCTCAGTCTTTTGCTGCTGTTAGTGATCTTCTTTTTGCTCCTTTGTTGGTCCCGTTGCTCATTCGCTCTCTCGGTTCGGAGTTGAGAGCTGAATCCGAGTGTCGAGAGGTTCCTGTTGAGATTGAGGGAGTAAGATTTTTAGCAAATATTATCCTCCTCAATGCCACGAGCTTAGATGTAATTTTGGGCATGGATTGGTTGTCTCAGCATATGGGGCAAATCGATTGCGCCTGGAAGCTCATCTACCTCACAAGTCCCTCCCCGTGGCGTGTTCGCCACCGGTCGCATGGTCCGTGATCTCTTCGCGCTCGAAGCAAAGCCAGCTCCATATATTAGTGAAGTCCTAACGGTATGTGACTTCATGGATGTATTTTCTGAAGATCTTTCGGGGATGCCACCAGTTCGAGACCTCGAGTTCGTCATCGAGTTGGCTCCTGGTACCGCCCCGATTTCAAAGAGGCCTTACCGGATGCCACCGAATGAGTTGGTGGAGTTGAATAAGCAACTTGGTGAGCTTCAAGAGAAGGGTTTCATCCGCCTAGCTCATCTCCCGGGGTTGTCCACCATCTTCGTAGAAGAAGAAGGATTCGGTTTTTTGCATGTGCGCCGACTCGCTCGATTAATGAAGTGATCAGAAGAACAAGTATCCTTTGCCCCACATCGACGATCTCTTTGATCAATTATCTGGAGCTCGAGTCTTCTCCAAGATTGATTTGAGAGTGGGATATCATCAAGTTCGGATCCGACCTGAGGATATTCTCAAGACGGCTTTCTCTACTCATTATGGTTTGTACGAGTATACCGTCATGTCGTTCGGCTTAACCAATGCCCCTGCCCTGTTCATGAACCTCATGAATTCGGTGTTCATGGAGTATTTGGATAAGTTTGTCGTGGTCTTCATCGATGATATTCTTATCTACTCCAAGAACGATGAGGAACACGCCGAGCATCTAAAGCTTGTTTTGGGCAAGCTGCGTGAGCACCAGTTGTATGCGAAGTTCAGCAAGTGTGCGTTCTAGTTGAAGGAAGTGGCTTTCTTGAGCCATGTTCTTTCAGCAGGAGGCGTAGCCGTTGATCCTAGCAAGGTCAGCGATGTGCTTTCTCGAGTCGGCCAGTTCGATGGCGAAGTCGCGGAGTTTTCTCGGTTTAGCGGGATATTATCGTCACTTTATCGAGAACTTCTCCAAGATCGCGAAGCCGATGACTGAGTTGCTCAAGAAGGACAAGAAGTTCGTGTGGTCCGCGGATTGTGAGGAAAGTTTTCAAGTACTCAAGACGCGTTTGACCACCGCTCCCGTTCTCGTTTTTCCCGATGTTCATCGGAGCTTTGATATCTTTTGCGATGCTTCTCGTCGAGGCCTCGGTTATGTCCTTATGCAAGAAGGCAAGGTAGTGGCCTATGCATCAAGGCAATTGAGACCTCATGAACTCAACTATCCTACCTATGACTTGGAGCTAGCTGCTGTGATTCATGCGCTTAAGATTTGGCGACATTACCTAATGAGTAGTCGTTGTGAAGTGTATTCGGATCACAAAAGCTTGAAGTATTTGTTCACCCAGCCAGATCTGAACCTCAGGCAAAGGAGATGGTTGGAGTTGATCAAAGACTATGACATGGGTATTCACTACCATCCGGGCAAGGCTAATGTCGTTGCTGATGCGCTTAGTCGTAAAGTGCATTGCAATGCATTGTTGCTCAAGGAGTATCAGCCCACCCTTCTGGAGGAATTTCGGCGTCTCAACTTGGGTTTGGTTGAGCAGGGTTTCCTCGCTACCTTGGTTGTACAACCAATCTTGGTGGATCGTGTCAAGGCCGCTCAGCAATCGGATGCTAGAGTGAACCAAATCAGGCAAAATTTTAAGAACGGAACAACCAAGTGCTTCTCTGAAGATGAGCTTGGTGTTGTGAGGTTCGGACAGCGCCTGGTGCTTCCTAAGGACATGGATTTGCGGGACTTGATCCTCCGCGAAGCCCATGATTCTCCCTTGTCCATTCATCTCGGGGCCACGAAGATGTATCAAGATCTCCGTTAGAGATTTTGGTGGACCTGCATGAAGAGGGAAATTGCCAGGTTCGTTGCCAAGTGCGACGTGTGTTGTCGTGTGAAGGCCGAACATCAGCGACCAGCCGGTTTGCTTCAGCCTTTGCCAGTGCCAGAGTGGAAGTGGGATTCGATCGGAATGGATTTCATCACCGGTCTACCCATGTCCCCGAAGAAGAATGATGCCATTTGGGTCGTCATCGATCGTTTGACTAAGGTGGCACATTTCCTTTCTGTCAAGACTGACCTTCGGGTAGGTCTTTTGGCGGATCTCTACATAGCCCGCATCGTGAGTTTGCACGGTGTGCCGAAGACGATTGTGTCGGATCGTGGATCTCTATTCACATCTCGTTTTTGGCATAGTTTGCAAGAGGCTATGGGGACTCGTCTTGCTTTCAGCTCAGCATATCATCCCCAAACTAATGGCCAGACCGAAAGGGTCAACCAAGTTTTGGAATACATGCTCCGTGCTTGTATTCTTTCCTATGGGAAGCATTGGGAGAAATGCTTGCCATTCGCCGAGTCTTCTTATAACAACAGCTTTCAGGCCAGTCTCGGCATGACTCCTTTCGAGGCCTTATACGGGAGAAAGTGCAGAACCCCGTTGTATTGGTCTGAGACCGGTAAGAGACCTTTCTTTGGTCCGGACTCGATCAATGAGGCTGAGAGTCAAGTCCAACTTATTCGTTAGCGTCTACGCACAGCTCAATCCAAGCAAAAGAGCTATGTGGATCGCCGTCGTCGTGAGTTGAGTTTTGAGCCTAATGACTTTGTTTATCTCAAAGTCTCTCCTTTGAAGGGCCATCAACGTTTCGGCGTCAAGGGCAAGTTAGCTCCTCGGTATGTGGGTCCCTACCGCATCATCGAGAAGAAAGGAGCTGTTGCCTACAAGTTGGAATTGCCTGCTGCACTTAAGGGGGTACATGATGTGTTCCATGTGTCCCAGTTGAAAAAGTGCATCCGTGTTCCAACTGAGGAAGCTCCGTTGGAAGCTCTCGATGTCCAAGCAGATTTGACCTATCGCGAGCATCCTGTTCGCATACTCGAAGAGGCTGAACGAAGAACGAGGAATCATTCCATCAAGTTCCTTAAAGTTCAGTGGTCGAATCATTCTGAGGATGAAGCTACTTGGGAAAGGGAAGATCGTCTGCGCGCGGACTACCCCTCTTTCTTTTCCGAGTGAGCCAAATCTCGGGACGAGATTTCTGTAAGGGGGGAGATTTTGTAACATCCCAAATGTATAAATGAGTGTGTGTTTCAAATGTAAGAAAATGTGTAGAAATTAAAACTTTTCTCACATCTTGAAACTCTTGAACATTTCCACAATTCATGTCAAGAGTGTGGTATTCAAAAACCTAAACCTCCTGTTGACTAAAGTTAAACCCTTATTCCACTTTGTCACAAATCTTGTGCCAACCTTTGAAAATATTTTTTCTAGGTTCTAGAGATGCTGTGTGACCCCTCTGAATTATTTCATAATTTTTAGAAATTATTTGATAATTTTTGGAGGTAAGTCAAACCAATTTTTCAATTGGTCAAACCCTAGAACAGCCCTTGTTGAATTTTTGGAGAAAAATGCATTGCACAAAAACCTCTAAAAATTTTATGTTAGGTTAATCCTGGAGTGAGGAAACTTCAGTCAAAATTTCGGAATTTTTGGAGTTAGTTTGCTACCTCTAAAAATTCCTTCAAGCTCAGCCTTCAAATTTAAATTCAAAACCTGGCACTGTTCCTTGGGTCCGAGCCACTTTCCAAGTGGGTCGAACCCAACCCACTTCCCCAGCTCAGCCCGTGCTCCTCCTCCCGTGCGAGGTCGTGCGCCGTTGGATCCAAATCAATGGCCACGACCTCCGCCACAACCAACCGCAGCCAGCTCGGCCGAGCCCCTCCCCCGCGCGAGGTCATGCTCCGTTGGATCCAAATCAATGGCCACGACCTCCCCTCTCATCTCGTTGCTGTCAGATCCAGATCTTGCGGCCACGACCTCCCCTCCCTTTTCAGTGTCTTGCCTAACGGCCCAGACCTCCCGCACCTCAGTTCGTCGCCGTTGGATCGAGATCCAATAGCCACGACCTCCCCTATCCTCTCGTCACCGTCAGATCAAGATCTCACGGCCACGACCTCCCTTTGCGTCGTGAGCAACACCGACGACCTCCCTCCTCTGTTCAGCGCCTTTGGATGTAAATCCAACGGTCATGACCTCCCTCTCTGTTGTGCGCCTTTGGATTAAAATCCAGCGGCCACGACCTCCCATCGCTGTTGTGTGCCCTTGGATTGAAATCCAATGGCCACGACCTCCCTTTGCGTCATGAGCAACGCCCATGACCTTCCTCCTCTGTTCAGCGCCTTTGGATGTAAATCCAACGGTCCTGACCTCCCTCCATGTTGTGTGCCCTTGGATTGAAATCCAATGGCCACGACCTCCCTTTACGTCGTGCGCAACGCCCACGACCTCCCCTCCATACTGTGTGCCCTTGGATTAAAATCCAGCGGCCACGACCTCCCCTCGATGTTGTGTGCCGTTGGATCAAAATCCAACAGCCACGACCTCCCATCGCTTGTCAGGGTCGCGCGCAGCGGTTAAGACCTCCCGCCTCTGTTGATTGCCCTTGGATGCAAATCCAATGGTCACGACCTCCGGTCCCCTTTCAGCGCGCGACCTCCCCTTTTCTTTTCGCAACCGTGCGATGTAGATCCAATGGCTGTGACCTCCCCTTTTCTTTGCGTCACCGTGCGATGAAGATCGTGCGCCTGCGACCTCCCCCTTTCCTTTGCAGACCATACCGTTTCGGATCTAAGGGTCACGACCTCCCCCTTCTCTTATCGAACGGTTGAGGGCAGCGCCTGTTCTTCTCCTTCCTCGGGCTCGCGCGCGTGTGCCATGGCAGAGGGGGAGCAGTGCCTTGTCACCTCCCAACCGCTCTTTTGCTGCCAGCATTAAATGCTAGTTAGCCTTCCGCCCCCTAGGTTCTGCTCTGACCTGCCCCCATCCCCTCCACGTCCTTGTCCGAGCCATGGACTGAACCATGGGCAAAGCTCACCATGGAGCTTAACCCTAGCTCATGGCCTCTGCTTCCCGGCTTTAAAAGGTCCTCTTGTTCCATCCTTGGCACTCTTTAAACACCCCTTAGCTTCTCCTCTGCTCTAAGGAGCTCAAGCACCCGTGAGCCCCTTGGCCGCCATTGTTGCACCTCGGAGCTCCTCAGTGCCGACTGGGTTCCAGGGGTCCTTTCCTCAGCTCTCTGTGTTTCCTCTTGAGCCCCTCATCACCCTGGTACTTTCCCCTAACTTGATTTTAGCTTGTCTCCACAGGAGCGGGCTAATTTGGAGTTGGTCTCCTTGCGGCCGTAAGCTCCCCCTTCTTCGTCAAGTCCGGTAAGGACCCCCCCTTTCAATTCCTTGCTCTGGAAGTACCTCCTTGCTGTATGGAGTCCATCTTGATGACCCGGTGCAGTTAATTATGCCCAGGTCCTCTCCTCCGCATTGTCCTCCTCGGCGTCGGCAAGCTCCTCCGCCGCCTAAGCTCCCTGTCCTCCTCGGTCCCTCCACGACCTCCAGGTACCTCCTTAGTAGCCCATAGATGCGAGGGCACCCGCTTGAATGGCTGTTGCGGAGCTTTCCCTCCATTTTGCTTTTGGCCGTGTGCTACTGCTGCTCTCTCCGGCTCATGGCGCTCGTCCACCACCGCAGGTGTGAGTGGTACCAGTGGGTGCGCACCGCTATTGTGCACCCATACCTGGCACCCATTCGCACCGCCGTGCCATAGGTCGCCGGCGGTGAGGAGATCTTTGCTGTCGGGTGTGTTGTCGGACGAGTCCGACAACTGTAGCAGCTCGTTTGGGCCGTCCGTGTTTAGATCTAGGGCTCAGATTGCCCGGGGGTTCGCGTGTGCGCTGTTTGCATTGGTCGTGAGCCGTCCATCTCGCGATCAACGGTCAACGACCTCTGCCCTGTTCGTGCGCGCGAGTTCCAAACGCGCCGCGTGCGATCCAATCTGGACCGTTTGATGCATCATCAACGGTTCGCATTCGTTGGTTCCACGCGGGCATGAGCGCGCATTGCCGGCAGGTCTTGGGCCGTCCGATCCAGGATCAACGGCCCAGGTTCGTCCACGTCGAATCGATTTTAGGAATTCCCGATGGATTTATTTGTGAACTGAAAAAGGTAATAAACTTCAAAAATGCATAACTATTTCATTTTAGCTCCTTTTGAGTTGATTCAAATTTTGGTAGCTCTAGTTTGAACTAAAATTTAATCTAAAAATAGTTGTAAGTTGAGTTCGGCTCCAGAGAATGGAATTGCAAATTGGTTTCAAAATTAACTTTTAATGTTGCTCTAAATATTGCAATTAACTTGTAAAATACATAAGTAATTCTCTATAGATTCTTTTTGAGTGAATCCAACTTTGTTGGCTTCCTATATTAGTGTACTAAATGGTAGAATAGAATTTAGGCATGTCACTATTTTCAAAAGTATTGTGGGTGCATTTTATTTGTGCTTTTGTGCATGTCTTTGAAAAATCATAAAACATGCATCATAGCTCCAAATGAGGTGAACTTAATTGTGTTATTCATCTCATGAGGTGCTTGACTTACCATAAAAATCCCAGGTGCAACACCTCTCTGGAAAATTGTGCTTGAGAATTTAATTTGGATGAACAGTAACCGATTTGAATTTTCCAGTATTTTCCAGGCTGAGCAGAATTGTTTTGGCCATAACTTTTGCATTGAGAATCAAAATCAATTGGTTCTTGTTGATAAATTCTTTAAAAATCATGCACTAGCTTCTGTAAAAATTTCAGAGCATTTGGAGTAAGTTTGCTGTGGAGTCGTTTCGGTTTTCTTCGTTCTTATCGGTTCTTTTCGCATTTTCGTTAGGTGCCGACGAGTGTGTTGACCCCGTGAGTGATCCTTTGCAGCATAGTGAGCATCTCCAGCAAGACAAGCAGTTTGATCATGTCCATTATGTCTCATTACTTTAAAGTCTAATATATTGTTTAACTTGTATGTATGCATTGCTATTTTGTTGTTAAATGATATCGATTAGTGAGCCTATAGATGCATATTCTGTAGGTAAATATTTATTCTCTACTACTAAGCCTAGGATTATCTTGCTGTGATTTAGAGTTCAATGGATGGACTCTTATCACTTAGTAGTTGCATTGTTAATGCTTAGAAATGCTTAGATAACGGTAGAAATGGGCGGTTCTCGACATTATGTCGATGACCTTGATCACACAAAAATTATTATTCCATTATGTCCAGCACTTGTGCTTTGTTACTTTGTAAACAAATAAAACAAAAATGAAAACAAAATTGTTTCATGACTTGGGCACAATGGATATTGGTGTGATCTGTTGGGTTTGAATGGAATGGTGCCTAAGTCCCCAAGGATCGAGTTACTTGTGTCACTAAGCCAAGCGCTTTTGCGTGCTAACCACACGAGGGGGATATGGGACCCCTCTTGACTAAGTACTTTGGGGGGTGTTAATTATTGAGTCGATGGTGGTTAAAATGTTTTTATAGGGATTGGGACCACCCGCAGTTGCTTAGGCTGGGCCGGTGCATCCTACCCTTTGGGTTGTCGCGACTCTTAATTAGCACCACCCATTGGAAATGTCTTGTAGGACTTAGCCGTGCCAGCATACCAAAGGAAGTGTGCTAAATAGCTTGGCGAAAAGGCGGTCTGACGTGTGGGTACATTGGGACACCCTGCGCAGGTTCAAACTATTCAATAGCCTCGCCCTAGGTTATGGACATGCTTGGTAAGGTCGTGCAAGAACTAGACTAAACATTTAATTAAAACTTGACATGGGTGGTATGAATGGGTAATTCATACTATTGTTGAGGTGACTATTGGGTTAGTCACTTCGTGATTGTTGTTGTCATCTATCTATTGTTAATATGTTATTGTCTCGTTGTTATTTGCAAATTAAAATGAATTGCAAAACTGCTTTTAATCTATTTAAATATTGCAAATGAAAACTTGCTTTATGCTAAAATGAGCCTAAAGCCTTCCACTTAAATAAAGCTTGCATGTAGCGTATGTATAGGTCTCATTACCTTTACATCGTCGGTCTTGCGAGTACATTTTGTACTCATTTGCTTTGCTTAATAACTTTGTTGTAGAGAAGGTAGAGCCCCAAGGGCCCTACTTTTGTGAGATGTGCTGTGGTTGGGACGACTAGTGTGGCAGCCCGGTCGGTTGCCTTGTGGGCTATAGGCAAACCGTATGACTTTTGTTTATCGCCATCTTATGGCTTTTGCTTCCGCTGTTATTTATCTTTCTTAGTTGTTATTTGGCCGGTCGACCCCTTTTGTAATAACTCTCTCTATATTATGTATGTCTTTGGTTTAATCTAGTTCATGCTTTGGTTCTATGTCTTGTATGAGATTGATGCATAATTTTGTAAAGGGGTGTGTATACTGCATTTTTGGGAAGTATACATATCTCGAAGACACGGGTTATTTTGTTTGTGATGCTAGGGTCAATGGATGACTAAGCATTACAAGCCAAATAAGCCGGGGTCCTCACATAGAGTGTGGTAGTACTGATCTTTTATTGGTGGTATATTTTTCTAGGGAGATGTTTTTTCTGGATCTGGCTTGCTCCTTTGTGGAGCGGTTTAACCGCCTCTCTGGCGGTCTGACCGATGTGGTCCGGTCTGACCGCGGTCAGACCAGATGTGTGTCCAACGGCTAGTTTTATAGCCGTTGGAGCTCGGGCGGTCTGACCGGCCATTAGTTGGCAGTCAGACCGGTTTATCCCTGTTTCTTTGTAACTTTACTTCCAATGGCTAGTTTTTGTGTGTGGGCTATAAATACCCACCTTAGCTGGTTGTGGAAGTGGTTGTTGCATGTGCTATTCATTCCTTGAGCAAAGAGCAAGCCCTCTCATCTCTTATATGCATGTGTTGCACTTAGTGAGCTTAGAGAGCAAATCCTAAGTGCATGTGTTGCATTAGGTAGTGGATTGTATATCCATTGAGCTTAGACACTTGATTCGTTCAAGTGAGCATCTTCGACTTGTTACTCTTGGTGTTTGCCGACACCTAGACGGCTTGGAGAAGTTGCGTCGGTGATCTTCTCAAAGAAGGTTGTGAGAAGACCTAAGCGATTGTGAGTGGTTTGGTGCTCGCCATCTCCGAAGTAGAGGAAGAGCAACCTCATGTGGATCGAGGTGTTGGTTCGTGTTGGAGTCGGTCCAAGTGGTTGGACTTACCTCGGAGGTGTTTGGCTTAATTTGTGGAGCCCGTCCAATGAGTTTGGGCTTATCTCAACGTGAATTAGGTGAGACCGGCAAGTCTCCAAATACCACGGTAAAACATCATTGAGTCCTTGTGGTTTGTTGTCTTGTGTTTTACTTTGTGCAATTTACATTCCTTATATTAAATTGCTTACATGTCTTTGTATGATTGCTATCGTTACCAATAGTATTATGTTGTTGGTGCACTTAGTAAAGACTAGTTGATTTAGGCTTTAATTGTGCAAAACCGTATTGTTGTTAGTTTCCGCATTGGAAATCAGTTTTAGCCAAAGAAGTTTTTTAAAACCACCTATTCACCCCCCTCTAGTTGGCCTCCTCGATCTTACAGGAGGGACCAGTGTAAGGTAATTAGTATGTTGGTAACCCCCAACATAAGTAATGGTGCTCACTCGTACACTATATATTACACTGGGTTCCTAAGGAACACAGGATTTCACAGTCCCAAGTCCTTACACCACCTATGGTCCAACCCAATAAAACCCTCCCCTTACTTAACTGAGCGGTACCCATATCCCGCATGTGGAAGTATGAGTTTTACTTAAATTAACAATATCACCAAAGTTCAGTCCTTGATGGTCCAAACAAGACTACTACAAACCCGAGTCTCGTGCACGAAGGTGTTGGGTCACGGGTAGGCTACGATAGCAACAAATCAAAATTTTCTACCACGTAAACCAAGAAGCCAAGCAAGTAGATGATCACAGATCATTATCACCAGACGCGCAGAGCAGCGGAAGAAGGGTTGGAGCAGCCTGGTCCAACAAAGAGCGCGTCGATGCAGTGGTCGTAGTCGATTGTCTCCTCCAGCGACCTCTGCAATTCCTTGTGAAGATCGCGGATCATCCTCAAGTGCAACAGCAACCGCAGTAGCGCCTCTACGGTATCCACACGTCTAGGGAAGGAACAACCATGCACCAGTGTGCTAGCACCAAGTCGCACGGCAGAGCTATCTAGAAGATAGGGTTTCGGTGGAATAACTCAACTCACGACTTTCATGTGTCTCGTTTGTTACGTTCACATCCTTGTCCCAATAGCCTCATGCATCTCCTTATATAGTGCTCATGACGGATCCTATCCGAACATGTTTGATGAATCGTATCCGTACTGGTTTGTTCCAACCCACTAAGTGTGTGAACCTATAGGTTTATGCGTAACCGGTTGTGACCCGGAAACCTTTTCCGATCACGAGTCATTAGCGATTCCTAGCAGGACATAACGATTCCCGAATAGACATAAATTATATTGGACAAACCTTAGTGCAATATGATCTACGACTACGTCCCCATCACTTACGACCAGGTCCTATCTCTATACAACCAGTTCGCAACTCCTTACGATCAGGTTTCGACCACTCTGTGATTTCGTTCAACCAGTCTACGACCAACTCGTATCTCCAAACGACTAGTCCGTAACTGATCGAACTAAGCGACCTACTCGTGTATTTTCCCTTTGCCTCACGATGTCTGGTTGAACTCCAGGTGAGATGTTGTATCATCCATGGACTGTTCAACACTTTCTCGATCGAGTGTCGGATAACTTCATGTGGTCGAACACTTCGACCACTAGTGGCATGGCCATACACTTTCTTTATCCGACCACAACGAGGGGCCCAGAGACATCTCTCCTGTTATGTAAGGAGGGGCAAATCCCATATCCGACCAGTCACATTCCTCCGCATATTTCATAGCATACCCGAAAGCTACCTTTATAACTACCCAGTTACGAGTAGCGATTGGCAACCTCTAAGAGTGCTATTACACATATAGGAAACTATTCTGATCTCAGGTCTAAAGATTGTACATCATCATTGCTTGAGACCAACTAACGATACATAGAATCATAACAATCTCAATAGTGTCTCAAGGTGGGTCAATCCAACACCATGTTCTCTAACATGTGTTCACATTATTGATTCGATATCCCTATATCTATGACCGGTGAAACATGGTCATCAATCAATACAATGTGCTGGTCGATAGAGTCAATAGTGTTCCGACCAAGGATACATTTAGAATGACATCATATAAGTTAAGAGTTTCACCAACAAGTCACATACTTGTTAATTTTCATAACCAATGATTCATTCAAGGAACAGGATAACACATTATCCAATATTATGAACATAATCAAATACAATCATCTATATGATTGCCTCTAGGGCATATTTCCAACAGAAGGCACCCACACTACAACCACTTGTCCAGACCCAAATCCTTTTGAAATTTGACCAAAATAAACTTAACAACCAGATTCGGAGACTGGACCAAAAGCAAGAAAGATAAGTATGAGGTGTTTCCCACGATCAACAGGATAATCCCATCAATCGGTCTACCGTAACTTCTAAACTTGCATGGCTAAGCAACAATACACACACACACACACACGTATATATATACGTGTGTGTGTGTATATACATACATACGTCTATACGTATACACACACACACACCTCATCACACGCATCTAACTTAAGCACATAAGTACTAGAAATAACAAGGATAACATCATGAGTAGGACATAACTAACTACAACACCACAAAAATTCCGATATATCAAAATAGCATGCAAACAAGTATCATTGCATTTCAAAATACTAACTTAACAAAACTGGAATCAATATGATACAAGAATAAAATTCAAATGATGCTTGCCTTATCGGAAGTCAAGTTGTTCACTCTCGGTAGCATAGTCGTCGACTTGCGGTAACTCGGACTCTATAGGAACAACGACATCGAATGAACACCGAGAAAAGCCAACAATTCAAATTGCTTAAAAATGCATGAAAAGTTTACAGTGGCTAGATTATGATTTTAGATTAATTTAGGTGCAAGAATTAATTCATTTGGAGTCTAGGTGTGAAAGTTATAGCAGTTTAAAAATCAGTTTTAGAGAAAATGCTGGAAAAATCAGTTCAGTTACTATTCATCCTATTTTAATTATTTCGTAAAAAATTGCAGAACAGTGGTGAAGAAAATAAATACATGGTTAGAAATATAATAAAAAGTTATGTTCAGTAAAACTTTAATCACCCCATTTGGAGTTAATTCGCATTTTCAAAGTTAATAGCATTCTTAGTGTAAAAAAATAATTCGGTTTTGGAGAAAAATCCAAGATCAATATTTTCTATGATAGAAACAAATCTCATAACTATTTAAAATTAAAGTACATTAAAAATAAAAACCAACAAAATTGGTTTCACTCATTTTGGAGTTAAAATGTATGAGTTATGAATTTTTGAAGTTCTTTGAATTTACAGTGGAACAATAAATCATTTCGGAAATTATAAATGCATTTAATACTTTTCTCACCTGAGCTTACCTAGCCTCGGTTGCTGACGTGTGGGGTCCATTGCACAATACTCTTTTCATTTTAATTTTTGAATTTAAATCTAGTGACGAGTGGGACCACCTTGTCATTGACTTCAGTCCGTGCAATAGTACGTGGACCGAAGGTCAACATGCCTGGTCCACACGGCCCATGGGGCATGGTTAATTCTATCGTTTTCTGTTCACGGTCCAACATGTAATAGACTCATTATCGCACTTAAGGCAGCCATTAAATACTAAGCAATCATTAGCACTTAATCCAACAGAGATTTGCCCTAATGACCTAGCTACAGTGCTAGTCGGAATACCGACAAACCCCAAAAACGCCTGGGTTCATTGCTGGGCTCGCCGCCGGTGATGTGGTCCATGCTGGTGTGAACCATGGCTAGGAACAGGTTCCTAATAGCAATGCGCTTCTACCAGTACCGGCGGCGACCTCTATGGCGACCTGTAGCGGCGGCGTGCCGGAGGAGGGGGCGGTGTGCTTCAGCGAAACTTGCATGCCGCAAATTGGCTCCACAATAGGTAAATAAGCACACACAAAAGCATCAATGAGTTCTAGTGAACCTACCAGAGCAAGGAGGGGGTCGGAGAAGCCCAGAGGTTCCTTGTCGTCATTGATGTCGACGGCGGCGATGAGGTTCAACGTGGAGAGGAGAACTTGATTAATATGAAGAGAAATGAAGGTGCGGGATAGCTAAAGAGTGCTAAGCAGATGGTGAAAACGAACAGAATCAGGGAATGCCTTACGTGTCGGAGCTAGAGAAGAAGAATGGGGTTCTTCGGCTGAAATGGGGGAACTTTGAAATTCCCGAGCTCCTGCGACGCATTAAGGAAATGAGTGGGGGGGGGGAAACATATTGAGGTCCTAGAACACATGATGACACCCAAAGGATAAAAAGGAGCTCACTAGAGATGTCAATGGTGGAGGTTGACACGGTGGCGGCTCTGATGCGCTCTTTAGAGAAGCAAAAGAACACTTGCGCGTTCCGGTGTCTACAAACCAAGGCAAGAGCTAGCATTAGCATAGATGGACACGATGACGATCATAGAAGAGAGGGGACGCCCTGGTGCGGAGCTTACCTGAGAAGAGAGCAAGCACGAGCACCTTCTTCTTCAGCCCCGAGAGGAAGAATGAAGGAGAAAGGAGGGCAGGAGGAGGTGTTATGCTCGGGCGATGACGGAATTGGAGGCGGCGTCAAGCAGCGAAGCTCTGGAGTGGCTGGCACGTGCGGTAGATTGACACCGCGGACTGCCGCAGACAGAGCGGCACGACCGCGTGGTGAGCGAGCCTTGAGCTCGCCAATGGGAGGTTGAAGATGGCGCTGACAAGTGGGACCGCCTCGTCAGTGGCCTAGCGCAGCGTGAGTCACTAAGTGGTTCGGCCGATGCGATTAGTTGGCTTGGTCGAATCAGGTCAAAGTGGTCCGGTTCGAGTCAAACGAGTCCAAACTGTTGACTGAACCAAATTCAAACATTTCTACTTTGATCGAGGGTTTAAAAATAGCAAATACATTCCAAAAAATATGACATTTTTTAGAGATGTTCCTGGGATGATCTAGTACACATAAAATTTTTACGACCTCGCTGTTCAAGTTTTACTTTACTTGTTTTTAATTCATTCTTAGTAAAGGTTTTAGAATTGGATTTCAATTTTCTCAAGGTCAAGCTAAGTTCTAAAAATTTGGGAAAATTCATATTATCCATGATAAATATTGTTATATTTAAATTAATTAATTCCCAGAGATGATCACAAGTATTTATTTTGGATTAATTCCTTATATGCCACTGAAATTTGGCCTCAATCCCTGATTGTGTCATTGACATGTGGGGTCAGGGCCCACATGTCAATGACACAGTGAGTGACATATAAGGATTCGGTGGCATATAAGGAATTAGCCCATTTATTTTTGATTTCTTTTGAAGTTTCGATTTAGGTTGTAAGTTTAACTTTAATTCAAAATTTTCAAATACTGTTGGACCGAAACGATGACTAGAGGAGGGGGGTGTGAATAGGAGCACTATCTATTTTTCGCTTTGATCGGATTCAACATGATTTTAACTCCAATAGCTATAAGAGCTATGAAGATTAATATGTAAGCATAGCGGAAGACTTGTATTGAATCCAATTCAAGCCCCCAAGCTCAATAACCAAAAACACAAAAATGACCTGATGAAAAGTACCTATGAATAGTACCTATGAATAGTACTAGTGAACAAATGCCAATAATATTGGTGAACAAGATTTCGATTACTCTAGAAAATCGGAATTACCAAGATGAACAGTCTTGCATACTACCGAATGAACAGTAAAGTCAGACTATGAATAGGAAAATCAGCCTGAAAACGAAATCAAAAACTATACAAGAGGGTCAAGGTGCACTAGTATTACCAGCTGTAGGAATAACTAGAAAAAGGTCATTTTTCTCTCTTTGACCTACTTCAGTCATTTCCCTGTGATATATTGCATGCATGGAGGTCCCTGAGCACTTAAGTCATTTTTTCTCTTTTTCATGCATGCAGGGCAACCAAGTGAAAACAGACTATGAAGAGGTCCCTGGGCACTGCTAATCCCAGTGAAGAAAGCCAACCTCCCACTACTAGGGCCATGAAGAGGTCCCTGGGCACTCAGCTTCTAACAGCCTCCTCACAAACCAGAAGAACATCACCAAGAAAGGCAGGGGGCAAACAGACATCAGACAAGATTTGATGATGCTATGTTCTGAGGATCCTCTGTAATCTGCTGTTATGAACATGCCTTGTACTGAAACAAGTCATTTTGAGAGGAGGGTTTTTACTACAATCTGTTATTTTGTGAGACATGTTATCTGTTATGGATCCCTATCTGTTACGAGACATGTCGTTTTGAGATGATGATTCTTGCTACAATCTGTTATCATTCTATTGAAACCTGTTATATGATCTATCATGGAACATGTCATTTTGAGTTCATACTTCTTACTGTAATTTGAGGCCAACTGAAACACCACAATCTCATTCAATGCAAAATCACAAACACATTCTCCTTCATTTCAACATGACAATTACATCACAGTTTCAAAATCACAATACCAAGAAGAAACAAAATTACAACAATCATCAAATTAATCTTGTATTCCAACCTTCCAACAATATTGGCCTCCATTCTCTCAACCCTATCTATTAGCTTTCCAACATCCACCATTCCACTTCTTTCATCAGGATGCGCATGGTCGGTAGCCCCTTGGACCGACTCTACCTCTTCTGCCCATCGCCAGAACGCACAGCCAATCCCAGTTTCATTCGAAAATTGGGTGAATAGCAGATCAACTAAAAAATTCAAATTTGTTCACATGCAAAAAGCCCAAAACCAAATGGAATCCTGAATCCAAATACTTACTGAATACATAGGGCATTTGTAGTCCCACGACCAAGATTTTTCCGAGAGCTGGACGTTCTGCGCCTCACCACCAAATTGCAATTCAGGCACTTCACAAATGGAGTGGAGCAAGATGTGTCCCCCTCCTTGGCTCATTTCCACGGATTACGAGCTCGACCTAAGGTAAACGAAAGAAACCGAGGGCAAACGAAACCAAAAAGAGACAACGAACCGGAGTTTAGGAGACTGAGACCGATTAGGATCTCATCGACGAAAAATGACCCAAAGGCAAGGAGAGAGAGCATCAGGCAAAAAAATAGAGCCAAATGGGGAGAAACTAGGGTTGGCTTCTATTATATGGGATGAGGTGGATCCAATTCACCTCTGCAGCCAGATGGAAGGGCAAGTTAGTCTTTTCGACAGCCAAACGGCAACAAACATGACGGTAACGTCGGGAACATGACGGCGGTGTTATTTGGCAGAATTTCAGCTCTTCGCGGTGTTGTTTTCCAATGCGTGACGAAGGCGATGTTAATTCTCTAAATACGCTCGAACGCAATGTCACTGACCCAATTTTTCCTATTTAATATGCCGTAATGATGACTACTAAACTAATTACGACTAATTAATTACCACTAAACTAACTAACTAATTACGACTAATTAATTACCAGTGAACTAACTAATTACGATTAATTATTTACACCTAAACTAACTAATTACAACAAGCTGAATAAGGCTGATTAATTACGACTATGGTAATAACGGCAAAAGCATCCGATAAATTATATGTCCTTCGTGGGAAAGTAATAAAAAAAGGTCGAGCGACGAGTGACTAGAAACAAGAAAACACTTAACCTCCTAATAAAATTAATTATGTTACGTTCTCTGAGTTCTCAGCGATGAGCACAAGAACGAGAATCGAAACACAAATGAGATGAGCGAAGAGTGAGTGCCAGAGTTAGGTATTTATAGCCGAGCGAAGGAGGAGTCGCGGCATTAGCGCCGGGAATTCTGTAAGCGTTGGCACTGAAATTTCTGGACGAGGTGATAGATGTAAGGAGGAAGGAGGGAGGGTGGTAAAGATGGCCACTGGCTGTTTTTAAATTCTCCGAGAATAGTCAAGATGCACGGGCGGAGGGTGGCTTGTGGGAGGGAGGGCCGGAGGGGGCGTGGTGGCGGGCGGGGGAGGAGGGAGGGCCGGAAGGCGCGTGTAGGGCGTTGCAGCATGGCGCCGGCGACAACCCGTGTGACGTGGGCGGGTGGCTCGGGGAAGGGCACGTGGCGGTAGGGCGGCGTTGCCGACGACCACCGTCTTGGCGGCAACGGGCTAAGGTGTCGGGCGGGGAGCGCTCTCCTCACACTGGCCGTGTGGCAACGGTGCTAAATATGCAAATAAAGTTCTGCGGTGGTCATTCCTGCAAATATGAGACAAAAAGGTGTTGTATATGCCAAAAATTCCTGATTTACAACATTTGTGCTTGTGCTAGCAGTTTCTAGTGGTTTTCGTAAGAGTGCTCGTGCATCGTTCATACTTTTTTAAAAAAACGTGCATCGTTCGTTTTTTTTAAACGTGCATCGTTCATACTTGATAATGTTTTTTTTAACCGGAAAACAGCTGGGGAGCATCGTATGATAAATATATATTAAAAAACTATGTACAAAATAGCAAAAACAAAAGAAATTATGTGCAAGACTGGGCATCTATAAAGAATCTAGCCAGGGAATTATGACAGGTGTTAAGTCTCATACTTGATAATATTCTAAAGAACTCTCATCAGTCTCGTGTTTGAGCCCAGCACGGTTGTTTCCGCCCAAAGCAAGTGGCCGCTCCAAGCAGGCTAGCTCCAATGAGAAACAGAGGGAACGGAAAATGTTGCGGATACGCCACTCCCTTACCCTACGCTGCGCTGGCCGCACGCAACGTCGCGAAACCAAAGAATTTTTTTATTAAATAACTTTTTTTTGAATTTTATTTTAAAGTTAACCCTCGATGCACTTTATTTTCAATTCTGATCACTTTGGTCACGCCACCACCTATGGCGTGACAAAACAACACTCCACGCCACTCATTTCGATCAACTTTTGTCACGCCACCGAAGTGGCGTGATAAGAAGAGTTTGGTCACGCCACAACCAAGGGCGTGACAAAAGTGTTATTTTGGAGACTTATCCTGGCGCGTGACAGTATTGTTTTGTCACGCCACCATTCGTGGCATGACCAAAGGGGTCAGAATTAGAAATAAAGTGTGCCGGGTGTTAACTTTAAAATAAAATTCAAAAAAAGGTTAATTAATAAAAAGTTCAAACCAAACAAGCCGAAATACGAGGACTTGAAAAATAACCCATTCGAAGCATGACTTCACAAGAACCAAATAAGACGCATCCATTGGCACGGTTTTTTTTTAAACAATATTATTTTAAAAGAAATATAAATAAATAAATACTGTCGCCGTTTGAAATGTCGAAATTGTCCTATCGTCATTTCAAATGACGGCAGTAGTTTCAAGAATGACGACAAAGCCCAAAAAAGTGCAGAGATATCCAAATGGCGACAGGGCCCTGTCGCCACTCCAACTGGCGACAGGGATCCCGTGTAACATCTCAAATTTTCAATTTAGGATAAAAATAAAATTTAATTATTTTCCTTGAAGTTTTCTGAATTTTCTAGATTTTTAAAAGCTTTTTCCTAATTATGTTAAAGCCAAAATAATTTAATTACAAAATTAATTACCGATACTGAGTTGGAAATATTTTATTTAGGTCCATAATATTTCAAGGAATTTAAGTGAAATTTTCCATTATTTTTGGACCCCTTTAGCTATTTTCTAAAAACCTAAAGGTATTATTCTAATTTTTGAAATCAATAAATCAAAAGAATTTCCAAATTACAAATCGGGCCAAAATCCAACGGCCCATTTCCTATTGCAGACGCGCGGCCCAACTCCCGGCCCGGTCAGCCACGCCCCACCCGCGCCCTCTCTCACCGTCGAAGGGGACCCACCGGTCAGCCGCCGCTCTTTCCTGCTCTTCTTCTCTGCTCGCCACGACTGCGCCCTAACCGCCACGTCTCACCCGCATGGCACTTCTTCTCTGTCGCCGCGCTGCCCTCGCCGTAGACCGCGCCTCCTCGCCTGCTCGGTGTTCTGCCTCGCCCGCTCCGTCCTCGCCTATAAAGCCGCCCGTACTCCTTCTTTTTCGCCCTTTCTCTCTTCCTCGCCCGGAGCCGCACCACCATCTCTTCCTCTTTCTTCTTCAACGCCGGTAGTGTCGCCTCTTCACCACGCCACCGCCTCGGTGGGATTCACGCTGTGGAGCCGCGTCACCCCGTGCCTCTCCTCCTCCTCTCTCCATTCCTCTCATTCACCCCTAGCCTCCCCCTCTAACTTCGTCATATTTTGTCTTTGAAGACCAGTGGCCGGAGCTCCTCCCGTCGGGGATTTCACCGCCGCCAAAGGTCGTCCGTCGCTGCCACCTACACCTCTGACACCGCGACGCCGAGAGCTTCTCCATGTGCGCGCCATCTACCGCCGAACGTCACTGGAGCGCCGCCGCCCCTTTTTGCCCTAACCCGCCGCCGCTTAACACCCGCCGCCGCTAGCCATCTTGTCACGAACCGCGTCATAGAGGTGAGCACCAAGTTTCGTCGCGTTCACCGCCCCTTCGCACTCTCGGCGGCCGATGACCGCTGTCACGACGGGTTTCACGCCGGCGCACCGCCGCGGCGAAAGTGCGAGCAGGCTACCACATGGCGCCACGTCAGAGCCACGTGGCCGCCAACATAGCCGCCCTGCTAGCGTGGCACCCGAGTGGCAAGCCCATGTGGCAAGGCCTATTCCCGTCGGCCCTACCTGTAAGATTTTTTGTCAAAGTGCGCCTATGGCTGTGAGGAAAATACGCTTTCCACTTCGAAAAACGTAAACACTCAACAAGACCGAAGAAATACGCTTTCCATTCTAGAAGACGTGAACCTCTATAGAATAGCCAGAGAATACGCTTTCCTGATTAGAAGACGTATTTCCCAATTTATTTGGAATTTCTAAACCGAGCCAACTTAGAAACCTTATATCTTTTGCAAGGAAACTCCAAATGAGTTGATCTTTGTATCAAAATCTGTATAAAATCAAGATCTACCTATCTATACTATAATTTCTCAATTTTGGAGTTCGTTTGAATCTTTTTTAATATTATTTGAATTTGGCTCCTTTTCGCGTGCAGATTTCAACAACTCCGAGGAATTTGATCTTTGTGAAGAATTAGATCCTTAGGCATACGAGCAAGGCAAGTTACATCCTTTGATCATATTTGATCCCACTATTTCAAATTATTTAAATTCTGTTTAAATTATTATTGCATGCGTATTTCTATTCAACGTAATTTAAATACTTGTTTTAAAATTTTAGTTATGCCTAAATCCCTTTTACTGCCAATCTTGACATTGAAATGAATCTACCTTGACACCTTAGATGAAAATCTAGTTGATACAATAGTATGAGCTAGAATCTGTTGAAAAACTCTATGCTTAGTCACGCTTAGATAAAAAATATTGAATTTGAGGGAATTTAGCCAAATGTTCAAATATGATTTAATCGAGCCTATGGTATTGTTTTACCATGGGACTTTTTGCAAATGATTGTTGAAAAGCTAAACAAAATAAAAATTGGTTTGGACTTGGGCGAAATGGATGTTTGGTGGGTTCAGATTTATGCACGGGCTCAATCCGGGTATGGGTTGAAGCCTAGTGGTTCTTTTGGAAAGTCGCCCAAGTCAGTTAAGGACCGGTCTTCAAGCCGCATCTTGCTACGCCCCATTGTACTACCATATGTCCTGTGTGGGTGGGACCTGGCTAACTAATTTGCCATGTTTCACCATGGTCGTGCTATCCGGTTGTGTGGGTGTCTTTTATGACCTATTTTTATATTCCCACCTGGCGCAAGAAGGGGCCCGAACCCGACAGGTTTCCATCCAAATGGGGCAAAAACTTAACGAGGCGGGACTACGGTGGAATGGCGCATTGTAAAGGCCTTGTCATGTGCTCTAGACTACTTACCTAAGGTAGTGAGCAGTGGCACCCCGGATGCCAAACAAACTAGAGAAGTCGTGTCTTGTGGATAAAGCTGTACAACCTCTACAGAGTATAAAACTATTCGAATAGCTGTGTCCA
Organism: Phyllostachys edulis; assembly: GCA_036346405.1. Taxonomy (NCBI): domain Eukaryota; kingdom Viridiplantae; phylum Streptophyta; class Magnoliopsida; order Poales; family Poaceae; genus Phyllostachys; species Phyllostachys edulis. The sequence goes on from CM070561.1 coordinate 41,391,366, forward strand.
CGGTCAAGGACATGCTAGCAAAGTCACTCAAAGTTAGATTTTGGTTTTGGTTTCAAAAGACTTTGTCAACTAATGTTTCAAAATGGGAAATTGGGCGGGTAGCCATGTGATAGGAGGGTATCCTTCACCATTCTTGTGTGAATGTTATCTGACTATAAAGCCTGATTTAGAAAATGAATTTTACTTATAGATTACCTGCTTTAGAACTTAGTACAAGTATTTAAAGAAAACATCACTTTATGCAAAATAAACCATATAAGCCATCCTTTGTTATACCCTCATGCATTATAATCTGTTATTGGGTGTAACTTGCGGAGTATATTCATTTGTACTCACCTTGCTTAATTAAATGTTGATCAGGAGAGGACTACTATGAAGAGACTGAGAATGTGGACGACTAGGCTACGCCCCCGGACGATTGCCTGTGGCGAATCGTGTGGTCTACTACTACTACTTTTGTTTCTGCTGTATCTTACTTTTGGACTTATGCTCCTTTTGTAATAAACCTGAACTTGTGTGTTTTTATCGTGCATTATGGTTATGTTATCATTTTGTTTAACTGTGTACTCTAGCTACTGATCACGGGACTAGAGTAGAATACACGGAAGATTTGGGAGAGTTAATCCCGGGTCCTGACAAAGTGGTATCAGAGCCATATCGACTGTAGGTCGTAACCTAGTTAGAATGGACGTTAGTTGAAAAACTTCAAAACTTATTTTATAATAAGAAAAATAAATTGTTCTCTCCTTATCTCGGTCATCTATCTACCCTTACCTTTTTCATGGCAATTCTTTCCTTACCTAACTCTCTTCACCATTTTCCTCTTACCCCTGTAAATTCTATAGATGGTTAACGCAACTATTACGTCCAAGAACACAAGATATGAAGCTATCAAGAGAGCGTCGTCGTACAAAAATCTTCGAAGACTGTGAACCGAAGACTTCAATGTCCATTGAACCATATAGCTTAAGTTTGCTAAGACTCATTCTGTGTACTGAGTCGCTCCACCATATTAAGAGTTTAAATCGAGTAGAATGTTGTATAAAACTATTAAAGTGTTCTTTAAAAAGCTTTTGAGCCAGTTGTTTCGTTTGGGTTGTTTGTTTCGCTTTACTCCCCTTAGTTTCTCCCCTTCTTTCCTAAGTCCTTAGAAATCATGCAGATGGCGACTTCTAGCAACGGCAGTGGTAGTACCAGCAGTCAAGATAGAGAAAATACGGGTTCTCAAGAGATCCCGATTTCATTGCCACCACCCTCTCTAGTTGAAGGACCTGATTGGCGCCAAATGATGGCCAACCAAGCCCAACTAATTAATCTGCTTGCCCAGTCACTTAATCAGAATCAGTAAGCAGCAGTAGCAGCTCAACCTCATGCTCGTGCTCCACCTCACCAAAGGGCCAACATATCTGAGTTTATGAGGATGCGTCCTCCAACTTTTTCCAACAGCATCGAGCCAATGGATGCTGATGATTGGCTTAGGGCAATCGGCAAGAAGCTGGATATTATCCAATGCACTGATCGCAAGAGGGTTCTGTTAGCCTCTCACCAGCTGAATGGACCAGCATCAGAATGGTGGGACAATTTCACTCAGTCTCACGCTGATGCTCAGACTATCACTTAGGACGAGTTCGTGAAGGCTTTCCGCCATGCTCACATTCCATCAGGCATGGTGACTTTGAGGAAGAAAGAGTTTCGCACCTTGCGCTAAGACAATCACTCAGTCAATGAGTACTTACACAAGTTCAATCAGTTAGCACGCTATGCACCTAAAGATATTGCAACTGATGAGGCCAAGCAGGAACGTTTCTTGGAAGGACTCCATAATGATATCTCAGTCCGCCTCATCGCTCAAGACTATCCCGACTTCCAATAGTTGGTGAACAAGGTTATTCTCCAGGAAGGCAAGCACCTGGAAATGAAGAATTAGAAGAGAAGGATGGCATCCCAGAAGTTCAATGCTGGGGGTTTTCCCAAGCCCCGCACTACTCCACCTCAGCACGGGAAATCCTAGTCCCCTTCATCCAAAGCACCTGTGCCAGCTCAGCGCTCAAACAACTCCAGTTTCTACAACACTTCTTCTGGAGGCCAGTACCAGAAGAAGGCACTTACCTCAACTGCAAGAATTACTTGCTTCAATTACAATGAGTTGGGATACTATGCCAACAAGTGCCTGAAAAAGCAGCAATCAGCAACCCCAGCCAGACCGAATCAGGGAGTTTCAGCCTCTAGTAGTGCTCCAGCTGCAAGACCACCAGCTCAGATCATGAAGGGACGTGTGAATCACATCACAGCTGAAGAAGCTCAGACTACACCAGATGTAGTCCTTGATATGTTCCTTGTTAATTCAGTACCAGCATCAGTTTTATTTGATTCAGGAGCTTCACATTCATTTGTTTCAAGTAAGTTTGTGGGAAAATATGGGTTATCTATCTTTCCCTTAGTTAACCCTATGATAATCCCATTCCCCGGGCTCGGAAATGAGGACTAGTTACCTATGCACAAATCTTACTTTGGAAATATCAGGAGTATCCTTCTTGGCAAACTTAATAGTCTTACATTCCCAAGGATTAGATGTGATTCTCAGAATGGATTGGCTAGCCAAGAATCAAGGTCAAATAGACTGTGCCAATAAGTCTATCACCCTCACAAATGACCTAGAAATTAAAGTAGAGTTCAAACCCAAGACCTCTACCGGAGAAAAGCCCATCCTGACCAGTTTAAAGGAAGTGAAGCATGAAGATATGCCAGTGGTGCAAGAATATCCGGATGTATTTCCTGAGGAATTACCCGGCATGCCACCAGATAGGGACATCATGTTCCTAATTGACCTAGTCCCAGGGACAGCTCCAATATCAAAGGGACCTTACAGGATGCCTGCAAATGAATTAGCAGAATTGAAGAAACAGATCAAAGAATTACAAGACAAATGTTATATTCAGCCAAGTTCCTCACCTTGGGGAGCACCGGTATTGTTTGTCAAAAAGAAGGACAACAGTATGAGAATGTGTGTAGATTACAGGTCACTCAATGAAGTCACAATCAAGAATAAGTATCCTTTGCCTAGGATCGATGATCTCTTTGATCAGTTGAAAGGAGCAAGTGTTTTCTCCAAGATTGATCTAAGATCCGGCTATCATCAGCTGAAGATCAGACCCGAAGACATCCCCAAGACTGCTTTCATCACAAGATATGGATTGTACGAGTTCACAGTAATGTCATTCGGGTTGACAAATGCACTAGCTTATTTCATGAATATGATGAATAAAGTATTCGTGAACTTCTTGGATAAGTTTGTTGTTGTATTCATTGACGACATTCTCATCTACTCAAAGGATGAAGATGTGTATGAGAAGCATCTCAGGGTAGTTTTGGAAAGACTCAAAGAGCAGCAACTCTACGCCAAATTCAGCAAAAGTGAATTTTGGCTAAGCCAAGTAGCTTTCCTCGGACACATCGTGTCAGCAGGAGGAGTTGCAGTAGATCTAGCTAAGGTTGAAGCCGTAATGGATTGGAGGCAACCCAAGTCTGTCACTGAAGTAAGAAGTTTCCTTGGTTTAGCTGGTTACTACCGGAGATTCATCGAAGGTTTCTAAAATCGCTAGACCTATGACTCAGCTCTTAAAGAAAGAGAAGAAGTTTGAATGGACAGATGCCTGTGAGCAGAGTTTCCAGGAGTTCAAGAAAAGGCTAGTCTTTACCTGACATCCATAAGGACTTTGAGATTTTCTGTGATGCCTCTCGTCAGGGCATTGGATGTGTGCTAATGCAGGAAGGTAAAGTTGTAGCTTATGCCTCTCGCCAATTGAAGCCCCATGAAGGGAATTACTCGACACATGATCTGGAGTTAGCAGCAATTGTTCATGCCTTGAAAATTTGGCGACATTATCTCATCGGTAATCGTTGTGAGATTTTCTCGGATCACAAAAGCTTGAAATACATCTTCACTCAGTTAGAACTCAATCTCAGACAAAGGAGTTGATTGGAACTGATAAAGGATTATGACCTTGGAATCCATTATCATCCGGGCAAAGCAAACGTAGTGGCAGATGCCTCGAGTCGAAAAGAGTATTGTAACACTATGCTAGTTCAAAAAAGAGAGTCAAAATTGTATGAAGAATTGAAATATCTAAACTTAGAATTGGTCAACCAGGGTTGTGTCAACACCTTCGAAGTTCAACCCACCGGTCAGAGTCAAATCAGAGAAAACCAGAAAGAAGACGAAGACATCAAAGAAATCAAGAAGAACATGAGAAGAGGCAAAGCCCTAGGATTTTCAGAAGATGAGCATGGTACCGTCTGGTTTGGGAACCGTATCTGCGTACCTAATCATCAGGAAACCAAACAATTAATTCTAAAGGAAGCCCATGAATCACCTTACTCCATTGATCCGGGCAGTATCAAAATGTACCGAGATCTGAAAGAAAAATATTGGTGGGTCAGCATGAAACGAGAAATTACCGAGTTTGTTGCACAATGTGATGTATGCCAAAGAGTTAAGGTAGAACATCAAAGGCCAGCACGATTGTTGCAGCCTTTCCCAATTCCCGAGTGGAAATGGGAACAAAAAGGCATGGACTTTATCACTGGATTGTCTAGGACCCAATCAAGATATGATTCCATCTGGGTTGTGATTGACCGGTTGACAAAAGTGGCACACTTTATACCAGTCAAGACCACCTACAGAAGTAATAAATTAGCAGAATTATATATGGCTAGGATCGTTTGTCAATATGGGGTACCCAAAAGGATAGTGTCCGACAGAGGTTCGTAGTTCACATCCAGATTTTGGGAGAGCCTGCATGAAGCCTTGGGGACCAGACTCAATTTCAGTATAGCTTATCATCCCCAAACAGATAGACAGACGGAACATGTGAACCAGATTTTGGAAGACATGCTTCGAGCCTGTGCTATAGATTTTGGAAATAGTTGGGATCAACATCTTCATTATGCTGAATTCTCATATAACAACAGCTACCAAGCTAGCTTGCAAATGTCTCCATTTGAAGCATTGTACGGTAGGAAGTGTAGAACCTCTCTCCTTTGGAATGAAGTGGAAGAACATCAGTTCTTTGGGCCTTAAATAATACAGGAGGCCGAAAGTAAAGTAAGACTGATAAGAGAACGATTGAGAGTGGCTCAATCTCGACAGAAAAGTTATGCTGACAACGATTAAGAGTGGCTCAATCTCGACAGAAAAGTTATGCTGACAATCGTCGTCGAGAATTATCCTTTGAACCAGGAGATTTCGTTTATCTCAGAGTAACTCCGCTCAGAGGAGTAAGAAGATTCCAGACCAAAGGAAAACTCGCACCCAGATTTATTGGACCATACAAGATTCTTGAATGAAGAGGTGAAGTCGCCTATCAATTAGAGCTACCGACATCCTTGTCTACAGTTCATGACGTCTTCCACGTTTCTCAATTGAAGAAATGTCTTCGAGTCCCAACCGAGCAAACACCTTTAGAGAGCATCGATCTCCAAGATAACCTCACCTATATGGAGCAGCCAATCAAGATTCTTGATGTTGCAGAACGTGTTACCAGAAGCAAAGTCATCCGTTCGTGCAAGGTTCAATGGAGTAATCACTCAGAAGAAGAAGCAACATGGGAACGAGAAGAAGAACTGAAAGCCGAGTATCCCTACCTTTTTGCTAACCAAGTCTAAATCTCGGGGACGAGATTCCCTTTAAGGGGGGTAGGTTTGTAACATCCGAAATTTTTAATTTAGGTTAAAAATAAAATTTAATTATTTTCCTTGAAGTTTTCTGAATTTTCTAGATTTTTAAAAGCTTTTTCCTAATTATGTTAAAGCCAAAATAATTTAATTACAAAATTAATTACCAATATTGAGTTGGAAATATTTTATTTAGGTCCATAATATTTCAAGGAATTTCTGTGAATTTTTCCATTATTTTTTGACCCCTTTAGTTATTTTCTAAAAACCTAAAGGTATTATTTTAATTTTTGAAATCAATAAATCAAAAGAATTTCCAAATTAGAAATTGGCCAAAATCCAACGGCCCATTTCCTATTTCGGACGCGTGGCCCAACTCTGGCCAATCGTGGCGCCCCCACCTGCCTCTCTCACTCGTAGAAGGGACCCACCGATTAGTCGCCGCTCTTTCTTGCTCTTCTTCTCCGCTCACCATGACCATGCCCGAACCGCCATGTCTCACCCACACGGCGCTTATTCTCTGCCGCCCCGCTTCCCTCGCCGCAGGCCACGCCTCCCCGCCTGCCCGGTGCTCCGCCTCGCCCGCCTCGTCCTCGCTTATAAAGCCGCCCGCACTCCTCCTTCTTCGCCCTTTCTCTCTTCCTCGCCCGGAGCCGCACCACCATCTCTTCCTCTTTCTTCTTCAATGCCAACAGCATCGCCTCTTCACCGCGCCACCGCCTCGGTGGGATTCTGTAGGACCAGAAAGGCGACTAGAGGGGGGGTGTGAATAGGAGCACTATCTATTTTTCGCTTTGCTGATCAGATTCAAAATGATATTGACTCCAATAGCTATAAGAACTATGAAGATCAATATATATAAGCATAGCGGAAGTCTTGAATTGAATCTCCTTCAAATCCCCAAAAGAAACGACCAAAAACACAAAAATCGGCCTAATGAGCAAGGTCGATGACCAAGACTTATCGAACCGGATGAATAAAGGTGTCGGCCGTTCGATTTTCAGACAACCGATGAATAAAGTGTCGGCCGTTCGCGTGAACAAGAAAATCATGCGAATGAACAAGAAATGCTTGAAAAACTAAAAACAAAAATCAACGTAACTTTTGATCCGCTGGCCAAACTCTACCAAATTTGAAACACATCTTCCTAATGATGTCGAACCTATTCCAAGCAACGATCGTCCAGATCTACGCCAAAGTTTTGATCTTTTTCCAATTTACCAAGGAGGGTTCAAACATGAGCAAAAATGAAAAACTTGATCCAAAACTTGCTCGTGGGAGATTGATGATCTAGATGATCTTAGATATGTTCCCACATGTCCCAAAGAAGGAGTAAGAGGGCACGAAATCAACCAAAAACTACAGGATCAAGGAAGCACTCAAAATCATCAAAATAAGGTGCAAGAACAAGAAAAGAACGAAGAGAGCTCATCTCAAAGAACTTGCAAGGATTGATTGATGATTGATGATTCGTGGTTACATCCACTCCCTCAAGGAGGACAAGAGCTCAATCCATGAGCACACACACAATCCATCTCTCTAGAGCCTAAGCCTCTCTTTTCTTCCCTAAACCCTAACACCAAACTAGGGTTTGCAAATGAGTGCTTGGGCTGCTGTGAACAAAGACCCTCTCTATTTATATGAGGCCTAGAGCTTCTAGAAGACTTAACCCTAATGGGCTCCAAGTTAGGCCCAATAACAAACGGGACACACACGCACGCATTTTAAAGCACCGTCTTCACTTTTCTTAACCTAATCCACTTCTTGACGCACCATCTTGCGCGCTGGTTGGCATTAGGTCACCAAGGCGTATTTGGTGAAATTACCAAAATACCCTTCTCGATCCTTCTCCATAGACCGAGTCCAATCTCGTCAAGCAATCGCCGCTCTCACGTGTAGGTTGATCAACGGCTCTCATCATGTCGGCAAGTCTCTCCCGTCCGAATCCTTCGAACCTCCAAGGCACTTGCACCGACCCCGCCGCTTGATCCAACCGGTAGATCGAATCGCGGTTCGATCCAACTCGTCCGATACATGCCATGCTTGAGTCACCGACCTCCTGGCATCCATGATCGTTCGGACCTCGGCTCTCCAAGCTTAGTCCCGATCCTCCTCATGAATTGACCGTCGTTGACCTCCAAGCCACCGCGACAAAGAATAGACCAAGAAATCGCCTCCGGGAACAAGTTCTTCACAACTTGACCCACGTTAGCTCAAAACATGCAATATGCAACACATATACAAAGATAAACATGGATATGACCTATCCCAAAGCCAAAACTCCAAAATGGCCGACAATCTCAACACAATCGGATAACCGCCAGTTACCAATGCAGACTACCGATCCATGGTCGTATCGCTCCAATAATCTATGATCGTTCGATTTCCAATGAAGACTAGAACTCCCAAAACACCTTCTCTCGAATTAAGCTACCGCTAACTACTAATCGGTATAACATGATCCAGATTACCGCCACACAACTAAGGTCAGATTGTTTCATGGTCGCATCGCCTTTAAACGCCGGTTCTCCGATTATCCCGACACTTTGGTGAAACTTTCTGAAAAACAAGAATTCCAACAAACCTTCAACCAAATTGCCAATTGTAACATCACCTAGGATCATGAGCATATCCTCATGATGTTCACAGATTCACGCAGCTCGAGCCGCGTCACCCTGCGCCTCTCCTCCTCCTCTCTCCATTCCTCTCATTCACCCCTAGCCTCCCCTCTAACTTCGTCGTATTTTGTCTTTGAAGACCGGTGGCTGGAGCTTCTCCCATCGGGGATTTCACCGCCGCCGAAGGTTGCTCGTCGCCGCCGCCTACACCTCCGACACCGCGACGCCGAGAGCTTCTCCGTGCGTGCGCCATCTACCGCTGAACGTCACTGGAGCGCTGCCGTCCCTTTTCGCCCTAACCCACCGCCGCTGGCCATCTTGTCATGAACTGCGTCACAGAGGTGAGCACCAAGTTCTGTGCGTTCAGCTCGTCCCCTTGGCACCCTCGCCGATGGCCAGATGACCGCTGTTCACCGACGGCAGTTTCGCCAGGCGCGTCGCCACGCCGCGAAAGTGCCGACGCGGTTACCACATGGCGCCACGTCAGAGCCACGTGGCCGCCAACACAGCCGCCCTGCTCGCGTGGCACCCGGGTGGCAAGCCCATGTGGCAAGGCCTATTCCCGCGGGCCCCACCTGTAAGATTTTTGTCAAAGTGCGCCTTTGGATGTGAGGAAAATACACTTTCCACTGCTGTATCTTACTTTTGGACTTATGCTTTTGCTTCTGCTGTATCTTACTTTTGGACTTATGCTCCTTTTGTAATAAACCTGTACTTGTGTGTTTTTATCGTGCATTATGGTTATGTTATCATTTTTTTAATTGTGTACTCTAGCTAAGGACTAGAGTAGAATACACAGAGGATTTGGGAGAGTTAATCCCGGATCCTGACATCCCGCAAGTCCGTAAATTTTTTAATATTAAAATTTTGGAAAACCGTCGTTTCAAATGGCGGCAGGGATCCCACAAGTCACTGTCGTCATTCCAAATGGCGGCACAATCTACCCTATAAAATACCCCAAAATTCTGGCAGAACTCACTTTTATTCAGAAAAAAGGAGGGAAGGGAGAGGAGCTGTGAGACCCCGATTTATTAGGCTCATAATACTTAGTCATCCAATTGACCCTAGTATTATCAACCAAATAAACCAGGTCTCGAGAGATGTATACTCCCGTAATGCAAGATACATACCTCACAACAAAAGAATGTATCAATTCCATACAACACATAGTACATAAGCAACAAACCGAAGTTAATATTAATAAGGATAGGTTATTACAAAAGAGGGCCTTCCGCCAAATAACAACAAGTCTACAAGAATACACAATGAAGCAAAAGTGCCATAAAGATGGCCCAAAATAAGAGCCAACCAAAGGTGCCTTAGCCCACAAGGCAATCGACCAGGACCGCCAAGCTAGTCGCTTTCCCAACCACAAGACATTACATTAAAAAGTAAAGCCCTTTGGGCTCTACCTCCTCTGCAACAAAGTTGTTAAGAAAGCAAATGAGTACAAAATGTACTCGCAAGACCGACGTGTGAGATAACAGAACTATAATTTAGCTACATGCAAGCTTTATTTAAGTGGATGAGGCTTTGGACTCATTTTAGCATAAAGTAAGTTTCATTTGCAATAACATAATAGATTGAAGGCAATTTGGCAAAGCATTTTAATTGTTGAAATAACAACGAGATAACAACATAGTAACAACAACAAGATCAACCTGGAAGTGACTAACCCAAGTCACCACAACAATAGCATGAACATCCATTCATGCTAGCCATGTCAAGTTTTAATGAAAGGTTGTAGTCTAATTCTTACGGGAAATAACCAAGCGTGTCCATAACCTAGGACGAGGCTATTCGAATAGTTTTATCCTGCGCAGGGTGTACCAATGTACCCACACGCCGATCGCCTTTCCTTTAAGCACACTACCTTTGGTATGCTTCAAGACGCAGCTAAGTCCTCACGAGACATTTCCAATGGGCAATGCTAATTTTGACCAAGACAACCCACGGGATAAGGACCCAATGGACAGACCTAACCGTCTCGCCATCGCTCCATTCCCACACCACACACACACACATTTTATCTTTAAAACACACCAACCGAAAGCGACCCCAATTAGCACCGCCCAAAGTACTTAGTCAAGAGAGGTCCCATATCCCCTCGTGTGGTTAACACGCATAATTGCTTGGATCAATGGCGCAAGAATTCGGTCCTTGTTGACTCGGGCATACCACCACATCCAAAAACCACACCATCCATCCAATATGCCCAAGTCTAAATCAATCTTTTATTTTCAGTTTTGATTTTACAATTAATCAAAGCACAAGTCTTTGGACATATAGGAGTAATAATCAGTTTTGAGTGATCAAGACCATCGACTAAGCCGATGATCGCCCATTACTACCGATAACTAAGCATGGCTAAGCAATGTTAACGTAAACTACTAAGTGATAAGAGCTCATCCAACGAGCTCAAACCACAACAAATAACCTAGGCTCATGGGTAGTAGAGGATAAACAATTCCTACAGATTATGCAACTATAGGATTGCTAGCGATATTTTAACACAAAGTAGCATGCATACATATAAGTGAAACAAAATATTAAGCTTTAAAGTAATGGGACAATGATGGAAATGATCAAACTGCTTGCCTTGCTGTTGCTGGTCAAATTGTTGCTGAGGATCGCTCACGGGTTCAAAGTACTAAATCGACACCTAATCGGAAAAGACGAAAACAATCGATAAGAACGATTTAAAACGACAAAGACAGCACAGCAAACGAACTCCAAACACTCTGAATTTTCTACCGCAGCAAGAGGGTGATTTTGAGGGAATTTAGCAACAAGAACCAATTGATTTGGATTTTTAATGCAAAAGTTATGAGCAAAACAAACCTGCTCAGCCCTAAAAATACCAAACTGCACTATTCACTAATTTAATTATGAGGCAACAATTTCTAAAAAAGTGGTGATGCTGAGATTTTTACTGTAAAACCAGCACCTCATGAGATGAATAACACAATTGAGTTCATCTCATTTGGAGCTATATTGCACTTTCTACCATTTTTCAAAAACAAGAACTTGAGCAAAATTATAATGCACAAGAACTCTTTTCTACAACAACAAGATCAAAGCTAATTTTCACAAGAAGTTCGCTAATAGAGGAAGCCAACAAAGTTGATTCACTCAAAACTAATCTACAAAGCATTAGTTATGTATTTTACAAGTTAAACACTATTTTGAGTGCACATTTAAAGCTAGTTTTGAAACCTATTTGCAAAACCATGTTCTGGAGCTGAACTGGGCTCATAACCATTTTTTGATTGGAGCCAGGTCAAGCCGTAACCAACAAAATTTGAATGACCTCCTTTGGATTTAAAACGAAAAAGATATGAAATTCTAAAGTTATACCTTATTTCAGCTTATAATCAAGACTTCACAGGAATTTCCAAAACCCACAAAGACATGGGAGGACATAAGCGGCTCAGATCAACGCGGGGGAGGTCCTCAACGGTCGAGATCTTCCAAAGGAAGAGCTAAACTATCAAGATCTCCCGAGGAAGATCTACATCGTCGAGACCTCACAGGGGAGGTCCTGGACGGTCCAGATGTTCCTGTGGAGGACTTTGATGGTCCAGATCGTCCGAGGGAGGACCTTGACGGTCAAGATCTACCGGGAGGTCATGAACGATCGAGATGACCTAGGGAGGTCCTAAGGGAGATCTAACATCACGCACCTCCAGGAGGTCCGGACGGCCACGATCGCAAGGGAGGTCTTGGACGCTCCAGATCTCCTCGGAGGAGGTCATGGACGCCCCGAGCTCGCGACCACGTGCTTGCGCGCACGCACGAGCTTGGACATGAGATAAATGCGCGCGGGACAACGAGGAGGTCCGCGTGCGGGAGATCTAAAATGCGCAACACGGGAGGATTAAATGCAGTTAAGACACGCCAATGATTTCAACGATTTGAGCAATGATGAACGCATTAACTCGGCAAATCTTTGTCCTAAAAACGACAACGGCGCTGCCATTTTTGTCCGACAAAGACCCGAGCTCAAAGATGTGGTCATCGCCGCGACATGCACCTCGCCGCGACATCCAATGGTACCGCGGTCCGCAATAACCATGCGCACGCAATGGACCTCCTCTCGGCGGCGACGGTTTTGAACGCCGTGGCCGAGAGACAACGAAGGCAAACACGGCCAAAATCCGAAATGCAAAATGAAGCTCACGCGACATTCAAGCGTGTGCTCAAACAAAGCTCCGCAGCAAAGATACATAAGGGTGCAAAGAACTAAGGGACTAACGGAGGAGTACTGGAGGTCCCGAGGTGCCGAGGAGGTCGAGGAAGGAAGGACCGGTCTTAGGGAGGAAAGGTGCTCCACGGCCAAAGCTTTAGCTCCAAGCTCCACTTTGTCCACCTCTGAAAATACCCAAACTAATCAAGTTAGGACTTGCTCCCCGAGGGAAAGGCACAAAAGAAGCTCAGAGAAAAGGAGGAGAAACTCCAGGGACCCTTGTCCACCGAGGAGCTTCAAGCTCCAAAGAATGGCGCCAAGGAGAGCTTCGGTGGTTTAGAGCTCACAAGCACAGGGTGCAAGCAAGGGATAATGGTGTGCAAAGGAAGCCAAGGAAAGCGATGGGGGAGGTTTTATACCCGGGCACAGGAGGTTGTGAACCACGTGTTAAGCTCATGGTGAGCTTGGCTCATGGGTCGGTCTAGGGCTTGGACAAGATGTAAAGTTGACATGGTGACAAAGCTAGGCAGACCGGAGAGAGGGAAGTCGACCGCATTTAATGCGGTCAAGAAAGAGTTGTTATAAGGTACACAAATGATGCGGAACGCATTAATTCACTGCTCAGGAGCACGCATGCGTGACCAAGGAAGGAGAAGAACAGGGGATGTCCTTATGACCGTTGGATAAGCCTACGGGGAGGTCCTAACCATCGGATTCTATTTTTGAACCGTTATGTTTTAAGTGGCTGGGAGGAGGTCCCAGCCACACGATTTGGAAAGGGAGGTCGTGGCCCTCCGATTTCCATAACGCAGATGCGCAAAGGATAAAGGGTTAGGAGGTCCTAGCCTTTGGATTTACATAAAGGGCTCAGACCTGAGGGGAGGACATAACTGCGTGTGACTTAGAGAAAAGAGGGGGAGGTCATGGCCTTTGGATTTAAATCCAAGGGCGCACAACTAATGGGAGGTCTTAGCGCTGCGCGCAGCGCACAAGAGGCTAAGGCCATCAGATCAAGATCTAGTGGCGATGAGAGGGCGAGGGAGGTCATGGCCGTGAGATTTATATCTAACGGCTACGACCTCACGCGCTTGGGAGGTCGATCAAGACAAGGCACTAGGAGGTCGTGGTCAGAGATTTTAAATCTAACGGCTACAACACACGATGGGGAGGTTTGGTGCGCTAGATTTTGAGGGAGGTCGGGTCGTTGGATCTCGATCCAACAGCCACGACCTCAACAAAGTGGGAGGACCTCGCAGAGAAGGTTTGCAGAGGAGGTCGTGGCCTTAGGATTGAATCCAAGGCCACGACCTCAAGTGAGTACAAAATGGAGGTCAAGGTGGTTTGAGCTCATGGGAGGTCAGGCCATGGATTTTGATCCACGGCCAAGACCTCGATGAGGCGGGAGGTCTGGCGGTATTGATCATGGAGGAGGTCGTGGCGGTTGGATGTTAATCCAACGGCTACGACTTGATCAAGGTGGATAGGAGGTCCGACGCTAAGGGAGGCGGTTGGGTTGGACACGCTTTGCAAAGCGGTTCAAGCCCAAGTCAAACCAGTTTATTTAGATTAATAAACAAGCTGAGACAAAAGAGGATTTATTTGAGATAGCAAATGAACTCCAAATTTGATGAAATTTTAACTGGAGCTTGCTGACACGAGATTAACCTTGCATAAAATTTCCAGAGGTTATTATGCAATGCATTTTTCTCAGGAAATTCATGAAGGTTGTTCAAGGATTTGTTTTACCTCCAAAATTTATCAAACAAGTTTTACAACTTGTGATATTTTTCAGAGGGGTCCCACATCAGTTTTAGGACCAAGGAAAATATTTTCCAAATGTTTGGCACAAGATTTAAGATAATTGGAAAAGGAGTTTGACTTTTGGTCAACAAGAGCTTTGTGTTTTTGGATTACACAACTCTTGGACAAGAATTACATGAGAGATTAGGGGTTTTCAAGATGTGAGAAATTTTTTTAATTTCTACACATATAATTATACTTGAACAAACCCTAATTATACATTTGGGATGTTACAGGAGCAGAGAGCAGTACAAGGGGAGGGAAAAGCTAGCGAAGCATTGCCTGTCTGGTCGTTCACTTTTCATACAATTTTTTTTAACCAAGTGGATTACATAGTTTTAGATGTACGGTTACACAGTGTAGTGTGTTGTACATAATCCTTTTCAGTTGGTAGTTTAGTTTTAGATATGTGGTTAATCATGGGAATCTTGTTTACGGTGTAGTACGTCAAATATGTCAAATGACACCAGTTTTAAAATTTACTACGGTCAGGGGGCTATTCTTGAGGGTCCCAAGGTGGTTGATTTGTGTTATTTTCAATCGACGATCGTGACCCTAACAAGACCAGAGCAGCGTACATAGGGCGCTGTGATGAGGTGGTTGTTTTACGCATTCGATTTGGACCATGATGTATATAATCTAAGATTGAGTTGCCTTACCAACTGAGCACCACATGGCACATATTGAGAGTTAGTGTAGCTCAACGGAACAAGGTCATTGCAGTCATATGTACATAGGGCAAGGGAGAAAAGGTAGGATGTAGTCCTTCTGGTCTAGACATATGCCAAGCCTACTCCTGCATTAACGACTGAACATGAAGGGGGGTGGTGATGCTGAAGAAGAAGTCGGGGACTCGAACCACAGCGCGACACACACAATGGCCGAAGGTCCGGGAGTTGCTGATGCTGTCGATGAAGATCCTGTGGAAGGAACACGTTCAGTCAGGCAAGCTAGTGGGCTTGCTGACGAGGGTGAGGAGCTGAAAGCCCTAGTCCAAATGATGAATCTCGAAGACTAGGACTACATAGCATTGTCGGAAGATAAATGATCCGACGATGAGGCTGTTGTGAAACTGATGAGGGCATCCCTATGACACCTTCTTCTCCTCCACCTAATGCTCATGATATACGCCTCGAGTTGCCGACAGGACCAATAACAAGAGCACGTGCCAAGAAGCTACAAACTCAGGTGAACTTGCTCCTTAATGAACATGTCATTGATTTAAAGTAGCATTTTATACTACCTAAAAACAGTGTTTTGCTTGTGTTCAGTTTTGAAGATTCAGCGATAGACGGCGATCAAGGATATGCGGCCGTCATCCAAAGAAGGCCATCAAATAAGGAGGTCAAGGCGCTGGCCTATGGCCCATTTGGCCAAAGAGGAGAGGGCCAATGTCCATACGGCCAAGCGAGGGATCAAGGCCCAAGCAGTCAAGTATAAAGCCCATATGGAGGAACCAGGAAGGAAGCCCAAGTCCGCGGCGCGAACGGCAATCGGGCCATGAACAGCACGAACTACAGTGCCGACCATGAACAGTGGCACGCTACAGTAACGGCCATGAATAGTGCCACACTACAGTACCGGTCCGTGAACAGTGCCATGCGTATGAATAGTACCACATGGAAAATTAGCACCGAATAATTCTTAGGCCGGGACTATATATTAAGGGGTAGACCCCCATTGTAAAGGAGACCACGTTTATGCAAAAGAATAGAACATAAGTTATGGCTTGTTCTTTCATAACAGAGTTCATGTGAGGACTTTTGAGAGAGAATTAGGCGATCAATTGTTCATTTTGCATTTCAAGGTCAAGTTTGCTTTTCCGCTGGGAATTGAGGGCTTGGTGATCTCCGCTCGTGGTTTAGCGGCGATCATCCTGGTGCGTGTTGGCGAATATCCATAGAGCTGCAAGTCCGTACACTGGCGCGTGGTGTACAGCTGAGCGGTGTTCGTCATCAAACGCTATTTATCTGCGGTTCTACTCGAGAAGATCGGGCCACCCCGTATCAGAAACAGCAGACGGTTCCATCTGAGTGGAACACACACCAGTTTGACAACCTCGTCGTTAACGAAGACTCATATATGCCGTGGGAGTATGACTAGAGCGAGGTTAGGCAAGAAGCTATGTACAAATATAAGGAAGCCGTGCATGAGGCGGTCAAATTTTGGGCCTTGTCGGTGCAGCCAAGCTAGTTAGAATCGCGATCCCACACTTAGAGTCTTACAATTCTATGAACCCACGATAGCCTGTCGATCCTACTCGTAGAGACTTAGGGCAAATTTTTTTGGGGGCGAGGCTTTGCTGATATTTTGTTTTAGAGCAAAATTTGTTGATATTAATTTCTGAGAATGAAACTATAAATAAACAAGGAGCATGCAAAATATTGTATTCGTGTGGTAATGCTAGTACACATATCTATATTATGGCATGAGTAATCTTGAGCTTGATAATGATAAGCTATTTTTATTCCTGGAGTATGTCTAGCTGCTTTTAAGGAATATGCAAGTGGTAAATCATATAAGAATCATACAAATTTATAGTATAGATGTTAAATATGTGTATTTTTACAATTCCGTAGAATCGCCGATTCTACGATTCGATACTACAATTTCGATCGTACCAAAGGCAAATCGGTCCAACTTAGGATCTCGGCTCTGACTACCTTGAGTGCAGCGTACCCTTACAGTCGTCAAGTCTAACCCAAGATGCTACGACGTGAAGTACGACATAGAGGGATGCTCTTGGCGAGGGCACACAGTTCAGCCTAAGTGGGACATCTACTAGAAATGTTCTATAGTGGTCCCTCACACATGTGTCGTCGCTGAGTCAGTGCAGTCCCACAAGAACCTGTCATCAGGCTTCATCGCGAACATCACGTACGGTGAGATCGTGGATAATCTAGATTTTGAACCGCGATCCAGTACACAATCAGATATGCTAAGGCGTGGAGGGCAAAACAAAAGGCTTTGGAATCAATGTTCAGTACGTTCGAGGACTCCTACCACAACCTCCCCGGCCAACTCTGAGTCATACAAGATAGGAATCCCGATACTCGTGTCGACATTCAAAATTCCACACATCCAAAAATGGGGCAATAAGAGGGTGCTGAAGCGAGCATTCTTCGTCTTTGGTCCATACATTAATGCATTCCAGCACTGCCGTCCAATCTTGTGCGTAGATGACACATTCCTGACTAGAAAGTATGAGGGTCAGATACTGACTGCAATAGCAACGGCTAAGAACAATCAAGTTCTTCCCGTGGCATTCGCATTCGTTGAAAGCAAGAACACATGCATCTTGTTGTGGTTCTTGAGGAATTTGAGAATTTCTGTTGTGCAGAGCTGTCCTAACGTATGCATCATACATGATCGGCATGCGAACGTGCTGAGTGCAATAACTTAGCTAGAACAATGAGAGAACGAACTACTTCTATAGGTGGATCTGCAGAGTAGGTGGTGCATGAGACACTTCGGTGCAAACTTTTACAAGCAGTTCCGCAACAAGAACTTGATGAACATATTCAAGCGGCTGTGCAACTAGAACCAGCGACGAAAGTTTGACACACTTTGGAAGATTCTGGGTGAGCGGATTCAGATGCACAGAAGGGAGGCAGCGAAAAAGACCGCTACAAGCGTTGACTAGGCCCCCGAAGCATTGCCACAGCTGCCCACAGATGGTCCTAGTGTGGCGAGAAAGACGGGGTCGCAAGTCAAATGCTTTTCGAACTGGATTTAGCACGAATATAAGGAGAAGTGGTCGTTGCTACAGACAGAGGTGGTGCTCGATATAGTGTCATGACAACCAATCTAGCCGAGGTGTACAATTGGGTCATGCGCGGCACCACGTGCCTCCATTTTGTTGGTATTGTGGAGGCAATTCTCCGCGGTACCATAAATTATTTTGTTGACAGAAGCAACAACGCATCGCTCGCCATGGCAAATGATAGAGTACTATACTCCGCTATGATCACCAAGTACGTGGAGGAGAAGAGCAAGAAGGGTGTGATGCACCAGACATTCAAGATGGGCACAAGGGAGCTTTGCTTCGAGATACTGTGTAGGGATAAAGGACGCCGCGGGACGAACCGCGAGAGGATCACCTACGAGTGCACGCTACGCCGCGCTAGTTGCGTATGCACTTACAACAAGCCTCTTCTTTTGCATAGCCCCTGCTCACATGTCACGACCGCATGTTCGATGGTGGTGCAGCATCTCGGCCAGTACATCTCTGATTATTTCAACAAAGAGAGGGTGATGCAAACCTGGAGTGCAGAACTGTTTGGTTACGGCGTGGTTGGCTATTTCACTGGCCATCCGACCTGAGAGCAACTTATTTGGGCCGCGAATATTGATAGGCTGAATTGAAAGGTTGGCCAGCGACAGGTACGACGTATCAGGAATGACATGAACGAAGCGAAAGCCAGAATCGTACGAAGAAGCGCTCCATTTGCAGGAAGTATGGACTCATCTTCAAGAAATGCCCTACGAGAAATCCACTGGATGAGAGACATCGACAGTCCGGATGGCGCCGCGGGGACCTCATCTGACCGCCCCACTCGAGGCGGCCGACATGGAGGACGTTGAGGTCGCGGCCATGGGAAATGTTTGCTTGTTGAAATATGTAGTGCTCAATGCTTTGTAATCTCATTTTGATTTGTCGAAAAACTAGATGATGACGTTGCGCTGAATGTTTTGTAATATCAGTGTGATTTATCGACAAAATGTGAGGATGTTGCGCTGAATGTTCTATAATATCACTGTGATTTGTTAACAAAAAATGAGATGACGTTGTGTTGAATGTTTTGTAGTATTATTGTGATTTGTCCATAAAATATGTGGTCGAAAATATATAGTAAAAAACAAGCAAAGGGTTCATGTCGCCAGTTGAAATGGCGACATGGTCCTGTCGCTAGTTGGAGTGACGATAGGGCCCTATCGCCATTTTAACTAGCGACATGGATTCTCATCTTGCTCGAGCTCGTCCGTCATTCTCAGAGCCATCGTTGTCATTAAGAATGATGACAAGATAATTTTGTTATTTCAAATGACGACTCTAGTATAGTTTTTTTTTATAAAAAAATCAACTATTTAATTGTGTATTTTTTAATAATATTATTTTTAAAAATAATTCGCCCTTCGTCGGCTCCCAGACGAGGGAGTACAACTGCAGTACAGGTCGTGCATCTGTACTGCGCGGCTGCGCGCGAGTAGTACCATATGATAGGGCACGCCTGGCCCGCTAAATTACTTGGGAGCCCCTACTGCCGTCTGCGACGTTGGTGCCTAGCCACGCACATGCTTCCATTCGCACGTTGTCACGATGTGGGTGACCGACCAACACTACAGGACTTACAGGAGTACGGAGAACCAGACGGGGGAAATGGAAATGCGCCACTGGAAGGGGTGGCCTCATGCCCTCATGGCCCGATGGGAGAGGACGAAAGGTAAGATAAGTCTCGCACAAGTGCCGGCCGGTGTTGGACACATACATTTTTTTTAGCAAATTTGGTCCTGTTTCCTTCGAAAGGTCAGATCAAGAGCTAGTCTCTTGACTACAAACTAGGGGCGGACTCTCCCTTCGGGTATGATTGGAAGTCTCGCACCTAGTGCCGGCCGGTTTTGGATACATATATTCTTTTTGGCAAATTTGGCCCTGTTTCGTTCCAAAAGTCAGCTCAAGAGCTAGTCTCTTGACTACAAACCAAGGGCGGACTCTCCCTTCGGGCATGGTCGGGCGGCCGCCTGAGTTACTCTCCGACTAGACCCCTCTCCCACATAGCTAGACCCTGCCCAAAGATTCACAAAGACCGACCACGACGAGGAGGAGGCTGCCAAGCACAGTGTCTTGCCGAAGGAGGTTGAAGAGGAGATTGCTTCGTGATCGTGACCTCGTAAACTTTGTTCAATTGAGCCTGGCCTGACCGGTCTGCCCATTAGAAGGCACTGCCCACAACTGTACCGTATTTTCCTCACAGTCTCACGACCTCCTCTGCTCCTCAATCACCGAGGCCTCCTGAGTCCTCTCCTCCTCTAACCCTAACCAAGAAGCAAGCGGCGGCAGGCGAGGTGAGGCGAGGCGCGACGCTGATGGCTGGGGGGGTGAGGTTAAAGGCCGAGCGTAAAGGCAAGATAACCAGGGGTTTTTGGCTCACGCTTGTGATTTCACCCTACCTAAAATTTAGTTCTAGCTCCGCCCTGCAATAAACCTATTCTTATCAACGTCAAAACAAGCACTCACTGAACAATTGAGAAAGTTCCGAACAATACATCCATACTTAGTATTTCAACTTTCAAGGAGGGGGTAAGCCAGGATAAGTTTCTATTCTCTCGGATAAAAATATTCTGGCCATGCTCCTTACCAACCACTAACAATTCCTATCTCCATATCCTACCATATGCATGGATGGAAAATTGGCACAAATCTCTGGTTGTTTTTAAAAGAAGTCAATAGGCAGCCACCACACTATTATGTTACAATAGCTACTCTTAATCCTCTCGTTGAACATCGATGGATGCACCTATAGTATTATTTTGTGCAAGATTAGCTTGTAGGCTAAATGTCCTGTGTCCAAGGAAAAATTGAGGTTAACATAATGGCTTCTACCATTTTAGTCCTCGAGGCAACATAATATTTGTCAATGATGATGTTGCAATTGAACAAAATCTCATTAAATAGGAACCAATCTATTCTACAAAAACGAAGACATTGGTTACTGTTCAAAAGTTCATTTTGTTTTCCTTCCAAAGTCCAAATTAACCTAGTTATGACCCGGACACGACAGCTCTAGTGAGTAGTGCCTGGCCTACCGTGCCGGGAAACCCAACCTCCATTCCAATGGCGCGAACGTAAATATGTGCAAACCCCATGCCCCAAACTACAGCTCGTTAATAAAGGTCGCCCCATTAAAATCCCACCGGTCTCTTCGCCGGTAATCCTCCTCCTCCGGTCCTCCCCTTCTCCGCCATCCCCGTCCCGGCGCCCCGTCCCCGCCGAAATCCCGAAAACGCCGACGCCGCCGCCCCGCCGGACACCATGATGCACATGACCTTCTACTGGGGCAAGTCCGTCACGATCCTCTTCGACGGCTGGCGCACGGCCACGTGGACCGGCTACCTCCTCTCCCTCCTCGCGCTCCTCCTCGCCGCCGCCTTCTACCAGTACCTCGAGGCCCTCCGGATCCGGGTCAAGTTCCTCGCCGCCGCCAAGCCGGCCGCCCTCCCGCCTCCTGCCGGCTCCGACGCGCGGGCCCCGCTTCTCGCGTCGGCCTCCGCCTTCACCGGGGGGCGCTGGCTGGCGCGGGTGGCGACGGCAGCTCTGTTCGGGTTCAACTCGGGCCTGGGGTACCTCCTCATGCTCGCCGTCATGTCGTTCAACGGCGGGGTGTTCGTCGCCGTGGTCGTGGGGCTCGCCGCCGGGTACCTCGCGTTCCGCAGCAGCGACGGGGAGGACCTCGTCGTGGTCGACAACCCCTGCGCCTGCGCGTAGGGATGGGGGTGGCTGGCTTGCCCCAGGTTTGGTTTCTTGATGTTGTATAACACAAGTAGTAGTAAAATCATGTGCAAATTGAATTGTGTGATGGGGGGATTGCAATGTTTGTGTAATCTGGGGGAATTGTAGAGTACAAAATTGGGAAAAGTTGATGTCTTTCTTTCGACAAATTGATGCCTTTGTGAACGAGGAATGGGTAAAGATGATCTCTTTCGGGGTTAATTGTGATTAAATTAAGGAATAATTAACCTCTAGCTGGACAGAACTTTATCTTTTGTGTTGAGTTGTCACGAATCCAAGAATGTGCGGTCCCTTGTGCGGGAAGAGAAGCATAGGTATACACCTTTCCTGGAAATTTTTTTTTGGAAGTTAGATGTTTGACACAGGAGGAGCTTAGATTCGATTATTGGAAATAGAAATACTTGTCCTTTTTTTTGTCCTCTTTATGAATGAACGAAAGGAGGCTGTCCCTGCGAAAACGAGAAGACATAGGGAAACCGTTGGTTGTGGTCGGTGTAAAAGCGCAAATCTTGAGTTTGTTGTTTCTAGTTTTGCCCGAGTTCGTCGGCAATTTGGCATGCTTGCTGCCAGGTGGAGCCCCTTCTTGTCTGGTGATCTATATAGTAGAACTTACTGAAAGGTCCGACCCGCTGATGAGCATGCACTCGATTCATTCAGAACTTGGATTAAAAAGCTAAGATATGTGTTTGTTCATGCTTTTTCATGTTTGGATTGCATTGTGTTGTGGTTTAGCATCGTCTGAGACTGGGAAATGAGTGGTCTCAGTCTCCTTTCGTCAAAACATTTCACTGCTTCTCAAGCCATTTGCATATCTCGCCTCTCATGAACGGACTATGAATCTCTGATCTTCCCATAAACTTTACTAGGTTGTCATGCGCGCTACACTGCGCCCGCGTAGAATATAGGACATTTGGCGGTGGTCTGTAGGGTGTTTGATGTGGTTTAATATAGTTCGATACGTAATGGAAGAAATATTATTAGCAGCAGGACCAATAGGATCTTGTTTTCGTATTAGGTGGATTATTCAGATTATTCAGTAATACATAGTGATATAAGTAAGTCGGGTAATCATAGGTGTCATTATACTGTCATGAAACATATGCAGATGTACGTGTCGGCCAAATATATTTGAATTCAGTGGCGGAGCCAGAATTTTAGTGTTGGGGGTGCACACATAAAGTAACACCGGGTACGATTAGTTCAAAACAGGGAAAAAGCTATCGGTTGGGAAAAATTTTCAGAGCCTAGCGATAGACCCGGTTACCGGAATTTTCGGATTTATTTCGGCCAAAATTTTCAAATCGAAATTTGATTTTTTTGTGAAGTTAAAATAAAAAATACAGAAAAAAATGCATAGCCAAGATTCGAACTCGGAACCGACCTCTTCAAGACTAAGGGTGCTTCCACCACGGCACATGCACTCTTGTGTTTGCATATGTTTACAAACTTTCTTTATATTTGTCAAAAAAACTAACAAATCCGAATTTTTTTGGTCGGTTGGAAATTTTACCGGAGGGGCTCGGTAGATCCGATTTTCGCCGGTAACCACCAAAATTTCACTGAAAAAGTTTTCACTGGTTTTAACTACGCATCGCCCAACGAAACCAGGAATTTGCCCGTTAGAAGTAAAAAAAAAGTCAAGAAACAAAAGAACAGAGGAAATTGTCTACTAGGATCTTTTCATATGTCATTACTATAGTAATCAATTTGGAAAATGACTTGCATAATAATATGAATGTGAGAAAAATGGAAGCTGCTCCATTCGCACCTGCAAAACTATTGGTCTTAGTGAGTGGCGCGTCGCCTACTGCTGTTTGCTGCTCCCACACTGGTGCCATGCCGCCCACCGCTCCTCCTCTCTGCCAGACCGCCACCGAGCCACAGAACCAAATTGGGGAGGAGTTGAGATCTTGGAGATAGAGATGGATGTGGGTGAGTGATGAGCGATGAGAAATTTGGTGGAAGGAGGCACGAAGCGAGCCGTGGGTTGTGATTGTTTCAGTTGGCGATTGTAGCTAGCCGAGATAACACCGTGACAGGAACAAAAGGCTACGCCAAGAACCGAAACGTTTCATTAGAACAGATGCCAAAAGCTTTCGCTAGCTTGTACAACTAGTCTTTTGTGATAGTACTCTCTGTGATCGATTGCACAATGACTTAGGAAGATGCGGGTGCCTCATTGCCTTAGAGCCTGGCGACTTGCTTTGGTTGGTTGCGGGTTGGTAAATTTCAATTGTTGAAATGTCCAAACTCAAGTGCCCAAGCTATTGAGTGCTTATACTTAGTTAGAAAAAAATTACATTTATTTTTGGGGGTGCCCGTGCACCACGGGCACCCCCCGTGAGCCACCCATGTTTGAATTTGTACGTGTCATTATTCGTCACGAAACATATGAATTTTTGTGAAGTTAAAATAAAAATACTGTAAAAAAATGCATAGCCAAGATTCAACTCGAACCGACCTCTTCAAGACTAAGGGTGCTTCCACCACAAGACATGCACTCTTGTGTTTGCATATGTTTACAAACTTTCTTTATATTTGTCAAAAAAACTAACAAATCCGATTTTTTTTTGCGGTTGGAAATTTTAGGAGGGTTAGGAGATCCGATTTTTACGCAGAACCACCAAAATTTCAATCGAAAAAGTTTTCACTTGGTTTTAACTACGACGCCCAACGGAAGTGAATTTGCCCGTTAGAAGTAAAAAAAAAGTCAAGAAACAAAAGAACAGAGGAAATTGTCTACTAGTATCTTTTCATATATCATTACTATAGTAATCAATTTGGAAAATGACTTGCATAATAGTATGAATGTGAGAAAAATGGAAGTTGCTCCATTCGCACCTGCAAAACCATTGGTCTTA
This sequence comes from Phyllostachys edulis, assembly GCA_036346405.1. NCBI lineage: Eukaryota > Viridiplantae > Streptophyta > Magnoliopsida > Poales > Poaceae > Phyllostachys > Phyllostachys edulis. Next base: position 41,416,014 of record CM070561.1, read on the forward strand.
GTGAGTGGCGCGTCGCCTACTGCTGCTTGCTGCTCCCACATTGGTGCCATGCCGCCCACCGCTCCTCCTCTCTGCGCCGCACCGGCCGCCGAGCCACAGGAACCAAATTGGGGAGGAGTTGGAGTACTGGAGATAGAGATGGATGTGGGCTGGTGAGTGATGAGATGGCTGTGGGCTGGTGGAGGCACGAGCGAGCCGTGGGTTGTGATTGTTTCAGTTGGCGATTGTAGCTAGCCGAGATAACACCGTGACAGGAACAAAAGGCTACGCCAAGAACCGAAACGTTTCGTTAGAACAGATGCCAAAAGCTTTCGCTAGCTTGTACAACTAGTCTTTTGTGATAGTACTCTCTGTGATCGATTGCACAATGACTTAGGAAGATGCGGGTGCCTCACTGCCTTAGTGCCTGGCGACTTGCTCTGGTTGGTGGGCTGGTAAGCTGAATTGTTGAAATATCCAGCTCAAGTGCCCAACTGCTGAGTGCTTATACCTAGTTAGAAAAAAATTACATTTATTTTTGGGGGTGCCCGTGCACCACGGGCACCCCCCGGGAGCCGCCCATGTTTGAATTTGTACGTGTCATTATTCTATCACGAAACATATGAATTTTTTGTGAAGTTAAAATAAAAAATACAGAAAAAAATGCATAGCCAAGATTCGAACTCGGAACCGACCTCTTCAAGACTAAGGGTGCTTCCACCACGGCACATGTACTCTTGTGTTTGCATATGTTTACAAACTTTCTTTATATTTGTCAAAAAAACTAACAAATCCGATTTTTTGGCGGTTGGAAATTTTAGGAGGGTTGGTGAGATCCGATTTTACGCAGTAACCACCAAAATTTCATGAAAAAGTTTTCTTTGGTTTTAACTACGACGCCCAACGGCCGTGAATTTGCCCGTTAGAAGTAAAAAAAAAGTCAAGAAACAAAAGAACAGAGGAAATTGTCTACTAGTATCTTTTCATATGTCATTACTATAGTAATCAATTTGGAAAATGACTTGCATAATAATATGAATGTGAGAAAAATGGAAGTTGCTCCATTCGCACTGCAAAACCATTGGTCTTAGTGAGTGGCGCGTCAGCCATCGCCGCTTCTTCGCTCCCACACTGGTGCCATGTCGCCCACTCCTCCTCTGCTTGACCGCCGCACGAGCCACAGAACCAAATTGGGGAGGAGTTGGATCTATCGAGATAGAGATGGATGTGGGTGGTGAGTGATGAGATGGTGTGAAATTTGGTGGAGGCACGAGCGAGCCGCTGGTTGTGATTGTTTCGGTTAGCGATTGTAGCTAGCCGAGATAACATCGTGACAGGAACAAAAGGCTACGCCAAGAACCGAAACGTTTCGTTAGAACAGATGTCAAAAGCTTTCGCTAGCTTGTACAACTAGTCTTTTGTGATAGTACTCTCTGTGATCGATTGCACAATGACTTAGGAAGATGCGGGTGCCTCACTGCCTTAGTGCCTGGCGACTTGCTCTGGTTGGTGGGCTGGTAGGCTGAATTGTTGAAATGTCCAACTCAAGTGCCCAACTGCTGAGTGCTTATACCTAGTTAGAAAAAAATTACATTTATTTTTGGGGGTGCAGGCACCACGGCACCCAGAGCCGCCATGTTTGAATTTGTAGGTGTCATTATTCTGTCACGAAACATATGAAGTGGTGCTAGGTCAAAGCAATTGGACATTTTTAATAGCAACCTCTATGTTTAACATTTCGCAAACAATAGTGAAAGAACAAGTCTGGTAATGGATGCTTAATCCTGAACAGAAGTTAGCAGGTTTTTCATATAGTCAAAGACTCAAACTAACCACAAAAATATCGTCATGTTGGGGGCAGTCCGACCACCAAATACCAGGTAAGATATGTACAACATCTTGTAAATACATGCAGCAAATGAATTAAGAAGTAAATAAAATGAACTTATCTCATTCACGAGCAAGTTTTTTAGACCTGTCAACGAATGCATAGCCCAACTCATTTCTTTGGCGCTCCCGGGCAACATAGACATTATTCAGATACGCCCTTGTATGGCTTGGTTCATGTACCTATTATTATGGATTGATTACAAAAGCAATATTAGTATATTACAATTCTTTGAAGAAACAACAAAATGATTTTTTTAATTCATCAAAATCAGCATTTTGCACCACCTTTATACTTCGACAATCAAATATATCCAGGCATACAACGGGATATTCAAAATGGCAACTCATCTCTATGTAAATCACCATCTGATAACGAAAAAAAGCGAGTGGAATTGAAAAGCAACTATTGCAGAAATTCAGTTAAGTCCAGTGAACTCTCACCCTATTGGAAATTGGAAACAATCAAGAGGTGTTGAAAGCAAGTCCATTAATCTAGGTCACAACATTAAGCAAAGCTCGTATTTATTTCATGGTAATCTTCTATAGCATTAAAAAAAGAGCTTACCTCAGACCTCTTTCCAGTCCGTTCATCTGGTAGCCAAAGACACTGATTCAGGTCTAAACTACCAATTACTATTCTTTCTTCCCCATCTTCCACGAATTGCACGTGTTAGATTTCAGAGGTTAAACTCTAGCATCCATAGATTAATATTGTTAGAAATGAATATAACCAAGTCTGGTGTAAAGAGATCAGAAAACAATATGTGAGCCAAGAGAGGTGAAGTGCAAAAAGAATTGCACAGTGAAGACAACTTTGATATAAAAGAACTAATAACAACTACCACCAAACATAGCAGCAAAATTTGGCATGCTATTTTTTTAATGCTTTCTGCATATAACAAAGAGAGATCATAAAAATAAATCACAGTGAGACCAATAAATTTCATTATCTGAATTGGATTCAATGGAACCTTCAACAGAATACTATTCAAGTGTCTAGCATATTGATAAACATTGGAAGACGCAGCACACAAAAAAGAAAACATCGAAATGCAGCAAAAGGCGCTCACCTGGGCCTTGGTCTCTCCTTATAGTTCAAACATTGATGAAAATCTGGAACCAAAAGGGCCCCAAATATGCAAATCTAGCAGCCCCAAAAACACCCGAAGATCTTACAACCTATTGCGAACTACAAACCTCATGGATCACACTTGATGCAACCTCAAGCACTAATCATCCCATTAAAATGAGTAATTACCTCGAACACTAATCATCCCACTAAATGAAATATACTTAATCATCTAATTGCCTAACTCTGTGACCTGGCCCTCACTTCAGTCATAGAGAGAAAGCACAGAGGGAAGGAAGCAGAGCAAGGAACAGATGAGGTGCGGGGGTGGCCCGGGCAAGGGTGGATGCCGGCGAAGGGGTTGACAGTGGCGGTCGAGGATGTGAAAAGTCGATTGCCAGGAGGGAGAGGGGCCAGAGGGGCGACGTTGTGGCCCAACTGGTGGCGGGGCATGGCGGTTGACTGGGGGGAAGGAGGGGTGGCGCCGTTGGAGGGGGAGAGGAGGAAGAACAGGGGAATCATGGGCATGAGGAAGATGCAAGGTGCTCACCGGTGTAGTTGCTGGCGAGGGGGATTGACCAACGTGGACCAGCGATGTGAGCTGCAAGCGGCGCAGCCTGCTTCCCGCAGCGAAGGTGCCCTTGAGTGGTAGAGACGAAATCAGGGCCTGGGCATGAGAGAGGAATGCATGAGGATGCTTCCCAAACAAGGAATCGGAATGGGTCTCACCGGAGGGGAGGGCGACGTCGAAGGCGGTGGGTTTCGTCGATTAGGGGAAGATGATGGCGTGGGGTGCTCTGCCGGCAGAAAACCCAAATCGATTGAGGGAAAATGGTCGTGATGTGGTGGAACAGGACGTGACGCGGAAGGAATTGAAGGGAGCTCACTTGCTCGACAGAATCGGTGGGGTGAGTGCGGCGGTTGGCGCTGACATGGCGCAACGTTGCGGTCGGCAGGGGAGAGGAAGTTTGGAGACACCGGGAGCACGCATTCTTGGTGATTGGCAAAAATGACAGGAGTCTTGAGGAGGAGGGAGGCGGATTATAGCGAAGGGAAGAGGAGTAAGCGGCGTGGAAGGCGGGGAGGAGGAGCTGCTTGGCAGAATTCAAGGGAGGAGGAGATGGGGAGGAAGGCAGCGTGGGGGCGGCGCAAGCAGATGGTGGCGGGGAGGAGCTGGGGGGGAAGGGGAGGCGGGGGAGGAAACAGGGACGAAAGGGGCCTTAAGATGGAGACAGCAGTGCAGAGAGCCGAGTAGCGGAAAGAACGATAGAGGTGGCGCCTGACGATAACAAAACACACGAAAGCTGCACCGTGTGAAGGAAAACGCGGGGACAACTGTCCCCGCGCGAGTGGGAGAAAAGGGCCGCCAAACGCAAGAAAAGCCCCAATTCTAGGCGCAATAAGGAGCTTGATATTGCAGCCTGTGCTGATGTCAAAAAAAAAAAGAACGAAGAAACCTGAGTTCATGTGGCTTGGTCTGTTCTGCGTGACAAGTCGAATGTGCTTGGAGAGAGCCGTCCGTGGAAGAAAATATGATGGGGAAGGGCCTCACCCCCTATCAGCCCTTGGATCGATTTGAGAGGGTAGGGGGAAGGGCCTCACCCCCTATCAGCCCTTGATCGGTTTGAGAGGGGAGATGGCGAGGGCCATGAGACCCTCCCAGCGAATTTCCTTCCGCCGGCCGTGCAAAGATTGGGGCTGTACGTCCGTCCTAGCCTGAGAGCGCAGTTCAGCTCAGAAAATCATGAAGTCTGGAAGGGCCTGGCTTGGCCCAAGGCCTAACCGGCTCTGAAAGGTCATCTGTACACGTTCTTCTCTTCACCAACTCCATGCACTGTTCATGCATTTTGGTTGGTCAGCTTGACCTTTCGTGTGGTCCTTAGGTAAGTAACGATTTTTTTAAAATAATATTTTTTATAAGATAATTATAAAAATAAATAGTCACCTCAAAAATTATGAAAATGTGTTCCTGTCATCAGTATTGTCAGTTGAACTGTCGACAGGGACCCTCTTCCCCTCCTATCGTCGGTCCAACTACTTGTCGACAGTTCAACTGGCGATACTATCGTTAGTTGAACTGTCTACAGGGACTCTCTTCCCCTCCTATCGTCGGTCCAACTACCTGTCGCCAGTTCAACTAGCGATACTATCGCTAGTCAAACTGACGATAGTTTCCTGTCGCCAGTTCAACTGGTGACAGGATGCCATCTATAAAAGTCCCAAAAAATTCCTCCAAAACTCATTTTAATTCAAAAAAAAAAGAGGAGGCGAGGAAGAGAAGAAAGGTAGCGAAGCTCTGCTAGTTCGTCGCGGAGGAGAGAGATTGACAGAGCATCAGATCCGATAGGCCGACCATCTTGTAGGTACATTTTTTCGCAATCTTGTACATTATGTCAAATTATGTAGAATTAAGTACATCATTTGAGTTGTAGCGAGTAGAATAGCAAGTAGAATTAAGTACATATAATTAAGTAGAGTAACGACATAGAATTAAGTAGAATAGCGACTAGAATTAAGTAGAATAACGACATAGAATTGAGTAGAATAGCGATATAGAATTAAGTAGAATAGCGACATAGAATTGAGTAGGATAGCGATATAGAATTGAGTAGATTAGATAATTGTAGTCAAATTATGTACTACATTATTTGATATGTGTATAGTGTAGTTCGTCATACATATATTATTAATGTTACAGCAGTCGAACGATTTAGGATAAATCAGCAGAAATAGGAAGACGGCTATTAGAAATACGTAAAAAATAATGTCAGCTTTATTTAGCTTCCCACTTGAAAAATATTTAAAAATATCCTCTAAATTTTAAGACCCTATTACAAATCTGTTTAAATTGCTGAGTAGCCTAAATTAGGTTTACATTTTTGTGTGATAATTATTCAGTTAATGCCGATTTTTTAAGTAGGAATTTTGGTTTTTTTTACATATTTCGTAGTCTTTACAACGTATGCACTTAATTTGTAGGTATGATGGACGCAGGCTAGTACGAGTTGCTTGACCCGGTGATTGACGCGTTCTCAGTAGTCGCCTCGAGTCGCCTCGATCTGCGTGCTCCTCGAGGCGACGCGTCGATTGAGCTTGGCGTGTTGCGGCTGCGCACGCTCATCAGGGCATGGAGGCTGCACCTAGCCTGGGTTCCGAGGTACGTATAGTTCTGATATTAATGCACTCAATCGCGGTCTGACTACTTTGCGTGCAGTCATGTTTGTTCTTAATCGTTTCGACGCAGGTTGAGAGCGGTAGGCCTCCTTCCACTAGCGAGGATGGTGGAGGCGATGTGGGAGGACGACCAGGACCGCGGTGTTGGTCATACGTCTAGGCGTTTTCCATACGACCGGGCCCTGCTGACGGCGCTGGTTGACTGCTGAAGGCCAGAGACGCGCACGTTCCACCTTCCGTGTGGGAAGATGGCACCGACGCTCCAGGACGTGACCTTCTCGACCGGGTTGCCATGCATAGGCTCCCCCCTGGCGGTGTACGACATCTCGGCCATGGGGCGCATGGACCTCCTAGCGAGGTTCCACGATGTGCTGCCACTGGGCAGCGGGTACACCGAGTTCAGTAGCACGCATTGGTCGACGTTAAGGTGGATCTGCCAGTTCTATGTAAGTATTTGTAATTATTGTCATCTCACTTCATTCATATGTGAATCTGGCTGACGTGTATATGTCTTCTTCCAGCCCGAGCGTACGGCGCAGAACGCAGGGAACGTTGTTGTTAGGAGGCACTTTGAGGCCTACCTGCTATGGTTGTTCGGGTGGGTCATGTTCCTGGTGTCCCACAGCGACAGCGTCGACAAGCACTACGTTTGGTACACACGTGAGGTGGCGGATTTGCTGGTGGACGAGATCCCCTCCTACGCCTGGGGTCTGACCGTACTATGCGCGACGTACCACGCACTATGCGACGCGTGCCACTGTGCCCAGGACAGCTCCATCCTCTCCGGATGCGCATTGCGGTTGTGGTCCTTTGGCGCTTCGGATCGGGACCACCATTTGGACTTGGGAGCGTACGTGGTCAGCTTTTATGCTCAAGGCGATGACGTGGACCAGTTGACCATGGACACAGTGTGGTGCCACCGACGGGTTAGTTTCATGATCATTTATTATTTTTCGTATTGTAATCACAATTTCATATGCTAAGTTTGCGGAGTTCTATTGCACAGGTCACCTACACGCCGATCACTTCGCAGGGGTCCTACCCGGAGTACGTTGCAATGTTCGATCAGCTGACCGATGACTGCGTCATTTGGACACTGTACACTTAGGAGAGGGTGAATGCGCGCGCGCCCGAAGGACTGTCGATACTGTTCACGCGAGACTACTTGTACTGGGACACGCAGAGGGCCTTGGTGCATGATGTCTTCGTGGAGGAGTACCAAGTGTAGCAGGTCTTGCGCCAGTTCGGTCTACGACAGGTCCCAACCCCTTGGGGAGGGGGGGGGACGCGGGTGCCAGCGCACATCCACGCGTAAGTTCACTCTTTACTTCTTTCGTACAATGTGCGTTACGTGCCGATCAAATAATTGTCTTGCCGTCCACAGGTACACTAGGAAGGGAGTACGTGGCACGATGTCCTGGTTGGACAGGATGAGGCCTTGGGTTGAGGCTTGGAGTGGCGTGCACGAGGACCCCATCCAATGTGGGGATGATCCCTACGACCCCGAGACGTACGGGGAGTACATGCAGTGATACGCTAGTCGGACGAGGCTTCGTTGAGTCTGGGTCGTGGTCGACCCACTACAATATGAGGCCGCGACGTCCGACACGTACCCCACCTAGTCGGACTTCGCTTTCCACCGCTCTGTACGTATTGAACGATCCTTAATTCATATTGAATTTGCCAGATTTAGGTTTTCAACTTGTCCATTACTTGTGCAGACGGATCTACATCAGGAGGTTCTCAAGTTGGCAGCCTCCGCGCAGCACATGACGCTAGGGGACACCAAAGGGGTCCTGCAGCGGATCATGGAGGCCTTGAGACGAGGCATCCAGATCGCGACTTGTCGCACGCTGAGGGACTCGGTGGACCGAGTAGTGCGAGGACGAGGGGTCAGCCGAGGTGGTTCACGGCCACGGGCTCCTGCCCTAGAAGTGGCGGGTGTGTCATCATGGCACCATGGTGGGAGCACCGTGGGACATTTTGGAGGTGAGCATGAGACATTCACTTCCGTTTCTTTATTTCGAACCGCACAAGTTTCTGACAGCATGAGACTTGCAGGTCCGATGCTCCACTAGCACACGGAGCAGGAGTACGTGGAGTAATCGGGGCACGGCATTGTGCCACCAGGTATGACCACCCTGCTTGGTTGCGTAACACCATTTTTCGTAGTTTTCGCTATGATTACGTGCGTAACGTAATGCTTCTTTATTTCGAACCCTGATAATTACTAACGACAATCTTCTCTTACAGGTCCTAAGCTTCACCATTACAGCGGAAGTCTGTGAGTCATCGGGCACGTCTTGGGCGGCAGTATGACCACCTTGCTTTCTTGCGTAACATTCTTTTTCATGGTTTTTGCCATGATTGCATTTGTAACGTAATGCTTCACAGGAACGCCTTGGGAGGACAATTCATTGTCGCACGACGAGGCACACCTATCGGCACCCCTTGAGGACTTCTTTATGGACCCGCGTGACACCCCGTTCTCCTTGGAGGCTTCTTAGCTGCACGGTGCGCCGGGACCGGCCCAACCGATGTAGGACCCCCTCCCTTCGTGACACCACCTCAGGCTACTCGTGTCAGTCAGGTAGTCTGGCAGCCTAATCCTTTGACGTACTCGGACCATCGCCGGGTGAGGCCAGGAGCGACACGCGGGGTGCGCCCCAAGAGGGGCCGCCAGTAGATATTTGTTCTTTGAAATATGAGTTATGCCATGTAAATATTAATTTCTGTGTAACTATTATTATGCTAGTATCGTGTTTCGGTATCTCTTTTTTGCTTGAAAACCGCAGCTTTGCGCAGCGACGTGACCCGACGAGTTAGCTTTTCAGGCCGATGTGACTTGACGAGTCAGCTTTGCGCAGCGACGTGACCTGACGAGTCAGCTTTTCAGGATGACGTGACTCGAGTCAGCTTTTCAGGATGACGTGACTCGAGTCAGCTTTTGAGGACAACGTGACCCGATGAGTCAGCTTTTCTGGACGATGTGACCCGATGAGTCAGCTTTTCAGGACAACGTGACCCGACGAGCCAGCTTTTCAAGACGACGTGACCCGACAAGCTAGCTTTTAAGGGTCGCTACCTCGCAGACGCTAATTTCCTTCAACTGAGTTACAATTCAGTCGCGTACACAGCGATAGCTCGGCATATAAGTACTACCCCTTCCACGCCGAGTTCTGCTGCATCCAAACTTCAACACAATCTCGCTCAGATGGACAAGCACTGGGAAGAGATCTGCGAAATGCAAAGGGAGTATGCGGCTCAGGAGGAACAAAGGGAGCGTGCCAGAAGACCACCTCCCCGCAATGACGCCGCTCCCATAGTAGCAACCCCTACCAGAACATCCCAACTGAGCATTCGCCGCAACACCCGCCCAAGGGGGAGACGCCGCCCCTCTGTTGGTGTAGGGATAGATGCAAGTTCTTTAAGTCCAAGCACCGGCTAAGCCTGGGCATGCGTTACTGGGGTTACACGAACTACTCCAGCGACTATCCCGACCGCCGTTGGGACACGAGATGCTATCGGCAGTCGGTAAGGACATGTAGCAGTACGTTCCCCTACCATTTCTCTTTGAAAGTCTACACTAACAACCTCTCCCGTCTACTCGTAGTACCTGGATCCGTTATGTGGCTACCGCAAGTGGATCGACCTAGAGATCTACCCACACGATCATTGGACTCTCGACTACGAGGAGTGGGATGCTAACAGGGACCGCGAGAGGAGGGAGGAGGAGCGCCGCACCGAAGAGCACAACCAGCTTATTCGGCGGGAGACGTAGACCCATCTCGAGGCGTGTAGGCGCCGAGAGCGAGAGGCTCGTGAGAGGGAGTACGAGAAAAAGAGGGAAATAGCAGCCGAGGCCAAGGCGGCTGACGAGAAGTACAACGCTGAGCTTGTAAGGAAGGGCAAATGGCCCTAGTCCACGCAGTAGTCCGACCCTCTTCGTCCATATGTCCCATGTATTTCTAATTCCCTAAAGGCATGCGTGTACCGTCCTTTGTTCGTTAGCCTGCATGCCATGTAACCCTCTTGTCGGATCAACTGTCGTGTTGTTATCGTTGCGTCATTTCTCCAATATTGTGCACCGTGTGTGAATTCTATAACGCATCGCAATATAACTTACCTTCCTACTTACGAATCATTAATACCTCAATCGTCCTCATAAAATTCTCTAGCGCATCACAATATAACTTATCTTCCAGCTGACGTATTGCTAACATATTCCGTACCGTTCCGAAACTACGAAAATACCAAACACACCAACCAGCATAAGGTCCTATCGCCAATTCAACTAGTGACATCTCCCTATCGCTAGTTGAAATAGCAACAGGTAGCAATAATATGCCATGCATGTACATGAGCAAGTGTATGAATTCCCTAGCGTATCGCAATATCACTTACCTTCCTACTTACAAATCATTGATACCTCAATTATCCTCGCAAAATTCTATAGAAATTCACTGCACTAGAACAGCATACGACGATCACAAAATGTTATTGCGAGCGTGGACTAGCGACAGGGGGGCGACAGGGCCTCTGTCGCCAGTTCAACTAACGATAGGTTCCTGTCGCCAATTGAACTGGCGACAGGGACACATTTTTGTAATTTTTTGGGGTGATTATTTATTTTTGTAATTATCTTTTAAAAAATATTATTAAAAAAATTCGGTAAGTAATGGTAATACTAAATGCGAAAATAGTCGGTAAGTAGTGTTTCATTTCCAAACAACGATTGATTCATTTGTGTACGCTGATCTCATCGCGTTTAATTTAGTTTGATCGATCGTCTTAAAGCTTTCGTGCTTAGTACCCTAAAGGCAGCCAATTATTGTACGGTAATCGTACGAACGTATATGTTCGCCGTGAAAAGCTGTACGGAAGAAGTGAGCACGACAAGAGGACAAACCATATTAAAAGTTGTACGATGGTAACAGTATCCTTTTGTTGTGGTTGTATGTACCACATTTAACGATGCTCATAATTGGAGGACAAAAAGCAGAAAATAGTTCACCAAAAATCAAGGAAAATATTTCATGATCCATTTCAACTGTACGTGCATTAATTTTCATTTCACTAACATTAATTTCACCACCTTTTGAACGGAAATAGAAGGGAGAAAAATTACAATTGCAACAGTCCCAAGATGCGTGCACATAGCAAAGCAATCACACGACGCACATACCTGCCATTTTCTTTCCTCAACGGAGGTAGTAGTGAGAGTTGCACCTCAGCACCGCGCGGGCGACCACGGGGGGCACGGCAACCTGCCTCGCCGGCGCCGCTTCGATCTTCCTCCGCGCCTTGGCGGACTCCACGGCGGCGGCCTCGGCGATGAGCCCTCTCATCACGTCGGCGTAGCACTCTCGACCCAGCGAAGCGACGCCGATATCTCAAAAGCAGCCACCTCGGTACGGAACCGCGAGATGAGCCTAGGAGGAACGGCTTGCGGCGCCGAGGCGCGTCGCCGCCTCGCCGAGCCGTGTCATCGCCATCCTCCGTGGGCAGCGGTCAGCGCAAAGCGGCCGGCCACGACACTCTTAATAAAGATACGACTCGGGAGGATATCCTGTGTTGAAGAAGTGCATGCGCCACGACACTTAAGGCGACATCATTACTCGAGGGATCTCCCTGTGTTGAAGAAGTGGTCAGGAGAACGGTGATCACTAGGCGCCGCGGCTTAACGCAGGTATGGATGAGCTTTTGTGGGTTGGCAAGTTCACCAACCAACTGGCCGAAGACTCAAGTCTCGAAGGCGCTGTGGGTAGAGCATCAGCGTCGCGCTGACCGCTGAGTCGCTGACTGCCACAGTGTACTTGGTTCACCGGAATAATGTGCGGGCTGGTGCTGTGCTGATGTGGGCGGCCACGTAGGCACCGCGTGGTTGCTGACTGGGACAAAGAGGACCACGTGGCAAGGATGTGGCACTGACGTGGCTGGCCACATCAGCCCGCTGTCGGCGGCGTCACGGCGATGTCCTCGCCAGCGCTTCGCGCCACGGCGAGGCACGAAAGTGGCATGATTGTGATCAGTGCAACACCCTGAGTTTGATGCTTACCGAAAGAACTAGCGAACGTGAAGCTTTGGTCGGCGGCGACGAAGATTGGCGGCGGCGGGAGCTAGGTCGACGAAGTGGCGACGGTCGGGTGGCTCTCCGGCGAAACTAGCGCGCACACGGGAGATAGCGTAGGGTCGCAATGCCGATGCTACGGTCGTTGTCGCCGACGAGGACTGGACGACGCCAGAATCGAAGAAAACTCGAGCTTCAACGGCGCGGTGAAAAACTCGAAATCCGGCCTCTTAAGAGGGAGAGGAGATGGGGAAATTGGGGGCTTGGGATGAGATGGAGGAGGCGCACCTCATGCTCCCTTTTATAGAGGCGGAGGGGGCCGGAGACGGGAGATCGGCGCGAGATGTGCGGAGGCGGCCGTTGCGGGATTGCGGTGATTCCGCGTTTGATCGATGGAGAAAAAACTGGGGAGAGGGGCGACGTGATAAGGGGGATTTAATGCGCGCCTTCCCGCGAGAAATGGGGGCGAGATTCGCGGTGTTGATGAGTTCCTCGTGTGCGGCCATGGCGGTGGGGTGTAGCGGCTGCGGGAGGAAGAAATGGGGGAGGAAGAAGGCACCAGGCCCACGCGTCGGTGATAGGAGAAAAAAAGGAAAGGGAACGGATGGCCGTTTGATTTAACTTGGACGGCTGAGATTCCGCGTGGGAGGAAAAAGCTGGCGGGCCGCGCGTGATGAATGGGCCGAGCTGAGGAGATTTCGGTCAAAGACTATTTGGAGTTTTAATTTGATTTATCAATTTAAATAATTCAATTAATTCTTTTAAGCTTTAGAAAATAGCAAGTAAAATCCAAAAATTATGAGAAAATTCAAAGAAATTCTCATATACATTTTGGAATTAAATAAAATACTTCCAACATATATTTGGTAATAGATTTTGCAAATACATTTATTTTAGCTTTAAAATAATTTAGGAAAAGCTTTTAAAATTCCGTAAAATCCCAGAAATTAATTAAAATTTTATTTTTCAACTTTAACTCAAATAAAACTTCAAAAACTTGAATAAATTTTTTTTTGACTTTTAAAACTCAAGAAATTCAAGAGAAGCAATAAAACTCTTTCAAATTTCAGAAAATTCAACAAAATAATAACTTTATTAATTTTTATTTTGGTAACAACACTTTAGGATGTTACAATTGATGTGTTATGAAAGTTTATAAATGCCTTTGAAAAATAAAATAAAATAAAACTGGTTTGGACTTGGGCGAAATGGATAGTTGGTGGGTGCAAGTTTATGTACGGGGTCAATGCAGTGACTGGTTGAGGCCTAGGGATTGTTTTGGAACTCGCCCAGTCAATTAAGGGCCGGTCTGTGAGCTACGGATTGTAAAGCCCTTCCGTACTACCATAAGTTTGGTATATGACAGACCGGGCAAGTTCCACTATTAGTCGTGCCATGTTGATGTATGGGAGTCGTGACGACTTATTTTTAATACCCATATGGCGCAAGAGGGGGTTGTCATTTGGTGTGAAGCCTACGACAACGAAACCTTAGCGGGCATAACTACTTTTGGGATGGCGCGTTGTAAAGGGCTTGTGATAATCACTTAGTCGCATACCTTCGGAAGTGTGTTAGACGGACATTAAAAGTTGATTATCTCTTATGGGTAAAGTTGTACAACCTCTGCAGAGTGTAAATCTATTCGAATAGCCGTGTCCACAGTTATGGACATGCTGAGCAAAGCCTTTCGCGGATTAGACTATGGTTTTGTTTTAAAAATGATTTCATGGATGTTTATTCCATGTGAAAATTTTGGACAGAAAGTCTAGTGCAAGGGGGTTAGTCCTTTACCATTTGTGTATGGAAGTTTATCCTACACTCAAGAATTGATGAATAAAAATGAAATTTAATTTTAGATATAGACTAAACTGCTTTTGAACTTAGTATTGTATTTAAAATGTTAAATATCGCTTTTGCACAAATAGCCCTATATGCCCTCCTTTGATAATATCCATGCATGCATTAACTCTGTTATGGGTGTAACTTGTGGAGTACATTTTTGTGCTCACCCTTGCTTAATAAAATGTTGTTCAGAGGAGAGGGACTTCGCTACCGGTATGGCTCTCGACGACTAGGCTGTTCTCTAGTCGATTTCCTGTGGCAAATTAGCTGGGCTCTACTACGTCTTCTTTGTCTTCCGCTGTGATCTTTATTGTTGGCTCGCAAGCCTTTCTTATAATTAAACTATGATATTTATTAATAAAGTTGTGCGATTTATGGATGTTACCATATCTATTTACTATGTGAACTAGCTAATGATCATGAGACTAGTTCAGAAATACATAGAGGATTTGGGGGTGTTACTCCCGGGTCCGACACATAACCAGCCACAAGGGGCATTTATACCCACACAAGGAAAACTAGCCCTTGGAGGAGAATCTTCACAAAAACAGAGAAAACCGGTCTGACCGCCAACCAATAGCTGGTCAAACCGCCCTAGCTCAAATGGCTATAAAAACTAGCTGTTGGACACACATCCAGACTGACTACCCTCATAAGGGCCGGTCAGATCGGACCAAACCGGTCAGACCGCTCAACAGAGGAACAAAGCAAAACCAGATAAACACCTGCTCTGGAAAAAGCGAACCGCCAACTAGAAAATGGTCCCACCGCACTACAGTAGTATCGCACTTATACCTGCGGTCATACCGGTTTTACTAACAATTATTTTTCAAATGTAGTTCAAGATTGATCAATACGACCTAGGAGGCTAATTGTGGGACCGGTCAGACCGGCCAACACATGGCGGTCAAACCACTTGCCCACCGGTTGGACTGGTCAATACTGCCGGTCAGACCGCTAGGAGATTTTGACCGACACTCAGCCCGGTCAACCACTTCAAGGGCCGATCAGACCACCACACGGATCCGGTCAGACGGCCAGACTAAGAAGGCTGAAAAACATATTGCACTTCGTTTCAAAACAAATTGCAAAACATATTTGCTGATTAATGCGTGATGCAAACAAGGGTTGAAGGCAAGATTCTCAACAAGTTGCAAAACACATTTGCCAAATTTTAGAATCATGCCACAAGGAATATGCTACATGGACTTAAACCATTTGTAAAATGCATTCGCAAACTAAAGTCGCATGCTAGAAGGATTATACATGAGCCTCAACTATTTGCAAAATGCATTTGCAAATATCGACAACATGCTAACGAGAGTTAGAGCAAGCTAAATGAGCTATCAACATATGACACACTCAAGCTACTAGTCAAGACTCCTCTTAATAGTACGTCAACCTATACTAGTAATTCAGTCTTCCAACCAAATACCGAGACCGGTAAAAGACTAGGAACACATCCTTAGCCTATGCTAGTCATACCTTTCACATGACGATTGTCATTAATTACCAAAATACTCATAATGGCGGGTCTAGATTCTTCAATCTTCCCCTTTTTGGTGATTGATGACAATCCAATTGCAAAGAATTAAAATTGAATTAATGCGAGTATATATCAACTACTAAAGCTTGATATACTTAAGGATACATTTCAAAGTAGAGATCTTTAATATAAGTGGATGGAAGAATGAGATCAATACTAGTGAAATCACAAAACATAGAGTGAACTCCTCCTAAATGTGTGCATACAAATATATGGAATGAAACTAAATGCACATATTCATGTTTGACTCTTCGTGGAGTTCAATCTATATTTTGGATCCAAAGAATGCAACAATTGAAGGATATGACTATTTAGCTCATGCTCATGACAAAAAACATGCATTCACAAAAATCCATAAACCATTTTGGGAAAATTGCAAATTAGTTTTCCCATATAATAGTTTACCTATTTTAAACAAAGACCGAAAAACTTTTTCGTTTTCACTAAGAAAAACCCCTTACACAAAGGTTGTACTCTGATCCAACCAATATCTTTCTATTTGCCATCTCTTTGAAATATATCCATCCAAAACTCATGATGACTTCAAACTCTCATTTGACCATTATTTGCAACCAAATTCTCCCCCTTTGATATTAAGCACAAAAATGTCTATATGTGGATCATACTTGAAAGATAGTCCTTAAACATCACTTGTGGATATGACGTGTCGACAAGACTTGAAATTGCAAAGTGCTTGAACTTCTCTCGCAAAGATCCTCAAAGAAAGCATCCAAAGGGAAGAGGAAAAGAGAGAATCCACTCGTACACAGAGAATACTTGAGCTTGGTCAAGAGAAGTATGCTCATCAAGGAACAAGATAGACATAGCAATTGTCGAGGTCATTATGATCAAAAGAAGCTACCGCTTGAAAGAATACCACTTGAAGAAAAAAAATTGCATTTATAATCAAGGAAAACACTACAGGGTAGCTTGCAAGGATAACAATAAACAACTTGACCAAATGAAGCAAACAAGGTGACCAAAAGAAGTAGAACTAGACGAATAGGCCATCTAGTATTGCTGACAACAACGACCAGTTAGACCGGTGCTCAAGGGGCAGTCAGACCGGAGAACCAACAGAGGTCAGACCGGTTACGCCTGACAGGAATTCAACAAATTTTGATTTTAAGAAATTTGAGCGAGGGGGATTCTACACAACTCCAAATTTTATCAAATTGAAATAGAAGCATGTTGGAGAGTTTTGAATCAAGAATCATGATTTAAAAACATTTTAAACTTATTTCGGCAAGATAAACTTATTTTCATTTAAATTGTCTCCATAATTGCCAAAATGAGCATATAAGGGTATTTTGAGCATTCTTTCACATGAATGAGTTTGAAATAACCTTATGAACCATTTTTTATGAAGATTTCGAGCTCAGATTTTCAACCACTTGAAAATATGCAAGATCAATGTCCAATTTTCTGAAAATAGACAAAGTCAAAAAAAAAAAATCTTTTATGCGTATAAAAAATTGAGATATACATGATCCAATAAATCTGGGATAAATCATGGAGCTGGTAAACGAAAATACTCACAAGTTTGGTTTTAAGAGGCTCACTCAAATCCCAACCATTTTGAAGATGTGAAAATCATAAAGATTCAGAAAACTGAAAGAAGGATGAAAAGCTGGACAAATGAGCTTCAATAAATCTGAGGAAATTAGATATGAAAAGTAAACTATGGAGGATCAAATCTTATTATAGTACATTTCTCTAATTATGAATCCATTGAGAGATACAAAAATCACAAATCAGCTCAAAATCATGCAAAAGTTTGAATTTTCAGCATTGATCAAAAAGAGAAAAAGTCAAAACCTTTTCAAATTAGGACTAAATGCTTTGAAAGTTTGCAGAAATAAACTTTAGACTACTAGGAAGCTTTTCCAAAAAGAAGTTTCATAAAAAAGAAGTCTCCATTCAAACGATATGCCAAATTTCGCATTGAAGGCATATTTTTTGTTCAATGAGTAGAAAAGTCAAAACGTTTTCATATGAAGTTAAAATGATTTAAAACTTTCTAGAAAAGAACATTGGATTGCCTAAAAAGTTTTCCAAAAAGATTTTTTTATAAAAGGAATTTTCTTTTAAAAGATAAGCACAAAAAGAGAATGATTTTGCTTAAACCCTCAAAACACATAAAAATTTGAATTTCATTGAGTTTTTTCACTTTCATGGCTTTGTATGGGTTGGAAATAATATTTTAAGCCAAGATACACGAGGAAATCTGACTCAAACTGCTAAACCCATAATACGCAAGATTGATCATTTTGGGTCAAAGCAAGAATTTTGGCGAAACCCAAAAGGCCATAATTTTCAAATGGTTGGTCCTTTGAAAATCCAATGAACTAGAGGTGAGGGGCGGCCGGAGGTGAGAAAAAGGATGTTTTTAGGTTCAAAGGAGGTCTGACTGAAAGAGTAGCGACAAAAACGATCCGGGCCAGAGAAAAAGGAAGTTCCGCTCGATGGGCCGGTCTGACCGCTAGGCACGGGCGATCGGACCGGAGGACTCATGGTCGATCGCCGAGGTAGCTTGTCGACCATTGAGATCGAACTTGACAAATCTAGTCTAGTTGAATTTTGGAGAAAAGATGGAAATGTTGTATTTTGCTCCAAATTTTCACACGATTAACTACATAAACATATTTGGAGCATTTCCAACTTATATAGCCCTTAAAAATCCAGTTTTCAAATGGTTTTTATAAATTAAGCTTTTGTTTTTGCAACAAGAACTAGTTTTCATGAAATTTCTCCAAAAGTGACAAATTGAGTATATGATGGAATTTGAAGCATCCAATTGCATGCATGAGTCATAAATACCATTATAGACCTATTTATGTGAATAACTTTGGCTTAAATGGTAAAACTCACTTAAGTGCTAAAAAGTGACCACTTAGGTTAAAACAGTATTTTGGATGAGTTTCATAATCAAATAACTTTTGCTAGGTTGACCTTTTGAAAATATTTTGAATGCCTAAAATGTTTAGAATATACAACTCCAGGATATTAATTTTGGGATGGTTTTCAAAATCCTTTTAGAATAGATTTTATACAAAAATATAGTTTATGTCAAAAACAAGATACTATGATTTAAAATTTTGGCTACAAACTATTTTTTTTTGCTTAAAATAGGTTTTTCTTGAGCCAAAACCTATGAAAAACCTTCCAATAGAATTTGTATATATTTTGCAACTAGTTTTTCTCAAGATTACTAATAGTTATTAAATTTTTGACTTTTGGCTAAAATGCTCAATTTTGATAAATATTACTAGTACATAATTTATTTAGGCACATTTAGGGATGTGATATACATGTATATGACTTAGCACTCCCCCTTAATGTGCCATTCACCATCTTGCTCAAGATTGCAATAATGATGATTTTGAACAAGAGCAAGAACACATTTTTGAAAAAGATTTTCATGAAAACGTCCTACACAAGGCTAGGGACTAGGTACTTCAATGTAAGTACTTGTTACCGAAATGGCATTGGTTCTTAATGTGAAATGATTTTCCTCAAGCTTGACTTCAATTTGATATATGGTGGAATTCACCTCTCTTTGAATGAACCAAGCCCCCAATGCCTCTCCAACTACCTATTTGGCATTTTAAGCACTTATTGGTACCCAAATTCGGTTGTGTTCTTAATGTTAGTCACAAGAGATCTGGGCACCCAAATGGTCCTAGCAATAATCTTTGGTGAACTAACAAATCTAGCAATTACCCTACTATTTTTATCTTTCCTAAGCAAATAATGATAATTATAAATGATAGGATTTGGAGTGTTACCCATGGGACATTGTTTACCAATATGTCCCTTTTCCCGACAATTGTAGCAAGTTGGGCTTTTACTTTCCCTTTTTGTCTTCTTTTCTTGCTCCTTGCCAGTTTGCCTCTTTATTGATGATATTTGCTTATCATCAACCTTGTTAGGGCATACCGAGGAAAAACATCCCTTCTCATTGCATCCAAAGCACTTGATATTCTTCGTGTGTCTTGCATTGTGACTTGTCTTGCTATTCTCATTCTTCTTGGGAACAAATCCAATTCCTCTCTTATCGTTCAACATTTATTGCTTGCTTAATATTTTGTTAAGTGAGGCCTTTCCGTTGTAGCTCCTTTCTAAGTCAATCGTCAATTTCTTGACTTGGGCCTTAAGCTCTTCACTTTCCTCTACAAGATTAGTCTCAACAAACAAAGATGAAATAGATGCATTTTCACTAGAGCTACAAGGCATATCTAGCAAGTCATCACAAGAAGTGGATATGCTAACTTTAGATGCAATGCAAGGGTTAGCAACTACACATGACATATCATTTAAGAAATCACATGTTATGCCTATATCCACCTTGGACTTATTGAGCTCATTGAGAAAGAGATTTTCATGAGCATCCTTTAGCTCCTCATAATTGTTTGGAAGTAAGACATACTATTTCTTCAAAACATTGAATTTTGATTTTTCCTTCCCTAGATACTCATTAAGCTCCTCAAGCATATCTATCAACTCATCATATAAGGTTCATCATCATCATTTACCTTCTCATTACCTTTGGCCATAAAGCAATGAGGTGATGTGGATGGGGTTGAGGACTCCTCATTGTCTGAGCTAGAAGTTGAGCATTCTTCTTCCGACGTCCATTCTTTTATACAATCATCATTAGTGGGGGTAGACCTTTCATATTGATCTTGAAGATGGGTCCACATCTCATAAGCGTTCTTGAGATTGCATACTTCATTGAACACCTCTATACTCAAAGCACTAAATAAAGCGTTAATTGCTTGAGCGTCTAGATGTAAGTTTTTCTCTTCCTCACTTGTCGGAGCCAGAGGATTCATTAGAGGAGAAAAACCCACATATACAAATCACCATATTTTTTGGCTCATGGCCTTAAAATAACAAGACATGCGGATTTTCCAATGAACATACTTTGTATCATCAAATAGTGGTGCTTCACCGAGGTGCACTACATCACTAGTGGACATCCTTTACTCTCTAGATAGTTAGGTCTAATAAACGGGAGACCACGCTCTGTGCAAACAAGGGCAAGCATGCTAATGAGAGCTAGGGCAAGTAAAACGAGCTATCAACATATGATACACTCAATCTACTAGTCAAGACTCCTCTTAATTATACGACAACCTATACTAGTAATTCCTTCTTCCAACCAAACACTGAGACCAGTAAAAAACTAGGAACACATCCTTAACCTATGCTAGGTTTACATTTGCCTTGAGTATCTATCTTGGAGTGATCACTTGATGACGAACATCTCCACTCCAAGTCCGGGTTCTTGACTTGATAATCATCAACACCTGATGATTTCCTTTACTCCAAGTTCTTGACTTGAATATCATCAACACATGATGATCTTCTTCACTTCGGGATCTTGTTATGAATATCATCGACACATGATAATTTTCTTTACTTCGGGATCTTGTCTTGATGCTCATCAACACATGATGACATCCTTCATCCCGAATCATGACTTCATAATAATCAACAAATGATGATTTTCTTTACTTCAAGTTCTTGACTTGAAATATCATCAACACATGATGATCTTCTGCACTTCGGGACCTTGTCTTTAATGTTATTAACACATGATGATTTTCTTTACTTCGGGATCTTGTGTTGATAACACTGAACTCACGATGTCACCCAAAGTCTTCATCATCGTAGGAATCAACCTGTTTCACCAACTCATGGAAAATGTTAGTCCACATGACGATTGTCATTGATTACTAAAATACTTCATTAACTCATAATGGTGGGTCTAGATTCTTCATCCTCCCCCTCCACCCTTGTTTCGATACCATCAATGTCGATTTATCGCCATACTATTATTATTCCCCACCGCTCCTCTTCCTCTCTCTTGCTTCTCCTCTAGTTGATCGATTCCCCCGGGGAAAAAAAATTAAGAACAAAAAAAAAATCCCCGTTTATCGATCTCTGGTTGGAACCAACGCTTCTTGTTTTCGATTTGTCTTCGTTTTTCCTCTTGTTTTGTTGCCCACTAAGAATCCAATCCCTGCATTGTTCGTTGCTCATTTATTTCATTTAGTTCTTGCAGGTGGTGGTGGTGGTGGTGGATTTTCTTGGCTAGTTCTTGATTCGTCCATTCAGATTCTGCAACTTAGTGCTGAATCATCTCTGCGGTTTCCTGTGGTGGGTTGGGTTGGATTTGTGCTCTTATCTTGGCTTCAGCGACTTTTCTCTTCTTGTTTCGTGTGTGTGATTGTGTCTGTTCTTATTTCGTAGGTTGTATCGAGGGTATTAGGCAGGAGATGGAGGTGGAGGACAAACATAATTTAGAGGTGTGTAGTTATTTAGTTTGTGAATCGAAATTCTCAAGAATTATTCCCTTTTCTTTAGAGTTGCAATTGGAAGCCTAATGGGTGGTATCTTTATTGAAAGTAGATTGGATCCAAGGACATGGACGTGGAGAGCAAGAACCTGAGGCTGGTGGAGCCACTGCCCTCCTCCGAGATGGACATGGATGAACCGGGCGTTGCCGAGAGTGGCATGATGGATGCCAATAATGGTAGCTCCAAGGAGGGACCCTTGCTGCCCAAGGATTCCAAGGGCTCAAAGGGTTGTGTGGCCAAGAAGCTGAGATCGGTGAGCTCCAACTTCGGGGAGGAATTGGATTTGGAGTTTGGGAATGGGGATAGAGAGTGTGGTAGACAGCAGGATAGGAAGCTCTCAAGGCATGACCGGGTTGAGCTAAGCCGGTCGTTCCAGCGTCTAGTGAGCTCTCTTGATTGGGAGAGTGCTGAGGGGTTGGTAGGGAGGGTTGATGCACAGGAGCTCAATGATGTGCTCTGCGTGGCGGTCGATGCTATTTTGTTCTTGAGCGACAAGGAGGAGTTGCATGCGGTTGTGGCATTGATCAGGAGGATTGTGTCGGAGGGTGCAAACGATTTTGCACATGCTGTGCTCCGGACATCATTCCTTGCATCGTGTGTGACACATGCCGGGGACGGATGACTAGCCTTGTTGATACTGTGAGCTTCATGGGTCAAAAGTAAGTCTATCCAAAACGGTTTTGGCCTTCACATATTCACATGAATTGCATGCTTTGTATTTGCAAAAGTCCAATCGACTTCGACAATTCATTTGACTTACACTTTACATATCAGTTCATATGAACATGGTACTATTATGACAACTGTGAATAATTCTTAGGTTGCATGAACACCTTTAGGAATCCCATGGTGATGAGGTTTTGAAGGCAGAAGCAAGTGCAAAGATACACAAGTTCACAGAATGGGCTCTGAAGTGCATTGAACTACACTCGCGTGTGCGGGAGATTAAGGGCAGATGAAACCATGGAACGATCATTGAGGTCCAACTTCAGCTGTCTGCTTTCAGGACATTTCTAGATCTTGCTGATAATGACCTTACTGGGAAGGATTTCACTGAGGCCTTTGATGCTGCATGATTTCCTCTTACACTATTTTCAAGCACCTTTGACCCAGGATGGGCATCAGGGATCTCAGCATCTGCAATACAAGAGCTTTTAGAGTTATTGGTAGAGGGTGTCGCAGACAATGTGAACCAATGCTTTCTTGAAGCTGCACGCTATGGAAGCACTGAACTCGTGCATATCTTACTTCAGGTAATAATAAAGCATAGTCCCCGTGTGCATCATATTACTTT
Source organism: Phyllostachys edulis (assembly GCA_036346405.1). Taxonomy (NCBI): domain Eukaryota; kingdom Viridiplantae; phylum Streptophyta; class Magnoliopsida; order Poales; family Poaceae; genus Phyllostachys; species Phyllostachys edulis. The sequence goes on from CM070561.1 coordinate 41,439,243, forward strand.
CATGCAATAATGAACATTGTCATAAAATTTAGGTTAATAACTCCTATTGAGCAGACACTATAGATGCATCACAACTAAATGGTTCTTAACTGCTTACTCCACACAATGGTCCCTAGTAGTAACCAGATCACATAAACATGTATATGTAAACCTTTTCCATCTTGCCTTATTTCCCCTGTGTGAGTAATTCACACCTTTTCTTTTCTTTTTTACTGGAAATCAGTCCTTCTCTTGTGGAACTGCATAGTCATGTTTGAATTATATTTGGTGTAACCTACTTCAGTCTTCGTGTTTGATTCATTCTGAATGTACATGCACCTATACCTTCCAAAATTGTCTGGAGACCCATATAATACTTCTCATGGAGTAGTTGGTAGACTTCTTACTGATGATTGATCTGATCTAGATTCGTAATGACATATAATATATGTGGTGTTCATCATATTGGCAATTCAGGTGCAATGTCTCATTCTTACCTTAGAGAGCCTCAGAAATTTAGGGTTTAGTAAGTGTTAGTGAAATAGCTACAAAACTATGAAACTTTTTATGGAGAAATAGCCGCAATAACATATGATGTCGCCAAAAGCGCAGCTCAGGCCGCCATCGCAGGTCTACAAGTGAAGAGAAACATTAAGGTCCAGGATGTTAATTACGAAATGGTCAAGTCGCTTGAGACAACAAGGATTTATTTCGCCGTACGTCAACCCAGTCAACCATAGATTCGATAGGTCTTTCGTTATGACATATCAGCGTTTCTGGGCCATCTGCCTTGGCCCATGTACCCATTCTAACCCTGCTAGCCCACCGAATATGTATTCACAGTGTAGCCTTACTGTATCCACTAGGACAAAGAGGTAAATACCATGGCACTTTGTGTTGCCCATCCAATTTATTTAATATTATGTGTCCCCACAGATCATCTCCCTTTCTAATACAGGAATTCGTTTGACACAAATAACACATGGCCATCACTCCTGAGGATTACCAACATACGGTCGCTTTCTACGGTGGATCGCACGAAGAACAACCTCATATATAGCATTAGCCCGATCGACTTACAACTGTATAGCCCACTCATCTGCTATAGAAAAAAAAACTACTTGACGATGCTGCCGTAAAGAATTACAGGACGACGTACGCATGTTATTGTCTGTGTTACTGACATTCAAACCCATATCCGACCAACGATGAAAAAACCACCAATGCACCCACGTAGTACAAAAACCCATGCCATCATTATGTATAGTAATTTCATGGTTTATCTATCCTATCACCATGTTCGTATGACCTGCCCTATTTCTACAGGTGCAACGTAGCGCGCTGCTCTGCCTAGTTTGTTCTATCGTGAAACGGATTCGCTCGGAGCTGTCTCACCAAGGAAGCTTCTTGATCCGACAGGAGACAGAAGAAAATACTCACTCACTCCGTTTGCGTTTACCTGTCACTGTTGATTTTGACTGATCGAACTTTAACCGTTACTTTTTAAGCAATACAAAAGCAAATAGCTCTAAATGTTGAACAATAGTAAAGTACTTTTGATTACAAATATAATAATACCGCCTCTCGGCCCATCCACGGAGATGTCCAAAAATTTAGACTTTCAGACAAGTCCTAATAGTATGGTTCTGTGTTCCCAGTACAAGCAGTCAACTGGCGCCTGCAACATCGAATCTGAGGAGGAGGCATTGAGACCGGCTCCATGATTTCACTTGCAAAGAAGTATTGTTCTGCCTAGCTTCATGTACACAATCTATGTACCAAAGGTTTCATAGAGTTTCGCTAGGCACACAGGAAGAAAGCTACCAAGAAGCTTCAAAGGATTTTGTTTACACAGAAGGTGTATGAAGGTTGCTGTTTAGTGCTATGTACACAGACATAATCGTACCATAAGATTTTAGCAGCCTCAACTGCAGTTTCGAATCGCCTTGCCTCTATCTTGCACTACTACAAAATAGGCTATAGTAGACGCCCCATCACAGACGGTTTTTATGGAACCGTCTGTGTTGGGTCTGTCGGGATGAGGCATTGGCTCTGCCGGTTTATCACAGACGGTTTTGTTAATAACCGTCTGTGATAGGCATCTATCACAGACGGTTAATTAACAGGACCGTATGTGATATATCACAGATGGTTCTATTCACAAACCGTCTTTGATTAGCTGGATTATCACAGACGGTTCTCATTAGGAAAATCGTGATAATTCCTGACAGTTCTTAATTAGAAATGCAGCGATATCGATTATCACTGAGCGGTTCTAATTAGAAACCGTCTGTGATATCCTGGCATTATATAAATTGCACCCGACACATCCTCTGTCGCACTACTGCTGCCTCTACCGCACTACCGCTACCTCTGCCGCTCTGGAGCAACCCTTCCTCTGCCGCAACCCTGCCACTGCCTCTATCGCAACCCTGCCGCTGGCTCCACTTAGATCTGCTCCTCCTCCCCCATGCGCCACTTCCCTGCCCTAGCTCCTCCAACCTACGGCTCCTCCCCTGTTGTGCCAGCTTAGAGAGGAGAAGGTTGGGCCCCCTGCCCCTAGCGCCTTCTCCCCCATTGCGCCACCTGCACCTTGCTATGCCTCCACCCCCATTGCGCCACCTTAGAGAGGAGAAGGAAAGGAGAGGAATTGTATTTTTTTCGTGAGCTCCGAGGGTAACGATCTATAACCCTTTATGTTTGCTATAAATTAATCGCTAATCAATTTAAGTATGTTTGGTAAATAGGAAGAGTACGTACTTACAGTTTATTAATCTAATTTGATACTAATTTGTTACATGCATAGCGTAGATGGACCGAAATTGGATGTACGGTGTGAACCGTGTGAGCCTTCAAATCTTCATAAGCCTTCTCGTCGGCTTCAGTGGTGGCGGGATCAGCGACTGTCAGATCAAACGCCTCCACCTGCGACCTTGCACGCTTGATTCACGCTTGTAGCCGTTCGGACTCCGCAACCAAGCCCCATATAGCCCAGAGGCCATCAGCCCTGGTCTCCTCCGTCTCGGCGAGGTCGACCCGCTCTCCTGCAATTCGGATGTCGTCCTCGACTCTCCGGGCCGCATCCTCGGTGCGGACCAAGTAGTTCCATAGGACGATCTCCACGATGAGGTTTACTCGCTGGATGCCGCGGACCCTTGCATTGGTCCATCTGAGGAGGAGCTCCAGTCGACAGATGATGGCCGCTATGGTCTCCTGTAGATCGGAGGGCCTACAACAGATGACATTGCGAACGGAAAGCTTGTCCGCAGCTTGGGCCAGGTTGCAACCAGAGAGGTGCGAGTAAAGAAGAACAAGGTAAGCCAATACAGCTGGCACGAGAGGGGAAGCCATTTGGAGTTTGTGGAGAAAAGGGATCAATGAGGTTGTGTGAAATCCATTGTAGAAGGGGATATCTATTTATAGAACAAGTACTAAAGCCGGAGCGGGAGACGAAGGGATATTTGGGAGCTGTAGCGACGTTGGAAAACGAAGAGACACACGCGGGAAAATGAAGAGACTTGTTGATTTGTCGGTAGGATGTCAGGTTATCACAGACGGTTCTATTATAGAACCGTCTGTGATAAAGAATCACAAACGGTTCTATTTAGAAACCATATGTGATATGACTTTATCACAGACGGTTCTGTTAAAGCACCGTCTGTGATATGACGTATCACAGATGGTTCGTAAACAGAACCGTCTGTGATTTCTTATCACAGATGGTTCTTTAATAGAACCGTCTGTGATAGAATTTTTATATGGAGGGAACCGCTAGGGTTTTGCTCTTACTCGTCACTTCCTCTCCCGCGCCCCTTAGGCTCTTGCGCGCTCGTTCACCTCCTCTAGGGCTCGCCCGTTCACTCCCCTTAATCCCTGGCCGACACTGCCGCCTACGACCTCGACGCCGCCGCCCCCTCTAGTGGCCTCACTACTCCGCGCCCCTTAGGCTCTCGTAGGCTCGTCGACGCCCGTCCTCGGCCTTGTTGCCTCCTCAAACTCCGGCCCAATGTGCCGCCTCCCTGCTCCGACTCCAGCCCGACGAGCGGCCGCCTCCCTCCTCCGGTGCAGCCCATCGCCTCCTCTTCCACTACACATCGCCATCCTCCTCTCCGGCCTGTCACCGGCTCCCTCCTCGCGCTGGCTCTAGTGCCTCCTTCGGTACTCCCTCACGCCTCCTCTGGTATACCACTCTACTCGCTCTATCTCGCTCCCTCCCTTGCTCTGTGATGGGTTCTGTTGATGCTCTGTGATGATAGTCAAAATCTGAAATGAAATAGATAATTAGAAACAGACTTGAGCTTAATCATATTGCTTTATATGGTTAGTTATAATTAGTAGCCTTTATACTTTCTGTTGTCAGTAATAGCTGAATTAAGATTACACTTGTATGTTCTGTGATCTGATTACATATGAGAAAGTTGTAGTTTGAGCTCAAGATCTGTTTTGTAATTATCAAAATTGATTGGTGAAGAGATTTTGACAGAGGACTGAGATTGCAAAGACTATGTCTTATGCAATTAGTCAACGAGAGCAATTGAGCAATCTTATTTGCTTAGCTTTATCTTTGTTTTTAGTTGTTCTCATAATGAATATGTTGAGCATTAAACCTTTGCTTAGCATTTATTAAATCGATCCTGACACACTTGAGTGTACCTTTGCTTCATGCCAATCCTCCACAGCACGAAGCAAATGGTACACTCCAGTGTGTCGGGCTCGATGAAGTAGGCTCAGGCAAAGATGGGCTCGGGTTCTATCTATGCAAAAGATTCGTATCACTAGTTTCTATCTATACAAAGATCACAAGAGATTGTTATACATTGTTATGTCAGTCTAGTTAAGCTTTGGATAGAGCTCAAAATCTGAATGATTTACATCTGATTATGTTAATTTGGTCCTCCCTCGTGCCTTGTCTGTTGATCTCCTCGGTGGTTTTGAGTACCATCGCCGTTGTGAGTATTTCAACATATCGTGCACTGTCTCTTTGTATACATACATACATACATACATACATACATACATACATACATACATACATACATACATACATACATACATACATACATACATACATACATATATATATATGTGTGTGTGTGTGTGTGTGTGTGTGTAATGTGCTAGTTGAAATATGTGATATGTGATTGGTGGGTTCTTTGATCTGCTCGGTGATGAATTGTCATAGAAAATGAAATTCAATGTGAATTGGTATATAGATTAAGTCTTGAGTTGTAGATTGTCTAGTGATTCCTATAACTTTGAGCAATTTATTTCAACTGTTATACCTGCTTTGTTCTGTAGCTCTATCATTCAGTTCTTCTTCTTCATTACGTATCTTTTCGATTGCCTTCTTTACATTATCGGTGTATTTAGTTGATCTCTACTCACGTGGTCCCGGCATAGGTTAAGTTGAGTAAATTTGCTTGAATCTGGTTGATTTGAATAGCAAGTTGTAAATTGAACTCAAGGCCTAATCTATAAATTGTCATATTCAATTGATGATTACATTGGACATAAGTGCTGTGATAGCCAAGGTTAAACCTTGTGCAACTAGCTTTCTGAGAGCAATAATCATACAATCAAATCTTAGTTTTATGCTGATTTTAAGTGTACACTTATTGTGTTTGATGACCATATTGTTCCTTTTAAATGACTTGATTGATTTTCTTAGTCTTATGACTATTGTGTCATTTAATTGGTTAGGGAACTATGCTCAATTCATAATTATCTATGTTGGAAATAATTATGCAATTTTGCTAATATGTTTAGCATTTCAATCAAGTCAGCGAGATGGCAGAGGCACCGTCTTCGCCACCGTCACCGATGCCGCAGATGGCAGAGGCACCGTCTTCGCCGCCGTCACCGATGCCGCAGATGGCAGATGGCAGAGGCACCGTCAAGCAAGTTCACTATCCCAGAAGTAGACATGGCACGCGTAGAACGGACGGCGATGCTCACGATCGATAAATCGTGGAGGACCTTCAAGAGCATTCTTGTCACGAAGTATGTGAACATAGGTCAGACACCCTTTGCGAAGTATGGATTCTTGACGCGGGAAACATGGGATGCCTTTGTGGCTATGAAGACGACGGCCAAATTTAAGGAGGAAAGTGCGGCGCACAAAGCTCTCTAGACACGAAACACTCACCCAAGACAGACTTGGCACGGGCAGTGCACGCAGTAAATCGAGGAATGGGCGGTGGAGGAGAAGCGCGTTTCGATGTCACAGACCCGCATTCCCTAGCCTGGTTAAAAGCGAGGGCAAAAGTCTCGTCTTCAGGCAGCATCTCTTTCACAAACCCGGCAGACCAGGAAGTGTCCGAACGTGTGGTAAATACGTCGAACTACCTAGTTGTTAATAAGTCCATAACTTCATAGTGTCTATAATAACATGATGACCTCTTGCAACGTGAATTGTCTGCCTAAACTTCCCAAGGCTCCTTCCAAGCAGACAGGGAGAAGGATATACTATCTACGGCCCTAGAAAACATGGAGCACCCGGGTCGCACGCGAGGCCTTGGGGTTAACGTACCTTGGAGTCATGGATTCGCAGACGACTACTGCACGTATAGGAGTAGGAAGAGATCCAAGGCCGAGCGCGAGGACCGGTTGGTACAGATGATTACTAAAAAATTTGAAGGAAAGCTAGTAGCATTGCAGGATCAAATGAATCAACTCCTGAGCCAGTTGCAAGCCGCCCCTGTTAATTTGGGAGCCAGTCCTACTCGACATCGGATTAGTGTCGCGTCCACGCATAATTCTGAACATGACGATGTCCAATTACCGATAGATGACATCAAGGTAATGTACATCCATGGAATGCACCAATGATAGACCTATAGGACGCCTTAGCTAATTGCGTATCGTTTTGTAGGAGCCAATGTCCTGCAAGCTCCAAGTGAGGATAGTTGGGTCCATTTCTATTGAGGCTGGGCGGGGGATGGTGCATCCAAAGCAGGAAGGGGCAGTGCAGCACGGTCTCCAGGTGGCGCAGGGTTATGCTAGGGTGGAGATGGACATGGTACATGAACATTTCATGGCCGTCCCGCTGGAGATTTGCCCAAACGAAGAGATCACAACACTAGGGGATGCCGTACACACTTTTATCCAGTGGCCCAAGAAGGACATCGTCCTGGACCCAGCAGTGCTGTGATTTCAACATGACCATTCCTCTCCAACGGAACCCTCGATGACTCCACCTCATATTTCGCCTCAGAAGGCTACCTTAGCGGTTCCCGTGGAGAAGACGCCGAAGGAACAACAAAAGCGTGCCGCCGTATCGGGTCCCGAGTCGTCTCGTAGGAAGACGCTGCCAATCCTTAAAGCCAAATCGAAATCGACGAACGTTAAGGTGCCTCCCAAGTCCGGGAAGTCCAGGATATCCGGGAACTGCATCATCGGAAAACCATTGTGCTCCAACACAGTATTAATGCGCGCTGGATATGCTTGTCAGGCTTTGCATGCCTGGTACTTGGAGAAGACCCAAAAGAAAGGGTGCGATACTGGAATCACCGTCAGATACGAGCATAAGCATTTCTTCAACGGGCCGGGCAACTTCGTCGTGGGCTTCAACGACTTATATGACCTATTCAACCTCGTTGGCCTCGACGCCTCGCTTCTACGATGTTGGACACTGTAAGTGCGTACAATCAAGTTCTACATTCAAGTAATACCGATAAATATCACAACTCATTGCTTATGTATAGATACATGATGAAAAATGTCTGGGAATGGAAAGAACCGGTGGGTTTACTCGACCCACATGTGGTATCGTTACAAACCATCCAAACAGACTCGTCCTTCGTTGAGAAATACATAATGAAGTCATTGCTTCGTTAGAAGAACATGAAGTACATAGTGGTGCCCTACAACGAGGGGTAAGTGTCACTACTTGCTCTACAAATTTCATTTGTACTTTATACGCAGCACGAACTTAGGTTTAATGACTATAGAGACATACATGAGTAGGCACCACTGGATCCTCTTAGTCATTATACCAAAGAGGAACCATGTGATATACCTTGATTCCCTACTCCGCAACAAGCACAATTTCAGCATTCTGAGAGGAGTACTCGAGAGGTATGCTCATTTCTTCCATACATAACTCTATTGTAGTCTTCATTCGTTTGAAATGGCTGATGATAACTTTTTGGAATCATGTAGGTCGTTCATCGATTATGTTGCCAACAAAGGAATATACGATGGAAAGAGCGCCAAACTAACACACAGGATGAATTTTTCGGTATGCGCTACAACACGATAATCCTATATCATACTTCATAATAACGCGTCTCGAACTGACTATACCTATATATGTAATTCTATTTTTGCAAAGGCATGCCAAAGAAAAAGATGATGAGTTATGTGCAATCTCGTTTGCTATCATATGCGACTAATCCTTAGAGCTAGGAAGAAGGATCCTGAGGTTTGTCAATCTCGAAATAATTATATCCTAATTATAAATTTAAATATATATAGTTTACCACTTTACTCTTGCTAGCGATAGGCCTTGGATATACAATTAGATGGACTCGTTGCAGAAGAGATCAAGGACATTCGAGGGAAGCTCTGCACCTTTATCCTATCAGATATCATTAAGGACACCGAAGAATTTCACTCTGTCGCCGACCCAAAGCATCACCCCGCTGACACCTCTCAGCCACCTGCAAACAATTGACTCAATTGTAATCCAATTATAACATTTATTTTGAGTAATGATCAGTTTGAGTTTGTCAACAATTGATTATCTGTGATGTATCTATTTTTCTGCATGCTTGTTTTCAGAGTGCATGGCTAGCAATTCCAGAGGCTAAGCCAAAAAATCAGCAAAAATGTAGTTAGGATAAAGAACTATCACAGACGGTTTTTGCGTTAAAACCGTCTGTGAAGGGTAGTATCACGAGCGGTTCTATCTGAACCGTGCGTGATTCGAAGAATATCACGAGCGGTTCTATCTACGAACCGTCAGTGATATTCATGTATCCTGAGCGGTTTCTAGATAGAACCGCTCGTGATACTATGCCTTCCTGAGCGGTTTTAATGCAAAAACTATTCGTGATACGATCCGTATCACGAGCGGTTTTGAACCGTTTGTGATAACCGCCGTTATCACGACGAACAAATCTGAAGGTTGAATGTTCGTGATGGCGGTTCGAACCGTCTGTGATGGTATGATCCGTAGTAGTGTTGGCATCGACCCGTGTTCTACCTCGGCAACTACTCCAGTATTGGTTCGCTCATCAGTGATCATTGATGATTCTTATGACGATCTGTCGTCTTCTACGGGTTATTGCGGTAAGATCCACACATGTGCAGTCCAAGGTGGAATCGCTGGCTATCAGCACAATATTGTTGTTGGTGTACTAGTGCAATTTTGTCAAAGTTGATTTGGGCTATGTTTGATCAAGGAGATTTTAAGGCCAGAAAAAAGTACATAAAAATTATTCCAATTCAGGAAGTTATGCAATTCATGCATGTTTGGATTTAGTTAAGGGGACAACTGATTTGGTATTTTTTTCACCGTTTGATGACACCCTAATGGTAGCTAGCATGTTACTCTTCAGAGTTTTGCTATTTAAAAGTAAAGGTTTTGCCCCAATTTTAGTTTGAGATGAAGGATTAGGTGCAAGAAGGAGTTTGTCTTTTGCATGGATACTACAATGTTTGTTCGGTTGTCATAGCTCGATATGAGGGGTTTAATGCAGTTTCTACTCCATTGATAACACAAAAGTTCATTTCATCTGGACAGTTTTACAGTAGTAGTTTTGACCATACCATGGATTTCAGTTACTTTTGAAGCCAATAGTTTGATGTGCATGATGACCACATGTCCAAGTTGCTCTTTTAAGCAAGCATTGTTTGTCGAGTTTGTGTTTCAGGTGGAGCATGTCATATTCCATGAGATGAGTTCTTCGCTATCTATCATGTGTCACAGGTGATGTCTTGCTTATGCCCTTTGATGATTGAACATTTATTTAAGGAGGCCAGTTGCATAGACTTAGACTTTGCTGGGGTTATGAATTGTTGAAGACCTAGATTTGTTCATTTGCTTTGTTGATAGCTGTGTGTTTGGACCTATTTGTGGTTTGCTCAATTTGGCTTCATGAGAAGTGTTTGGAGAAGATTGTTCCAGTCTACTCGCACAATTTGGCTTCATGAGAAGCGTTTGGATAAGACTATTCCAATTTTACTCGTTGAGATTAGTCCTTTCGAGGCACAAGGTCTGTTGGTGAAGACTTATTTGGAGGAGATTTTGATATTTTGGCTACATGAGCGAATTCATCACATGGTGGAGATTGTTAAAGTATGACTGATTTCGTCATCGTGTCTGTGCTAGACACGACACATGGCACATGTGCCGACTAGCGCCAAACATGGCGTCGAGTGGCACAACTGACTCTGACTCGGTTTCCTTCTCCATTAGTGACTCTTATTCCCTAGCCTATATGTGTAACCCTATAGCCGCACAGTTAGATGCGCCGAATAGCCCCGTGCTTGTAATTTCTCCTCATATAGTGAATTCCGCTTTCGTGCGTCTGTGATTTTTTCTGCAAGTCCTTTTCATGTAAAATTCGTGTCTCATGTTACTACTATTTGTGGTGTATTTTATAACAAGACAGCGTTAACTGTCAGTGCTACCCCGTTCACTTGTAATCAAGTAATACTATCAGTCAATTATTTAAGGCCCTTTTTCTGGCATTGCGAAATTGCAGTCTCCCCTGGTAGGCTGGTATACAGGTCGAACCAAACCATGGTGACTAGTAGATTTTTTTTAAAATAATCATTATTTTATTCCGAAACAGTAATATACCTACCTTTTTATTTTACAGAAATAATCCTCTATCGCTGTACGGTTAAGCAACTTGGACCTAGTCGTCCAACCATTAGGTGACTAGTCTTAGTCGCCCAACCATAGGTCGAGACCCCAGATCGCTGGAGCCGAGCCATCTGTGTATTCCGAACTAGTCCCATGATCAGTAGCTAGCTCACACAGTTGCAACATCGATGAAATCATATCCATACAACAAGATAGCTAATAAAGCAGACAAAAATAATATTACTTAGTAGCAAAAGACCTTATGGTCAAGTTTTACAGAGTTTTCCATGCAGGGCTAACGATAATAGAGTAAACTTGCAGCGGAGAATAAACAAACTCATGGTAGCCATCCGACATGCCCACAGGCAATCGAGTGGAGAACGCGACCTCTAGTTTGCATAGTCTTTAAGGTATTCCTCATCATAAATCTCTATATTCCCTGGTTCTTTCTCTGTGACTGTTCAACAATGGCGCAAAGTCATAAGTACTTTAAAGTACTTAGCAAGTCGTAGGGAAATGTATACAAATAATATTCATGTAAGGCTTGACAAGGATAGCTTTATGGCTATTTTGCAGAAAGCAATATTGACAGTAAATACAATAAGTATATTGTAAAGCACAATTTAAAAGATTAATACATAAGTAATCAAGTTTCTTCAAAGCAGCTAGTGAACACCCTGTTTACTGCCCAACCATCAACCAAAACCGTCTACTCAGATCCGTCCGAACCCATCCAACATTTTTGATAAAGTCTACCCCTCGTGTGAAATTGCCAGGCATTGTCCATAACTGGGGACATGGCTATTCGAATAGTTTTTAACACACTGCAGAGGTTGTACAGTTTGACCCACAAGAGATAATCAGTTTATATTGTCCGTCTGACACACTTCCGAAGGTGTGCAGCTAAACAATTATCATAAGGCTTTTACAAAGCTCTGTTTTGACTCGATTCTGCTCGCTAAGGATTCGCCGTCCCGGCCCCCTCTTGCACCACTTATCAACCCAAACAGAACCGACTCAAAGCATTGCTAATTAGTTGGCCAGGTCCACCCCATAAATAGACTTGTGGTTGTACGGTATGGCCCAGATCAATGGCGCACAAAGTTAAGTCCTTAGTGACTACTCAGGCGAGGCAACCACATCCCAAAATTCTCCCCCTTTACTGCACGATCATTTGCCTGAGTATGAAATCATTTTTGGTTTAACCCGACCAAATCTCAACCCTTTCCATGGCACAATAACTTTTAATAATAGTGGTCGCACCATAATTCCATATTTCCTTTAGTCAAATTTAATCATTCTTTGAGTATGTGATCATGAATCCCAACGTACAACTATAGCATGACTAAGCATATTATGCACCCATGTTGGTACTAAAATATGACCAACTAATATTAACCAAACCTATGGTGTCGAATGGTGCATGTCATTCATAATTATTCAAGGTGGCATCATGACAATTAGGCATTTAACTATTCCCGAAAGCATTTATTATAAAACTAGCAATAAATATTGATATAAAATAATATAATTTTATAAAATAGGTTCAATATGATCAAAGGTCTACGACTTGCCTCCGTTGAAGGCTTGAGTTGCTTCGACGGATGGTTCCAGGAATTATTCGGAAACGACGGAATCTACATGCGCGAAAAGAGTCAAATAAATACAACAATTCCAACTAAAATCCAAAAAATTACAAAATTAGAAGCAAAAGAAAGAGGCTGAATTTAGATGAATTTAGAAATGAGAACCGACAAAATCGGAGTTCGTATGAAGGAGAACGAAAATCCGGAAGTTTGCGCTCACATGAAATAATAGAAATTAGAAGGAGAGAGAAAATCAAATGAGCTGATTTCATTTTTCTTTCTTTACAGAGAACCAAGAAATGGGAGGATGACCTCTTGGGCCCATTTGCAAGTGGAGGCAAGAGAGAAGAAAAGAAGGGGGAGCATGACTTGGGGGTCCATATGGAAAGGACTCAAGGTAAAGAAAGAAGAAGCTATGCAGAACAGCATCGCACACACAGAGACAAGCTGGGAGCTCAAGCATGGCATGGGTGTCAGCGAGGGGAGCGATGGCAGTGACTGAGAACTGAAAAAACGGAACCCCACGAATGTGGCGAACCCAAGGGTGGTGGTGGCGTCGCCGACGGAAGTTCGATGCAGCGGTGGCACGCAAAAAGGCGCACGGGGGAATAGTAGCACCGGTGAGCTGACGATACAATCAGAGAGATAGAGAGAGCGCCACGTAGAACGTGAAGCGACGAATCCAATGGTGGTGGTGGCTTGGACAGAGGACCTTCGATGGTGACGCAGTTCGGCAGAGAAGGAGCTTCGGTAGCGCACTATCGCTAACGAAATCCGGGCAAACAAGGAAGAGTTAGAGAGAGGAGGGGTTGGCGGCGATTTGAAAAGGGAGGTTGGGAGCACGTGGTGCTTACTTATATATGTGAAAGTGGCACACGGTTCGACGAGGAATGCGAGCGGGAGTCGCAACGGCGTACGCGATCGGCCGCGTACAGGGCTTTGGCGAACCGACGATGCTTCGGAGAAAAAGAAGGGAGCACGGCGTAGAACATCACGAGACAAAGCTAACAGCAGTGGAGATGTCACCGGTGAATCAATGGCGGCACCGAAATCGATGATGGAAGGTAGTTCGGCCGATGACGGTAAAACTTCGATTGCAGAGAAATGAAAGTAAGAGAAGGGGCGAATTCGGGGAGGTGGATGAGGAAGCCGAGGGGCACGCCGTGACACAGTCGGTGTGGTGAATGGTTGGCCGAAGAGGAAGAACCGAGGTGGAGGAGCTCCAGTCAGCTTGTACAGGAGCTTGGAGCTCACGGTTGGAGCTTCGACAGTGGGCGGTGGGCTTTGGTGAGGGAGAGAATGGAGGAGGGGAGGGGGTAGAGGAGGGCTTGGCTGGCTCTTATAGGTAAGAATGGGGGAGAGAAAGGGGGAGGGGAGCTCAGCACGGGAGGGAGGCGTGCGCAGCAGGCTGGGCTAGTAGGGGCGACATGGGGGCGACGGCATAGGGTGGCAGGCGACAGGTGAGGGGCGATAGGGGATGGGTGGTGGCGTGGGGGTGGCAGAGGGCAGGGCATGGGGCAAGGGATGCGGTGGAACTGGGTCAAAGGGGAGGGGCAGCCACGCACGGGAAGAAGACAACCATGCTGGAGGTTGAAGAAAGGAAGAGAGAGAAAAAGAAAGGAAGAAAAATCCAAAAAAAAAATCCAAAAATTCAAGAAAATTTTGTAAAATACTTTGGAACTTGAATAGACCAAATAAAATAGTTTTAGATTTTTTTGAATATTATTTTAGGAAATTAAAATGTTTTAAATTTAGAATTTCAATTTAAGCTTTAAATTAAACCGATAAAATCCAAATGATTAATTTTATTTTTAAAGCTTCAAAATAAATCACCAATTTAAATTAAATAATTTAAATTAAATTTTACAACAAATAAAATAATTTTTGGGAAAACATAAAAGAAAGAAAAGCAGGCCAGGGTTGCAAGAAACAACAGAGCTTAAATAAAATCCAAGAAAATCCAAAAATCCAATAAATTTATTTTGAATTTAATTAAGGTTTGATTTAATTATTTAAAATGTTTTCATCTTCTGAAGTTTCAATTTAAGCTTTACTTAATTCAATAAAATACTGAATGGTTCATTTTATAACTAAAGCTTTTAAAAGACTCTGCAATACGGGTAAGCTGAAAAGAAATAAAAAGAACTCCACAGAAAACAACCGGGTCTTGGAAAAATGAATTCTAAGATAAAACTAGAAAATCAAATAAGGTGATTTTTATTTAGTTGAAGTTTGATTTACTCACATTAAATTTGTTTTTAATTTCTAAAATTTCAAATTATGCTTTAACAATTCAGAAAAAATCGAACGGTTATTTTTATTTTGGAAATTTCAAAAACTCCCAAAAATTGGGTTGTTGCAGCGACATGTGGAGTAGTCGCCCTACGGTGGAGCGACTTATGATAGTCGCTCAATGGTTGGGCGACTACAGAACTTGTCACTCGATGGCTGGACGATTTTATATAATAACATTATTATTTTATTAATCTGTTGCAAATAATTATGGGGGAATAAATGATAATTATTTTAGGTAATACATTTAGCAATTCTTGTTTGTTAATTTTTTTCAGAAATAAAAGGATGGAGACAAGGTTGGTTGTTCCGTTTGTGATTTTCGTAGAATCTCAAGGGTACAAAATCTGTTAGACTGACAATAACATTTTATGATCGTCGTATGTTGTTGTAGTGTGGTAAATTTCTAACGAAATTTTTTTGGACGATTGAGGTAGCAATGAGTCGTAAGTAGGAAGGTAGGTGATATTACGATGTGAGAGAATTCATACACATTGGACCACTACTTCGTCCAACGGTTGAGCGACGAAGGTAGGAACGGTTGATAAGTACTAAGGTGAGTTATATCACAATGCACAAGGGAATGCATACACAACCATGTCATAGTAATTACGAAGTAAAATACATACACAACGAACACAAGTACACAGAGCACACCGAAGACCCCCTACTGGCCACACTATTTTCACTTATTAACAAAATGCCACTACACATCTAATGATTTTAGTTGCTAATCTACTGTGATTTTAGTTGCTAACCTACACTATATGCTAACCTATTTGCTAGCATAATTACAACTACACTATTTGCTAACATACACTATTTACGACTACACTATATGCTTACCTATTTACGACTACACTATATGCTAATCTATTTATGACCACACTATTTGCTAGCCTACCAAGGTTTTGAAAGCAAATATACAAAGAAGTGCAAGAGACTCACCGTCGGAGATGCGCAGATCACTCGTCCTCTCTTTCCCTCCCTCTCGTCCTCTCTTTCCCTCTCTTCTCCTCTCTCTTTCTCTTCCTCTCTTTCCCTCTCTTCTCCTCTCTCTTTCTCTTCCTCTCTCTTCTCCTCTTTCCTTTCCTCTCTTCTTCTCTTTTTCTCCTCGCTTCTGGTTCTGCCAGACTAACGCAAATGATAGAAATGGCGACGGGGCACGCGCGCACCTGTGATATCACTCCTAGTCACTCAATGGTTGAGTGACTAGGAGCTACTAGTCACTCAACGCTTCAGCGACTAGTAGCCCAAGCGACATTCACTCCACCATAGAGCGACTACGCCACGTGCCGCTCTATGGTTGGGCAACTAGGACTAGTTGCCTAATGGTTGTGTGATTAGGTCCAAGTCGCCCAACCGTACAACGACAGAGTATTATTTCTATAAAATAAAAAAGGCAGGTATATTACTGTATTCCAGAATAAAATAATGATTATTTTTTAGAAAAATTGTGATTAGTACCTAGAAGTAGTTCGTTGCAAAAGCACGTATTTTGAAGGATGAATGGCTATCATTCTAGGTAAGGCTGACACTGGCTGATATCATGAGCATGTTAGTTGTGGCACAAACACTATTATAATTTTGGGCTTGGCCCATACAATATTTCAATTAAGCTGTAGGAAAATCCCAAAGGCCCACTTATGCATGGTGGAAGGTGGGAAGTTTAGTACCATATTGCTAGTCTAGGTGGGAGGAGACCAACATATAGGGTGGAGTTGGTCTTACCTAGTTGAAGCAAGCAAAAGGAGAACACACACGCGAGCTTACTCACCTCACCATGACATGCTAGGCCTCGCCTCGCCTCGCCATTGCCCGCCCGCACGTGAGTGGTCTCACGATTTCGTGTCCGGCTGGCCGTGGAGCTGCAGCTTCTTTTTGCACCTCATAACCATGCACACTAATCAGAAATTGAAAACTGAATAAACTGTTTCAATTGGCTTTTATGGCACATCTTAACTGCGGTTAAAACAGTGTAATATCAGTTATGACGGTAATTTCTAATCAATATTATAGCAGCAGTTTCTAATCAGCGTTATATCGATAGTTTCTTCTGCTGACTCTAGCTCTATGAAAAGGAGACCTCTCCTCTCAGATCAAACTCAACCAGAACAGAGAGAGGCTATCAGAATAGATAGACTCAGTTTTGGGTTTTTGCCTGGTTCCTTGTTACCGCGCTACCCGGCTACTCCATCCCTTCCTCAGGGTCCACCGACGTGAGAGAGCAGTGTCTCCGAAGTCGACATCCCTTGCGATCCTGCACGGGTTTGGGCGAATCAGGTTTTTGGGAAGTATTGGCGCGACTGCTCACTGCTTCCTTTTCTACACATCGTCTTCTTCGGATCAGACTCTACTGCGACCTTCGTCGGAGCGATCCTCTGTAAGTCGCGGTGATGACATTTCATATGGCTAGGCTTTATTTCCTAGATATTTATTATATGATGATGTTGATGCCTACTACTGTTAGTAGCATACTCGTTCTAGGTTTTGCCTTGTTAGTGCATATATATGAGATAAATATATTTGAGTTGATGATCATGTTATTGTTCATAGTCTCAAATATGCCTAGTATATATGCTGCTATAGATTCAATTATTGTTTTAGGAATTATAACAATCACAAAAGTGCACATATTTATAACAATCCAAAAACCTGATAGGCACATTGTGATGGCTGGTTTTGCCGAGGCAACGAAACCAGAGAAATTCACTGGTGTGAATTTCAAGAGATGGCAGACAAGGGTCAAATTGTGGCTCTCGGCTATGAATGTATTTCGGGTCATGATACCAGGACCTGCAGGACCTCATACTGCTGCACAACAAACAGGGTACGACTCGCTACAACAATATTTGTTGGGTGCATTCTAAGCATGCTGTCTGACCAGCTTTGTGATGTATATATGCACATGAAGAATGCTGTGTATCAGTGGCATGCACTCGTACATAAGTTCGATGCGTCAGATGCTGGACATGAATTGTATGTCATGGAGCAATATCATGATTACAAAATGGTTGATAACCGTTCTGCAGTCGAGCAGGCTTATGAACTACAATTCGTTGTGAGGGAACTTGCCCACCTTGGTTGTAAATTGCCTAACAAATTTGTGGCTGGAGACATTATTGCCAAATTACCTCCAACCTGGAGGAATTTTGCCACATCTCTGAAACACAAGAGGCAAAATATTTCCACCGAGGATATAGTTACTAATCTTGATGTTGAAGAGAAGGCTCGGGCAAAGGATGTAACACCAATGGTGCAAGAGGGACAGTTTAGAGCGAACATCATGCAGCATATTGACAGAGAGAAAGACAAGGTTGTTTCGACCACCAACTTCAAAAGTACCAACAACAGTAAGAAGAAAGTGAACATGAAGGATATTACTTGCTTTGTTTGTGGCGAGACTGGTCATTAAGCCAAGAAATGCCGCAAACGGATGGACAAGAAAAATCATCATGTGCAGAAGAAGTCTGCTAATGTGATTATTGGTGAGGACGAAGCATCTGGGTATGATAATTTACCTTGTGTCTTTTCATCATGTCAATCTACTGATTGGTGGATTGACACAGGGGCTAATATTCATATATGCGCTTATGCATCTATGTTTTCTTCTTACCAGGTCGCACAGGGTTCTTCCGTCCTAATGGGGAATGGGTCGCATGCTTCTGTTCTTGGTGTTGGCACGGTAGATCTGAAGTTCACTTCGGGAAAGATTGTGCGCTTGAAGAACGTGCAGCATGACCCTACAATAAATAATAATCTTGTCAACGGTTCCCTTCTATGTCGAGATGGGTTCAAGTTGGTCTTTAAGTCAAATAAAGTAGTCGTGTCAAAATTTAGACCCTTTATTGGAAAAGGATACGAATGCGGAGGCCTGTTCCATTTTTCCCTTGCAGATTTTTGTAATAAGGTTGTAAACCATATTTATGACTCTATGAATGGTGGTGAGGCCAATATATGGTACTCACGTTTATGTCATATAAATTTTGGTTGTATGTTTCGGCTTTCCAGTTTAAATTTAATTCCAAACATTTCCATAGTCAAATTTTCCAAATGCTAAATTTGTGTGCAAGCGAAGCAACATTGAAAGCCTCACAAGGCTGTAGAGGAAAGAAATTCGGCAAAATTGGGACTCGTACATTCAGACTTGTGTGAGATGAATGGTATATTGACAAAGGGAGGAAAAAGATATTTCATGACTTTAATTGATGATGCCACTAGATACTGTTATGTGTATTTGTTGAAAACAAAAGATGAGGCATTAGACTAGTTTAAAACTTATAAAGCTGAGGTTGAGAATCAATTATACAGAAAGATTAAAAGAATTAGGTCCGATTGCGGTGGAGAGTATTTTTCTAATGAGTTCAATCAGTTTTGTGCGAAACATGGTATTATCCATGAAAGGACACCTCCCTATTCGCCACAATCCAATGGGGCTACCGAAAGAAAGAACCGCACCTTGACTGACTTGGTGAATGCCATGTTAAATAATGCGGGTATGCCTAAGGCATAGTGGGGGGAGGCTATGTTGACTGCGTGTCATGTCCTGAATAGAGTCCCCACTAAAAATAGTGAGGTAACTCCGTACGAAGGTTGGAAAGGGTGGAAACCACACTACTACAAAACAGGCTATAGTAGACGCCCCATCACAGACGGTTCCTTTGGAACCGCTCGTATTGGGTATGTCGAACCCGGCGGTGGCGCGAAGCCTATCACAGGCGGTATTTTTAGAACCGCTGCGTGATAGTCATATATCACGATGGTTTGTAAATAGAACCGTTTGTGAATTATCACGACGGTTCTATTCACAAACCGCTCGTGATAATCCCAATCACGAGCGGTTCTAGTAAAGAACCGTCGTATATCGAGCGGTTCTAATTAAGAACCGCTCGTGATATCCTCGCCAGACCGCCATCGCCACTACCGCCGCAGACCGCCACTACATCAAATTATCATAGACGGTTTGTAATTAGAAGCAAATCAGTGAATGATCCTGAGCGGTTCTATTAAAAACCGTCAGTGATAAGCGTATCATAAACGGTTCTTAACAAGAACCGTCTTTGATTGTTGGGCGGGAAACGAAAATTTGAACATAATGGGCGGGCTGCCGAAACTCGCTTTATATAACCTCCATCTCCTCCTCTGCGGTCTCTCCTCCTCACAGCTCATACCTCCATCTCCTCCTCTGCCGTTTCTTCTCCTCACACCTTGCGTCCCGGCCTCCGCCGAGCTTGTCACCGGCGGCCTCCTCCAACTCGCCCCGACCTCGTCGTCACTGGCCTCCCACGACCTCGTCGCCTTGGCCTCCTCCACTTCCGTCGCCTGGCCTCCCACGACCTCCTCTCTCTACTCCCCCTTTGCTTTGTGATGTGGATTCTTGAGTTGATGCTCTTTGTGATGTGGGTGATGCTCTTGTGATGTGTGTAGTTCATGTTGAGTTATTTGGTTTGGGCAAAAATATGGATGATAGATCGCGCACCGTTCGGTAAAATCATCATAACTTTTGCATACGAACTCCGATTGCGACGTTCTTTAGCTCGTTGGAAAGCTAACGAAAAGCTCAATCCAAAGTTCTCGAAAAAGTGAAAACCCTAAAAAGGTCGTTTAGGGCCTCTAAACGCCTCGAAGTTTTAGCGATTGTTTTCGGTTTTTTGCGCGAAAAAGGCTATCACAGAGCGGTTCTAAACAAGAACCGCTCAGGAAAACTCATCACGAGCGGTTACGAACAAGAACCGCTGCGTGATAATAGCCTTCCTGAGCGGTTTTTAATGAAAACCGCTCGTGATATTCTCGGATCACGAGCGGTTTTGATGAAAACCGTCTATGATAATAGCCTTCACAAGCGGTTTGAACAAAAACCGCTCGTGATCGTGCGTATCACTGAGCGATTTTGAACCGCCTCGTGATAAGCACTCATATCATAGACCAACAAATATAGGCGGTTCGGAAGCGAATGCGTGATGACGATTCCAACAAATGCGTGATGAGGCTTCCTGTAGTAGTGCCATCACTCTCGTATTTGCGCACTTGGGGGGGGTGCTTGGCGAAAGTCAATGTTCCAATAACTAAAAAGCGCAAATTTGGACCTAAAACAATGAATTATGTCTGTCTAGGATATACTCATTGTAGTACAAGCTATAGGTTTCTATACTTCAATCCGAGATATCTGACATGCCAATCAATATGATAATGGAATCCCGAGATGCTATTTTCTTTGAAAATATATTTCCTATGAAGAATTCACATAACTCTTATAATCAAGCAAATGGTTTAACTCCTGAACCTACCACTACAATTGAGTATATTGAACACACACATGAACATATTCATGAGGAGGATGACAGTATTGTAGCTCCTCAAAGGAGCAAGAGACAAAAGATTACAAAATCTTTTGGTGATGACTTCATTGTGTACCTTGTGGATGATGTTTCCAAATCTATTTCAGAGGCATATGCATCTCCTGATGCAGAGTACTGGAATGATGCAGTTCATAGTGAAATGGATTCTATTATCGCTAACAGAACTTGGGAAGTCACGAATCGTCCATTCGGTTGTAAGCCAATTGGATGCAAGTGGGTGTTCAAGAAGAAGCTTAATTAGGCCTGACGGTACAATTGAAAAGTACAAGGCTCGGCTTATGGCAAAAGGTTATACTAAAAAAGAAGGTGATGATTTCTTTGATACATACTCACATGTTGCCAGATTAACCACTATTCAAGTACTATTATCTTTGGCTGCCTCACATGGTCTTATTGTCCATCAAATGAACGTAAAGACAACTTTCCTCAATGGGGAGTTAGATTAGGAAATTTACATGAATCAACCTGATGGATTTGTAGTACCTGGACAAGAGGGCAATGTCTGTAAGTTATTGAAATCTTTATACGGACTCAAACAGGTACCTAAGCAATGGCATAAGAAGTTTGATAGAACTTTGACATCTGCTGGGTTTGCGGCAAATGAAGCCGATAAATGTGTATACTACCGCTATGGTGGGGGTAAAGGAGTAATATTATGTTTGTATGTCGATGACATACTTATCTTTGGGACAAACATTGATGTGATTAACGAGGTTAAATTATTTTTATCCCAAAGTTTTGACATGAAAGATCTGGGAGAGGCTGATGTTATTTTAAACATCAAGTTGATCAAGGATGAGAATGTGATTACCCTATTGCAATCCCATTATGTGGAAAAGGTCTTGAGCCGTTTTGGCTATATGAAAAGCAAGCCCTCTCTAACACCCTGTGATCCTAGTCTAATACTTCGAAAGAATTGAAGACTAGGAAAGGATCAATTGAGGTACTCTTTGATTATTGGTTCACTCATGTACTTGGCTAGTGCTACTCGTCCTGACATCTCTTTTGCTATAAGCAAATTGAGTCGGTTTACCGCTAATCCGGGAGATGATCATTGACGCACACTTGAGTGGGTTATGCGCTATTTGAAAGATACAACGGGTTACGGAATTCACTATACTAGATATCCTGGTGTACTTGAGGGATATAGTGATTCCAATTGGATTTCTGATGCTGATGACATAAATGCTACGAGTGGATATGTATTCACTCTAGGCGGTGCTGCTGTCTCATGGAGGTCTTGTAAATAGACCATACTGATAAGGTCAACCATAGAGGCAAAACTCACAGCATTAGACACAGCCACTGTTGAGGCAGAATGGCTGCGAGAACTCTTGATGGATTTACCGGTGGTTGAAAAATCAATTCCAGCTATCCTTATGTACCGTGATAACCAAACAGTTATCATAAAGGTGACAAGAGCAAATGATAATATGAAATTCTCAAGACATGTGAAAAAGTGGTTGAAGTCTGTCAGAAAATTGAGAAACTTCGGAGTGATAGCTGTGGATTATATCTAAACAGCTAAAAATCTGGCAGATCTCTTTACAAAGGGACTATCATGGAATGTGATTGAAATAGCATCGAAGGAGATGGGAATGAGACCCACGTGAGTTACACAATGGTAACCCAAACCTATGTGATCAGAGATCCTATGAAATAGGCCTTGGGAAAAACAAACTATTTGGGTAACAGTAGAGTACATTCTTACTTTATATCTCACTCTGTTGGAGATACAGTACTCTAATTACTGTAAGGTATGATGACTTTGTCTTAATGTGTTTTGAGGCTTAACAGCAAAATACCGTCCTACAGGGTATTCGTGCAAGAACACACCTATATGAGCCCGACTGTTGGTCGCAGTCCATGAGATGTGGGTGATCTCTAAGAAGCTCATGAAGAGACACAGGAGTATGACCTATATGCTCCACCCGAGGAGTAGCCAATCGGCGGCCAAGTACCAACAAAGGCCTCAGGTGAAACTTGTTCGCACAAAATTGGCAAGGCTTAGTCCATTGTGTAGTTGTGGACGAGTTTAGCTTGAGATTCTAGGTAGATGTTCAACCTTAACCGGTCTCCACTGAAAAACTGGTATATCAACAGCACTTTGGAATGATGGGCAAATTCGTGGTGCTTTTGGGATCTAGTGGGGGATTATTGGAATTTTGGGCTTGGCCCATACAATATTTCAATTAAATCTTAAGAAAATCCCAAAGGCCCACTCATTCATGGTGGAAGGTGGAAAGTTTAGTACCATATTGCTAGTCTAGGTAGGAGAAGACCAACATATAAGGTGGAGTTGGTCTTACCTAGTTGAAGCAAGCAAAAAGAGAACACACGTGCGTGCTCGCTTGGCTCACCATCGCTCGCCCGCGTGCGACATGCGTGTGAATGGTCCAGCGATTTCGTGTCCGGCTGGCCGTGGAGCTGCAACTTCTTTTTGCACCTCATAACGATGCACACTGATCAGAAACTGAAAACCGAATGCATTGTTTCAATTGGCTTTTATGGCACGCCTTAACCACGGTTAAAACAGTGTAATGTCAGTTATGACGGTAGTTTCTAATCAGCATTATAGCGACAGTTTCTAATTAGCATTATAGCTGCAGTTTCTTCTGCTGACTCTAGCTCTATAAAAAGGAGACATCTCCTCTCAGATCAAACACAACCAAAACAGAGAGAGGCTCTTAGAATAGATAGACTCAGTTTTGTGCTGTTGCCCAGTTCCTTGTTGTTGCGCTACCCGGCTACTCCGTCCCTTCCTCGGCGTGCACCGATGTGGGGAGAGTAGTGTCTCCGAAGCCAGCGTCCCTCGCGATCCTGCACGGGTTGGGGCGAATCAGGTTTTTCAAAAGCGTTCGCGCGACTGCTCACTGCTTCCTTCTCTGCATGTCGTCTTCTTCGGACCAGACTCTACCGCGACCATCGTCGGAGCGATCCTCTGTAAGTCGCGGTGATGACATTTCATATGACTAGACTTTGTTTCCTATATATTTGTTATATGATGATGTTGATGCATACTACTGTTAGTAGCATACTTGTTCTAAGTTTTGCCTTGTTAGTGCATATATATGATATAGATATATTTGAGTTGATGGTCATGTTACTGTTCGTAGTCTTAAATATGCCTAGTATATATGTATGCTGCTATCGATTTAATTATTATTTTAGGAATTATAGCAATCACAAAATTGCGCATATTTATAACAAACACAAGGGTAGGAGGACAACATGGCGCTACACACGGTAATGGAAGCTAGCGCTTGATACTTTGACAGTGAAGAAGGCAACTGTCAATCATTCTTAGCGGTGAACAGCTCACACCCCCACCATGGTAATGCACGACTGATGGATCACACAGTTGAGAAGCCACTGTGGCGTAATGGCGTAAAGATGATCAATCACTACATTAGCCATATAGGACCCTACGTGCATACGCGTTTCGATTTCTCTGGAGACAGCAACACTGAGCGCAATGTTTGCATAGAACTTCTATTGAATCAGGAAGAATAGTAGTCGTGCCAAGGCAATTACGATTCATTTGCGAATGATTCATGTTTTCTGTTGCGTTCTAACGTGACTACTGACCGAGTTCAGGCTCGGTTGCAAAACTGTCTTTCTTCTTCTTAATGATATGGCGTGTTCTAAAAAAGAGTTCCTTGATTATTGGTTCCAATCATAGTGAGAGAGCTGAATATTCATCTATATTATTCATTGCAATGTTCGCCTGAATCATGAATGTTATAGTAGTACAAGTACAGGCCATTCGTTGTTACAATGGGGGACACAGAAATTTGCACATTTTGACGGTAGATATCGCATCTTTTTTGGTCAGCATGATGCGAATTTCAGAGCGGATAGTGCTCTGACAGGTCGGAACCCCCTTACAGTAAAATTTGATATGAAGATACTGCGTTCAAATACGCGCAAACGTCATGCTTTTCGTTCTACTACTCAAAACCGGAAGGACTACTGCGCTCGGCTACACATGGAGTGCTAAGTACTGTACTTCCTATGGAGTCCTGTTCCTCTGCAAAGCTAAGTTGGCATAGTACGTACTTCCCAATATTCTGAATTTTTTACTGTTTTAGCATTGTAGTAAAATTTAATTTCAAAAGTAGCCCGCTCTCATCATAATTTGCAAAAATAGCCTATGAACAATGTAGGTACCGCTGCCACCGGCGCGCGGCGCTACTCGCCCCGGTCGCGGCAGGCGCCTACCCATTACTGGCCTTGGCGGTGGTGGCCACCGCTCCAAAATCCAAATTTTTGAAAAAAAGAACGAAAAATTTTAAAATTTTAAAATTTAAATATTATTTAATTATATTTGATTCAAAAAAAATATCGGCACTGAGATTTGTAAAATAAGGGCATGGAGGAAAAGTAAGGTTTCCTTTTCTCCGAAATCAGGGTTTCGTCGCAGTTTCAGCGCTGTTTGTAGTAATTTGAAAATATAGCAAATGAGTATAGGAAAATTACGAAACATGGAGTCTCTCCTCGATGAAGTCGTCTGAACATATACACGTATATAGACAAGCAGTCGATGAAGTAATTTATGAAGCTTATACATAATATGATTGAAGGGGTTGAGAACGCTCGTTGTGATTATGAAGATGCCCTAAAACATGGAGGATTCAATGTCGGTGCGAATGGTTCTTTCTGGGATTCCACTAGAAGAGGCATACTTGCAATATAGGCTTGCTTTGATGGCTTAGCGGAGACACGGAACCAAAACTACATTAGAGTCTGCGGACAGAAGCATGTTACACGTAGTGACATGGCATGATGGTTCGGCTAATTGCTTTAGTTATCCTCATTACTACTACGGTACAAGGCGACACAAGCATCCGAACCATATAAGTATACATGCCTTTAGGGGATAGTAAAAAACATGGGGGGTAGGACGAGGGACTACTACGTAATGACCTGACCTACTGCGTGGACCGGGGCTATTTTCCCTTCTTTGCTAGCTCGGCATTGAACTCCTCGCCGGCCTTTCCCTTCCCCTTGTCGCGGGACTGTCCACGTCGGGCTGGTATGTCGAAGTCGTCCATGTCCTGCAATTCTATGATGTAAGTGCATCGTATAGTGAAATTCTAAGAAGGATGTAAATTCTTCATCACTAACACCGTCGATACAGATTACGCCCGGGCGACCGGATACGCTGTGGCGACCGGGCTCAACCGCATGAGCCTTTCCCTTGCCCTTGTCGCGGGACTATCCACGTTGGGCTGGTATGTCGAAGTCGTCTATGTCCTACGATTCCATGATGTAAGTACACCGTATAGTGAAAATCGTAAGAAGGATGTAAATTCTTCATAACTCACGTTGTGGATACGGATTACGCCCGGGCGACCGGATACGCTGTAGCGGCCGGGCTCAGCCGCATGAGCCTTTCCCTTACCCTTGTCGCGGGACTATCCATGTCGGGCTGGTATGTCGAAGTCGTCCATGTCCTGCGATTCTATGATATAAGTACATTGTACAGTGAAAAACGTAATAAGGATGTACATTCTTCATAACTCACGTCGTCCATATGGATTACGCTCGGACGAGTACTGGGCTCCTTCGGTGCCTCCTCAACAGGGTCTGGTACGTAAGGTTTCCACCGTACGAAGTTCTCGGCCCGCACCGAGTAGTTCAGCATGTACTTCTGCTGGATGAATGCCCTGTCATACATCTCCGGGCCGTCGATCCACTGGAAGAAGTGACAACACATCTCGGGCTGCCATTACTTGGGATGAAGTTAAAAATTTAAGGAATTCAACGTTGGAGAGCAAAATCGATGCGCGCGAAAGAAACGCTTACGAGGTAGTGCCTGCATGTGTAGTACGCCCGGGTTGCGGTGTCTGGGTGTGTGGACTAAATGATCTCTGCCGGTTCACCACACACACACAGCGGGATCGAAAAATGTGGTGGTACTAGAGCATCTTTCATTGAAAAATCTGGGTATTGTAGCTGTTTCCTCTTCTGCTTAAGCCAGTTTTGCTTCTGCAACATCCTCGTGTAGAAGTTTGCCGAAGAATCTATAGTTGGGTATCTATTGTGTAGTGTTGTGCAGTTTTGGGTTTGGTTCAACCCCCTTTTATAAGCCCCATAGTTGGCATGGTGTGGTTAATTTCATGCAGAGTCTTGTCGTTTAGTTTTGAAAAGCTGAGGAGGTAAAGTGTTGTCATGACCATTTGAAAAGCTAGCGAGGCAAAGTGTTGTCACGTCTTTCTTTGCAGAGTCTTGTCTTTTCGGTCTGAAAAGCTGGCGAGGCGGTCAAGATTGGCAAGTTGATCTGAAAAGCGTAACCCTGAACCTAAACCCTAAACTGCGCAAAGCTGTCTCCTTTGGTCTTATCACTACGCAAAGTTAGCCCGTGTGGTCTTGTCACCGCGCAAAGCTGCCTCGTCTGGTCTTGTCACTGCGCAAGGCTGTCTCCTTTGGTCTTATCACTGTGCAAAGCTGCCCCGTGTGGTCTTGTCACTGCACAAAGCTGTCTCCTTTGGCCTTATGACTGCGCAAAGCTAGCCAGTGTGGCCTTGTCACTACGCAAAGCTGCCTCGTCTGGTCTTCTCACTGCACAAGGCTGCCTCTTTTGGTCTTATCACTGTGCAAAGCTGCCCCGTGTGGTCTTGTCACTGCGCAAAGCTGCCTCGTCTGGTCTAGTCACCGCGCAAAGCAGCTAGCCCCGTCTGGTCTTGTCATCTCCAAGCTAATACATTACCCACTTTGTTAGCCTCCCCCCGCGGGCTATAAAATGCACGCCCCACGCTCCGAAAGTAGGACCACTCGACCCTTGAAACCGTAGGAAGAAGAACTTTCCCCGTCGTACAGTAACATACGATGGCAGACGCCTAGGGACCAGTCCAACCGGGGTCGTCGAAGTAAGACATTCTCTTGGAAAGGAGGGAGGACTTCGGCTCTAACTACCGGCTGGTGCCAAACAAGCATGCTCAACCTAAGTGGCCAAAATGCGGACACGCGGAGGATGCTATTGTGCAGGTCATAGACAGCCCTTTCGATGGCGGACGACGTTTCTTCCGATGCCCATACTTTGGAGTAAATAGTTTTTTTTCATGTTACTGCTAATACATCATCCATACTAACCGTCCCTTGCAGCAGATGGCGAAATACAACTTTACCCACTGGATCGATCCTCCCCATGAATGACATGTTGCGAGGCACGTGGATATATTGTGGAACCAAATCTTTGATTTGGATGCGCAAATTGACGATCTCAAGGAGCAAAATGATGACCTCTGCCAACAGATGCAGCGCGAGAGGGGCAACGAGGAGGTCGTGAACATAGGAAGTTCCTACGATCCCACATCCGCAAGGCCAACCCTAGTCGCATATGTGCGTGCCACTACAACGACGCCACCATGTCCGAGGCGCCTAATCGAGAATACTCTATGTGGGTAGCGAGGCGCTTCTACCATTAGGCACGGGCGGAGAAGCTTGTACCTCAGTAGTCTCCCTTTCTGTATGCACGTATGTTCAATCTTCTAAAGCATGTAACTAAATGGTGGATGTGTCATTGCTATTGCCTTTTATCGAGTTGACATGTTGCATCGATGTGCCATGTGCATTAAGCTATAAGTGTCCATATGCATCGAACAAACATGCATTGTATGAACGAGTACACATAAGAACGCAAAAGTATTACATGCATCACACATTAAGTGCAAAATTTAAGTATCACATAGAGTAGGCCCCCTACTACGCGATGCAGTGGTGACCCGCAGGGGGGGGCATCATTGCGTCTCGATCGTCGTCGTTATGCGTGTCTGGCGAATCTTGGGGCCACGTAGCATCGTTTCCGCACAAAGCTGCTTCGTTCGGTCACGTCGCCTACAGAGCTGCCCTCGGTGTGGGACGCGGTAGGGATCTGCCCCCTCCGCTAGGTGCGGTAAGGACCTGCCCCCTCTGCCAGGTGCGGTAGGGACCTGCACCCTCTGGGGGGCGGCGTCATGCTGCGTCTCGATCTATCAGTCGCTGTCTGTGTATGAAGCTGCTTCGTTCGGTCACGTTGCATGCAGAGCTACCCTCGGTGTGGGGCGCGGTAGGGACCTGCCCCCTCCGCCAGGCGCGGTAGGGACCTGCCCCTTTGTCCCAATGCGTCTCCAGTGCTCGGCTATTTAAACACGCGGCCACACACTTGCTCGATCGTTCCTCTCAGGAATCTCTCCCTCTTTCGTGCCTCCCTCTTCCGTACTTAACATTTTTGTTTGTCCTTTGTTGGCACCATTTGCCGAAGTCGTTACTAATGCGATGCATGTTTGAATTTGCAGTCTTCCGTATTTGAGGTTAAGAGTCGGTAACATTGTAAGTTCATTTAAGCAACGCACGTATGGTTTTTATGCTGTGTTTTGGTTGAAATATTGTGTTATTTTTGTCAGAAATGGAGACACTGTACGTGTTCCACGGTAACGTGCGTGCCGGTCCAGACGGAGTTGATTTGTCCAGCTGCCAGCGTGCCTTACTAAACGTTCCCAACCTGGTACACATTGATTTGCTGGAGCTACAACGGTGTATTCGGCAGTTGTTCGATAGGCACGTCGCCAGGAACAAGATAGTAATAGAGGCGGTCACCACCACCACAGCCCCACCACACGGGCAGATGTTGTGGGGCTTGGCAAAGGTGACCAGCAGTGCCATGTGGGCACAGTACATGGAGATCGTTAGCAATCCTCACGCTCTGATCTATCGACGACCCATGGTGTATGTCTATTTTGTTTATCCTGCTTAATCCTCTGGGGGGGCACCGTTGAAGGAGCCAGCGACGCTCTTGTCCCCCTCTTCGGTTTGTTGATGACGGGAGAGGTCTCGAGAGAGCCAGACATCGTTAGGCAGGATGCTCCAGTTGATGGAGATTTTGGTAGTTTTCAACCGAATGAAGGTATGGATAAATGGCGGGGTGCTTGTGTTGATTGTAACAAGATTATCGATGGCATGTCCGAGGGCACTGCCACCGAAGATGAGGACAACTTTGACTCGCAATCCAGCGAGGATGAAGCCGACGATGAGGGCGGGATCGTCGGTGGCATTGTTTCGACCGACATGGACTATGTTCCAAGTCGGTTGGATTGCCAAGCGGCCTCTTCCCTTGTTCTGGCCCAAGAGCACGAGTCTTCGTGGGCCTTCGATGCGGACACCCTTCTTGTGGGGCAACATTTCCCATACAAGGCTGCCGCCAGGCAAGCTGTCGTGAGTTTCACGGTGAAGACCAGTCGGACTTACCGAGTTTACAGGTGAGTTTGAATGTTGTTTGCTGTATCTTGAACTATCTACAGTAAGTCGTACTAAGTATTATATGTCTTCCGTTATGTGCAGGTCTAATCCTGACACTTACATAGTTAAGTGCGTGCTTAGCTCTTGCCCTGGCAAAGTCCGTGCGCATAGATTCCCTGGGGCGGGAATGGCCTTTCGCATCACAGTCGTGATGGATCACACATGTGAGCTTCAGGAGCCATTGCAAATGCATAAGAATGTAACCTCGACCTACATCGCGAGCATCATAAGCCATGCAGTTGTCGCCGATTTGACCGTTTCACCGAAGGTCCTGATGGCTAACGTAGTGAATATAGTAGAGTATGCCGTTAGCTACAGTAAGGTTTGGCGGGCGAAGCGGAAGGTCCTCAAAGGGTTGTACGGTAGCTACAAGGAGGCGTACGACCTAGTCCCCAGAATGCTGAAGCAAATTGCGGATGCTAATCCGGGGACATGCGTCAACAGGGTGGACATGCCCCACCCGTCGAACATCTCATATGCCCTAATCCTTGATCGAGTCTTCTCGGCTTTTGGCCCGGCAGTCCAGGGCTTCTCCCATTGTCGTCCCTTCCTGACTATGGACGGTACTTTCCTTTGTGGGAAGTACAAGGGCACCATTCTCACCGCTATTGCCACTGATGGCAACGACCAGTTGCTCCCAGTTGCCTTTGCAATTGTGGAGAATGAGAACACTGACAGTTGGCTATGGTTTCTAGCCAACATAAAGCAACATGTTGTAAGGGATCGGCGAATGTGTGCATCATAACCCATCATCATGCCGGGTTGTTGTCTCATACAGTACACCATGCAAAGATTTAAGTACAAGCCCGCTGCTCCAATGGAACGACATGCGCACACGTTGGTGCATGCGGCATCTAGCTGCCAACTTCCACACGCGCTTCCAGAGCAAAGACCTCATGAAGAAGTTCAAGAAGCTCTGCCTGCAGAACCAGAAGCACAAGTTCGATGCCGTGTGGCGGGAGCTTGAGGTCAAAACTGAGCGTGCAAGTGGAGGTTCTGGCCCAGGCACACCACAAATCGAGTTCGCTGAGTGGATGAGCGTGCATTCCCCCGACTATGAGAAATGGTTCCTTCTTCACGACGCCTATGGTGCTCGGTACGGCATCATGACAACCAACATGTCCGAGGTCTACAACGGTGTATTGAAAGGTGTGGCATCCCAATTTTCTGAGCTTTAAAAATCTTTTAAATAGTTAGTAGGAGAAAATTCACCATTTAGATTTTATTTGATTTTAATTCAAAAGCTTAATATAGACTTTGTTCACCAAAACAATTTAATATGATTAAATTCAACATCAACAATGGCCAAAACTATTTTATTTGGATTCTTTGGGCTTGGATATATTTTCTAGATTTTTCTGGAATTTTTCCAAGTTCAATTGCTATTTTCTATTGCTTATTTGGATTTCTGGTATTTTCTTAAAAAAGAAAACTAATTAAAATCTCAGTTAAAGCTCCTGGGCTGAAATCCATCTCATTCGCCCACTCTGCTCATTTCGCCCATCCATGTTGTTCAAGAACGCTTGTGTGTCATACTCGCGCCCGCCATGTCGGATCGGCGCTAGACGATCGATCGAACCCCTTCGCGCCGCGCCTGTTTTTGCCGCCAAGGCCCGCCGAGGTCGTGCTCTCGCTGCGTCTTCTTCTCACATGAAGTCTGGCTTTCACCATGGCCGCTTCAAAGTCCGTGTGGCATTAGTCGACACGCCCGGATTCTTCGCTTAAACTCCATCTTCTAGAATCCCTATCTCTACCGCAACCGAATCAGATCAAACCTTAGCCCGGATCCCTTTCTATCTCTAGGAATCCCGAATTTCCTTTTCGTGTTCTTCTCGGACTCCTTGGAACTCCGCCGCCAATACGCCTTTCCGTACCCTATAAATAGGACCCCCGGGATCGCCTTGTCGCCCGCACCTCAACCCTAACCGCCTCCTCGCCTACGCCGAACCCTAGCCACCGCAGGAGCTCGAAGATCCAATCTCGCCGCCGCAACTCCGACGAGCGATTCCTCCGCCACCAGAGCCGCCCGAACCTCGTCGACCGTACCTCCGGCATCGCAAGAGCGAGAGCTTCCTCCTGGTGGCCTCCACTTCGCCGGAGCATCGCCGGAGCCTCAGATCCGTCGCACCTGTGGCCCCAACCTCCGCCTATTCATCGCCGCCGGCCGCCACGATCGTCCACGAGCACCTGTGAGCCCACCCCTGAGTTCCCCGTCTCACCTTCCACCTCCCTGTAGCACCCGCCGCCGTTGAGCCGCCGCCGTTTGCCGGGACCGTCGGGATCCGAGCGCCACTAGCCCGATGCCCGTGCCGCGTCACCGCCAGGTCATCGCTGCGTCAGCCTCTGAGCCCCCATGTCGCTCGTGTGGCGTCCCTGTCAGCGCCCGCGTGGCACAACCACTCCTAACCAGATCCAATCGGCTCGGTGGACTTGGTCTACCGTGAGCCATCTCGCTGACGTGTGGGTCCCACGTGTTAGATTTTCTTTTTAATTCTTTAATTCCGAGCGCTGACGTCATCGTTGCGCAATAATCCGATTTTTCTTTTAAGAAATAATTCGGAAATTCGGAATAATTCAGTTTTAGGGTTTTCTTTAGATTTCCAACTTCCCAAGCCCATATCTTTTGCATCCGAACTCCAATTGAGCCCATTCAAATTTATAAATTCATCTAAATTCAAGATCTATCTATCTGAGATTTTTATTTAATTTTTGGAGTTTGTTTTGCCTTTGTTATTTATTTGTTTTGTTTGTTTGTTTTGTTTGCGAGTAGACGTCGATACTTCGGGAAGATTTGAAGAAGAAGGAGCACCTCAAGAGCAAGATCAATACTTAGACCTATTCCAAGGCAAGTTATACCTTTGATCATATTGAACCCAGTTTTCAAAAGTTATATTGATTTAAATTATTGTATTTACTTTAATTACTTAATTCAATGCTTTTGGGATTAGTTAATGTCCAATTTGTTATGACCTCCTTGTCTAGTTGTATGCCATAATCTTTTGTCACCCTAGTTTGGTTAATTTAGTTGGTGCTATTGTATTACCAACGTGGGTTGGTTAGATGCGATTAGTTTACTTAGCCATGCTACGAGTCATCATCTCATGTAAGTTGCAAATATACAACTTGACTAAGTGACTATGGAACTATGTGATAGAAACTGTGTGCTCTATGTGCTATTACTCGTTCTTAGCATATGTTGCACTTAACTAATAGGGTGGGAAAAGGTTTTGGACGGGGGCAAGTGGTCTGGTATACTTTTATGGTGGATCTATGTTGGCAGGAAGGATAAGCTAGAATTTGGAAGTCTTGCCCCGGTCAATTAAGGACTTAACTTTGTGCACCATTGAACTGAGCCTTTCGTACAACCACATGCCTGGTATGGGACGAGCCTAACTTAGTAAGTTATGGAGTCCTGACATTGATTACTCAGGTTGCAGGTTAGCTGTGTCGGATTGGGTGGAGGTGTGTGAAAGCATCTAGGCCCCTAAAAATAGTTTTGGTAATTAATGATAATATGCGAATATGGGATTAACGTGTTTATTAAGTATGTGCAAGGTTTAATCGCATTGATGAACATGTTGAAGCAAAGATGCATGCTAAAGGATAATATGGAGATCTACAAGGCTTAAGGACAAGGTACAAATAGTCTAGGATCCTTTTTGTATTTTACCGGTCTTAGGCGAATTGGTTGGAAGACCGGATTATAGGTTAAATGCCATACTATTAAGGGGGATCACGACTAGTAGCTTGATAGCTTGCTCTTGTGCCATATGGATCAATTTAGGATCATGCATGCATTCAAAATTGGTCTTGCATTTGAATTTTTAAAGTCTTCTGTGCTTTTGCTCAGAAATCGGTAGTACCGCAGGTATTTCAGCGGTTGTACCGCAGTGAGGTTGTACCGGTATTAAGAGAGCGGTACAACCGATTGTCCTTACGTGCGCCAAACGTTTTAAGCATTAGATCTTGATCTAACGGCTCAGGTCAAGTGGGCTGTTCGAACCGCCTGAGTTGGTGACGATTGTGAATCGTTAGATCTCGATCCAACGGCTCAAAACAAGTGTGTTGTTCGGACCATCGTAATAGAAATCATCTCAACCTTCCACGTGTCAAAATCGTGTGATTATCTGATCGCGTGAGATGCGGTTAATACCGGTAGCGTCTTGTGTACTACCGCACACCGGTCGTTCCGAAATTCCTATGGCGGTAGTATAAAAACAGAATGTGTGTATTTTCACTCAGCAAACCTCTCTGGAAAGTCGGTCGTTCCGGTCTCTGAATCGGATGAACCGCACTCCGGTAGTTCCGATTGTTATGCGGCGGTTGTAAAACTCCAGAGTGCATGCTTTTTCGGCTAAGCAAAACCCTGATATCGGATGAACCGGAGCATTGCCGGCGGTCGTACCGCTCCTCATGTTCAACGGCTATATCAGTGCATTAAATGCGTTTAAAAGAGCCATATCGCCGCTTCCCGGAGAGCGCTTGTACCAAGACGTTACACAATGGTTGTACCGAATTCATTGAAAAGTGGGAAACTTCTCCCCAACGGTTAGATTTGTTGGTGGAGGCTATAAATACCTCCCCAACTGCTCAAGGTGGTTGTTACACAGCTCATTTATCATTCATAGACCCTTGTGAGCATTGAGCATTCATTCTACTCCCCAAATTCTCTTGCATTCATTGAGAGGGAGTTCAAGTGCATTCATTCTAGTTGATCCATTTTGCACTTGAGTAACGCTGCTTAAGATTGGTGATTTATTACTCTTGGAGTGTTGCCGCACTTCTAGACGGCTTGGCGGTTAAGCACGGAGATCTCTTCAAGAAGATTGTGAAGAGGCCCGGTGAAAATTTGTGAGTGGTTCGGTGTTCACCATCTCCGAAGCGGAGGAAGAACAACCATAGTGATCGAGGGAAGGCTTAATTCGTGGAGCCGGCTTGAGTGGTCATGCTTCCTCAACGTGGACTAGTGAAGACCGGCAAGTCTTCGATACCACGGAAAAACATCGTTATCTCATTGTGGTTATTTCTAGTCTTTACTCTTCCGCACTTATTTTTCTAGCTTGTTTATTGAAATTGAATCGCTTAGCTAGAAGTGTAACTTGTTTAGACTAAGTTGTTATTGGCCAAAATTGTCAAATTGCTAAAAAGTTTAAAAACCTCCTATTCACCCCCCTCTAGTCGGTTATCCTTGATCTTACAGTGTGTACTACCAAGTAGTCGCATCACGAGGCGGTTCGCCGTGTCCCTGTCCAACGGTGTGCATCTGTGGCGGCTAAGCATACCGGGAGTGTCAATGTCAAGATGAAGTTTTTGAACTGTTTTGTTACGGCTAGTGCTAGCTACACTAGTTGTATCGTATGGGTAAAGTGTACAACCTCTACAGAGTGTTAAACAATCTATTCGAATAGCTGCGTCCGCGGTCATGGACATGCTCGGGGATTTCACACGAGGGGTAGATTTTCATGAAAACCTTGGGAAGGGAGCTGTGTGACCTAAGTCATATGGCTATGTGAATAACTTGTTTAGGCTATGTGTCTTTGTGAACTAAAACTGTCAAATTATTATTGTCTATTTGTTTTGAATTATGCTTTTAATCTATTACTTGTATTTAAATTGTAAATGCTGCATTTCTGCAAAAGAACCACAGAAGCCATTCCTTTGGAATAAGCCTGCATCTATAATTGCATTTCTGTGGTATGACTTGCGAGTATGGTGTGTACTCATGCTTGTTGCAAAACATGCAACAGAAGAGGAGGAGTCTTCACCTGCTTTCGAGGAGGAGTTCATCAAAGGTGCTTGATCGTAGGGTCTTGATCCCAGTCAGTTGCATGTGGTGAATTGATGGGATTCCGCTGAAGTTTCTTCGTTCCGCTGCTATCTTATTTCTTTGCTAACCCTGCGTGGCTTAATAATTGTAAACTCGACCATAAGGTCAAAACAACTATTTGTTATCAAATTACTCGTTTATGTTATTAATCGCTTGTGTGGATCGATATTCACCTGTGTTGACACTGTGTGCACTAGCGTGATCCTGGACTAGTGCATTATACACAGAGGGTCCTGAATTGCATATTTTGGGTCCCGACAAAAGGGGTCCGTGCTTTGCCCATCACCGCTGTTGTCGACGAGACATGGAACCGTACGGTCAGTTACTTCGTCAATTGGGCAATGATGGCCAAGCAACATTTGGACGAAGGGAAACAGTACTCGGAGGTTACCCTTACCTACATGGACAAGAAAATTACCAAGGCCCGATCCCATGTAGTTATCACAATGGATGGCGTGAGGAGGAAGTTTGAGATCCGCCTGTGGGACAAGTACGTTCGCGGCCACATAAGAGGTGATCGGAAGCATGTTTGCACCATAGGCGATGTGGCGCTTGCACCGCAACAAGCCTCAACTCTTGCACAAGCCTTGCTTCCACGTGATATGTTTGCATGTCAGATTTCACCAATCTTCTAGCATGTACATGTCGGAGTACTACGACATACGACACCTGTATGATACTTGGAACAGGGAGTTCAACTCCTACGGCGTGGAAGGCCACTACAGGGACCTATGGCCGGGAGCAGTGAAGTGGTCACCGAATGACGCACTGCGGCATCCAGGCCGTGGGAGGCGTCAGTCAAGGCGCATCCGCAACGACATGGATGCGAGCCAACGTGGAGATCGGCCAAGACCAACGAGGTGTAGGCTATCCAAGACTCTTGGGCACTCGTTCAGGAACTACCCAAATAGACCTTCTTCCTCCGGTGCCACTTAGTATCTGTAAGCTATCCGGTGTATTTGAGTCATGTGAGTGTTGTAGTGATTTACGTTGTAACCTGCACTGCTTTCTATGACGTAACAAGTTGTTAGTACCACTTCAAGTTGTTATTATGTAACATCCCAAACAATGGTTTGTGTTTCAAATGTAGATTGTGTGGAACAACATGAGGCACAATTATTAAACACACACTTCAAATTTGAACTCCAAATAAAAACAGCAAAAAAACATTTTATTATCATCTGGAAATAATTTATTCAAATACTAGAATATTTATCATGAATTAATATAATTTTTTCTAAATTTTTGGGACTGGTTTGGACCCTAAGAAAATTCAAACACCATTAAAAGACCTAGCCTAAGATTGAATTTATATTATACAAAATATATCATGAATAGTGAGGTTTAATAATTTTTATAGATACTAGACATTCCTAGGAACCCCTCTGATTTATTTCATATTTTTAAGAATTTTATTTCTATTTATAAACCCTTGGTCAAAGTAGAGAAGATAAATTAAATCTCAGTCAAACCTCTGCACTGTTCAACCGACCCGAACCCAACCCTAGCTCGAGTCCAACCCAGGCGAATGGACTCGGCGGAGTCAACTAAGTGCACCCCGCCGCACCAACCGCTTTTGGGCCGTCCGTTGGAAAATAAACGGCCCAGATCTCTTGACTGCTCGGGTGGTCCGAACGTTCACTCGTGTTTGGACCATCCGATGTGAAATCAACGGTTCAGATCAAATGGGCTGTTCGGACCGTCTGAACACACGGCGTTTATGAGCCGTTCGATCTCGATCAAACGATCAGAAAGCGTGGTCCGAACGTTCGCACTAACTGTCAACCGTTCGATCAAAATCCAACGGTCTGCCTCGTGCGCGCGTGAGTCCAAGCCCTAAGTGCCGTGCGCTGTGCTTGGACCCCACACGTCATTGTCTGAGGCTAGCTCAGCCCCGGTAGGAAAAGTCTAAAAGGCTTACGAAATTCCAAATCCATTAATTTGTCTACTGAAAAATATGAATAACTTCAAAAATACATAACTAATTCATCTCAACCCCAAAATGGATGAAACTAGTTCTGATAATTTTTATTTTTAATGAAATTTATTATAAAATTGGTTTCAAACATGTCTCTATAACAGAGAGTATTATTTTGGGTAATGACTCATTAACTCTATTAGTTTTACAATAGAAAAAGGCTGATAACTTCGAAAATGCATAACTAATTCATAAAAACTCCAAATAAGATGAACCCAAATGTTTTGGACTTGAATTAATATTCTCTATTTATCCATATATTCCTTTGCTTCACTACTGCTCTACAAATTTTGGTCAAATAATTAAATTGCATAAACTAAGACCTATTGGACCTATTCATTTGCTTAGTAATTAATGGTTGTCTTAACATGCTTTTGTGTCTATAGAATGTGGGACCTGCAATTAGAAGCATGGTTATAGTTATTCCTTATTCCTTTTTAATGAAAACGTTATAGTCTAATTCTTACGGAGCGTATCCAAGCATGTCCATAACCTAGGACAAGCCTCAATTTTATTAAACAGTAATTATATGCATTTCCTGAGCATACATGGCATTTTAGGTATTTAAACCATGAATAGTAAAGTATTACGATGGTGAAGTATTACAAGTTAAATACCCCGGGTTCTCACATATTACCGATTTATAAGTACGGATATCTACCTCGTTTGGGTCACATCGTGCTTTGCAGAAAGTAGTCGCGTCCTGCTTTCCAGAGAGTTGTCGCGTCCTGCTTTCCAGAGAGTTGTCGCGTCCTGCTTTCCAGAGAGTGATCACGTCCTGCTTTCCAGAGAGTGGTCACTTCCTGCTTTCTACACTGTGCGATCACGTCCTCCTTCCACACACTGGCCCCTTCGTGCTCCCAACGCTATATATGGATGCTTTGGCTGCCATTCACCTCACTCTTCTCTTCCTCTTCTCCTTTCTTCCAGTGCAAAACAATATGTCTTCGGCCTCATCGAACTTTCGAGTGAGCAGAGAATTGCAATCACTACGGCAGCAGTTGGTTTGCCCTCGTTGCAGGGATCCGGCGAATGTGTTTACCTCTCATACGCCAACGAATCCGTCCCGAGTGTTCACGAAGTGTTCAAATCTTTCGGTAACTTCTACAAAATCAGCATGAATGAATTGCATTGTAGATACCAGGTTTTGTTACTTTCATTTGAAGCTGCAATTCTTTTGTAGAATACAACATGTTGGTTTTGGCAGTGAGCTGATGAAGCTGTCCCAGTGGTTCAAGATATTGCAATGCAAATTGCTGCCTTGCAAGAAGACTCCCGTGGTGTTGCTGCAATTTGTGCGGCGGCTCGAGCGTCCGATCAACCAATGCAAGACTCCCGTGGTGTTGCTGCAATTCGTGCAATGCCTCGAGCGTCCGATCAACCAATGCAAAATGAAGAGAATAGACTTCAAAGACTGGATGAGAAGATGGAAAGAGTTGAGAAGATGTTTCACAAATTAGTTAAGATAGTTAGTTTTGCGGTCTTTCTTCTATTATATGTTGTTCTTTCCAAGTAGAATATCAGTTCTAATGAGATTGTATTGTCCACTCTTTATCTATGCATCGCAGTCCTTGATGAATGAGAATAAAATTGTTCTACTGAGATAGATAACGAAGTACAAGCGCCCAATTACATTCCAATTACCACACTCTGCTTGGATTACAAATTAGTAATTGAAGTACAAGTTACAACATATAATAGACTTCTAATGTTACTACTGCTCACGCTGCTACTCACTGCTCTTGGGCATAGGACCAGACTAGCCTTCCATGCAGTGTTCTCGCCATAGGTCTCGATTTAACTGTTCTGTGGGAATGTCAGCCTATCAGGTGACCGTGGGTTCTGCCGCAGATCATAACGGGGCTCCTCAACCGCCGTGTCGGCGTACAGGGGGGGCATCACCTGCGGGAGTGGCGTTGAGAACAAGTATGTGATCTAAGTAGTAGGATCCGTGGAGGGGCACCAACTCAGCTCAGCTTGCGGGATGAACTGGGTGAACTGCTCGGGGTATGGTTCACCTTGCGGTGTGAACTGCGCAGGGTACGGTGTGTACCCAGACTGATACCATGGCGCCGTATCGCCCATTAGAAATTGTCCAAGAGTGTGGGGCTGGGAGGGAGAATCTGGGATAACCTCCGTCGTGGTTCCGGGTTGCACGTCCGTGCTCTCCGGAATGGCCTCTTCCTGCCTCCGTGACGACGACGGCACCAGCGTAGGGTCCCTCCGTGATGAGGACGGCATCAGCGTAGGGTCCCTCCGTGACGACGATGGCATCAGCGTAGGGCCCCTCTGTGACGACGACGGCATCAGCGTAGAGTCCCTGCGTGGCAACTGCGCGGACGATCCGTCGATCATGCTGCTGTGCCGCTGGGTCGACTCGCTCGGACGGGAAGATGGAGGGGGCGAGGGTACGCGACGACGCTCCGTCCGATGCCTCAAGTCGACATCGCCGGGCCTTCCACAGCTCATGTTACGAACGACTTGCTTAACATCATCAACAAGCGTCTTCATGACCGAAAAAAGGCATTCAACTGTGTTGTTCGTACCCCGCTCGAGTTCCCGATGGCCGCGGTCGATAACGCTCTGCAAATGGTCCACCTACATGGTTATCGAACAAACAAAATTTTATTAGTTAACCCTATTTCGGAGGGTGGTTAATCTACTACGTGCTCAACGTACCGAATTGTCATGGCGTGCTACACGGTGCAGGTCCAGCCCCAAGTCCAAGCGTTCGGCGTGGCTAGGATTTGCATGTCGGACCGAGGGGGCGCTTGTCAATCTCGTCTGCGTGTGCCGTACGTACCACTCCAAGTACGTGTCGTAAGTCCCTTCATCGTAAGGCCGTGCCTCCTGCAAAATAAAATCAGTGGCCGTTTGCCATGCATCTATCCACGGCTGCTGCGTCTGAAGCCAGTCATCGCTCTTGCGGCCCTTCTTCGTCTGCCTGAAGGTGGACCAAAATAAATAAATTATGGTACTGACATAACATATGATTAAAGGACCTACAATATTATTAAGCAATGCAATCTACTTACAAGTGACTACGCCTCGCAAGTGGTCGCCCTAGAGTAGGGGGGATCTCCTGGTGCAGCTTGAACTGCCTTATCACCCGTTGTGGGTTGTACAGCTCAACCATATCGGAGAACACTAGATGACAAGTTGTCCTCCAATACGCCGCATCCTGGTGGCATAGCAAGCTCAAGCCGTCGGGCGCCGTGCCCTGCACGTGGGCATCCGTCCAAGGAGCCCATATTATGTCGTCCTCATGCAGGGCCTCAAATTCGTTGTGGAACTCGGGGTATATGCGGCGCGCTCTCTCCCTAGCCCACCCCAGTACTGCCACAGTCCATCGAGATCCCATGGTCGGGCCTTCCACGGGATCCTCGTCGTCCGCCCCACCGTAGAAATGTTGTGTGCGCGGGTAAGGGTGGACTGGGGCGTGGAGGCATGGCCGTCCGACCGCGAAGTGCTCCCATGACCACAGTTGTAACAGCATGTGACAACCCGAGAGCACGGCTCTGTCTCCGGCGATGTTGTTGCGGCGTCGCCGACAAAGTCATGATGCGTAAGCGCAAGATCTGGTGAACCCCAACTGTCATCGGCAAGCGTCCTCATCGTCGGCGTCCACGATGGACTCCGCAAGGTGAATATAACTTGGGTACACCATGTCCCCCTACGTGCTAGGGAACATGACCCACCCGAATATAAACAACAAATATGCAATTAGGTGGCATCGAACCACCTCCTCCGTTGCGTCATTTGGGCAATGCATGAATCGTCGCAGCCAGGCGTGTGGAACGCCCTTAGACCTCTCGGGGATAGGCTGCCCGAAGCAATGATTGAGTTGCACCTTCCAGTCCGGTGACCTCGGAGGGGGAACAATTGCACGGCCTCGCAACGGCAGGCCGGTAATGAAGCTGACATCTTGCAGTGTCACGGTCATCTCCCCCCACCGGAAGTGGAACGTGTGGGTCTCTGGTCGCCAACGATCAACTAGGGCCGAAAGAAGGGAGGCATCAATCGAGGTTCTCGCCCATGTTGACATCTTGGCGAACGATTCACCAGTTAATGAAGCTTGAAACATACCGCTCGTCCAACGGCTAGGTCTCCCTCGATCCCCGTGTCACCAGAGTTGGCGGCCCATCGCCACCAATCCAAGCGTGACAGTGATGCTTGCCGTCCCATGCCTCCTCAAGTAGGGGTGGTAGAGTACGTGCCATTCCTGCAAATAGAGAACAACTAACAGTTAGCGAGATCTAAGTACATAATTAATGCTAAAAATTGCAATAAGAAAAAAAATAAATACGTACTTAACTAATCTAATCGTTTCGATGCGCTGCGGCTTATGAACGATTTGGCCGCGCGCGTTCTTTATATACGCAGAGAAAAGAGACAACGAAAGACAGTGACGTGATTTAAAGGGAGGAAAAAATGAAACCGAACGCAGCTAAATGAACTTTCAGTGGAAAAGGATCACGCGTGGCGAAGCGAGGCGAAGCGCACCGGCTGGGGCCGAAACACTGCCGCGCGCCACCGGGGCAGGTGCTCGCGCCCGGTCGGGGCGATGCTTGTCGCGCCCGGTGGCGGGGGCAGGTTGCCTGCCGCGCCTGGTACCCACGGTAAGTGCAC
The DNA here is from genome assembly GCA_036346405.1 of Phyllostachys edulis. Lineage (NCBI taxonomy): Eukaryota > Viridiplantae > Streptophyta > Magnoliopsida > Poales > Poaceae > Phyllostachys > Phyllostachys edulis. The sequence continues at coordinate 41,481,985 of CM070561.1, forward strand.
TGTTCAAGGACTATTTTTACAAATTATGCTGAGAGAGGGCTACTTCTTAAATTAAATTTTGCTACAGCGGCACAACAGTAAAAAAAACATTCCAATATTCACATGCAACAAAAGTCACGGAGCCACAATCTGTTAAGTCTTTGCTGGTTCAAGAGTCTTGCTTGTTTGCACGTACCTGAGTAGTTTCTGTCAGTCCAGTAATAATGGCACACGAAAAAAACATCCTACCCGCCTAATTTCCTTTGCATAAGCTGGCAATAATGGCACCAATGGCAAATGGTAAGTTGATCACACACCTAAATACCCCATTACTACGATGTCCAACATACATAGTAGGCTCGGAGTAAGTGCATGGCTAGCTTTCTCCATAGAATCCAGCCAGCTGCCATGGCGAGGCATGGAAACGTTGAGCCACGCACTGTTTCGCCCGAGAAAGTGGAGGCATGGGCGACGCAATCGCTGGATCGATCGCAGTGGCACGCGATCGAGGAAAGGGAGGCGCCCTCGCACGCGGAAAGGGAGGCGCCCCACGCACGCGCGCACGCGCCGGCGGGCACCGCGCCCAGCCGGGCACGCACCAGCGCTAGGCTGCTAGCCACCTCTCGCCTCTCGGTGGATCGAGCCCTTCTCCGGCTAGCTCCACGGTCCACGCCTCCCCACTGCTGCACGGGCGGGCGAATCTAATCGCTCCATCTAACCCCACGGCGGCCCACGCGCGGCTCAATTGCGTCGCGGCGTTACAGTGAGGCGGGCAGGAGAGCTATCGGCGCCGCGTACGTGCGCGGCCATGGACTACGCCGCTTGTAAAGAAGGACGACGAATGATGGCATGGAGGCCGGACGCAGACATGAATGATGAACAACCCGTAGCTTAATGCGCTTTTTGCCTCGCTGTATTGATTAACACACACTGACACACAGCATTCATTGTCCAACTCTAGCAATGTGCAGCGGGCACCGGGGGGGAGTTGATGTTGACGCCAACAACTCCATCTTTGCAGGCGAGGAACGTTACACGTACAAAAACATTTCCGGCGGTGATATATACGGCGCATCACATGCATGATGCGGACGCAGGAGATCAGATTTGCTTTACACTTTCACAAATGCATGGTGCATCTCGACCGGTCAAAGGTACCAAGTACCCTTTCCTACAGAGGCGGAGGGTACAGAAAGGTTGTCTCGTCAGTCTTGGATCAAGGGCATAACACACTCTGGAGTGAAGGGATTCTAGCAAATCTTCGTTCCAGACCACTTTGTACAGAGCGAAGGAGTCTAAGAAGTTTTCGCTCTAGGTCTACCTCGTATAGATTGAATGGAGTCTACGGCTACATGTGGGTCAAAGGTAAAAGCGTGATAGACAAGGTCTATGAAGATCTACTGTGCGCTAAGGCTACACATAGAAGGATGTAAAGACCGTGATGTCCCTATAGTCATATGGCCTTTTTAGGGTAGTATTGTAATATCTTGTACCCTTGATGTAACACTATAAATAGTCTCTCTTCCCTTGTGGAGAAGAGAGAGAAAACTACTGGAAATAGAAAGAAAAACACATTTACTCATATCAGTATCGCTTCCCCTTTTCCGAGGACCTCAGGGCTTCGCCCCTTCTCTTTGCGGGGAACCTAGAGGTCTCTTTTTCTCTAATATCTAGTTTGTAGCTACGACAGTTGGTGCTGTCCATAGAGAGCAGCGAGCAAGTCACACTAATATAGCACCTCGCATGAAGAAGACGAACAGTCCCAAGGTCCCACCTCCGGCAAAGAACCGTGGCGGCGCGCCGAGGGCATCATGGCCAAACACGCGGGATATCCGCGGTTGCGCTTGTCATGAGGCCACCGAGGAGGAAGCCAACAACTGCTAGCATGGGGAGCTTGTCGCAAACGACACAAGGCACATTGGGATTCGTAGCCCGGAGATTACCGGGCGAGGATTCTACCGCCCACCGCCTTGGGCGTGGCTAAGGAGGCATACGAGGTGATGCAGAAAGAACTGGCTGACCTCCGCTAGGAATTACAGTGCCTTCATCAACACCACCATGCAGCAACAACCCCAGCGGTCGCCATCCGCGAACCTGGTCCAAGGACCGAAGGGGGTGCTGCGTCCACTCTCCCAGCACCCCCACAGCAGCACGATTGGAGCCCGTGCTCCGGCGGGACCCGAGCTCCCCGTTGAGCGCCGGCCTCGAAATTGTCTAGTTTCCCGTCGGCTCCAAGATGCCTAACGACAAAGCTTACGAGGGGGATACCAACCCCATGGAGTTCCTTTGAGCATACGAGACCATCATCAAAGCCGCTGAAGGAGACAACACCACTAAGGCAAAGAGCATCACCCTAGCCCTCGTGGGCGTGGCACTAACATGGTTCTTCACCATACTTCCTGGTCGATATACGCGTGAGAGCAACTCCAGGATCAGATCTGCAGACAACTTCCAAGGAAACTATGCTGAGCCTAAAGACACAGGGCACCTGTTCGTAATAAAACATGCACCGAGCGAGTCCATGAGCAGCTTCTTCCATCCTTGCGGCGACCTGTGGCCTCAAAAAGGGTCCCCTAGCGGAGAGGCTTGCCCGGAAGCCAGTCCGCACGGTGACAGAGATATTTAACAAAATAGAAAATACGCTCGGGTCGAGGAAGATAGCGCCTAAAGGGCCGGGGGCAGGGACAATGCTAGTAGCGCCGACGATAGGTGAAGGCTAAGCCCTCGCCAAGAAAGTGGCACCCACTAGCGAGGTGGAGGAAGTCGCAGCAACACTGCGCACCGACGAGCCCCAAGGTCGATCAAGATGACGGACCAGTTGAATATATCACGTGGAACGCGGCCAAACCCCCAAAGTGATTCCAGCGCGGCTTCGCATCCATGGACGGTTCAGAAGTCTTGCAAGAAGGCATTGCTCACCCGACGCGTATCCGGAGCGACCCTTGAACCTCCTCTTCAGTTTCGACAGTCGTGGAGTGGCTGGCGATGGATTCGAGGTGGTCACAGCCCACCACATGCATAGTGGTGAAGGCCCCTTGTGAGGCAGCCCTCGCACAATGATCCCCATAGGCTTGAGTGACTTGAGAGACAATCGGGCACCGTTGCCGTTCTGAGGGCCCACACGACGTTGAGGCTGGACACCTTCCCCTCCTCCACAAGGGTGCAGAGGAAGTAGTTCGTAACCAGTGAGCATGGTGTATTTCACTTTGCCGCCCACCTTACCGGCGAACTTGTTGATCCTGGGCATCGCGAGTGGTGATGTTTTACTATCGATCTTATGAAATAAATGGTGGGAAAACGATACTCAAGATCATGCCAGAGGAGACAGATGCTTCTTAGATAGGTTCAGACATTCTTTGGAGAGAATAACAACCCTACTCTTGTGTTCTTACATTGAATGTGTTTACAAAGTGAAATAAGCCACCAAAACTAAGGCTAATGGCTTCTGAATTGATCACTTTATCATCTTCTCAATTGAATAGTCAATTTGTCCTCTCTCTTTATCCACCGACGTCACCCCTTATATATCCCTTGAAGGGGTGGTAGTTGCTGTGCGTTAGGAGACGTCTTGATGGTTGGCTGATTGCATAGGTTGGCTGCTGTTATTGTCAGAGCGACCATCTCCTGCACGCTTGTCATGTGGTTACGCCAGAGATAAAGATTACTACGTGCGGTTATTTCAGAGATAAACAACATGTGTATTAACTACCACGCGTGAATGAGCGCAATGTACAGAGTCCCTAGCCGATTAGGTCCAGATGTTTGTGGGTTTTATCTTCCATAGGGTGATTGCAGTTGACTTGGTCATAGCAAACCTTATGACCATAAGATGGTCGTAGCAAATCTTACAACTATAAGGTGGTCGAGATAGACCTTATGATCATAAAGTGGTCGTAATCTTCCCTTATCGTTGTAGACTCTAATGACAAGGGGTATCTTTGATGGTTGTTAAGGATACCATTATCCATAATAAGTATTACAGATAAATAGTTTCATTAATTGAGGATTATTAGATCCTCGTCATCTAGCCCGCCCTCTCCCCAACTTCAAGTGAAAATGACTTACTTGAAAAGAGGTCGTAGGATAGTAGTCGGTCGGAAAACTTTTCCGACCAGTATTTCCTTTGACCAGAAGTTGACTTGGTCAAGTATGGTATTTTTACTTGAATTGTAAAAATAATATACTTTTTTTACAGTGTGAACGAAAAAAAGAATGTGAGGAGTCTAGCACGTTATTATCCATCGGGAACAGTTTTCGATAGAATTTTAACCGTTGAGCTTCTCCTTGAATTCTATCATGAATTGATGGTTATAAATAACCACTAAAGGAGCAGAAACAGGAAAACGACTTTTGTAGTCATTTCATTTCCTCTCAACTCTTGCTTTCTTTGCCACTTCTAGAACCTAGAATTCTTTCTCCCGAACTTATTGAATCTGAGAAAATTTCTTAGAAGAAATAGTTGGATCTATGTTTAAGTGGGAGGGATCAAGAATGGACATGGAGAATGTGACCATCTTTGATGCTTCCAAAAAGAATTTCCCAAGATTTTTGTTGAAGTGGAAAAGAGTAGATAGTGAATGGTAGCCGTTGGGCGAGAAAGACAAGATTATCATCTTCAAAGCTTATTGCGAGTGTGAACTCAGATGGCTTTGGTGCCCTTTCGTTGTAAGTAAGGCCGCAAAAAAGAAGGAATAATGGAACATGGTTTCGAGTGGTTGAAAACAGATTGCTCCATGGATTGAAGTCCTTGGGAATTTGATGGAAAAAAGGAACCCGATGAGTTGTTGAGCACTTCACTGTCTATGATGTGTAACTTTCGATCAAGACTGAAGCTTACATTAGAAGGAAGAAGCATGCTTGGCAATTGCTTGCCAATTTACATATCATATCTTCTGCTTTCTTCCAATTAAGGCCAACTTCGGCTACTTTGGGGAAGAAGCCCGAAGAACTGATCGAACATACTAGAACAGTCGGAAGAAAGGTCATAGAAGAGATGTAACTAGGGTTTCTTTCTTGAGTAATTTGTAACATTTAATGTGTATGTTTGATCTAATTAGTAACATCTAATGGCGGCAGGAGAGACGTGGCCATGCAAGGAAGAAAGGGGAGGAGGAAGAAGGTTCGGGCGGGCCCACATGGCAGTGAGGGTAGAGGGGAGGTGCGCGTGCGCGTGCGTCTTGGCCGTCGGATTTCAATTCCTTGGTTGTTTTCAGTCGCTCTTGGATTTAATTGTAATCTATGTAGTTAGAATCTGAAGATATAATGGATCAACAACCCCAACAAGGACCAGGTCAAGATCAAGATCAAGATTGTTTGAGCATTGAACAAGAGGATTATCAGCACGTTGAGCGGGATTATTATCAGAATGTCGAGAAAGGCGAATACTAGAACGTTGAACATTATCAGAACCTTGATCCAGAACAGGATCGAGGTTATCGGAATATTAAGCAAGACGAGTCAATACTTTGATCATATTGCACCTACTGTTTGCAATTATATTGTTTTAAATTATGAAATTGCATTGCTATGTTTTATACAAATATATTAGTCTAGCTCACAATTAATGCCTTAACAATAATTGTGTATAAACTTCCGATCCTTGAACTTGGATATTATCCTTGACACCTTAGAATTAATGGTTAACATACTAGTTAATAAGTTTGTATCTAAGTGTCATACTTAGCCTTGCTTAGATACATTGTCATTCGGACATTAAGATGCCCGACATCAATCAACACTTTGAGAATCAAGTTGGGCAGTCGAGGCTGGGAGCCTGGTTGGTATGTTGGATTAAAGATTATTTTGAAAACAAAAGAAAAAGCTGAAAAAGAGATTTCGACTTAGGCGGCTAGAAAGAGTGGCTGGTGCCGGGGGCACGAGAGAGAGTTGGTATGTGGATGTACCGCCCAAGTCAATTAAGGACCGAATCTGGTGATGACCTTTCATGTAAAACAGTGCAACCACAAGTCGGTAACACATACGACCTGACTGACTAATTTGTTTCGCCTCAGCGTGGCTTCAACGTTGGTGGATGCGAGCGGATACATGGGGGAGAACGAAGCCGCGATAACCGCACGACACTAAAGGGAGACCTTCGGGTGGGAGTGGGAGAGCACGAAGGAGGTGATACCTAGCGGTGCGAAGTTGCAATGAAGTGGGGCATTGTAAAGGCCTTGTGATAATCAACATTAGCCCCACACCTACGGAAGTGTGTCGGGGTACTATAAGTTGATTTATCTCTTGTGGGTAAAGTGTATAAACTCTGCATAGTAAGAAAACTATTTGGATTGCCGTGCTCATGGTCAAGAGCGGTACTGAGAAACTTGCTTGATATAGCTTTCCTTTTTGTAAAACCATTGGTGTGTGTGTGTGGAATGAAAAGGGTGGGTTTGAGCCCAGCAGTTGGAAATGATGGGTTGGAATCCAGGGAATTGAGAAAGTTTGGTCGATGGAATGGAAAAAGGTGGGGCGGGGCCCCAGGGATTTGAAATGGCCTGGTCGGGGACCAGTGGTTAATACGGGATAGCCTGTGCATTGAGTGAACAAAGTCACTCAATGGTATAGGAGATGGAATCTCCACTAGTACTTTACAACGAAAACTCAGTTTCTAAAACCTGTGTTAGTTAAAATGCTAAGTCTCAGGTTTTGCTACTACTTACCCTATTTCAAACTAGTGGCTTTATGCAAACAAAAGAACCACAAGCCATTCCTTTGTTTAGCCTTGCATTTATAATAATTGCATTGCGTATTGGCTCGCGAGTACGGTTGTGTACTCATGCTCGCTATTTACATTCTTTTAGTCAGTATACATAAAAGAAGGCTTCAAGGACAAATATGAACATTGGACAAGACTGAAGATCAAGAAGGCCAAGAACTAGGTCGTGAGTCCACAGTTGATTGCCAGTGGGCATATCGTGAAGGTTCCACGCGTTATACTCTGAATCTGCTTTCACTGCTGTTCTCTTAAAAGTATTTGGCTTGCCTGGCCATTCTGCAAGTCAAAAGCCGTAAGGTATATTTACACTTTGTTTAATATTATGCAATAGCTTTACATTTTTGTGATATGTGTTTAAACCAACAATGTAACTGTGTGTGCCAGCTACTGATCCAGGGAATGGCACAAATATACACAGTAGATCCCAAGTTCCAAATTTGGGGTCTGACACACCCTATATATAGTTGTAAGTCCTTCTATGACTACCTCATGGTCGTAAGTCCTTCTATGACTACCTCATGGTCGTAAGTCCTTCTATGATCACCCCATAGTCGTAAGTCCTTCTACGACTTCCTCATGGTTGTAAGTTCTTCTACGACCACCACGTGGTCGTAAGTTCTCATACGACCACCATATAGTCGTAAGTCCTTCTACGACCAGGTCAACTATGACCACCCTATAATTGTCTGAGCTTATAGACAAGTCAGCACAATTGATTAGGACATCTAAACAGTTGGTATACGCTGTTATTCTCTGGAATAATTACACGATTAAACTCTCTGCCCTAGTGATAATGTAACATCCTAGTTTTCCTGAGTTTTTGAAAATTTTCAATTTTTTTTAAAAAATAACCATTTGATTTTATTAAGTTGCTAAAGCTTAACTTGAAATTTAGAAATAAAAACAATTTAATTTGAATTAATCAAACTTTAATTAAATCAAAAGTTGGTTTATTTTAGTTTTCTCGTTTTTATTTGGATTTAAAGTCATTTCTTGGCTTTTACGGGATTAAAAAATGGTTTTTCTTTTGTCCCTAAGTTAAAATCTATTTTGTTTGCAAAATTAATAGCTGAAGCTAAGTTAAAAGTATTTTTTTATTAAGTTCTATATAATTCAAGGGATTTTTGTGCATTTTCCTAGAATTTTTGGACTTTAATAGCTATTTTCTAAACACCCTTTTTCCTTTTCTAGTATTTATTTAAAACAAAACCTATTTCTAAATCCCCCTTCGGCTTCGGGCCGAATCTCCCTCTGGCCCGCTTCGCTCTCGCGTCTAAGGTCCGCTCCACAGCCGCCTGTTTCTGCCCAGCCGCCTCGCGCCGGCCTGCTCACGACAAAGGGACCCACTGTCACCCACCCCCGCCCTTTGGTTATCTTCCTCATCGAGCCGTCTGGCGGGCCCATACGATCACATGGCCAATGCCGTGCGTGGCTTTTGCGCCGACCGCACCTACCCCTATCGCACGTATTCAATGTGTCGTCCTCCGCCGCGCCCGCTGCCGTGCCCACTCCGCCTCCCCATGCCTTGCCCCTTTTCTTCCCGTTGCGCGCCCATGCTCGGAGCTCCGCGAATCCCGCCGCCGCTCCACATGCTAATCTCACCCTCCGGTCTTCCATGGGCCTATTTAAGCCGAGCACCGAGAAGCCCGCAGCCTCCTCCCTCTTTTCCCTCACCTCCCCCTTCTTCTCTCGCCCTAGCCCGGCCGCCATTTGAGCTTTTCGCCGCCGGCCACCTTTGGACGCTGACGCCTCTAGCGCCGCCGCCACACCTCCTTCGCCGCCAACGACCCCGCCTCCGGCATCGCAGGAGCACGGGCCTCCCCGTGCGCACCTTCCCTTCATCGGAGCCCCGCCGGAACCCCAACTCCACCTTCAACCGCCGACGCCGCCGCTCTTCGTCCTCGCCGCCGGCCTCTCCGCCACTCCCCGTCGACGAGACCAGCGCACTAGCTTCACTGCGACGCCCTCTCCTCGTAGGTGCCCTCGCCGGCCACCAGAGCCCCGTCGTTCGCCAGTGAGCCTTAGGCCCCAAGCGCCGCCGCTCGGTGCTGATGTGGCACCATCACCGTGGCGCCTAGTCAGCAGCCACATCTCCATGATGTGGTCTGCCCTGCCGCAAGATTTCATGTGGCATTTCCCTTGAAAATTAATTCATCCTAAAATAAAATCCGGTTGCTGACGTGAGCTGGCGCAATAAATCGAATTTCCTTTAGAAAAATAATTCCAAAAAATCAGGAAAATCCATTTTTCTTGATTTTATGTAATTTCAAACTTCCGGAGGCCATATCTTCTTCGTTCGAACTCCGATTCGAGTGATTCAAATTTCTAAATTCCTCTAAATTAATTATCTTTCTGTTAGTATTTATTTGGAATTTATTTGGTATTGTTTTATTTATTTGGCTTTGTTTGCACGTATAGATTCCAGCGTTTTGGACGAATTCTCAGACCCGACGACTAAAGCATCGCAACACTTCAATGAAGGCAAGTCGTAGACCTTTGATCATGTCGTAAAACAAAATTATATTGTTTAATATAAACATGCATTGCTAGTTGCATAAAAATGCTTTCAGGAATAGTTAAATGCCTAATTGTTGTATGCCTCCTTGAATGATTGATATCGACATGTACCCTTGAATGACATAAACCCTTGGACACCGTAGGATGGGTTATTTTAGTTGGACATATTGTAGAACCAACTTGGGGTATCGTATATGCTTATCCATGCTTTAGTTATTCAAAGGATTCATGATCACATTCTCTTATGATTAAACATGACCTAACGAAATATGGAATTGTGGCACGACCACTGTATTAAAAGATGTCGAGCCATGGCAAGGGTTGCCACTTGGTTGGGTTGAACCTAAAATGATTTCATACTCAGGCGAATGAACATGCAGTAAAGGGGGAGAATTTTGGGATGTGGTTGCCTCACCTGAGTAGACACTAAGGACTTAACTTTGTGCGCCATTGATCTGGGCCATACCGTGCAACCACAAGTCCATTTATGGGGTAGACCTGGCTGACTAATTAGCAATGTTTTGGTTCGGTTCTGTTAAGGGTTGATAAACAGCGCAAGAGGGGGCCCAGAATAGCGAAACCTTAGCGGGCAGAACCGAGTCAAAACAGAGCTTTGTAAAAGTCTTGTGATAATCACTTAGTCACATGCCTTCAGAAGCGTGAAATGCCTGACAGTATAAGATGATTATCTCTTGTGGGTCAAACTGTATAACCTTTACAGAGTGTAAAACTATTTGAATAGTCGTGTCCCTGGTTATGGACAATGCCTGGTGATTTCGCACGAGGGGTAGACTTTATCAAAATGTGGGAATGGTTTGGATGGATTGAGTAGTTGGATCTGGTTAAGGGTTGGGTAGTGAACCAGGTGTTCGCTAGCTTTTGCAAAAGAACTTGATTACTTATGTAATTAATCTTTTAAATTGTGCTTTTCAATCTATTTACTGTATTTACTATCAATATCGCTTTCTGCTAAAGAGCCATAAAGCTATCCTTGTCAAGCCTTGCATAAATATTACTTGCATACATTTCCCTACGACTTGCTGAGTACTTTAAAGTACTCACGGCTTTGCGCCATTTGTTGATCAGTCGCCGAAGAAGAACCAGGGAACACCGAGTTCTACGAGGAAGACTACTTTGAAGACTATGCGAATTAGGTCACATCCTCCACTCGAGTGCCTGTGGGCATGTTGAATGGCCTCCACCCGATGTTTGGTTTCCGCTGCAAGCTACCTTTTGTTGTTAAGCCCTGAGCGGCGAATGTTGTAAGACTTGACCATATGGTCCTTTTGTTGCTATATAATATTAATTTGTCTGCTTCATCTATTGTTTGTTGTATGGATGTGATTACACCAATGTTGCAATTGTGCGAGCTAGCTACTGATCATGGGACTAGTTCAGAATGCACAGAGGGTCCTAGGGTTGCTTACTCGGGGTCCCGAGAGATAACCGCCTGGCGATGTGGGGACATTATTACTCCATTAATAATCTCTAATAACTGCTTCATCATCTAAAGCATTGAGACGCCCTTTGGACTGGAGAAACCGCCGCCCACTTCGAGCACTATATAAAGGGCGGAATCGGCAGACGGCAGAAAGGAGAGACGCAATCAGGAGCACAAGACATTAGACTTGAGTCTTTCGCTTGATCTGTAACCAGCATACTCAATATAGCCACACAGGAGTAGGGTCGTTATTCTCTCCGGAGAAGGCTTGAACCTGTATAAAAATCCCTGTGTCATTCTCTCTGCATGATTTGAGTCTTGGAGATCCCCCGAATCAAACAATCATTACGTAAGATCGGTTCTAAAACACCAACAATCATCTAAACACATACTAATCTGATGGTAACCAGAATATGCATATAGGAAACTCAACATCTCACAACCAGTAGTCACTACTACAAAAAGGCTAATACTGGACGCCTCATCACAGACGGTTGACCAAAACCGTCGGTATTACATTCAATCATAGACGGTTTTGGTTTAGAGACCGCTCAGGCATTAGCCGCGCTTAAAAACCGTCAGGAAGAGGCAATATCACGCATTTGTTCAACAAGAACCGCTCGTGATATTAATCAAGATCACCGGCGGTTTTAAAACACAACCGCTCAGGTGGAAGCATGCACGGTTCAACAAGAACCGCTCGTGATATTAATTAGTATCACGCAGGCGGTTCTAACAATAACCGCTCGTGATAATATCGCCCAGCGTGAGTTTCTTCATCGCCCGCGCGCTCGTTTGCCGCCATCCGCCGGCTCCTCGATCGTCTCTTCGCCTCACGCCCGAATTTATTCCTTGTTTTATAAAAGGATCATCCGCCATCCAAGATGATCATCCCCACATACTTATAAAAACAGAAATGGCGCTTCTTCCTCGTCGCCGCGACCGATGGCCTTCACCGCGACTGCACGAGCACTCTCTTGTAAGTTGAACTGTGTCTTTGCGGAAGAACACCGCTTGATCAACAGTGTCTTCACTCCTCGCCCGCAGAATTTGCTTGGGAGCAGTGACGCCACCTTCCGCCGCCTTGACATCCTCCTCCGCCGTGTCTTCCGGTGATCTCCCACTTTCGGCGAAGTTTATCGCCATCGACGAAGTCCTCCAAAACGACGTTGCACGCCTCCAGAGGCTTGCCGCCACTTGACTGGTAATCGAGGCGTAGTTTATCAAGTCGACTAAAGCCGAGACCCTCAAGCAAGGGAAGAGAGCCTATGGGATCAATTCTTCTGGTTCAACGAACCGAGGGTCTTCGGAGACACTCGAACGAAGCGTGTCAATCGGGTGGACGATTTCGAGCTTTGTTCGCCGATGATCGTGAATCGTCCGATGCGGCTACACCGCCGCTTATGAACTATTGCAAATGGAGATAGCAGCCAACCTTGCCACTAGAAAAACCTTGTTTAATTATAGGTTTCGCTTTTTAATATAAACATGTAATTTCTTCATGTCATGTAAGTGTATATACTTGAGAAAAATTATTTCACGCATAGCCCATAATGGAACCGCTCGTGATATGGGATATATCACGGACGGTTCTATTATGGAACCGCTCGTGATATTATCACCGACGGTTCCATAATAGAACCGCTCTCGATAAGTCTCTTTATAAGTAGGAGCTAGCCCAGCTTGCCGCTAGGGTTTGCGCCTAACTCGCTCACTCCCTCAAATGCCTTACTCTCATCTCCGTTTCTCCCCGCCGCCGCCGACGCCGCCATTCTTGTTGTCGCCGACGGTTGTAGACACGGTGACACCGCAAAAGACTCTCGTACAATAAGAGTAATGCCTGCGGCGCCACCGCAGCCACAACCACGGTGACGCCCAAACTCGTCACTCCTCAGCTCCGCTTAGGGTTTGCGCGCGCCTAACTCCGTTCCTCCCCACCTCGACACCGCCGCCGACCTGCGTCGCCGACGCCGCCTCGACCCCGCTTGCGCCCGCTAGTCGGCCCCGGCCCGGCTTTGCTTTCCCATCCTCCTCTATTCTCCTCTAGATCCGTTAGCTTAATGTCTTGTTGAGTTTGATTTTTATGCATGAGCCTTAAGTTGTGTCCCGATGTTTGTGTGATTTATGCAAGGTAAAGGAAATGGATGAGGGTTGTGCTAGTGGTGGGTCGCCACCGTGGTTGCGCCTGCACTAAGGTCCTCTCTGCCTCTACCCCTTGCTTGTCTCTACCCCCTTGCTCTGTGATGAAAATGGCTAGCTAGTGCTCATGATGGATGCCGAGGGCTACTACTTGTGTGGTGGGTTTGGACACCCTTGGTCTTGTTCTCTTGTCGATGAACCGCTCAATGATGTTAATAGTCTTATGCTGAAATTGAATTGATAATTAGTTCATATTAATAGTCCTTTTGTGTGTGATGTAATGATGTCAATAGTCTTATGCTGAAATTGAATTGATAATTAGTTCATATTAATAGTCCCTTGCTCGTGATGTAATGATGTAAATAGTCTTATGCTGAAATTGAATTGATAATTAGTTCATATTAATAGTCCTCTTGTGTGTGATGTAATGATGTCAATAGTCTTATGCTGAAATTGAATTGATAATTAGTTCATATTAATAGTCCCCTTGCTCTCGTGATGTAATGGTGTCAATAGTCTTATGCTGAAATTGAATTGATAATTAGTTCATATTAATAGTCCCTTGTTCATGCCGGTCAAGTTCTCCTACCTCTTGCACTGTGCACGCCCTACCATTCCATTCATAATCTTTTCTCTATAAAGTCTCCAGCGTTGTTTGCTTGTGCCATTAAAACCAGCATCATATATATATATATATATATATATATATATATATATATATATATATATATATATATATATATATATATATATATATATATTGCCACTTTAGATGTAATTGAGTCGGTATCAACAAGAATCATTAGCAACAAGTTGAGAATTCTTTTGAAATATGAGAATGGTTGCTTGGTGTTCTTGTTGGGTTTAAAGACTATTACATGCTCAAGAATGGTTGGTTGCTAATATATGATGCCACTTCCAATGGAGTAGTGGCAAGATCAACGACATTTTCAACATAGCGACGCCCAATATGTAATTGGATGTCCTAACGCCTCTTTGCATCCATACTTTTTGAACTTGCAGGGCTCAATGAGGTTACCCGTGGCTACCGCCTCATCCTTCTCATGTCATGTGGACGATCCCCAAAGTGGTCGAGAGATTATGAACAATATATATATAATATATATATGATGCCGGATTTAATGGTACAAGCAGCCACTACTTGGGCCTTTATAGAGAAAAGTCATCACAGACGGTTCCAAACCACAAACCGCTCAGGATATAAGCTTATCACAGACGGTTTGCCAGGCTGAAACCGCTCAGTGATATGCTCTCATCGCAGACGGTTTGAACCACAAACCGCTCAGGAAAGTATACATCATGACGGTTCAAAACCGCTCGTGATGACCTTATGTCATCATCGACCTATAAACTCAGACGGCTCACGAAACCGCCTGCGGATGACGTTTGGAACCGCTCAGGAAAGCCTTTTTCGTAGTAGTGAGTAGAATCAACTAATTGATCAATACGAGGAAGGGGAAGGTCATCCTTTGGACAAACTTTATTTAAGTTAGTGAAATCTACACGCATTCTCTACTTACCATTAAAATTTTCTAACCATTATAGGATTAGCCAACCACTCGGGCTGGATGGCTTCTTTTATAAAACCCACTTTAAGTAGCTTGTCGAGCTCGATCGATAACTTCTCATCGATTGGGTGCAAATCGCATAATTTTTGTTTTACGAGCTTTTTATTAGGCCGTAAAACTAATCTATGTTCAATAACCTCCCTGAGGACCTCAGACATGTCGGATGCTTGCCACACAAAGACATCTGCGTTTGCTCAAAGGAAGGTAATGAGCGCGTCTTCCTATGCGGAATCGAGGGTGACTTCGATGCGAACGATTTTGGAGGGTTCCGCTGTATCCAGTCGAATATCCTTAACTTGATTGTTTGGCTTAGGTGCAACCTTCAACTTCAAGTGCTTCGCCGAGTGCTGCACATTGTGAGCTTCTCAAGTGGGGATCTGGCCCACCAACTCGATGGACTTTCGGTCTCATGTGAGCGCCATCTTCTTATCACAACGAACTATGATAACTCCTTTAGGACCTGACGTCTTTAAACATTGGTAACCATAATGATCAGCCATTAGGAACCTCTCCAAAGTAGGTTGACCAACAATAGCATTGTATGTTGTATCAAAGTCGAGCACATCAAAGGAATTTTTTTTCGTCCTAAAGTTGCTCGTTGTTTCGAACGTTTTCTCGAACGTAACAATAAGGAAAACTTGACCAATAGGTTTGGCTAAAGATCTAGGTACGATCCCATAAAATGAGTATTGTACTGGTCTTATTTTCGTCCTGGTAACTTGCATTTCATCTAGGGCACTCGTGAAAAGAATGTTAAGGGAACTACCACCATCAACCTGGACCCAATTAACTCGACAGTTGTTGATGGTATGTTCGACCATAATTGGAAAATGACCAGGCTGAGTAGAAGGGACGGGACTATCATCCTTTCAAAATAAATGGCGACTTCCGACCACTTAGTTAACTTATAGACAACAGGAGGCTTGATAGAGTTTGCCTCATGTTTAGCTGTCGTTTTGACTCATATGCCGACGAGCCCCTGTAGATGTGGTTGGTCGTATGCTTGGGGTCTTGGTACGACATCTCCTTGTCATCCTCTGATTACTTCCGACCACTTGTTTGTCGCACGTCCTCGATGGAAGAAAGTGGTCCTTTGCTAGAATAATAACCTTCGAGTTTTCGTTGAAAAACCCGGCAATTCCAAAGGTCATGTCCTTCCTTTTTATGGAAAGAGCACCTCCTCGGCTTATCTGTCTTCCATTTGGGGCATTTGCCTTTGCCCTAGTTGAAGTACTATTTAGAGCCGCAAGACTCTTTGTCGCTTATGGCTAGAACCTCCTTTGAGCTTTTTGTCTGTGGTTCTTGCTTTTAGACTTGCTGTTGGATTTTTCAGCCTACTTGTCCTTCTTTTTGCCACCATCGCTTACTCCCTGAGAATTCTTGTCATTGTCCGATTCCACTTGACTACTTCAACAGCAATCGCGTAGCGATTGACCACCTCGAAAAGTTAAGCAACAGTAGCGGGAGGGTTCAAGACAATATCTTCTGTGAGCCTTTGATTCTAGGCTCCTTGCTTAAAAGCTCTAATGACAGAAGAATCAGAAACTTCAAGAATGGTATTTCGAACCTGACTAAAGTGCCTTATAAATTGACACAGATATTCATGAGAATCCTGTTGTATGCGGTGTAGGTCGTCGTCCTTTCCAGGGCGGTTGTAGGTGCCCTAAAAATTCGCTAGCAGAAAATCACAAAGATGCTGCCATGAATATATCAACTCGGGTGGATGGTTGAGCAGTCACGATCGAGCAGAACCTTCGAGTACTGTCGGTGCCATTACATGCTCTCCTCCAGCGGCTCAGATTGTAGTGGAATACTTCGAAGAAATTCGATGTGGTTTTGAGTTCCATGAAACTTTTCCGTGTTTGCTGGTCGAAATCTCGCTGGCCAGCGAACTGCTCGGGGGTTGGGTGAAAATGCCTGACAGTCGGTAATAGTGTCATAATGCCTTTTTTGTGGGAAAGAAGGGCTAACATCACCAGGTGACCATACTTGATGATACCTAGTGGTAAAGGGACCTAATCTATCAGAGATATCAGGCCTACAAGGGTAATACTTCTCGTGCTCCATCTGTTGATGCAGATTTCTCCGAGGAAGTGGTGACCGCACACCTCTCCTAGGAGTTTGTCGACCACCAGTCATCGAGGGGTGTGCGTCGATTCCTTCTTCAACCACCGTCATGGTCGGGAGATCGACCAGATCTAGGATCTTGTGGTTCTCCACATGGAGATTTATGTGAACGGTTGACATTCGATGGAGTTGTTCTAGTGTGATCATCGGAACATTGTCATCAGTACTTCTTGACCCTGGTCATAGTATCCCAAAGCCGTTGAGCGATCTCTTTAGCGAAGAGGTCGTAGCCTGGTGTTCGTCCTAACTCTTGACTCGGGTTTTCTATCAGATCATTGATTTGTTGTAGTTCTCAAGCGGTTTTTGACTTGTACGGGACCCGAACAGGTAGCGTTCTCTGGGCTGCAATCCTTCTTCTCTAGATAGTATCAGGATCTTCTATATTTGAGTTCGCTGGTGCATCTCTTAGTGGAGTGAAATCACCTTGAGGATGTCGGTTACGCTCATGAATGTTGAGATTTCCGTCGTTGTCAGAGGTGTTCTTGTCATTTGCACGAGCGCCCGAAGCGTGTGTGCGATGGGCATTATCCCTAGTCCTGACTCATGAAGAGTGATCAAGATCTGTAGGGAGGACGAAGATCTCCTGGGTGTTGTCATCGCCGCTTGTGGTCGAGCCCTCCTGGCTCGATGAGTAGTCAAAAGATAATGCCTCACGACTCGGAGTATTCCCCTCTAGGAAGGAGAATTCTAGGTTATAACCGTCTCTAGTCGAAGGCGAATTCTTCAGTTATGTGGTCGAATATGCAACCGCAGCATGTTCAACCACGTCTTGGATGGGGGTAACCGAAGTGTGATGGTTATAACCCTACTCCTGTGTTCTTACATTGAATGTGCTTACAGAGTGAAATAAGCAACCGAAACTAAGACTAATGGCTTCTGAATTGATCACTTGATCGTCTTCTCAATTGAACAGTCAATTTGTCCTATCTCTTTATCCACCGGCATCACCCCTTATATATATCCCTTGAAGGGGTGGAAGTTACTGTGCGTCAAGAGATGTCTTGACGGTTGGCTGATTGCACACGTTGGCTACATTTATTGTCAAAGAGACCATCTCCTGCACGCTTGTCATGCAGTTATGCAACAGATAAAGATAACTATGTGCGGTTATGTCAGAGACAAACAATACATGTATTAACTATCACACGTGAATGAGCGTAGTGTACAGAGTCCTTAGTCGAATAGGTCCACATGTTTGTGGGTTTTATCGATCATAGGGTGGTCGTAGTTAACCTGGTCGTAGCAAACCTTACGACCATAAAATGGTTGCAGCAGATCTTATGACTATAAGGTGGTCAGGATAGACCTTATGACCATAAAGTGGTCATAATATTTCCTTGTCGTTGTAGACTATAACGACAAGAGGTATCTCTTATGGTTGTTAAGGATACTATATCCATAATAAGTATTACAGATAAATAGTTTCATTAATTGAGGATTATTAGATCCTCGTAAGCAAAGGAACACAAGAGATCAAGGAAAACAACAGCCTAGTAAGGGTAGCTGGGCCATTTTATAGACAAAGGACACTGCCCAAGAGCGGCCCACGATGTGGTGCGGGCCAAGGGCAAGCTGACACGTGCCCTACTCACAGCACGAAACAAGAGGTGTTACCACTACCACTAATGGCACGATGTACGATAATCAAGGAAGCGCATTAACCCCTAGCACGATGCGCGATAATCAAGGAAGCACAATAACTCACTTGCACGATGCGCACAAATCAAGCAGGCGGAATAACTCCAATCGCCCGCACGCAGACCACAAGGTGGGTAGTCGCCATGACGCTTCGCCAGGCTGAAGAGGATGGTGTGCCTAGACCCTTTGGGATAACAAGATGCGGTTTCAGCTATGACGAAGGAAGACCTCGACCGCGAGGTGCTCCTGTCATAGGGGCGGCCCTACCGGCTCTAGCGACTCGGCGAATACACTGAGCAATCGTACACCTCGATCCAGTCAAAGGGTACCAAGTACAAAAAGACCGCCATGACATCCTTGGATGAAGGATAAAAGACACCCTGGAGCGAAGGGAGTCCAAGAAGCCTTCGCTCTAGGCCACCTCGCACGGAGCGAAGGGGGTCTAGGAAGCCTTCGCTCCGAGTCCGTGTTGCATGGATTAAAGGGAGTCAAAGCTACATGTGGACCAAATGTAAAGGCATGGTAGACAATGTCCATGAAGATCTACTGTGCACCAAGGCTACGCATAGAAGGGTAAAAAGACCGTGCGACCCCTATAGTTATAAGGTCTTTTTAGTAGTAATATTGTAATCTATTATACCCCTGATGTAACACTATAAATAGTCCATCTTCTCTTGTGGAGAAGAGAGAACTACTAGGAACATAAAGAAAAACACATTTACTTGTATCAGTACCACTTTCCCTTTTTCGAGGACCTCAGGGCTTCGTCCCTTCTCTTTGCGGGGAATCAGTGGTCCGTTTTTTTCTATTGTCTAGTTTGTAGCTACCATACATTGTAATTATAGTATAGTAGAATTAGGTTTAAGAGTCATTGATGTACAAAGAAAAGAGCTCTTTTAGGAAAAGATTTCTTAACGGGAAGTTCGTACGCTCGCACAGTACGTACTTGGGTTGATGCCGCCTGGTTCTTTATTTGAACCGAACGCCTCGCACGGACTCTCACACC
This sequence comes from Phyllostachys edulis, assembly GCA_036346405.1. Classification (NCBI taxonomy): domain Eukaryota; kingdom Viridiplantae; phylum Streptophyta; class Magnoliopsida; order Poales; family Poaceae; genus Phyllostachys; species Phyllostachys edulis. Next base: position 41,501,136 of record CM070561.1, read on the forward strand.
ACTCGCTCCACTCCCCCACGCTCCGAAGTCGAAACACGCCATGCTCCCCATGCAGCAACCACCGGTTCTCCTCCTCCTCCTCCTCTCCCTCGCCTCCTCGTCTGCGCTCGCCTCCGGCGCTCACGACGGCGCGGCGACGTACATTGTCTACCTGAACCCCGCACTCAAGCCGTCCCCCTACGCCACTCACCTCCACTGGCACCACGCCCACCTCGACTCCCTCTCCCTGGACCCCTCGCGCCACCTCCTCTACTCCTACACCACGGCCGCGCCGTCTGCCTTCGCCGCCCGCCTCCTCCCATCCCACGTTGCGGCACTCCGCAGCCACCCCACCGTTGCATCGGTCCATGAAGACGTCCTCCTCCCGCTCCACACCACGCGCTCCCCTCTGTTCCTCCACCTCCCGCCGTACAACGCGCCTGACACGGATGGTGGAAGTTCCGACGTCATCGTTGGTGTGCTCGACACTGGCGTATGGCCCGAGAGCCCCAGCTTCGGCGATGCCGGTCTGGGCCGGGTGCCTTCGAGGTGGAACGGGAGCTGTGAGACCAATGCCACTGACTTCCCCTCCTCAATGTGCAACCGCAAGCTCATCGGCGCGCGCGCCTTCTTACGGGGTTCCGGGGCGGGCGGCGGAAACCGCGAGCTCTGGTCGCCAAGGGACCAGGACGGTCACGGTACGCACACCGCGTCCACGGCAGCCGGGGCCGTCGTGGCCGACTCGGGTCTCCTCGGGTACGCGCAAGGCACGGCGCGGGGCATGGCTCCCGGGGCGCGCGTCGCGGCGTACAAGGTGTGCTGGAGGCAGGGGTGCTTCAGCTCCGACATACTTGCGGGCATGGAGCAGGCCATCAATGACGGCGTCGACGTTCTCTCTCTGTCGCTTGGCGGAGGCGCGTTCCCGCTCTCTCGCGACCCCATCGCTGTCGGCGCGCTCGCGGCCACCCGCCGCGGCATCGTCGTCGCGTGCTCCGCGGGGAACAGCGGACCGGCACCGTCGTCGCTGGTGAACACGGCCCCGTGGGTGATCACCGTCGGCGCGGGCACGCTCGACAGGAACTTCCCGGCGTATGCCGAGCTGGGCAACGGCGAGACCCACACCGGCATGTCGCTCTACTCCGGCGATGGGCTCGGTGACGAGAAGTACCCTCTGGTGTACAACAAAGGCATCCGCGTGGGCAGCAACGAGAGCAAGCTCTGCATGGCGGGCACGCTGGACGCGGCGGCGGTGAAGGGCATGGTGGTCCTGTGCGACCGGGGCAGCAACTCGAGGGTGGAGAAGGGGCAGGTGGTGAAGCAGGCGGGCGGCATCGGGATGGTGCTCGCGAACACCGCGCAGAGCGGTGAGGAGATCGTGGCGGACAGCCACCTGCTCCCCGCGGTGGCCGTCGGCGCCAAGAGCGGCGACGCTATAAGGAGGTACGTGGAGTCGGACGCCAACGCAGAGGTGGCGTTGGCCTTCGCCGGCACCGCGCTCGACGTGCACCCGGCGCCGGTGGTGGCCGCGTTTAGCTCCCGTGGGCCGAACAGGCAGGTGCCGCAGCTGCTCAAGCCGGACGTGATCGGGCCAGGTGTGAACATCCTGGCCGGGTGGACGGGGTCCGTCGGGCCGACCGGGTTGGCCGTCGACGAGCGGCGGTCGCCGTTTAACATCTTGTCAGGTGAGTGCACGCTTTGCTCCCTCTGTGCAGTAACTGTAGACTGTAGCAGTAGTACTGAATACTGAGTGCATTGCACCTAAAAGTCCGGAACACCTCAACTTTAATTTCGGTCGTCGTGCTCAAAAATTGATCTACGTTAGCTAATAGTTATGTGAGCGTGTTATCGTTATGGTCGTCTACGTAAGTTTGCCTTTTTTTTTTGGTCATGATGCTGTTAGCTTTTAAGTGCAGATCGCATGCATCCAAATGCCATGATATTCTCGACAGTCGACAGGCTTTTAGTTGCACGCTATTCTGACATGCGTTTGGTTACTTTTCTCCTTTTGTTCGATACTAGAATTGTAAGTTACATAGCTGAAAGCTGCATTGTCAGCTTATGTCAAGCCACAAAATGAAAGTTCATTCCAGTTTATGACAGTAGAAGTGACGCATTTGTCATTCCTTCGGAGTTCAGACGCCTTCAAAGGTAACTTCGCTGATGTTGAAAGCCCCCGAAAATTCTGCCTACAGATCTGAAAACAAAACTGAAACTGCTAGTTCTCTAGTAGCATCTTTTTTTTTTTCTGTTAGCCTTTCCTTCGAAGATAATTTTTTTTTTATCTTCATACGCAAACAGTTTTCGGAGACAATATTTAGTTCAATCCAAATCATTCCATACAAGCTAGGTTTCCGAAAAGATCTTTCTCATGATTCATCAAGTAATTCATCAACTTTTTTTTTTGAAACGGAAGGAATTCATCAACTTGAGTTCACAATGGTGATGCAGGAACATCCATGTCGTGCCCGCACATCAGCGGCCTAGCGGCGTTAGTGAAGGCGGCGCACCCGGACTGGAGCCCGAGCGCCATCAAGTCCGCGCTCATGACCACCGCGTACAACGTCGACAACACCGATTCGCCCCTCCTCGACGCCGCCGGCAACACCACGGCCACGCCGTGGTCCTTCGGCTCCGGCCACGTGGACCCCGTCAAGGCCCTCTCCCCGGGCCTCGTCTACGACACGTCCCTCGACGACTACGTCGCCTTCCTGTGCTCCGTCGGCAGCTCGCCGCAGCAAATCCAGGCAATCTCGGCGACACCGAACGCGACGTGCCAGCGCAAGCTTTCCAGGCCGGGGGACCTCAACTACCCGTCGTTCTCCGTCGTGTTCGGCCGGAAGTCGAGCAGCACCGTCAAGTACCGGCGCGAGCTGACCAACGTCGGCGACGCCGGGTCGGTGTACACCGTGAAGATCACCGGCCCAAGCGACATCAGCGTGGTCGTGAAGCCGGCGAGGCTTGTTTTCAAGAAGGTTGGAGACAAGCTCAGGTACACCGTCACGTTCAAGTCGGCGACGCCCGGTGGCCTGATGGACGCCGCGTTCGGGTGGCTCACCTGGAGCAGCGACAAGCACGACGTGCGGAGTCCGATATCGTATGCGTGGAGCATGTAACACGGATCAATGTCTGACTATGCCGGTGGAGTGATCTCGGCGGACGGCGGTGACGGAATTAAGCGTTCCGGAGGCTGGAAGAATTCTGGCTTCTTTTATGTAAGCCAAGATGGGTCATGGGTGTGCAGTGTGCTTGCTGTCTACTTGTCTTCAGTTCAGCGGAAGCAAGGCGCTCGTTAATAATGATCTCATTTTCCTAGTGATTTTGTCAGCATCATGATTTAAGTTTCAGCAAGGAGGAAATATACAAACGGTTTTAATTCCTTGTGTCAGCTGCTGCCGGTATTGTCAATGGTGAATGGTGCGTACATGCTGTACTGTGATAGCTAGTGCAAATGCAAAGCTGCATTATGAACTTGTGTGTAGCTACCACTGCAAAGGCAAACCGTTATCAGAATCCATATGTATTTGGTCAGAAATATATAGTCTTCAATTGATATTGTCCGGGACATGAACTAGTATGGAGAAGTAGCACCGGGCCACGAACGAACGACACTCGTATGAATGCATCTGAAAGTCAATTTTGGCATTGTTGTACATAAGCGCGGAAGCGCCCAGCCTTAGTTGGGATGGTGTAATATATATGGACCAACCTATAATCCCACCACTACTACAAAACAGGCTATAGTAGACGTCCCATCACAGACGGTTCATTTGGAACCGTCTGTGTTGGATCTGTTCGGACCTGCGTTTAGCATTGCCAGCTTATCACAGACGGTTCTTATTTAGAACCGTCTGTAATAGTCATCTATCACAGACGATTCATTAATAGAACCGTCTGAGAATTATCACAGACTGTTCTAAATAAGAACCGTCTATGATAATCCAGCCAATCACAGACAGTTCTCATTCAGAACCGTTTGTGTAATAAGAACCATCTGTGATAGTACACAGACGGTTCTAATTAAGAACCGTCTGTGATATCCTGCCATCATATAAATTGCACCCTGCGCCCGACACATCCCTCTGCCGCACTGCCGTCGCCTCTGCCGCACTGCCGCTCTGGAGGCCCTGTGTCACAGACGGTTCTTTAATAGAACCGTCTCCGATACTATTACAGACGGTTGGTGATACGAGCTGTCTGTGATATATGATTCACAACGCGGGAGTTCGAAAATTTTGAATGCATGCGTGGGAGTTCGAAAATTTTGAATGCGTCTTGCTGGAGTAGCAGAGTCCTTATATATTATAGCCAGATCCTCCGAGGCGCAAGATTGTCGCTTTCGCCCCAACAAGCTCGAAGAAAAGAAGGTTAGTAGTTTCCGATTCTGTCATCTTTAATTTCATTGGGTTTTGAGTTTTTAATCTATGTGTGTTTTGACTAATTAGATTAGCTGCAAGCTTTGCTTTTGCGTAATGTTGTAACAATGGTGGCATGGTTCTTGCGTGCGTGCACAGGAGAGCGAGATCCTCAAGTTCTTGGGGTTCATGTGGAACCCTCTGTCGTGGGTGATGGAGGTGGCAGCCGTCATGCCCATCGTGATGGCCAACGGCGACCACCGCCTCACGGATGGGGCAGACTTCGTCGGCATCATCGTGCTCCTCCTCATCAACTCCACCATCTCCTACATTGAGGAGCGCAATGCTGGGAGCTCAGCTAAGGCGGCGGAGGCAGCGAAGAGGCGGACGGCCAAGGGGAAGGCCACCGTGGCCACCTGCTAGCTATACATTTAGTATTTTTTTTGCAGTTGAAAAAACTATCACAGCACGGTTCTTGTTGAACCGCCTGTGAAATATACTATCACTGACGGTTTGGAAGTAGAACCGTCAGGATAATCTACTATCACTGCACGGTTCTACTTCGAATCGTTCGTGATGATGATTCCGAACCGTCTGTGATGAGGCTGTGTGTAGTAGTGCACAACCCTAAAAAAAGTGGTTTTTTGACTGATTTTTTCTTAAGCATAAGTCATATTTTTCATCCATTAGATCAATATTTAATCATATGGTGTATCAATCTTTACACAAATCCAATGGTCATAAAAATTGACTTAAACTTTAGAAAATTTCAGATGACTTAAAAATGGCAAATCCGCCAAAAAAACATGATCTGCTACAAATTGTCTTATATCATATAGATGAAGAATAACAATAGGCTGGAGCCGTCCTGCCCATGGGCCACTTCCCACCACCAACCTACAATCCAATCATCATCGGCCTTTGTTGCCCTCTCTCCCTTTATAGATGGCCTTCGTTGAACTTGAACCCTAACTCAGTTTTCGTCGGCTGACCAGAGAATCTCCACATAGATCCAAAGTTATAGAAAAGTGACATATGGATAATCAAGTTCTAGGCTTACGAGAATTGGCAGGTCCGAATAATAATTCACTGATTTCATCATAACCTCTAGGAAGAATCTCACAAAGAAATCGTTCAGCGGGGCTGTGCGTGCAGCGTGTGCCAAGATTTCGGAGTAGACCTGTTCAAACATCAGGTCGGGCCAAACCTGCAAAAACCCGGTGGCAAAGCACCAAGCCTGAGCCTGGAATGAAGCCCTACCACAATGCATTTTCCAGGCCCAAACCCGGCCCGACACAAAAGCCTGAAGGCCGGAGGCACATGTAGATTACAGAATTACAGATGGAATGCATGGAAGGAAAATTAAGCAAGCGATCAGGCAATAGAAAAATAGGAAGATGACTAGCTTAGTCTTCCATGATACTCAAGTCAGAACAACTCATCACAATTCACAATCAATTTAACCCTAATACTTCTCAAGTCCACAAGACCACAACCACACAATTCATATTTTAAATGTACATTGCACAACAAAAAATAGATCCAAGTTCAAGACATTAGTTATAAACTTATAATGTTACATAGCCAAGTTCATAACACAGTGCACTTCACAAATTCATAAGTCATAACACAATGCACTTTAGAATGCTGGACATGCATTAGACAAAAGTCACAAATTCATAAGTCCACAAGTTCACAAATTCACAATCAGTTTAGAATGCTGGCAGCTAGTGACAACTCCAGAAGACATCCATATTCCAGAAGACAAGAACTCCATATGAATGTCCTATAAAAGATTAATCATGGACATGCATTAGACTGTAGTACACATATAGAGAAGGAAAAAAATTGCAGCTTGCTGGACATTACATTCTGAATCTGAAGAACTTTCATCAACATTGGAACTTTCAACATTGCTTATCGACTGGGGAAGGGAGGAGGCCGGCCGAGAGGATTGAGTAGTGGCGCCTTGGGGGAAGCAGTGCCGAGCAGGGGAGGGGGGGGGGAGCACCGAGTTGGGGAGCGCCGCCTGGGGGTGAGAGCCACGAGGGGGAGCTCGAATCGGGAGAGCTCCCTGTTGCGCTAGGGTTGAGACTTGGGAGTGGGACTAGGATAGGTTAATGGCCTAATGGCCTTATGGGCTTATGCATTGTGGCTGGCAGACACCGTGGCAAGCTGGCAGTGGCTCGGGCTAGCTGGGCTATGTTTTAGGTTGAAATTTTCAGCCCGAGCTCAGCCCGAAAATAATTTCAGACATACATAATAGGCCCGAGCCTGGCCCGAGTTTAATGCCCGGTCCGAGAAAAACGTGTTGGGCTTAGGCCGGATCGGGCCGCCTATGAACAGATCTATTTTCGAAGCATTCGTGCGTTAGGATGGCCGATTATGGCCCGCGTTAGACTGCGCTTGCAGCAATGCCCCCTAACCTAAGGCTTTGTTTGGGTGGATATTTCATGTTTGGGCCTGTTTAATTAGCACTGATCCCGCGGAAGAAAACTAGGCCGCGACATGTTCAGCTGCGGCGCCCCTAGATGTGCTGAGGAGGCCAATGCTGGATCCAGGCCTCACGAAAAGTAAGGTCGTGCGCTGGTGGGATAGGGTCATAGGGTGTAGCGCTGGCGGGGTGTCCGTGTACGAGCGTGCAGCGGTTGGGCCTCTCGCGCGTGGAACCTAAGCCATATTTGGTAGCTGGACTCGGCGCATATAAATTTTCTTTGGTAATCCAGACCAGAAGAGGCTAAAGAACGATTCAAGAATTTTGCAAACTGCGGATGATGCTTTGGTACAGGCCTTTCCGGCCCATACCACAGAGGCATAGACGACATATAGGATAACATCCTCTCTCTCTCTCTCAAAAAAAAAGGATAACAGAAATACTAATGTGAGACTTCCTTGTGCTGCATGCCTGCACCAGGTTGAGTTCAATTTGCATTAGTGAATTCAGAGTAGGTGATGCGCTAACTAAAGATTCTCAGATCCAACTCGCGGTATTGCAATATATACTGGGCTGAGCCATCGCGTAGTCAGTAGCTACTAAAATACTATGCATATTACTGCATAGTGCATACACCTGCGGCATGATACAACTCATTCAGTTTCTGAATCATACCTTATTATAGTTTTTCCGGTCAGGATATAATGCTGCCACGTGTGCCATTTACTGTTTTACTGTTTGTTCGGTATCCCCTCGCATGGGCCGTCCGATCTAGCGAGGTGGGAGATCGAACCATTTGCCGTGCATCCTCCCTTCCTCCTTTGCCCTAGCCGCCGCTCCCGATCCCCTTCTCTCTCGATCTGCCTCCCTTTGCGCCCCGTTACTCCCATACGCCACAGTCGCAAGCCCATCGACGCCGTGCTGTCCTCGCCCACGCATCCATGCTGCTCACCGCCGTCGCCCACATGGCTCCAGCCGATGCGCTACTCACTCCCCCCTCTCTCCAACTCCCTCCCCAAATCCCAACCCGACCCGACACAAATCCGCGCCCCTGATAGTCCCGAATCCACCGTCAAAATTCAACCTCATGCTGTCCTCCCCCCGATTCCATGCTCGCCGCGCCAATTCAGCTCCAAGAATCCAATCTTTGTGGGATTCTTGGTCCTGGTTGGGATTAAATTAATTTTTTTGTGGGAGTTTGGTTTTTTGGTTCGGGTTTGTGCGGGAATTTTTACTCTTCTGGAGGTTTCTTGGCCACAGTTTTGCGGCCGAGCAACAGGGTACTTGGACGCTCGCTGTTGTTGTGGCCGTGGCCATCGCGGACTCGGAGGTTCAGCGTTCGGTTGGTGGTGCGGCGGGTGGAGGGGCTACCGCCTTCGATGGCCCCCTCGCCGGACGCGGAGGCGAAAGGGGCGGTAGAGGTGGCGTGGAAGGGACCAAAGGTGTACCACAACTACACACGCTTTGAGGCGGCCGTGCCCGACGTGGAGGAGGGCGCAGCCGTTGTGTCATCAATGGTGACGTGGGAGGATGAGTTTGAGGATGTGGTGCTGCTAACGTAGGCGTCGCCCCGCAAGGCCGCCACATTCCACCCCTGGGAACTCTCCTTCTGTGTCTTTAATGTGAGCATCTCTTCCTTCCTTTTGCTTTAGTCTCCTTGATGCATGTGAGCTAGATTAATTTGATTGTCTGTACGTTCATGCGAAAAAAAGAAGTTGTGATATGGTTTTGTGTGTTCTTGATTCGATTGCCTCGATGAATTTGTTTTCTGAGTAGTTTCTGTGTGCACTTTCTGTTAGACCGCAAGGTGACATGGAAGGGCCCAAGGGTGTGCTGCAACCAGACGCACTTTGAGGAGGCCATGGCTGACGCGGAGGAGGGCGCCGCTATTGTGTCGTTGGCACTGACGTGGGAGGAGGAGTACGAGGACGTGGTGCTGCTCACGCCGGTGTCACACTGTAGTGCCACCGCAATCCACCCCTGGGAACTATCCTTCCGTGTCTTCCATGTGAGGATCTCTTCCTTCGAGTTTTTGGCCTAAATGGCACTGTTGGCGCTACTTTTTACAGAAGTAGCCGTTGCAGCGCTGTATTGCCAACAAAATGACATGACGGATGTGCCAGCAGTCGACACCTGTCCAGTATCGTGTCTGCCGCGCCTGGATTGTGTCTCCGCCGCATTTCCCTAGCCTGGACTTCCCTCCTCCCGACACGTGGCCGCCTCCGCACCTCCCTAGCCTGCACAAGACTGTCCGCTAGCCCCTAGCCTGGACAAGCCCTGTCCACTCGCCCCTAGCCCATACGTGGCTTGTCCGCTCCCCCAGCCCAGACACGGCTTGTCCATGCGCCCACCTATAGGATCAAGGATAACCAACTAGAGGATGGTGAATAAGAGGTTTTTAAAACTTTTCAACTAATTAACAATTTTAAACTTGATTGTCTCAACAAAGCTTCCTAGCGCAAATACAATACAAGAACAACTATGATTTTTAAGACAATTGTGAGCTTATGTCAAAACTAGATACAATTCTAGCTAAGCAAATCTACACAAGTAAATTGCTAGAAATGTAAATGTAGAATTAGTAAAGACAAGAATAAACCACAATGAAGACAATGAAGTTTTTCCCGTGGTATCGAAGACTTGCCGGTCTTCACTAATCCACGTTGAGGTAACTTGAATGAATCAAGTCGGCTCCACGAATTAAGCATTCACTCTCGATCACTATCATTGCTCTTCCTTCTCTCCGGAGATGGTGAGCACGCTGTGAGGACCCCCGGGTTATTTTCGTAAGACCGAGGCCTTTCTAGTCTTATGGAAATAACTCTAGGCCTCAAGTAAATAAATTCCAAATTAACTTCATCTAAGTGAGAAGTCATGACCGAACTAGATCATGCATACTGCTCCTTTGCAAGCACTACATGATAACTGGTTCTCCAAACAGTCCAAGTCCATACTTAATGAGTTAAAAGGGGATTAAAAACAACGGGTATGTGGCCATGTTGGCTCCCAAGATCAGCGACCAACACGCCCATACCCTCATTCAATGTCAATCATAGTCATACAATAAACATACATTGATAATCCAAAAGACATACAACATAATAGTTAAGTTTACAACTATTACAAAGTGGCTAACCAGCCAAATTCAAATAGGAACAATAATTAGCAGCAGAAGCAATATAAATGAACCAAAAGGTCCAGCATGGTGTGCCCCATAACCCATGATAACCGACTGGGAGCTAGAAACAACACTATTCGTTAACGTCTTCAAAATCGGTGCTAACGAACTTGTCGTGCGAAGGAACATCTTCACCTGAATTTGCAGCACCCGGGTTAAGTACAAAATGTACTCGCAAGTCTCATACAAAGGAAAAATTATTTATGCATAGAGGATATTCAAAGGATGGCAATAATGGCTTAGTTTTGCGGAAAACGCAACAATTTTCATCCTACACATACTAGTTTTCAAATGCCATTTTATAAACAAGTTTTTTAGCAATAGATAAACATGTGACATAGATATACATTAATCAAAAATTGAAACAAACAAATACCAAAGTGGCAGCCTACTTTGATAACTAAAATATATGAATACCCATTCATGTCGATACCAAGTTGTAACCATGTTAATTTTAATTCAAAGTCTAACAATATTGACTCCCGAATTCAAGCGGTCGTCCGTAACCATGGACACGGCTATTCGAATAGATTTACACCCTGCAGAGGAGTACTACTTTACCCACATGACTCGATTAGCCCGTAAGCCTCCGGATAATGACACACTTCCTAAGGTATGTCGGCCGGGGAAATCGAGATTCGGTACTTTTAGCAAGAAAACCCTATCAAGATAAGTTCCCCTTGAGAGATGAACCCTAAACATAGTACAAACGACCGATAGCACTTGCTAAGCGGGCTCACAAGTTATGTTGGAAATACCGATACAATGTAAATAAAGAAAAATAGTGCTCCCATGCACATTATAGAAAATTGCATCGGCTCCTACGGACAAATGATCGAACACAAGTGTCCTCACACCACCTGGGATTTAACCCAATAAAACCCTCCTCTTCCGGTTTCCACCTCCAGCGTGTGGTAGCACGAGTTGTACTTGAATTAACGACGTCACCAAAGTTCGGTCCTTGTTGGTCCGGACAAGACAACTACAAAACCCGAGTCTCGTGCATAACAGCATCCACACTAACAACCACTTGTCCAGACCCAAATCACTTTTGAAATAAACAAAGTTTAACTTAAGAGATAGATACGAAGATCTGGAATAAAACGAAGACATGAAAGTTTTGTGTTTCCCATAATTGACGAGTTAATCCCGGCAATCGACCTAACGCAAAACTAGACTCGCATGGCTAAGCAATCCCATATATAATATATATTTCACACAACCTAATTTAAGCATTCATGTACTGGATTAATTCAAGGATAACCTCATGAGTAGGACATAACTAGCTACACATCACAAAAATATCGACATAACAAAATAGCATGCAAGCAATATCATTGCATTTCAAAACACTAATTTATCAAAAGATGGGATCAACATGATGCAAAACAAAGTTCAAATGATGCTTGCCTTGCTGGAAGTCAAGTTGTTCACTCTCGGTGGCGTAATCGTCGATTTGTGGAAATTCGGACTCTATAGAGAAACGACATCGAATAAACACCGAGAAATACCATAAAATTCGAAGTGCTAAAAATGCATGAATTTTCTATAGTAGCTAGATGATGATTTTATATGAATTTAGGTGAAATAATTATTCCATTTAGAGTTAGTATGTGAAAGTTATAGTAGTTTGAAAAATCAATTTTCTGGAAAAGGCTGATAAATACACTTCGGTTTCTATTCATCCGAATTTAATTATTTGGTAATTTTTTTTAGAATGGTGGTGGGAAAAAGTATTACATAGCTAAATAGAGAATAAAATTATAAGACTAAAATAACTTGGTTCAACTCATTTGGAGTTTATAAGAATTGGTTATGAATTTTCAAAGTTAAAAGCATTTTCTAGTGTAAAACTAATTTGGTTATGGATCAATCTCCAAAAACTATATTTTCTGGGATAGTGACATATTTGAAATATATTTCAAAATAAATTTCACTTAAAAATAAAATTATCAAAATTGGTTTCACAAGATTTTGAGTTGAGATGAATTAGTTATGCATTTTTGAAGTTAATTGTATTTTTAGTGTACAAATAAACCATTTCGGAATTTCTATAAGCAGTTAGTACTTTTCTTACCGAAACCCATCCTAGCCTCAGTCGATGATAGTGGGGTCCACTACATAGTACCGTTTCTCATTTTAATTGCCGATTTAAAAGTGTGCTGATAGGTGGGCCCGTAGGTCATAGACACGGTCCATGGCATAGCACATGGACCGAGGGTGCATGAGTCCGGTCCACCGTATGGTGCACTGCGCACTTAAGTGCCTTAGGCCCACCTGTCATACACTAAAATATACCAGTTTAAAAACTCATTTTCTGTTCACGGGGTCCACATGTAAGTGAGTCATTAACTACTTTAGGACAACCACCATTAACTACTAATCATCACCATTAGCTCTAACTGCCGCGCTACAGTGTTGGTCGGTGTACGACAACGAGAGTTCCCCGGTCGTGTGCTTGCCCAGCGTCTCACCGGCGCTACGCGCCATGGCAGTGCCAGCCAAGACCTGGGATAGATGCATAATAGCAGTGCACATCTTCTCGAACTGGTGGCGACAGCTGAGCCGGCCTAGAACGGCGGCAAGCCAGAGTTGGGCGGCGGTGCAAATACGGCAAACATGCATGCACAAATAGAGCTCCGCAATGTCCATTCAAGCGGGTGCCAAGGCTTCTATGAGTCTCAGGAAGGCTACTTGAGCGATGGAGAGGAGTAGAGATGACCGGAGCAGCCTTATTGACGGTGAGGTCCTCGGCGACGATGAGCTTCAATGCGGAGAGGTGAGCCTAAGCATGGAGAGGGACAAAAGGATGTCAGAGCAGCTTAAGGATGCTAAAAGACGGTGTAGACGAGTGGAATTGGTTAATGCCTTATCGGATTGGTGTCGGGGAAGAACTAGGGTTGTTCGGCCGTAAAAGAGAAACTTTGAAATCTATGAACTCCTGTCGTGCATTGCCCAATTTAGTTGAGGGGAAACTCTAATCATGCTCAAGGACACAAGATGACGCGAAAGATCGAGGACAATACCTACCGGAGACAAAGTTGTCACGGTGGTGTCCTCGGGTGCGCGCTATGGAACTAAAGGGAGCACGAGCTTGTCCCGGATCCTACGAACGATGACAAGGGTTGATATTAACAAAAATGGAGAGGGCGTGCAAAGTAGGATCTGAGGGACAAAGTGGCTTGAAACCTACTTGAGCATAGAGCTCACACGAGCCTCTTCCTTCTCAGCCCCGAGAGAAGGAATGGCTTGAATGGAGGCGAAGGAGGGGGTATTATCCTCAGGCAAGAGACGGAGTGGAGGTGGCGTCACATGGAGGAGCTCCAAGAGTGGCCAGATCATGTGGTGGATTGACGCCGTTGACGGGGACACATAGGGCTTGATGGCTGCGTGGAGCTCGGTGTTTGAGCGCCCAACGGGACGAAGAAGATGAAGTTGACAATTGGGCCCGCCTCGTCAGCGACACAAACGTGCGCGCCCCCGAGTGAGGTTCGGTGTAACATCCCAATTTTCTGAGCTTTTAAAAAGTCTTTTGAATAAGTTAGTAGGAGAAAATTCACCATTTGGTTTTATTTGAATTTAATTTACAAGCTTAAACATGGACTTTGTACATCAAAACAATTTAATATGATTAAAGTCAACATCAACAATGGTCCAAACTATTTTAATTGGATTCTTTGTGCTTGGATATATTTTCCAGATTTTTCTGGAATTTTTCCAAGTTCATTTGCTATTTTCTATTAGTCTTTTCGTGTTTCTGATATTTTATTAAAAAGAAAAAATGAATTAAAATTTCAAAATTTGGTCTCGGGCCGAATCCGCTCCTCAGCCGTTCCTATTCTTGGGAGCCAACCTCCCTTAGCCCATTTCTCCGACTCGGCCCAAGTCGCGCTCAGCAATTGACCTCGCGTCTGCGGCGTGATGCGTCTTGCCACGACGGGTGGTCCCCATCTGTCAGTCTCTCCATCTCTCTCTTCGCGCGTGAGCCATCTGATCAGCGTTGGACGGTCTGATGGAGATGAGCCGTTCGGGCGGTCCAAACGTCACCGGCGTTGTGAGCCGTTCGATCAATTTTGGACGGTTGGATCTTGTGGTCCGAACGCGCCCGCTTCCTTGTGTCTCTGCCAAGTGGGCCCGCCTTGAGTCGTCGTCCTCTCCAAGTCGTCTTCTCCGCGTGAGCACTGCCCAGTCCACCATGGCTGGGAGCTCGAGTCCCGTATGACAACGCAGATTTCCCAACTAGATCCCTTCTAGAAACCGTATCAAAATCTTACCCCTATCTCCCCGCAACCGAATTAGATCAAATCTTATCTCCAATCGGTCACCATCTCTAAGATTCTCGGAGATTTCTTTCGTGTTCTTCACGGACTCGATTTGGGATCTCCTTATCTCGTGCCACCCCGGCCCTATAAATAGGACCACCGGGTTCGCCAGCGCCTCCTGATCCCATAGCCGCCACCCTCATCCACCCTAAAGCCCTAGCGCCGCTGTAATCCAAGATTTAGGGTTTTCAGCCGAAGCTCGATTTCTTCAAATTGCGCCCCCGCCGCGTCATCTTTGAGCACACCACCGTGATCAGCGTTACTAGATCTACCTCGAGAGCCCTCCCTCATCGCCGGAGCATCACCAGAGGTCCCGTTTGACAAAACCCGAAGACTTTCTCCGCTTGGAGCTCGCCGGCGGCCGTCACCGACGTCCTCGACCACCCGGAGTTGGCTCATTGAGATCGCAATAGTCCCAGCTACCTCTTGGTACCATCCGCCGCCGGTGAGTCACTGCCGTTCGCCGTTGCCCTTGATTCCCTAGCGTCGTCGTTGTCGTCGAGCTGACGTATACGTCCATGTGTGCGGCCACCTCATCATCCTTGTCGTCGTGGCGCCTGCGTGTCGACTGAGTCGATGCCGCGTCAGCATGCACTCACCCGGTCCACCGGTCCCCAGATCCGTTGGCTCGGTAGATCCAGTCCACTGTGAGCCATGAGTCTGACGTGTGGGTCCCACATGTCGGATTTTCTCTGATTTCTTTTATTTCCGAAAAATCCTTCGCTGATGTCATGCCGACGTCATTAATCCGATTTTTTGTTAAAGAATAATTCAGATAATCCAGTTTTAGGGTTTTCTTTAGTTTTCCAATTTCCCAAGCTCATATCTTTTGCATCCGAACTTCGACTAAGCCCATTCAAATTTCTAAATTCATCTAAATCTGAGATCTATTTATCTGAGATTTTTATTTAATTTTTGGAGTTTGTTTTGCCTTTGTTATTTATTTGTTTTGTTTATTTGCTTTCGTTTGCGAGTAGACGTCGATACTTCGGGAAGTTTTGAAGAAGAAGGAGCAACCCAAGAGCAAGATCAGTACTTAGACCTATCTCAAGGCAAGTTATACCTTTGATCATATTGAACCCAGTTTTCAAAAGTTATATTGATTCAAAGTATTGCATTTACTTTAATTATTTATTTTAATGCTTTTGGGACTAGTTAATATCCAATTTGTTATGACCTCCTTGTCTAATTGTATGCCATAATCTTTTGTCACCCTAGTTTGGTTCAATTAGTTGGTGTTATTGTATTACCAACGTGGGTTGGTTAGATACGATTAGTTTTCTTAGCCATGCTACGAGTCATCATTTCATGCGAGTCGCAATAACAAACTTGACTAAGTGACTATGGAACCATTTGATAAAATTATGTGTACTGTGTGCTATTACTCGTTGATGGCATATATTGCACTTAGCCAACAGGGTGGGAAAAGGTTTTGGACGGGGGCAAGTGGTCTGGTATACTTTTATGGTGAATCTATGTTGGCGGGAATGATAGGTTAGAATTTGGAAGTCTTGCCTCGGTCAGTTAAGGACTTAACCTTGTGTGCCATTGAACTGGGCCTTTCGTACAACCACATGCCTAGTATGGGACGGGCCTAACTTAGTAAGTTATGGAGTCTTGACATTGATTACTCAGGTTGTAGGTTAGCTGTGTTGGATTGGGTGGAGGTGTGTACTACCAAGTAGTCGCATCAGGCGATTCGCCGTTTGCTTCGTCCAATGGTGTGCGTCTGTATGCTAAGCATACCGAGTGTCAATGTTGAGATGAAGTTTCGAAAGGTTTTGTTGTGATCACTCCGCACAAATTGATTGCATCTTGTGGGTAAAGTGTACAACCTCTGCAGAGCGTTAATCAATCTATTCGAATAGCCGCGTCCACGGTCATGGACACGCTCGGGGATTTCACACGAGGGGTAGATTTTCATAAAACTTGGGATGGGACAGCTGTGTGAGGTAACTTATGCAGCTATGTGAATAACTTGTTTAGGACATGTGTCTTTGGGAAACAACTGATAAAATTACTATCGATTATTTGTTTTGAATTATGCTTTCAATCTATTATTCATATTCAATTGCAAATGTCGTATTTCTGCAAAAGAACCACAGAAGCCATTCCTTTGGAATAAGCCTGCATCTATAAATTGCATTCTGTGGTATGACTTGCAAGTATGGTTGTGTACTCATGCTTGCTTTATTAAATCAAGCAGAAGTGAAGAGATCGTCAGTCAACAAGGTCTACTTCAAGGATCGTGGAGAACTAGGTCGCGCACCCCAACCGATTGCCTGTGGGCATATGGATGGGCTTCACTGGAGTTATTTTGTTTCATTCCGCTGTAGCTTCATTGAGCTATTTGCCCTCTGAAGCATTAATTCTAAGCTTTGGCCTTAAGGTCTTTACTCTGATGTTTATTATTATTTGCCTATTTATTTGTTATTCTTGTATATGGAAATGATATTTCACTGATGTTGCAACTGTGTGCACTAGCGTGATCCTGGACTAGTGCAGTATACACGGAGGGTCCAGAATTGCATATTTTGGGTCCCGACATTCGGACCAGGTGCAGTTAGATGGCTTGGTTGGAACAAGTTGAGTGGCTCGGGTTGGTCGCACTCGAGTCCAACAGTGTTTGGGTTGAGTCTAAAGTTTGACTGGGGTTTAAAATCAAACATCTACTTTGACCAGTGAGTTAAAAATAGCAAATAAATTCCTAAAATTATAAAAAATTTCAGAGGTATTCCTGGGACGTCCTAGTACTCAAATAAAATCTTAAACCTCACTGTTCAAGATTTATTTGCTTAATATAAAATCAAACCTAACTTAGGTTGTTGAAATGAGTTTGCATTTCTGTGGGTTAGGTTAAGTTCCAAAAATTTGGGAAAAATTATATTTATTCTTGATAAATATTATAGAATTTAAATAAATTATTTCTCAGAGGACTTTATAAGCATTTTTTTGTTTTCTTTTTGGAGCTTAGATTTGAGTTGTAGGTTTAATCTTTGATTGAGATTTTTTCAAGTGCAATAAAAATGCAAATGCTCCAAAAACAATATGCATGCTGATGAGATGCATACTAATCATCATTAATTAAGTTGGGGATGTGACAGCACACAATCACTTCACAATCCCTTGCCGGGTCACTTCACAAGCTTCTTTGAAGTGATCTCCACACAACTTCTTCTCCAAGTCATCTAAGTGCCGGCAAACACCAAGAGTAATGAATCGTCGCGCTCTCTTGAAGACTATCAAGTGCTTAAGATGATCAACTAATGATGCAATGCACTTAATAGCTCTCAAATAGCTCAAAATGTGAATTCAATGCAAATGAGTACAAGAGAGAACACCAAAGACTCAAGTGTATTCAATATGGTCAAAGGTTGGTGTCTTGGTGCTGGTGGGGGGGGGAGGGGGGTATTTATAGCCCCCAACTACAAAACTAGCCATTTGGAACAAACTCCTAAAAAATTCAGGATTTCCGGTAATACCACCATTCAAACCTGGTATTACCGTAGTCGAAGATCAACGGTCGACTGTTGTTCATTAAATGCGTCTGTTACAGCCGTTACGAAAAAGTTACGGTACTACCACCAACTAGAATCCGGTACTACTGCATAGTGGTAATACTGCTTGGCTATATCGGTATTACCGATTTCCAGAGGATTGAAAAACTCAAGAAAAACACCCTCTCTAGAAATAACGTACCGCCATGTAAAACTCGGTATTACCGACTTACGGTAATACCGCTCAAGAACTGCGGTCATACTGATTTTATGTTTCAAGAAAACTCCCAAAAACATGTTCACTGGAAAATACATACCGCCAACTAGATTTCAGTATTACCGACTTGCGGTGATACCGCTCATCAAATGCAGTCATATCGATTTTGGGATTTCAAGAAAACCTTCAAAACAAGCTCTCTGGAAAATACATACCACCATGTAGATTTTGGTATTACCGACTTGCGGTAATACCGCACATCACTTGTGGTCGTACCGATTTTTCTGAACAGCTTTCCAAAGGCAAAAACAAACACAATGCATGACTCCTAGTTGAACAAGATGATACAAAAATAGATCCTCAAGCTACTAGCCATGATCCCTCTTTATAGTACGATGTCTAGCCTACAAATCCGGTCTTTTCTTCAAACACCGGGACCGGTAAAATGCTATGAAAAGTCCTTAGACAAAATGATATCTTTGCCTTGAGCCATGTCAATCTTTATTACCTTTGCATTGCTTATATCCATATTATCATTCAAGCTTGGGGACTAAACCTCTAAACATCTTAATACACATGTTAGTCCCTTAACACATTGTTAATATTATTTACCAAAATCATTTTTAGGGGCCTAGATGCTTTCAATCTCCCCCTTTTGGTAATTGATGATAACCTAATCAATATGAATGATTTGAAAGATTTTGAATATACGCCAAGTTGTATATTCTTGTTTTGACTTTTGAATTGAGCAAATAATTCTTGAAGAGGGTTCAAAAGAGTTGAAGAATTAGATGCATTCAAAGTCTTTAAACAAATAAACAAAATTCCCCCTAGAGTTGTGCATATATATACAAGAGGTGATTTCCATGCACATTTGAATTTTTAGAAAATTTAGCGGAGTTTCCTTTATTTATTGAATATGAGGAATATGTGAGACATTCAAGCATAAAGAGATAATAATCATGATAAAAGGCTTGAACACATAAACTTAATTAAACAAGGATAATAACCATCATACCACATAGCATATTGTAAGAGTTATGATGCAACAAGTTAAACTAGGCTATTACAAGCACACATGTTCCAAGTACTTTAACCATAAAAAAGTCATTACTTAACACATTCAAGTCGAAATATAGATAATATTAATAATATTAATATAAGATAGCACAATCCTTCAGTCTTTTTCTCCCCCTTAATATTTCAATCTTCCCATTTCTCCCCCTTTGACATCAAGGACCAAAAGGAATCATTTAAAAGGAGGGGTGGAACTAGGTTTGAACTCTGTATGTTCGGTGTCACTCTCAAGATAGAATCCAAACTTATCTTTGATTAGCTTCATTATATAAGGAGCATAGAATATGGTGCCTTCTGTATCCTTTGTTGAAAGTGCAATCTCAGTGATGATGAAATCCACAATATCAAAATTGGTTCCCTTTAAAATATGATAGATAATGTTCCAAGCCTTTGGATGAACTTCATTGTCATTTCTACCTTTGGGAAAGAAGGTTGCTATCAAAATCTTGTATATCATTTTGGGTATTGGTGAAAACCCAATTGCTGTGCCAAACTCACACTGCTGAGATGTGTCATATAGCTCTTTGATCTCATCCAAATTCCAAGGATCCTCAAGATGTACCTTTAGATTCATGTGACCACTTCGAGGTGTAGGAATGCCCCATGATTTTCGACAATCTTCTTTTGACGCACTTTTCTTGAAAGATGCTATCATCCTGGTGAGAGTATCATGCTCTGGGGAAATGCGGACAGTGGCATAGAATTGTTTGATGGTTGAGGAGTCATAGTTACACTTAAGAGTCACCAAATTATCCAATCTCACTCTATGAAATGTATAGAACAGTCCATTTAAGTAGGGATTCATATTGAGATGATCCCAAGTCACATACTGATGATGAGTAAAGTTCTTACTGCCATAAATGTGATAGAACACATTTTCCTGAAACTTCGTGTGAAAAAGGGAATCAACTGCATTCTTGGGTAGCAGAAACTGATTTATGTGCCTCAAGTCTGTATACCTTTTGCTCCCAATCTTGCTTGGGTCTGCCATAAAAAAGAGAGTTCTGTTTGGCACATAAAGTTCATCACTTGTATCACTGTCAGTTGAGTCTTCTTTAAAGTCATCATCGGATTTGTATACAATCTTTTCTTTTCCCTTTGATGAAGAGGAACCTGTATTGCGAGGCATGGTTGCTAAGGTAAGATAAGATAATTAGAACAAGGTTTTATAGGATTGAAGTGAATAAGTATGATAGAATCAATCTTGTTCTGTAATAGCGGTAGTACTGGCGTTGGTATCCGGTCATACCGGCTTGCGGTAGTGTCGCAATCTACGGGCGGTATCACCGCAATTGCAGAACTTGCTTAGGGCTTTGATCGATTTTGCATTAAGCAAGTATTTGGCATGAATTAAATCATGGAATAGACTTCATATGTCACCAAATACTAGTTCTAAGCAATTTTTCCAAAAGAAATTTATTAAATCATACGCATTTCATTCAAACCCTAAAAATGAAGTAAATGCCAAGATATGAGAAAAGAGAGTGATTCAACGGCATTTACCTCAAGAATTGGAGGTGATAAGACCAAGAGAACCAATCAAAATCGAAGAATCAACAAAAAATTCACAAATCCGAAGAGTTTGAGTGGATGGTTTGTGGAGAAGATTCGGCGGTTCTTGAGGATATGAGGGGCGGTTATACTTCACGAGAGAGAGAGAGAGAGAGAGAGAGAGAGAGAGAGCAAAAAAGATAAGGCTTCGGTTGTAACCGCTTTGGAACCACCAGCCATATGCGGCACTACCGCACTTGAGGAGTGGTATTACCGTAGTCATGTAGTAATCAAGCAGAAATCAGCAGTATTACCATTTTGCCTGACAAAACTTAAGCTGAAATGAAAATGCAAATGATCCTTGATTCAAACACTCAAATAAATATTTTTAGGATCATTATGCATGAGATAGATAATAGAAACTTCAACGAATATAGTTTATGTAGAAATAGAGAATTTAAGACAAATATTGAAATTGTTTGCATAAATACTTCAATAGAACCAAATGAGAGCATAAAAGCATGAGGCATGAGTTTCAAGCAACATTAAAATAGTCTATGACATTTAACTCATTCCTCAACTTGCAAAAGAGGCTCTCACCTAATGGTTTGGTGAAGATATCGGCTAATTGGTCATCGCTCCTTATGTGGCTAATTTTGATATCTCCTTTGCCCGCATGATCTCTCAAGAAATTGTGACGGATATCTATATGCTTGGTTCTTGAGTGTTGGACCAGGTTATTTGCAATCTTCATGGCACTATCATTATCACATAAAGAGGCATATTTTCAAATTTTATTCCATAATCCATCAAACTTTGCCTCATCCATAGCAATTGAGCACAACAACTACCCGCGGAAACATATTCGGCTTCAGCGGTGGATAGGGCTACGGAAATTTATTTCTTAGATGACCAAGACACTAAAGATCTTCCTAAGAATTAACAACAACCCGAGGTGATTTTTCTATTCACTTTGCAACCCTCATAATCAGAATCTGAATATCCAACTAAACAAATTTAGCACCGTTGGGATACCATAAGCCAATGCTAGAGGAATGCTTTAAATATCTTAGAATTCTTTTCGCGGCCACCAAATGACACTCTTTTGGTGATGCTTGAAATCTTGCATACATAGAAACACTAAACATAATATCGGGTCTAGATGCGATAAGATAAAGTAAACTACCAATCATAGATCTATAAAGCTTTAAATCTACCGGTTTACCTCCCTCATTAAGGTTGAGATGACTGTTGCTTGTCATGGGAGTCTTGATAGGTTTTGCATCTTCCATTGCAAACCTCTTGATCAAATCCTTTGTATACTTTGTTTGGCTTACGAAGGTTTCATATTTGAGTTGCTTGATTTGAAGTCTAAGAAAATAGCTAAGCTCTCCGATCATGGATATTTAAAATTCCCTAGACATCATATCACCAAACTCTGTGCAAAAATCTTGATTAGTAGACCCGAACATAATATCATCAACATATATTTGACATACAAAGAAATCATCAACCAAGACTTTTGTAAATAAAGTTGAATCAATTTTTCTAATTTTGAAATATTTTGAAACTAGAAAGTCTCTAAGGCATTCATACCATGCTCTAAGAGTTTGCTTAAGACCATGGAGTACCTTGGAGAGTTTATAAATATGATTTTGATTTTTAGGATCTTCCAAACCGGGTGGTTGTTCAACAAATACAAGTTCAGATTTTTTTTTCCATTTAGAAAAGCACTTTTGACATCCGTTTGAAATAATTTAATATCAAAGCATCATGCACAAGCAAGTAATATCTTTATTGACTCAAGTCTAGCTACGGGAGCAAAAGTTTCTCCGAAATTGAAACCTTTGATTTGAAAAAAAATCCTTGAGCGACTAATCTTGCTTTGTTTCTTACAGCTATTCCACTTTATCTTGCTTGTTTTGAAAGACCCACTTAGTGCCAATAACATTATGTTCCTTGGGTCTCTCCACTAATGTCCAAACATCATTTCGGGCGAAGTTATTGAGTTCTTCATGCATTGCATTCACCCGATCCAGATCATCGAGTGCTTAATCTATATGTTTTGGCTTAAGCGAAGAGACAAAAGAGTAATTTTCACAAAAAGAAGCAACACGAGATCGAGTTTGAACGCCCTTACTCACATCACCCAATATTTGATCTATTGGATGATCCTTTGCAATTGCATTATGAATTCTTGGTGGTAGGTTGGATGGTTGATCATCTTCCTTATTGTCCTCTTTATCAATTTGAATATGACTTGTTGTAGAAGTGGTTGGCGGTTCGAATTGAGTAGAAGATGATGGGTCATTTGGATCTTCTTTTGGCTTGATGTCTCCAATTTGCATATTCTCCATAGCTTGTCTTAAGGCTTCATTATCTACATTACCCAAATTCTCTTGCTCTTCTTGAAAGCTGTTAGTTTCATCAAATTGAACATCATGTTTTTCTTCAACTAAACTGGAATTTTGGTTGAAGACACGATAAGCTTTACTATTTGATGAATATCCAAGAAGGAAACCAACATCGCATCGACTTGCAAATTTTGAAAGACGAACTTCTCTCTTCAAAATATAATACTTGCAACCAAATACACGAAAATATGAGATGTTCGGTTTTCTTCCAACAAGAAGTTCATAAGAAGTCTTTTTCAAAAGGCGATGCAAATAAAGACGATTTATAGCATGACAAGCGGTATTGATTGCTTCCGCCTAAAAGCTACCGGAAGTATTATATTCATCTAGCATTGTCCTAGCCATTTCAATCAATATTCGATTTTTCCTTTCTACAACTCTATTTTGCTCCGGAGTGTAGGTTGTGGAAAGTTCATGCTTTATTCCAAGTTCATCACAAAAATCTTCAATTTTAGTGTTCTTGAACTCAGAACCATTATCACTACGGATTTTCTTAATTTTGAAATCTAATTTATTTTGAGCCATTTTCGCAAAACTTTTGAAAATGCCAGAGGTTTCGGCTTTATCATCTAGGAAGAATACCCATGTATATCTAGAGTAATCATCCACAATGACTAAACAATAGCTATTACCCCCGATACTCTTATAGGTTGTTGTCCCAAACAAATCCATGTGTAAGAGTTCCAATGGTCTAGAAGTTGACATGATAATTTTGGAAGGATAAGAATTTGCGACTTGTTTCCCGGCTTGACAAGCACTACAAGGTCTATTATTCTCAAACTTCACATCCTTCAAGCCAACAACTAAATCTTGTTTGATAAGCTTTTTAAGTTGAATCATCCCAACATGAACTAGCCTTCTATACCAAAGCCAACCCAAGGATATTTTTGTAATCAAACAAGTTTTTAAGTATGAATCATTTGAGAAAAAATCAACCAAGTAAAGATTTTCAAATCTAAATCCTTTGAAAGCTAAAGAGTTATGTTTTTTTATTTAAAATGGAAACACCATCTTGAGAGAAATTGCAAGATAAGCCAAGATCACATATTTGAGCAACAAATAGCAAATTAAAATTTAGTGATTCAACTAAAGATAGATTAGAAATGGAAAGGTCATTTGAGATAACAATTTTACCCATTCCTATTACCTTTCCTTTGCTATTGTCACTGATAGTGATCTTGTCATTTCATTTTCTATTCTCGAATGTGGTGAATATTTTTCTATCGTCGGTCATGTGTTGAGTGTATCCACTATCAAGCACCCAATATTTTCCACTGGTCTTATAATTCACCTACAAAACAAGGATTAAGTTCTTTTAGGTACTCAAATTTGTTTGGGTCCTTGGAGGTTAGTAACCAATGTTTTGGGCACCCAAATAACATTCTTTTTGGCACCTAAAATTGAAGTGCCAATAAACTTTGCTATTACTTTACCATCTTTAGACTTTCTAAGCATGTAGCATGAATCATAAATGCCATAAGTCTTAGTTCTAGCAATTGAGCATGCATTTTGTCGATGACCTACATTATGACATTTGTTGCAATATATACCATTTTATTTTATAAACCTTGCGGGCTTGTAAATTGGCTTCTTACCTTTCTTGGGAATGAACCCAAGTCCTTCCTCATTGAATGAACACCTTTGTTCACTCAATATCTAGTCAAGTGTTTCTTTACCCTTGAGGCATTTCTCCAAGCTCTTACTTAGCTTGGTGACTTGCTCTTTCAATTCATGATTTTCAAAAATGAGCAAGGCATCACATACTTTATCCATGCTAGCATTTGAATCAATTTTAGAGCAACATGGCACGGACAACAAATCATCACATGAAGTAGAAGTACTAGTCATGGCATTTGAAATAACTTCTACTCTAGGAATCTCATTCATTAAATTGCAAGTAATTCCAATATTTGAATGGGATTTTTCAATATCTTTTAGGAGAAGAGAATCATGAACATCCTTTAACTCCTCATAAGAGTATTTTAGAGAGATATGCTCTTTCTTCAAGACTTCTTATTCTTTTTCTCAGGTTTGTAGTCCTTTTTGCCCCGACCGGTGTAGTCCTTCTTACCCTTCATGAATTTATCAGGAATGGCTAGGACCTCCTTGTCGTCGGGCCTGCGGTTCTTCTTCTTCTTGAGAGACTTCTTATTCTTTTTCTCGGGTTTGTCCAGGCCGGGCTGAGGAACCTTGTCTTTCCGATCAATGGCTTCGCACCACTCGATTGCTTCGCTAGCGGTGGCATACTTGTCGGCCATGTCGAAAAGCTCAACGGCTGTTCTTGGAGGGTTCATTGCTATGTCCTCCGTAAACCGTCGATTTCTCAGACCTGTTTTGAAAGCCTGAATCACAGATGACTCTACGACCTCTGTAGGACCGGAAAGGCGACTAGAGGGGGGGGTGAATAGACGCTTTCTCTATTTTTCACCTCAATCGAACTCAACACTACTTTCACTCCAATAGCTATAAGAGCTATGAAGATCTGTATACAGGCACAGCGGATAACCTGTGTTGAATCCGATCAAACCCCAAAACAAAAGACCAAAAACATCTCACAACCGCATAGGAAGATGTGCAAGGAATAGCTAGCTTGTCAGATATATGAGATGAGCAAGAATGAGACACGACAATAGCCTCCAAGATGTCAAGACGCGACAAGACAATGACTAAAAGCAATAAACAATTCTCAACAAGGGAACCGCTGCCAATTAAAACTAACAAAGCTGCTGAAAATAAAAACCGAAACCTTTGGAAACATCAACGGCAGCCAAGCAATAAACTGAACTCAACAGAAAACAGCAGCTACAAGCTTTTCTGTTGATCGATGCAACTGCACAGATCTGAAGGCTCAATGGAACAAAACACTTCAAAACTGCACATGACTCCCTGACGCTCCAATCAAATCAAAAACAGACATCGCTAGCACTAGGGACAACAAAAGATTTTTCTTCAACTGACACAACCACAGCACTCGCTGGCCTCTGATCCTGTGGACGGCATCACACGCACAGCAACACAAAGAAAAAGCAGTCAAACAACTGAATTGCCGCTGCAAGGGCTGGATTTTCTGAAGCTCACAAACAGCCTAAAACTTAAAGCAAAATCACATCAACGCGAAGAAAATGGCAGCCAAAACATGATCTTCATTTTCTGTCTAAGCCGCCTCCGCCAGGTCCCTTTTTCTACTGGGAACAGGATGCTGTCCAAGCTCGAAGTTTTTCGGCCGCAGGGCAAGAACACGTAATAATTGCTCACAAGGAGAAAAAAATTGCCGATCAAATTAGGCAAAACAAAGCGATTGACAAGACCGCGATCCCCTTTTTTAAGCGATCGATCCAGATCAATTAGATGAAATCGGGCAAGACAAGTCATCGCCAGAATCGCTATTTTCTACCGCGCGATCAAGAAAGAAATTGACTTCACCAAATGATGAGACAGTAAAACCGCAGAACGCCGAGATATAACCGAATCATTGGTAGGATCATCCAAGCAGTAAACAAAAAAACAAGCAGCAAACCGATTTCTGTGATCCCTTCATTAAGCACTGTCTTTTCCTACCGACCAAAATGGCAATAAAAAGCAACAGCAAACACAGCGATTTCTACTCCACACACGCCGCCGAACGAGACTGGTTTTTGGGGACACATCTAGGGCGCGCGATTTTTGTGGGAGAGAGGCCGTCGCACACAGCTACAGATTTTTGCAGGGATCCACACAGAGCCGACCAAAGGACGTCGCCAGGAGCTCTGGATCTTTTTGCGTGGGCAAGAACAGGCCGCCGCCCCCGGCTTCCTTTTTCTGCGCCAGGAGCAAGCACAGCAAGAACAACTATCTCCAAGAGAAACAGGCAGGCAATCAAATCAAATGAATGGATTCTGTCGCACCAAAGAAAAGCAGCTCAAGCAAAAGAAAGAAAAGGCCGGCCAGAGGCTCTACAATTACAGAAATTGATTTGATGGCAGCACACAAGCAATAAACAAAACCAAAAGCATGTCCCTGAGATCTTGATCTGGATTCCTCAGGAGGACTACAACAGCCTAAACCTCATTTCACGGGCTGCTCTCAGCGCCAGGCCACCAAAAACGCCAAAGCTCCTATTTTCTACGAGCACATCACAGGTTTTACAGTTCACGATTTGGGGGCGCCGCAACACTCCTTCCCAGATTTCAAAAGCAGCCCCCCTTGGAATATTCCATCTACAGTTCCTTTTATAGGGCAACTCTAACCCTAAAAACTTAACGAGCTTTCGTTAAGGCCCAACATCAACGGAACACACACGCACGCAAATTAAAGCGTCGTCTTCATCATCGATTGATCTAAACCGCTTCACCATGCGCCACAGACCGCATGCTTAGTCAAAGGTCACTAAGGTGGTATTTGGTAAAATTACCAAAATACCCCTTCTCGATCTTTTCCAAGACCGAGTCCATCTGTTGAAGCAATCGCCGCTTCGCCGTGCAGGTTGATCAACGGCTCCATGTCGTCAAGTCTCTCCCGTCTCGATCCCACCGCACCACCGAGCACTTGCAACGACTCATGCCGCTTGATCCAACCAACAGACCAACCGCCTGCTCGGTCATCCTTGTCTATTCTACGCTATGTGTAAATGACCCAAAGTTCATTACTAAATTAAAATTAATAAAATTATTATTTTATTGGATTTTCTGAAATTTGAAAGAGTTTGATTGCTTTATTGGAATTTTTGAAGTTTTAAAAGTCAAAAATGAAATTTATTAAAGTTTTGAAGTTTAATTTGAGTTAAAGTTGAAAAGTAAAAATTTAATAATTTTCTGGAATTGTTAAAAGCTTTTCCCTAATTATTTTAAAAGCCAAAATAAATTATGTGCAAAAACTATTACCATTTAAGTTG
The DNA here is from genome assembly GCA_036346405.1 of Phyllostachys edulis. Classification (NCBI taxonomy): domain Eukaryota; kingdom Viridiplantae; phylum Streptophyta; class Magnoliopsida; order Poales; family Poaceae; genus Phyllostachys; species Phyllostachys edulis. Next base: position 41,528,967 of record CM070561.1, read on the forward strand.
GAAACAATTTTTTTAAGTCCAAAATAATTCTAGAGATTTTTGTGAATTTTTTTTTAGAATTTTTGGACTCTATTTGCTATCTTCTAAAAATTGTATTTGATTTTATGTTGTTGCTACAGTAATACGAGAAAAAAATATATTAAAATTTTTTTTTATCCCGCGTGGGTCAACTTCCCACACGGTCACCCCTCATTTTAGTGCTACCACAGCAGCACGCTTAACATCAAGTTGCCATGCATGCGCTACCAGCATGTGTGTTTCTCTCAATTGATATTATACCCTCTTCCTTCTTTATATCCTTGAATTCTTTCTCTCTCCTCCAACAGCTCCTTCCCGAAGCGTTTCTTCTTTTTCTCTGTTGTTCTTTGCTCGTATGCATCAATGGCCGAACCAAAAGCCTAGCCACCTCCTCTCACGTCCTCACCACCTCCGGCCACCGCCGTCCCTCGCCGCGCCGCCCCCACCTCCACCAACCGCACCATTTCTCCTTCTCTCCTCTTGCTCCCACGCCATTAAAACCGAGCCGGTTGAGCTTCACACCGCCATTAATGGCTGCCGGAGCTATTTCTTCCCGTTCTCCTCATTCAAAGCATCAAAATCAATTCCGTCGGAGGCGAAACGTCCGCATTATCGTCACGCACGTCGCAGCACCTTCAATTGGGCATTTCATTCACTACACGCAGTTAATTTAATCGTTTCATCTTCGTTCTTTATTTGCACTCGAGCGCCGCCTCGATCTCCCTCTCCCGGCCTCCCCTCGCCCTATAAAAGGGAGCACGGTGAGCCCCCGTTCCTCCTCATTCCAACCCCGCCACCCACTCCTCCTCCCTCGCTCTCTTTTAGCCGTATTTCGCAAGTATTCGTCGCCGAGCTCCTTCCATCGCCTCTAGCGCTCTCACGATGAAGCCCCGCACCATCGACCACACCGCTAGCCTCGCCGCGACGTTCTACGCCGTGCTCCCTCGCCGCCGGAGCATCGCCGAGCACCGCCGCCACCGCGGAGCTAAGCCGCGCCGACGCCGTCGCCCTCGTCTCCGCCATCCGTGCACGCCCCACCACAATCGAGGTGAGCACCGCATCCACGTCCTTCCTCTCTCCATTCCACCCCTCGCCGCCATCGAACGCCGTCGTCACGCCGGCAACATCGCCATCTAAACCATAGGCGAAGCTATTTCCTTTGCTAATTGCGTCGCCGTCGAGCTAGCCCCGCCAAATAGTCTCCATCCCTAGGTTTGCATTGTCGTCCTCTACGCGGTGCTCTCTTTCCCTCGCCGGTGCCGTCACCGGAGCACCATCGGCACTAGGTCCAAGCCGCCGGCCATATTTGTTGGTGTCTGTTCGTTGATGAAGATAAACAGTAGAGAAACTTTTAGTTATATGCTTCATAGTTTGTACAGGAACATTTTAATCTTCCAAAAATTCTTGCTCTCACATGCAAGCTCCAAATCCGTTGATTCTTTCTCCTAAATTCATCTAAATTCATCTACTATTTTTAGTATTTATTTCATAATTTTTAGATTTTATTTAATTTTCGTTAATTATTTGGTCCATTTTGCGCTGTCGTTGCCGCCGCCGACTGCGGCGCTTTTCCACCCCAACCAACGCGGCGCTATGTTCCTCGTGGTTCCCTCTTCAAATCGCCGCAAACCTCATCTGCTAACTCCTCTCCGTTCGCCCGGAACACCGATGTTCACCTGCCGGATGTCTTCTCCGTCGGACTGCGTCACCATCGAAGGTCATCTCGCCGAGCCAACTATGTCGCCGCGTGCCCTTCGGCTTTCTCTTCATACCCTTGGAATTCGCCCCTCTATCTCGCCACAAGCAAATTGGTTTTCCGCAAACGGCCGAACCACCTTCTGTCATCATTTTCGGTGCCGTTTTTGATTTCCCGATGACATCGACCACGCCATAGGCTTCGCCGCAATATTCTACAGTGCTCCTTCCTTTTCCTGAAACACCCTCACCACCGGCGCTACTATTCCCTCAGGCGCTTTTTACGCTGCGCCGCCAAGACCGGACCTCCGCCGATGATGTGACCACCACCATTGGGTCCGTCTCGCCTCCCGGATTCCATTTTAGTGCTTCACGCCGTCGCTCCTTTCCTTTCGCCAAATCGCCATTTCTCCATGCACTTGGTTATTATTCACGTTGCATGGCAAGCTACTGATGCCATGCAAGCACATACATTTTTTTAATTTGTTTTGAGATTTAAACTTCTACAATTTCGTTCGTTGTCATACTTAACTCCAAATCCAAGTTCTTTCTCCTAAAATCATCTAAATTTATTATCTACTTTCAGTATTTATTTCGTAATTTTGGATTTTTATTTGGATTTTATTTGAATATTATTTGAATTCGGATCGTTTACGCAGATAGATTTGACGACTTTGACGATCGGATTTCAACATCATCCGAGAATAATCCATTAAGCAAGGCAAGTTACATTCTTGATCATATTTGCACCTATTATTTAAAATTATATAATTTTGTTTTAAATTATTACTGCATGCTTATTTACATTCAAGTAATTTAAATTCTGTTTTAAGCTTTATAGTTATTCCCAATGCCTTTGTATGTCTAATTATTGTCAAGAGAGGTGGTATGGATAATTTTATCGAATGCAACATATTTTTGAAGTTAGAATTTGATGGGTTTGGATAATAAAAGGAGATTGTACATGGATGTGTGAAGTTAGAGAAAGATTGTTAATAGATAACACATGTTGAATTACGTAATTAGGTGATTATTGGTATTGGATTATGGAAATAGATTGTTATTAATGATCGGATTGTGGTATTATTAGAGTTATATGATTGTTGGATATTAGATGTCAATCATAGACATAGATTATTATTGGATTATTGGATATTGGCTTGAATGATGTTGGATTATTAGAAATACATGATTATTATGGTTGGATTATAGAAATAAATAATTATTGGATATCGGATTTTAGAGGTAGATTGTTGTTGATGTTGGATTAATAAAGAATGGATGATAGATGATACTATAGTCAAATCTTGAATTGTTGATATTGGATTCTAGAAATAGATTGTCATTGATATCGATTATCTAAAAATTTGATTATAGGATTACGAGTCATTGGATTGATAGATATCGAATTATAAAATTTGAGTATAGTTAAATATTTGGATCAATTGAAGTTGGATCATAGAAATAAACCTATACGGTGTAGATTGGGCTAATGAATTTTGGATTGTCAAGGTTGGATTATCACAATCTCGATGGATTACATACTAATCTCGTTCTTGACAAGTCTTGGACATTTAACCCTCACCCTAGATAAAATCTAGTTGATACAATAGTATGAACTAGAACATTTTGAGAAAGATTATGCTTAGCAATGCTTAGACCCAAAAATGTTTGATTTGGGAAACTTTCAGCCAAAAATCAAATATTGTTTAAGAATCTATGGCATTGGTTTGTCATGGAAGTTTTGTCGTAAATGAATCTGAGAAAAATAAAATAAAATTTTGGTTTGTACTTGGGCGAAATGGTTGTTTGGATGGCGCATGTTAATGCACGGGATCGAGTCATTTCCATGATCGAGGCCCATGGGTTTTGTGGAAAGTCGCCCAAGTCAGTTGAGGACCGGTCTCTGAGCGTATTTTTGCTATGCCTATAATGGGCTATGCCATATCGTGCAACCACATGTCCTGAGTATGGGTAGGGGACCTGGCTGACTAATTTGCAAAGTGCCATCGTGGTCAATCCCGCGGATTGTGTGGGTCCATCTCGGATGGTGGTCGTGTTATGACCTCGTTAGTCCCATCGGCGTAAGAGGGGCCCCTACAAACTCTGGATTTCTATCCAAGGAGGGATGCTAAACCTTAATCGGGGTGGATCATGTGGGATGGCGATTGTAAAGGCCTTGTCATGTGCTCTAGATCGCTACCTAAGGTAGTGGCGGTGGCATAGATATATGCCGAACAAACTAGAGAAGTCATGTCATGTGGGTAAAGTTGCATAACCTCTGCAGAGTGTAAAACTATTCGAATAGCCGTGTCCACGGTCATGGACATGCTAGCAAAAGCCACTCAAAGTTAGACTTGGAATTTGTTTTAAAAAGACTTTGTCAACTGGTTTATCCAAATGGGATTCGGGCGGTTAGCCATTGTGATAGGAGGGTATCCTTCACCATTCATGTGTGAATGTTATCTGACTATAAAATTGAATTTTTAGTTATGTAATAACCGCTTTGGAACTTAGTACAAGTATTTAAAGAAAATGTCGCTTTATGCAAATTCAACCATATTAAGCCTTCCTTTGAGATATCCATGTATGCATGTCATTCATTATTTGATGGGTGTAACTTGCGTAGCACAGTAGTTGTGCTCATTCTTGCTTAATGCAAATAATTTCAGAGGAGAAGGACTTTGCTACCGGTGTGGATCTCGACGACTAGGCCGCCTCCCCAGTTGATTGCCTGTGGCAGATTAACAGGACCCTACTACATCTTTGTCTTCTGCTGTGTTTATTTTATTGTTGGCCTGTAAGCCTCCTTTGTAATCAACTCTGTTGTTATTTATTAATAAAGTTGTGATATGATTTTGTTACCATATTTGTTTACTGTGTGAACTAGCTACTGATCATGGGACTAGTTCAGAAATGCACAGAGGATTCGGGAGTGTTAATCCCGGGTCTTACAAAGTGGTATCAGAGCCATATCGACTGTAGGTCGTGACCTAGTTAGAATGGCCGTTAGTTGAAAAGTTTCAAAACTTATTTTATAACAAGAAAAAGAATAAATTGTTCTCTCCTCATCTTGGTCATCTGTCTATAGCTTATTTATAGCGATTCTTTCTTACCTAATTCTCTCTTTACCATTTTATAATGTTAAATGGATCCTCTTTTCCCTGTAAATTTCTATAGATGGTCAACACGTTATTAACCCTTACGTTCAAGATCACAAGACATGGAACCATCGACAAAGTATCATCGTCTTCACCATCTAAGGACAACGGACAAGACTTAGAAGATCGCTTTTGTCATCCCAAGCCATATAGCTTAGGTTTTCCAAGACTCATTGATTGTATTGAGTCGTTCCACCGCTTTATGAGTATCGACGAGTAGAACGTTATCTTGCTTTCTTAATTTGTATGGTATATTTTCTTTTGGTACATTGTACGAGATCTTTTGATCTTATGTACAACACTTTCTTTAAATGGGTAGACTTCTCTCCTCATAGCTTTCTCTCACCCTTTGCTATTTTCCTCTTCTCTAAATAATCTATTGGACTTCTAACCTATCGAAGCACCAGAACTTGAAGGACGGATTGATACCTCAAAACTTTGCGCAACCCAACACCATTGGACATGAAGCCAACTTGAAGATAGACTCCTATCTCTCAAATTCATTTATCATATATTGTCTTTCTCTCTAGCCTCTCCGAATCTCGGGACGAGATTCCTTTAATGGGTAGATTTGTAAAAACCAAAGTTACATTACTAAATTAAAATTAATAAAATTATTATTTTATTGGATTTTCTGAAATTTGAAAGAGTTTGATTGCTTTATTGGAATTTTTGAAGTTTTAAAAGTCAAAAATGAAATTTATTAAAGTTTTGAAGTTTAATTTGAGTTAAAGTTGAAAAGTAAAAATTTAATAATTTTCTGGAATTGTTAAAAGCTTTTCCTAATTATTTTAAAAGCCAAAATAAATTATGTGCAAAAACTATTACCATTTAAGTTGGAAACAATTTTTTTTTAAGTCCAAAATAATTCTAGAGATTTTTGTGAATTTTTTTAGAATTTTTGGACTCTATTTGCTATCTTCTAAAAATTGTATTTGATTTTATGTTGTTGCTACAGAATACGAGAAAAAATATATTAAAATTTTTTTTATCCCGCTGGGTCAACTTCCCACACGGTCACCCCTCATTTTAGTGCTACCACAGCAGCACGCTTAACATCAAGTTGCCATGCATGCGCTGCTACCAGCATGTGTGTTTCTCTCAATTGATATTATACCCTCTTCCTTCTTTATATCCTTGAATTCTTTTCTCTCCTCCAACAGCTCCTTCCCAAGCGTTTCTTTTTTTCTCTGTTGTTCTTTGCTCAGATGCATCAATGGCGAACCAAAAGTCTAGCCACCTCCTCTCACGCCCTCACCACCTCCGCCACCGCCGTCCCTCGCGCCGCCCCACCTCCACCAACCGCACCATTTCTCCTTCTCTCCTCTTGCTCCCACGCCATTAAAACCGAGCCGGTTGAGCTTCACACCGCCATTAATGGTCTGCGAGCTATTTCTTCCGTTCTCCTCATTCAAAGCATCAAAATCAATTCCGTCGGAGGCTAAACGTCCGTGATTATCGCCACGCACGCCGCAGCACCTTCAATTGGGCATTTCATTCACTACACGCATTAATTTAATCGTTTCATCTTCGTTCTTTATTTGCACTCGAGCGCCGCCTCGATCTCCCTCTCCCGGCCTCCCCTCGCCCTATAAAAGGGAGCACGGTGAGCCCCCGTTCCTCCTCATTCCAACCCCGCCACCCACTCCTCCTCCTCGCTCTCTTTTAGCCAGATTTACAAGTATTATTCGCCGCCGAGCTCCTTCCATCGCTCTAGCGCTCTCTCACGATGAAGCCCCGCACCATCGACCACACCGCTAAGCGCCTCGCGACGTTCTACGCCGTGCTCCCTCGCCTTCGCGGAGCATCGCCGAGCACCGTCGCCACTGCGGAGCCAAGCCGCGCCGACGCCGTCGTCCTCGTCTCCGCCATCCGTGCACGCCCCACCACAATCGAGGTGAGCACCGCATCCACGTCCTTCCTCTCTCCATTCCACCCCTCGCCGCCATCGAACGCCGTGGTTTCGCGGCAACATCGCCATCTAAACCATAGGCGAAGCTATTTCCTTTGCTAATTGCGTCGCCGTCGAGCTAGCCCCGCCAAATAGTCTCCATCCCTAGGTTTGCATTGTCGCCCTCACGCGGTGCTCTCTTTTCCTCGCCGGTGCCGCCACCGAGCACCATCGGCACTAGGTCCAAGCCGCCGCCATATTTGTTGGTGTCTGTTCGTTGATGAAGATAAACAGTAGAGAAACTTTTAGTTATATGCTTCATAGTTTGTACAGGAACATTTTAATCTTCCAAAAATTCTTGCTCTCACATGCAAGCTCCAAATCCGTTGATTCTTTCTCCTAAATTCATCTAAATTCATCTACTATTTTTAGTATTTATTTCATAATTTTTAGATTTTATTTAATTTTCGTTAATTATTTGGTCCATTTTGCGCGTCGTTGCCGCCGCCGGCCGACCGTGCGCTTTCCACCCCAACCAACGCGCGTTGCTATTCCTCGTGGTTCCTCTTCAAATCGCCGCAAACCTCATCTCGCTAACTCCTCTCCGTCGCCCGAACACCGATGTTCACTGCCGGATGTCTTCTCGTCGGATGCGCCACCATCGAAGGTCATCTCGCCGAGCCAACTATGTCGCCGCGTGTTCTTCGGCTTTTCTTCATACCCTTGAATTCGCCTCTATCTCGCCACAAGCAAATTGGTTTTCCATAACGGCGAACCACCTTCATCATCATTTTCGTGCCGCTTTTGATTTCCGATGACATCGACCACGCCATAGGCTTCCCGCAATATTCTACAGTGCTTCTTCCTTTTCCTGAAACACCTCAGCTCACCGGCGCTACTATTCCCTCAGGCGCCTTTACGCTGCCCAAGACCGACCTCCGCCGATGATGTGACCACCACCATTGGGTCCGTCTCGCTCCCGGGATTCCATTTTAGTGCTTCGCCGGCCGTCGCTCCTTTCCCTTTCGCCAGCATCGCCATTTCTCCATGCACTTGGTTACTATTCACGTTGCATGGCAAGCTACAGTGCCATGCAAGCACATACATTTTTTTTAATTTGTTTTGAGATTTAAACTTCTACAATTTCGTTCGTTGTCATACGAACTCCAAATCCAACGGTTCTTTCTCCTAAAATCATCTAAATTTATTATCTACTTTCAGTATTTATTTCGTAATTTTTGGATTTTTATTTGGATTTTATTTGAATATTATTTGAATTCGGATCGTTTACGGCGATAGATTTTAACGACTTGGACGATCGGATTTCAACATCATCGAGAATAATCCATTAAGCAAGGCAAGTTACATTCTTGATCATATTTGCACCTATTATTTAAAATTATATAATTTTGTTTTAAATTATTCTTGCATGCTTATTTACATTCAAGTAATTTAAATTCTGTTTTAAGCTTTATAGTTATTCCCAATGCCTTTGTATGTCTAATTATTGTCAAGAGAGGTGGTATGGATAATTTTATCGAATGCAACATATTTTTGAAGTTAGAATTTGATGGGTTTGGATAATAAAAGGAGATTGTACATGGATGTGTGAAGTTAGAGAAAGATTGTTAATAGATAACACATGTTGAATTACGTAATTAGGTGATTATTGGTATTGATTATGGAAATAGATTGTTATTAATGATCGGATTGTGGTATTATTAGAGTTATATGATTGTTGGATATTAGATGTCAATCATAGACATAGATTATTATTGGATTATTGGATATTGGCTTGAATGATGTTGGATTATTAGAAATACATGATTATTATGGTTGGATTATAGAAATAAATAATTATTGGATATCGGATTTTAGAGGTAGATTGTTGTTGATGTTGGATTAATAAAGAATGGATGATAGATGATACTATAGTCAAATCTTGAATTGTTGATATTGGATTCTAGAAATAGATTGTCATTGATATCGATTATCTAAAATTTGATTATAGGATTACGTAGTCATTGGATTGATAGATATCGAATTATAAAATTTGAGTATAGTTAAATATTTGGATCAATTGAAGTTGGATCATAGAAATAAACCTATACTTGTAGATTGGGCTAATGAATTTTGGATTGTCAAGGTTGGATTATCACAATGCCGATGGATTACATACTAATCTCGTTCTTGACAAGTCTTGGACATTTAACCTCACCCTAGATAAAATCTAGTTGATACAATAGTATGAACTAGAACATTTTGAGAAAGATTATGCTTAGCAATGCTTAGACCCAAAAATGTTTGATTTGGGAAACTTTCACCAAAAATCAAATATTGTTTAAGAATCTATGGCATTGGTTTGTCATGGAAGTTTTGTCGTAAATGAATCGAGAAAAATAAAATAAAATTTTGGTTTGTACTTGGGCTTAAATGGTTGTTTGATGGCGATGTTAATGCACGGATCGAGTCATTTCCATGATCGAGGCCCATGGGTTTTGTGGAAAGTCGCCAAGTCGCTTGAGGACCGGTCTCGAGCGTATTTTTGCTATGCCTATAATGGGCTATGCCATATCGTGCAACCACATGTCCCGAGTATGGGTAGGGACCTGGTCGACTAATTTGCAAAGTGCCATCGTGGTCAATCCAGCGGATTGTGTGGGTCCATCTCGATGGTCGGGTCGTGTTATGACCTCGTTAGTCCCATCGGCGTAAGAGGGGCCCCTACAAACTCTGCGGATTTCTATCCAAGGAGGGATGCTAAACCTTAACGGGGTGGGCTGCGGTGGGATGGCGCATTGTAAAGGCCTTGTCATGTGCTCTAGATCGCTACCTAAGGTAGTGAGCGGTGGCATAGATATATGCCAACAAACTAGAGAAGTCATGTCATGTGGGTAAAGCTGCACAACCTCTGCAGAGTGTAAAACTATTCAATAGCCGTGTCCACGGTCATGGACATGCTAGCAAAAGCCACTCAAAGTTAGACTTGGAATTTGTTTTAAAAAGACTTTGTCAATCGGTTTATCCAAATGGGATTGAGGCGGTTAGCCATTGTGATAGGAGGGTATCCTTCACCATTCATGTGTGAATGTTATCCGACTATAAAATTGAATTTTTAGTTATGTAATAAGCGCTTTGGAACTTAGTACAAGTATTTAAAGAAAATGTTGCTTTATGCAAATTCAACCATATTAAGCCTTCCTTTGAGATATCCATGTATGCATGTCATTACATTATTTGTGGGTGTAACTTGCGAGCACAGTAGTTGTGCTCATTCTTGCTTAATGCAAATAATTTCAGAGGAGAAGGACTTTGCTACGGTGTGGATCTCGACGACTAGGCCGCCTCCCGCTTGATTGCTCGTGGCATTAACAGACCCTACTACATCTTTGTCTTCCGCTGTGTTTATTTTATTGTTGGCCTGTAAGCCTCCTTTGTAATCAACTCTGTTGTTATTTATTAATAAAGTTGTGATATGATTTTGTTACCATATTTGTTTACTGTGTGAACTAGCTACTGATCATGGGACTAGTTCAGAAATGCACAGAGGATTCGGGAGTGTTAATCCCGGGTCTTACACTATGCTTGAGTCACTTGACCTCACCCGGCATCCATGATCGTTCTAGACCTCAGCTCTCCAAGCTTAGTCCCGATCCTCCTCGCCGTTGACCATCATTGACCTGCAAGCCACCTGCACAGCAATAGACAAGCAAACACGAATCCGGGAACAAGTTCTTCACAACTTGACCCACGTTAGCCAAAACATGCAATATGCAACACATATGCATTAACAATTATGGATATGACCTATCCCAAAATCAAATCACCACATATATCAACATTCAGCACAAAAGCCGGTCAGACCGCCGCGAACCTGACAGATCTGAAACTTTGTCGAAAACACTTGAAACTTCAAGCCAAAAGCACCATTGCCAATTGTTTCATCATCCTAAGATCATGGGCATATCCCCATGATATCCACAACCTCGGGTATAGAATTGCGAACCTGGCTGAATCACTTAATGTATTGACGCAAAGTCTCATCAGAGCCCTACCGGATTCGGTGGAGATCATCCTCCTTCCTGTATCGTCGACGCACTCGAAATTTGTAATTAGAAGGTCACAGAGTTGCTCCCAAGTATAGATCGATCCGATCGGTTGGTTCAACAACCACGACCGAGCAGACCCTTCGAGCACGGTGGGTAGATAGTTGGCCATCACATTTTCATCGCCTCAAGCAGCTCTGGTGGCGGTGGTATAGATTTAGAGAAATTCCAATGGATTTTGAGTTCCATTAAACTTGTCCAAATTGGCCGGTCGGAACCGGTTAGGCCAACGCACAGCTTGGAGCCCTACAGAGAAGGCTCGACAACCTGTGATTGATTCATGGCGCCTTCTCTGGGAGAGTGCCGGATTGTAATCGGTCGGAGACCGGTTCCTAAGATTGGAACGCTGGAACTCCGGTGTGCCGATCCGGTCGTGGACATTGGTATGATGCCTTCGATCGCCTACTTGATTCAGATGATGCCGAAGATCGTTAGGTCCAAGCGATGGTTCTTCTCGACGTGATGGGGGAGTAGCTTCATGAAATAACCTTCTCCCCTCGTGACTCCTTGGTCGGAATCATCGAGGAGGCCTTGGTATCGATCGTTCCGAGCATGACCATCTTGTCCCTCGCCGAGGAGGAACGTTGGGATGAAGTCATAGTTTGACTCCCTGAAACCCTTTGTTCCCGATACACTTCCGTGCGCTACATGGTCTGTTGGAGAATTTCGGATACTTGACCTACAAGCTGTACAAAACCTGGAGTTCCCGCTAAAGCAGGATCAGAATTATTAACATATCTTGAACACGTCGTAAGTTTTTCTGCTATCGAAGGTCTCGGAGGTTCAGATCGGTCGAGGTGCACGCAGACCAACCCTCCCCGACCCTCGGATTTGATCTGCCCTATCAACTACTCTAGGTGGGCAACGCCAAAGTAATTAGTTGATGGACGTCGATCAGTTCCGTGGACTCCGGAAGTTGGTGCTTGACGGCTCGGATCATCTCTAACAACACGTGATGGTGTGGTAGAGAATGTAGGACCGTGCAGGGTATCTTGATTTTCATCTCCGATCGCGTTGACTTCGTGCCTCCAGCATCGATCTTCCAATGAGCTTCCATCGTAACTAATGGAGAGCTTATCAGTGCTTCTGCCAGAAGTTTCCACGACGGAGAGCGGTCGGAAATGAGCACCTCCTGAGGTCTCCTCAGCCTGATTCGGCGTACTACCGATCGTATGCTGAGTGTGATCATCCCCACATGGCCTATGACCAGTGGAGGCTTCATCGACACCATTACCAGATCTCGGTTGACTCCTGAAATTACCAGAAGCCGTAGGAGAATATCTTTCAGCCATGATTTCATCGAGGGTATAGAGTTTTTCGAGTGGTGGTGTTGAAATTTCTTCACCTGTTTTGCCGGTCGGAAAGGCCGGGCTTGAAGAGATCCTCGACATTCCGAGCTGATCGAATGGTCGGTTCTTTCGATTGCGCCACCGTAGCGGTGGCGATCTCGCCCATCCGTCGATCTCGCTATCGTCGGCGACGTGCGAGCCGGCGGAGGATGATCTGCCATTTTCTTCCATGGCACGAATGCATCCTTCCATATCGAGGTTGGCGTAGTCCGCCAAGTCGAACCAATTCTCCTCATTCCAAACTCCGGGCATATTCGCATTAGCGATTGCAAGAACTTGGGTGAGGATTTGTATGAGCGAAGAGTTTCTTTAGGAAACTTACGTCTTCTACCCCACGGACGGCGCCAGCTGTCGACGATTGAATCGCCGATCTTATGAAAATAAAAAGAGGAAAATGACGTGGAGTATCCTGGAAGAGAATGGGGGCTGCTCTTTATTAATATGAACTGGGATTACAAGATTTGACTAGGGACTATCTCCAATTACACTAAATGTATTGAATAATACTGCTTTGGCTTCTGTGTTGCCTTCTGTTGTTCGTTGTTGTGTGTGTCTATCTCCTCGTCTTCTGCGTTCCATCATTAAATAACTCCCGAAGGGGCGGCAGTTACTCATGGAGAAGACGTCCCTGATGAAACGTTACAACTGGTCGGAGGTTTAAGGTAGTTAACAATGTGCTAACTGCCTTGCGGTTAAGTATTTGTGAGACTCTTAACCGTAAGGTGGTTTATCATCAGTGTCTTGTATATCATCGTAAGGTATGGAACGTTTCGCACGTGTTCCATTCATCATACGGTTAATAGTGCCTATTCATAGCATTTCTGAGCAGCTACCTGGTCGAAATCTAGTCCGACCAGGGTACCCATCGTGTAACCTCTAGAATCCTTACGACCAATGAGGTCGTTAGCCTTAGGGGTTACGACCATGAAGACGTTTGGTCTTTTATGTATTTAAATTAATACATAGAGATTTTAATCCTCGTCAGCTAGCCCCCGAACTTTAAATGAATAGGTCGTGTGAACGCCTTCTTCGGATGAATTCGTATCGGGCAGACCACCATTTAATGTCGTGACATCTGAGGTGGCTTGTGTTCATTTTAAAGTTGAGAACTTGCCTTGGGAACTGAGGAGTTCCTCTGCCTGTTGGGCGAAAAAGAAGCTTTTTGCCGTTCAGACTTTTATGGATAACCTCTGATCGTAATTTAAAGACCCGAGGCTATAAAATCCCCATCGCTAGACCTTTTAGATTCTTTATGCTTCTAGATCCCCCTTTCTGATCTCTTTTACCAAGACAAAAAATCTTCGTCTTTCTTTTCTTGTTCTTCCGACCACAAAAATCTCCTACGAACTCTACTCATCCTTGAGGATTTTCAACATGTCGGAGCAAATCACAAAGTGGTTGCCTTCAGATTTGAGCAAGAAAAGGCTTGAGTCTTTGGAGAAGATTGGGATGCTTCCGGACAAGAATTTGATCAGATGGAGATCGGCATTTGGAGAGCATTTCCCAAGTCGCGAAGATGAGGAAATTCCTATTTTCCTCGCCTACATCGAATGTGGGCTGAGATTGCCGGTACACAAATTCTTTCTCCGTGTTCTTGAGATCTACGGGGTGGAATTGGTGAATTTGGCTCCAAATTCCATCGCCAACATCAGCATCTTCACATATTTGTGTGAAGCATACCTGGGAGTGCCTCCGAGTTTGAGACTCTTCAGGTATTTCTACCGAATGGTAATAGGGAAAACCACGGATACTCCCGGGGAATGTACACTACGTCTTCATGACGGGAAGGCCAATGAGTACATTCATATGTACTCGAAGTCCTTGTGGTCATCATGGAAGAAGAACTGGTTCGATATGACGGTTACTAGGGATGATGGTCTCTACTTCGTCGGGATGAGAGCAAATGAAAATCCCAAATGGAGAAAGACCGTGGAGAAGACAGGATTGGTCGGACGATGGGTGGATGCCATCTACGACCTGCGAGTCAAGGGCTTGACCTCTTGGCACGTGGTGAGGGATTTCACTAAGCGCCAGATTAGTCCACTGAAGCTTCGGGCTCACTCCCTGATTTGGTCCATTGGTCGTGATGAAGCTATCTCAGGAGGTGGTAAGTCTTTGAGATAAACTCCGACCAGTATTTTGATTTGATTAATGTACTACCTTAAAACCTGTTCATGTCTTATTTTCTCTCTTCTTTTAAAGCTCTTTCCCCTAAGGAAATTAGACAATGGATCAGGCTGATCTGTGCAGGGGAGCCTGGAGAAAAGGTTGGATTCCCTGAGATCTTGGCCATAGTTCCTGCTGAAGAGAGAGCAACAAGGCTTAAGGTAAACAATAAAAAATCTCTTTTATCATGCATATATATATTCTCCGATTAGATTTTTGATCATACTCTGTTTTTGTAGCTGGTCGGGTTGCGAATCATACAAACTGGTGAGGCTAAACATCCCACCGTTGTTCCAACCGATTCGTGCCCAGATGCTTTGGAAGAAGATGAATCTCCGAGGTAATGTAACATTTTATAATATATATATATATATATATATATATATATATATATATATATATATATATATATATATATAGTTTAGATAAAGATTTCATCACCTAACCAAATTCATTTGTTGGTTTAGGTGGAGAAGGTCAAGGCCACCGGCTTGCGACTACTTGAGGTTGCCAACCCTGCCGGTCGTTGATTTAAGCAGACAGTTGTTCTTCGAACAACTGGTATGGAGGTCGGTGAATCCACTCCTCACTTGACCAGATGATCAAGGACGTGACTTTTGACGAGTGATCGAGGACATCGCTCGACATCCTGTTGGATAATGCAATGACTTTATTAATCCTCGCGGTTCGAATCGCAAGGTCAAGAAAAGAAAAGGAAAGGCGATGGTACAGATTTTACTCTTCCGCGTTTTAGAGTCAAATCTCGGAAATTAACTAGGTACGCTCAAATGAAAGTGGTTGTATAAGCGTATACCTTTAATAATTTCTTGATGATTTGATGCCTCTCTTTTTTTTTAACTTCCCTTCTTTGCTTGGTATAGGTCCTCTGGCGTTCCGGTCGTTTCCGACCAGATTCCTTCTAAGGACCAGGTACTTGAAGAGGTCCATGAGCAGACCACTTCCTAGGATAAAGTTCCTAAAGAAAGGGTGGTCGGAGAAGCCCCCGAGCAGGCGTCAGGGCCAATAGTTGAGTTGGAACCATTGGTGGTTCTAACTCCTTCTACGGAGGTAGATGCCCCTAAAGGCCCTCAACAGGTTCCGACCATTGTTGGTAATTCTCCTCAACCTGACAAGTTCCCTTTTCACCCCCGATTCATCGAGGATAAGGAGCTTGACGAGGCATGGGGAAAGATATCGGATCATCAAATCAAAATGCATCCTGATTCAATATTTGGCGGATATAATGATTTGGCGATCCGTAAGTATCTACCATCAGTTTCATAATCTCTAAAAATCTTTTAAAGAAAAATTTTTAAAGAGGAAAATGCTATTTGAACAAAGATATGGTCGAGAATTTTGTCGTGTGGTCGGAGGATCGACCCAATGGATTAAAGACTTGGAGCGTAAACACTCCAATTAGAAAGTAAGAACTTTCCCTTAGCCTTTTTTCTTTCTTCAATGCTTCGCCTTTGCTAATTATTCTCCCTTATCGTATTTGATAGATTTGGAGAAAATAAAAGAAGAGATCCTGGCTGAGAAAGCCAAGACAGCTCTGCTTGAAGAAGAGATCAAAGCCAAGGACCAATCGATCGTCGAGGCTACGACCAGCAAGGAAGATCTTAACAAGAAAATTGAAGGTAATAGGTCGTAAACTTGACTTATTATCTTCCTCCAATTATTTTTGTGCTTATCACCTGTTTTACTCTTGCAGAGCAAAAACAAGTTTTGGACAGAGTAGAAAAGACTCTGAAATTTGAGCAAGACAAGGAGGCGGCTCTCGTTCAAAGTCTAGATGAAAAGACTGTATTTTTGAACAAGATGATATTTGATATAGGATCAGGATTAAGCCTGCCTACCCTAAGAGATCCAGTAGAGAAAATGAACTACTTGGGTCAACTTCTAGAGGATCTTAATACTCTGCTCAAGACTACTCAGAAGAACTATGCCCAGGCCATGAAAACAGGCGTTGCTAGCTGAGTTAGTTTTGCTTTGGCAAAACTGAAAGCTTCCGACCCCTCCATTGATTTCCAAGTTGTTGAAGATGACTTCAACTGCCCACCTGAGGAGGCAACCAAGTTTATGGAAGAACTCAAGCCACTCGGAGATAAAGTAGTAGAGGAGATGGAGGTCGGATCCCCATCAAGCTGTAATTAGTCTGGGAATATTTCTAGAGAAGACTCCTGCAAAAAAGTGTAAAAATATTGAATATGTGTAAAACTTACCTTTTATGTCATTAACAATGTCTTTGTTTTATCCTAATTGACTCTCTTTTTTTCTAAAATTCTCGCACACCTCCTAGTTCTCGAACGCTTTATAGTAGAAGAACTTTACTATACAAGCGGTAGCCAAGAAAGAGAATGAAAGTCGAAACCATCATTTTGAAGGTATGTGCCGATATGAAGTCAAACTGATCGTAGTAATACTAGGAAATCATTGTGGTCGGAACCGATTTTATGACTTCGCTTAGTTATAGATCTTTGTTTGTCATGATCGAAATACCAATCAAATGTTATATATGGTCGGATAAGAGACCTTGTTATTTGACATAAGAAGAAATGCAAAAATGAATGTAACAAATTATAAGTGAACTTTGTTTATATCTATTATCCTAAAGTCTGGTCGGAAGGAATGCTTAGATCTGAAATCATATATCATATTTCGCGAAACGTGTTCAAACTCTTTATCCGATTGGTAGCGAGGATCGTAAGAAAAGAACCGTCGCTAGGAAGCTCCTTCGAGCAAGGTGACGACGCATGAAAAAGGAGAGACTTCGACTAGGAGGCTTTCCGTGTCCCGACCAAGAGCCAAACAAGAGCAGAGAGCGTAATCTTGAAATAATGAAATATAACCTTCATAATCTTAGGCATATCGTTCAGTATAGAAAGTTATTTGTACGATGCTCTGATTACTCATATATTTCCTTAAGAAAAGAGTTTTTGTCGCGCGTGGAAAAAATACTCACGACTAGGACCAATACGGCGTAAGACATATAAGTCGTTGCCATAGAGTAACAGAGATCCTTTGAAAGGATATCAGAGAGAAAATTGTCTTCTCCGACCTGTTTAAATTAACAATCATGAACGACCAACCTATAGGTATATATATATATATATATATATATAAGCAAGGTTACTTATTATTTTTTTAAAAGAATAAATGAATTTTTGGAAATTGAAAGAATTGAAAAGAAAGCAAACAATAATTAAACATAGAACTTACGCAATTAATCAATGTTCCAAGAATTTGACAAAATTTGCCCATCAGACATCGCCAACAGATTTTAACCCGGTCGGGTAACTTCGACCACAGTGTAAGGACCTTCCCACTTGGGGGAAAGTTTATTGTGATTTGCGTGGCTCTGAATTTTTCTGAGAACCAGATCACCAACAGCAAGGCTGCGAGGTTGCACCTTACGACTATGGTACCTTCGCATGGCTTGTTGGTAGACTACTGATCGTACAAGGGCTTGGTTTCGTCGTTCTTCAAGGAAATCGACGTCGTTGAGTCTTCGTTCATTCTGATCGTTTTCGTTAAAGCGATCAATTCGAGCAGAGCCAATTGTGAGTTCTGGAGAAAGCATGGCTTCAGCCCCGTAAACCAAAAAGAATGGTGTTTCACCGATCGCACGACTGTTCGTGGTTCGAACGACCCATAATACAGACGGGAGTTCTTGAACCCAAGCTCCTGACCGTTTGATTAACTGGTCGAATACTCGGCGTTTGATCCCTTGCATAATGATACCATTGGCTCGCTCAACTGCTCCGTTGCTCTGCGGATGAGCAACAGAAGCAAAATGAACTTTTACACCAAGTTCATCGCAGAATTCTTTAAATTGACTGCCAGAGAACTGGGCGCCATTATCTGTGATTATACGACTAGGTACACCAAATCGTGTGATCACATTTTTCATGAGGAATCTCTTAGCGGCCTCAGTTGTTGTTTTAACAACCGGCTCGGCCTCGATCCATTTTGTAAACGTGTCAATCATGACGAAAAGGAATTCGAAAACCCCGGGTGCTCTTGGGAAAGGTCCCAGAATGTCCAGTCCCCAGGTTGCAAAAGGCCAAGAAAGAGGAATTGTTTGTAAGGCTTGTGCCACCGATGTACTTGTTCCGCTATGAAACCGACATTATACGACTTCGTCACAAGTTCTTTTACATCATGAAGGCGATTGGCAAGAGTATCCTTGCTCAAGGCTTTAACGACCGTTGTTCTCAGAGGAATGATGTGCTCCACAAACTCCTTCATGGATTTGATTGACAACTTAATGCCATCCGCTTGAGATATGCATCTCATCAACACTCCATGAGATCCTCGCTTGTACAAGGTACGCTCGATTAGAGTGTATGATTTGGCTTTTCGTATATACGATCGCCTCTACATCATCTTCCGGAATTATGTCATGTCAAGATAATTGTAGATTGATGTCATCCAATCTCTACCTTGATCATGGGCGCTAACCGTCAATCGACTGTGGAGCATCCATGTTCCTTTGATTGGTTTGTTCGACCAGAAGAATCATGTATGTTCTCGGAAGGCTCGACTACCGAAGGTGAATCGAGTTGCTCGAGAAAACTCCAAGGCGGAGACAGTTGACCTCGTGGAGGCCATCCCGCTAACCGGTCCGCGAAAGTTTTCCTTTCTAGGAATATGTTGATCCGAAAATCGAAGAAGTGCTTTTCGAGTTTTCGTACTTCCGCCAGATAAGATGACATCTTGGTACTCGAGCATTGATACTCTTTCCCTACTTGATTCGCTACCGGTTGAGAATCGTCTTTCACTAGTATGTCTGGAATCCGAGCTTAACGAGCCGCCGAGTCCGCCAAGAACCTTCATATTACGCCATATTATTTTGGCAGAAAATTTAACTGGATGGCGTACTTGATGTGTTCGCCAGTAGGGGTATCATGATCACTCCAGCCCCCGACCCTTTTAACATCAAAGAACCGTCAAAGTACATTGTCCACTCCTCGTGGTGTTCGTACTCGGGCCCTTGGGTGGGTTCAGGGTTTGTCCATTCGGTAATGAATTTCGCACGCTCGACTTTATTGTTGTTCGTGAAATGAAATGGAGGTCAAACGCCCTAGCTCAACCGCCCATTTTGCTATTCGTCCCGATGATTCTCTGCTTCCAAGGACTTGACCAAGGGATATCCAATCGATGACGACCACCTTATGGGCTCGAAAGTAGTGCCTTAGCTTCCTTGAAGACATAAGGAGACCATAGAGCAACTTTTGTACCTATGGGTATCTTTCCTTTGGTCCATGTAAGACTTCGCTCACGTAATAAACTGATCGTTGGATGTTATTCCTTTCTACGACCAGTACACCGCTTACTGTTTGTGGTGTTGCCGCCACGTACATTAGCAGTGTTTCTCCCGATCTCAGAGAGACTAAAACCGAGACACTTGTAAGGTATTTTTTAAGTTCTTTAAAGGCATCGTTTGCCTCTCTAGTCCACTCGAAACTCCCATGTTTCTGAAGAAGTTTAAAGAAAGGTAACCATTTTTCCCCTAACCTTGCTATGAAACGACTTAGCGCTGCCATCTGTTAGGTTAGTTTTTGGACTTCCTTCTTCGTGGTCGGAGGTCGATCCGTCGATGGTCGCTATCTTTATCGGATTTGCTTCAATACCTCTAGCCGAGACTAGGAAACCAAGCAATTTTCCAGCAGAAACTCCGAACACACACTTTTCCGGATTCAATTTGAGGTTATGCCTTCTCAAGTTGCTGAAAGTTTCTTGCAAGTCAGAGATGTGATTGCTACCGTTGGTGGTCTTTACGACCAGATCATCAACGTAAGCTTCTAGATTCTGACCTATTTGCGGACTAAAGATTTTTTGTATCAACCTTTGAAAAGTTGCACCAGCGTTTTTGAGACCAAATGACATCTTAACTTAGCAATAAGTGCCATATGGAGTGATGAAGGAAGTTTTCTCCTCATCCTCTTTACACATACTAATCTGGTGGTACCCTAAATACGCATCTAAAAAACTTAGTAATTCGCACCCGGAGGTAGAATCTACCAGTTGATCAATGCGTGGAAGGGGAAAATCATCCTTCGAACAAGCTTTATTAAGATCTGTAAAGTCAATACACATTCACCATTTTCCATTATTCTTCCTAACCATTACAGGGTTAGCGAGCCACTGAGGGTGGTTGACTTCACGGATGAATCCAGCCTTGAAAAGCTTGTCAATCTCTGACTGGATTGCCTCCTTCCGATCAAGCGCAAAATGCTGCAGCATCTACTTGATCGGTTTCTTATCAGGCTAGAGAGCTAGCCTGTGCTCGATCACCTCCCGGGGGACTCTGGGCATATCGGACGTCTGCCAGGAGAATACGTCCTGATTTGCTCGGAGGAAGGAGACGAGCGACTCTTCCTATTTAGGATCGAGTCTTGCTCCGACCAAAACCTTGCTAGCGGTGGGCGGCCAAAGATCTTCGTCGGTAGTGACTTGTATTTGTCAGGAGAAGTGCCTTTGTCGAGGGATACCTCTTTTGACTGGTCGCAGGGTTTGGGTGTCACCTTCGGTCTTGAGTGCTTGGCCTGCATGACAGATGGATTAGCCTCTCTGGTCGGGAGTTCATCAACCAGTTCAAAGGATTTTCGGTCACATGCATAAGCCATTTTTCGATCTCCCCGAATAGTGATGACTCCCTTTGGCCCTAGCATTTTCAAACTTTGATAATCGTAATGCGTGGCTATCAAGAATTTTGCTAATACCGGTCGACCAAGAATTCCGTTGTATGCGGATTCAAAGTTTACCACATCAAATGAAATTTTTTTCGTTCGAAAGTTATCGGGCCTTCCGAACGTAACCGGTAAGGAAACTTGCCCTATCGGTTTTGTGGTGGAGCCAGGAACTATGCCATGAAAAGCATATTTCACTGGTTTCACCTTTGACATGGGGACCTGCATTTCTTCTAAAGCTCCTGCAAATAATATATTCAAAGAACTACCTCCATCTACCAGGACTCGATTAACCCTACAATTATTAATGGTTGGTTCAACAACAATAGGGAACCTACCAGGTCGAGTCGAAGGAATGGGGCAGCCGTCTTTGCTGAAGAAAATTACGATGTCCGACCACTTCGATTGCTTGATAATGTTTGGAGATTCGACGAGGTTGACCTCCCGCTCCATGGCTTTCAGATGACGTTTGGATTCGTATGAAGAAGATCCTCCAAAAATCATGTTGACTGTATGTTGGGGATCCTGGTATTCCATCTCTTCATCACCATCCTTGTCCTTTTTGGAGCTTGTTTCTTCGGGTTCTTGTATTGCGGGAAATGGTCCTTCACCTGCATAATAATCCTCCAGTTTCTTTTGCCAGACTCGGCAGGTGCGTAGATCATGCCCTGCTTGCTGGTGAAGTGGACACCACTTCTCTTTTTCTGGAATCCCTCGGTCGGAGCTTTCGCCTTGCCCCGACCGGTGTAGTCCTTCTTACCCTTCATGAATTTATCAGGAATGGCTAGGACCTCCTTCTCGTCGGGCCTGTGGTTCTTCTTCTTCTTGAGAGACTTCTTATTCTTTTTCTCGGGTTTGTCCAGGCCGGGCTGAGGAACCTTGTCTTTCCGATCAATGGCTTCGCACCACTCGATTGCTTCGCTAGCGGTGGCATACTTGTCGGCCATGTCGAAAAGCTCAACGGTTGTTCTTGGAGGGTTCATTGCTATGTCCTCCGTGAAACCGTCGATTTCTCGAGACTGCTTTTGAAAGCTTTGAATCACAGATGACTCTACGACCTCGGGTATAGAATTGCGAACTGGTGAATCTCTTAATGTATTGACGCAAAGTCTCATCGAGCCTCGCCGGATTAGGTGGAGATCATCCTCCTTCCTGTAGCGGTCGACGCGTCTCGAAATTTGCAATTAGAAGGTCACAGAGTTGCTCAAGTATAGATCGATCCGATCAGTTGGTTCAACAACCACGACTGGGCAGATCCTTCGAGCACGGTGGGTAGATAGTTGGCCATCACATTTTCATCGCCTCCAGCAGCTCTGATGGCGGTGGTATAGATTTGGAGAAATTCCAATGGATTTTGAGTTCCATTAACCTTGTCTAAATTGGCCGGTCGGAACCGGTTAGGCCAACGCACAGCTTGGAGCCCTGCAGAGAAGGCACGACAACCTATGATTGATTCATGGCGCCTTCTCTGGGAGGGTGCCGGATTGTAATCGGTCGGAGACTGGTTCCTAAGATTGGAACGCTGGAACTCCAGTGTGCCGATCCGGTCGTGGACATTGGTATGATGCCTTCGACCACCTACTTGATTCAGACGATGCCGAAGATCGTCAGGTCCAAGCGATGGTTCTTCTCGACGTGATGGGGGAGTAGCTTCATGAAATAACCTTCTCCCCTCGTGACTCCTTGGTCGGAATCGTCGAGGAGGCCTTGGTATCGACTGTTCCCGAGCATGACCATGCTGTCCCCTGCTGAGGGAGGAACGTTGGGATGAAGTCATAGTTTGACTCCCTGAAACCCTTTGTTCCCGATACGCTTCCGTGCGCTACATGGTCTGTTGGAGAATTTCGGATACTTGACCTACAAGCTGTACAAAACCTGGAGTTCCCGCTAAAGCAGGATCAGAATTATTAACATATCTTGAACACGTCGTAAGTTTTGTATTAGCTATTCTGAAGGTCTCGGAGGTTCAGACCGGTCGAGGGTGTCGCAGACTGAATCCTCCCCGACCCTCGATTTGATCGCCCTATCAACTACTCTAGGTGGGGCAACGCATGCTTAATTAGTTGATGGACGCCGATCGCCCGTGGACTCGGAAGTTGGTGCCTGACGGCTCGGATCATCTCTAACAACACGTGATGGAGTGGTAGAGATTGTAGGACCGTGCAGGGTATCTTGATTTTCATCTCCAATTGCGTTGACTTCGTGCCTCCAGCATCGATCTTCTGATGAGCTTCCATCGTAACTAATGGAGAGCTTATCAGTGCTTCTGCCAGAAGTTTCCACGACGGAGAGCGGTCAGAAATGAGCACCTCCTGAGGTCTCCTCAGCCTGATTCGGCGTACTGCCGATCGTATGCTGAGTGTGATCATCCCCACATGGCCTATGACTAGTGGAGGCTTCATCGACACCGTTACCAGATCTCGGTTGACTCCTGGAATTACCAGAAGCCGTAGGAGAATATCCTTCAGCCATGATTTCATCGAGGGTATAGAGTTTTTCAAGTGGTGGTGCTGAAATTTCTTCACCTGTTTTGTCGGTCGGAAAGGCCGGGCTTGAAGAGATCCCCTGACATTCCGAGCTGATCGGAATGGCTGGTTCCTCTGATTGCGCCACCGGTAACAGTGGCGCATCCTCGTCCATCCGGTCGATCTCGCTATCGTCAGCGACGTGCGAGCCGGCGGAGGATGAAGAGGAGGATGATCTGCCATTTTCTTCTATGGCACGAATGCATCCTTCCATATCGAGGTTGGCGTAGTCCGCCAAGTCGAATCAATTCTTCTCATTCCAAACTCCGGGCATATTCGCATTAGCGATTGCAGGAACTTGGGTGAGGATTTGTATGAGCGAAGAGTTTCTTCAGGAAACTTACGTCTTCTACCCCACGGATGGCGCCAGCTGTCGACGATCGAATCGCCGATCTTATGAAAATAAAAAGAGGAAAATGACGTGGAGTATCCTGGAAGAGAATAGGGGCTGCTCTTTATTAATATGAACTGGGATTACAAGACTTGACTAGAGACTATCTCCAATTACACCGAATGTATTGAATACTACTGCTTTGGCTTCTGTGTTGCCTTCTGTTGTTCGCTGTTGTGTGTGTCTGTCTCCTCGTCTTCTGCGTTCCATCATTAAATAACTCTCGAAGGGGCGGTAGTTACTCCTGGAGAAGACGTTCCTGATGAAACGTTACAACTGGTCGGAGGTTTAAGGTAGTTAACAATGTGCTAACTGCCTTGCGGTTAAGTATTTGTGAGACTCTTAACCGTAAGGTGGTTTATCGTCAGTGTCTTGTATATCATCGTAAGGTATGGAACGTTTCGCACGTGTTCCATTCATCATACGGTTAATAGTGCCTATTCATAGCATTTCCGAGCAGCTACCTGGTCGAAACCTAGTCCGACCAGGGTACCCATCGTGTAACCTCTGGAATCCTTACGACCAGTGAGGTCGTTAGCCTTAGGGGTTATGACCATGAAGACTTATGGTCTTTTATGTATTTAAATTAATACATAGAGATTTTAATCCTCGTCAGACGTCTTCGCATGAATCTTTTGATTCTCCTCACAAGGAGAGCAAATTCTTCTTCAGAGTCTTCTTCTTTATCCTTTGCTTCATCACTTGATTCCGCTTTCATCTTGAAAGTGGTAATCTTCTTTTTTGAGGAAGATGACTCCAAGATCTCTTTCTTGTCCTTCTTATATAGCTTATTGGTGATAAGATTATCTAAGAGACCAGTTGACGTCATTCTTGGCAATTCAGATGAATTAAGAAATAGAGTCACCAATATCTCATATTTCTCTAGAAGGGCCGTAAGCATTTTTCTCACAATATCAACACCAAGAAGGTTAGTGCCTAGGCCCTTGAGCTCATTTACAATGTTGTTGAGACGAGAATACATCTCGCTGATATTTTCATGAGGCAACATTGCAAATGTTTCATAGTTGATCCTAAGCCTATGCAATTTGGTTTTTTAAACCATGGATGTACTCTCATGAATTTCCGAGAGTGTTGTCCATATCTCATGAGCGGTTTCAAGGTTTCTCACTCGATTGAACTCATCCGCGTTTAAAGCTTCAAAGAGAGCGTTTATCGCTTGAGCATTGTGGTGGGAGTTTCGTTCCTCAAGATCCGTGGGGTGTGCGGGATCAAGTGCCATAACGACACTCTCACTAACAATTCTCCATATGCTTGGGCTCATGGTCTTTAAATAAATTGACATTCTAATTTTCTAATAAGCATAATTTGATCCATCAAATAAAGGTGCCTTGCCTATTGACATTCCCTCACTAGCCATCCTTTCTCTCCTAGACGGTTAAGTCTAAAATTAGAGAGACCAAGCTCTGATACCACTTGTAGGATCAAGGATAATCGACTAGAGGGGGGTGAATAGTGTTGGAAATATGCCCTAGAGGCAATCATAGAGATGATGATATTTCGTTGTATCCATGATTTAATAAATGTTCCTTGAATATTGCCTTTGTGTTGATTAACAAGTATGTGACTTGTTTGTGAAACTCTTTACTTGTATGGTTATTCTAAAGTTGTCCCTAGTCGAGTTCATGTGAGGACACACGTGAATGATGGATTAGCACATGTATCGGTTGATGACCATGTTTCATGTGTCATAGACATGGAGATGTCAAACCAATAATGTGGACACATGTTTAGAACATGGGGTTGGACCGACCCAACATGAGACATAACAATTATACTTATGGTTCTCTCTACACAATGTATACGCCTTGTCCTTAGACCTAAGATTGTCGCATGTACTTGAGATGTGAATCGACCTACTTAGGGGCTATCAAACGCTACTCCGTGAATCGGGTAGTTATAAAGGTAGCTTCGGGTTTGTCATGAAGCATCTTTGCGAGGCATGGTCGGTCGAGATGGGATTTGTCCTCTCTACATGAGAGAGATATCTCTGGCCCTCGAGTGATCGGATCGTAAATGCATGGCCATGCTACTTAAGGTTAAGAGTTAACCTAGTAAAGGATTAGGATCACAGATCGAGAAAGAGTGGTCGACTTGGAGCTCGACCGAATATCGTGAGGCAAAGGATTGGCATGTACATAACGTTGTGATGGTTCGTCCGATATGATCTTTGTGTGCGTTTAGGAGTTGGCACGTCTTGCTAGAGGTCGCTACCAACTATTGACCAAGTATGTGTACTCGCCATGTCTAAACATACGTGAACCTATAGGGTCACACACTTATGGGTGAAGCCTAATTCGGATTGGATCCGAATTAGATCAAGCATTGAGTCCTAATGGGCCTCTATTCGAGAAGCCCATTGTAAGGACATCTATAAAAGGAGGGCAAGGGCGCATGAGATTGTGTGATGAGTTTTTCGTGACATCCTCAAACCTCGCCGCCACCCTCCCACGCCCTAGTCGCTCGCCGCGGATCCGTAGTCCGCGTGCGTTGCTTCCTCCCGCGTGTGGATACCTTTGAGGTATTTGATCTGAAGCGTTTGGACGAACCGCAAGAGAGGAGTTGTACGGGACGCCGCGACGAGGACGAGGAAGTAGTACAACTACTCGCCTTGACGTGTTGCATCAACTTAGTACGACTACTCTCGCCTTGACGTCTTTGCATCAATTTCGCGACTTGGCGTCTAGTGGTAAGACCGTGATCTATAATCGCAGTGATCTTGGTTTACGGGTAGAATTTTCTTTAATTTGCGCTAGTGTAGCCTACCCGTAGCACTTCAAATAGGAGGTTTTTAAAACTTTTAAAACTTGATTGTCTCTACAAAGCTTCCTAGCGCAAATACAATACAAGAACAACTATGTTTTATAAGACAATTATGAGCTTATGTCAAAACTAGATACAATTCTAACTAAGCAAATCTGCACAAGTAAATTGCTGGAAATGTAAAGGCGAAATTAGTAAATACAAGAATAAACCACAATGAAGACAATGAGCACACAACCACTTCACAATTCCTTGCTGGGTCACTTCACAAGCTTAGTCCCTTAACACATTGTTAACATTAATTACCAAAATCATTTTTAGAGGCCTAGAGGCGTCGCTATTGTGTCTTTGGCGCTGACGTGGGAGGAGGAGTTCGAGGACGTGGTGCTACTCACGCTAGTGTCACACCACAATAACACTGCAATCCACCCCTGGGAACTGTCCTTCTGCGTCTTCAATGTGAGGATCTCTTCCTTCGAGTTTTTGGCCTAAATGGCACTGTTGGCGCTGCTTTTTACAGAAGTAGCCGTTGCAACCCCGTATTGGCAAAAATGACACCACGGATGTGCCAGCGGCTGACACATATCTAGTATCGTGTCTCCTGTGCCTGGATTGTGTCTCCGTCGCATTTCCCTAGTCCGGACTTCCCTCCTCCTGACACATGGCCACCTCCACACCTCCCTAGCCCACACAAGCCTGTCCGCTAGCCCCTCGCCCGGACAAGCCCTGTCTAGTTGCCCTTAGCCCAAACCTGGCTTGTCCGCTCCCCCCGGCCTAGACACGACTTGTCTGTGCGCCCACTGCTCGAACGCCTCTCGGATGCACGCGTCTCACGCAGACAGCCACCTTTGCTGGGCCTCCCTTGCCCGGAAGTGCCTCCACATCAGCATTTCCGCTCGTCACGCGCTCGGATGCACCTCGACGTCTCCAAGCCCTTACCTCCCTAGACCGGATGCACTTTATTCCTTGTCGCCTGTCCATCACTGTCTTGTCTATGTCCATCACCGTCTTGTCTGTGCATGCATGCAGGCCACATGCAAGAGGGAATCCGATTCCTCCCGTCGCTTCGCGGTCAGCCCTGATTTTCGTTGGGCGGCTATAAATTCCGAGTTGACTACGAGACGCTTTGCTCACTCTCATCCTCGCTCGCTCTATCATTCACAGCCTCGGTCGATTTTGTTTTCGCAGACGATTAAGGATTGTTTAGAGCCGTCATCTGCGGTCATATTAGCATGCAATTTTTTCCTGTATGTATTTTATTTATTAACTGTGTAGTAAGTTAATTAATTGTAGTTATTTAGGCGTATTTAATTTATTCGTTATCATTTAGTCGTAATTAAATTTGTGTTAGTCAATTAGTTGCAATTAATTATGTCGTAATTAATTAGTCGTAGTTAAATTAATCTTACGTAATTATTCGTGGCATAGTTAATTAGTCGTAATTATTTAGTGTTAGTTAGTTAATCATCCATAATTAATTAGTTGGAATTATTTAGTCGTAGTTAATTAAGTCTTAATTAACTAGTCGTCATTAATTTATTGTAATTAATTTAGTCGTAGTTAATCATTGTAATTAATTTAGTGGCTTATTAATTTGTAATTAATTTAGTGGCCTTATTAAGTTGTACTTATTTATTTTAATTAATCTATGGTAATTAATTATTCGTAATTAATTTAGTGGTATTTAATTTATTGTAATTATTTTAGTCCTAAATAATCTAGTTGTTATTACTAAGTCATAATTATTTATTTGTAATTCTTTTGGGGTAATTAATTAGTCCTAATTAATTTATTGGTATTTAATTACTCATATTAATTTAGTCACAACTTATTTAGTCGTAATTATTTTTTTGCAATTAATTAACTATTAATTAATTTTTGCAATTAATTAATTCTTAATAATTAGTCCTACTTAATGAGTCATAAATTATTAATTTGTTGTAATTAATCGTCATTATTAATTTATTCGCTAATAATATGTGTTTTTTATCTCTTGCAAGCCATGGCTTTATCGGAACTGCTGGAACTTGTGAGGACCCCGGGTTATTTTCGCAAGACCGGCGTATTCTCAGTCTTAAAAAAATAACTCTGGGCCTCAAGGAATGAAATCCAACTTAATTCCATTCAAGTGAGAGGGCTTTGCCAACTTAGAGCGACGGTGATCATGCATACTGGTCCTCTGCGAGTACTACATGGTGACCGGTTCTCCAACAACTCAAGGAAATACTTAAAGGAAGTAAATCAAATTTCAACAGCGGGTATGAGTCTCGTGTTGGCTCCCAAGATCAGCGACCAACATGCTCACACCCTCATTCAACGTCAATCACAGTCATACAACATTCATACATTAATAATCCAAAAGACATACAACATAGTAGTTAAGTCTACAACTATTACAAAGCGGCCGACCGGCCAAATTCAAAATAATACATCAAGTAGTAGCAGAAGTAATATAAATAAACCAAAAGGTCTAGCAAATGTGCCCCATAACCCATGACAACCAACTGGGGGCTAGAAACAACACTATTCGTTAGCGTCGTCAAAATCGGCGCTAACGAACGTATCAAGCGTAAGGTCATCCTCACCTGAAAGTAGCAACGGGTTAAGTAAAAATGTACTTGCAAGTATTACATAAATTAAAAATTATATATGCTAGTGGTTGTCCAAAGAGAGGCTTTAGTAGCTTAGTTTTGCATAAATCACACAATTTTTCATCCCTACACCATCTAGTTTGAAATTGCCAATTTGCAAATATTTGTTTAGTAAAAGAAGTACATGAACCATTGATAGACATATATAACAAACAATACCAAAGTGGCAGCCCACTTTGATAAACTAAAATGCACGGGCATTCCATTCATGCCGATACCAAGTTGTAACCACATCAAATTTTAATTAGAGTCTAACGATGATGTCATTCAAAACCAAGTGTTGTCTGTAACCATGAACACGACTTTTTGAATAGATTTACACCCTGCAGGGGGGGGTACAAATTTACCCACACGACTCGCCCAGCCCGTAAGCCAAACACACTGCCTCTGGTGAGTTGGCTGGGGAGTTCGAGACTTAGTATTTTCAGCAAGAAGATCCTATTGAGTTAGATCACCCATGCGAGATGAACTCCCAACTTAGTACCATCTGATATAGCAATTGCTAAGCAGGCACACAAGTTGTGTTGGAGGGGCCAGTGTAAGGTAGTTAGTATGTTGGATGACCCCCAACATAAGTAATAGTGCTCACCTGCACATTATATATTACACTGGGTTCCTAAGGAACAAAGGATTTCACGGTCTCTATGTCCTCACACCACCTGTGGTCCAATCCAATAAAACCCACCCCTTACTTGACTAAGAGGTACCCATATCCTGCGTGTGGAAGTACGAGTGTTACTTAAAGTTGATAGCCCAAAGTTCGGTCCTTAGCGGTCCGGACAAGTCAACCACATACCCGAGTCTTGTATACGAAGACACCCTTATTAACAACCACTTGTCTAAACCCAAATCCTTTTAGATAACACAGTTTAGACTCAAATAACCATATACAAAGATCTGGATAAAAATCAATAAAAGAAAAGAGTGATTGTGTTTCCCACGATCGACGAGCTAATCCCGTCAACTAGACTTGCATTGCATGGCTAAGCACAATATACAAATTATATATACATCATCACAAACAACTATCTTAAGCATATATGTACTAGAATTAACAAGGATAAAAGCATGAGTAGGACATAACTAACTACAACTCACAAAAATACCGATATAACAAAATAGCATGCAAGCAATATCATTGCATTTCAAAATACTAACTTAACAAAAGCTAGGATCAATATGATGCAAAATAAAGGTTAAATGATGCTTGCCTTGCTGGAATTCTAGTTGCTCGCTCTCGGTGGCGTAGGAGTCTATGTCGGGCATTTCGGGCTCTATAGAAAGATGACATCGTATAAATACTGAGAAAAAGCCAAAAATTCAAAGTGCTAAAAAATGCATGAAATTTATACAGTAGCTATATGATGATTTTAGGTGAAATAAATATTTTATTTGGATTTAGTATGTGAGAGTTATAGCAGTTTGATAATCAGAAATTGGAAAAAGCTAAAAAACAGTGCTTCAGTTACTATTAATCCAAAATCCAATTTTTCGCAAAAATTTGTACAACAGTGGTGGAGAAAAGGATTATAAATTTAAATGAAAAATAAAATTATAAGACCAAAATAACTTGCCTAATCTCATTTGGAGTTCACAAGCATTAGTTATGAATTTTCAATGTTAATAGCATTTTCTAGTGTAAAAATACTTCAGTTGAGGATCAATTTACTTGCCTCATCTCATTTGGAGTTCACAAGCATTAGTTATGAATTTTCAATGTTAATAGCATTTTCTAGAGTAAAAATACTTCGGTTGAGGATCAATTTCCAAAAACTATATTTTTTGGGAAATAAACATATTTTGAAACTAATTAAAATAAAGTTCATAAAAAATAAAATTATCAAATTTGGTTTCACTGGGTTTAGAGTCAATTTGAATTAGTTATGAATTTTTGAAGTTATTTGATTTTACAGTGTAACAATAATTCATTTCGGAATTTCCTATCGCATTTAATACTTTTTACACGCGGCCGAATCTAGCCTCGGTCGCTAACAGCAGGGACCTGTGCATTTTAATTTCAATTTCCCGAATAAACGTTTTGGCATGTGGCCCCACTCGTTAGTGACGCAGCCTACAAAACAGTGCGTGGACCGCCCACGTGCACTGGGTTCACCGATCCATGGCCTATGAACTAACCCACTTAACCTACGGGGCCACTTGTCATACTCTACTAGCCAATCAAAAACCCAGTTAACTCTGGATTTTTCTGACAAAGATTACCTATTAAAAGCTAATGATACACTTAGCCCTAATGATGCCGCTACAGTAACGGTTAGGGTATGACAAAAACCCGAAAATGCACTGGTTCATTGCCGGGCTCGTCGTCGACGATGTGGTCCATGCCAGCATGAACCAAAGCCCGGAACAGGTTCCTAATAGTCGTGCGCACCTTCAGGGACCGACGGTGACAGATGAGGTGGCCTACATCGGTGGCTAGCCGGAGAAGGGCGGCGGTGCACTTTGGCCAAACATGCATGCAACAAAAGAGCTCCGCATTCTCCAACTAAGCGTGCGCATAAGCATCTAGGTGGTCCAGTGAGCCTACCTGGAGCAAGGAGAGGTTCAGAGAAGCTCGGAGCTAGCTCAACGTCGGCAATGGCTACGGCGGTGGAGAGGTTCCTCGTGGAGAAGGAGACCTAAGCATGGAGAGGGCAAAATAGCTATTGGAGATGCTTAAGTAAGGTAATGTTATGGTGTAAACGCAAGGGATTGGGTAATGCCTTACCGAATCATTGCCGGGGAAGAAGGGGGGTTCTCTCGGACGAAAAAAGAGGAACTCCAAAATTCATGGACTCCTACGATGCATTAGTGAAAAGGGTTGAGGGGAAACCTTTCTTGCACCTAGAGGCACACGGTGACGCACATAAACGTGAAAAGATCTCACTGGAGATGAAGAAGATACCACAGTGTCTTTCGGCGGAGAATGGCATGGTGGCATTCCGGCATCTATAAGCGATGACAAGCGCTAGCATTAGTGTAGATGGAAATGGCAACGAATAGAGAAGAGTGGGGACGCAATGACATAGAACCTACCTGAGCAAAGAGCACGGAAGAGCTTCTTCCTTCTCAGGCCCGAGAGAAGGAATGGGTTGAATCGAGGAGGGTGAGGGTCTTTAGCTCAGGGAGATGACGGAACGACAATGACATTAAATGTTGAAGCATTGGATAGGTGGATGGGGTCGTCTGATTGACGGAGTCACTAGGGTGGCTTAGAGTGCGTTGGAGACATGGCGAAGCTGCTTTGCAAGCGCGTCAGTGAGGTTGACGACGAGCCCGACAAGTGAGACCCGGTGGTCAGTGGCTCAGGGTGGTGTAGGTCGCAGCGTGGTTCGAGCCAGAGGTTTAGTTGGTGTAGTTGGACCGAGTCAATTAGGTCGGGTCCGAGTCAAAATAGTTGACTGGCTTTCAAAACAAGACTTCTACTTTGACCCGTGGCTCAAAATTAGCAAATAAATTCCTAAAATTCTGAAATAAAACAAGGTGGTTTGTGGGAAGATCTAGTACACACATAAAAATTTAAACCTCATTGTCCATGATTTATTTGCTTATTTTTAAATCAATAACTGCAGGGGTTGTTGAATTGTATTTTGAATTTTCTTAAGGTTGATTTAAGTTCTAAAATTTTGGGAAAATTATATCTATTCTTGATAAATATTGTAAGTTTAAAATAAATTATTTCCTAATGATGATCACAAGGATTTAATATTGTTTTTGTTTTGGAGCTTCAAATTGAGTTGTAGGTTTCGAATTGATTTGAAAATTTCAAATGCAAGTTTTTGGTGCATATGCTCCAGAAATGAAATGCATGCTCATGAGATGCATACTAATTCTATTTAATAAAAATGGGGATGTGACAGAACCCTTCCATGACGAGCATCACTGGTGCATGTTGTGGATCACCGGGGACGCGAATGGCCCTCCACCCCTCGTGCTTCGGTCGGAGAGGCTTTACTAGCAGCTCGACGCTCGCTACATCCCAATCCTTCAGGACACGGGCTTGTTGCCCTTTGCGAGGCTGCTTTCGGACGAACGCTACTTCACCTTGGACGGCATTTTGATGTCGGACTTGTCGACAGGTGGAGACTTGAGATGCACACCTTCCACTTTCTATGGGGAGAGATGACAGTTACTCTGCAGGATGTCTCATTCTTGACCAGTCTCCCGATTAAGGGTGAGCCACTTGTTCCAGGTCGTCTGCTGGCGGACTGGAAGGCCTGGGTGGGGCATCGATTTGGCATACCTATTCTAGACGGCGCCCGTGGTGTCCCTCGCACATGGCTAAGGAATTTCAGTCAATGTCCGACGGATGCACCTAATGAGGTTGTTAGGATGCACCACGTCACTTACCAGTATAGTTGGGGATCAACCATGCTTTGCGTCACATACAAAGGGTTGTGTGACGTTTCACGACATGACTCCAGTGTGAAATTGGTCCTCACCGTCTTCTATGTGCTTCTGCAACTGTGGAGTTGGGAGAACTTTCCTGTTGTGCGGCCCTCCTTGGGGACAGAAGTGCACCCGTACCCCGAGTTGCACGACCCGAGAGACGGGCCCACTATGGGCTACCGGTGGACTGTTGCCCAGTTACGCTAGGCCAAGGACAGACCGATAAGGTGCTATTCATTGTTCCATAATGAGTTCGAGTCGTTGCACGACGGCGACATCATCTGGGCTCTATGGAGCTCAGATTTCATGAACACAATAATGCCGCACAGGCTGTCCATGCAATGTATGCAGGACGCTAGATTATGGGCGACGACCTACCACCTGGTGTTTACACATATGGTGAAGCCTTACATGCCGCAACGTGTAATACAACAGTTCTATCTGTACCAGCTTGTGTCCCCTCCCGACGGCAGAATCCTACAGCGAGCCGTCCACTTGTGAGTCCAATTCCATCTGAGTAATCTTTACACTTCATACCTACATCCGCTATTCTAACATCAATCCTTCTCAAATGTTGGCAATCGTGGGCGGACCGACATGCCGAGGACTGTCAATCGGTCTAGCATGAGTGGGTTACGGCTTGGATGGAGACAGCGCACATCGAGGTCCTACAGGAGCAGCGACCATACGACGTACGGATATACCATTAGTACATCGAGTGGTACGCACCACAGTCACACACCAGACTCACCTGTCCTCCACCAGAGCGTTCAGAGTAGGTCACGAACCAGGAGAGGCTTCGTCACTCATTCAATCGACACAGCGCTTCGCTGCGTGAAAACACTGTAAAGCACTGACAACCTTTGCTCATTTCACTAATGATATTTGTACTGTTTGTTACTGAACAAGTGTGGTCTATCGCTTCAGTTCGAGCGGTTGCAGCAGATTGAAGTGCATTCAAGACCGCCATCCATAGCCCAGAGCACACCGTACAGGGGCTTCTGCGCACTATGAAGTATATCTTCACGGAGTCGAAGAATATAATAAAGAACATGAGTTGCGGTCGATCGAGAGATGATGTCCTACACGCTGCGCACCGAGTGGGCCGACCGTGCTCACCTGCTAGGTCGACACATCCTAGTCAGACCGGCGAGTATCATAGCGCTCCCTGTCGGTCATCCTCACTGTAAATTAGCGGGGAGGTAAGTTATGTACAAATTTATGTCCAGTTTTTTATTACACCTTAGGTTGTGCTAACATCATGTCGTCTTCCAGCCGCACGTCCATCGGGATGCATCACTTCTGTCATCCACACCCCGTAATCAGACTGGCGCTCCCTCTCGATCATCCGCACTGCACATTCGGGAGGTATGAGATGTTTAGTTTAGGTCCTGAATATTTATTTCGCCTAACATCATTCCATCTTGTAGCCTTTCGATGAGCGTGGGGGTGATGGCCATCCGTCTACCGATGAGGATACGATCATCCCAGCTACTGCGAGGGAGCAGTACACAGTGCCAGGGTTTGGACCGTGGCACCCAAGGCGCACACCCCTATCGTATGTTGAGCAGTACAGAGTACCGTACGAAGGGCAGAGCTCCTCCGTGGTCGCGGGTACATTGTGCGGTTAAAGCTAGAGCTCCTTCGCATCAAGGGACTTGCAGACATCGTACCTAGGGGGCTTATGATCCGGGCATGGATTTCTTGATTCATTTATTAATGACATGATTGCAGGTGGTAATCAGTTTGGCATGACTCAGCTGAACAACATTGATGTTGGACAGATTCAGCTAGGCTAGAGTCAGCTTGCTGATGCACCTCCGCCCACTCAACGGTCTTCGTACCCCCTCCGAACTAATACACGCTCTCCGGTCCGATTAACGTATCCCATAGGACATGCTCAACGAGAAACTAGGACACGTACATAGACGCACTGAGCAGAGAGTGGCTCATATGAGTGAGCCATATTGTATGCATATTTTGTATGTTATGTGTGTATTGTCGGAGTAGATCGGTTCTAGATTAACATGAAATAAAAAAACACCGAGGTTCACATGAAATCATGAAACCCCATATGGGGGGAGTAACATCAATTTCTCCATTTGATGTGGAGTTGCAATCTAAAATTTGAAAAATAAATTCGACGAAATTTTGGAATACACATTGTAATTTGCAAATTAAATGTCGTGCATGGTTTGGTTATGTGCATTATAAACGACAAGAAGCGTGACTATAGGGCATCTTTGTAGTGGCGGTGGTATCAGAGCAGGCGTGCTACAAGAACCCCTAGGTTTTGGCTGCCCTAGACCTATTCATGGGCCGCCTGCCCATGCCCGCCTCGATCCGGCAGTGTCGGGCCGGGCTTGGGACTCCATTTTCTACTAGAAGGAAGTCTACCTACCAAATCCCCAAAAAAACAATTAAAAAATAGAAATATATTATTTTAATCCTAAAAACGAATTAAATAATACTTTTTTATTCCGAAAAAGATTAAAATACTTCATTTTAATGCGATTTTCAGATTTTTTGCTGCCTGCTCTGCTTCTTGATTTTTGGCAAAGCTTTTCAAGCCCTACCAAGTTCGGCCTACCGACATTTGAACAGGTCTAGCTGCCCCTAATGGGCCAAGGCTATGGGTCTTTGGCCCAAGATTTAATCCCTCTTCTAGAGAAATTCTGAAATTCTATTTTAAATCCCAATAAAATGGTTTGAAATTCAATTGTAATTCTAAAGATTGAATG
Organism: Phyllostachys edulis; assembly: GCA_036346405.1. Classification (NCBI taxonomy): domain Eukaryota; kingdom Viridiplantae; phylum Streptophyta; class Magnoliopsida; order Poales; family Poaceae; genus Phyllostachys; species Phyllostachys edulis. The sequence goes on from CM070561.1 coordinate 41,565,520, forward strand.
GGGTATTACAAGCTTGCTGGTAGACTTCGTGTGCACGTATCACTTTTGGATGGATTTTGCTATTTGGTCATCACAGGCGATTAGGTGCTCAAGCGCATAAACCTGCCTCGATCATTGTTGTTCTTGAGATTATGTGACTCAAACCTTGCTTTAGACTTGACGCCTATTTGGGAAGTCACGAGTAGATTGAGTTCACCTCGGTCTTGTGAACTTTTTCTGATCCAATTGGACATGCGACCTCCTTACACACAGAGCCGATTTGACGAATTTTTCTTCTCTCGATTGAATCTCCTGCGCTCTTATACCACTTATTGTAAATAATACACAAAAAATAGGAACGAGAGACATAAATTTTACATGGAAAACCTTTTCAAAAAAAACCACGGGTGTACGAAGGTATATCATTATATGAGGAGATGTTTACAATGAAACGATTACTCTTCCTATGGTCTACAAGGATATATTTATAATGGTACATGAAAGAGTCTATGTAGGAGTAAAATTATGAGTTAGAGTATGAAACTTAATTCGTATCACAGTCAAACTCAACAATTAGTTTATTACCACTCAGCTAGCTCTGCACTGCCCACAACGCATGCACAAGCTTGGACAAACACTAACAAGACCCGCGTACACACTGGTACACTATGTTGGCCCAAACTGAAGACGAACAAACGCGAACACAATGGAACCCTAGAATACGAACGCAAGAACACAGGAATTTTTTTGTACCACTGGAGCAACATCAACTTTTCTAATTTTTCTCTTCCTCTATTGCTCTTGTTCACAAAATCTGATTACAGGGGTGACAAATGACTATTCGTATTCGGAAAGGATTCTACGTATCTTGAAGGGATACCACACAAACTCTAGAATCCATAATGAATACTGCCTAGATACTATAGTACTACGTAAACAAACTCTACATAAAATCTAGATATATTATATGCACAAAGATTACTGACAAATCACTCTCTAATCTTTGTGTACTTACTTATTGAGGTCGTCGGTCTTAACTACGACTTGCCCAACTGTTAATCAATACAGGACGACGAACACTTCTCCTCAACGTCCCGGACTCGACTCAAGACAGCGAACACATCTCCTCAACGCGCATGTACACCTTCATCTAGATTGCCCATACTGCATAATTGCTCTTCGTGAGTATCGGATAATGCAGCGAGACGGCGGAACTCTCCTTTGCCATCGCACCTGACGTCACCTCGTCACCGGTGACACCACATCCTGGAGAGCCACACACACGAACACAATGAAACCCTAGAACGCGAACGCAAGAACACAAGAAAATTTTGTGTGCCGCTGGAACAATAGCAACTTTTCTAATTTTCTCTTGCTCTATTGCTCTTGTTCACAAAATTTGATTACATGAGTGCCCTTTTATTGAGAGCAAATGACTATTCGTATCCAGAAAGGATTCTAGCTACGTAATCTAAAGGGATACCACACAAACTCTAGAATCTATAATGAATACTGCTTAAGTACTGTAGGGCTACGTAAATAAACTCTACATAAAATCTAGATATAACATATGCACAAAGATTACTAACAAATTACTCCCTAATCTTTGTGCACCTACTTATTGAAGTAGTCGGTCTCAACTATGACTTGCCCAACTGTTACTCAATACAGGATGGCGAACACATCTCCTCAACCAGTGTTCATAATTTTGGCCAAAAATTGGCAATTTCGGATTTACCAGTGGGGGCTCGACTCCACGGACTCGACTCAGGACGGTGAACGCATCTCCTCAACGTCCTAGACTGAACTCTACGGACTCGACTCAGGATAGCGAACACATCTATTCAACGTCCTGGACTAATCTCTAACTTGACTCAACTTCGGCCTGGTCGCTTCGAACCAGCGACTTCAAGTCTACTCCGGATTCGACGTACAACAGCTTCTCCCTTGTGCCTACTCTTTCTCTCCCTCACTATTCCAAACATCATGAGCATATGCAAAGCAAGACAACACCACAACTAGTAGCTAGCAACAATAGCTACGCATGGCATGCAGCAGGGCGCTCGGCTGGGCGAACTGGTGCGTGACGAAGGAACAATAGGGCGGCGGCAAGCTGGCGGCCAGCAGAGCAGCGGCAGGCGACTACGTCTTCTTCCTCAGGCTTTGATACCAATTGTTGGCCTAAACTGAAGGCGTACACACACAAACACAATTGAACCCTAGAACGCGAACGCAAGAACACAAAAAAAAATTTTGTGCCACGAGAACAACATCAGCTTTTCTGATTTTCTCTTGCGTTATTGCTCTTGTTCACAAAATCTAATTACATGGGTGCCCTTTTATGGAGAGCAAAAGACTATTCGTATCTGGAAGGGATACCACATAAACTATAAAATTCATAATGAACATTGACTAAATATTGTAGAATTACGTAAACAAACTCTACGTAAAATCTAGATATACCATATACACAAATATTACTAACACACTACACACCACATCCTTGTACTATACCAGCGGATACGTGACCTACTGCAGTTCACGCACATTGCAATACATACACGCAGATACATCAAGTCCCTGTGTAGAGGTGGGCCGGTAGCTTGGGCTCGACGACGGCCTCGAGCGGGAACCTGCGCGGCGTCGACAGGCCGAAGATCTCCTCCATGCTCAGCTCCTCCTTCTTCACGCCGTCGGGGAGCCTCCACGCGAAGCCGTGCAGCAGGTTGGCGAGGCTCATTTGAATCACTTTCAGCCCGAGGCTGTTCCCGGGGAACATCCGCCGGCCGGATCCGAACGGCAGCAGCTCGAAGTCTTGCCCCCTCACGTCGATCTTACTCCCCACGAACCTTTCCGGCCGGAACTCCTCCGGAGCGTCCCACAGCGCGGGGTCGCGGCCGATGGTCCACACGTTGACGAGCACGCGCGTTCCGGAGGGGATGTCGTAGCCGCCGACGCACGCGTCCTCGCGGGCGACGTGCGGCGCCAGCATGGGCGCGACCGGGTGCACGCGCATGGTCTCCTTGACGATGGCCTCGACGTAGGGGAGGTGAGGGATGTCCCTCTCAGTGACCAAGCGGTCGCGGCCGACGACACGGTCGAGCTCCTCGGTGGCCTTGGCGAAGATCTCTGGCTTCCTGAGGAGCTCCGAAATGGCCCACTCGACGGTGATAGCGGAGGTATCTGTACCCCCAGCGATCAGGTCCTGCACAATTTGAAACGAGCTAGCGTTTATTTCTTTCTGTGAAATCTTTGTTGCCTTGTGATTCACTGAATATTGATCGCGTGTTGCTCATAGCTCCAGGCAGTCACGGGAGCCGGTAGCTAGGTCCACATGCGGCGGTTCACATTTTGCATGTGACTGTCTTTGTACACGTAGCCCTAGGATTGGAAGCTAGAAGACGTGCGCCTATGTTTAGTAGATGGAATCGGGAATCAGAGCAGTTGGTGGGCAGTTAATGGATGGATATTCAAAACAGTCTTGCTATTTTTAAGTCGTCTGAAATTTTCTTAAATTTAAGTTACTTATCGTGACAATTGGATTTGTGTAGATATTAGTGTGTCATATGATTGGATATTGATCAAATAGATAAAAAAGATAACTTATACTTAAAAAAATTTCAGTCACCTTATGAATAAACAGTCCCTATTCAAAATTACTGCTGTCAAATGTCATCATTTGATGAAGAGGGTCCAACTTGATGGGGAAATAGACCAGGTCTTAAAGGATTTTTTTTCCGGCACACACAAGAAAATTGGAACACAAATCTTAAGAGACATCCCAGACTCTGTCTTAGACCTTTTTTTAAATGATAATAACTCGTGGTCATATGACTCTTACTACTGGGTACTCAAATAAGTATGCATTATTTTATAATTTTTTTTTGAGAACACGCAAAAGTCATTATTTTATTTTATAACTTAATGATGTGTGGTTGGTCTGATTAAGAATAATTAAAAATAGTTTCACGAGGCTCCACAAATCAAGAGAACAATTAATTAGTTTCCCTATATCATGCGTGTAAGGTGTGTGTCGAGATTTATATTCGGTGGAATTGCTTTTTTGTGTGTTAACAAAGACATCAATTCCTCCTATATCTAATATATCGTTACACAAAGCTAGCTTTTCTGTGTTGAAAAAGACAAAAGTGTTGCTAGCGTCCAGAACGTACGATAGGAGTGTTTCCATCGTACACTCCATCACCGTCAGATCTTAGTTAGATGGATTTCAGCCGTTCGATTTGGCGCAACAAAAATATGGATGAGAGAGAGAGAGAGCAGCAGCAAGGAGGCGCGGCTTCGGTGACGGGCTCTCGGTAGGCGAAGTTGATCCGGCCATCGGTGAGCCACCGGATCCAGGGGGAGGAGAAGAAGCAGTGGAGGCAAACGGAGAAAGAGAGTCAGTGGAGAAGGGGAATGAGTGAATGACAAGATTAGGTGTGAGACCGGGAGCGAGAGGCTTGTTGGTCAGTGAGTGGCCGGCCGTCCGTTTTCTTTTCTTGATATGGTATGTGTCCTCAACGTATCATTTCAGGAAAAAGCAAAGGCGTCAACATCCAGCTTATAGAACTCACGAACACTAATTCGTACTTTTCAACATATTTGCTGGCTGCGGGCAGCATGCCAGTGTCGTAGGCTCGTGGCACGGCCAATCGACGGTTAGGCTGCGGGTGGAAGCCCTGGCTGAAACAATTAGCATAGTACAACTGGGAGGATAGCTGTGGGACTGGGATATCGTACCTGAGTGAGAGCCTTGACGCCGTCCCGCTCGAGCTGCACCTCGAGGTTAGGGTCATCGGCGAGCTGCAGCAGCACGTCCACCATGTCCCTCGCCACGAAGCTCTCCCCCTCGAGCCGCCGGCGCTTGTTGTGCTCGTCCAGAACGTGCTCCAGGAACCGATCCAACGTCTTGCTCATCCTCTTCATCCTCCGAATGTACCCCTGCAGGTCCAGCCAGTCAAGCCACGGGATGAAATCACCGATGTTGAGCACACCGTTGAGCAGAAACAGCTCATCCATTGTCCGCTTGAACTCCTCCGGCGTCGTCACTGAGCCCCCCTCGCCTGCTGCTGCCTCCTTCTCCACGTACTTCTTGCCCAGCACCATGCGCGAGATCACGCCGAGCGTCGCCGTGGACAGGTAGTCCCTGAGCAGCACGACGCGCCCGGACGTCTTGCGCAGGTCACGCAGCAGCGCGCGCACCTCCTCGTTGCGGATGTACTCGTACGACTCGAGCCGCTTCGCGCTGAAGAGCTCGGTGCGGCATATCTTTCGTGCCTGGCGCCAGTACGCGCCGTAGGGGGCCCAAAGGAAGTCGGAGTAGTTGTACGTAGTGTACTTGCCGGCGGCAGTCTTGGGACGATCGATGAACACCGCGTCATGGGTCTTGAGGAAGAACCTGGCCATCTCGACGGACGAGCCGACGACGACGGGGAAGGACCCGAACCGGAGTTGCATGAGCGGGCCGTACCGCTTGGAGAGCTCGTCGACGGAGCGGTGCGGCAGCGCGCCGATGAGGTTGAGGTTGCCGATGATCGGCCAGGGCTTAGGCCCAGGCGGGAGTCTGTATGAGCGGCGGCCACGGCGGAGAACGGTTACGAGGAAGAGCACGGTGGCGAGCACGACGGCAAGGAAGGAGGCCCATGGCGGTAGCTCCATTGGGAGTTGGTGGCGATGATGTACGCTTGGAGTTCTAACTTCTAAGTGGCTGGCTAAGTGACGGATTGAGCGCTGATGAGAGGCGTTGTGAATTTAAAGAAGGCGAGCTCGTAGCGAACTACTCTGTAAAATAGCTAGACTCTTTAGTCCTGAGTCAAGTTCTTCCGAAAAATTTAAGCGTCACGTATCGACTGTCCTTTTATCTTATATGGACCCATTGGTTCGTGGCTTTATCTGATTGGAGGTTTACTTGGTGACCAGGCTGTACTTGCTAGTTGCATGCTGATTGGTCGCAATCAGGTCAGCATCTGTGGAGTTGCACGAGCTAGTTATTTTAGTTGGTGTACAGTTGCTAATTGAACTGTATACCGACAGTGTAATTTAGAAAGTAATTATGCAAAAGGATTCACTAGTACAGAAAAGATCTTCACAGACGGTTTAAAAACGTCATCATAGATGGTTTCATGAGCCGTCTGAGTTTATGGGTCAGTGATGACATGAGGTCATCACATACGGTTTTCAAACCGTCTGTGATGCATACTATCACAAACGGTTATTAATCGAGAACCGCTCATGATAGCAATTATCCTGCACGGTTTGTAGTAGTCAAACCGTCTGTGATGAGTTTTCTATAAAGCCTCCAAGCAATGGTCATTTGTGCCATTAAAAGCGGCATCATATATATATATATATATATATATATATATATATATATATATATATATATATATATATATATATATATATATTCATAGTCCTCACCACTTTCGAGAGGTCATGTACGCAGCATGAGAAGGATGAGACAGTAGTCACAGGCAACTTCATCGAGCCCATGCAAATTCAAAAAGTATGGATGCAAGGAGATTGTCAGGGCATCAAATAAACTGGATATTGTCAATAGGTAATTGGACGTCGCTATGTTCAGAAAGTGACGTGATCGCGCAGGTATTCCGATTGGAAAGTGGCATCATGTATCAGCAACCAACCATTTTTGAGCATGTAATCGTCTTTAAACCTAACAAGAACACGAAGCAACCATTCTCACATTTCAAAAGAATTCTCAACTTGTTGCTTGGTGTTCTTGTTGGGATTAAAGACAATTACATGCTCAAGAATTGTTGATTGCTGATAGATGATGTCACTTCCCAGTCGGAATACCTACGTGTTCATACCACTTTCTGAACATAGCGACGTCCAATTACCTATTGACAACATCCAGGTAATTAGATGTCCCGACGCTCTCTTTGCATCCATACTTCTTAAACCTGCATGAGCTCGATGAAATTACCCGTGGCTATTGTCTCATCCTTCTCATGTCATGTGACTAATTTCCTAAAGTGGCCGAGGGACTATTTAATAATATATATATATATATATATATATATATATATATATATATATATATATATATATATATGATGCCGATTTAATGGCACAAGCACCACCGCTGGAGACTTTATAGAGAAGAGATTATGAATGGAATGGTAGGACGTACCTGGGACGCAAGGTAGGAGAACTTGACCGACATGAACACAGTTACACAAATAAAGGTGAAATGAATGGCGAGACATGTGAAGAGGTGTTGTAGTAGTTTTTGACTCATTTGGTCTTGTTTTCGAATACAATACACACCAATTAATAAATAATTTGTATGTTAATTGTAGCATTACAAATTAGCCTAACCTTTACAAATCTGAAAAGTTAATTGCAGCCAAGCCCCATCCGAACCACATCCAATGTAAGCCAACCAAGCATAAAGCTAGAACTGACATCAATGACCCTTAGTATCCATCAGAGAGCATTAACCAAACCCACCATCCCCATTCATTTTTGTCAATCTAAACCCATAGCATGAACTAAGCAAGACACATAGAATGCACATACACCAATAGCCCTTGGCTTACATCACAGAGCAAGGGGACTATTAATATGAACTAATTATCAATTCAGTTTCAGCATAAGACTATTAACATCATTGAGTAGTTCAACAGCTATAGCAAGGTGCCACTAGCCAACAAGCATCTGTATGATCATTGCATTCATTTATATTTATGATTTCTCTACTTCCCTTTACATGTATGTATTACACATTTACAGTACTTCTCCGCCATCACCATCAGCATCAACCAGCAATCAGACAATATCAAGAAGATAAGAAGGGGACTTACGCGTTAGTGGGTGCTAGAGCCGGAGAGGTTGGAGGCGCTAGGGAGGTTCGAGGTGGCGCAGCGAGCCGACGGCGAGAGGGAGGAGAAGCTAGAGCTGCGGCGTAGGGAGGAGGAGCCAGGGCCAGCGGCACAACGAGGGAGGACTGGGAGCTTGATCCGTGGCGGGGAGGAGGAGCTTGATCCGGAGGTCTGCGGAGGTGGCGGCGAGAGGGAGGAGGAGCTCGGTTCACATGAATACCAACAAAGACAAACCAATAGGTGATAGATCTGTCTTACCTCGACATCATTTGGTGGAGAGGTAGCCGGGAGGAGGAAGAGGGAAGGGCTAGAAGATCATCAGAAGTTGTGGCTATGGTGATCAAAAAGACACTCTTATTATACGAAAGTGTCTTGTTCAAGGAACCGTGGTGTCAACCGCTTGATGACGGAAGAATGCATGGCAACAGAGGCGACGGGTCACGCAGCGGGAGGGAGTGACGAGTTAGAGTGCAAACCCTAGCGCGCGGGCTCCTACTAATAAAGAGACTTATCACAGTCGATTCTTATGAAACTGTCAGTGATACTTATCACAGATGGTTCCATAATAGAACCGTCTGTGATATGGTATCATATCACAGACGGTTCATTATTAAAACCGTCTGTAAAGCATTACAGACGGTTGTTTGTTGAAACTGTCTGTGATACTTAGTAATATCACAAACGGTTCTTGTTCAGGACCGTCTGTGATACTTCACAGACGGTTTTCAACATGAACCGTCTGTAATATTACCTCTTCACAGACGGTTTTTAGCGCAGCCAGTATCACAGACGGTAGCAAAACCAAAACTGTCTGTGATTGTATGTAATACAGATAGTTTTGGGTAATCGTTTGTGATAAGACGTCCAATCTCATAGCGGTAGCTCCATTGGGAGTTGGTGGCGATGATGTACGCTTGGAGTTTAAGTGGCTGGCTAAGTGACGGATTGAGCGCTGACGAGAGGCGTTGTGAATTTAAAGAAGGCGAGCTCGTAGCGAAGTACTTGTAAAATAGCTAGACTCTTTAGTCCTGAGTCAAGTTCTTCCGAAAAATTTAAGCGTCACGTATCGACTGTCCTTTTGTCTTATATGGACCCATTGGTTCGTGGCTTTATCTGATTGGAAGTTTACTTGGTGACCAGGCTGTACTTGCTAGTTGCATGCTGATTGGTCGCAATCAGGTCAGCATCTGTGGAGTTGCACGAGCTAGTTATTTTAGTTGGTGTACAGTTGCTAATTGAACTGTATACCGACAGTGTAATTTAGAAAGTAATCATGCAAAAGGATTTGCTATTGTTAAGTCGCCTGATTTTTTTGAAGTTTAAGTTAATTTTTGTAACCATTATATTTGTGTATAGATTGATATGTCATGTGATTAGATTTTGATCTAATGGATAAAAATCTAACTTATGCTTAAAAAGAATTCAGTCATCTTACAAATAGACAACCCCTTATGCAAATAACATATGTTGACCTTTCTAGTGAAATTTCTGAAAATCACTAGAATAGAAAAACTCAAGTTTATTTAATTTTTTCATCAAGTCTGTCAACATTCCAGAAATATACTAGTTCAATGTTTACTATCTTCATGTTTAATGGCCGAGCGCTGCTCGATTGGTGGGGGTGTCGTCGAATGTCTCACCCACCCGGGCTCAAACCTGGGTGCTTACTTCCCGTCTTAAGTGAATTCTAGAGCTCTTGTCCAATTTTTTTATAAAAAGTTTTATTCCAAAATGTGTGCTGCCAAACAATTTTAACATTTACTAGCAATATTTCTATTACTATTTATATTGTCCATACAAAAATGGTATGGATAGATTTGTCTCGAAAAATACTTTAATAATATTATACTTTTATTAGGTTTGCAATACTACAATAAAAAATTAGTGATCAAAATTATGTTTTAGATACCGTGTCAATGTCTAAAACAACACTTATTTATGATCGGAGAAAGTGTCTTATCATTATTACTTATGGAGATTGGAATCTATATGCGAGATTCAATGTCTGAAATAGTAGATCGACCTTGTCAATATATAAAGCCTACCGTCGGTGATTCCAAAATGAAAAAAAAAATTGTGTACCAAATGCCAAGGCGGCTCATAAGTCATACCTACTTGTCAATGCTGATTGACGCTAGAAAATCACGAATTATTTTGTGAAGTTTTATGACGTAGTTTTTTTAAGCTAACTCTGAAACTGAAAGTTAAAACTTCACAACCCAGGGCCAGACCTGGGCCAGGTGATAGGTGCGATGGCCTAGGATCCAGCCTAAACATAGGCCCATACCTTGTGCATTCTTGACTAGTATATCTCTACTAAATAAAAAAAAGAAGTTGGTGGCGACCGTCTATCCTTTTCGTATGACATAAGCCGTTAGATCCGTTCTGCTTTGTATGACATGAGCCGTTAGATCTAATGCAGCCATCATCTCTCAGTTTCTCCCGCACGGTTCGCCACTCCCTAATGTGCAGAAACGGCGCACTGCACTCCCATTCTCCCATCACTCCCCATCTCCTCCCATTAAAACTGTCTCACCACTTCTCTCTCATATGCAGCTTCGTCGTCTCCTCCAGATCCCAATCCTCTTGAGATGGGCGGTTAGCCATCTCTGGCCTTAAATCTTGCCTCCGCCTCATCCGATTCTCTACCACGCTATCTTGGTGATCTAATGGTCGGTGCCTCGCATCGCCAGATCTCGCCAGTAGTGGCACTCGCCATTAGATCCACCAAGATAACGCGTGGTAGAGAATCTAGATCAGGGGGCGGAGGAGCGGGTGGGACAGACGGATAATGAAGTAATGGTGCTGGGAACGATGGTTTAGGAGTGCCACCTCGAGGGGTCCGTGACATGGGAGGTGGATCTAGTCGGGATCGAGTCAGAACACCGCGCATGGGATCTGGCCGAACTGCCTGGGATGACGAAGTTCAAGACAATGGATCCAACAGACTCACCGAGATGGCCAGCCACCTCCATCTCAGAAGAGGATTGGGATCTGGAGGAGAGGACGGTTACGATGGCAGATCCTCCTCCACCCCCCACCAGAATGGCCACCGCCCATCTCGTAAGAGGATTGGGATCTGGAGGCCCGTCTTTAGTCAGTCAGATGAGAGAGGTGGTGAGACGATTTCAATGGGAGGAGATGGGGAGTGATGGGAGAATGGGAGTGCAGTACGCCATTTCTGCACATCAGGGAATGGCGAACCGTGCAGGAGAAACCGAGAATTGATGGCTGCATTAGATCTAACGACTCATGTCATACGAAGCAAAACGGATCTAACGGCTTACGTCGTACGAAGAGGACGGACGGCCGCCACCAACTTCTTCTTTTAAGTAGTAGAGATATCTGAAGTACAAAACATGGTGTTTATACAGCACATATGTTCTGGCTAGAGGCAATGCATACGACTTATATAAAAAGCTATGAACTTCGTTATCAACTCAAAATCTGTTGCTGTAATAAGCAAACAGCAAAAAAAAAGAGGATCTAATCTAGCACAATACTTTGGCAAGGAATCTTTCAGACATGAGAAAATGTATAGAAATATATAATGCAACCCATTCTGTAGTAAAGAAGGGAAATTAGAAAGCTAAACTATTCTTGGATAACAGGCATCAACAGTTTAGTTAGAAGCGTAAACATAGGCAAAACAAAGCAGGAATGATTACACTCTCATATCTTTTCTGAAATGTAAACATAGGCAAAACAAAGAAGGAATGATTACACTCTCATATCTTTTCTATTTTGTGCTCAATATAATTTAATCTGGTAACTGAAACTGTAATTAAAATTGGATTGACCTGGAATTTTGTTGTTGAAACCATGGAGATGGGTTCAAAGAACATGCACATGCATGTGAGATTGTCTTCAGTTCTGTACTGACCACAGTAATAGCATAGATGAACATCTAGCATTAGGAATTGATGAGCAAAGAGAGAATTGCCGGGAACCGAAAGAAAGTAAATCTGGGGCAAGTACTCTCTCGTCGTAGTTTTGGCTAACTACGGTCCTCAACTCTTCAAGATGCTCATGGTGTTCCTGGAAAGCACGAAGCACACAAAGTAGATCTATCATTGAAATGAACATGTTAATTTACCAATTGTAGAGGTGAGCTATGCAAAGTACAGCTAGTGGCATACCTTGCCGGCAGTACATCATTGCCGAAGTCTAATGTAGGACTCTTGAGAAAGTTTTCATTGTTCATATCGACATCAATTGTAATAGGTAGGCATTGCAGCATAATCATTTGCAGTTAGCTAAATAGTCCATTGACTCTGAATCTTTCTAGCTTTGCGAAGAGAAAGTAAACGTTATAATAACAACACTTGTAAAAAAAAAGGAAGCTGTTTAGGCAGGTGTATTATGTAGCATGTAGAAGGGAGAAATAAGCAAAACTTAAACATAGATGATAGTGCACATTAGCAGGTACCGTTATTACAAAAGAGTGTAGGGCACATCCACCGTGCATATATTATATGTAGTTGTTTGCGAAATATTAGAGTATATTTTATGCTTGGGGTCTTCTTGGCCCATTGGAATAGAATCAAAGGTTCATTCCAACATAAACTACAGTAGTGTGGCAGCACATACTGTGTTGAAAGTTGAAACTATGCTGTGGTGAAAGCACCGAAACATACACCACAATTTGCTTAACAATCTGGTATTTGCATAACAATCTGGCTTGATTGGGCAGTGTCATATCATCTGAATTGCACATACAGAAAATAAATGCTTGCACTTAATACCAATAAATCCATAGAAGGTACAACATATATTGAATTAAATAAGCTACAGACTACAATCCACCACAAAAGAAAGTTGCTGAAAATTAAAATTATAACATGACCATAAGTAATTCATTATTGCATTGTCCTAAAAGATACAACATGTTACATGCCAAAGACTCCACTAACCACCAAAAATGGAGCCGGTTAATAGGAGCATGTAGAATCAGAGGATAAGAACCACTTGGTCGCCGAATGGTGCGTGATTCGCCAATGAGTCTACAAAACTTTATCAATGTCAACATCATTACCTCAATGCACTCCAAGGCAAGAGATTCCAACACCATATCCGATTTACGACTACTTATCCTCTATTCATCGTTGTCGCTATTCTAATGATCTATTCCTTATTCTATAAGCCACAAGCATTTATAAAGAGAATTCCATGTTTTTTGTTGATCGAATATTTGTGACTATAGCTAACTATAAAATAAACCTTAAACCAAGAAACTGTCTCTGCCTGGTGGGACTTAGAGTAATGATTGCTCACCAATAGCTAACAAAGAGGGTGATAAAATCAAATGAACTATATTTTCTCCAAAAAAAGAGGGCAAATTACCTATATTTGCAACAATATTCATCAATGAAATCAGTAATTGTTTATGGCTACACATGTTTTCAACAAAGACCATAACAACTGGCCAAATCATGTCCTCTCAAAAGAAGTGATCAAATTATTCATCAAACTCTAAATAAAAGTGGCAGAACAAGTATCTTTCGTATCTAAAGTTCCTTTCTCACGTTATGTCAATGTTGGAAGCGAATTCTTCATAATCAAGACACAAAACTTTGGATAATCAGATTCAACTACCCACAAAAATTCAAGACCCAGGCACATCCATTACCATAATATATCACAATCTTGGAAAGAAACCAGATCTTGTATGCACTTTTGATGGAGAACTTCAATCACCATGACCTAAAAGAGTTTGGTAAAGTGATACTTCTACACCTAAATAATCACAACGCTCCACCAAATAGCACCTTCAGATTTGCTTGGCATGGCAATTCATTTTGTAAGTAACGTGGCATGGCAACATCATGCATTTATGTGCATGCCATTGTGAAAGAAAGATAAGTAAATATATACACAATGCCAAGAAGAAGAATCAGTGATGTGGTCTTGAAAAATATGCTTAAGATAACATTAATATACACCATCAAAAATAAACAAGAGGTTCTTTCCACTCAACTTCCCGTCATACTCCCGGCGCGAAACCACCTCTGGTGCAATATATGCCAGCATCCCCACTGCTGATTTGGGCCTTGAATGCAATACTGACAACTGTTTCAATATGATAAAATGGTTATTCCTAAGCAAACTTATACAGACATGTCAAGGCACCACGTTGAGAAATTTGACAAACAACCTTGGAGACCCAAAATCACATATCTTGAGCCACAGAGCTAGGCTACCATCCAAGTGAACATTCTCCAGCTTCAAATCTCTATCGCATATTTGCTGAAAAGCACCAAGATGATTGCAACATTTAAGCATATTTTCAGGTCCCACTCGCATTATTTGAAAAACCACACTGCGCTTTCTACTACAAAGCAAGATGTGAACTGTAAATTGTTGGATGCACAACTAATACAAGGCCAATTTATTGTTGCTCCGTACCATATAATGGCAGTAACTTACACCACATATCAACTGCTGGAAGAAATATCTGGCCTGCATTGAGCAGAGGAGAAAAAAAGAAGCATAAAAACACTAAACTTTCGGTCTTTTGTGGAGGAAGAAGATCGAATCAAGGGTTATATATTGTGACCTCACTCTCGCTAAACCGCCCACGATCAATGATTCGATCAAAGAGTTCGCCACCCGCCGCATACTCCATCACAATTGCAAGATGTGTCGGAGTTAGGATCACCTGTGGAAATTTTCAGCCAAAGCAACTTTTGAATTGGAGCTCGTTTTATTTAACATGGAGTAGTATCTTACAGTATTCACTAAAGAGATTAGAGAAAAAGAGAAAAACTTAACACACTTTTAAAGCCCACCAAAGGCAATACCTCCTCAAAGACCTTTAACAACGAGAGTTCAAGCATCCAGACATCCTAGGATCATTGTCGCTTTCAATAGCAAAAGCAATACTATTTGAATGCACAATCATTCTGCAAGACAAGCTACTTGGCAAAGGCAAATAGTAGATGTGAAGAAATAAATAACACAAGCTATATAGCGAACCTGTTTGGAAAAAAGATAGGTTGATCCTCACCATTCACATGGTAGACAAAAAACCTAAGAAAGCATCAAAAATTAATGCAAGTCTACACCTTGGATAGAGAAAGCTGATTTGTTCTGCACCTTTCATATACTCCTGCAGTATCTGTAGATGACACTCCAAAATCTGTTTGATTTTCATGAATAAGCCATTTTCAATCGACACAAGTATATTATTAAACAAAAAAGGAAACCCAAACTATTGCTCTTTACCTCTCGATAAATCAATTCTTTAACATCATCTTTTGTCAGTTTCTGTCTCTCAAATTCAAACTCGAGTTTTGAAATTGGATGATTTGAGGGCTCAAAAAATTAATGCAAGTCTACACCTTGGATAGAGGAAGCTGATTTGTTCTCCACCTTTCATATACTCCTGCAGTATCTGTGGATGATACTCCAAAATCTGTTTGATTTTCATGAATAAGCCATTTTCAATCGACACAAGTATATTATTAAACAAAAAAAGGAAACCCAAACTATTGCTCTCTACCTCTCGATAAATCAATTCTCTAACATCATCTTTTGTCGGGCTTATCTCTCAAATTCAAACTCGAAGTTTTGAAATTGATGTCTTGAGGGCTCACGTTCCACATTAGCAAGACTCAAGAAGCACGACGACCAAAGCTCAAGTAAGATTAAAAAGCAAAGTAAATATAGCATATCAAAGCATATATATTTATATACGTGCTCGTGAAATTGTAAAACAGCCCAAGAAAGTAAAACTGCTTTTGTGAGTTTACTTTTCTACAGAGGTCGATCTTTAGGATCAAATGCAAGTAAACACCCTAGTAGACGAAGAGCCTAAGGATCAGCACTCATTCTTCCTAGGAATTAGTGGCCCTCCGGTGAGAAGTTCAGCGAATATGCAACCAATACTCCAAATATCAATTGTAGGAGGTAACGCATACACATTGATACTTGTCACAAAGATAAGAAATGGAAGGCTATAGCATTAGCATTGCAAAAGGAGTTTACAATATAGTGTTCTCTACAGGAATGTTACTCCTCTAGTTTTCAAATTTCATCGCATACCTTTGTGCCGATGTAAAAATTGTATGTGTAATAAACAATAACAATGAGAAATATCAATAAAAACCTTATTGTACTGGTTACAGCTTAACTTTGTATAATAATTCGTCTACCACAAACTGTAGATTATAGAGTTTTTTTTCAAAGAAAAACTAAAACATCAATACAAACATATAGTATGTGACCCACTTCATGCATTGGAAACCTCAATATTGAACCTGCATATATAGTGCTCGAAAAGCATTAATCTTGATTGTATGAGACTATGAGTTCAAGAGTTAAAGACCTTACCCTTGGGGGTCAGTGACTCAAAAGAAGATCAGTAATGTTGCTGATTGCTAAATCTAATCATGTCTTATCATATGAAAACCAAGACATCATCATGCTAGTAGAGGATGCTAAGCCAATTTCTGAAAAATAATGATGCAAATGTAGGTGCATGGCATCCATCTATGTTTCTAGGCATCAAGCATCAAGTATTCAAGCATCAATTTAGATATTCCCCATTCATCCATGCATCATCCATGAATCTACCGGTTAGACTTTAGAGCTAGAGGTGGAAGAAGGACAAACCTGGAAGGCTAGATGGACGGCTGGAGTTGCAACGGTGCCTAGCAGCATGCCATTCTCACAACCGGCATATCTCTAGATCCAAATCCATCAAGTGGAAAAGGGGGAAGTGAGGCCAGGGAAGAAGGAGTCTCGGGGTCTTCTTGGCAGGTCGTGGGCGAGGAGGCTGGCACCGGCAAGACCGACGAAGAGGCAGTGGAGGTGGCGCCCTGCCCACATTACCGAGCGGCAGCAGCGGCGCTAGGAGAAGAAGAGCTGGAGAAAAGCGAGATCCAAATCCATTAAGCGGAAAAGGGGGGAGTAAGGCCGAGGAAGAAGGAGGCTTGGGGTCTTCTTGGCAGAATTGTGGGCGAGGAGGCCGGCACCGGCAAGGCTGACGAAGAGGCCGAGGAGGTGGCACCCTGGCCACATTAGCAAGCGGCAACAAGGCTTAGGAGAAGAAGAGCAGAGAAAAGCGAGGGGAAATTGGTCTGTGCTGGGGCTCAGGTGGTGCTTGTACCGGCGAGGCCAGTGAGGCCGGCAAGGGCTGAGGGGGGGCTGAGGGAAGGGGAGGAGGGGCGGCGGAGAAAGCGTGGAGAGCTAGAGGATGAGGCGCGCGCCAAAGTAGCAATGAGCGACAAAGCGCCAAAGTAGCGGCGCGACGTGAAGCTTCTCCCGGGCACGCGAAGCAAAAATTTAATTGGACAGCGTGGACCTAACTGTAGACGGATCGAACGGCCAGCGAAAAAAGGGCGACGTGGCCAGTCTTGCCTCGGCCGAATTCCGTCTCCTTTTATATATAAAGATAACTGACGTCGGTAAAGGCAGTCCACCAAATCCGTGTATAGCTGAGTGGAGGATGATCCCAGAGCTAGGTGATAGTGACTTTGTAGTTCTAGCTAGGTAAGGTGATCCACCGCCTTAACTGAATGGTGGCATACCCACCACTATCCGAAAGAAACAACCTTTCCTGTTCAGGATCAGAAGTACTCTATACTACACTAACTCTATACACATTATGAACTCGCTCTCAGATTAATAGTCCCATCAGGCCCCTCGGAATGAATAGTCCATCAGATCAGCAAGGCGATAATGTTCAGAACTCGATCTATACAGCCTTTGCCATACCATTATCTCCTCTGAATGCTGAAATGTCAGGGTTTGTCCCACCACTGTTCGGAAGAAACAACCTTTCCTGTTCAGGATCAGAAGTACTCTATACTACACTAACTCTATACACATTATGAACTCGTTCTTGTTATGAATATCGCTTGTATTATCAGGGAGCCAAAGGGCCAGTATATATATACAAAGTACAGAAGATGAATATGCAATAACCCCTCATAACAATGGGGAATAACACACTATACATATATCTCTAACACCCCCCCTCAAACTCATGGTGCATCAACAACACTGAGTTTAGAGAGGTAGAAGCTGTGCTGTGTTTGAGTCTGGGCCTTCGTGAAGAAATCCGCTATCTGAAGCTCTGAAGGCACATACTGAAGATCAATCACCTGATCATGCACACAAGACCTCATGAAGGAAGCATCAACACCAATATGCTTGGTGAGGTCATGCTTCACAGGGTCACGGGCAATACTGATAGCACCTGTACTATCTAACAAGAGAGGAGTCGGTGTAGTGCTAGAAACACCAAAATCCTCAAGTAACTACCGTAACCAAGTAATCTCTGCTGTCAAGAGAGCCATAGTTCGCAACTCAGCCTCTGCACTCGATCAGGACACTGCAGTCTATTTCTTCGTCTTCCAGGCAATGAGAGAACCACTAAGAAAAACACAGTAAGCAGAGATAGACCTACGATAAGAGGGATTGCTGGCCCAAGTAGCATCCAAATAAGCCTGAAGCTGTAACGAGGTGGAGTGTGGAAAGAAGAGACGGCGAGAGATAGTCCCACGAAGGTATCGCAGAACTCAAAGAAGGTGGCTGTAGTGGACCTAAGTGGGAGCAGAGACGAACTGACTCAGAATGTGGAATGAATAAGTGATATCCGGACGAGTAACAGCAAGCTAGACAAGACTCCCAATAAGATGACGAGAAGTAGCCGGATCGAAAGAGACTTGCCATCGAGGGTCGAGGTGAACATTGAGCTCCATAGGAGTCTCAACAAGACGCCGATCGCTGAGAGAGGCGCGACGAGAAGATCTCGAATATACTTCTCTTGGGATATAAAGAAACCATCCGAGTGGAAGTAACCTCAATCCCAAGGAAGTAACGAAGAGGACCAAGATCCGACATAAGGAACCGCCACTAAGACGAGCCTTGACAAAGACAATGTACTCGTAATCATCTCCCTAATGATCATATCATCAATATACGAAGAAGAAGAGTCCCACCACGAGATGAAGTGTGGACAAAGAGTGCAGATCATGATCACTAGTGAAAAAGCCAAGAACAAAGGACCACAGAGGAGAAGCGCCAAACCAAGCACGAGGGGCTTGCTTAAGGCCATAAAGAGAGCGACGAAGGCGACAGACCATGCCCTTAGGAACAGAATACCCAAGTGAGGGATGCATGTAGACCTCATCACGCAACTCGCCATTAAGAAAGACATTCTTGACATCAAGCTGAGAATGCACAGAAGCAATGTGACGCCACCGAAAGAAGAGCGCGACAAGGGTCATGTGGGCCACAGAGCAAAAGTCTCATCAGAGTCACGACTATGTTTTGCCGAAGCCACGAGCAACAAGACGCGCCTTATAGCGCTTAAGAGAGCCATCAGAGCGAGTGTTAATCTTATAGACCCACTTACACGTGATGGGACGAGAGTGAGATGGAAAAGGAACAAGATCCCAAGTACAAGTACGCTCGAGGGCAGCAATCTCTTCGGCCATGGCATGCTGCCACTCAGGGTGGGTAACAACATCCCGGTAGGAGACAGGCTCATGAGTAGCTGCACCAGCAAAACCAAAACGGGCAGGGGGCCGAATCGACTGGTGATCGTGGAGAGCGTAGCGAGGAGAAGATGACCCATCAGGGGAAGATGGAGCATCAGGAGAAGTCCTGGAACATCAGGAGAAGATGACTCATCTGGAAGATCCTCAATACGAGGTCGACGAGTATAGAAGAGAGGGGAAAAGTTACTGTAGTGGGAGGAGCCTGAGGAGCCGTAGGAGATGAAGCAGGCGGCGACAACGGCGGAGAGGCCACAGGAGGAATATGTGGAGACTCAGTGGGACAGATGGACGAGGGCAAGACAGATATAGGTGTATCTGGAAAGGTAAAAAAAGACAGAGACTCCACAGAGGAAGCCGAAGGAGAGGCAGGACGTGGGTAGAAAGGACGAGACTCATCGAAAGTCACATCCCGAGAAATCGTGATCCGTCGACCAACAGATCCCAAAGACCGATAGCCCTTGTGCTCAAAGATCAGATCCCGTAAAGACACACTTAACAGATCGAGCGGTTGGGTGCGTTCTCCAGGGGCGAGGAGAACGTAACAAACGCAGCCAAACAGACGAAGGGCAGAATAGTCAAGAAGAAGACCGCAGAGACACTCAACAGGATCGCACTCAAGAGCGTAAGAGGGTCGGTGTTAACGAGATAGGTGGCAAGTGGAAACAATTTCGCCCAAAAGTGAGGTGGAATAGAGGCTGCAATCATCAGTGCACGAGCCGTCTCAAGGAGGTGACGATGCTTGCGCTCAGCGACACCATTCTGAGCATGAGCACCAGGACAAGAGAACTGAGTGAGAGTGCCCTACTCAGAAGAAAGCTCGCAGTAACGAGAGAGGTACTCGCCAACAGAGTCAAGACGAAAGGCACGTAATATAAGTGGAGAACGTAAAGCGAACCATAGTGGCAAATTGTTTATAGATAGACAAGGCCTCACTACGAGAAGACATGAAATATATCCAAGTGTGGCGAGAGAAATCATCTATAAATATGATATAATATCGATGACCCCTTTCAAATGAAGGAGCCGACCCCAAACATCCGAATGAACAAGATCAAATAGACGCCGAGACACCGACTCACTATGAGGATAAGGAAGTCAATCATTTACCTAACTTACAACCCCGACCATCTAAAGACACGTCTCTCGAGATGCACCCCTGTAAGGCCACGATTTAACTAAAGACGACATGACGAGATCCACACAGATGACTAAGACGTTGATGCCCTCGCCGAAAGACAACGTACACGGTGGGCAAAGCTCGACTACGGACGGACGAAAAACGAACCCACATTTGGGCAAAAAGCAAAGGCCATCGAAAAACAAATCCTAGGTTTGCTCTGATACCATGTTATGAATATCGCTTGTATTATCAGGGGGCCAAAGGGCCAGTATATATATACAAAGTACATGAGGTAAATATATAAATAACCCCTCATAACAATAGAAAATAACACACTATACATATGTCTCAAACAGCTCTCAATAGTCCCATCAGGCCCCTCGGAATGAATAGTCCATCAGATCAGCAAGTCGATAATGTTCAGAACCCGAGTTCAACTCTGATGGCGTTTTACTTCGTCGATACTTAAACCTATACGATCAATGATTAACTGGACAGCTAGTATTAGCAACAGCAGCGTAGAGATTACGTCGTAGTAAAAATTACTAGTATCCTCTTCCAATCCACGGGGAGTAGGAAACACTAAGGATCAGTACGTGATCTAGAAGTATAATATGTGTATGCTTTGTCCACCAAACAGGTACACCGATTGGGATCGTATCTTGTCTATAAACAAACAAAGCATATTTGAAAGGATACCAGTAAAGAAGAAGTATCGCTAAGAGAAGAAGTATTGCTAAGGTTATGTATAATGGGTTTATATCAGCTGTCTATAATATTTATCACGTAAGATTTAAGCTAATGTGGATGAGAGAGAATAAAGAGAAAGAAATGTATTGTCTATATTCCTCTAGCCGACTGTATCACTAGAATCAAGGAGGAAATATCTTAGGTCTATGAAAACATTAAAAGATTGTGTCATTTATAAAGACAAGTGAAAAAATAACTCATTGTACGGGCTATCTATAGTAATATCTACAGGTGATATAAAGAGTTGTTATAGATAGTAGTTGTCTATACCATTGTACAAGCTTTACACACGATGACTTGAAGGCTCTAAAATGAAATCCCTGGTGGACGTGAAGAACTGAAGATCATCTTGGTTCATTGAAATACGAGTATATTGTCCACTATTATTTAACAGCTTAAGCTGTCGGAAGGAGTGGCGGGTGCAAAACGACACCACGGCTGCACGGCCACGTGCAAATGCATGCAGAGGGAACACGTGCAAATGCATGCAGAGGGAACCGATGCAATGATCGAGTCGACGCGACGCACCCTCGGCGCTCGGTCCGTAAGACCAACTATAATAGGCCAGCCGCCCAGCCCAACTGCCAAGTGCTGTTCGCTTCAGGCCCAAGGCCGGCTAGTCCTTATGTGGGCCGGGCCATAATGGAAAACGTTAAAAGGAAGCGAGGCAGGCTGTGTCTCGTCCGCGATAGCCGAGCAACCGTGAAGGTAACCAAACCGGCCCAAGCGACATCAGCGCGGCCGTGAAGCCGGCGAGGCTTGTGTTCAAGAAGGTTGGAGACAAGCTCAGGTACACCGTCACGTTCAAGTTGGCGACGCCTGGTGACCCGATGGGCCTCCCGTTCGGGTGCCTCACGACAAGCTGCGGCGTGCGCGGTGGAGTAGCGTGTATTAGTGGGCCGGGAGGGATTCCGTGTACCACGGTGCAGTGGTTAGGCCTCTTGCGCGTGGATACCGGGACCGTATCAGATGCTGCGTTGGCACTGGCCTGGTCGGCCACACCACATAGGCATAGAGCCACAGACCATAGGATGACAGGATGCACTAACTACTGAAGCGAAACATCCTCGTGCTGCATGCCTGCATTTTTGGTGAATTCGGACTTCAGAGCAGGTGGTGTGCAAACAAAAGATTCTCAGATCCAAATCGCTGTATTGCGTTATATATTTGGACCGAGCCATCTCGAAGATAACTGCTACTAAAATACTACGCGTGGTGCATAGTATTTGGACCACTGTATTTTGACCATTTTATTTTGACCACACTGATATGTAACTTCGAGATCTTTGAGTGATCCGAAAAACTCTCTTAGGAAGGTCCAAAAGGATCTCTCGAAAAGGTCTAAGGGGACCATTGAGTTCTGACCACACTGGTCTGTAGCTTCGAGATCTTGAAGTGGTCCGATGCAATCTCCAAGGGAGGTCCAAGATGATCTACTTAAGAGGTCCAATGATGGTTTAAGGAATAACTCTCATTGGTCATATGGCATCATACTGATCTATGCCTTTGACCAGTGAATTACGACCAGAGAGAGAGAGAAATGCATGGTTAGCAAAATAAAAGTGGACTTGGTTCACGACACGTTCACGGTCATGCGTCGCAACTCACAAGTCACGCGATTGCCACGCGAATAAACGTGCACGCATTCGTGTATGTGAGTTTAGCTATAGTCCCCCTCATGTCACCCCATAACATGTATCAAGGGGTGGCAAGGAATCCACCTTATAAATTGCTTTCTCACCATTTGACTAGGCAGTATGCGACCATGCATGCTTTAGAATTTTAAGAATGAATGTGTCTATTTGATAAGAGCCCAATTCTAACAGCTTGTTGACTTGTCGTCTGTATAACTTCCTCCTTGTTGAAACTTAAAGCATGAAGCTGAGAAAACGACTGGCAGGAAAATGTTTTAACTCCTTGTATCAGCTGCTGCTGGTATTGTCAATGGTACGTACGTGCTGTATTGTGATAGCTAGTGAAAATGCAGAGCTGGAGTGTGAATTTGTGACAGGCTAATAGCAAGTACTGCGCTGCAGCGAAGCAGCCATAACGGTGCCAGGGCCAGGCCGCACACACTTGGATATTTCACGTATATTTGGGCCTTACCAGCCGATCCTGGCCGCGACAAGTTTTGTAGCGGCGCCCCGCGCTAGATAGGCTGCCGAGATGGCAATGCAGGAGTAAGGCATCACGACAAGCTGCGGCGTGCGCAGTGGAGTAGCGTGTATTAGTGGGCCGGGAGGGATTCCGTGTACCACGGTGCAGTGGTTAGGACTCTTGCGCGTGGGTTCCGGGACCGTATCAGATGCTGCTTTGGCGCTGGCCTGGTCGGCCCATACCACATAGGCATAGAGCCACAGACCATAAGACGACAGGATGCACTAGCATAGGATGACAGAATGCACTAGCTACTAAAGCGAAACATCCTCGTGCTGCATGCCTGCATTTTTAGTGAATTCGGACTTCAGAGCAGGTGGTGTGCAAACAAACGATTCTCAGATCCAAATCGCTGTATTACGTTATATATTTGGACCGAGCCATCTCGAAGATAGCTGCTACTAAAATACTGCGCGTAGTGCACACACCCCCAGTTGCGTCCGGGGTGGGTTAGCCCCGTTGTGTCTTATTGTACTTAGAGATGTCGCGTACGGCTGCTAACTGCTTGTATCTCTCGTTCTCGCTTTTAATTGATCGGCGGAGCTCCTGTATGCCTTTTTCTTCTTCAAAAAAAAAAGAAAAAAAGAGGGGAAAATAACACAGCTTATTGACAGTTTCAAAATGCAAGTCTTTATTTTAGCAGACATCATGTTCAGCCATGGTATCTCTACAACCAGTGTTTTATATGACATCTTTAGCAACACATCACACTTGTAAATAACCTTTTAGCACGTATCATACTGAGTTACACCATTATTACCACTCAACTAGCTCTGCACCGCCCACAATGCAGGCACAAGCTGGACAAACACCAACCAGACCCGCGAATACACACCATCTCCTTGTACTACACCAGCGGATGCATGCAAGCACGTACTCCAGTTCACGCACATCCCAATATATACACGCACAGACATCAAGCCCCAGTATAGAGGTGGGCCGGCAGCTTGGGCTCGACGGCGACCTCGAGCGGGAACTTGCGCGGCATGGACAGGCCGAAGACTTCCTCCATGCTCAGCTCCACCTCCTTCACGCCACCAGGGAGCCTCCACGCGAAGCCGTGCAGCAGGTTGGCGAGGCTCACCTGGATCACCTTCAGCCCGAGGCTGTACCCGGGGCACATCCGCCGGCCGGACCCGAACGGCAGCAGCTCGAAGTCCTGCCCCTTCACGTCGATCTTGCTGCCGAGGAACCGCTCCGGCATGAACTCCTCCGGTGCGTCCCACAGCGTGGGGTCGCGGCCGATAGACCACACGCTGACGAGCACACGCGTGCCGGCGGGGATGTCGTAGCCTCCCACGGACGCGTCCTCGCGAGACAGGCGGGGCACCAGCATGGGCACCACCGGGTGCATCCGCATGGTCTCCTTCACGATGGCCTCGACGTAGGGGAGGTGCGGGATGTCCTTCTCCGTGACCAAGCGGCCGCGGCCGACGACGCGGTCCAGCTCCTCCGTGGCCTTGGCGAACACCTCGGGCTTCCTGAGGAGCTCCGAGATGGCCCACTCCAGGTTGACCGCGGAGGTATCTGTACCCCCGGCGACCATGTCCTGCACCATTTGAATTAACGAGCGTTTATGTTTTTTCTGTGCAATCTCTGTTGCGTGGTTATTCAGCTCACTGAATATCACTTTCAAAGACAGATCTTGGTTTGACGTTATATACCGGAATGATTTTGTGTACGTGCGTGTAACGCGTGTTGCTAACAGCCTAACACGTGTTTTGTCAGCGGCAAAAACAACGGGGGGCTTCGTCTGGCTCGAGCTTACCCTCCACGCTGATGCCGGTACCACACAAGGTGGCTATGGCCTCGGCTCCACTCCATTGGGCTCTGCTGATTGCCCAAGAAGAAAGAGGGGAAGAACAAAAACATAGGAAGAAAAATGTAATATCCCAAAATTCCTGATTTTAGGAAAGTATAATGAAAATAATGGGAAAATTTATCTGAGCATGTTTTAAAAAATTTCATTAAAAGCAAAAATGCATTTATATGAAAACAGCAACTTGGAAGAATTTTTAAGAAAATCATAGAACAAATAAAATGCTGAAAAGTTTACAAAAGTAACCAAACTGTGTTAGGAGCCACCACAAAAAAAATTTATAAATTTTGGATAACATTTACTGTGTTTATAAATTTGAACAACAATCAGCTAGTTTGAAATTTCGAAAACCTAATTTGAATTCCCGCCGAGCGAATGGGCCGAATCTGCCGGCCCAACTCCTCTCGCGCAGCGGTAGCTTCAGCCCGCGCTAGCCTCCCTCTCCCCTCTCGCTGGCATGCCGGACCCACACGTCAGATTGCTTTTTCCACCTCACACAACCAACTCCTCTGTCCTGTAGCGTGCTAGAGCCTCACCCATGCTGTCATTGTCATCACTCTTGAGTGCCCACCGGAGAGGACCACGGTTGCCTGGTCTCACCAGCTCCGCCCACCATTTTGCTCCGCCTGGGTCTCGTCGCCGCATGAGAAACTCACGAAAACCCGAGCCTCCTACCATTTTCCCGTTGTTATTCTCACCCTCATCTCGCTACTTGATGCCCCTCCTTCTGTGTAGAAACCCTAAACCTTCAACACCATTTTTATTCCGCCCCCTTCCCGGTAAGTTTCTTCCACCATAACGCCCATAACGTGTCATCATCCTGAGCTCCGGTGCGTGAGCCACAAAAGTGCAAGCATGTCTCGATGAGCCAAGCCCTCAACGTGCATGTTAGCATGCACCATTTGGCTCACTCATTCACCTCCCCACTTCCCTGTTCTTCTATTGCAGTGTAGCTCCACAATCAAGTCTTCTTCCTCATCTCTGGTGCTACGGTAACCACAGGAGATCATCACGCCCAGTGAGCCCCTAGCCACTACGTGTCCGGTTTGAGCATTGCCTCACCTCACTGAACCTTCTCATGTAGTCCATTTCAGCTAGCTTCTTGACTCCACTAAGGTCAATTCCTCCATCTATTAGTCCCCCTAAAGCTATGCATGTGCTTTATTTCAACTGATTTCCACCGAGACGACCCGTCACCATGAAGCTTGCCGCCTCCACCTCTGTTCATCGCTCTCAAGCCGTCTCAGCCCTTCTCCGACCTCACTGTCAGTTTCCTCGTGATCATGGTGAGCAACTCGAGCATAAGCCTCCTTCAATTTTGATAGTGTAGAGCGTTTGTGCCATAATCACTAGTGGAGCTCAAAGCGCTGCCACGGGATATTGCCACCGGCTCGCCTCAGGCGACCCTATGGCCCTGAGCCACGATAGTTAACCTTGCGATAGCACCCTGAGCCGATTTGAGCTTCAAGACAGCCTTGTCTTTGCCCCTAGCACGAATGCCATGTTGACTCGAGACTTCCTGCCGCCTCTCAGCGCCACGACGCCGACTCCGTCCACCTTCACCTCCCCTAGCGTCACAATGACTTCCTCTTTCCATTTCCGAGCTCCCTCGACCTTTTCCGTGCATGCTTCGTCGTCGGCGAGCTCCTCCTCCTCTCAGCCGTGTGTCCCCTGCTCTCCTTCCTTCTCTCTCTGACTGGTGAAACCCATGTAATTAGAAGGTGGTTAGCGCTAATAAACAGAGTTTAAAAGTAGTATTGAGTCTATGGCAAGTGGGACCGATAGAAAAGTTAACAGAAATCTAATTCAAAATGTTTTTAGAATATGTGTGCTGACATGTGGGACCACCCACTGTTTTTGGTTTTAAAACATATTTTAAAACCAAGAGACTGACATGTGGACCCCGACCATCAATTAATTAAAATCAAAATAGGTTTAATCATTAGTTAATAAATAATGAGTCTGTGACATGTGGGACCATCTCTGTTTTATAAATAAAATCCAGAAAATAGAAATTTGATTCACTGACAAGTAGGCCCCACATGTAAGTTAATAAAATTCGAAAAAAAATAAGAATAACCGCTTTCAGTTAAAAAAATACGCTTCCTCTGTTGGAAAGTGTAAACCTCAGAAGAACTTAGAGGAAAATACACTTTCTCTGTTAGAAAGCGTAAACCTTAGAGAATACGCTTTCAACGTCACCTCTTTATTAAGGGAGAATTGGTTCAGTAACATCGCTTTCGATCGTATTTAGAGAAATAACATCACTTTGATGACGCACTGCAAAATAACACCACGAAGACTATGAAATCTTGGAAATAACACCGCCATCATATTTTCCATCCTTTTTTTAACATTAAGCACATATGACGTGAGAGAATACAATCTTAATACCCATTTTACCCCCTCCGTCCACGCCGATGGTAGCGCTTCTCTCTCTCTCTCTAGTGAGACGGTGCCGATGCCACTCCCCTCCTCCATCGCCGATAGCCTCCTCCCCACCTACCCTGGTTCCCCCCTCCTCCACCGCTGGGGAAATAGAGGAGGCGAAGAGAGCCCATAGGGCGTGCTCGCCGGTGGCGAGGGTGCTGTAGAGCAGAGGGTATGACCTCAAAAATGGGTCGTTGACAGGGAGAGGAGGCTAGGGGTGGCAGTGTCACGGCCAAGCATGCACTAGGGCGAGCGAGCGGCAGAGTATAGCGGCTGGGGCTGGGAGAGGAATGGGACGGCAACGCTTGGGTGGAAGAGGGTGAAACGAAGGTGAGCACGAGCAGGAGGGGAGTGCGGGGAACTCACCAGGCCGGACGGTGGAGGCGAAAAAGATGCAAGGTAGCTTGGCGGTGAAGACCCGGGGTGACACGGGCTTCTCACCGTGGAGGCGGTGACCGGGTGATGGAGGCTTCAAATCTGATGCCTAGGAAGGAGGTGTGAGGGTGCTCTGTTAGCAGGGAATTGGGGAGAAAATCATCGGAGCAAAAATAGCGGCGATGGCAGTGGATTTGGTCGGACTTGGGGATGAAGGTGACGTGGTGAGGCTGCCGATGAGAAGTTTTCAAAGTAGTTGAGAGTAAAGAAAGAGGATACTCAGGAACACATTTTGACGCAAACGATTTGGAGAGGAGCTCACTGGTTTGGCTAGAATGACGAGGCAAAGGTGGCGATCGGTGCAACGTGGGAGGGGAGTGGGGCGTCGCAGGCGAGGGAGGCCAGCACGACATGGGAGGGGAGCGCGAAGAGGAAGGAGGCGGCGACGGAGGGGTAGGCGAGGGTGTCGCAGGCGGTGGTGAGGAGAGCTTGGCAACGCGGCGCTGGCATTCGATAGAGGATCAAGAAAGATAGGAAGAACAAGAAAGATGGGCCAGGAGGTCCTATACGTCTTTTTACCCATGCAACGTCGACTAATGGGTGTCAAACTGACGGCAATGTCATTCCAAATATTTTCGAGCGTTCACGATGTCATTTTGCACTACATGACTAAAGGAGTGTTACTTCTCTAAATACGACCGAATGCGATGCTATTGAACCAATTTTCCCTTTTATTAAATTCTAGATTTTCAAAACTGAAGCAAATTCAAACCTTAATAACTTTTGCATATGAACTCCAAATTGAAGGAATCTTTTTTCTAAATTCATATAAAATCATGCTCTATCTGAATATGTCAAAATACTTGGATTTTTTTTTTCTGCTGTTGGAGTTATTTTTCTATAATTAATTTGTTGTCGGTTCTTTTTGAATAGACGTCGATACTTCGAACGAAATTTTCGGCGATCCTCCATCCTCATACTCTGAGATATCAAAGCAAGGCAAGCACCCCCTTTGACCGTGTTGATCCTATTATTTTAATTATTGTACTTCTTTTTTCAAAAAATCTATTATGCTTGTGTGTATGTTTGTGTTAAATTTCCATATTTTGCGATAATAGTAGTTATATTCCTATTCAATGGATGATCCACCTTAAAATATTGGTATCCCTACTATTGTAACCTTTAGGATATAGTTTAGGCAATAGATAATGCTGAATTGGGGTTTTTCGAATGCAAATATCGCATAAATGCTTAGCCGGGCTCTAGTTTTTACAAAAATTGGATAATGGATGAAATGTTGAATATAAATTTGGAAAATTTTGAAATGATGGTCCAGAGGGGTTACCTCTATTAATTTTGTATAAAAATAAAAATAAAAAAACCTAGATTACGACACAGGTGAGTTATAATATGAACTAATGAATTTGAGAGGGTTTCTCGTATGTAGATAGGGAAATATCCTTGCTCGGGTCAATTAAGGACCGAACACCGGTGGATCATATCTAAGTCTAAGTGTACAACTACATGTGCTAGTATGGGACGGTCTTATCTAATTAAGTTATCGAAAACTAGCCTTGCATGTTGGTAGGCCGTAGTAGTGCGAGTATGTGTGACTGCTCGAAGGGGCACCGAGGCGTTGGGACCAAAGCCTTCACACACAGCGGTTAATGCCTCACTTTGACGGGAGGTGCCCAAGAGCGAAGTGAGGGTTTTCATTGTTGGTCTAGTGCAAGGTTAGGACTAGGTGATGTAAAGGCTTCGATACGTGCTCTAGATCATGGGACTAGTACGGTACACGCACGAGGATTTCGGGTATTCAACGCCTGACAAAGAAGAATAGCTAGGCCAATTAGGGCATGGGGAATGAATTTTTGGTCCTTTGCCGAAGCCCACAAGGCCCAACTGCGGCCCCACATCCATAGATCTGGCACATCGCATACCAATAGAACATTTTGCCAACAAAATTAGAGATCAAGTGATGCTTCATTGTATTTCTCTTTCCCCCCCTTTGCTTCGGTTCTATTCATGTATGAATTTGGATTACACAAGAGTACAAGACTATGTTTGTGTTAATTTATCTTTGTTCTTTGAGTCTACCCTCTATTTTCATCCTGGCTTCGCCACTGTGTTTTGTGCATGTGCGTGTAACGTATTCAAAGAGCACGACGAATGGGCTATGTTAAGAATTAGTGCAATGCATACTTCCCCAAGGTTCTAGAGTACTCCAAAGACTACAAAGCTAGATATTTGCCTTGGAATATACTAGATCAAATCCTTCATGGCAAAGCTAGGAATAATATAGAATTAGATATTTTTAGAGGATGTTTCTAGGATCTAGATATTTTCTAGTTGGATGGATAGGATGTTGCCATATATACAAGTATAAATAGGGGTGCCCCCTCCCCATGTAACTATGAGCTACCATGAGCATATGGAAAAGTGTTAGGGAGAAGTAGCAGGAGTGCCTTGAGAGTGGCACATAGGAGATAGGTAGCCACAAAGAGTTTAAGTGTTGTGTTGTACTAAAGTTGTGTAGTGCAATAAAGAGTTTAGTTATCCCTCTCTTGTGTAAGTATGGTCTCCCTGGTAAGCCATACTTCTAGAACCTAGTGCTTTGAGTTGAGAATTGACATGGGCGGCTGGTCGCCCGGAAGCTAAGCAAAGCACTAAGTAGTAAGAAGGAAAATCACACCAACTTAGGATAATTGGTGTAGCATGTGTGTTAAGTCCCCATCAGTGTGGGTATTAGGGTCACCTCAATTACCAACAATTGGTATCAGAGTTGGTACCGATTTCCAACAATTAGTTTCAGAGGAGGCGGCCCGAGACTGTAACAAGCGGTTGGAGTATGTGGTAAGTGCTGGGCACTTACATTGGTCAATGCAGTCTTCGGTAAGCATAGGGCACTTATATTGCTCAGTGTACTACCGAGAGGCGCTAAGGGGAGATTCTGTCGAAGTTCACAGTCTGGGACTGTGAAGAACACTGGTCTAGAACCTAACGTAGTTGACACTGGGCGTTAGTGGAGATGGAAGTTCTCGTGAGCACAATTTGTGGAATGAAGAGACTTAATAGCCACATCTATGGCTATTGGCAGACATGCAAAGAGTCCTACCTGTAGGGTTAGGACTTATGTGAGGTCGTTGCGAGCACAAAGACAACTCTTCCGCCGAAGGACAATGCATAAACCTTGCAAAAGTGGTACATCACATTCACCAAGTGAATCTCCCATTCACCTTCTAACACATTTTTATAAAGAAACTCTACCTCTCGTATGAAACCCCCGAGCATTGTTCATAACTGGGGACACGACTGTTTAAACAGTTTTAACTCTGTTGAGGTTGTACAACTTTACCCATAAGAGATAAATCAACTCAAAGTGTTTGACCACACATCCGTAGGTG
The DNA here is from genome assembly GCA_036346405.1 of Phyllostachys edulis. Taxonomy (NCBI): domain Eukaryota; kingdom Viridiplantae; phylum Streptophyta; class Magnoliopsida; order Poales; family Poaceae; genus Phyllostachys; species Phyllostachys edulis. The sequence goes on from CM070561.1 coordinate 41,596,905, forward strand.
TGCGACTAAGTGATAATCACAAGGTGAAAGCATCTAGGCCCCTAAAAATTGTTTTGGTAATTAATGATAATATGTGAATATGGGATTAACGTGTTTATTGAGTATTTACAAGGTTAAGTCCCATTGGTGAACTTATTGACGCAAAGTTGCATACAAATGGACTACATGAAGATCTTTTGGCTCAAAGACAAGGTACAATAGTCTAGGATCCTTTTTGTATTTTACCGGTCTTAGGAGATTTGGTTGGAAGACCGGATTATAGGATAAATGTCGTACTATTAAGAGGGATCATGGCTAGTAGCTTGATAGCATGTTCTTGTGCCATATGGATCAATTTAGGATCATGCATGCATTTGAATTTGAACTTAAAATTGAATTTGAAAGCTTTAAGTGCTTCTGTCCAAAATCGGTAGTACCGTAGTTATAATTGCGGTTGTACCGCTTGGTGCGGTATGACCGGACTTTACTTGGCGATAGTACCGGATTTTGAAGGGAACAGCCAACTGAGAGCAAATGCGGTACGACCGGCTCTTTGAGCGGTACAACCGCATTGCGGTCATTCCGTTTTTAGTTGGCGGTTCAAGAAAACCAGAAGCGATGCATTTTGCCTCAGAGCCGCTCCTGACTATCGGTCGTACCGCTCGTGAGAATCGGTCGTACCGATGTGCGGTTGTACCGAAATTTATGAGGCGGTTCAATAAAAAAAAGCAAAGGCACTTCTACCGTAAACTTGTTTTGAAATCAGTCGATCTGCGCCTTAAAACGGTTGAACCGCACTGCGGTTGTACCGATTTTTATATGGCGGTTTGAAAATTCCAGAACACTTGTATTTTCAGCGAAGTTTTGGAAACCCTACGATCAGTTGTACCGCTAGTCAATGCGGTACGATCGGGCAATGTGGACGTACCGCACTTTAGTTGGCGGCCGTTCCGACTAGGATTTCCAACAGCTATATTGAGTATTTTTAGTAACTGTTCTAGCCGTTAACTGTGCTTTGACTTAAGAGCGGTCGTACCGCTCCTTGGCCTGCGGTCGTTCCGATTTTCGCTGAGAGTTGGGATTTGGTCTCCAACGGTTATAATTGTTGGTGGGGGTTATAAATACCCCCCAACTGCTCAAGGTTGGTTGGCTAGAGTACATTTAACATCTGTAGAGCCTTGAGAGCTTTGTGCATTCATTCAACACTCAAAACCTCTTGTGCATTCATTGTGTGCTTGTTCAGATTCATTCAAGTGCATTCATACTCCTAGTTGATCCATTTGCACTTGAGTGCCGTCAAGTGAAGGCCGTTGATCTATTACTCTTGGAGTGTTGCTGCACTCCTAGACGGTTTGGTAGTGGAGCACGGTGATCTCTTCAAGAAGATTGTGAAGAGGCCCGGTGCAAGTTTGTGAGTGGTTCGGTGTTCACCATCTCCGGAGCGGAGTAAGAACAACCATAGTGAATCGAGGGAAGGCTTAATTCGTGGAGCCGGCTTGAGGTGTCAAGCTTCCTCAACGTGGACTAGTGAAGACTGGCAAGTCTTCGATACCACGGGAAAAACATCGTTGTGTCATTGTGGTTATTTCTAGTCTTTACATTTCCGCATTTATATTTCTAGCTTGCTTATTGTGATTGAATTGCTTAGCTAGAAGTGTAACTTGTTTAGACTAAGTTATTAATTGGCTTAAATTGTTAAAAAGTTTAAAACCCTCCTATTCACCCCCCTCTAGTCGGTTATCCTTGATCCTATAAGTGGTATCAGAGCTTGGTCTCTCATTGATTTAGACTTAACCGTCTAAGAGAGAAAAGGTTGGCTAGTGAGGGAATTGCTATAGGAAAGGCTCCTTTATTTGATGGCTCTAATTATGCTTATTGGAAAATTAGAATGTCAATTTATTTAAAGGCTATGAGTCCAAGCATTTGAAAAATTGTAAATGAGGGTTACGTCATGCCTCTTAATCCACTAATTCCGACGGATCAAGAGATGCGTAATGCTCGTTTACATGCCCAAGTTGTGAACGCTCTCTTTGGCGCTTTGAACGCGGATGAGTTCAATAGAGTGAGCAATTTGGAAACCGCTCATGATATTTGGACCACCCTCTCGGAAATCCATGAGCGTACATCCACGGTCAAAGAAGCCAAATTGCATAGGCTTCCGATTAAGTATGAGACATTCGTAATGTTGCCTCATGAAAACATCAATGAGATGTATTCAAGACTCAACAACATTGTGAATGAGCTCAAAGGCCTTGGGACTAACCTTCTTAATGTTGATATTGTGCACAAAATGCTTAGGGCTCTCCCAGATAAATATTAGACGTTGGTGACGCTATTTCTCAACTCACCCGAGTTGCCAAGGATGACACCAACGGGGCTTTTGGGCAACCTCATCACAAATGAGTTGTTCAAGAAGGACAAGGAAGAGCTCTTGGAGACATCTTCCTCAAAGAAAAAGATTACTGTTTTCAAAGCCAAAGCGGAATTAAGTGATGATGAGGATGAAGAAGATAAATCCGACGAAGAGTATGCACTCCTTGTGAGAGGACTGAAGAGGGTTATGAAGAGACGCCCCAATAGAAGCTATAACTTCGACAAGTACAAGAAGGGGCAATCCTCAAGTGACAAGAAGTGTTATAGCAACATTCGATGCTATAATTGTGAAGAAAATGGGCACATTGCTTCCTGTTGCCTTGAAAAGAAAGATGACAAGGGCAAGTCATTCAAGAAGAAGGAATATAATGGCAAGAAGAAGCTTTTCAAGAAGCTTCACAAAGATGGCAAGAATGAAGCTCACATCAGAGAGTGGGATTCCAATGATGAGTCAAGCGACTCCGACTCCGATGAGGATGAGTCCCCCAAGAAGAAGGGACTAGTTGGCATCGCTATTAAGGAAGCTCCGTCGCTATTCTTCACTCCTACTTGCTTTATGGTAAAAGGAGATAAGGTAAAATCCATTAATAGTGATGAACCAACTTATGATGAATTAATGGATATGCTTGATGAATTAAGTGAATATCTTGGAAAAGAAAAGTCAAAATATAAGATCTTAAATAGGGAGCATATTTCTCTAAAAGATTCATATGAGGGGCTAAAGGAACCTCATGACTTGCTTATCCAAGAATATTCAAATAAGTCTTAGTCTAGTATAGGAATTACATGTGATATTATTGATGAAATACCTAGTGTAGAAATTGCTAAGACTAGTGCATCTACTTCATGTGATGACCTACTTGTTATGCCATGTTGCTCTAGTATTAATGCTAATCATGATATTGTTGAGCAAAATGATGCAAAGCTTGTTCATGAGAACAATGAGCTAAAAGAGCAAGTGACCAAGCTAAGTAGGAGCTTGGAAAGATGTTTCAAGGGTAAGGCCACTCTTGACAAGCTTTTGAGCAAAAGTGCTCATTCAACAAGGAAGGTCTTGGGTATGTACCTAAGAAAGGTAAGAAGCCGGCAAATATGCCCACAAGATTTGTAAGGCAAAATGGTAAGTATTGCCATAAGTGCTGGGAAATAGGACATGTGCCACAAAATTGTCCTAAGGGTAAGACTCCATCTATTGGTATATATGATTCTTGCTATATGCTTAGAAAGACTAAGGATGGTAAAGTAATCGCTCGTTTTGTTGGTACTTCAATTCTAGACGCTAAAAGGAATGCTATTTGGGTGCCTAAATCCTTAGTTACTAACATCTAAGGACCCAAACAAATTTGGGTACCTAAAAGAACTTGATTTTTGTTTTGTAGGTGAACTATAAAACCGGTGGAAAATATTGGGTACTTGATAGTGGATGCACTCAACACATGACCGGTGATAGAAAGATGTTCACCACATTCGAGAATGGTCAAGGAATTGAGAAGATCACTTTTGGCGATAATAGCAAAGGAAAGGTATTAGGATTGGGTAAAATTGCTATCTCAAACGACCTTTCCATTTCTAATGTCTCTTTAGTAGAATCATTAAACTTTAACTTGCTATCCGTTGCTCAAATATGTGATCTTGGACTAATTTGCTCATTCTCTAGTGAAGGTGTAACCATCTCTAATGCAAAAGATAGCTCTTTAGCTTTCAAAGACTTTAGATTTAGAAATCTTAGTTGATTTTAGTTCAAGTGAATCATGTTTAAAAACTTGTTTAATGGTAAAAACCTCATTGGGTTGGCTTTGGCATAGAAGACTAGCTCATGTTGGAATGATTCAACTCAAAAAAACTTTTCAAACATGATTTAGTTGTTGGCTTGAAAGATGTGAAGTTTGAGAAAAATAGACTTTGTAGTGCTTGTCAAGCCGGTAAACAAGTCGTAAATTCTCATCCTTCTAAAAGTATCATGTCAACTTCTAGACCATTGGAACTCTTACATATGGATTTGTTTGGGCCAACAACCTATAAGAGTATTGGAGGTAATAGTTATTGTTTAGTCATTGTGGATGATTACTCTAGATACACATGGGTATTCTTCCTAGATGACAAAGGTGAAACCTCTGGAATTTTCAAAAGATTTGCAAAAAGGGCCCAAAATGAATTTGATCTCAAAATAAAGAAAATCCGTAGTGATAATGGTTCCGAGTTCAAGAATACTAAAGTTGAAGACTTTTGTGATGAACTTGGAATAAAGTACAAACTTTCCACAACCTACACTCCGGAGCAAAATGGAGTTGTAGAAAGAAAAAATCGTACATTAATTGAAATGGCTAAGACAATGCTTGATGAGTACAATACTTCTGATAGTTTTTGGACGGAAGCTATTAATACCACTTGTCATGCCATAAATCGTCTTTATTTGCATCGTCTTTTCAAAAAGACTTCCTATGAGCTTCTTGTAGGAAGAAAACCGAACATCTCTTATTTTCGAGTTTTTGGTTGCAAGTGTTATATTTTGAAAAAGGGCGTTCGTCTTTCAAAATTCGATAGTCGTTGCGATGTTGGTTTCTTGCTTGGTTATTCTTCAAATAGCAAAGCTTATCGTGTCTTTAACAAAAACTCCGGTTTAGTTGAAGAAAGACACGATGTGCAATTTGATGAAACTAATGGCTCTCAAGAAGAGCATGAGAATTTGGATAATGTAGGTGATGAAGCCTTAAGAAAAGCAATGGAATATATGCAAATAGGCGACATCAAGCCCGAAGACAATCCATCATCCTCCACTCAAGCTGAACCACCCACCTCTTCTACAAATCAAGTACAACTTAGTGAAGAGGACAACAAAGAAAATGATCCAATAGACCAAATATTGGGTGATGTAAGTAAGGGTGTCCAAACTCGCTCTCGTGTTGCTTCTTTTTGTGAACATTGCTCGTTTGTCTCTTCTATTGAGCCAAAGCATGTAGAAGAAGCACTTGAAGATCCGGATTGGGTGAATGCTATGCATGAAGAACTCAACAATTTCACCCGGAATGAAGTTTGGATATTGGTGCATCGACCCAAAGAATACAATGTTATTGGTACAAAATGGGTCTTTAGAAACAAGCAAGATGAGAATGGTTTGGTTGTTCGAAACAAAGCAAGATTGGTCGCTCAAGGTTATTCACAAGTCGAAGATTTGGATTTCGGTGAAACCTTTGCTCCCGTAGCTAGGCTTGAGTCAATTCGGATATTACTTATTTTTGCATCATGTTTTGATATTAAATTATTTCAAATAGATGTTAAAAATGCATTCTTAAATGGTAAAATATCCAAACTTGTATTTGTTGAACAGCCTCCCGGTTTTGAAGATCCTAAAAATCCTAATCATGTCTATAAACTCTCTAAGGCGCTCTATGGTCTTAAACAAACTCCTAGAGCATGGTATGAACGCCTTAGAGATTTTCTAGTCTAAAAAAGATTCAAAATTGGGAAAATTGATTCAACTCTATTTACTAAAGTCTTAAATGATGATTTCTTTGTTTGTCAAATTTATGTTGATGATATCATTTTGGGTCTACTAATTAAGATTTTTGCGAAGAGTTTGGTGATATGATGTCTAGGGAATTTGAAATGTCCATGATCGGAGAATTAAGCTATTTCCTTGGACTCCAAATCAAGCAACTCAAAGATGGAACCTTTGTGAGCCAAACCAAGTACGCAAAAGATTTGATCAAGAAGTTTGGCATGGAGGATGCAAAACCTATCAAGACTCCCATGGCAACCAATGGTCATCTTGACTTAAATGGGGGAGATAAATCGGTAGATTTAAAGCTTTATAGGTCTATGATTGGTAGTTTGCTTTATCTTACCGCATCTAGGCCCGATATCATGTTTAGTGTTTGCATGCGTGCACGTTTTCAAGCAACTCCAAAAGAATGTCATTTAATGGCCGTTAAAATAATACTAAGATATTTAAAGCATTCCTCTAGCATTGGCCTATGGTATCCCAAAGGTGCTAAATTTGGTTTAATTGGATCGATTATGCGGGTTGCAAAGTGGATAGAAAAAGCACCTCGGGTAGTTGTCAATTCTTAGGAAAATCTTTCGTATCATGGTCATCCAAGAAACAAAACTCCATAGTATTATCCACCGTCGAAGCCGAATATGTTTCCGCGGGAAGTTGTTGTGCTCAATTGCTATGGATGAGGCAAACATTGATGGATTATGGAATTAAAATTGATAAAATGCCTCTTTTGTGTGACAATGATAGTGCGGTGAAAATTGCTAATAACTCTGTTCAACACTCAAAAACCAAGCATATAGATATTCGCCACTATTTCTTGAGAGATCATGTGAGCAAGAGAGATATTGAGATTAGCCACATAAGAACCGAAGACCAATTAGTGGATATTTTCACCAAGCCATTAGATGAAGGCCGCTTTTGCGAATTAAGGAATGAGTTAAATGTCATAGACTATTCAAATGTTGTTTGAACTCTTGCCTCATGTTTTGTGCTTCATTTGATATTATTTGAGTATTTTATGAAAGTATTTTTCAAATCTTTTATTAAAGATAGCTATGATCATAAAAATTATATTCCTATATAGACAATATTCTATTCTATGCATGATGATCCTTAATGATATTTATTTGAGTGCAAAACTAGGGATCATTTGCAAATAATCTAAGTTCCAAAGAAAATCTAGAAGCTCTAGGTCAATCGGTTCAACAAATAAGTATATCGCTGCAGACGACCATAATATATAAGCCAGTATGACCATGGTGTGGTTCTACCGACGGTATTTTGTCGGTACGATCGCGTCGGTTTGTGAGAGGGCAGTAACTTCCTGCCGTTACTGTTCACTTACCCCTTAACCCTTCGCGTCGGCTCAACCGCTCTCATACCATTCTAGTTTCTCTTCGGCTTTTCTCTCTCTAGTCCGAGCGCCACCCAAAATCCTCTCTCAAATCCACTCCAAAACTCGGTGTTTCTTTGTTCCCTTGGTGTCTATTGCCTCTCCAGGGTTCAACTCCTCCAAATCTTAAGGTAAAACTTCGTTTGATTTGCGTTTTACCATCTTTTGGAACCCTAGGAGCCCCTTTTAGGGTTTGATGAAAATGCGGTTGATTTCTGTGGTTCTAATTGGGCAAAAGTAGATAATTGATGTCTAATGATGTTTGTGCATCAGATCCATGGATTCATTCCATGAAAAATCATCAAATATTCAACATTCTGATTGCCCTAGAACTCGGTAAGGAAAATCGGAACGACCGGTTCTTGAGCTGCAGACGATCGCTAAGTCTTGGTCATACCGCCATAGAATGGCGATGCGCACGATTATCCGACGAAAATGTAAACCTCAACTCCTTTTCACTGAATTCTATTCCAATTAATTCTTTGAACTTCCTGTAACCTCTCCTCTCTTGTTAAAGATGTCTAGGATGAGGGTTGCAATGAGAAAATCCCATGGACCACCAAGAGGGCAATCATCTCCTCAATCTTCAGAGCTCCAAAGACAAAGAACCTCAACGACGACGACTGCAAAGACTGTGCAATGCCTCGTTCCGTTCGCTAGAAAACTGTGCATGGTAAAGGGAAAAGGTCAGCACCTGCATCCGAAACAGAAGACAGTGAAGAAGAAGATTCTGATGATGAGACTCAATCAGAACCAGATTCTCCAGAAGGTACCTTTGACAATTTGGGAGAGCCTCCAGTGCCTCCAATCGATTTGCGTCTTCTTTCAGCTGATGAGTATGCTATTAAGCGACATGTGAATCAATATCTCTCCAAATCCGACTCCATTAATCCAAGATTTCACACTGTTTTCCAAGAATAAGTCTATGAGCAGCTATATGGACGTCACAGGAAGTTTGCTGATCACAAATGGATTAAATGGTCTCATATAAATACTTTGGACAAGTATAGTGGTGTCTATCAGCTGTTTCATCGAGTAGGTCTTCATGACCTGGTAGCACTGAAGCAAAATTATGACGATGAGCTCATTAGGCAATTCTATGCCACAGTGCATGTCTCTGCAGATTTGCAATCTTTTAGATGGATAACAGTTACTAGAGACTTGGAGAGCACGAAAGAGGAATTTGAGCAAGTTTTGAAGTAGGATCCTTTGGACTACATGAAGATCTTTTGGCTCAAAGACAAGGTACAATAGTCTAGGATCCTTTTTGTATTTTACCGGTCTTAGGAGATTTGGTTGGAAGACCAGATTATAGGATAAATATCGTACTATTAAGAGGGATCATGGCTAGTAGCTTGATAGGATGTTCTTGTGCCATATGGATCAATTTAGGATCATGCATGCATTTGAATTTGAACTTAAAATTGAATTTGAAAGCTTTAAATGCTTCTGTCTAAAATCGGTAGTACCGCAGTTATAATTGCGGTTGTACCGCTTGGTGCGGTATGACCGGACTTTACTTGGCGATAGTACCGGATTTTGAAGGGAACAGCCAACTGAGAGCAAATACGGTACGACCGGCTCTTTGAGCGGTACTACCGCATTGCGGTCATTCCATTTTTTAGTTGGCGGTTCAAGAAAACCAGAAGTGATGCATTTTGCCTCAGAGCCGCTCCTGACTATCGGTCGTACCGCTCGTGAGAATCGGTCGTACTGATGTGCGGTTGTACCGAAATTTATGAGGCGGTTCAATAAAAACAGTACTAGTGCACTTCGGCTCAGAAAATTATTTTGGAAATCGGTCATACCGTGTCTTAGAAACGATTGAACCGCACTGCGGTTGTACCGATTTTTATATGGCGGTTTGAAAATTCCAGAACACTTGTATTTTCAGCGAAGTTTTGGAAACCATACGATCGGTTGTACCGCTTGTCAATGCGGTACGACCAGGCAATGCGGACGTACCGCACTTTAGTTGGCGGTTGTTCCGACTGGGATTTCCAACGGCTATATTGAGTATTTTTAGTAACTGTTCTAGCCGTTAACTGTGCTTTGACTTAAGAGCGGTCGTGTCGCTCCTTGGCCTGCGATTGTTCCGATTTTCGCTGAGAGTTGGGATTCGGTCCCCAACGGTCATAATTGTTGGTGGGGGTTATAAATACCCCCCCCCCCAACAGCTCAAGGCTGGTTGGCTAGAGTACATTTAACATCTGTAGAGCCTTGAGAGCTTTGTGCATTCACTCAACACTCAAAACCTCTTGTGCATTCATTGTGAGCTTGTTGAGATTCATTCAAGTGCATTCATACTCCTAGTTGATCTATTTGCACTTGAGTGCCATCATGTGAAGGCCGTTGATCTATTACTCTTAGAGTGTTGCTGCACTCCTAGACGGTTTTGTGGTCGAGCACGGTGATCTCTTCAAGAAGATTGTGAAGAGGCCTGGTGCAAGTTTGTGAGTGGTTCGGTGTTCACCATCTCCGGAGTGAAGGAAGAACAACCATAGTGAATCGAGGGAAGGTTTAATTCGTGGAGCCGGTTTGAGGTGTCAAGCTTCCTCAACGTGGACCAGTGAAGACTGGCAAGTCTTCGATACCACGGGAAAAACATCGTTGTGTCATTGTGGTTGTTTCTAGTCTTTACATTTCCGCATTTATATTTCTAGCTTGCTTATTGTGATTGAATTGCTTAGCTAGAAGTGTAACTTGTTTAGACTAAGTTATTAATTGGCTTAAATTGTTAAATTGTTAAAAAGTTTAAAAACCTCCTATTCACCCCCTCTAGTCGGTTATCCTTGATCCTACACAAGGTCTTTACAAAGCTCCTCCTTAACACAGTTCTGCTCGCTAAGGTTTCAACACTGAATGTCACCACGACCAGACAGAGCTACCTCTTGCGCCATTGTGAATATCCACCCGAAACTCATGCTTCCAAAAACAGAACTACGCTAAGACATTGCTAATTAGTTAGACAGGTTCATCCAATACTAAACATGTGGTTGTACGATATGGGCCAATTCAATGGTGCAAAAGATTAAGTCCTTGACAAGTTACCTAGGTGAGACTACCTTATCCAAAACAATGTGCCTCACGCACCCCCATTACTGCTCGATCACTTGCCTAAGCATAAATCATTTTGTTCAACCAAACCAATAATAATCTCTGCCATGGCACACAATTTTATAATAACAATATTGCACCATAATTGGTACAATAGTGGCATCACACCACAATTGTAGAATAATGGCATCGCACAACAATTCCATATCTCATTAAGTCAAATTATCAATATGGAACATGTGATCATGAGCCCATCGTAACTAAGCATGACTAAGCATTCTACGATAACCCATGTGGTGATACAAATATGTCAAACTAATATTGACCATCCTATGGTGACAAATGATTCATGATATTCAAATAATCAATGGAGGCGTAGTGACAAATATGTGGCTAACTATTTCCAAAAGCAGTTGATATAAAAATAGCTTGCAATTTGATATAAAACAATATAGTTTTGAAATCATAGGTTCAATATGATCAAATTACTATGACTTGCCTTGGCTTTGCTCAGTTACCACACTTGGATCTTCAAAACTTGCTTCTGCTCCTTGAAGCAGATCGTCTAAATGAGAGATAAAACAAAAGGCAAAGCACAAATAAATCCAAAATAAAATATAATAAAAAAACCAACTCTAAAATAAATAGCTCAATTTTAAATGAATTTAGGAAATTGAATGGACTGAATCAGAGTTCAGATGAAGGAGAACGGACTCTCGAAAGATTTGTTGGAATGGAAAGAGGGAGAGAAAATACTATTTCGGTATTTATAATTTTCTTTCAAAAGGAAATTCTAGATTAATGCATCAGCATGATTTCAGCAAAAGAAAAATATTTTGGCTGGAATTAAATTTATGAAAGAAAATAAATTTCATGACAATGATAGGTGGGCCCATGGTCTATATACAAGGTCCACAGAAAGGAGGTCTACGGCACACGGTGCACTAGGTCTAAGGAATAGGGCTAATAGGTGGAATCCACATGTCTGCGTCATGGTCCACTGTGGACCAAGTCCACACGGCTGTGGTTCAGGGTTGACATGCGGGTGTTGACGAGGATTGACATGCAGGCAACTAAGCTGAGGTGGCATTTGAGGTGGAGGCTAGGTGGCAGAGAGAGAGGAACAGAGGAGTGGCTTCGGTGGTGGCTTGTGCACGGTGGCGACGGCGCACGGCGGCACAAGAATAGGCGACAAGGGAAAAAATGAAACGCTGGTGGCACGAGGTTCCTTGGGTGGCGGTGGCGTGGCAAGGGCGTCGGCGAGGCGGCGGTAATGGCAACGACGCCTGTTGACGATGGAGATGATGAAGCAAAGGCGCCTGGTGGCGATGGAGGTGAGCATAGGGTTGGCGACGATGAGGGGATCACACGGGACAACCGAGGTAGCCAAGAGATGACCGGAGCGGTGCGGCGACAGTGACTGGAGGTGGAGAAGAAAAACGACGACGACGGGATAGCATAGTGACTGAGATGCAACGGGGCGGTAGGGGATTGAAAGAGGGAACTCGAAAATACGGAGTGACGCATACTGGAAAGCGAGGGAGCTCACCGGCGGTGAGATTGAGGACGGGCAACGCAGCCGGATTTGAGGACGAAGGAGGCGACAACGACTAGAGGACGCATGGGCAAAGAGGGAGAGAGCACCGGGTAGAACGCGACGAAGCAAGTCCAATGGTGGTGATGACACGGGCGGAGGAGAAACAACGGTGGCGCAATCCGATGAGGAAGACCTTCCACAGCAGCATCTTCTTCGGGGGAATCCGATGAAACGAGGACGATTCTGGTTGCAACTTCTTAGTGCTTCGGGAGAGGTATACGAAGCAAAGATTTTGACATGGGAGGCATGGTTAAATAGACTTGGGAAGGGAGTATTGGGGTTGAGCACGGCGGCGCAACGTGTCCAGCTCGGACATGAGCTAGAAACGAAGACAGAGAGGAGACGAAGCTGACGGGTGGGACTCGCTCGGCAGCAAGGGAAGGGAGGAGGTAGGGGCGGCTGGGCTTGGCGCGCGGGACAGGAAAGAAATGGGGCAGCGGTGAAAGGAAAATGAGCTAGGGAAATGAGAAAAGCCCGCGAAGGAAAAGGGATTCGGCCCAAAATAAAATATGGAATTTAAATTGATTTCTGAATTTTAGAAATTAGATTAAATAAAACCGAGCTCAAAGAAATAGCAAATAAACTCCAAAAATTCCTAGAGAATTCTAGAAAATACTCGGGAACTCAAGGAACCCAAAATAAAATAGTTTTGAATTTAATTGAAGTTTGGATTATTCACATAAAATCATTTTAATTTCTGAAAATTCAAATTAAGCTTTAGCTTAAACAAGAAAATTTAAATGGTTATTTTATTTTTAAATGCTTCAAATGAACTCCAAATTTGGGTTGTTACGTTTTGTATATATTATTATTAACATTTCATATTCTATACATATTAAATGTTTGCACAGTGTGAACGGAAAAAACCTAGAGTTGATCCAATAATTTCTACTAACTATGGACATGCATGCGACCTAGCGGTGGGGTGAGAGTGTTAATTCCCACCTGCACAGGTTCAATCCCTAGGATCGACGTTGTACGTCTTATTTAATCAGAGTACACACGAGTGTGCATTTAGTGGTAGAGTGTGTGTCCATCCTTCGTGAGGCCCTGAAACCTCCACAAAGTTTCTAGCGTGTGTAGTGGACGTACATGTGTATGTGTGCGTGTGTGGCTCCTTTTCTACTAACCAAACTTATCGATACCGTTTCAGTACCGCCCGGGTATATATCATTTTGTCACCTAAAGTGGTACATAGTACCTTTGCGTTTTGTACTGGCCTCCATGCCGGTCAATACTACTCATATTAGCTCGATATCAGACAATACCAACATAATTGATAATACTGTCTATCGAACTCATTGAAATATATGTTATATTTAATCCTATGACTATGTATTTAGAGTAATATTGCAATTAAAATTTAGTGTATATACAATTAAACATATATATTTATAAATATATATTATTATATTAATCTCCAGAACAGTTTATCAGTATAGATCGATATCGGAATGTACCATTTCAAGAGCCAGACTAGAATAGCCTCTAATATTAGTGTCGACAACTATGCTACTAAACCCGTGTCTCTGCTGCCTCTCCTGCTAAATGCACGGAAAGATGACAGAACAATGGGACAACCAACGTGAACATTAATTCCAATCATATTCCAACCGGGTCGTACAAACGCCATCTGATTGAGCCTGAGCGCCCGACGATCGGCCCAATGAATCCTAGCGCATCACCCAACGGTTACAAATTCGAGTGCTCCGGATGTGAAAAAACACCGAGTGCCACTTAGCAAAATCCTAGGAAAATAAACATAGGCACCAATTTTCACTCAGAGCTCGTTTGGATATATTATGATTTGATTTAATTCTTTTAGATTGACTCAAAATTTAAACTAAAATACCTTTCAATCTAAAGAGATTAGTTTTAATCCATCCTTACCCAGACAAGCCCTCGTAGAGCTCACGATCGAACTAATTCGTGCTATGATACTATCCAACATCTTTTGCTTGCCAGGGTCGTGGCACGGCCGACGGAAGAAAAGTTGTGTAATATTACGTACCTGAATGAGAGCCTTGACGCCGTCCCGCTCGAGCTGGACCTCGAGGTTAGGGTCATCGGCGAGCTGCAGCAGCACGTCCACCATGTCCCTCGCCACGAAGCTCTCCCCCTCGAGCCACCGGCGCTGGTTGTGCTCGTCCAGGACGTGCTCCAGGAACCGATCCAACGTCTTGCTCATCCTCTTCATCCTCCGAATGTACCCCTGCAGGTCCAGCCAGTCAAGCCACGGGATGAAATCACCGATGTTGAACACACCGTTGAGCAGAAATAGCTCATCTATTATCCGCTTGAACTCCTCCGGCGTCGTTACGGCCGAGCCCCCCTCACCGGCTGCCTTCTTCTCCGCGTACTTCTTGCCCAGCACCATGCGTGAGATCACGCCGAGCGTAGCCGTGGACAGGTAGTCCCTGAGCAGCACGACGCGCCCGGACGTCTTGCTCAGGTCGCGCAGCAGCGTGCGCACCTCCTCGTTGCGGATGTACTCGTACGACTCGAGCCGCTTCATGCTGAAGAGCTCGGTGAGGCATATCTTGCGCGCCTGGCGCCAGTACGCGCCGTAGGGGGCCCACAGGATGTCGGAGTAGTTGTACGTGGTGTACTTGCCGGCGGCGGTCTTGGGCCGATCGGTGAACACCGCGTCGTGGGTCTTGAGGAAGAACTTGGCCATGTCGACAGACGAGCCGACGACGACGGGGAAGGACCCGAACCGGAGTTGCATGAGCGGGCCGTGCCGCCTGGAGAGCTCGTGAACGGAGCGGTGCGGCAGCGCGCCGATGAGGTTGAGGTTGCCAATGATTGGCCACGGCTTAGGCCCAGGCGGGAGTCTGTATGCGCGGCGGCCACGGCGGAGAACGGTCACAAGGAAGAGCACGGTAGCGAGCACGACCACAAGGAAGGAGGCCCATGGCGGTAGCTTCATTGGGAGTTGCCGAGTTGGTGGTGATGATGTAGGCTTGGGGTTCTATGCGGCTGGTGAAGTGACGGATTGAGCGCTGATGAGAGGCGTCGTGAACTTAAAAAGGAGAGCTATTAGTGACCGTAGTGAACTAATTCTCTGTAAAATAGCGACTCTTTAGTGTCGAGTAAAGTTTTTTTGGGAAAATTTTAAGCGTCACATATGGAGAGCCTTTTTATCTTACTAGAGCCAGGCGCGCGTGTCTACGCACGCGTAGAGGGCCTTGAGGCTGCGATGCGTTGAACCGCGTGGTGAGGAGCGACAGGCGCGCGTGCCACTCTCCGTAGGCCTGCTTGGACACGCGGCCCGGCCAATCGGGCGGACGACGCAGCGCGGAATCGGGCAGCCGAGCAGGCACGTGTCGAGGCGGGATGGTGAGGCAATTGGACGAGGCGCTGCACGCGTCGCGCGAATCGTACGGCGACGAAGCCCGCAGGCGACATGGTCCATCTCTCCACGAAGACATGCTAAGCCCTTTTAGCTTGTAAGATATGGATCCATTGCTTCCTATTTAAGCAAAACATATAATTCTTCATATTTAAGCTTCACGATGTGCACCTCCGACAGCCCTCTTGAGTTGAGCTTACCATCTCCAACACGATTATCATGTGTTGCATGACTTTCAACGGACAGGCGAACCACATAATAGTTTACGGGCCGTAGGAAACAAATATTCTGTGCACCAGCGTGAGATTGCCAGCATAGCTGACAGTGCTATCGGATAAGGCGCGTCCAATCACTACTACAAAATAGTCTGTACAAGACGTCTTATCATAGTCGGTTCCTTTGGAACTGTCTGTAAAGGAACTGTCTGTTATACATAACTATGACAGACGATTCTTATTAAGAACCGTCTGTGATGATGGATTATCACATATGGTTCTGATTAAGAACCGTCTATGATATTCTTGTGTTATAAATACCCGGTCTCGACAGACACCCTGCCCCTAGTGCCTCCACCCTGCTGCCTCCTCCCCCATTGCACCACCTTAGAGAGGAAAAGGAGAAGGGGGAAGCTAAAGAGAGAAGGAAGGGAAAAGAAGGAGAGGAGGAAGGGAGGAGAAGGAGAATGTGGGGGAATCTCGCGGGATATTTGGTATTTTCGTCTTGAGCTCCGAGGGTAATGATCTGTAACCTCTTATATTTGCATGGTTAATCGCTAATCAATTTAAGCATGTTTGGTCAATAGGAAGAGTACATACGTACTTGCGGTTTATTAATCTAATTTGATAGTAATTTGTTACATGCGTAGTGTAGATGGATTAAAACTGGATGTACGGGTGAGAACCGTGTGGGTGAAGAGTACATTAATGGCGTGTTTTCTTTTAGAAGAGCAGCCGAGTAAGATATGTTGAAGAAGGGGATAAAATTTATGTACTGTCCATGTATTGATTGCGGTAATCTGAAAATGTGGAGATCATGTGGATATGATCCTAATCTTAGTGTGTTGAACAATTGATAATAGCATCGAGGTGTTTGGAGAAACCCTCGTTTTCGGCAAAGACCTACTACTGTCAGGCTGTAGGCGGTCAGACTGGCCAGGGCGACGGTCAGACCGACCTTTGTGGCGGTCTGACCGGCCATCTCTAGCGGTCAGACCGGCCTGGGTTTGGCCAAGAGGTTGGTGGTCAGACCGGTCAAGAGGCGGCGGTCTGACCGGCTATAAAGGTTTTGTTGAATTTTGGATCGGACCAAAAATAGAGGGTGTAGGCAAGAAAGTGGATTCTTCTACACTTGGTCTCATAATTTTTGGAGTTTTGAGTCAAAAGTTCTATTCGTTTAAAATTTCCAGAGAGGTTTCGGATTTCTAAGAAGGAAATTTGACTAAATCCTTTCTTTGGCGGTCGGATCGCCATGGCGGGATCTGTTGGTTTTGACTTGTTTTTTAGGCCACTTGGCGGCAATGTATTATTGGTTAGGTCATATTCATGAGTTTCATTGCATAGATGTTGCATAATGTATGTTTTGACTAACATGGGTCAAGTTGTGAAGAACCTGTGTCCAGAAATGGTTGCTTGGTCTATTGTTGTGCAGGTGGCTTGGAGTCAACTATGGTCAACAGCAAGAAGGACCGAGACTGGTTAGGAGAACCAAGGTCCAGAACGGTCGTGGATACCGGGTGAGATGGTTGGACTCAAACAAGGTGCAAGATGGACAAAAACCATAGAAGACAAAGTTTGAGCAAGGCCTTTGTGAAGGTATGTGCTCATGCTTCATCAATTATGTGAATTGATGATTGTGCGTATCGTGCGGTGCTACGTAACGATTTGCTTGTTTGTGATGGTTATAGGACACCGTAGCACGGTCATGGTGATACGAACTAGATCGGGACTAGGTTAGGAGAACCGAGGTCCAGAACGATCGAGGTGGTGTTGGAAGATGACTGAGGCTAGCGGGGTGCTTACAAGCCGAGAAGACAAAGAATTGGAGCGAAAGCTACCGGTGATGAACATGACGGGCAGCGGCAAGGTGGACCGGGACTAGACTCAGGGAGGAGTTGAGGTCCGGACTAGGCTCAGGGAGGAGTTGAGGTCTTAAATGGTCAAGGAAGCCGGGTGCAGTCATGGTGAGACATGTGGTGCGCTAAGTGACTTGGTCCCAGTTGCAAGCGAGAACAGTTCAGTGGGATCCGGACACATGAGAGGCTTGACGGGAAGTCATTGGGGCCACATGAATGATGATAGAGCATGGGAGATACTTCGAGGTGAAGGAATCGCCAAAGGTCGGTAGAGGGGCATTTTGGGAAATTGCCCTATACCGAAAAAGTGGTAAGTGGTGGTGTGCGAAACCACCTTCTTGGCCTTGGAGAAACCGTAGCGCAAGACGGCGCAAGGAGAGGCGATCTAGGTCAAGAGAAGATGAAGACGACGCTTTGAGAAGCGTGCGTGAGTGAAACCCATTTGTGTGTGGGCTTAACGGGTGCCCGTTTGGGATATCTCTCTAGGGTTAGCCTCCACTATAAAAGAGGAGGGTGCTGGTTGTACACCCTCAACCCTTGTATTCTACAAACCCTAATTTGTGATTTAGGGATAAGAGAGGAAAGTGGAGAGTCTAGGGTTCATGAGAGATGGATTGATTGAGTGCTCAAGTGTTGAGCTTTTGTCCTCCATAGTGGAGTGACGGTAAACATATAATCTATCTAATCAATCAATGCAAGATTTGCCCCAAGTTGAGTTCTATCTTATTCTTGCTCTCTCTTTAATGTCTTTGGGATTTTTGGTATTTCTTAGGTTTTTATTTAGGATCTTACTGTGATCTTGCTTGCTAGGATGTGTGTGGTATGATCTAAGGTTATTTTGATCATCATCCACCAATGAGCAAGCTTTTGGATCTAAGTTTGATTTTGCCTCGGTTTTGGTGAAAGAAAGGGTGATTTTAGAGGTTTTGATCTTTAGGGCTTTTGGCTTGATTCTTTCTGTGATTGAGGGTGCTAGGACGTATGAGAGACCATCCTTAGCCATCTTGGATTGATTCCTCCCACGAAATCCTCTCAATTACCGTTTTCGTATTTGGCCCAGTTTTTGAGCAACCTTCACTCAAACGGAAAAATTTCAGAACTTTGGCAATGATCTTCACGATCTTTGATTGGAATAGGTTTCTGACATCCTAGAGAAGGGTTGTTTCAAATTTCATGAAGTTTGGAGTTGTGGATCAAAAGTTGGATCAATTTGCGATTTCGAAATCCAACTAAAATTCAGTTTCTATGCTAATTTTACTGTTTACCGGTCTGACCGTACTGTCCTCAGTCTGACCGCTACTGTTCACCGGTTTGACCGCACTGTTCACTGGTCTGACCGCTACTATTCACTGATCTGATCGGCCAGTGGAGATTTCAGCGAGTTTTGATCCTTTTGTTGCCTGATTCTTATTTGAATGATTATCTCTGATATTCATAGCTCCACATAGCTATTGGAATGAAAGAATTTTGAACGTCTTGAGGCAAAAGATTTTAAAAGCAGTTGTTTTTGTGTGGCACCTATTTAGCCCCCCTTCTAGTCGCCTCTTCGGTCCAACAGAAGATATTTAACAACCCGACGCAGATCGAAGCGCACTTGATTTGAAGGGGTTTAAAAAAAGGGTATATATGTTGGACCAGTCACGGTGAAGAGCAGATTATATAGGAAGTTAACAATGACGACATCGCCGAGGAATTCAACGATATGACAGATGTTGACTGTGCTTTTGATGAGGATAGGTCGCACGATGACAATCTGGATCAGATGCTACGCGATGCAGAAGGGAACTACAGTGAGAGAGAGTTTTGTAAATTCGAGGGCTTAATGGAGGACTCGAGAAAACATTTGTTCGCTGGTTGCAAGCTGGAATACACAAGATTGTTAACCGTGCTTGAACTGCTAAAATTGAAGGCAAGCAATAGTTTGTCCGACAAGAGTTTTACGATGTTGTTAGGTCTCCTAGCGGACATCCTTCCGGAGAGAAACGTGTTGCCCAGCACCACCTACCAAGCAAAGAAGGTTCTTTGTCCATTGGGAATGGAAGTAGAAAGAATACATGCATATCCGAACGATTGTATCCTCTGCCGTAAGGAGTATGTAGACATGCATGTATGTCCCGTGTGCAAAGCATCCCGATACAAGCGTAAGAATATTGCTAAGGTGAAACAAGGACCTTCTGCTAAGATGTTGTGGTATCTGCCTGTGATCCCACATTTGAAGCGTTTATTTGCGAACCCAAAGGAGGCAAGATTGCTGCGTTGGTACTCGGAGGAGCGTAAGAAAGATGAAAAGCTAAGACACCCTGCTGATTTTGCCCAGTGGAGAAACTTCGATCAAAACTTCGAAGAGTTCGGTGCGGAACCGAGGAACATAAGGTTAGAGTTGAATAAAAATGGAATAAATCCTTTCGGTAACATGAGCAGCCGACATAACACTTGGCCAGTGAATCTATGTATGTACAACCTTTCTCGTTGGTTATGTATAAAGCGAAAGTACATTTTGATGTCACTACTTATCCAAGGGCCGAAGCAACCTGGGAATGATATTGATGTGTACCTAGCACTATTGCTGGAAGATCTTGTGACACTGTGAAACGAAGGGCTACAAGTATGGGATGCGTACAAACGAGAGAACTTCACTTTACGTGCCATGTTGTTCTGCACCATCAATGATTTTCCTGTCCTTGGTAACATGTCGGGCTTCAGTACAAAAGGAGCCAAAGCTTGTCCGCACTGCTTAGATGGTACAGAGAGTGTATGGCTGAACAACTCGCACAAAATTGTGTATATGCGTCACCGTAGGTTTCTTTCCAGGATTCACCTATACCGCAAGATGAAGAAACAATTCAACGGAAATAATTAAGGAGGACGGTTCAGCTCCAAGGGCTTTTAGAGGGAAAGAGGTCTATGATATGGTTAAGGATATCGATGTTGTGCTTGGTAAGGGACATAACTTAAGGGCCCGTCAGAAGAATATCTGGAAGAAGCGATCAATTTTTTTGGGACTTGCCTTATTGGGAGCACTTAAAAGTTCGCCATTGCATCGACGTCATGCACGTGGAGAAGAATATATATGATAGCTTGATTGGTCTCTTACTAAACATTAGTGGCAAAACAAAGGATGGTGTTAACGCACGGCGTGACTTGGTTGATATGAACATAAGGACCGAGTTAGCACTAAAAGAGACTGATAAAGGACGAACGTACCTTCCCCTAGCTTGCTACTGTTAGACCATGTGTCTAGGTCTAGTATATTTTAGTTGATGAATAATTGACAATATTGGGTACTGATGTTATTTGAGGCGTGTGGTGTGTGTGAACCTATGTCGGTCAAGTTGGAAAAAACCTGTGCCGGGAAAAGATGTTGTTTTGGTCTTTGCATGCGGAGGGTAACTCAGAGGCAATCATGGTCTACGACGGTGACCAGGAGATGGCTTGGTGCGAAGTCATGGTCCAAACACTACCACAAAACAGATATTTCCCCATGGTCGAAAACCGTCAGCAAAATATAAAAAACCGTTAGGTTTTATTTTCTTGAATGGTAACCGTCAGGCAAATCCCCTCAAGTCTAGGTGGTCAGGAATATCCAATTTGTCTGACGATTAACAGTCAGGAAAATATTTGCTGATGGTTTTTCCAAATTTTTCTGACGGTTTTGTGAACTGTCCATAAAACTCATTTGGCTGACGGGTATTTACCGTCAACAAAAATTAGCTTGGCGATTTTTTGCCCGTGCATAAAATGAATTTTGCTGACAGGTAATAACCGTCAACAAAAATATACTTGATGGTCTTTGCCCGTCAGGTATCTAGTTTACATGACGGGGCAACCGTTACCGTCAATAAAATGAAACGTGACGGTTTTTTCCATTATCGTCAAGTATATTAAACCTGACGGTTTTTGCCCATTAGGAAATTGGTTTTCGCAGGTGTCGTAGGGGCAGCCCATCAGCCCCACCAGCCTGGCGAAATAGTCTCGCTCTGATGGGTGCCCGAGGGTAGCCCGGCCTCCGGGGTAGCCAGGGGTGCCTCTACCAAGTCTCCAGAGGGTCGCCGAAGGGTACCTCGGCCCGAGCCTCCGAAGGGTCACCCGAGGGGTACAGGAGGTACCTCGAGGGCGACCCGAAGCCTGCGAAAGGTCTCCTGAGGGGTACAGGAGGTACCTCGAGGGTGACCCGAAGCCTGCGAAGGGTCTTCCGATGTGGCAGCCGAAGGAGGCTCGAAGAGCATTCGAAGGGTGTTCGAAGGAGACCTGGCCGGAGGAAAGGAAGAAGACAAGTGGACCAGAAGCTATGCATAGGGGTAGGAAAGGACCCTGTAGTCCCTACATTGGTAGTACTTTTGTAGGGGTGCTTATGTAATCTCATGTATCCGGCTATTTTGGCTATAAATAGCTCTCCATTCCAGGGAGAGTCATCGGGAGTGACACCCAGCGAGCAGGCCCGCCGCCCGGAGAAGCAGGCGCAAGCCAAGAGTCATACGTAGCATTGCAGTAGGAGTTGGCGGATCTTCGTTGTGAGATGGCAATCCTCCGACACTCGCCGACGATGACCCTCGCAGCTCCGCTGCAGCCCGTGCCTATCGCCGCAGCAGAGGTTGCTCCCGAGCCTCCTGCCCCGCTGCTCCGGGGAGATCCCAACTCCCCGTTGAGCGTAGGGCTGGAGACCGCCTGCTGGCCGCAAGGGTTCAAGATGCCGAAGGTCACACCCTTTCATGGATGCACCGACCCCTCGGAATTCCTCCGGGTTTACGAAACCGCGGTGGAGGCCGCCGGAGGAGACGACACTACGAAGGCAAAGAGTGTCACCCTCGCCCTTAGGGGCGTGGCACTGACGTGGTTTTTCACCATCCCCCACGCTCCATCCATGCGTGGGAGCAGTTGCGAGACCTCATCCGCAACAACTTCCAGGGAAATTACACGGAACCCAAGGATGCGGGGCACCTATTTGCAATAAAACAGGCGCCAAACGAATCCCTCCGCAGCTTTTTTAGAAAGTTCGTGGAGGTGAAGTGTCAGGTGAAAGGCGTCAACGAAACAACCATTATAAATGCTACCACGTGCGGGCTCCACAAGGGCCCCCTGTCGGAGAGACTGGCGCGCAAGCCCGTCCACACAATGACGGAGCTCTTCGACAAGATGGAAGAGTACGCCCGGGCCGAAGAAGATAGCGTCCAAAGAGGAGCACCCACCACCTCCACCCCAGGCCTACCCCCAGCAAAAGAAGCGTCCGCCGCCCCACCCAGGGCACCAGCCAAGCCGCGAAAAAATGACTACTGGCAAAAGGGCCGGGGAGTCTACCATGTGGACGACGCGCCACACCCTAAAGGAGGACAGCGCGGAGGTCTCTGGGGCTGAGGCCGCGGATGAGGACGTGGGCGAAATGCTGGCCGCCAGCTAGACAACCACGCCAGAGGACCCGCACCGTTCTGCGACCTCCACGGCAAAGGGACACACGCTACCAATGAATGCTGTACCATCGCGGCCATGCAAGATTACATGCGTCACGAGCAACAACCAACCGAGCCCGAGAACAAGAGAGGGAGCGACAATCGGCTCCCCGCACCACCGCCAAGACCCCGCATAGGAGTCCGAAGCGAGCACCACCACAGGATCATCAACATGATCACCGAAGGATCTTCGCTCGGAGCGCCATAAAAAAGGCAACGCTGAGCGTACGCCCGGTAAATCCATCACCTCGCAGCGTACCCCGCGTCCAACCCACCCCGTTACACCGAAATACCAATTTATTTCGGCCCAGAAGACGCTCAGGGCGTCTATTTCCCACACCAAGACCCCCTCATCATTTTTGCCCACATCGCGGATTTCGAGGTCAAGCGCGTCCTCGTGGATGGAGGATGCTCCACGGACCTCCTCTTCGTTGACGCCTTTGACAAAATGATGATCCCTCGGGATCGCTTGTCACCCCCAGGCATACCCCTGATAGGCTTCGGAGGAAAGCCTGTGACGGCCCTCAGCCAAATCGCCCTCGACGTCACATTCACCGATGGCTATGCATCCCGAACCGAGGCTGTCACATTTGATGTCGTCCAAATGCAATACTAGTACAATGTCATCCTCGGCAGAGCTGCACTGAACTCCTTCGGCGCCATAGCCCACCTCAACTACCTTTGCATGAAAATACCCGCGCTGAAAGGCATCATCACGGTACGGGGAGACCAAGATCTAGCATGGCAGACGGAGCTCCAATTATCATGGCCAGCCCGACATGTCCATACTATCGGGCCAAAGGAGAGCGAACAATCAAGCTCCCCTTTGGCAAAGTGGGCACCAAAGCCAAGGCCTCACGGCGAGCTCCGGAGAGTCCCCCTAGAGGATGACTCCCTGGACAGGACAGTCTCCCTAGGAGCTGAGTTACCAACAGAAGCGCACAATGCCATACTCAGAGTACTTCGCAGCAACAAGGACGTCTTCTCTTAGGGCCCAGAAGACATCCTCGGTGTGGCACGCACAATGATCAAGCACCACTTAGCCCTCCGAAGCAAAGCGCCACCCAATAAGCATAAACTGCGATGCATGTCGGCCGAAAGGTTGGAGACAGCGAAGAAGCAAATCACCAAGTTGTTAAAAGCAGGGGTCATTCGTGAAATCAAATACACGGAATGGCTTAGTAACCCTATTCTTGTCCAAAAACAAGGCAAATGGCGCATGTGCATCGATTACACAGGGCTCAACAAAGCGTGCCCCAAAGATGATTTCCCGCTACCCCGCATCGACCAGCTGGTGGATGCCACTTCGGGCTGCGAGTTGATGAGTTTCCTCGATGCCTACTCCGGCTACCACCAAATACTCATGGCCAAGGAAGACGAACCAAAGACAGCATTCATCACCCCCGTAGGCACATATTGCTACACCCGCATGCCCTTCGGGCTGAAGAATGCAGGTGCAACCTTCAGCCGCCTCATCTCGAGAGTCCTAGCCCGACAGCTCGGGCGCAACGTAGAAGCCTATATCGATGACATAGTGGTCAAAAGCGAGCTAGCAAATGAACACATGAAGGACCTGCAAGAAACCTTCGCAAACCTTTGAAAGATGGAATCAAGCTCAACCCGTAGAAGTGTGCCTTCGGCGTCAAGGTAGGCAAGCTTCTAGGATTTCTTGTGTCCGAGAGGGACATCGAAGCCAACCCCGAAAAGATAAGGATCGTCCAGGAGATGAAGCAACCTCACAGCATCTGCCACGTGCCGGCTTGCAGCCCTTAGCCGGTTTCTTTCCCGCTCAGCGGAGAAGTCCCTTCCATTCTTCAAGACACTCCATGAACGGAGCTGCTCGTGGACCAAGATCGCCGGTACAAGATTCAAGAACTCAAACAAGACTCGACCCACCGCCAAGCCTTACCAGCCCAAAGCAAGGAGCAGACCTCCTACTCTACCTTGCTGCCTCTTCATCAGCGGTGAGCGCGGTCCTCATCCAAGAAGACAATGGCCAGTGCCCAGTCTACTACGTCTCGGAGGCACTCCAAGGTGCAAAAACCCGGTACACAGAGCTCGAGAAGATGGCATACGCCCTGCTCATGGCCTCGCGAAAGCTCCGCCACTACTTCCTGGTGCACACCATCATAATCCCAACCTCTTACCCCCTAGCATTGCTGCTGCGAAGCAAGGATGCCACGGGACGAGTAGGAAAGTGGGCAGCCGAGCTCGCGCCCTTCAACATCACCTTTGTCACAAGGACAACCATTAAATCAAAAGCTCTGGCAAACTTCGTCGCTAAATGGATGCCAAACAGCGAAGACCACACCCTCACTCAAGTCGAGACCCCGTGGACAATGTACATTGATGGATCGTGATGTTGCACCGGTGCTGGAGCGGCAGCCATTTTGGTTGGCCCGAATGGCCACACCGTGTCCCACTCAGCCCGCCTCGCCTTCCCAACAACAAACAATGCCTCCGAGTACGAGGCGCTGATACTGGGACTCCGCAAGGCGAGGGCACTAGGAGCAAAGAGGGTACTCATCAAAAGCAATTCCCGCCTAGTAGTGGGCCACTTCGACAAATCGTTCATTGCAAGAGACCTAGAAATGACAAGCTACCTCGCCGTGGTGCGCAAAGCATCAACCTACTTCCTCAGCCTCACAGTCCAAGCCATACCTCGAAGCAACAACGAAGAAAGCATAGACAGCCGCCAAGATGGCTAGCTCGCCAAAGACCCTTGAATATTTTTCACGGCATCGATGACACCTTCTACCGCGCCCGGCACAAGGGGTTGCGCCCAAAGCACAGATTGTGGCACGCAGCTTGCTCCAGGTGGCTGAGGCCGACTAACGAGACATCATCGTCAAGTACCTCGCGGGAGAAGAACCAAAAGATGAAGGCGAAGCAAAGCGCCTCTGCCACAAAGCCAGAAACTACCATGTCCTCGGCGGACAGGTCTACAAGGGGGCCGTCTGCGCCCCCTACCTGTGGTGCCTATCCCACGAAGAAGGCCAAGCCCTCCTCAAGGAGATCCACGAAGGTCTGTGTGGCGCACATCAAGCGCCCCGAAGTATTGTCGGCAAAGCATTCCGCCAAGGATTCTACTGGCCCACGGCGCTCCGAGACGCCCAAGACCTCGTTCAGTGCTGCCAAGGGTGCTAGTAGGCCAGCAGGCAACCCAAGGCACCCTCGGTCCTGCTCCAGCCTCTACCACCCATGTGGCCCTTCGCGAGATGGGGGCTCGATGTCATCGGATCATACCCCACGTCAAGGGGTAGCCTGCGCTTCGCGTTTGTGGCCATCGAATATTTTTCAAGATGGGTCGAAGCAGAGCTAGTCGTAAAGATCACCTCGGTAGTAGCTCAGCGGTTCATATGAAAAAGTATAATTTGCCAGTATGGGATACTGCGCGACATTGTCACAGACAATGGGACACAGTTCGATTCGACAGCGTTTTGAGCGTTTTGCCAAAATCTGGGCATCACGGTATGCTTCGCATCAATAGGGCACCCCGAGGCCAATGGAGCGGTCGAGTGCGCCAACGGCAATCTGCTAGAAGTCTTAAAGAAGCTCCTTGTCAAACTCCCAAAGGGAGTGTGGCCAGAAGAACTCCAGAAGGCCCTGTGGGCAATCCGCACATCTCCAACAAGGGCCACGGGCTTCTCATCGTTCAGACTCCTCTTCGGCGACGAAGCCATGACCCCTGCATAATTCACCGCAAAGTCCCTCCGAGCAACATAGGAATCAGACCTCGTAGAGAGGTGCACCTCCCTCGATCTCCTTGAAAAGCATCGCGTCCAAGCAATAGTAACCATGTCCAAGTATAGCGAAGGAGTAGCCTGGGCATACAACCGGAGAGTCAAGATCCGCCCCTTGGTGCCGGCCAACATGGTCCTCAAGCGAGTCACAAACCCCATAGCCGTGGGCAAGCTAGAGACAAAATGGGAATGACCCTACGTCATCACAAGCAACACCCACGCTGGTACCTTCCGCATCGCCACACCAGAAGGGCAGTAGTTGGGCCACATCTGGAACACGAAGACCCACCGCAAGTACTATCCTTAGGATTGTAAAACCGGCTGCACCTGGGAAATAGCCCTACCACTGCCATAAGTGGACCGGGCATGTACAAAACAAGCCGTAACTTGTTGCATTTTTTGCTCCCCTTCAATCAAAAAGCAGCAAGACTACAACGAAAATGAAGCCATCACGCATGGCCTTCGGCCCCGGTACACACCGATGCCTCCCGCAAGCACGAGTGTATAAACAAAGCCACCGCGCATGGCCTTCGACCCCGGTGCATACCGATGCCTCCAGCAGGCACGAGTGTATAAACAAAGCCACCGCGCATGGCCTTCGGCCCCGGTGCACACTAATGCATCCCGCAGACACGAGTGTATAAACAAAGCTACCGCGCATGGCCTTCGGCCCCAGAGCACACCGATGCCTCCCGCAGGCACGAGTGTATAAACAAAGCCATCTCGCAGCAACAATCGCCCCGGCGACGACGACGCGCAAAGCGAACCCCGACGTGGTATGGTCCGGAGACCAAAGCGCACCGGGGGGACGGCGTCGCCCTCGCCAGTGCAGAATGTGTTAGCCCCCCCTGGAGCCCTATCTAAAAAAGTATGGGGACGGCGTGAGGCTTCGCCTCCCCCTCGCAATATAATATATGTATATATATATATATATATATATATATATATATATATATATATATATATATATATATATATATATATATGTATATATATATATATATATATATATATATATATATATATATATATATATATGTATGTATGTATGTATGTATATATATATATATATATATATATATATATATATATATATATATATATATATATATATATATATATATATATATACATATATATATGTATATATATATATATATATATATATATATATGTATATACATATATATGTATACATACATGCATATATATGTATGTATATATATATATATATATATATATATATATATATATATAGAGAGAGAGAGAGAGAGAGAGAGAGAGAGAGCTAGGGCTCCTTGAGTCTCATCTAAAAGGTATGAGGGATCACATGAGGCTCGCTCCCCCTCACAAAAATAGAGCTAGGCTCCCTGAGCCTCATCTAAAAAGGTATGGGGATCACAGGCTCGCCCCCCTCTAAAAAAAAATAGAGCTAGGGCTCCCGGAGCCCCATCTAAAAAGGTATGGGGATTTACACAGGCTTCTCCCCCTCAAAAAAAGAGCTAGGGCTCCCCGGAGCCCTATCTAAAAAACAATGGGGACGGCGCAAGGCTTCGCCTTCCCCTCGGAACAAATAATAATGTACGAGGGCAATCACGCCATTTTTTATTACACTCTACATAACAAGTACACGCATACAAGGAATCGCCCGAAACAGCGATCTGCGAAACAGTACAGCACAACTCAATTCACACCAACAATACATGCCATTATCCGTTACAAGTCGCACAACGCAGCAGCATCGTCGTACACCTAAGGGACAAAGTCCCACTCCTCCTTGAAGGTAGCCCACTCCAGAAGCTCCTCATTCGAGGCCTGAGCAGCCAGCAATGCCACGTATTCCCTCGGCGTGGCCAAATCTTCGGGTGTATCGGATGAGCTTGTCGAAGCCTCCATGGAGGCCCGGGCCTGGGAAGGTCGTCCAGGCGCAAACGCCACACCCCTGCGCTCCCAGAAAGCCTGGATCTCCTCCTGAGCCCTCGCAGCCTTCCATGTGTGGAAACGGAAGAACACCTTCATAGAGCCCGTAGGGTTGGCCTTCTTCCAACGCTACCATTTAGCACCGTGGCATGTGACGCCCCGGTAGGAAATACGCAAAGGCCACTTCGATAGAAGAGTTCATTCATACTTTGACGCACACGTAGGAACAATACTCTTAGTCCTATGCCCCGGGGGCGGCCAAGGACCCCGTTGCGCAAGTCGTTTAAACAAACATCGTTCCACCTGTATAGAATGCGAGGTTCAACTTTAAGGCAACAATCAAGCAAAGCGCAAAATGGCCAATAAATACCCAATCACAGCCAAAGATATTCCATTTAAAGAACAGAGGTCGTTGCACAAAAAGATGCCAACCTCTACACAAAAAAAGTGGCTCCGATGAACAACAAACAAAACCAGAGCACGCCAACTACAAAATATCCAAACCCTAGCATTATAAGCAACAAGCGGGGGGTTCACACCTTGTCTCTGTGGTGGACCCCCTCTTTCCAGCTTCAGCATCCTCCTCTGCAGCTTTGCCCTTCGCTTGATAGGCCTGAGCAGCTTGGAAGGACTCCTTGGCAGCATCATGTCCGCGCAACATCCAAAAGTCTCATTGCAAGACTTTGCTCGCCTTCCGAGTCCGGGGGTGCGCAGCGACAACCTCCTTCGCCATAGCCCGTCCATGTGAGCACACCCCGCCTTATCAAGGGTCGTAAGGGTTGCCAGCCAAGTAACCCTCGCACAGTGGTCACCATAAGCACGAGCCACAGGCACGCACGCCTCATTGCCCCGTCGGAGGCGCTCCAAAGTAATATCCATCTCGGCCGGCCGGTGGCTCCGCTCTGGAGGGATGGCACCCAGCTTCGCCAAGGAACCCTCCAGAGCCTCCATGGACTCCCAAGCGGACTGACCAACGGCAGCGGATAGCTGCTTCTCGTACTGAATATCCTCTTCGAGCGAAGTGTGGACATTTCACATATCCTTCACTTCATCCCGAAGGGCAGTACGCTCCTTATTGGCGAGGGGCTTGTCGTAGGGGTAGCCCACCGGCCCCACCAGCTTGGCGAAACAGTCCCGAAGCTGCAGTAGGTGCCCCGAGGGTAGCCCAAAGTCGCCGAAGGGTAGCCGAAGGGTGCCTCGGCCCGAAGTCTTCGGAGGGTCGCCGAAGGGTACCTCAGCCCGAAGCCTCCGAAGGGTCTCCCGAGGGGTACAGGAGGTACCTCGAGAGCGACCCGAAGCCTGCGAAAGGTCTCCCGAGGGGTATAGGAGGTACCTCGAGGGTGACCTGAAGCCTGCGAAGGGTCTTCCGAAGTGGCAGCCGAAGGAGGCTCGAAGAGCATTCGAAGGGTGTTCGAAGGAGACTTGGCCGGAGGAAAGGAAGAAGACAAGTGGACCAGAAGCTACACATAGGGGTAGGAAAGGACCCTGCAGTCCCTACATTGGTAGTACTTTTGTAGGGGTGCTTATGTAATCTCATGTATTATGCTATTTTGGCTATAAATAGCTCTCCATCCCCCATGTAAGGGGAGAGCTTTTTTCAGAACATTAATACAAAGTACATTTTCCTGACAACCAGTCCCCTCCTCGAGGACTCTTCGGACACCTTGTGTGTACCAGGGGTCCCCCCACTTTTACTGTCTAGTCCTTTTTGCTACGACAACAGGTGTCAAAACCATTACCAAAATGACTTCGTTCCTGTTAGCAAAATTATGATTCTGGCAGCCCACTAGTAGAAATTGTCAATTACTTGATCACATATTCATACACATCCATGCATCATATAATTCACAATACACATCCATGCATCATATAATTCACAATACACATCCATGCATTACTCATACACTAATAAGTTCAAGCTTACGATTTCAAGCCCAATACCATCCATAAGGTTCACTTGCAGAAAGCAACATTGTAATCTGCACAAAAGACATCTAAAAGTCCTGTACTACCATAAAACACCTAAAGACTAATATCACATATAAGTCATGTAAATCCATCTAAAAGTGCAGCAATACCATGTTCAACTATTCAAAAGAGCTAGAAAGACATCATCAAAGTTCATGTAGACAATTAGTTGCATCCGTCACGGTCGATGTTGTTGGTATCATGGTTGTTGTCACCATTAATGTCAGCATTGTAGTTGTCACCATCATTGTTAGCATACTTGCCATCAATAGCATTGTCATCCGGTGCTGAGCCGACATGGGAGGATCCAGTCCTAGTCCTGGTCCCTTCCTGTAAGACTAATAGAGTAGGCCAACATTATGAGTCTGCCTTAGCACAATTAAAACCATTAGAGGTGCTAACAGAAGAGCTAAAACAACCCACTGAACACTAGCATTATAAGTCTATCTAAGCACAATTAGAACCATTATAATTGCTAAAAGAAGAGCTGGAGCAATCGAAATCTATGACAAGCCTATTTTTTTAAAAATAGTTGCATGTGTGGACAAAAATTCTAAGCAAGCCTATTGCTACCTTACCATGAATATATAACTAAATGGGATTGAGGTTAAGCCCATGTGATAGAACACTCAACATGAGTCCACTCGCTCACTACTACACTTCTTGTTGTCACTTTGACACATCAAAAAGTATTAGTGTCTAGCCCAAATTAGTCCTCCAAATGATAGAGGTTTGGACAACCTTGTAACTTTCATGAGATATTATTTGTAGTATTGGGAATAATTTTAGTTGCTAACACTACAACAGGACTAGGTTATAGCAACATGCATATATGTTGCTATATCTACAAATATGTGTTGCTATGATAGATAGCAACACATGTGATAAGTGATGTTGTTGATCGTGTTGCTATAAGGTAGGTCTACCGCAACACAAATTAGGTGTTGTTATACAAAAGAAAAGGTGTTGCAAAGTTGCAACACAATTTTTTATTTGTAACAACACATGTTTTCAAGACATCGCTAACACCTGTTAGCAACATCTAATTGAGATATTGCAACACAATTTAGTATATAGGAAAAATACGGTTCATTTATGTGCTACGTATGTACAAATTATAATTGCTACAAAGAAATTTATTTGCTAATTAAGAATGTCATATTGCAGAATATATAACACAACTCAACATGATCAATGTTCAAAAGGTAGATTGCATTGCATTAAGAAAATAAATAGAGGTATTGTTAACATCATTCCACATTACAAAAACAACTGATTTGTTGTCAACACAAGAGCTTTGAACAAGAGTAGAATTTGAGTCCTAAAGTATAAAATCTAACTACTACTTTCTTTTCTTCGTGAAGTTCCTTGCTTCTTGATCCGTCAATGAAAGAGATAAACATCTAAATATAGTAATTCAACTGTTGATCTTTTCAACCTGCAGGGATAACAATAATTTGCAAGGATGTAAATATAATGTAGGAGTACAAGTGAATCTAATATAAATTGAATTAGATAGTATGGTGGTACTAAGCTGAATTGAAATTTAATAGTCATTGAAAGAAAAATTTTAACTAGATCTATCACAGCTAAGAATGAACAATTCTATGATTCTTTTGTACCTCCATTGCAGAAAGACGGATCTTCTTTTGAGTCAATTTTTCTTGTTTCTTTTCATATTATAACTGGATACATCTAAAAGCATTGTCTGTATATAGCATACCACATGAATTAAAGCTTCATATATATTATATCCCAATCTCAAATCCTATGCTTGTTCCTATTAATTTTCTGCTAACTGAATTGGATCATAAAATGCTGAAATGGACACTTGGAGCATTTAAAAATTTGAAACTTACATGCTCAAGTTCTGACGACATAATAAAACATGCACGCAGTTCAATACATGGTCACACATGCATTGCATGCATAATTGACAGCCTTGACAAGTCTAAAACCAGCACAAGTTGCAATTCAGTTCACTGCTTAAAGCAACAGAGTTCACCATGGTTGAATCCACATACGGTACGACTACACACAGCAAGCCCAATTATTGTCAATCATCATACCATATATAGCTAGCTCCAGGCTTGAATCGGATGGAGGAAGAAGCAACACAGGCAGGCAGGCAGCTAACCTGACCTCAGTCAGCTTCATCCCTCGGATCACCACGCAAGCTCTTAACGGCAGTATCCGGGTGTGAGGCATCCAAGAAGCATCCTCCTCTCTGTGACAGGCCACGATCGCCATGAGGAATCAAGCTAGCTAGAGCTAGAAGCAAACGGTACTAGTTAGAGTTGCATGCCTCGGGCCCTGAGGAACTTCTCAATTTTCACGATCACGTGCTTCCCATGGGTGTACTTGATCAGCGTGCTGACGTTGCGCCTCAGCACAGCCATGATCACATCGCACTCCAGTCATCCGCCGTTTCGATCATCTTCTGTATAACATAGTTGGCATACTGGTTGATTATCATTCCCTGCATGCGTAACGACGAGACAATAGTAAATTAGTCACACTTCGTCTCAAAACAAGTAGACAAAAATCAGTGTTAAGATGGAGGCACACCAAAAGATTATCGGCAGTTTGACCACCCCTGGAGCAGAGGATCTCATTTGTGATCAACTGGCGATCATGGTAGATACCGTAAATCAGGCTCTTCTCAATGACATTGGAAGAAAACTTCTGGTAGCACATGTGCACAATCCGTCCAGCAAACCTCATCACAATAATTAATCGCTCACGGGGACCTCCATGCTCCAAAATGTGCTGCAACATGCCCGTAAACGCAGATCAAGATTTGCCGGTCAGTGGCGGCAAGTTCTTTTAAGTATTTGTTTAGCTAAGATATCATTTCAATGATTGCAATGACCTATGCCTCTCCATGCTTTACCTGCACAACGTAGTTTCCAAATTGGTCTGCTGACAGCTCGTTAACAGCTTCGACAACCTTTGAGATCTAAACATGAAGAATTTTCGGATCATCACAGCACTCTAGCACTTTCTATGAAGATCAGGAGAGTGGAGAGATGAGTGATGAACTAATAAAAGCAGACATCAAAAGATAGGGAAGCAGGGAAAAGGTGATGTCCAAATTAACAACCTGAACAACATGACATCCGTAAGGATGGGAGGATAACATCTTGGCCTTCCCACAGAAGCCTCTATAGATGAATTGGATATACTGCGGTGGCACACACACTAGACATTTCTGAACAACATGGTTTGTGTTTTGGTCACGAACACATTTCAATAGGTTGATTCCAAGCTCCTTAGCCATCTCTATCTTCCGATTGAGATCGCTTATTTCAAAAGCCTAAAAGAGACGCCAAAGCAATAATGAAATAACTGATCAGTGATCAAGTCCACTGCAAAATAATATGACATATCATA
Organism: Phyllostachys edulis; assembly: GCA_036346405.1. NCBI lineage: Eukaryota > Viridiplantae > Streptophyta > Magnoliopsida > Poales > Poaceae > Phyllostachys > Phyllostachys edulis. Next base: position 41,630,694 of record CM070561.1, read on the forward strand.
AAACGTACAGGACAATTACAGCAGAAGGTATCTAAAGATAAAAGCACATCCTAGCATGAGAAAAATGATAATCTTGATTGCATTCAAACTTATATGAACAGCAGAGGCCTTCTAAAGATAAAGCATAGCTTTGTAATATACAAACACGTCTGAATTGTATCCATTTATCCAATCCTGAGAAGTTGCAAAAGGTAGTGTTCAGTTTACCTTCTGGATCACTCGGCAACCATACAGATGAAGGCTTAGGCCTAACACATGCCCAATTAGGTTACTGAATTATATGATGTTATGGACATCTTCTGTATTCTCTTTTTCCCTTTTGGTACATCCAATTTCTAGACATGGCGAACCATGCCTTTGTAAATACTGACTTTTGAACTCTCTCTACTCTCTGCTTTATCATGAGACCGTGTTTCTACCTTTATTCTATTAAAATTCTGCTCGGTTGTGACTAACAAAAGGATAACAGCACATGTGTGATAAAAACTAAAATGTACCTTGATGTAGTTGTCTCTGTCCAATGTGAAGCGGTGATACATTCCTGCAGGCAGAACAATCATGCCCCCTTTCTTCACTGCTACACGGATCCATTGATCATTTTGGTCTCTCACATCAAAGTATCCTTGATAACATAAAATATATATAATTATACAGAATAGGGTGCCCTTTTCATTTTTGTTGTCTGTGTAAATACATACCCCTTCCCAGAAGACAGTAGCGTATTTCTTCATCGGTATGCAGGTGTTCTTCAAAGAAATTCATTATCTTAACCTCATAATTTGGCAGCTTCTCCGGACACACATCACAAATGTCCTGCCACGAGCCAAGCAATGAATGTCTGTTAAACTTCTTGTATTTTATTTTACAGTCACCAAATAGTACTAGGCTAGAACATAAGACAATAAATCACCACTGCAAGTCTAAGGACAAACCATGTAAGAGTAACCTCTACCTTCACGGATTTTCTTGAGGTTTTCATCATTCTCCCAGACCTGGACGGTTGTTGTCTCTGTCTGAGACGGCGGACGGCGGTGCCCCACAGCCCCAGTCCCACGCCTTGCCGCGCGCGTGAGAAAACTGAATGACGAGATCACTTGCTAACAGGAAGTTGAAGTTTGGCAGGCTACCATCAGCTATCTGTGCTCAAATCCACTCAACGGAAGGTACCAATGTACTTTAGCAAACAAAACTAGGAACAAGGTCAACTGTTACATATGATTGATCATTTGGAAAAACTATAAATATGATATTTCTACTCAACTCATTAGTCCAAAAAGAGGTTGATCATTCAAACTGCTACTGCCAATGCTTGTAAGCGAAATTAGTGAAGATGCAGATGCTAATCACATGGGGGCACGACAATGCTGAAATTTTCAGCCATGCAAACGATTGAACAGGTAATAATAAGATGCATTCAAGGCCTTGTAATCAACTTTAGCAAATAGCAATCGGGTATAAACTATCCCACCGGGGAAAAGAGTCGAACACTTGGGGTGCGACCGAGCCGATCCTGCCGATCTGGGGCTAGGGGCCTAGGTCTCATGGGCGATGAAGCGCGAGAAGAAGACGGATATAGCGCGTGCACGAGGTTGCCGCACTGCAACGAGGGCACACATGGGGTGATGAGTCCACTCCGCGCCAGAAGAACATTAATGTCGGCGAGGCAAGAGAGCGACAGATCTAGTCATGGTGATCGCGATGGTGGCTTGGCCGGGGGCGCTGGCGGGCTGGCCAGGGGGTGTTCTTGCGGCCACGACAACCCTCTTTCGCCTGCCAGCGGCCTTCCTCCCGCCAGATACCGCACACGGTGAGAGATCCGACGGTGGAGGGGACTGCGGCGGCTGCGGGTCTTGCGTGGAGCCGAGGATGCCAGCTGCGAGAAAGGGGTCGCCGCCGGCCTCCCGGTAGGTGGAGTCCACCTGGTCGATTGTGGCGCTACCGAAGGCATCGAGCAGCCATGCGAGGTCGTGCCGCTCGTCTCCCGTGGCCGACGAAGACGCGGTGGAGGCGGAGGAGGAGGCGGAGGCGCCGCCTGACGAGCTGGAGGTGTGATTACGAAAGGCATTGGACAAAGAGAGGAACCGGCGGTGGCGGATCCACGGAGACGGAGGCAAGGGGGGTTTGACTACGGGCGGTTTGGGCTGAGGATTTTGGCCTGGAAGGGATAAGACGCGAGAGGGGTTCGATCATTGCCCACGCAAAAAAAAAGATTGTCGTTTATTTCAGTTCACAATTTTAAAAATATGGTTTATTATTATTAATAACAAATAAATTGAAAAACAAAAGATAAAAAAATGTCATTTCACAATTTAAAAAAATGATGGTTTGTTATTAGTAATAATAAATAAATTGAAAAACATAAGATAAAAAAATGGAGCGATACATAAGCCAATCAAATATGCTTCTTCAATATTGAACTATTGTTTGTCAGATGTCGTTGATCTTGAACTAGTTTGCCTGTAATATTATAAAAATCAACACATCTTTCAATGTAATAAATTATATAGTCACTCTACATTGGATGTAACTGCCATGGTGAGATAATAGACAACCACATTTTGATAGCGTGCATATTCCTTTCTTATAAAAACAAATAAGCAGGTTAGTATAATTAGAACAATGAAGAATCTTAGCCCATCGTCTAAAATTTGTTCATTAACTTAGCAACACGTCTATTAAATGTTGTAACGTACACTACAAAGTGTGGTCACATACTAGGCGCTGAGTATGTTTGGAGCTTTTTACGCTTGAGTCGTAGCAACATAAGAATATGTGTTGCGGTTGAATTTTCCTGCAACATATGCTATATGTGTTGGTGGTGTGTGTTGGAATAGATTGGTCTTGTTGTAGTGTAAGTATTCTTACATGTGATTGTGCAGATGTTTCACGGGGTAGCATCTCTGGTAGTGGTTCTTCACCCATCTTCTGGAAAAGTATCTACATTTGGAAACTTTACAAGGTTAGATTTTTGGCTTTCTAGCTATTTCGATCAACATCAGCATGTCTCCTATCGATTCAAATAATTGCAACATATACATTAAGATAAATCATGATACAGATCCAGATTACAACGGGTAGTTTGATATGAAAACCAGAAACATCTTGTTCTAGCAAGCTTCTAACAAATTTTCAAGAATCACATGAAACGTGGGACAACGATGAAAGAGTAAAGATCACTTTCGTAGAAGCATGCATCCGAGCATTACTTTACCTATGATGTGAGCTAAACAAGAAAGTCACAAAGATTAACTGAATTATCTCCTGGATATATATTAAGATAATATTGTGCCTTATTATGCATTTGCACTCCATGCACACAACAGATTACTTATTAATCATTCCATTCAAAAGCAATATCTTGTATCACATATTCACATATCTAGCAAATCCCTTAAAGTGTCGTTTTTGGATCATACATCCACTATCCATTCCTCATCTCATAATAGCTACTAACAAAGGCTGTGTTTAATATCCACAACTCCAGAAAACAGATTCAACCTGTATCATTGAAAGCATAAAAGTAATTTTCATTGATGCATGCACTACATTGTCTCACTAATTGTTTCGTACATACAAGATAAGATAAACAACAGTAAGTATGATACAATGCTCACCTCATCAGTAATAGCTATTCTATAATCTCCTAATCTCTCACAAAGATGGTTGGGAATATGAGCTGCTACAAAATTAGCTATACAAATCTTATAGCTGCAGCAGTGTTCTTGCAAGACTACCAGCCCTCATGCACCTCAAGCTGCACATCCTAAAAGCCCATGGAGATATTTTTGTGCATTTGGATAAAAAACTAAGAAAAGATTGTCATTGATGTCATTGTGTGTTTCACAAACCTTTGAAATTTCAATCCCTTAGTAAGTGTCAGCACACTTTAATGAGAACCATGAATATGTTATTGCAGTTGGACAATCTAGCCCAAGTAGCAGCAATGAGTGCTACTACTGCGCATTCAAGAAAGCAATGTGACTGGAAGATAGGAGTTTGCAAACAACTGCTTCCAGCAAGGGGAGAGGTAGCTGCCATGCAAATGGTAGTGGCAACAGGAGTAGCACAGCAGCCGTGGTGCCATCTGTATTGATAGTGGTGCTTAAGATGTGACCAGCCCAACACATGCATGGACACTCACTCTTACCGTGACCATATCAATATAGGCAATGTTCTCACTAAATAATCAAGCTAACACTTGAAGTATGCAACAATAACATTAGATGTAAATTAATGTGTGTATTAACAATGTTACCACAATCATTTGGCGGTGAACTTCTTGTGTCCGGAGTAGTTCTTGATTATGTCGGACCACATTACGATATGAGGTGGAATTGGATGACTTGATATTTCTTGATTTAGCTGCTAGTAGAACTTCAGCCTTCTTGACAGCACCATTCCCTATTGGTACACGGCCATGGGGCAAGCCACCATTGGTGTTGTAAAGTATTGCTCCATCAAGTGGTTGCTGCTCCCACTCACCATCTGGATGTTGAGCACTAGCAGCTGCAGAGTAATCATCCTAGAACAAAAGCAACATTTCATATGATTCGCTTTCGTAGAAGTTGAGTTCACTTGATTTGAGTACAAACATGATAGAACTTACAATACGTTTCTGTGCTTTTTGGCTGCAAATTGGACCACTGCTGCCAGTACTGTCCACATTTTTCATGCCGAACTTCATTACGGCATATGTCTTCAGACATGTAGCATTTTCTGGTTCAAACTTATGTTCCTACAGCATGGTGAAGAACACAATTAACCCAGTCAAATATGTGAGGAAGACATAGTATATGTGAATTGAAGGTAAGCAAAGTGCACCAGTTACGAGTATAATATACCAAGTATTGTTGAGTTTTCGAGTATGATCGTGAGCCTGATCGGTTTTGAGCAACATCTTTAGATTTAAAGCATGCCTCCTGACCTCTCTTTCATTTTGTCAAGAACTGGTCACTACACCAGTTACGACAAAGATGTGGCCATACTTGCTCATTGCACCACCAAATCCTACCAATCAAGTATTGCTCATACTCTAATTCTCTTGGATGTGTCAACGTGTCATCAATCTCCTCTCCTTGTTTTTTGTAGTACTCCTTGACAGCATCAACACGAGCATTATACATCATTTGCTTCACACGGTCCGAAGCATAATTTTCAAGCACTCAATCTGCTTCTGCCTCGTCGTCTTTGCTGACTTTGAATAAATGCTACATATAGGGACAAAAAAAAAATCAAGAGTCAACATTTTACATAGCACCATGCTGCAACGGGTTTAAATCTTTATCCAGATTTGAATAGCAACCTTAACTTTTCTAAATTACACAGGTATAATGGATTTACCAAAATTTACTTACCCAAAACTCATTTTTCACTCGATCTGTAGCAGTCATTCCAGCATCGTCTTCATCGACAAAGTAATCATCCCATGTCAACGCAGGGCGAGTATTAAAGGTTCTACCCTGCTCATCCTTGTCCTCTACAACACCTGGGTACTCATGTCTAAGAATAACTCCAAGTTGTGCTTGATATGTGTAGTCCTTTTGGGGCATGTAATTGACATACTTGAATTGCCTACAGTACATGAATTAAGCATGACAATGTTTGTATGTATTGCTGGCCATGTTAATCTAATCAAGAAAAAACATAATAACATTTCTTTATGCTCAAGTGCGCATGTCTATACTTATTTGTCACCATTAGTGTAACACCCTAGCTATTCGGAAGCCAAGATGTCACCTAAATAATCTAACATACAACCATAATGCGGAAGAATTAGAACACCATCTCATCTAATGAAAAAAAGAGATCAAAATTCAATAGGACCATGTCATGAATATAGTCCGAATCTAAGCAATAACTATCGAAGGAATAATCAAAGATCACAAGTACTACTGAATTAACCATAACATAGCAATAGGTATCATTCATCATCTAAATTTATTTATTACAGTTCATCAATAACGAATGAAAGATAGAACTAAATCATAATCTTGGACTTGAATAGGGTGAAGTGAATGAGTAGTGCGTGTCTACTCCCTCCCAATAGAGAAAACATCAATGATCACGTAAAATAAATAAACAACGCAAGAATGAGTCCGAGACTCAACAAGTACAGTGAATAAATAGGACATACAGCAAACATGATCAAGCAAACATCATTGAAGAATATGAATAAATCACAGAACGAATATTTGAATGAATGGAATGAATGGATTGAATGAAATGAAGGGACTACACACATGCATATACCGGTATTGCTAGTGACACACCCGTCGGTGTTCACCTAAGCCCGCATTTAACAAAATACGGGGATCCAAGTCCCGTATGAAGAACGTTTTATACGGGTGTCCCAATCTACCCACATTGGAATGGTGGGTCTTACGTGCCCATACTGGAATTGATGGGTCTTTTTAATCCACTCCCGTGGATGAAACATGAATAATGGATGCATGGAATGTAATATGTATATTGAAAAGACATGCTCTCTAATTATGGAGATAACACATATGGAAGGAACATGAACATTAAATATTATCATGGATCTTAGAAAAACACAATATCAACATCAAACATTCAACATTTTCTAATTATCAGAACATCAAAGTACTTGCCTTCCGCGATGCGACGCGTTAGTAGGCAATGGCGGTGCTCCTAAACCTGAAGCCTCTCCGCCTACACAATATACACTCGAAATAAGAACAACATATAACAGGACACTTCCATTAACGTTCTACAACGCCTTCCCGACAACCCACAATTAACTAATTAGATCCAATCTGAAAACAGACGACACAATCATGGAACTGATTCTGGACAGCAGCACGGAATCACTCATATCTAACGATCTGGGACTCGGAACGAGGTGAGCCCAGATCCTATGGAAACTTAACAAACATATCTACGAAAACCTAGTTGGTGAGATAACCCAATTCGGCCAAAATCAATATATTACAGGCAGATGAACTTGAAAGACAGAAATTGTCCCGGCGAAACGGGCAGCAGTAAAGAAAATAACACAACTTTTGATCTGCAACTCCGATTGAGGTGTTCTTTATCATTCTGGAAAGCTTATAAAAATTTCTACAATAACCTAGTTGAGTGAGAACCCTGAATCTGCCAATAACATAATCATAATTTACGAGACAACTTGACAGTTCACTCTCGTCAGGATTTCAGGACAGCGGTAAAGATCAGACCATAACTTTTGATCCGTACATCGGAATTACGTGTTCTTGGTGGCTACGAAAAGCTAAGAACATTATCTAAATATCTCTAGGATATGGACACCTCTAAATCGGCCTCTAAGAACCCGAAATATACCACGCAATCTACTAGACAGAACTGAACTTACAACCGAACGAATTCGATCCAAACTAAATAATCTAATTTCGCATCTAATCAACATTAAACAGCGGGGAAACATCTCGTTACCCTTGAAGAACCCCGGAGAACGATGAACGATCCTTGGAGAAGATGATCCCTTCTCTTCTCCTCCTTTCTTCTTCTTCCTTCCTCTCCTCCCTTTCTCCTCTTGGCATAGCAGTAGGGGATTGCTATGATCTTGGTGCTACAAAGCTGCCGTGCGGCAGCAGATTGTAGCAGCTAGGTTTTTCCCCTCCTTTTATTGGTGGCCAACCCCTCATGGGCCTCCTGGGCCAAGGCCCAAGGCCCAGGTTGCCGAAAAAATGCAGAAATATCCTTTTTCTTATTCCTAATTTTCTTTTTGAACGCTTTCTTTTATAGAATAAATCAAAGTATTACAATTAGGTCTCAAGGCAATCTTCCCAGCACGCGAAGGCATCTTCAATTGAGTTTGCGACTTCTTCTTCCTTCCCCTTTTTGTAGCAGCTTCATTGACTTCACTAGTGGAATTATCACTGCTCCTTTGAGAGCCATTGACATTGCAGGTAGTGCCACCAGCAATAATCCTTTGTGAGGCATTCACATTGCTATTGGTACCGACGATACTGCTCCTTTGGGAGGCATTTCCTCCATGCTGCTGACCTCCACGTCGTCTGGATGGAATATGATTCATATCCTGCATAGTTACAATATGACATTAATGCCAAGTCAATGGAATAGCATAGAACATTTTGGAGATACATAGCATGAAAATGAGTGTAATTAAAAGATCAGTTGTTAGAACAACATAGAACATCAAAACATTGTCATAGCATGGAACACAGGTACAAATTACACAATGTATTATAAAGGAACACTTTAGGGACAACAATACAAAAGTCAGAAATCATTTCAATCATAAGTTGGAGGCTAAAGCTCATCATCTAGATCCTCATGTTCATCTTCATCTTCATCTTCCTCAATTTCTTGCTCATCTTCTTGATGATTAACATTTTGCCGTTCTAAAAATTCCAAATCTTTTGGATTTGTTATCTCATCTAAGATCAATGGAGGAGTAATTTCGAAGTCATCCTCTAAGTCAATGACAAAGGTGCCATGCAAACCATCCTCTTGGTAGAACTCCATTTGTTGAGTTGGTCCTTCAGGAGGGGTCAAATCACCATTGCTGTTACTTAGAGGAATATATCCTTGTGGAGCTACATGATATTCCAATAGATCCAGCTTGGTCTTACACGGGTATGGCAGGTAATAGACCTATGTAACCTGACTTGGCATGACAAATGGATCAAAATTTAAAAGCCTACATGTGTGCTTGACCTCTACCAAGCCCAAATTTTTAGTACGCCTAACTCCATTAGGTGTTGGATCAAACCAACGGCAATCAAATAAAACCAGCTCAATCTGCATGCTGCCTTCCCAAGTAATCTTTAAAATGTCTTCAATAACACCATAGTACTCTAGCACATTGTTGTTGTCGTCATAACTAGACACACACACACACACACACACACACACACACACCCCCCACTATTGGTTGTAGCCAATCTAGATTTCTCACTCTCATACTTTGATGAACGAAATCTATATGTATTCACATCATAACATCCATAAGTGGTAACTCTACTGCGAAAACCATAAGACATTTGGTGTAAGGCATTAGGAATGGTAGATGACTTCATGCACTACAAGTAGGCAATTACTTGTATTAGTTTCAGATTGCTACAAAGATGATTTTTAGGTTTTTCAAGTTGCAGCGTTTAAGATAATTACTTGAGTTTTGAACCAATCAAAAAAATTGGGTCCATGATGCATAGGACGGCCTGATTTCTAACCATTTAACCTCAATTCCTGAAGTTGCTTTTCAGTTGATTTCATTCTGCTCCTCTATTGTTCTTTAGAAAATTTACTACATTAACAACATTAGTTAGAATGATGCAAATATAAATATAGAAAAGTGACTTAGGTTGCATAGCTTAAGAACATACTCAAAGAAACCATCCATCTCCGATAAGTTCCTCAGTATGTACAAGAAGGCAACCTTGTACTCTTCTATTGTGAGTCATGACAACCCCGAGGACTAATGCATCGACCTGAGTATTGGAATATGTCAAGGTCGCATGAACTTTGAAATGTAGAGGCACAATCATCGTACCAAGGTGCCTTGTTTCTAATTGACCGAACTTTCGGGTTAAAATATAGTGATAGAAAATTTATAGCCTCCTCAACTAGGTAAGCCTCAACAATGGAACCCTCAACTCGAGCCTTATTCCGCACTTTCTTCCTAAGTTTTTGTATGTGCCTACAAGGATCAGACAATTAATTAGATGTATGGTTAGGCTAGAAAGAAAAAAATAGTGGAAATACTTATGTTTACCTCTCATATGGATACATCCAGCGGGCCTGAACAGGGCCACCTAGTCGAGCCTCATAAGGAAGATGTATGATTAGATGTTGCATAGGATTAAAGAAACCGGGAGGAAATATCTTCTCTAATTTGCATAGAAGCACTGCAGCATTCTATTCTAGTGAGACTATGACATCCTTGCTTATCTCTTTAGCACACAACTACCTATAGAAAAACTAAAAAACTAAGCTCAGCCAAGCATGGCCATATATTCTCCAGAAGGAACCCACGAAATGCAACTAGGAGCAAGCGTTCCATGAATATACAGAAGTCATGGCTTTTGAGGGCAAAAATCTTCCTTTGCATCATGTTAACACCTCGCCTAATATTGGCTACATATCCATCGGGGAACTTCAAGTCTTGAAACCACTTAAGGATAGTGGTCATGTCATTCTTATTGATGCAAAACGGAGCCCTAGGCTTGTGCCACTTCTCATTGTCCTTCATCTCCAAATGCAGTGAAGGACGGTGACAAATCTCTACTAAATCTTGTCTTGCCTTAATATTATCTTTTGTGTTATCAGCTATATCGAAGCATATGTTCCATATAGCTTCAGCTACATTTTTTTAATTGTGCATCACATCAATGTTGTGTCGGTGCTTCAATTTATTATAGTATGGAAGTTACCAAAAGCAGCTTTTGTGTGTCCAATTGTGCAATTTGTCAAAGTTTTTTGTATCAGCTACAAATTTGTCTATTTGGGCTTCGACTTCCTCTCCCGTTAAATACCTTGGTGCCTTCTCAAGCACTGTTATGTTCTTTCAAAATGCATAAGCTTGGGTTCTGAATTCATAGTCCCTAGGTAGAAAGCATCTGTGACAGTCAAACCAACAAGCCTTGCGACCATTACAAAGTTGAAATGCTTTGCCTTCACACAAGCATTTTGGACACGCAAATGAACCATGTGTGCTCTAACCAGCAAACATACCATATGCAGAAAAATCATGAACTGACCATAGATATGTTGCTTGCATTGTAAAGTTTTGCTTGAGTGAAGCATCCCATGTTTCTACCCCATCCCACAACTTGATAAGTTCGTCAACTAAAAGTTGCATTAGAATATTTAATTGCTTTCCTGGATGCTAAGGATCAGGGATAACAAGGGCAAGGAATATGTATTCTGGCCTCAAGAGCTTGCTTGGGGGAAGATTTAATGGAGCCACAAACACTGGCCAACATGAGTAAGGAGCAGCACTCAAACTAAATGGTGTGAAGCCATCTGTTGCTATAGCAAGTCACACATTTCTAGGATCGCTTGCAAAGCCTGGGAAGTCCTCGTCAAATTGTTGCCAAGCTTCCCCATCACATGGATACACCATCTTACCAGATGTGGAGCGACTATGCGATCGCATTAGCTTTGTTGTCTCCTCGTGTGCATACAACCTTTGTAGTCTATTTGTCTTCATGCTCATTATCTTTCCAATAAAGCATGCAATTATTATAGCATATATCAATTTTCACATATGGCATACCGAGGCCCTCTAATAGCTTCTTCGAACGGTAGAAGTCTTCGGACAACTTAGACTCTAGGGGTAAAAGTTCATGAATTATTTGTAATACATCATCACAGTGTGCAATTGACATATTGTACTATGACTTCATAGCTAGCAAGCGAGCAACAACGGATAGACAAGAATGTGTTGTGTTCTCATGGACTAGTTCATCAGCACTAGCGACCATCCTATAAAAAGCTGGGCAGAGGCGTTTGGCTCCTCATCAATTGCTGGTGGATGGTCACCGGCTAGGTCACCCACATATTATCCATCTGATCAGATTCATTAAATTCATCATGCCTAACAACAAGGCTCTCACCATGTGTTGTCTGTGTTTGATAATTTGCCCTAAACCCATATTTACTCAAGTGCAACTCGACAGTGCACCTGTTGTGCCTAAAATAGTTCCGACACATTGCACATGGACACTTAATGGTGTCACCTTCGACTAAACTTGGATCAGAGAATGCACTATCCAAGAATTGTGTGGTGTGATCACTCCATTCATTAGAGGGAGCTCTACCACTCTGCCAGCCATTATACATCCATTCATGGTCTGCCATTAAATAGTTCTGTGTTTAACGACTTGAATATGTTAGTTATGAATATCATATGATGGTATGTCCAAATTAGAGAATCTGCACATAATTATTAATTTAGCAATCAACACATAACGTGGTTTATGAAATAACTCCTACGTAAGACAAGAACAAATTTGGTCCAACATAACATTGCATTTGCAACAAAAGGACATAATTTTGATTACTCACAGTGCAATATTTATTACTTATTATGCGTCATTCGAACAATAGATTTTAGTAAAAGCATGAAAGGAAACCATAAAAGTGCATTAGTTAGACCAAGGGGAGGAGAGCTTACCAAGGCGGCGGATTTGAAGAGGAGGAGGTGGGTGCGGCCGGAGATGGCGTGGAGGCGGCGGATTGAGGATGTGGACCGCCGTGGCCGAAGATGGTGTGGAGGTGGTGGATTGAGGATGTGGAGCTAGGGATTTCGAGAGGAGGGAGTGGTGGCGGCCGGAGATGGTGTGGAGGTGGCGGGCGCGGCCGGCGATGATGTTGAAGCGGCGGGGGCGGCCAGCGATGGCGTGGAAGCGGCGAGGAGGCAGTACTACCGAGTTGGCATGAGGCGCGCAGTTTGGGGATGAGCTTTCTAGGTATTTTGACAGGAGAGGAAGGGCTTTGACTGCGCTGGGCGGTGGACATAGGCGCGCGATGGAAATTTTGTTTGTGTGAACAGAAATTTTTTGACGAAACCATGCGGCTTGGTCCGAATGGTGTCGATGGTCCGATCAAGTTTCAACGGTCCTGATTGAAAAGACTGTTCAGGCGGTCCGAATGTCCCAATCCCTACGGATGGTCCGATCGCAAATGAATGGCCTAGATTGATTGCGGCGTTCAGATGGTCCGAATGGCCGAACTCATACTTACGGTTTGATCAAAATCTAACGGTCTCGAAAAGATGCACACTTTAGTGCCAATTGGCTTGGGCTAGGTCTGTTTGGTTGACTAGAATCAAAATCAAACTTTAAAAGTTTGACCAGAGGGTTAAAAATACCAAATAAATTTATAAAAATTCAAAATTTCTTAGAGAAGCTACTGGGATGATATAGATCTCAAATAAAATTTGAAAACTCACTGATCGCGTTTTAAAATGCTTAAATAAATCCTTTAACCGAAAAGGGTTAATTAAAGTCTAATTGATCTCTAAAATTTTGACAAAAAATATTTTTATTCAAGATAATTTATCTAGTATTTTAGTAAATTAATTACCAGAGTTTTTTACTGTGAGAACCCGGGGTATTTAACTTGTAATGCTTAGCCATCCACTTGACCCTAGCATCACAAACCAGATATCCCGTGCCTCAGAGTAGTATGTACCTCCCAGGAGCGGTACACATACTCCTTCACAAAATATAGCATCCAATCCATACACAAGTCATTACAATACTGAGTCTTCATATTACAACCCAAGGGACAAACACATAAAATAGTTATTACAAAAGGGGCCGACCGGCCAAAGATAAGGTAAATAAACAAAGTAGCAGCAGAAACAAAAGCCATAATATGGAAATAAACAAAAGCCAACCGGTTTGCCCTTACCCACAAGGCAACCGACCGGGCCACCAAGCTAGTCGTCCTGCACGAAGTCGGACGGCCCATGCGATGGTTACGTTCGGCGGTCCGAACGGCCGAAATGATCCAGACAGTTGATTCAAAATCGTTTGGATTGTTGATATCTAATCAAATACTAGATTAATTATCTTGAATTAAAATATTTTTTGTCAATTTTTTAGAAATCAGTTTGACCTTATGAAATTTGTATGTCCTTATTTAAACCTAGTCGGTTTAAATATTTTAAATTAAGTATTTGAATCGTGAATAGTAAGTTTTCAAAATTTATATGAGATATATATCATCCCAGTAGCTTCTCTGAAAATTTTTATATTTTTATAATTTTATTTGCTATTTTTAACTCCCTAGTGAAACCTGAATCATCTGAGTCGTGCGCGAGCCGTTAGATTTCAATCGGACTGTACAGATCGTTTGTGCCGTTCGGACCGCCGGAACGACCAACGCGATCTAGACCATTAGATCTTAATCGGACCGTCCACATAGATTGGGCTGTTCGGACCGCCCGAACAGCTCACTCAATCCGGACCGTCGAATCGCGATCGGGCGGTCCAAAATAGAATAACTTTAAAACTACATAACTAATTCAAAGTAACTTCAAATCAAGTGAAACCAATTGTGATAATTTTATTTACTTTAATTTGGAATAGGTTTCAAACTTATCTCCCAGAAATTATAGTTTTTGAAATTAATCCAAAACCGAATATTTTTACACTACAAAATACTTTTAACATTGCAAATTCATAACTAATTCATGTGAACACTAATTGAGGTGAACCAAGTTATTTTGGTCTTATAATTTTATTTTCTATTTATCTGTGTCATCTTTATCTCCACCACTGTTCAGTTGGACCTTATGAAATTTGTATGTACTTATTTAAACCTTTTCGGTTTAAATATTTTCAATTAAGTATTTGAATCGTGAACAATAAGTTTTCAAATTTTATATGGGATCTATATCATCCCAGTAGCTTCTCTGAGAAATTTCATATTGGTATAATTTTATTTGCTATTTTTAACTCCCTAGGCAAATCTGAATCATTTGAGTTCCGCGCGAGCCGTTAGATTTGAATTGGACTGTCCAGATCGTTTGGGTCGTTCGGACCGTCGGAACGACCAACGCGATCTAGACCGTTAGATCTTAATCGGACCGTCCGCGTAGATTGGGCCGTTCGGACTGCCCGAACAGCTCACTCAATCCGGACCATCAAATCGCGATCGGACGGTCCAAAATAGAATAACTTCAAAACTGCATAACTAATTCAAAGTAACTTCAAATCAAGTGAAGCCAATTGTGATAATTTTCTTTACTTTAATTTGGAATAGGTGTCAAACTTATCTCTATTCAAGAAATTATAGTTTTTGAAATTAATCCAAAACCGAATATTTTTACACTACAAAATGCTTTTAACATTGCAAATTCATAACTAATTCATGTGAACTCCAATTGAGGTGAACCAAGTTATTTTGGTCTTATAATTTTATTTTATATTTATCTATGTCATCCTTATCTCCACCACTGTTCAGTTTGACCTTATGAAATTTGTATGTCCTTATTTAAAACTTGTCGGTTTAAATATTTTAAATTAAGTATTTTAGTCATGAATAGTAATTTTTCAAAATTTATATGGGATCTATATCATCCCAGTAGCTTCTCTGAAAAATTTCATATGTTTATAATTTTATTTGCTATTTTTAACTCCCTAGGCAAACCTGAATCATTTGAGTTGCGCGCGAGCCGTTAGATTTGAATCGGACTGTTCAGATCGTTTGGCCCGTTCGGACCACCGGAACGACCGACATGATCTGGACCGTTAGATCTTAATCGGACCATCTGCGTAGTTTGGGCCGTTCGGACCGTCCGAACAGCTCACTCAATCCGGACTGTCGAATCGCGATCGGACGGTCCAAAATAGAATAACTTCAAAACTGCATAATTAATTCAAAGTAATTTCAAATCAAGTGAAACCAATTTTGATAATTTTATTTTTAAGTGAACTTTAATTTGGAATAGGTTTCAAACTTATCTCTATCCCAGAAATTATAGTTTTTGAAATTAATCCAAAACCAAATATTTTTTACACTACAAAATACTTTTAACTTTGGAAATTCATAACTAATTCATGTGAACTCCAATTGAGGTGAACCAAGTTATTTTGGTATTATAATTTTATTTTATATTTATCTATGTAATCCTTATCTCTACCACTGTTCTACAAAATTTTAGCACTTTGAATTTTGCGGTATTTTTCTGTGTTTCCAGAAAATGAAAAATATTTTAAATGAATAAAATAAACTTTAATTAAATTAAATAAAAAATTAATCGGGATTGCATTCTCGAACAACTGAAATTTCACTTGCGTCACTTACGACTGCTCAAATATAAGAATTGTCAGAATTACTATTTGAAGGGTAAACTTACCATACCCACCTTCATCCATCAAACCAAACACCAGCTTGAACCATTCAGGACCATCCTATCCAATCAACGAAACAAAATTTTGTATCATCACGTTCAACCAACCAAACACCCTACTTGTACCATCCCATTCAACTTCATCCCATCCATCCTGTACCATCCCATTCCATCCAACTTTGTTCAGCCATCCAAACGCTACCCAAATTTTTTCATGCGAACGCACGGAGTGTAGGAATTTCCAAACAATTAACCTGACAGTTTTAACCATCAGGAAAATATATTATATTGATGGTTTTTTTATAACCGTCAGGAAATTTGGAATTTTGCTGAGGGAGTTACTATTCCCATGACCAAAATAGTATAACTTGACGGTCGTTGCGGGCCCATTAGCATAATTTGGGTAAACTTGACGGTCGGAGCGGGCCCGTTAGTGTAATTCATGGCCCTCAGGTTTGCTCTGTTTTCTAGTAGTGAAAGGGTCGAGGATACTAAAGGAGACGGTCGGGCTCGAGTTGGGGCGTGTGGAGATCAAAGATGGATGATGCGTGTTGGAGCTACGAAGGTGCGGTCTGGAGGCTATGAGACGTGACAATTTTGAGGTGTCCAAAATTGGTTTTGTAATCTGGTGTAAAAGCCCACGTATTGGACCCTAAGACTAGTGGGTCATACTTGGGATTTAGGTGCTAACGTGGGTTGGCATTAGGGTTCTCACCCGAATGGAACAGATATCATGAGGTGTTTCGGGCGATTGGGATATTAAAAGTGAAGGCACTTGTGACGTGAATAGATGAGGGGATGGCGGCGACTGTTATGTGCTAGGCTGCCATGGTTGATGGGCTTTGGTGCTTGTATAGCTGCTGTCCGCTGCATGTGTAGGGGGGATTGGCTAGCTATGTTTTGGTGATTGATGTTTTCCTGTTGGGTCATCAAGCAATAGATGTGGTAGCTTTTGCTGGCTGTGTTAATCAAGAAAGAGTTGGTGCTTTTGCATTACGTGAGGTGTTTTTGCATTGAGTTAATTTAGAAATTTGTGCTGCTGGTTCATTGCTTTTACGGTGCAAGAATCCATCCATCGCTATTTCTTCTACATGTGCATCTAGAACCGTACCTTGCTATCCAATTGGGAGCAACCAAGACTGCCCGTGTACTGTGCGAGATAGGAAGTCAAGATCACCACAAGGGCTATGGTGGCTGTGGCTTTTTGGTTCGGGCGTGATCTCCAGAGAAGACACTGTTTTGTTTGTCGGCTACTAGTGTTCTTGTCTCCGTGGGATGTTTGGCCATGCAAGAGATTAGGCAGGTTTCTTTGTTGTAACGACATTAAGTTGCGTGGTGCGGTCTACAGAAGATTGTTGTGTGATCTCGAGCATTGGCTTCGGAATTGCCAAATAAAATCTTGTGCAAGTTCCGATCTTTCCAGCCTGGTGCGAAAAATCTTCCACAATCATTCACCCCCTCTGATTGTCATTAACGATCGTACAGCTACACTCTATCCAAGACCGAGAGAAATGAACTGTGCCAGAGCTTGCATGGTGTGAAAGTTCCGTCCGGTTACTCTACCAGCATTAAGAAACTTGTTTCTATGGAAGATTTGAAATTAATTGGTATGAAGTCTCATGATTGTCATGTGCTGATGACACAAATTCTTCCTGTTGCAATTAGGAGTATCTTGCCGAATAAGGTCCGAGTGGCAATCTTGAGGTTGTGTTATGTCTTTAACTCAATCGCTCAGAAGGTCATCGATCCCGAAGGACTAGATGCTCTGCAGGCCGAGGTGGTGACGACTCTATGTCATCTTAAGATGTATTTTCCTCTGTTATTTTTCGATATCATGGTCCATCTCATTGTTCACCATGTGAAAGAGATAAAGATATGCGACCCTGTGTTACTACATCATATGTGCCCGTTCGAGAGGTACATGGGAATTCTTAAGTCCTACGTAGGGAATCGATCTCGACCGGAGGGCAGCATCATCGAAGGTTATGCAACCGAAGAGGTCATTGAGTTCTGCGTCGACTACATGGCTCAGGTGGAACCGATATGTGTGCCTCTATCTCGTCATGAGGGGAGACTGGAGGGTATCGGAACCATCGAAAGAAAATCAATCACTCCCGATCTGGATACGTATGCTCAAGCCCATTTCACGGTCTTGCAACACATGACCCAAGTGTCCCCATACATCGACGAACACAAAGACATGGTACTCCAACAGAATCCAGACCGGTCGGAAGTTTGGATCACGAGAGAGCACAACCGCCGGTTCAACGAATGGTTAAAGGTGCGATTCACTGGGAGGTCATCAAGTGATGATACACTGCTATGGTTGGCAAAAGGGCCAAAATTTACTATTGTGACATGGCAAGGATACGACATAAATAGGTACACATTTTATACGACAACTCAGGATAGAAAGAACACAGTCCAGAATAGCGGTGTCCGCATAGATACGTTTCACGAGTAGTTCAATACCGCCGGGCCACGTGGGTTGAACTCCTACTATGGGTTCGTAGAGGAGATTTGGGAGCTCGACTACGTACTTTTCAAGATCCCCCTGTTTCGATGCCATTGGGTTAAACTTCCGCAAGGTGTGAAGGTTGACAAGTACGGCGTCACTACTGTGGACCTCAAATGTGTTGGATACAAGTACAAACCATTCGTACTCGCTAAACAAGTTGTTCATGTTTTTTATGTAACGGACCCGGCAAATAAGAACTGCTACGTAGTTCTTTATAGAAAAAGAAGGATTGTCGGAGTTAAGAATGTTGTGGATGAGGAAGAGTACAATCAATTTGATGAGTTGCCTCCTTTCGAAAACGGCATCAGGTTCGAGGAAGAACCCAGTGAGGAAGCTAGCTATATGCGCGTTGATCATCATGAAGGGCTATATTTTAATTAAGAATTTATTCCATTGTAATTTATTCCATAACATGAGACATGTTAATGTGGACTTACCATGTGTTATGAACTTGTAATCTCTTATTTTGATGTCAATGTGGAATTATCATGTGTTATGGACTTTTAATCTCTTATTTCGATGTAATATGGAATATCAAAATTGGTTTCACTTGATTTGGAGTTGAGTTGAATTAGATATGAATTTTTGAAGTCAAAGGAATTATGGAACCAGGTTCATGTGCTCTATCACATAGTAGCATATTTGAAGTCAAATGAATTATGGAACCAGGTTCATGTGCTCTATCAAATCATATCACAGACGGTTCTATTATGAAACCGTCTGTGATATCGTATCACAGATAGTTTCATAATAAAATCATCTGTGATATCCCTTTATTAGGAGGGAACCGCTAGGGTTTGTGCGCATTTACTCGTCACTCTCCCTTACTCTCGCCTATTCACCTCCCCAGCGCCTTAGCCTCTTGCTCTCACTCGTTCACCTCCGACTGTAACACCCAGTCCGATAAGGGCCTGGAATGCTACTAAACTAACATGTTAACAAGATTATAACAGAAGACCAAAATTCTAAATTTCGGTAGAATCTCCCCTGTATAGTTAACTATACCGGAGGTTCCAACAGTCATAAATGTCAAGACAATAAAGGAATCAACAATTATCAGAACCATCTCAGGAGTATAGCCTGAACTCACGCAATTATATCAAAAGGATGAACTAAGATCACACGCAATACTTAATCAATCTTAACGGGGAAGAGTTATCAACCACAACCAACATTATTTATTACAGTTTATCCTTAATGAATGAAAAATAGAACTAAAATATAATCCTGGACTTGATTAAGGTGAAGTGAATGAGTTGTGCGTGTCTACTCCCTCCCAATGGAGCCAACCTCAATGATCACCTAAAATAAACAAACAACGCAAGAGTGAGTCCGAGACTCAGCAAGTATAGTAAATAAATAAAACACTCAACAACCATGATCATGATAACATCATTGAAGAATATGAAATAAGCACAGAACGAACATTTGAATGAATGGAATGAATGATTTGGATGCAATGAAGGGACTACACACATGCATATACCGGTATTGCTGGTGACACACCCGTCGGTGTTCACCTAAGCCCGCATTTAACAAAATACGGGGATCCAAGCCCTGTATGAAGAACGTTTCATACGAGTGTCCCGAATTGCCCACATTGGAATGGTGGGTCTTACGTGCCCATACTGGAATTGATGGGTCTCTTTAATCCACTCCCGTGGATGAAACATGAATGATGGATGCATGGAATAAAATATGAATATTGAAAAGACAAACTCTTTAATCATGGAGATTATGCATATGGAAGTAACATGAACATTAAATATTAACATGGATCTTAGGAACACAATACCAACATCAGGCATTCACATTTTATAATTAAGAACGTTAAAGTACCTTGCTTTCCGCGATGCGACGCGTTAGTAGGCAATGGCGGTGCTCCTAAACCTGAAGCCTCTCCGCCTACACAATATATACTCGAAATAAGAACAATATATAACAGGATGCTTCCATCAACGTTCTACAACGCATTCCCGAACACCCAAGAGCTAACTAATAGACTTAGTCTAAAACGGACAACACCAACACAAAAGTGAATCTGGACAGTGGCACGAATAAGACCATAACTATTAACCTGGGACTCGGAACGAGGCGAGCCCAGTTCCTAGAGAAACCTAACAAACATATCTACGAAAACCTAGTTGCGGAGATACCCCAAATTGGCCAAAGGAAAATACTAACTAGCAGCTGAACATTAAAGACAGATTCTGTCCCGACGAAACACACAGCAATAAAGAAAATAACACAACTATTGATCTACAACTCTGGTTAAGGCATTCTTTAGCATTATGGAAAGGTTATGAAATCTGCTAAAATATTCAAGTTGGGTGGGAACCCTGATTTTGCCTCTAACATAAACATATTTCACAAGACAAATCAACATACTAATCTCGTCAGAAGTCTGGACAGCAAGAAGGAAACGAACATAACTTTTGATCCGTTTATCGGAATTTGGTGATCTTGGTGGCTATGGAAAGCTAAGACAATAAAATACAATTCTCATAATAGGGCGGATTCCTGATTCGGAACTTAACCATGCTCAATTTGCTACTCAAAGTGACTGCTGGGATTTAATCGATGTTCTGGACAGTGGTACATAAATGGCCGTATCTTTCAAACCATAACTCGGATTCAGGTGAACTCAGAGGCTATGGAAACCTGACGAAATAATATACAACTCTCTAAGAGATGGGCATCTTGAATTCTATCTCTAAGAACTCAAAATTAACCATGCAATCTACTGGA
This sequence comes from Phyllostachys edulis, assembly GCA_036346405.1. Taxonomy (NCBI): domain Eukaryota; kingdom Viridiplantae; phylum Streptophyta; class Magnoliopsida; order Poales; family Poaceae; genus Phyllostachys; species Phyllostachys edulis. The sequence goes on from CM070561.1 coordinate 41,651,786, forward strand.
CAGAACAGAGCTACAGTAGAAATAATTTGATCCAATCAATTCCAATCAAACTCGCATTTACCCACAAATCAACAGCTAAGAATGACAGCCGTTACACTTGAAGAACCCAAGAAGATGATGAACGAACTCCTGAAGAACCTCCCCTTCCACCTTCTTCCTTTCTTCTCTTGGTCGGCCACCAAGGGATAGCTCCAAAGGGGGGCTCGGCTGCCACCAATGGAGGAAGAAACTGGCGCCACCAATGGAGGAAACAGCAGGGAGGGGCGGCGGCCTGGTGCAGGGAGGGGCGCAGGAAGGAAATGAGGCAGGGGCCAGCTGCTAGGAGGGAGGGGGCGCAGGGATTGGAAGATGGAACAGGGCGGCTGCTAGGAGGGAGATGAGGCAGGGATTGAGATGGCTAGGGCAAGAGCAGTCCTCCCCTTTTGCTTCTCACGGCTGCCTCCCCCAAGAAATTTTGGCCACCTCGTGGGCCTGTTGGCCAAGGCCCAAGGTAGGGTAGAAAACTGCACAACCCCCCCCTTAAATCTGATTTAACTAAGTGTTCAAGCTTCTTCCTTACAACCATTTCGGGGTATTACACCGACCTTGACTCCACCGCCCCCGACATCGATGAGGTTGCCGCCACCCGAAGCCTCCTCCCCGACGCCTCCTACCCCGAGCCGCGGCACTTGGCCTCCTCCTCCACACTGGAGCCACACCGCTCGGCCTCCTCCTCCCCCTTCCTCCCCCACCGCCATACGAAGCCACCTCCCAAGGCACGTCTCTGCTCCTCGTGCTAGCCACAGCTGCGGACTCATCGCCGTTGGTGGCTGTAGCTCTTTCGGAATAATTTGTAAGATGCACTTTTAATCCAGTTTATAGGTTTTTCGTTGAATCTTAATGTTGATGTATGCATTGTGTAATCCCTAGATGCTGAAGGAACCAATTTTTGAATGAACTTATGGCTGACTGACAGATTGGAAATTCAGGAGTTTTTGGGTGAATCTGAATGTTACTATATGCATTGTGTAATCCCTAGATGCTAAAGGAACCAAATTGTGAATGAACTTGTGGATGCTTAGTAGATTGGAAATCCAGGAGCTTAATGTGTGGCCTACTGAGATATAGAGCTCATGTCTGTTAAGAGGTCCATGGCAAAAGTTATGGCCACTAGAATCTTTCGATACTGAGCGTATAGGGTCGATTTATGAATTGAATTACTGCTGTGCGTATGCCAATCATTGGTATTATATGTAGGTTATTTTATTACCCTTATGGAATTTTTATGACGTATCCGTATTATGCGCAAATTCTTCAATATTAATGGTATTTGTGCCTCAGTCATGTGCTTCATGCATAAGTTTTGTTATTAAGTCCTAATCATACTCCTTACGTATATTTTTGGGAAACCAGTTGTCATGGCATAGCCATTGCTGATAAGATTATTCTACACAAAAAGTAGTTTGGCAATTCAATGAGCTATAGAATGATATATGATGGTTATTGTATTTTGTTTTTGAAGTTCAATGCACGTAGTATGATTCACCTATGCCACAAAAAGATTTCTTTTGGGAAAGTGTACCTAGTGGATATCAACTTGCAATCTATTTTATTTAAACTCTCAGCATTTTGAATTCTGAAATTTTAGTTCATTGCGTATATAACTTATATAGACAGCAAACAAGCGAGATGGCGTCTACGCCGTCTTCGCCGCCGGCATCGACGTCGCCGAATGCATCTGGATCTCCGACGGAAGTGGTACGTAAGTGAGATGGTAGAGGAATATCGAAATTGCCTGCATGCCGAATGACCATCACAGAGGTTAGTGCCGTTGGGGTCCCTTTGAGTCCCAAGAAAGCAGCGACGAGATTCCAGACCATCTGCGGGATACTTGGAAGGGAACGGGTCCCCATCACCACACCAAGCTGAAAGTCTTAGACGGACGTAGAGAGAGGCCAGCTGTGGATTGAAATTCCAAGCTCGTTCACTATCCAGAAGCAGACCAGGCACACGTGGAACGACAGGCGTTGCTCACGATGGGACACACGTAGAGGACCTTCAAAAGCACGCTTGTCACAAAGTATGTGAACACAGGTCGGACGCCCTTCAAGAAGTATCAATTCTTGTCGTGGGATATACGGGACGCCTTTGTGCGGATGAAGACGATGGCCAAATTTTAGGAGCAAAGTGCGGCGCACAAAGCTCTCCAGGCACAAAACACTCACCCCTACAAACTCGGCACCACTGGGTACGCGGGTAAAACCACGGAATGGGCAGCAGAGGACGAGAACACAACCCGACCATTTGATGAGGTCACAAATGAGCGTGCTCGAAGCTGGTTAAGAGCGAGGGCATCAACCATATCTTCGGGCGGCATCTCTTTCACAAACCCGGTAGACGAGGCAGTGTCCCAACGTCTGGTAAATATGTCAAACTACCTAGATGTTAATAATTCCATAACATCATAGTGTCTATAATAACATGTTGACCTCTCGCAGCATGCATTGACTACCGATTCTTCACAAGGCTCCTTCCAAGCAGACAGGGAGAAGGATATATTATCTACGGCCCTGGAAAACAAGGAGCACCCAGGTCACACGCGAGGCCGTGGGGTTTACGTACCTTGGAGGGATGGATTTCGAGGCGACTCTGACATGTATAAGAGTAGGAAGAGTGTCGAACCCGGGAGTAACACCCCAAATCCTCTGTGCATTTCTGAACTAGTTCCATGATCAGTAGCTAGTTCACACAGTAAATAGATATGGTAAGATCCATAAATCGCACAACTTTATTAATAATCAACAGAGTTTATTACAAGAAAGGCTTACAAGCCAATAATAAAGAACACAGCAGAAGACGAAGAAGTAGCGGAGTCTAGCTGATCTGCCACAGGCAATCGACTGGGGAAGCGGCCTAGTCATCGAGATCCACACCGAAAGCGAAGTCCTTCTCCTCTGAAATTTATTTGCATCAAGCAAGGATGAGCACAACTTCCGTGCTCGCAAGTTACACCCAATAATAGAGTTAATGCATGCAAGGATATATCAAAGGAAGGCTTATTGATTGAGTTTGCATAAAGCAATGTTTTCTTTAAATATTTGTACTAAGTTCCAAAGCAGTTATTCTATAACTAAAATTCATTTTATAAATCCTCAAGTTTTATAATTAGATAACATTCACACAAGAATGGTGAAGGATACCCTCCTATCACATGGCTTCCTACCCAAATTCCCATTTGCATAAACCACATGATAAAGTCTTTTCAAAACAAAATCAAAGTCTAACTCTGAGTGGCAAATGCTAAACATGCCCATGACCGTGGACACGGCTATTCGAATAGTTTTACACTCTACACAGGTTGTACAGCTTTACCCACATGACATAAATTCTCTAGTTTGTTTGGCATCCGTCGATACCACCGCTCACTACCTTAGGTAAGCAGTCTAGAGCATGTGTCAAGGCCTTTACAATGCTTCATCCCACCTCACTAAGGTTTCGCTTCCATTGGACTGTCCATCCTCCAGAAGCCCCCTCTTGCGCTATGTGGGAATACATAAAAGTAGGTTATATAAGACACCCACGCAACCGGATGGCACGACCACAGTGAAACGTTGCAAATTAGTTAGCCAGGTTCTGCCCACTCAGGACATGTGGTAGTACGATGGAGTTTAGCAAAAGCGACTCTCAAGCCGGTCCTTAACTGACTTGGGCGGCTTTCCATAAAACCCATGGGCCTCGATGACTCAATCCCGTGCATCAACATGCACCATCCAAACATCCATTTAGCCCAAGTACAAACCAACTTTTTCTTTTTTCTTTTAAAAAACATTTGCAAAATCTCCCATGACAAACTAATGCCATAGACTTTTAAACAACAATTGATTTTTGGCTGAAAGTTTCCCTAATTGAATAATTTTGGGTCTAAGCATTGCTAAGCATAATTTTTCTCAAAATGATCCTAGTTCATACTATCGTATCAACTAGGTTTTATCTAGGGTGACAAGGTATGAGGGATTAATGTCCAAGACTTGTCAAGTACGAGATCAGTATATAAACCATCAGTATTGTAATAATCCAATATTCAACAATTGTAAAATCCTATACTCCAATATCAACTAGTTCAATCTACACCATATAAGTCTATTTCTATGATTCAACTTCAATCGATCCAACATTTAACTATACTCTAATTTTATAATCCGACATCCATCAATCCATTATTCCTTAATAAACTATTTCTACTAATTCGACATTAATCCAATGACTATGTAATCCTATAATCAAATTTTCGGATAATCGATATCTAATAACAATGTATTTCTAGAATCCAACATCAACAATTCAAGATTTGACTATAGTATCTATCTACCATCCAATCTTTATTAATCCAACATCAATAATTATCTACTTCTAAAATCGATATCCAATAATTATTTATTTCTATAATCCCACCGTAATAATCATATAATCCTAGAATCCAATCTCCAATAATTATATAATCCTATAATTCAACCAATTACTTCTACAATCCAATACCCAACGATCATATATCTCTAAAAATCCAACATCCAACAATTATTCAACCCAAATAAATCAACAATTGTATCATTCTGTAATCAATATCCAAGATTCATGCATTCCAATAATCCAACTTCCATCAATCGTGTTTCGCTATAATTCAACAATAAGGTATCTCCTCCAACAATAATGTATTATTATAATCTAGTCTTTTCAATTTCTAACTCCTGAATACATCACAATCGGAAAGATTCCTCATACTGTCTGTCTTGACAATAAAAGGGCTATATATTGGAATTGGTAATAACTATAAGGCTTAAATAGGTATTTAAATTACATTGAATAGAAATAAGCATGCAATAATAATTTAAAATAGAATTTAAATAATTTTAAATACTGGGCTCAAATATAATCAAAGGTATAACTTGCCTTGCTTGATTAGACGATGTTGTTTTCCTTAACAGGTCACCTAGTACTCACAAGTACTCTCTCTAGGTAGTCTATGTGTACAACCACGATGATCATAGTGTCAAAATCAAATCCTCTTATATGATCTCAAACAGCGTCGAAATCTGACTCTCCGAAGTCGTCAAAATCTATACGTGAAAATAAACCAAATTCAAAAAAAATTCAAATTAAGATTCAAATGAATGCCAAATTAAATAATTTTAGTTTAGTTATCTAGGTCTTGAATTTATATGAATTTAAAATTTTGAATCATCGAAATCGGAGTTCGTATGAAGGAGAACAAACCCCTAGAAGTTTGGCAATCACATGAAATGATGAAATTGGAATTCCTTGGAATTAATAGAATTATTCTTCCAAAGGAAAATTGAATTATCACACAAGATGACGTCGTGACTGATTTTGGTTTCGAGGATCCCACGAGGCACCGCGGGAGCTAGGGCTTAGGTGGCGATGATCTGGCAGCAGTGTGGCAGAGCCACGTCAGCTAAAATCCGGCGGCGCTCCGGTCCAAAGCTCGCCGGCATTTGGTGGCGTGGCGGTGAATGTGGGTGGTACCAAATGATAGAGGGGGCTTCGCCGAACCTGGTGCTCACCTCCGATGTGTGGGGACGCTATACGGTGGCTGACGACGTGCTCAAAGGCGGCGGTGAACGCAGGCTTGACGGCGGTGAAGAGTTGTGGTGGCGCTCCAGAGAGGGCGAGGTGCGCTCCAGGTAGGCAACGATGAGGCATTTCTGGAGGTGTTGACGGTGTCGACGGGGAACCCTTCAATGGTGGAGAAATTGCCGGCGAAAGTCGTGGCGGCCAGCGGCGAGGAAACATCAGTTCCGGCGATTAGAGAGCGAGGGAGGATAGGTGAGTGGTGAAGATGGGATGAGCGAAGGGAGGGGCACCTCGTGCTCCCTTTTATAGGGGTGGAGGAGGCCAGGGTGAGGAGATCGTGCTCACGGGGTTCATGGTGGCCGTTACCAAGTCCAGCGAAATGGCCGCGCGGTTGATGGGGAAATGGAAGGAAATGAAGGCGGTGGAGTAAAGGCATTTGAATGCCCTTGATGGCACTTGAAAGCGGGGAAGGAAACGCGGCGGTTTCGGAGCTCTAATGGGCGTTAATGGCTGCCGCGTGCGGGAGCTGGAGGAAGGAGGAGGCGAGGTGGAAGACGGGCGTATGGGCCGCACTTGTCGGCGACAGCAAGGAAGCGAAAAGGGAAGGGTGGCCTGTCGGCCATCCAATTTTGATCGGACCATCCAAACTGCTTGGAAACATTCGAATCATCCGAACGTGAAATCAAGATTGGCCTGCTAAAACTCGATCGGATGGTCCACACTGCGTGGGACGTTCGGACCATTCCAAACGCCAACCAAGATCTGGTCGTCAAACTTTGATCCAACAATGAGATTTCTTTGAAGGGAAAACGTCTGCGAAAGTGGTCGACTGGTCAGAGATGCGTGAAAACAAGAGTTGGGCTGAGATAGATTCAGCCCAATCACTGTTTGAGGATTTACTTTGATTTAGCAATTAAAATAATCTTGTTAATTCAAATAAGCTTTAGATAATAGCTAATAAAACCCAAAAATTATGAGAAAATTCATAGAAATTCTCTAAGGCATTTTGGACTCAAATAAAATATTTGAACTTATAATTGGTAATAGTTTTTGCACATAATTTATTTTGGCTTAAAAATAATTAGGGAAAAGCTTTTAAAATTCCAAAACATTCTAGACATTAATTAAAATTTTATTTTTCAACTTAAATCAAATAAAACTTCAATAAATTTTAATTTTAATTTATTATTTTTATTTTTGACTTTTAAAATCTCGTAAATTCAAGAAAAGCAATAAAACTCTTTCAAATTCCAATAAAATAATAACTTTATTTATTTTTATTTTTGGTAACAGAATTTTGGGATGTTACAAACTACCCCCCTTAAAAAGAATCTCGTCCCCGAGATTCGGAGAGGCTAGAAAGAAAGAAGATGTATATAGGATAAATGAATTGAGAGATAGAAAGAGTCCATGTTGAAGTTGGCTTCTTGTCTAGGGTCTTGAGTTGTTCGAAGTTTTGAGGTATCAATCCGTCCTTCAAGTCCCAGGTGCATCGATAGGTTAGAAGTCCAATGGATTGTTAGAGAAGAGGAAAATAGCAAAGGGTGAGAGAGAAAGCTATAAGGAGAGAAGTCTACCCACTTAAACAAACGTTGTACACAAGATCAAAAGATCTACGTATGACGTACCAAAAGAAAATACACCATACAAATAAAGGAACAATACAACATTCTACTCGATCGATACTCGTAAGCTGGTGAAATGACTCAATACACAAAAATGAGTCTTGGCAAACTTAAGATATATGGCTTGGCTTACAAAACGATCTTTGGTATATTTTGTCCATCGTCCTTAGATGGTGGAGACGATGATAGTTTCTCGATGGCTCCATGTTTTGTAGTCTTGAACGTAAGGGTTAACAATCGTGTTGACCTTCTATAGAAATTTTCATGGAAAAGAGGATCCATTTAACATTACAAAATGGTGAAGAAAGAATTGCTATAAAGAAGCTAAAGATAGATAGATGACCAAGATGAGGAGAGAACAAATTATTTTTTCTTGTTATATAAAATAAGTTATTTTTTCTTGTTATATAAAATAAGTTTTGAAGTTTTTCAACTAACGACCATTCTAACTAGGTCACGACCTACAGTCGATATGGCTCTGATACCACTTCTGTCGGACCCGAAAGTAACACCCTAAATCCTCTGTGCATTTCTGAACTAGTCCCATGATCAGTAGCTAGTTCACACAGTAAACAGATATGGTAACATCCATAAATCGCACAACTTTATTAATAATCATCAGAGTTTATTACAAGAAAAGCTTAAATGCCAACAATAAAGAACACAGCGGAAGACGAAGAAGTAGCGAAGTCCAGTTGATCTGCCACAGGCAATCGACTGGGGAAGCAGCCTAGTCGTCGAGATCCACACCGAAAGCGAAGTCCTTCTAATATGAAATTTATTTGCATCAAGCAAGGATGAGCACAACTTCCGTGCTCGCAAGTTACACCCAATAACAGAGTTAATGCATGCAAGGATATATCAAAGGAAGGCTTATTGTTTGAGTTTGCATAAAGCAATGTTTTCTTTAAATATTTATATTAAGTTCCAAAGCAGTTATTCTATAACTAAAATTCATTTTAGAAATTCTTAAGTTTTATAGTCAGATAACATTCACACAAGAATGGTGAAGGATACCCTCCTATCACATGGCTTCCTGCCCAAATTCATATTTGCATAAACCATTTGATAAAGCCTTTTCAAAAAAAAAAAATCAAAGTCTAACTTTGAGTGGAAAATGCTAAACATGTCCATGACCGTGGACACGACTATTCGAATAGTTTTACACTCTGCAAAGGTTGTACAGCTTTACCCACATGACATGAATTCTCTAGTTTGTTTGGCATCCATCGATACCACCGCTCACTACCTTAGGTAAGCAGTCTAGAGCACGTGTCAAGACCTTTACAATGCTTCATCCCACCGTAGTCCCACCTCGCTAAGGTTTCGCTTCCATTAGACTACCCATCCTCTAGAAGCCCCCTCTTGCGCCAGGTGGGAATACATAAAAGTAGGTCATCAAAGACACCCACGCAACCGAATGGCACGACCACAGTGAAACGTTGCAAATTAGTTAGCCAGGTCCTGCCCACTCAGGATATGTGGTAGTACGATGGAGTTTAGCAAAAGCGGCTCTCAGGCTGGTCCTTAACTGACTTGGGCGGCTTTCTATAAAACCCATGGGCCTCGATGACTCGATCCCGTGCATCAACATGCACCATCCAAACATCCATTTCGCCCAAGTACAAACTAACTTTTCCTTTTTTCTTTTCAAAAACATTTGCAAAATCTTCCATGACAAACCAATGCCATAGAATTTTAAACAACAATTGATTTTTGGCTGAAAGTTTCCCCAATTGAATAATTTTGGGTCTAAGCATTGCTAAGCATAATTTTTCCCAAAATGATCCCAGTTCATACTATCGTATTAACTAGGTTTTATTTAGGGTGACAAGATATGATGGATTAATGTCCAAGACTTGTCAAGTACGAGATCAATATGAAAACCATCAGTATTGTGATAAGCCAATCTCCAGCAATTGTAAAATCCTATACTCCAATATCAATTAGTCCAATCTACACCATATAAGTCTATTTCTATGATTCAACTTCAATCGATCCAACATTTAACTATACTCTAATTCTATAATCCGATATCCATCAATCCATTATTCCTTAATAAACTATTTCTACTAATTCAACATCAATCCAATGACTATGTAATACTATAATCAAATTTTCGAGATAATCGATATCCAATAACAATCTATTTCTAGAATACAATATCAACAATTTAGTATTTGACCAGTAGTATCTATCTATCATCCAATCTTTATTAATCCAACATCAACAATTATCTACTTCTAAAATCCGATATCCAATAATTATTTATTTCTATAATCTCACCATAATAATAATGTAATCCTAAAATCCAATCTCCAATAATTATATAATCCTATAATTCAACATCCAACAATTACTTCTACAATCCAATACCCAACGATCATATATCTCTAAAAATCCAACATCCAACAGTTATTCAACCCTAATAAATCAACAATTGTATCATCCTATAATCACTATCCAAGATTCATGCATTCCAATAATCCAACATCCATCAATCGTGTTTTGCTATAATTCAACAATAAGGTATCTCCTCCAACAATAGTGTATTCTTATAATCTAGTCTTTTCAATTTCTAACTCCTGAATACATCACAATCGGAAAGATTCCTCAAACTGTCTGTCTTGACAATAAAAGGGCTATATATTGGAATTGGTAATAACTATAAAGCTTAAAATAGGTATTTAAATTATATTGAATAGAAATAAGCATGCAATAATAATTTAAAATAGAATTTAAATAATTTTAAATACTGGGCTCAAATATGATCAAATGCATAACTTGCCTTGCTTGATTAGACGATGTTGTTTTCCTTAACAGGTCACCTAGTACTCACAAGTACTCTCTCTAGGTAGTTTATCTGTAACCACAATGATCATACAGTCAAAATTAAATGCTCTTATATGATCTCAAACGGCGTCGAAATCTAACTCTCTGAAGTCGTCGAAATCTATATGTGAAAATAAACCAAATTCAAATTAAGATTCAAATGAACTCCAAATTAAATAATTTAAGTTTAGTTAGCTAGGTCTTGAATTTATATGAATTTAAAATTTTGAATCATCGAAATCGGAGTTCGTATGAAGGAGAATGAACCCCTAGAAGTTTGGAAATCACATGAAATGATGAAATTGGAATTCCTAGGAATTAATAGAATTATTCTTCCAAAGGAAAATTGAATTATTGCGTCAACATGACGTCGCGGCTGATTTTTGGTTTCGGGATGCCACGTAGGCGCTAACTGGGTGCTAGGGCTTAGGTGGCGATGATGTGGCAGCCATGTGGCGGTGCCACATCAGCAAAAAATGGTAGCACTCCGGTCCAAAGCTCGCCGGTGTTTGGCGGCGCAGCGGCGGATGTGGGTGATACCAAACGATAGAGGGGGCTTCACCAAACCTGGTGCTCACCTTCGATGTGTGGGGACGCGATATGGTGGCCGGCGGCGAGCTCAAAGGCGGCGGCGAACTCGGGCTTGACGGCGGCGAAAAGTTGTGGTGGCGCTCCAGAGAGGGCGAGGTGCGCACCGGGTAGACGACGATGAGGTGGTTCTAGAGGTGTTGACGGCGTCGACAGGGAACCCTTCAACGGTGGAGAAATTGCCGACGAAAGTCATTGCGGCCAGCGGCGAGGAAACATGAATTCCAGCGATTGGAGAGCGAGGGAGGAGAGGTGAGTGGTGAAGATGGGAGGAGCAAAGGGAGGGGCACCTCGTGCTCCCTTTTATAGGGATGGAGGAGGCCAGGGTGAGGAGATCATGCTCACGAGGTTCACGGTGGCCGTTACCAAGTCCGGCGAAACGGCTGCGCAGTTGATGGGGAAATGGAAGGAAATGAAGGTGGTGGAGTAAAGGCATTTGAATGCCCTTGATGGCGCTTGAAAGCGGGGAAGGAAATGTGGCGGCTTCGGAGCTCTAATGGGCGTTAATGGCGGCGTCAAGGAGCCGGAGGAAGGAGGCGAGGTGGAAGACAGCGATGGGTTCTACTTGTCGGCGACAAAGAAGGAAACGAAAGGAGGGTGGGCGGTGTCGGCCGTCCGATTTTGATCGGACCGTCCAAACTGCTTGGAAACGTTGAGACCATCCGAATGTGAAATCAAGATCGGCCCGTTAAAACTCGATCGGACGGTCCACACTGCGTGGGACGTTCGGACCGTTTCAAACGGCAACCAAGATCCGGCCGTCCAACTTTGATCCAATGGTCGAGATTTGCTGAAGGGAAAACGCGCGTTCGAGCGGGCTGACTGGGTCGCATGCGCGTGAAAATAGGAGTTGGGCTGAGATAGATTTGGCCCAATCACTGTTTGAGGATTTACTTTGATTTAGCAATTAAAATAATCTTGTTAATTCAAATAGGCTTTAGAAAATAGCAAATAAAACTCAAAAATTATGAGAAAATTCACAGAAATTCTCTAAGGCATTTTAGACTTAAATAAAATACTTCCAACTTATAATTGGTAATAGTTTTTACACATAATTTATTTTGGCTTTAAAATAATTAGGAAAAGCTTTTAAAATTCCAAAACATTCTAGAAATTAATTAAAATTTTATTTTTCAACTTACATCAAATAAAACTTCAATAAATTTTTATTTTTATTTATTTTTTTTGACTTTCAAAATCTCATAAATTCAAGAAATGCAATAAAGCTCTTTCAAATTCCAATAAAATAATAACTTTATTTATTTTTATGTTTGGTAATAGAATTTTGGGATGTTACAAAGAGATCTAAGGCCGAGCACAGGGAGCGGTTAGTACAATGTCTCGCTGCAAAATTTCAAGGACAAATAACAAGATTGCAGGATTAAGTGAATTAACTCCTCAGCCAGTCGCAAATCGCCCCCATTATCTTGGGAGCTAGTCCTCCTTAACATCGGAGTAGCGTCGCGTCCACACATAATTCTGAGCATGTTGACGTCCAATTACCTATCGACGACATCAAGATAATGTACATATCTGGAATGCTCCAAAGATAGACCTATAGGACGCCTTAGCTAATTGTGTATCGTTTTGTAGGAGCAGACGCCTTGCAAGCTCCAAGTGAGAATGGTTGGGTCTATTTTTATTGAGGCTCGGCGGGGGATGGCCTATCCATGCTAGAAAGGACAAGGTCTGACTTAGTGCCGGTAGTGCGCAGGTTACGCCAGGGTCCAAGTGGACATGGTACATGACAATTTCATGGCCGTCTCACTGGAGATTCGCCCGAACGAAGACATCAAAACACTAGGGGATACCATGCACACTTTTATCCAATGGCCGAAGAAGGACATCGCCCTGGACCTTGTAGTGCCACGATCTCGACATGACCATTCCTCTCCAATGGGACCCTCGATGACTCCACCTCAACCTTCGCTTTAGAAGGCCACCTCATCGGTTCCCGTGGAGAAGACGCCGAAAGAACAAGAAAAGCGTGCCACCGTATCGGTTCCCGAGTTGTCTCACAAGAAGACGTGTAGCGGGCAAGTCGTTAAGGCCAAATCGAAATCGAATAACATTAAGGCACCTCCCAAGTCCGGGAAATACTCCCTCGGAAGTTTGTTGGCCCCCGACACAGTATTAGCCCGCGCTGGACATGCTCGCGAGGTTCACGGTGGCCGTTACGAAGTCCACGCCAAACTGCAATACAGGAAGCGATTTCTGATACGAGCTACAACACAATAATCCTATATCACACTTTGTAATAATGTCTCTCGAACTAACTATACCTATATATGTAATTCTATTTTTGCAGTGCCACCAGCAAAAACAAGATCACCTATGTGCATTCTACGTTTGCCGTCATATGCAACAAATCATGGTTGCTGAGACGAATGATCCAGATGTTTGTCAATCTTGCAATAATTATTTCCTAATTATAAATTTAACTATATATGCTTACTACTTTACTCCTGCTAGCGACAGGGCATGATACTCGATTTAGATTCATTCACTATCACCGAGATCTCAGAGGTTCGAGGAGCGCTCAGTGGCTTCATCAAGACGGAGATCGTTAATGATGACGGAGAGTTTCATTCCGTCGACACCGCTGAACGACCTTCAAACAATTGATTCAATTGTAATTCACTTTGAGTAGTTGTAATTCAATTGTAACTCTAGCGACAATACTTGAACATATTCTTTTGTAATTGATTTTGAGTTATAAATGATCACTTTGAGTTGTCAACAATTGATTTATTTGTGATCTATCTGTTTTCAGCTTGTTTGTTTTCAGAGGGGGTGGCTAGCAATTCTTGAGGCTAGCCAAAAATCAGAAAAAAAAAATAGTTTGGTATGAAGAACTATCACAGACGGTTTTTTGTATAAACCGTATGTGAAGGGCTACTATCACAGACGGTTTCCACCAAGAACCGTCTGTGATATACGGACGGTTTGTAAATAGAACCGTTGGTGATATCTTACATATCACAGACGGTCTTGGTGGAAACCGTCTATGATAGTAGTCCTTTACATACGGTTTCAACTAAAAAATTGTCTCTTCACATACGGTTTCAATTAAAAACTGTCTGTGTTGTGCCTTATCACAGATAGTTCAAAAATCGTTTGTGATAACTGTTTGTTATCACAGATATACAAATTTTAAACCGTATGTGATGAACTTTTATATAGTAGTGAATTACGAGTATATTGTTGTCAATGTATATTTGTCAAATGGGCTATCGGATATGTGTTGTTGTCAATATATTAATTTTCCAAGAGGACAGTGGGTACCATTTCATTTTGTAGGCCAGTACTGTTGAAATTGAATGGGAGAAAGTTACAGATGGTGCAGTGTATTTGGAAAGAACGTTTTCCACGGATCTTTGATGGGAAAGAACGTGTTCCACGTACGGATCTTTGATGAGAAGGCCAGCAAACAAGACGTCGTGCGAACAGTGCGAGATTGGGTGGACTCTAGTCTCTAGGTAGGGTGGTCCAAGCCGGCGCCACCAAGTCGCTAAGGATATGTTTAGTTGTTTGTACGTTTCTAGCTTGGTCTATATACATAATAGAGGCTGAATTTAATCGGTCGAGTGGATCTGATGATAAGTTATTTGTATTGTTCTGTTTTATTAGAAGCAGATCGCTAAGATGTTGTTTGGTTGTTCAGTATCAGCAGCGGAGAAGGTGAATAGACTCACGAAGCGCCGACTAGCTCAGATGTACTACCGACCGAGGAGGAAAGTTCGAATCGAACGTTTCCTTCGGTCCTAGCCCGAGAGAGAATCTTGCATCCACTTAGTCAGGCTTACTCACCCAACCAAGCAACCAAACATCTAAATAATTACATCTATTCATACGAGCCAACCCCATACAGACTACCAAACACACCCTAGCTCTTCTCCAAAGAGCACCTTGTGAGGATAAAACTGATGTCGGTAAATGCCAAATCCGTGTACAGCTGAGTGGAGAACGATGCCATAGTGAATTTGTAATTCCAGGTAAGGTGAAGAAGAGGTACTCCACCGCGCGCCTCAAGCCGAATGCTCACAAAATTTACCCTGATCAGAATTAATCCAGGAGGCTTTTGCTCGTTCATTTTTCTTGTGTTTTCTTGATACCGCAAGGCGAACTCTGAGCGACGACGCAAGATAATGAGTACAGTTTAGGTGCAAAGCTCAGTCCTGGTGATCAAGATAACAGGCATTCACATGTCAGTAGGTGCATAGTTCTGGCCTTCGACTTAATCAATGCTTCAACTTAAAGCAATCGATCTATATATAATTAAGCTTTGTTAAAGTATGATATGGATTAGTCAAATGTATGTGCCAGACGCGTGTAATAATCAACTTGGGTTGAGTCGAACTGCTGACTCGATCACGCAAGCTAGAGACCAGTGCTGGCAAAATCCTAGTGGTCTATTCGTTGTTCTAGTACATTGCATTGGTTGTTCATTTGTTAGTTGTTCGTTGTTGTGTTTATGCGCTCAATTGTTCGGTGCTAACTAGATATAAAACTAAAACCATGAATAACCTTTAGAAACATTTCCTCTATGCATCAATTTACCCTGATCAGAATCCAGGAGGCTTTTCTTCTCGTTCGTTTTTTCTTGTTTTCTTGGTAGTACCTGAACTTGTTTGCTCCTTCTTAACGCAATGAAACACAAAGCTTTTCGCATGTTTACAAAAAGAGGCTTTTCTTTCTATGATTCTTACCATAGCGTTTATTACTTCATTTATAAGCCTGACAAGTTGGATCTTTCAAAAAAGAATCCTACAGTTTGTCCGGTCTCTGTCCGTCCTTGCTGGAAAGCCACCTAAGATAACTCTGGACCAGCAAAATGTTTTTAGCGAGTACGTAAACGTTCTTGGCAAGAAGTGGTCTTGTCCCAGTCAGATACCTTTCGTCCTTTTCTGTCCTTTTTTCGGTCACAGATATCTTTCATCTTAGTGATCATTTTAAGAGCCTAATAATTTGGTGTATTGGCATATCACTACAACATAATACAACAAACCAGACTGTTGGCAAAGGCATGGAAACTATCGGGCAAACGTTTTACCAACAGCCAACTGTCATGGATTCCTTGTTGGCAATGCTGTGTCGGGGATAGAGATCCAATACCGACAGCCATGTTGGTGTCCTTTTTTGTCGACAGTGTTAGCTGTTGGTGTTCAATCTTGTCATTTCTCAATCAGTGCTACGGCCCACTTACGCTGACAGTGTTTTCCTGAACTGTTGAAGTGAGCTGCGACAGTGCTATTGTGAATTATACTATTTAATAAGTGAAGAGAATATCAATACAAATTAATAATATTTGTGAAAAGCGACAGTGTTGTTGTAAATTATACTATTTAATAGGTGCAGAGAATATCAATACAAATTAATAATATTTGTATTTTTTTAATTAAATTGCTTTATATGATATTGCAGGTTCTTATTCTGTTCGCATATAGCACGTTTGGACTTTTCAAATCGTATAGAACACATCCACACATTCGCATCCCAGCATTCACACAAAATTGCAAGTTCAAACTGGAATATAATTTATTTGGAATATAGTATACAACATATATGAGTACATGATTAAATATATCTAGCACCGTGTACATTAACACAACATGTACGGAGTCGAACCGTCTAAGAACACCATCTTTCAGTTAGCAGATCAGAGTGGAATCTCATGCTGTAGATGTAGCATGCACGAGCCTTGATGCCATTGCCAGCCCTGCATGCACTGAATCTGTTGATTTCTTTTAAAAAAATAACTATTGAGTAGTAGAAGACAGGCAAGGAGATGATCCCAAACAGGATCCTCGAGGTGGCAAAGGAATTGCCGTCGTCCTCGACGTTTTGTATGTATAGTAGCATCTAGTATGCACTCAGTGAGCTAGGGCGCAGTAGAGCCATGCATATGCACATGTATTGAAGAGATTGATTTTTCTTATTTAAAATAGATAGATCTACCGGTGAGTTGCAGGATAGCTGAGGAGAGGTTAATCGCAAGATAGCTTATCGCAGATGGAGTAGATGTTGCGTAGGAATCGCTTGCTACAGCATGGAAGACATACTTCATCTACAAGAACACAGCCACCGTGCGCCCTGTACCACCAACGTTACTAGAAAACAGATATTCCCTTACGGTTAAAAACCGTTTATAAAATAGAAAAAACTATCAGGTTTAATTTTTCTGACGGGTAACCGTTAGGCAAAACCTCTCAGTCCTAGCTGAAAAGGAAAATTAAATTTAGCTGACGGCTACCCGTCAGGAAAATTAAACCTGATGGTATTACCCGTCAGCCAAAAATGAATTTCCCTGAAGTGTATCACCGTCAATAAAATTATCTTGACCTGTCAAAAAAATATATTTCATTGACTGTTCTATTACTGTCAAGAAAATTAAACTCGGCTGTTTTTACCCGCTAGAAAAATACATTTCATTAACTGTTCTTCTCGCACATCTTTATAGCAATAAATTAGAAACCACATGCATCTCATTGATACCTGATTCACGTACATTCATACATCATATCCATTCAACAGTATACATCCATGCATTGACAAACATATAATTAAGGAAGTTCAAGCTTTCATTGAGACCAATCCATTGAGTTCAAGCTTGACACCATTACATGCCCAGTAGGGCAGTACAATACATGACCAGTCTATATACATCACATACAGATTCATCCAAGTTGTGTGCTCACATGCAAAAGAACTGGCTGCCACAGATTTGGAGGGTCCTCCTCAACCCTAGACCCACCTCGACCACCCTTCGCAAGAAGCAGCGGCAGCTCGTCGTGGCAGTTGATCTGGGTTGGTAAACGATGGCTGGAGTAGGGGTGGTAGCAGCAGATCCGTGTGGAGAAGATTTGGGGGCGGTGAGGGTCAAGGCCTTTGGGGTTGGAGGGAGTTCGAGGGAGGGTATTAGGGGGATTGTGGGTAATAGTGGTAGTGGAGGATGGCTAGGGCGGCCGGAGTGGGGGGGTGACATGACGCAGCGGTTGCAGATTTGGGGTGGAGGAGGTGGTGACTTTGGGGATTTGGTGAGGAGGTAGGATTTCTACTCCCTCTTTATTCCATTGACAGGTTCATAAAGCACGTCAGTAAAATACAATTTTTGTGACGGTTTGCTCATAACAGTCAGTAAAATTATAAATTTTCTGACGGAATTATAATCCCCATCACAAAAAATTGAAACCCTAACGATCGCTTATGGGTTGTCGAGATAATTCTTGGCCGTAAGGGAATCTCTATTTTCTAGAAGTAGTGCAAGTTCTCGCTTCTGCACGCAGCTACCCGCCGGGCCAACGAGTGAAGGATCGATGGAAATATGCGGGGCACGTGTAATATCCTGAATATCGTTAGAGTGCAATTAAATTAGAGAGAGAATTAAAGGAATTAAAAGTGGAAATTCATATTTTGTGAGAGAATTGGACTTTGGGCCTTCGGTCCACAGCTTTTGGGCCCAAGGGGAAGTCGGCCATAAGAAGGAGACAAAAGGAGGCAGTCCCCCAAGAAACCCTAAGTGCATGTTACTGTAGCACCGCATTGTAGCATGTCATATACTGTAGCACCACCGCCTTCTTGCGCCATCTCCACCTCCCTGTGGCCCCGCCAGCCCCTCCAAAGCCGCCCCTCCTCCCCTTGCCGCACAGCCCTACTGCCCTTGTGTGCCCCTACTACTGCCACGCTATGAAGAAGGAGCAAGGAGCAAAGAGGAAGAACTAGGAAGAGTCCAGCAAAGAGAAGAAGAAAGGAAGAGAGAAAGAAAGAGAGGATCTCGCGGGAATTCATGATCGGCTCTGTGTTCTTCATGGGTAATGATCTGAACCTCTAGATTTACCCTAGGATAAGCGTTATTCAGTCTGTAGAACGTTTGGTCTTTGCAAAAGGTTAGATGGCATTCTACCCTAGTTTGTCAAATTCAGTGTAGAACGTTGCAGGGATGATTAAGGGTATTTTGGTTCAGAATTGGAGTTTAGTCCAATTAGAGAAAAGGTTGGTTATCGCGTTAGATTTCTAAGGAGGTTTGGATCATTAAAAACAGAATAGAGAGTGAAAAGATACGGCCTCCGGAAGGTTGTAGTCCAAATTCAGAGCGTAGATGGCAGATGCCGTGTGGTTGGGTATATTTTGTGTAGAAATTGGTAAAATTATATATTTGTGTCAACTTGAATATTGTAGGAATTCTTGTGTAGATTCCAGAACTCATATTATTCATATATGTTCAAGTTGTAGAATTAAAAATATAAAATTTTGAAACGGACTGTTATGACAGAATCTGGAATGGTCTTCAAGTAAAGGAAGGGAGTAGAAAATGGCAGAATCAGAGTTTTGTTATAACTAGGAAAATGTAGGTGGTTTTGTGAGGATTCCAGAAAGTCTTTGATGGACAAATTTGGAGTTAAAATGAGTAAGATAGTGTCATTTTACTACTAAGATAGCGGATAGTGCGTCCGGTAGTTTTGGGTTAAAACGAGTCGGCTTGGCGTAGACATGCGTGGACGGCCAGAATAAAGTATCAGTGTTGTAATTTATGATCTTGAGTTGTGTTTTGGATTGTTTGTCCAGGGAGTGTGGTCTCGTGTGCATTGCCGCTGTTTCGCTCTCCGACGCCACAAGGGTCAGTAGGTAAGTGCATGGTAGACGATGTTAAATGGTTGAACACCGTATGCTTTACCATCTATTACCATTATATTGATGTGCTTTTACTTATTTAATTGCAAGTAATGTTAATGGTAATTATTTAATCCTTATTGTTGGATATGATATTGTTGTACAATGGTAATGTTGATGAAACTATGAATATTTGTGCATTCATAACATCATTGCATATGAAAAGGTGATCATGTTGATCACAACTCTACGGGAGTGGAGGAGATCCCCGATCCTTGAAGAGGACGGGCTAGAAAGTGTGTCATCGATAGGTGAACACCCATACTATATAGGTATACGTAAAAGAAGTGTATGTGGACATGTAGTGTAGAGATGCGTGAAATGAAAGATGGTTGATGATAGTGTATGTGAATAAAGAAAGAGAATTGAATAATTGAGCATGAGAATACAAAAAAGAGAACAATTAATGTTGATGATGATATTGTGTATTGCTGATTAAGCATTGTTCATTGCTTACTTTTGTGCTTGTTGAGTCGTGGACTCACTATTACTCTACTATTATTTTTAGGTGATCGTTGATGACACTTCGCTTGGGAAGGGTTAGCAATTGGAACACTGCTTACACTCAGTTACTTGATCACTTGTCATGAGAAAACTCTACCTTAGCGTGATGATTTAATCACGTAGACTATGATAGACATTGATTTATTCTAGATGATTGATTGGAACTAGTTTATTCATTCGATAGACTCAGTTTGATTGGTTTTGCTTAAGTCTTGAATTACTATTCTGCTTTACTATATAGAGTTTAAATACTAGTGCTTGCCATGTTGTTATCCATACGTTATTGCGACCCATGCACGGGTGTTAGTATTCAATTGATTGTTGGAATTTATTGTTGTTGGTTGTTAAAATTAGTAGATTGGGTAGGTTGGTGGCAGCACCAACATGACTAGAGTTGGGAATTGGGCTGTGCTGTGCCGGCACGACCCATGCCCACCGTGCTTCGGACCGCGTTTTGCCGTGCCGGTTCGGCCAGGTCACCCCGCCGTGCCGTGCCATGCCGACCCACCTCGCATTTGGCCAGGCCCAGGCACGGCCCAAAGCCCGTCATGCCGGGGTCATGCCATGCCAGCCCAAGCCCAGCCCTAAGTAACTATAGACGGCGGAGGCGGCGATGGCGGCGGTGACCGCCATCTTCATTCCTCTCGTGCGGTTGTGCCTGCCTCATTAAAAACCTAGTTAAAACTGAATTAATTGCGTAAAAACATGGGCACAAAAATATTTCGAGGAAAAAGTGAAATTTTCTTGATATTTTATAGATACAATGTTACTGCCTCGTTAAAAACCTTATACCCCAGAGTGGGGTTCCCCAAGTAAGGAAAAGAGTACAGTAACAACATGTGTATATACTAAATAGTCATCAATGTCAAGATCGTTCATGCGTTCGAGGTCAGCGTACGCCTGCACGATCTCAAGATCCTGCAGTTGATGCTGTTGCCGCTCTTTAGCCAATTCCCAATCCTTGGCGCATGTGATTGCCTCCACCATCCTAGGCGTGAGGGATGATCTTCTTTCTTCAATTATTCTCCTTGCCATGCTGAACGTTGCTTCTGAAGATACAGTGGACACCGGCACCAACAGAATATCCCGTGCGAAATATGATAGCACAGAAAATATCCGCTTGTTGTTCTTTCCACCGGAAAGATCAGGATCGATGTTTGCAAAATCATGCTCCAAGTAGTGGTTTAGCTCTGAGACAGAATTCCACAAGGGGGCTGCCTAAGACTGAGAGGACGAAGAACTGGACTTGCCCTTTAGCTTCTTCCACAAGTGGGATGTCAAGCTTTTCTTTCCTTGTTGCGTCTGTTTGTGAGGCTCTCGATCTCATGTTGCTACCGAACTTGTCATGATACATGCGAAAAACACGAAATAGCTCCTCTTTGACATGTGCAAAAGCTTCCGAGTAATCAAGACCAAGGCATTCACCTATTCCCTCCATACCCATCTGCAAACCTGGCAACTTTTTCATAGGATCGAAAATAATAGCAAAACAATACACATGTGAAATAGAACTAAAATATTTAATAAAGTTTTCTTCTATTAGTGCAACAGCATGACCTAAAAGGGGATCCTCCCTAGATTTGGCAATCTTGTCTGTAATTAACAAAATAAATTCTATAACTAAGCAAGAGGTAGGGTAATAAACACCAGATAACATATTTGTTGCTTTATAAAAAGGTTGTAAAAATTATTGAAAATGACTAGTAATCTGCCAATTTGAATTAGTAACTACCAATTCATTGTTTTGAGAGTTAGCATTAACAAAAACAGATATAACATGTTCGTACCCTTGTAACTTCTTTAACATGATGTAGGTTGAGTTCCACCTCACCTTCATGTCAAGACCGAATTTTCTTGGCTCCTTCTCACTTGGTGGTGCCTTGATACTCCACTTAACCCGGCGCCACTTGTGGAGAATTTGTGAGGTAGCGAACGGCATCGCGGACACTGTTCAAATATCTGTCAATCACTTGCATACCGTCTTGAATAACAAGGTTCAAGATATGACATACGCATCTCTGGTGGAGAACATAACCACCAATATACGTCTGCAATCTTGGGGTGAGGATGTTCATAGCAGTCGTGTTCGCTGATGCATTATCAAGAGTTATAGAAGCAATCTTATTATCTATCTTAAAATCATCAAGTACGTGTAGTATATGCTCGGCAATGGCCTTTCCGGTGTGTGATTTGTTAATTTCCTTAAACCCTATGACTCACTTGTTTAGTTTGTAATTATCGTCTAAATAATGGGCTATAACATTAAGGTAGGCACTTCTCTGGTGTGATGATGTCCAAATATCTGAAGTTATAGCAAAAGAGAATTGAACTTGTAGGAATTGTTCTTTTAGCTCTGCTAGTTCCTTATGATACAGCCGTAAAATATCAGATGTAGTGGTTCTCCTACTAACATGTTGGTACTGTGGGCAAAAGCCGCGTTGGACCATTCTTTCGAATGCGCGGCTTTCACCCATCCTAATCGGTTGATCTTCTGTAACAATATATCTAGTGATTTCCTCACGAGCAGAAAGCGGGTTGTATACCCAAGTACTTACAGAGCCATCGGCCTCGAAGTTTAGCTGCGTTTGTACTCCTCCCCCTCAGCTCTACACCCTGATCTTGCGCAAGCATGCCTTGTAGTGCCGGTTCAAGTGCCTTGTCCCTGCAGTTGTACGAGCAGTTAATTTAGCTTGGCAATAATTACATGTTGCGATATCTACTGTTTGGCCATCTCGGATTTCCTGGCTCCAAGTCATGTGCTTCCAGTAATTTGCCCTTTATCCAGACCCGCCAATGTTTCCGTCCGTGGACGCGAGAGAGAACTCTAGAGTCCCCATTGGCTCCAGACCACCCTGGTACTCCTCGTAGCCCTTCGTACCATCCATATGACGGTCATCCATACCGTAGTCTCCCATGCTTGGTGAGAACTGGTGAGCATCAATAGGAGTCAGAGCCGGAGGAGGATTAGGAGAGCGGTGGCGAGAGCTTACACTAAGTCGTCCTGCTGTCCTTTTTGTGCTCCAACTCCTCGGTAGCATACCGCTCAGGAACTCCTTGGTGCTCCGACTCCTTGGCAGCATAATGGATGGATGGTGAATAAATGGGTAGAGTAGATGGCTGTTGAAGAAATGAGGAGAGTAAATGAATGATGAAGAAATGAGCTAAGATGAGAGTGGATGAATCAATGAGCACAGAGCTTCGTTTTATAGGCACGGTCGCGCAGAGCGTCGGAGAGAACAAACCCGAGAGCCGTTGCTTCTTTGTGCACTGTGCTTGTCACATCAGATTTATGTCATGTCATGTCTCTCGCGGTAGCGGCTTGCCCGTTGCTTCTTTATGCTTGTTGCCCGTTGTCTCTCGCAATTGGAAAAAGACATGACTCGCTAATCACCTGTACGTTGCAAACGTTGCTAATCACCTGGTCACTCGCCCATTGTCTCTTTGCCTGTCTCTCTCAATTTGAAAGAAAGTAAATAGCCTCGGTCCTCACCCAGAGAAAAGTAAAGAGCCTCAGTCCTCACCCAGCTAGATTCTCTCTCTCTCTCTCTCTCTCTCTCTCTCTCTTCCCCTGCCGGCTCGGCTAGCTAACGGTTCCCCCAAAAGCCAAAATCCCCATCTGCCTCCACACTCCACAGGGCTCCAACACCCACCTCATTTCCCATCGCCTCCATGCCCCATCGCCTCCCGGCCTCCCCCAACGTGCGCCTTCCCCTCCGACTCCGAGCGCCACCCTCCCCCCATCACCTCCCCCTCTGAGCGCCTCCCCTCCCAGCTAGCAACCCCCATTGGCCATCTCCCACGGTGTCGCCTCCCCCTGCGGATCTCCCTATCTCGCCGCCCGGCCTTTCCCACCCCCATCCCTGCGGTGACCAGTGGCAGAGGCCGAGCAGCGTGTGAGGCCGATGCGGGAGGCGAAGGAGGCGGCAAGAGGCCGAGCAGCGCTTGAGGCCGAGGTGAGAGGTGGAGAAGGCGGCGGGAGGCCAAGCGGCGCTTGAGGCCTAGGCGGAGGCGAGCGACACCCAGGCCAGGAGGCACGAGGAGGCATGGAGGCGAGGCGGCATGTGCAGCAGCGGGAGTTGAGGTAGAAGGAGGCGAGTGGCGCGGGCGGCAGCTTGAGGCGGCGAGCCCGACCGCCGCTTCTGCGTCTTGGTTTCTCTCGACCGGCTCATACATCGCCTGCCCTCGCTCGTGTGCCTCCGGTGGCTCGCCGAGGCTGCTCGACCGATGGTCGCCCACCGCGGAGGCGACGCAGAGTGGCGGAGGCGAGCCGCCGCCAGCCAGCGTCGGGCGGCGCAGCGTGCTTGGCGTGCGGCCGTGTCGGACGCCGAGCACGCACGCCGCACCGGCCGTGCCATGCCGTGCCACCCACCGCGGTTGTCTCTAGGCCCGCCCACGGCGCCCATGCCATGCCCGCCCGCCCACCACGTGGCGTGCTGGTCAGGCCGAGTCGGCCGGCCTCGGCGAACTGAATAGCTCGACCCGACTCCCACCTCTCATGACCCTATATGCAGTAGTAGGAGGCAGTTAATTAGGGTACAAATTATGGGCCAGGCCGGTTGGTTACCGAAACTTCTGGCATTTAATTTAGCCTTTCGAAGATGGCTGTCGGCTATGGAATTGTTTATTTCTATAAAATAATCATACAAGTATTCAACGCTTTTGGTTTAGTACTAAGGTTATTTGCATCGGAGGTTACTGCTAGTTCAATACATAAGGCTCACGTATTATGTTACCGTCCTCCTTCAATCAACAAGTATATAGGAGTATTTTGCTGTATTCGACCAGGGTTTAAAGGGGGTTCTAGGTGAAGAACAGCAAAGGGGGAGAGGTAGTTCCGAGAAGGTTCAGAGATAACAGAGTTCAGGGTTTTCATACATCATAGTTACAACCGACTCACAGTACTCTACTTATACTATCGTAGCACTGGCCTGCTGGGTGGGCCATTCCATCAACCACATCCAGGTTAACACCCAATTACTGGACCCAATCGGCTGCAGGGAATCTGGTGCTGGGCCTTCTCTTGCGCTTTACTTCCGGATCAATTCCTTGCTCTCTTGCGCCACTCTGTAGCCCATCCGACAACCTGACATTCTTCCCTCCTTCACAGGCGGCTTGTCCCCAAGCCGTCACAACAGGAAAACGGCTTTTCAAATCAGCAAAATCCTCCCACGTAGCCTCACCTGGCGACGAATTAGACCATTGAACTAATACCTGAGTACCTGACATTGATCCGGATCTCTGCAACCGTTGCTGCAATATCTTTTCTGGCACTCGGTCAGCTGTTGGATCCGGCAGACTCTGCTGCACTTGTTCATTTGGAGCCAAAGCTTGCTTCAATTGAGAAACATGAATTACTGGATGTATGTTGCAGGTAGGGGGTAACTTCAATTTATAAGCCACAGCTCCCACTGATTGCTCTATTTGGTAAGGCCCGTAATATCTGAACGCCAACTTGTGATGCGCTCGGTTTGCGACAGAGGACTGAATATAGGGCTGCAACTTCAAATAAACCCAATCTCCAACTGAAAAGCTTCTCTCTGATCGTTTTCTATCGGCCTGGACCTTCATTCGTTGACAAGCCCGATGGAGGTGTTGGCGTAACAGCTTGGTCATCAGCTCTCTGTCGTGTAACCACTCAGACAATTCAGGAGAGGCACATTCAGCAGGATCAACAATACCGAAATGGCGTGGACTATGACCATACAGCACCTCAAAGGGCGATTTACCCAGAGTAGAGTGGTATGACGTATTGTACCAAAACTCGGCAAAGGACAACCATTCTGACCATTTGCGAGGACAGGCATTGACAAAGCATCTTAAATAGGTTTCAAGGCATTGATTTACCCGTTCGGTCTGGCCGTCGGTTTGTGGATGGTATGAAGAGCTCATCCTCAATTGCGTCTTCACTAACCGAAACAACTCTCTCCAAAGAGTGCTTGTGAAAATGCGGTCTCGGTCCGATATCAAAGATTGAGGTAAGCCGTGCAGTTTAAACACATTGCCGATGTATGCTTGTGCTATATGGAAGGCAGTGAAAGGGTGAGCAAGAGGAACAAAGTGAGCATACCGGGAGAATTTGTCCACCACCACCATAATACAATTGAAATTGGAGGACCTGGGTAGTCCCTCGATGAAATCCAAGGAGACCATTTGCCATGCTTGATTCGGTACCGGAAGCGGTTGTAATAAACCCGGATATTTCACATGTTCACTCTTGGCTTGTTTACAGACTGAACAGTTAGAGACAAACTCCTTAATCCCTTGTTTCATTCCCGGCCACGCAAAAAGCTTGCGTATTCTGTTGTATGTGACTTGAAAACCTGAGTGACCTCCTATTGCACTGTCATGCATTGCCTGCATAATTTTCAGCTGCATCGGTCCATTGATACCCACCCAAACTCGTCCAGCATAACGTAGTAACCCTTCCTGGAGGGAGAATTTCGGATGGTTGGCCCCTTTGACACTCAATTGGGTAAGCAATTTAGTGGCTGCTTCATCAGTAGCATATCCTTCAACAACTTCTGCTAACCATGCCGGCACACAAGTTGATACTGCTATTAACTCCCCTGGAGGATGGATGGACTTACGGGATAAGGCATCAGCCGCTGTGTTTTCAACCCCTTTCTTGTACATCAAGTGATACCTCAAGCCCGACAACTTGGTTAGCGCCTTTTGTTGCCAAACGGTATTTAGTCTTTGACCATCCAATTGTACTAAACTTTTTTGATCCGTTTTGATCACAAATTCAGTCAGCTGCAAATAGGGTCTCCACTGGTCAACAGCCAACAAAATGGCCAAGCTTTCTTTTTCATAAGTGGATAGCCCTTGATTGCGCGGCCCTAATGACTTGCTGAGATAAGCTATAGGGTGGCCGTCTTGCATTAACACAGCTCCCACTCCTTTGTCTGATGCATCGGTTTCAATAACGAATTGTTTGTTAAAATCGGGCAAAGCCAAAACTGGAGCAGTCACAAGAGCTTGTTTAAGAGTCTGGAATGAATCCTCTTTATCCGGTGTCCACACAAAGATAGCACGCTTTTTCAGCATATCTGTGAGAGGCCTACTGATCAACCCAAAATTCTTCACAAACTTGAGATAATAACCAGCCAACCCGAGGAATCCTCTCACTTCTTTGACATTAGAGGGAGACGGCCATTCACGAACTGCATCGATATTCTTGGTATTCGTTGTCACTCCTTCCTTGCTGATCACATGCCCCAAATATGATAGTCGCTGTTGTGCAAACGAGCACTTTGATCTGTTTACCTTCAATTGGTGTTTGTCTAGAATTTGCAACACCCTTCTCAACATGTCTTCGTGTTCTATCAAGGACCGACTGTAAATTAATATGTCGTCAATGAATACAAGTACTCCCTTTCGCAGCAAAGGTGCTAATATGGTATTCATCAGCCCTTGGAATGTGGCCGGTGCACTGGTAAGACCATAAGACATCACCCTAAACTCATAATGTCCATGATGGGTCTTAAATGCGGTCTTGTGTTCATCCTCCGGTTTCATGCGAATTTGGTGATACCCGGCTCGCAAATCTAGACTTGTAAACCATTCAGATCCTGCCAGTTCATCTAGAAGTTCATCAATAATGGGCAAGGGATATCTATTCTTCACCGTAGTTGCATTCAAGTGACGGTAATCAACACAAAAACGCCAAGACTGGTCTTTCTTTTGCACCAATAATACTGGCGAAGAGAATGGGCTAGAACTTGTTTGAATGATGCCTTGTGATAGCATGTCAGCCACCTGTCGCTCAATTTCATCTTTTTGAGCTGGGTTATACCTATATGGTCGAAGGTTAACCGGTTTCACCCCTGGTAACAGAGGAATGGCATGATCAAATTCCCTGCATGGTGGTAACCCTTTTGGTTCATCGAACACATGAGAGAACTCCAGTAACAATGCTTGAATGGACTGAGGTAGGTTGTCCTCTGAGTGTTCAGTTACTCCCAAGGACATCACTGCAGACCCATTGGAAGATTTAATTGGTTCTTCCCAATAATGTAGCCATAACAAACAACTTTGTGGCAACCGACTCCTGTTACCTTGTAAACATATATCTTGTCCTTGATAAGAGAATGCTAATGTTTTCTTCAACCAATTTACATTCATAGGACTGTGCTCCTCTAACCAGTCCATACCGAGGATGACCTGATAGCATCCTAAAGGTAGCACTCTAAAATTTGTATGAAATGAATGGTTTTGGACTGTCCAGTGGCAGTTGATGAACTCCTCTGCACACTGTATTAACTCCCCATTGGCAATACGCACATTAATTGGAGTTAAGGATCTTCGGGCTCCCTTGATCAGTTGTGCCAATTCCCCACTGATGAAGCAATGTGTACTGCCTGAATCGACTAGTATAGAAACTGGTTTGTTCTGGATTCCACCACTCAATATAATAGTGCTTGAATTTGCCTTCCCAGTACAAGCTTCCTTGGAAATTGACATGAGGTCTGCTTCGGTTTTAACTTCGTCCTCCATATCTTGTTGTGACCCACTCTCAGAAGTTCTTAACATATCCCATAATTCCTCCACAACATGCAGTTGGACAGTTGGCCCGCAACGATGATCCCGCGACCATTTCTCCCCACAAGTGAAACAAAGACCCTTAGCTCTTCTGTAAGTACGAAGAGCGATAAGTTTTTCATCCACTGGAGTTGATCGAGGCCCTTCCATACTCCTTCGGTCATCTGTTTTGGTCAGTGCAGGAGTCCTCCCAGGTGGCAAAGGTAGAGGAAAGGCATTACGTAATCCAGTCCTTACCGGTATTTCTCCCCGGCGATTGTCCTTCCTCACTGATTCCAGCACCTCTTCTTGTAAGCAAGCTAAAGCCACCGCCGTCTCGATATCTGGCGGTCGATGTAAAACAACAGTAGAACGGATATCAGCTTTTAGCCCATCCACGAATTGTGTGATAAAGAAGATTGGGTTCCAGGACTCATGATGAGCAAGCAACTGATGCATCAATTCGTTGAATTTTTCAGCATACTCAGTGACTGAGCCGGTTTGACACAAACGATTGAATTGTCTGACGACATGTTGCAATTCATCCCGACCAAATCTTGCACAAACCGCTGCTGCAAAGGGTTCCCAGACTTTGAACTGTAGATGTGCCCTGGATGTTTGTAACCACAACAGCGCTCCCCCCACAAAATACATAGTTGCTACATTGACTTTGAAGTCTGGATTCACCGCACACACACGAAAATAGTTTTCACATTTAAGTTGCCACGCAGTTGGGTTCTCTCCGGCAAAGGGAGGAAAGTCTATTTTCGGTGGAAAAGGATGATGGTGGAAAGGACCCTGAGATCGGTTCGACGCCACTTGATCATAAGTCTGTGAAGACCAATCAACCCGATCAGCCATACCGCTGGGCATATTCGGACTGGGTGAAAAATTTTCCCCGAACGTTTTCTCCCGAAGCATAAGATCATCCCGACGACCACTTGTCCCTTGACCAAGGTCTCCCATCATGGCTGGATTCAACTTGACATCAGGTTACTGCTAGTTCAATACATAAGGCTCACGTATTAGCCTTAAACATCAGATTTTATTTATCAAAATTAAAGTTTAACACTATGCATCCAAAAAATCTGAATGTTAGTTACACAAATTGACATAATTAATAATACAAGATAAATTTTGCAAGGTGTATTGTATTATAACTTATAAATTCGAATACACATAAAATAGATAAATATATCTTCGCAAAAAATAGCTAAATATAATTCTTCATATTTAAGCTTCACGATGTGCACCACTCACAACCCTCTTGAGTTGAGTTTACCATCTCCAGAAGGACTATCATGTGTTGTATAACTTTCAGCGACAGTCCAATCACATAGAAACAATTATTTTGTGCACTAGCGTGAGATTGCCAAAGATAGTCGTGATGCTACATTCTCGGCCACGGCGGGATGTCCCAAAGCGGCGATGCCAGAGGGTGTGTCTAGAGGTGGCCGACAGGAAGGCATGAGGTGACAACACTGGTGCGGTTGGAAAAATTGTGTAGAGGCCTCAGACTATTGCAGCGAAAATCACAGTCTTGGTTTGTAGATCCTTAATAAAAAAAAAAGTCTAGAGAGTCAAATTCAATTGAACAAGAATTGTCGTGGGTGAATTTGTAAACTGAAATAAGACTTTTAATCAAGGAAGGGACAAAAAGGACATCAGTGAGGTGGAAAGGAGCCGAAAGAGTTGAGAGATAGGTGTTACCCATGGAGGATATTGGAACGGTGGAACCATTGCTGACGGTGACACGAGGGGTAGGGGGAAGGGAGATAGATTGGGAGAGTATACCATCATGAGACGTCACGTGGAATGTAGCCCCCGAGTCCATGATCCAACCTCTTGGTGCTTGAAGGGAGAGGTTGTTCATGGTGTTGATGAGGCTGACCGAGTCCCATGTAGGAGATGGTGCGGCCGGGGATGGTGCATGGGCGTACGTTGCATTGTGTCGAACCCCGGGCTTTGAATACCTAAAGATCTCATGTGTGTACCGTACTAGTCCCATGATCAGTGGCTAGTACACATAATCATAACATTGATATTCACATCCATAAATCCATACATACTAAATAAAGCAAACGGTGGTACACAACTTAAGCGGTTAAAAGTTATTACACCACAGGCCGACCGGCCAAATAAAAGCAAGTATCAACAGAGTAAAAAAAAAGTAGCAGCGGAAGTAAAAGTGATAAAAGTAGATAATTTCCAGT
This sequence comes from Phyllostachys edulis, assembly GCA_036346405.1. NCBI lineage: Eukaryota > Viridiplantae > Streptophyta > Magnoliopsida > Poales > Poaceae > Phyllostachys > Phyllostachys edulis. The sequence continues at coordinate 41,682,306 of CM070561.1, forward strand.
GGCATACCCATCCAAACCCTCAGGCAACTGACAAGAGACAAAGCCTAGAGAGACCCGTCACCGAACCCTCCGGTTCCAGGTGCGAAGAAAGTGTCGTTGGGCATTGGCTCATCCTCATACTCTAAATAATAATTTAAGCAAGATTGAGTACAATGCATACTTAGCAAGACTTGTAGTGTATCGCAAAATTTATATAAATGCAAGGCTAACAAGAGATGAGGCTTTATGCTACAAGTTGTTTTGTATTAAGCAAGTTTTATTTGCAATATCAATACATAGTATTTTTGCAACGGAAGTTGAAAGAGTAGTTAAATAGATAAAGGACGTTAAGTAAGTAATTGAATGAATAACAACAACAACTCGCAACCCTCCTCAGCTGCGAGCAACATTTCATTTTCAGCCATAGACATGGCACTCAACTCGAATATAAAACAACAAAACATTTCCAATGTTTACCAACTAAAACTGTTTTTATAAAACTCAAGACTATACCAGCAATACTACACTTAGCACGCTCATCACCGCGAGCACGACTATTTAAATAGATTTACACTCTGCAGAGGGGTACAACTTTACCCACAACACACGAGTTCTCTATTTTGTTTGGCAACCGTTGATACCACCACTCACTACTTTTGGTAAGCACTCTAGAGTACGTGTCGAAGCTTTTACATCATCTAGTCCTACCCTTGCACTAGCCTAGTGAATGAACACCCCCACTTCGCCCCGTGTCATTACCTCGAAGAGTAATCACACTTAAGCATACAGATTATACGTCTGCCCGGTAGGGCACCAATCCAACGAATAATAAGCCTTACCAAAGTTAACGCAGTAGAACAATAAGATAGAAACTATACTTTATTATAGCAATTAACCACGCAAGGCTATGGTCTTTATTATAAGTAATAAATTACAACTGCAAAATGGGACTAAACCCCTTGCTTGCCTGCCCTGCTACACCGGACGACTACTCGTCCCACTCGCCGAATAGGGTGTCCACCTCACCCTGTTCCTCGTAGTAAGCGCCCTCGCCTCCGGCGGTCTCCTCAGCACCTGCGTAACCTTCATCCCACTCAGGATAGTTCTCGACTAGACTTGGATCTAACAAAGGAAGATAATAGCAAGAATAAGTACTAGTGTACTCAGCAAGCATTTATTAGCAAGGATGTACTGTATGACTCGTCTTTGTTGATTATGACATTTTCTAATCCATCTTGTTCTCTGGAAAATAATTCATCAAAACTTAGGTGGCAAGTTTTAATTCTGAAAAGGCTACTTATCACTCGGTAAGAAGATAAACACCTAGCGGTCACTTTAGACTCCAATCTAGGAGATAGGCATGAATTCATGGTTTGATATTTAGCACTACGCAGGCTTGTACCAGTTTTCCCATAGCTACTCTGAGCTATCTTAAGCTAGATCTCTCGCATTTCCTTTGATGCGGTGTCAAGTTCAGAGTACGAAACGTTTTTCATGTTACGTGATTAATTCTCCACCCATTATTTTCCATCGGTGTCTTGGGGCGCTCACCCAGTCTTCCACCGAGTTCCCATAATGTTGGTTGGGCCAGTCATCTCCGCACCCAACACTCCACATGCGCTACTATAGCGCCTTGGATCCCCACTTCCGGACTCTTCCTACCGATCCCAGGTTCCTCCATAACTCACACGATATTACTTACCTGATGTGGAGAGTATAGCTACATAATAAGGTAGCATTTTCTGCCTACCGAAACGGAAAAATAGTTGGCACTTAAATATGACCCCTTATCTGAATAAGAGTTTTATTGGTCCTTATATATTATCCATATGTAAAGGGTCCCACCTCTTCCCTCTTCCCTTTCCTACCAAGGGCCCCCTTTACCAGCCTTAGTATTTACTCTTATAGCCCAGCTACTTCTCTCAGCTAGAATACTCTTTTCTCATATTCATCTCTTTTATTTTCTCTTCTTTCTTTTATCCAATTTAGTTCGATAAATAATTTTAATGCACATATATACGTAATGGTATAGAAAGGTAACTTTTACATTTAAAATAGCTAGGTTAATGTTCAAGAAATAGGCTTGCCTTCGTATTCATAGAAAAGATAGGCGTCAACGAATTCTGGATCAGCTACTCTTGCCTGAGCTGGTTCGTCTTTTGCAATTATATGGCAGACGCAAATAATAAATAAATACTTAGTTGCTTTTAGTGCTACTATGCGTACATTAATCTGTTGATCTTCTTTTTCAGTAGATTTTAATTTAATAAACTTTTCGGATCCCCGTTAGGTTAACACTCCCTAACAGCGGTTGTTCTAGTCTGTTAGCTCTAGGATCGAGGTTGTCTACTCTTGCATTTTATCGCACGAAAACAAAATACTACATGTATCAGCACTATACTGATTTAATTATGTGACATTAGTGGATTAATCTCTCCCCTCAATCACTATTAGGCCAAAAGGTCTATTACTGAGTTTTTATCCAGTTTAGTGATTTTATTAGTCAATTATTAAATTCTAGCACCTTAAATTAATTTTGCCCTTTTCCTCCTTTTATTTCTACCGGTCGGTCTGCTTCTATCTTTCCTCATGTGGCTCGCAAATTTGTATTTCTTGCGATTCGTCTAATACCCACAGGGATGTAGCGCACGTGCTACACCGCACTAACACTTACTACTACTAGTGTTCATTACTACTACTAACTCTACTACTACTCCTGCTCACTAGCACTCATCTATCTCTCCCCTTAACCAATCCCTCTCTCTTTACTTATTCTCTCTCTCTCTCTTCATTTCGGTCGAAAGCATTTGGCCTACCTCTTTGCTTCCTTTCTTTTCCTCATTTCTTCCTCTTCCCTAGTGGGTTGCTTCGGTCGAAGGCTTGCTCCTGAGGACTCTCTCTCTCTCTCTCTCTCTCTCTCTGGTTGCTCTCTGGCACCAATGCCGGCCTCTCCCTACTGCCTTGTGCCCGGTTACCATTGCGCCTGCACCCTACCGCCCGACTGCCTGCTCCCTACTGCTTGGCCCGCCCGGTCTGCTCACCTACCCTGTGCTTGGCCCACCCAGTCGCTAGACTACTGGATCTCTGGGCTGTGGCTAGGATTTGGCTTCCTTCTCACCTGGATTCAATTTCCCCTTTTGGTTATTTTGGTTTCATGGCTTGGGCTTGATTCATTTTCTGATTTTGGTTGATTTTTGCTCATGCATGGTGAAGATGATGGAGGTGGGCTACCTTGGCTAGCTACGGCGGGCTCGAGGCCTCCCGCATGCCGGGGAGTGCGAGGGCCGTTCGGTGCGAGTAGCTATGCCGGCGGTAGTACGCCGACGTTGCCGTGGTCTCACTGAGGTATACCTCTCCTCTACCCCCTTCTCTACTCCCCCCTCTCCCCCCTCCCCCCCCCCCCCCGTTCCTCCCTTGCTCTATGATGGATTTGGTTGATGATATGGCTATTGTTGCATGCTCTTTGTGCACTGTTTAGTTCATACGGTGTGGTTCCTATTGGACAATAATAACAGTGGGGGGAATGAATGGTGGGCTACCTTACTTAGCTTGGCCAGGTTGGGAATGGAAGTGCTTGGCCTGGTTGGTGATGATGGTCATGGTGGTGATGGAGCTCTCTAGTGTTCCCATCGGTTCCTTCTGTCCCTCCTTGTCCTTGTCTATTTGGCTTGGTCCCCAGTGGTTGTTGACGGTTCTAGGTCGTCGCTAATGCCGTCCCTGCTCCATTGGTCTTCCCCGACTCCTTTGATGCCCCTCTCATCCTTCACTCCATCTCTGTGGGTGGTTTTGTAAGTTGTAAGGGTGTGGTGAGGCTTGGCTTGTTCTTTGTTCTTGGCCAAGCAGGGCACTGGCTCTTTGCTTTGTCTTTGTAAGGCCTTCGGTTGAGGGAAGGAAATTGGGGTGGGATGGAGAGGTGGAGGCTTGTGTTGGCTTGCTTGCTCAGGTGTGGTTGCTCTCGATTGTGAGAGGGCTTGTGAGGCTTTGTGAGGGAGGAAGGCTTATGAATGAGAAACTCTCTGTTGCCCCCTCTCTCCTTTTTCCCTATGCATGCTAATTTTGCCCTCCCCTTACCCATTCCATTATCATGGTTGACTATTGGCTTAAGCACCTTCAGTCCAAGGGAGGTCTCTGATACTATGCTTTGGATTTTCTACGGTGGAGGTAAGTCGGTAGAAAATGGGTGTCGGATTTTTATAACTGGCGGGTGATGAAACCCACCGAAGTGAGAGGATGCCGACTAACCTCGATCAGTCTAGGAACCTCAATGAGCTTCACGCGATCTGACGACAGTCCTTCTTTACTTCTAACCTCAATTCATAGCTTTTGGTTTGCTACCGGTCTTTTGGTTTTTGTGGACAATGGAAATTTGGGCCGTGTTTTGGATTGGCCGAGGAAGGGTTTGACTTGCTGGTGATACACGGACAAGGATGCAAGGTCTTCGGCGACCAAGCATGCAAGACTTTACTTTTTTTTTTGTAATGTACTCAAAGCTGTAATTTGTATTTTGATCTAATGTAAATAATTCTTGTAATTAATTCCATGTTTGTATTAATGTTTTACTTTCGCTTGTAGTGAATTCTTGTACTAAATTCAAAGTTTGTAAAGAGGTTGTATTTCTAATTGAGAAGTCCTGTTATAAAATCTTGCTAATATAAACTTGTATTGAACTGTTGTGTGATGTGTTCGATAATAGTTTGTGAGTATTGCTTATCATTGTTTGGATGAATCTAATTTACTGCTTATTACTATTTTCTTATCATTGATTGTGGTTGTTTAGATTAGTTTAAGTTTTAGGGTTCTTACATACACCCCTCTGGACATTCTTTCCAAAATTTCCCAAATTCATGTACATCATATCGTCCTTTCTCAAGTTTTTAGAAAAGACTATCACTCTGGTAGGCATTTGTGTGATGTTCGCACTAAAAACTCCCAATTTGACATTATATATTGCCTAACCATATTCTAATGGATACAACAGCAAGGGCATCAATATTTCAAGGAGATTCATGCATCGAATAGGATTTACAATTACCGTTATCTCAAACGTAGCAATTTTTGCATCAACATACACACATATATAATAGATTTTTCAAAAAGAAATGCAATAATTGAAATAGTACGATCAACATGATCAAAGGGGTTGCTTGCCATGCTCTAATTGTTCTGAATAGGAGGATGGATGGTTGTCAAAAATATCATTCGAACAATCAACATCTAATCAAAAGAGTCGAAAACAAATTAAATAAGGCAAAAATAATTTCAACAGTAACCACTTCCAAATATTTTTGCATATTCAGGTAAACCATGATTTTAGATGAATTTTTTTAAAAAAAAATCATCTCATTTGGAGTTTTTATGCAAAAGTTATTAAGGTTTCAATTTGGTTCGGTTTGAAAAATCCTGAAAATAGAAAAGTGACGCCGAAAGTGTATTTTCTAAGTTTACACTTTCCAGCAAAAAAAAAGCGTACTCTTCTCTACGTTCTACTGAGGTTTACGCTTTCTAGTAGAGAAAATATTCTCCTCTGAGCTTTACTGAGGTTTACGCTTTCTAACCGAGGAAGCGTATTTCCTCATAACTAAAGCGGCTTTCTCATTTTTCTGGATTTTCATAAACCTTACATGTGGGGCCGACTTGTCATTGACTCAATCCATGTGAGCAGTGCCTGGACCAGAGGTCCACACGTACTGTGCTGGTCCACGAACGTGGTCTACACTATACACTTAAAGTGGTGCAACCCGATTATCATAGACTCATAACCAAATCTGATTTTAATTTGTTCTCGTTAACTGTTCTTAGGCCCACATGCCAATCTAACAGAGATGTATTTAACTCAACCCTAATCACTCCTTTGTCCTAAATGACACTGATTTGGTCTTAATGACCATGCTACAGTGCTGGTCCATTTTTGGACAAGTAGAGAAGCGAGATAGGCTCTTTGGTGGTGCTCGTCGCCGGTGATCAGAGCGATGGTGAGGTTTTGAAGGCCAAAAATGGGATTCTCAACGGCGATGCCACTGGGTGGTGGTGGAGGCCAAAGAGATGACCAGAGTTGGCGCTACATCGAAGAAGGGTGGCAGAGCTCCTCGGGCTCAAGGTGGTTCTCGTGTTTGAGCCAAATCGGTGGTAAATGAGTGTGCACATTAGCATCAGGATGCTATTGCGATGCTGTCGGCAACAGCTCAAGGACCAATGGTCACCAGAGCGGTGACGACGTGGTTTCCTACGGTGGCGCGATGAGTGGCTACGGTGAAGTCCATGCTAAGCTAGCTAATCTTTCTATCTACCAGGTGCAAAAGCTCTAAGGATCTACCAGAAGCTCACCTGAGGCTTTGAAGGTGCTGGAGGACGACTGGAGCGGCGAGGCAATGTTGAACAGTGGCGGCGCAAAGGAGGCTCCTGTCGACAGAGTGCTACAGCAATGGAGATGATACAAGAAGGTGTGCATTAGTTTGCATGCATCCCAAGGATGGTAGGGATAGGAGGAATCGACAGGGGACACACCGAGTTGACGGCTAACTAGAAAATGGTTGCGGTGGCCAGAAATGGGGAAGAAGATCGATCCAGAGGATTCTTTGTGATTGAAGCTTCATTATCAGAGGGGAAAGCATCAGTCAGGTGTATGACATGATATGACACGGAAAAGAGAAGTTCAAGCTCACCTGATTGCCAGAACAAGGAAGTCCAGAACGGGGTGCGTACCTGAGGTGAAGAAAACAATGGCTTGTTGGAGCTACGGGGTTCCCAGAGCTACATCAAGCATAGAGAGAGAATCAGTGAGGTAAGGGGCGCATGATGACGCAGTTGGTGAGGGCAAGGAAGCTCGCCAGAGGGAATGGAGTTGCGGAGCTCGCTCAGTAGCGTCGGAAATGATGCACACATTCCCATGAAACAAAGGAGCTGTGAAGCTCGGGCTAGCATGAATTGGAACGGGAGTGAGGTGAGGAAGAAGATGCGATCGAGGGGGCTTAAGTAGGTGGGACAATTTCGCGAGAAGAATAACGAGATGCTGGCGACCAGTGTGAGAATCTCGTGGGCAGCTCTGGTCTCTCTGCCCGTGCGGGAGTTGGCTACCATTAAGGACGTAGCTGAGCATGGGCGAAGCCAGGCGAGGTGATGGGAGCAATTGAGTGGCGAAAATCGTGGGTGGCGAGGTGAAACAACGGGTGAACAGGCGGAGCTCTCGCTGGCGAGGGCGAGCGGAGGTGGAAGAAGGAGTCTAGCGTGTGGGTCCCATGCGTTAGCGAGAGGAGAGAGAGAGATTAACTGAGGGTTTTGGGATTAAACAACTGAGGGTTTTGTTGAATTTTTGTACCGGGCAAACGAAGTTAAAATTTTGTGAGGGATCCTAACCTACTATAGTTACTTATGTAAATTTTCTAGAACTTTATCTTGTCTGTGCTTTTCTAGAAAATTCTTACAAATTTCTGTTATTCATGAAATTGCATTGTTACCCTTGGAAAAATCACAAAAGTTACTTAATAACTTTTTTACTAAGAAAATATGCCCAAAATAATTCTCTCACTTATTTTCATTTTATTTTTCCTAGAATTCTTTCAAGTGTATGTTTGTATGAACTTCATTATTTGCTCTATACAAAAGTTCAAAATCAAACATAGTTAGTTTCTCATATGAATCATGCCCAAAATTACTTTCCCCATGTATTTCTATTATGCCTTCCCAAAATGTGAATTTTGGGACATTACAGACCTACCCCCCTTACAAAGAATCTCATCCCCAAGATTTAGTGGGCTCGATAAAGAAATAGGAAAATTCGGTTCTAAGACGGTCTTCTTGTTCCTATGTGGCTTCGTCTTCAGTGTGGTTGCTCCACTGTACCCTTAACATTTTGATGGAGCAACTACGCGTATGTCGCATAGCTTCGTCTAGTAAATGGGTCAGGTGCTCCCGATAAGAAAGATTCGGTTGGAGATCAATGCTCTCTAACTGACTGAGTTTGGTCAGGGTTCGAAGGCATTTCTTGAGCTGTGATATGTGGAAGACGTCGTGCACATCCGAGAGTTGAGGTGGCAACTCCAACTGGTATGCTACCTCGCCTTTTCTCTCGATGATTCGGTACGGATTGATGTACCGAGGTGCCAACTTCCCATGGAGTTGGAAACGGTGGATGCCTCACAGCGGTGAGACCTTGAGATAAATGAAATCGTTTACTTCAAAGTTTAGTTCACGGTGATGGCGGTCGGCATAACTCCGTTGACGTGACTGCGCTTCCTTCAGGTGCCCTTTTATCTCATCAACGTGTTCTTGTGCCTCTTGGATGATGTCAGGTCCAAAGTATTGTCTCTTGCCTATCTCAGACCAAAATAGAGGTGTTCTACATAAAGTGCTTCGAACGGAGACAATTGAAGGTTGGATTGGAAGCTATTATTGTAAGAGAACTCGGCAAATGCCAAACATCGTTCCCAATTTGTGTTGTAAGTTAGCATGCATGCCCGCAACATGTCTTCCAAAATTTGATTCATCCTCTCAGTTTGACCTCTTGTTTGAGGGTGTAATGTCGTGCTAAAGAATAGCTCAATTCCCAAAAAGTTCATGCAAGCTATGCCAAAATCGTGAGGTAAACTAAGGACCTCGGTCAGACGTTATTATCTTTGGTACACCATGCAAGCAGACAATGTTGTTCAAGTAGAGCTCTGCGAGCTTATTGCCCTCGTAGGCAGTGTTAACTGGAATGAAGTGAGCCATTTTGGTGCTTTTGGGATGAATGGAGAGAGGAGAATCATGAGCTTCTCTGAGGATTAGCTCCTTGATATCGCGATCATTCAGAACACAAAGTTGCTATCCGCGCATAACCAATGCATCCCAAGTATTATATCTATCCCAGGTGTATCTATCATAATGAAATTTGCTTTGAATTCTACCCCCATTGATTTCCATTCGGACTACGAAACAATCGAGTTTTGTTCGCATGACTGATCCGGGGGAATAGACTACCATATTATTTTCTAGGTGTGCAGTCTTTATGTCTTGTTGTATGGTAAATTTCTTGGATATGAATGAGTGGGAAGCTCAAGAGTCAAATAACACCAATGTAGGTACTGAGTGAATGAGAACCGTACCTGTTACTACATCAAGTGCTGCGTTAGCCTCCTCGGCGGTCGTATGGTTCAGACAACCGCGTTCAAAGCCTTGTGCCAGTTTGGGGGTTTGCTGCCCTCCTTGACCTCAGGTGAGGCCCTAGGGTCGCTGCTAGATGCCAAGGGGGTTAAGGTTGTGGCGCTAAAAACTTTCTCTTCGGACACATACTCGTAAAGTGTCCACACTCACTGCAGCCAAAGCAAGTGACGTCTGCTGCCCAGTTTTGTGTACCGGACAACTATCCTCCATGGTTATACTACTGAACCATGGCTTGTTGAGATCGGGGGCCTTGTTCTTGGAAGCTTGGAGGTGGTTGTGCCGAAGGACGTGCATTTAAGGGTTGCCAAACGCGCAGTCTTGGTGTGTTGTTGCTTGCTGATTTTGCGCAAGCCATTTGCGTTTGTGGCTCTTCACAACCGTTCAGGTGCTATCCTCGACCCGAATGGCCTTGTTGATCAAGGTGTTGGGGATGTCATGGCCAGCAAGTGACCATTTCATCTCATCATTGAGGTGCTCCCTGGATAGAGCAATCTTTCTTCCCTCGTTCGGTATCTCCGAAGTAGCGTAGCAGGCGAGATAGTTGAAGCGATTGAGAAACTCCATCACTATCATGCTCCCCTATCGGATTTCATAGAACTCCCACTTCTTGATGTCCATAAAACCTTAGGGAATGTGGGCATTACGGAATGCTTCCTTGAAGGCGGCCCAAGAGAGGGTATGGCTTTCAACGAGGTGGCTAATGTTGCGGAGGCAGAAGAGGAGGCTGAGGCAGAAGAGGAATATCGTGCACCGCACACTCAGGCCAGTGTCCAGGCAGATGCAGGGGAGCATGTCGACAGCACAGTACGTCAGATGGAGATTGATGACTTGATAGCTCGAGCGGAGGAGGAAGCTTTAGAAGAGGATGGTGATGACTCTTCGAAGGAGGACGAAGGTCCCATCCCGCAGGGATGGAATAGGGTGGACGTTGTGGGTCTTGCTGTGCATGACAAGCATGAATCACCATCGGAGTACCATGGGACGGAGGTTCGGCTTCGTGCAATGTTTGCTGACAAGGGATCACTGCAAGATGCCATTAAGTTGTGGGCCTTGTCCATGCAGCGGCCGTTTCGTGTACTCAAATCTAGCCAGGAGCAGTACACCGTGGTATGCGAGCAGGCTGGGTGTCCTTGGCGTGTGCATGCAAGGAGACCCAAGTACGAGACTCATTGGATTGTCTCGAAGGTGGAGGTGCACTCCTGCTTGCTCAGTAGTGTTTTGCCGAGGCATCGCAACTTGATGTCCACCTTCATAGCCAATGTGATGTACGGAGAGATAGTGAAGAAGACGGACCTGGAGGCCAAGCACATCATGGTGGCTATCGAGCAGAAATTCAAGTACAAGATTAGCTACGCGAAGGCATGGCGTGCTAAGCAAAAGGCTTTGGAAAGGAAGTTCAGTTCTTTCAAGGCGTCTTACGACAACCTTCCTCGTATGCTCCAGGTGCCGCAAGACAGGAACCCGAGCACATACATTGCTGTGAAGGATCAACCATCCAAAAGACCGCCGCTACGTTTTATGGTATTACAGAGGACCTTCTTAGCATTCGGTCCCTGCATCAATGCATTCAGACACATGTTGCCTGTGATATCAGTGGATGGGACATTTCTAACTAAAAAATACAAGGGCATGATCCTGACAGCAATTGACGTTGATGGCAACAATCAGATTCTGCCCTTAGCCATCGCTTTCATTGAAAGTGAGAATTTCGACAGCTAGTTGTGGTTCCTTCGACATCTGAAGGTGGGAGTAGTTGGGGAACGTCCTGATGTCTGCATAATCTATGATCGCCACTCTAGAATGATGAAGGCCATTTGACAACTTCAGTAAGACCCCGATGAGCCATTCCCCTGGCCAGACCTGAGGAATAGATGGTGTATTTGCCATCTGGGGGCGAACTTCTTCAGACAGTTCAGGCAGCAACCGTTGATGAAGCTGTTCAAGAGGCTTGCTATGCAGAACAAGCAGCATAAATTTGATGCGTTGCGGCAGATGTTGGGCGAGTACACCAGGAAGCATGTCGTCGAGAGGAATAAGCATCCCCTCATTCCTAGGGCGGCACAGCCCAAGCGCCTCACACCATTGCGGGAGCTCGACCCTCCCCATTTGACGCGGAGGACCTCGAGGGACATCGGGTGTTTCTCTCATTGGATTGAGGCCGAGCCATTAGAGAAGTGGTCCTTACTACACGACACGGACGATGCAAGGTATGGAATAATGACCACTAACCTTGCAAAGGTGTACAATTGGGTTATTAGGGACCTTCGTTCTCAGCCTCTTGTCGCCATCGTCGAAGGCGTTCTGCATGGTACAATAAGATATTTCAAGGAAAGGCATGCAAATGCGGCACTTCATACAGCCAACCCACAAACACCGTAATGCTCGATGATTACAGCATACATGCAGGCCAAGACTAAGAAGGCTCAGTCACACACGGTCTTCGTAATGGGCAATATGGAGCATCGATTCGTTGTGATCCTCCGAGACAGAGCCGGATTCGGGACGACACGGTCTCTTGTTACCCATGAGGTATGCCTTGGAGACCATGTGAATGAACCTAGCTGCACATGCAACAAGCTAAATCTCCTTCACAAGCCATGCTCTCATATCCTCGCCACGTGTGGGACCATCCGCATGGACCCATCGAACTTCGTATCGGAGTACTTCAAGGAGAGGGTGCAGCAGGCGTGGTGCGGCGAGCTAAGAGGCTTCAAGGTTGTGGGTAACTTTGCCACGTTGGATACTGCAAATAGGACTTGGATTCCTGATCTAGACCTGTTGAAAGGGGGGGAAGGGCCATCAGCAGAGTCATCGCATTAGAAACGATATGGATGAAAGGGGAGCTGGAGTGGCGGGTAGACGTTGCAGCCGCTGCCGCCAGGAAGGCCACACTGTGAGAACTTGCAAGATGCCTACTGACAGGTAGGAACTTGTACTAGAACTACTAGTATGTCGTAACTTGTACTTCAGTCAGTACTTTGGTTCTTGTAAGCACCGTGGAACTTATTGTATCGTAATTGCAAATTTTAACTTTATTTGAAGTGTCAATATCTCGTCTTAATTCTAGCGGATAATGTCTAGTATGGAATAGCTCGGTTTTCAGTACTCACTCATACAATGCATATTTGTTCAATGCATATCGACGCATATAGCTTAATGCACGCGACACATCGATGCAACAGTCAACTCGATAAAAGGCAACCGCAATGATATGTCTACCATTTAGTTACATGCGATACGAGATTGAACATAATTGCATACATAATGGGAGACCACCGAGGTACAAGCTTCTCCGCCCGTACCTAATTGTAGAAGGTGCCTCGCTCAACCCACATAGAGTGCTGTACAAGGGGGCGCCTCGGACGTGGCTGGCCGTCGTTGTAGTGGCATGCACATATGCAGCTAAGGTTTGCGCAGCAGCATGTGGGATTATAGGAACTTTCTATATTCACGACCTCCTCGTTGCCCCTCTCACGCTACATCTGTTGGCGGAGGTCATCATTTTGCTCGTTGAGATTGTCAATCCGCTCCTCTAACTCAAAGATTCGGTTCCACAATCTATCCACGTACATCACGACATGTCATTCATGGGGAGGATCAATCCAGCGAACAAAGGCACATTTCGCCATCTGCTGCAAGGGACAGTTAGCATGGAGGCTATATTAGCAGTAACATGAAGCAAACTTAGAAACGTCGTCAGTCATCGAAAGGGTCGTCCATGACCTGCACGACAACGTCCTCCCTGTATCCTCATTTTGGCCATACCGGTTGAGCACGCTTATTCGGCATCAACCGGTAGTTAGGCCCGAAGTCCTCCCTCCTTTCTAGGAGAAGGTCTTGCTTCGGCGACCCTGGTTTGACTAGTCCCTCCGCTTCTGCTATGGTATGTTATTGTAGGATGGAGAAGGTTCTTTTTCCTACGGTTTGAAGGGTCGAGTGGTTCTACTTTCGGAGCGTGGGCAGTGCATTTTATACTCCGTGGGGGGAGGCTAACAAAGCGGTTAATGTGTTAGCTTGAAGATGACAAGACCAAATAGGCCTGGCTGCTTTGCACAGAGACAAGACCAAACGGGGTAGCTTTGGGCAGTGACAAGACCAAAGGAGACATCTTTGCGCAGTGACAAGACCACACGGGGCAGCTATGCGTAGTGACAGGACCACACGGGCGACTTTTGCAAAGGACAAGACTACACGGGCAGCTTTTTGCAAAGAATAAGACCACACGAGGCGACTTTTATGCAAAGGACAAGACTAAAGGAGACAGCTTTGCATAGTGATAAGACCAAACGGGGCAGCTTTGCGCAGTGACAAGACCACATGGGGCAGCTTTGCGCAGTGACAAGACCAAAGAAAACAGCTTTGCACAGTGACAAGACCACACGGGGCAGCTTTGCACGGTGACAAGACCAGAGGAGCCAGCCTTGCACAGTGACAAGACCAGATGGGGCAGCTTTGCGCTGTGACAATACTACACGGGGCAGCTTTGCGCTGTGACAAGACCAAAGGACATCACTCCATGCCAACCATGTGGCTTATAAAAGGGGGTGGAAGAAATCTGGGAGAGAACACTACACAACCAGACCCAACACTACAACACCAGAGCTTCCTCTCCACACCTCACAGGCTACTACACCAGAGCTTCCTTCACCACGCCGGGATGGACGACAGGCAGAGGCAATGGGACCAGATCTGTGAACTAGCAAGGGCTGCTAGGGAGCGGGACGACTGAGCAAGGGCTGCTAGGGCCCGGGTCGAACAAGAGACGCGTGCCTATATGACATCTTTTCGTAATGAAGCCCCCTGTAGCAGCAACCCCATATCGAACGTTCCAACCAAGCGTTCGCCGCAACAATCGCCCGAGGGGGAGACGCCGCCCCTTTGTTGGTGCAGGAACAGATGCAAGTTCTTTAAGTCCAAGCACCTGCTCAACCTGGGCATGCGTTACTGGGATTACGCGAGCTACTCCAGTGACTATTCCGACCAACATTGGGACACGAGCAGCTATCGGCAGCCGGTAAGGACCAGTTACAGTTTGTTATCGTACTATTTCTCTTTCAAACTATGCACTAACAGCCTCTCCTGTCTACCTGTAGTCCCTGGATATGCTATGTGACTATCGCAAGTGGATCAACCACGAGATCCACCCATATGACCAGTGGTCTCTTGACTTCAACGAGTGGAGTGACAACAAAGACCGCGAGATGCGGGAGGAGCGACGCCGCAACGATGAGCACAACGAGCACATACGTCGGGAGACGTAAGCTCATCTCGAGGCGTGCAGGCGCAGGGAGCGCGAGGCTCGCGAGAGGGAGCGCGAGAAGAAGAGGGAATTGGCAGCCAAGGCCAAAGAGGCCGGCGAGGAGTTCAACGCCGAGCTAGCAAGGAAGGGAAAATGGACACGGTCCACGCAGTAGGTCGGACCATTCTGTACTAGTCCCTCGTCGAAGGTCCAATCTATTTCCATTCCAAAAAGGCGCATATGTATCGTAGGAGTAATTCGGTTTGTTGCATCATGTATGATGCTGTTTGTTATGCACGTAACCAAACCCTATGTGCCGTGTTATTCCCAGCTTCGTTATAAAGTCTACTTTAATTCGCAACATCAAATTTCCTCGTCTTTTCGCATTCCATTCTTCCGTGTTATTCCCAGCATCATTATATGTTATTCCCAGCATCATTATAAAGACATCCAACAACATGTATCACTTCTGGGCAAGGTTTGAAAATATTGTTTGTGAAGGATATATACGTTGAAGTGTCAAAGGTTATCAATCCACAAAAAAATGGTGCCTCCAGCCACCTGTCGCCCCATGTTATTCCCTAGCGCATTGTAATATCACTTACCTTTGTACTTACAGCTCATTACTATCTCAATCGTCCTCAGAAAATTCTATAGAAATTAAGTGCACTACAACAATATACGACGATCATAAAATGTTATTGCGAGTCTGACAAATTTCGTACTCTTGATATTCTACAAAAATAACAAACAGACCAACCAACGTTGTCACCACACTTTAAACTTTTCAAAAAATAACATCATACAATACGATTCGCTAAATGTAATACCTAAAAAAATGTAACATCTATTTTAACACAATTGTTCCAATTGGATTTGCATAATAGGAGGCCTATTAGCTAAAATCGCCTAGTAGTTGGGTGACTTCATCTAAGTCGCCCAACCACTGCGCGACTTAGCCAACTCGCTCTTCGAATGGGCGATTCCAACACATGTCGCACACCAGTTTGGCGACTAAGTCCAGCGACGCTAAAGTTGTCGTTCCATTGAGCGACTTGGATATGTGTCGCACGTCGGCTGGGCGATTTTGCCCGAGTCGCCACACTGTACGGCGACTAGAGATTATTTCTGTAAAAAAAATAACCAATATTATTTCTGTAATTCCAAATAAAAATAGATTATTTTTTTTTAAATCTACTATTCACAACAATCCATGTAAAAACGAGTTATGCATAGAATCCAATTCTATCGGGCGACTTGAACACATACTACATATAACGCGCGCTGATACCACCGATGGGATATAGGGTAGGCGACGCTAGCAGGCAATTCAAAAATTCTACCATGTAAACTAGGAAGCCACGCAAGTAGAAGATCATAGATCGTTACCACCAGACGCGCAGTACAGCGGAAGTAGAGTTGGAGTAGCCTAATCCAACGTATAGCGAATCAATGTAGTGGTCGTAATCGATCATCCAACGTAATCGATCATCCAACATAGTTGATCATCCTCAGTTCTGATCGTCTCCTCCAGCAACCAATTGCGTTCCTTGCTAGGGATGGAACACCGTACAACGGTATGCTAGCACCAAGTCACATGGCAGGGCTCTCTCACGAAGATGGCAACTAGGGTTTCGATGGAGAAACTCACATCAACTCGTATCTGCCCAACAACCTCATGCATCTCCTTATATGGGGCCTATGATGGATCCTATCCGAACACGTTTGTTCCAACAAGCTAAGTGTGTGACCTTGTAGGTTCATATGTAATCGGTTGTGACTCAGAAACCCTTTTTGACCCCGAGTCGTTAGCGGTTCCTAGCAGGACATAACGATTGGAAATATGCCCTAGAGGCAATCATAGAGGTGATTATATTTCGTTATGTTCATAATATTGGATAATATGTTATATTGTTCCTAGAATAATATTGTTAATATTTATTATCAAGTATGTGACTTGATTGTGAAACTCTGTATTTCTGTGATGATTATTCTTAAACATTCCCTAGTCGGAAACATATGAGAACACATATGAATAGACTAGCAGATGTATTAGTTGATGACTATGTTTCACAAGTCATACATATGGAGATATCAAACCAATAATATGAACACATGATAGAGAACATGGTGTTGGATAAGACCCACCTTGAGATACTGTTGAGATTGTTATGATTCTATGTGTCATTAGTTAGTCTCAAGCAATGATGATGTATAATCCTTAGACCTGAGATCAGCATGGTTTCCTACATGTGTAATAGCACTCTTAGGGGTTGCTAAACGCTATTCGTAACTGGGTAGTTATAAAGGTAGCTTTCGGGTATGCTATGAAACATGCGGAGGAATGTGACTGGTCAGATATGGGATTTACCACTCCTAACATAACAGGAGAGATGTCTCTGGGCCCCTCTTTATGGTCGAATAAAGAAAGTGCATGGCCATGCCACTAGTGGTTGAAATGTCGACCACATGAAGTTATTCGACACTTGATCGAGAAAGTATTGAACAATCCATAGATGACAAATTATCTCTCCTAGAGTTCAACCAGATGTCATGAGGCAAAGGGAGAATACACAAGCAGATTGTTCAGTTCGACCAGATACAAACTGGTCGTATGGAGATACGAGCTGGTCGAAGCTGGTCGTAGATTGGTCGAATATAATCACTAACTGGTCATAAGGAGTTACGAACTGGTCGTAAGGAGTTAAAAACTGGTCGTACTTAGGTACGAGCTGGTCATAAGTGATAAGGACCTAGTCGTAGATCATATTGCATTAAGGCTCGTCCGATATATTCTATATATGTTTGGGAATCGTTATGTTCTGCTAGGTACCGCTAATGACTCATGATCGGAACAGAGTTTTCCGAGTCACAACCGATTACATATGAACCTATAGGGTCACACACTTAAAGGGCTAGGATTTGATTTGGATGGTGATCCGAATTCTTGTAGGCCACGAGTTCCTAATGGGCCTCAAGTTCGAGACCCATCGTGGATGCCTATAAATAGAGAGGCGGTGGCATGGGGTGAAGTAATCTTTTGAAGAATCCCAAAACCCTAATAGCCACACCTTCCTCAACCACGCAGTTGGTGCTAGCACTCCAGCGCGTGGTGTCCCTACCCCATATGTGTGGATACCTTGGAGGTGTTGTTGCGAAGCATCAGCACTAGGACGATCCGCAACTCGTGACGATCACAGGAGTAGGAGGAGAAGATGTGCGGCGAGTACGACTACTACTACATCAACTCGCTACATTGACTCTACTTCCACTATGAGTCGATGCGTCTAGTGGTAATCTCATGATCTATTACTAGTGGAGGTTCCGTAGTTGTGCGGTAGAATTTTTGTTTTATGCTATTGTAGCCTACCCGTAACCCAACAGTGGTATCAGAGCCATCCTGACTTGTTTTAGATTCGGATTAGATGCATATTGTGATATGTGGGAGTCATAGATGTGATCTATTTTTGTTTCTATTGGTCATTCTATGTGATAGATTGTTTTTGGCGATGGTCGATATGATCGTCCATGCGCAGTGGTCACAAGATGGGTTTATGATCGTGTGTTCGTGGTCGTATCATGACTTGCCTCTTCCGGTTGGTTTCCGCCATTAGGGCATACAATGATAGTAAATCCATGGAGCACACGAAGATCAATCTGGTTGATTGAATCGGAGTTGCGATCGGAAAGGGTTAATGTGATTAATCCAATGCGATTTATATGGACAGAACAGTAAATTAGATCTACGTAGTCTTTTTGCATGATTTTGTGAATAGTATGACCCATGATGTATGAGATGAATGTATGTGTATAATGTTTATGACCTACGTGTCATGCTTATTGTAGCCCAAGGCTGTCTATATTTGTATAACGGCCTGCGTGTCGACTTGTGATGCTTCTTCACTCCTTGTAATTTATTACTAATGCTATTAGGAGTAATGGCTTAGTGAGAGTACTTGGAGAAATTGGCCACTTGGAGACATGAAGAATAGGAAGCACAGTGATGGAGATCACCATGTAGAAGGGTCATACTATATCACAATGCAATATGATTGTCTGTGAATACCTTTATATTCCTGTTCATTTATTTCTATGCATGTTATTTAGTTGCTTCGAATACTTTTAACATGGTAGAAGTAAAATTCCCTCACACAATATTAAGTTAAATTGATGCCCACCAAATTTGCTGCAC
This sequence comes from Phyllostachys edulis, assembly GCA_036346405.1. Classification (NCBI taxonomy): domain Eukaryota; kingdom Viridiplantae; phylum Streptophyta; class Magnoliopsida; order Poales; family Poaceae; genus Phyllostachys; species Phyllostachys edulis. The sequence goes on from CM070561.1 coordinate 41,700,854, forward strand.
CATCCAAAGTCATGTATTTTAATGGTAGGTCTTGCCAAAGTAGAGTGCCATTAACTCTCCTTGACTATATGGGTTTGTGTCGGATACTTACACGCTTAGCATTGGTTTAACTTGACAAGATCATCATAACGGTTATGGACCTTGGGCAAAGGGTTGGGTGCCGAAGCATAGAGATGCTGCCCAACAACATGAGTCATATAGAGATATGATTAACAAAGGATTGCTTACCAATTTCACTAATCTTCTAGCAGTGATGCCAGAGCTCACTAGTAGATTAACTGATTGAGGGTCTTGAATCACTAAATGTCATAAGAGGGATATGGTATTTAGTGGGAGTATCTTTATTAAATTGTTTAATATAAGTTACTTTTCTTGAACATATGTCTTAGTTTTGCATATTTTATGTTGTAGATCATGGCACCAACTGCTGTACCTACCTCCAGTTTTGCTTTACGTTCGATACTTGATAAGGAAAAACTGAATGGAACAAATTTTGCGGATTGGTCCCGCAACCTAAGAATTGTTCTTAGGCAAGATAAAAAGAAACATATTCTAGAAGAACCAATTCCTGATGTGCCTACTGAAAATACTGCTGCTACTCTTAAAATTGCCTATAAAAAGGCATGTGATGTGTCCCTTGATGTAAGCTATCTCATGCTTGCTGCCATGAACTCAAACCTTCAGAAGCAGTTTGAGAACATAGAGGCTTACGATATGATCATGGCACTCAAAGGCATGTTTGAGACACAAGCAAGAACTAAGAGATATAAGATCTCAAAGAAATTGTTTGGGAGTAAGCTAGCTGAGGGTAGTCCGGTGAGCCCACATGTGATCAAGATGGTTGGTTACACATAGAGCTTAGAAAAACTTGGTTTTCCTCATAGTCAAGAGTTGGCTACATATTTGATTCTTGCTTCGCTTTCTGCAAGTTATGGGCAGTTCATTCTGAACTTCCATATGAATAGTTTAGATAAGAATCTCACCGAGCTGCATATGATGCTCAAGACTGCAAAGGACGGCATTAAGAAAAGCAACAGTCATATGATGATGGTGCAAAAGAGTACAAGCTTCAAGAAGAAGGCTAAGACTTGGGTCAAAGGAAAGGGCAAGGCTAAAGTTTCAGATAGGATCCAAACTAATAAGATTAAGCCCAAGACTAAGTCTGGCCCAACTCAAGAGAATGAATGCTTTTACCGCAAAGAGCCAGGCCATTGGAAAAGGAACTGCAAGAAATACCTAGCTGATCTGAAAAAGAATGGTAGGACTAAACCTTCCACTTTAGGTATTAATGTTATAAATGTTTTTCTTGCTGATTCTTCTGTTAGCTCTTGGGTATTTGATACCGGATCGGTTGCTCATATTTGAATTCGATGTAGAGTCTAACAAGGAGTAGGAGAATTGCAAGAGGCGAGATAGATCTTCACGTCGGGAATAAAGCAAGGGTTGCTGCATTAGCCGTCGGGACTTTGCCATTACTTTTTTCCTCAGGATTTATTATGGAATTAAATAATTGTTATTACTTTCCAGCCATAAGTAGAAACATCATCTCTGCCTCATGCTTGATGGCAGAGGGTTATAAATTCATTATTGATGACAATGGATGTTCCATATTTTTGAATGAAATGTTTTATGGCTATGCTCCTATTCTGAATGGGTTGTTTATTTTAAATCTTGATGATGCACCCGTCTATAATATTAATGTGAAAAGGCTTCGGCCTAATAATATAAATTTCACTTTTATTTCGTATTGTCGTTTGGGTCACATAAGTGAGAAACGTATGAAGAAGCTCCATGATGATGGAATTCTAAACTCATTTGATTTGGAATCATTTGAAATGTGTGAATCTTGTTTACTTGGAAAGATGACCAAGGCACCTTTCACTGGTTGGAATGAGAGGGCGTCCGACTTGCTAGCACTCATACATACTGATGTATGTGGCCCAATAAGCATGACAACTAGAGGTGGTTTTTAGTACTTCATTACTTTCACTAATGATTTTAGTAGATATCTATATATCTATTTAATGAGGCACAAGTCAGAATCCTTTGAAAAGTTCGAGTTTCAGAGTGAGGTACAGAATCAACTTGGCAAGACAATAAAATCTTTATGATCTGATCGTGGAGGTGAATTTTTGAGCCATGAATTTGGTGATCATTTGAAGAAATGTGGAATTGTTCCACAACTTACACCACCGGGCACTCTATAATGGAATGGGGTGTCCGAGCAGCGTAATCGGACCTTGTTGGACATGGTTTGGTCGATGATGAGCCAATCGGATCTGCCATTGTATTTTTGGGGTTACACTCTAGAAACTGCAGCTTTCACTTTAAATAAGCTACCATCTAAATCAGTAGATAAGAAACCATATGAGATCTGGACTGGGAAGAGTCCTAGTTTGTCTTTTCTAAGGATTGGGGATGTGATGTCTATGTTAAATGTTTAACGTCTGATAAACTCACACCCAAGTTAGATAAATGCTTCTTTATAGGATATCCTAGGGAATCCAAAGGATAATAATTCTACAACCGAGAAGAGGGCAAAGTTTTTGTTGCCCGAAATGGTGACTTTTTGGAGAAAGAGTTTCTTCCAAAAGGAGTCAATGGGAGAAAGGTGTAACTCGAAGAAATTTGGGAAACTCTTGAAAGTGTTTCAACTCTTACCGAACCTCTACAGAATGAATAAAATATTGTTGAACCTGTACATGAGGCATCAGCCCCACGTAGATCTAAAAGGCCACATCAATTGCCTATAAGGTATGTGCATAACGTATTATTATTGAATAATGATGAGCCTAAGACTTATGAGGAAATAATGATGGACCCAGACTCTGAGAAATGGCTTGGAGCCATGAAATCCGAGATATACTCCATGAGAGACAATCAGGTTTGGAACCTAGTCGATCCACTTGATGGTGTTAAAACCATTGAGTGCAAATGGATCTATAAGAAGAAGATTGACATGGATGGAAATGTTCACATTCATAAAGCTCGACTAATCGCAAAAGGGTTTCGGCAAGTTCAAGGGGTTGGCTACGATGAGACTTTCTCACCGGTAGCGATGCTTAAATCTGTACGGATCATTCTAGCTATTGTTGTATATTTCGACTATGAGATATGGCAAACGGATGTCAAAACGGCTTTCCTTAATGAAAACCTAAGTGAGGATGTGTATATGACACAACCTGAAGGTTTTGTCGATCCAAAGAATGCTAGTAAAGTGTGCAAACTTTAGAAATCCATTTATGGGTTGAAGCAAACATCTCGGAGTTGGAATTTGCGTTTCGATAAGGAGATCAAAAGGTTTGGTTTCGTCAAGAACAAAGAAGAACTTTGTGTTTAAGTGAAGGTTAGTGGGAGTGCACTTGTAATTCTAATCTTATATGTGGATGACATATTATTGATTGGGAATGACATTCCTATGCTGAAATCCATTAAGGCATCATTGAAGAATAGTTTTTCTATGAAGGACCTAGGAGAGGCAGCATATATCTTAGGGATAAAGATTTATAGAGATAGATTGAGAAGGCTAATTGGATTAAGCCAAAGTACTTATATTGACAAGGTGTTGATTCGATTCAACATGCAGGATGCCAAGAAAGGGTTCTTGCATATGTCATATGGCATAAGTCTTAGCAAGAATCAGTGTCCTTCGACAACTGATGAGCGAGATCATGTGAATGGTATTCCATATGCTTAATGTAAGACCCGGGATTAACACTCCCAAATCCTCTGTGTATTTCTGAACTAGTCCCATGATCAGTAGCTAGTCAACACAGTAAACAAATATGGTAGCAAAATCATATCACAACTTTATTAATAAATAACAACGAGTTGATTACAAAGGAGGCTTACTGGGCCAACAATAAAATAAACACAATGGAAGGCGAAGATGTAGTAGAGTCCAGTTAATCTGCCACAGGCAATCAACTGGGGAGGCGGCCTAGTCGTCGAGATCCACGCCGGTAGCAAAGTCCTTCTCCTCTGAAATTATTTGCATTAAGCAAGTTTGAGCACTACTACCGTGCTCGCAAGTTACACCCGTCAAATAACAGAATGACATGCATACATGGATGTAACAAAGAATGGCTTATTGGTTACATTTGCATAAACCAGCAATTTCTTTAAATACTTGTACTAAGTTCCAAAGCAGTTTACACAATAACTAAAATTCATTTTCTAAATCAATTTTATAGTCAGATAACATTCACACATGAATGGTGAAAGATACCCTCCTATCACAATGGCTAACCGCCCAATTCCCATTTGGATAAACTAGTTGATAAAGTCTTTTTAAATCAAAATCCAAGTCTAACTTTGAGTGGCTTTGCTAGCATGTCCATGACCGCGGACGCGGCTATTCGAATAGTTTTACACTCTGCAGAGGTTGTACACTTTACCCACAAGACACAAATTCTCTAGTTTATCCGGCATATATCTATGCCACCGCTCACTACCTTAGGTAAGCAGTCTAGAGCACATGCCAAGGCCTTTACAATGCATCATTCCACCACAGTTTCTCCTCGCTAAGGTTTCGCCCCCTTTGGATAGAAATCCGCAGAGTTCCTAGCCCCCTCTTGCGCCAGGTGGGAATAAAGTAGTCATGAAAGACAGGCCATGAAAGACCACCCACGTACATACAGGATCAACCGCGATGGAACTCTGCAAATTAATTAGCCAGGTCCTACACCCCATTCTGAGGACATGTGGTTGCACGGTGAGGCATAGCCCATTATAGGCATAGCAAAGGAACGCTCAGAGGCCGGTCCTCAATTGACTTGGGCGACTTTCCGCAAAACCCATGGGCCTCAACCTTGACCAGGTTGAACCCGTGCATTACCCTGCACCCACCAACCGTCCATTTCACCCAAGTACAAACCATAATTTTATTTCATTTTTCTCAGATTTATTTACAAAAATCTTCCATGACAAACCAATGCCATATATTCTTAAACAATATTTGATTTTTGGCTAAAAGTTTCCAAATCAAACATTTCTGGGTCTAAGCATCGCTAAGCATAATCTTTCTCAAAATGTTCTAGTTCATACTATTGTATCAACTAGATTTTATCTAGGGTGAGGGTTAAATGTCCAAAACTTGTCAAGAACGAGATCAGTATGTAAACCATCAGTATTGTGGTAATCCAATCTTCAGCAATCCAATATCCATTAGTCCAATCTACACTATATAGGTCTATTTCTATGATCCAACTTCAATTGATCCAAATATTTAACTATACACTAATTTTATAATCCGATATTTATCAATCCAATGACTATGTAATCCTATAATCAAATTTTTAGATAAACTGATATCCAATGACAATCTATTCCTAGAATCCAACATCAACAATTCAGTATTTGACTATAGTATCTATCTATCATCCATTCTTTATTAATCCAACAACAACAACAATCTATCTCTAAAATCCGATATCTAATAATTATTTATTTCTATAATTCAACCATAATAATCATGTATTTCTAATAATCCAACATCATTCAATTCAATAATCCAATAATAATCTATGTCTATGATTGACATCTAATATCCAACAATCATATAACTCTAATAATCCCACATCCAACCATTTCTACAATTCATTCTCAATAAGCCAATATCAATAATCATTTATTTATGTAATTCAACATCCATTATCTATTAATAATCTTCCTGTAACTTCACACATCCATGCACAATTTTCTTTTATTATCCAAACTCCAACAAATTCTAACTCCAAAATATATTGCATTCGATAAATTCTCCATACCACCTCTCTTGACAATAATTGGACATACAAAGGCATTGGGAATAACTATAAAGCTTAAAACAGGAATTTAAATTACTTGAATATAAATACGCATGCAATAATAATTTAAAACAGAATTTAAATAATTTTAAATACGGGGATTAACATGTTCAAGAATGTAACTTGCCTTGCTTAATGGATTATTCTCAAACGACGTTGAAATCCGGTTGTCCGAAGTCGTCGAAATCTATACGCGTAAACGATCCGAATTCAAATAATATTCAAATAAAATCCAAATAAAAATCCAAAAATTATAACATAAATACTGAAAGTAGAGAATGAATTTAGATGAATTTAGGAGGAAGAATCAACGGATTTGGAGTTCGTAAGAGGGAGAACGAATTTGTAGAAGTTTAAATCTCAAACAAAAAAAAGGTGTAAGTACTGTAGCTTGCATGGCACTGTTCATGCCATGCACGTGAACAGTACTAGTCTTTTGAATACAAGCACAGCGCGTAGAGAAATGGCGGCGCTGGTGAAAGGAAAAGGAGAGGCGGCCAGCGAAGCACAAAAATGGAATTCCGGGAGCGAGACGGACCTAATGGTGGTGGTCGCGTCATCGGCGGAGGTCCGGTGCTGCGGCGGCGCGCAAAATAGTGTCGGATGAATAGTAGCACCGATGAGCCTGGGGTGTTTCAGGGAAAAGGAAGGGAGCACTGCGTAGAGCGTTGCGGCGGTTAACGACGAAACGATGTCATCGGGGATCAACGACGGCACCGGAAGCAGCGATAGAATGTGGTTGGGCCGTTTGCGGAAAATTTTTGCTGGTGGCGAGATTGAGGGCCGAATTCTAAGGATATGTAGAGGAAGCCGAGGGGCACGCGGCGACATAGTTGGCTCGGGAAAAGAGTGACCGAGGAGAGAGAACGGAGGAGAGATGTGTTGGAAGTGTACTGTTCATCTTCTTTGTAAAAACGAAGAGCAACAAGCTGGAGTGTCGGCTATGTAGAAAAATGGATGGCACCGGTGAGAGAGGGGGAGGGGTGGCCAGCGAATGGCATAAATGGGTTGCTCACCTTGCGACGATGCCGTAGGAGTTGGCAGCGCGGCGAGAAGTGGTCGATGGTGGCGGCGGCGAGCTGACAGTGGCGGCGGCCATGGTGGGAGGTGGTGCTCCGGTGGCGTTCCGATGAGGGCGAGGGAAGGAGAGCAGCACATAGAGGACAATGTCGCGATGCCAGCGATGTGGTCGATGATGGCGGTGCTCCACTGCTTGCGGCGTTAGGGCAGCGGAACGACGATCGGCTGGTCGACGAAGAACGGCGATTTCGGTCAGTAGGGAGCGAGAGAGGAGGGTGGATGACGGGAATAGAATGAGTGAAAGGAGGGGCACCTCGTGCTCCCTTATATAGGGGCGAAGGGGAGCCGAAACGACTGGAAGACAAAGAGCACGGTGTCGGTTCAAACTAGAAACGGATGAAAATGCACGGTGCACTGATGGCTGCTCCATGAGAAAGCATGTCATTATGGGAGAGGTTAATGGGAACTTAGTGCTCCAAACTAAATAGAGTTGAAAGCTTTAAATGGGGAGAATTGAGAGAGGAGGACGTGCAGCCACCATTAATGGTGAAGCTCAACCAGTTCGGTTTGGAAGATGTGAGAGCATGGGGGAGAGGAAAGGAAGGGTGGGGCGGTGGAGTGGGGAGGATGCGGCGCAGCGAGTGGCGGCCGGAGGTGGTAGCCGAGCTGGTTGGTTCGGCCATGGAGTCACTGTCGGCTTGGTGAGATAATAAGCAACAGAAAAGGAAGTTCACGGGAGGAAGAAGGCTGTTTGGAAGAGAGAGAGGAAAGAAAGGATAAAAAGATAGAAGGGGTATACCACCAATGGAGATCAAAAGGCCACCTTGGTAGCCATGCATGCAAAGAACGTGGATGTTAAGCGTGCATGTGCTGGGAGTAGGAAAGTGAGGGGTGACCCGATGGGAAGTGAATAAATTTTTTTTTATTTTTTTTAAATTCGAGTGACTGTTCATAAGTTACTATTCATGCATTACTGTAGATAGACCGAACGGCAAGTCACTGTTCGTATTTTCGGAATAAAGATTAAACAATAAATCAAATATTTTTAGAATATAGCAAATAGAGTCTAAAAATTCTAGAAAAATTTACAAAAATTCCTAGAATTATTTTGAACTTAATAAAAATAATTCCAACTTAAATGGTAATAGTTTTTGCACATAATTTATTTTGGGTTTAAAATAATTAGGAAATGCTTTTAAAATTCAGAAATTAATTTAACTTTTTTTAACTTTAACTCAAATACAACTTCAAAAACTTTAATAAATTTTCCTTTTGACTTTTAAAACTTCAGAAATTCAAATAAAGCAATCAAACTCTTTCAAATACAGAAAATCCAACAAAATAATAACTTTATTTAATTTTATTTTGGTAACAGCACTTTGGGATGTTACACTTAAGCTATTGGATCTATTATGTATGACATGATATGTACACGACCAGATTTATCATATGCTCTAAGTGTTACAAGCAGATACCAAGTTGATCCCAGTGAAGGTCACTGGATAGCTATGAAAAACATTCTTAAGTACTTGAGAAGGAGTAAGGATGTTTTCCTAGTTTATGGCAGTGATGAATAGCTCGTTGTAAATGGTTATACCGATGCAAGCTTCCAAACCGACAAAGATGATTATCATTCGCAATCTGGTTTTGTATTTATTTTGAATGGAGGAGCGGTGAGCTAGAAAAGTTTTAAGCAAGAGACGGTTGCTGATTCTACGACGGAGGCTGAGTACATTGCGGCTTCTGAAGCTGCGAAGGAAGGTGTTTGGATAAGGAATTTCATTGCTAAGTTGGGTGTGGTTCCGACTGCCTCGAGCCCAACGGATCTCTATTGTGACAATAATGGAGCTATTGCGCAGGCTAAGGAGCCTAGATCATATCAAAAGTTCAATCATATACTCAGGCATTATCATCTTATTTGCGAATTGGTGGGTAGAGGAGATGTTAAAATATGCAAAGTTCACACGAATTTAAATGTTGCTGATCCGTTGACAAAGCCTCTCACACAGCCAAAGCATGAGGCGCACACAAGAGCTATCGGTATTAGAGACTTAAATAATTGACTCTAGTGCAAGTGGGAGACTGTTGGAAATATGCCCTAGAGGCAATCATAGAGATGATTATATTTTGTTATGTTCATAATATTGGATAATATGTTGTTCCTAGAATAATATCGTTAATATTTATTATCAAGTATGTGACTTGATTGTGAAACTCTGTAATTCTGTGATGATTATTCTTAAATGTTCCCTAGTCGAAAACATATGAGAACACATATAAATAGATTAGCATATGTATTGGTTGATGACTATGTTTCACAGGTCATAAATATGGAGATATCAAACCAATAATATGGATACATGTTAGAGAACATGTTGTTGGATAAGACCCACCTTGAGATACTGTTGAGATTGTTATGATTCTCTGTGTCATTAGTTGGTCTTAAGCAATGATGATGTACAATCCTTAGACCTGAGATCACCATGGTTTCCTACATGTGTAATAGCACTCTTAGGGGTTGCAAAACGCTACTCGTAACTGGGTTATTATAAAGGTAGCTTTTGGGTATGCTATGAAACATGCGGAGGAATATGACTGGTCAAATATAAGATTTGGCACTCCTAATATAACAGGAGAGATGTCTCTGGGCCCCTCGTTGTGGTCGAATAAAGAAAGTGCATAGCCATGCCACTAGTGGTCGAAGTGTCGACCACATGAAGTTATTCGACACTTGATCGAGAAAGTATTAAACAATCCATGGATGACAAATTATCCCACCTAGAGTTCAACCAGATGTCGTGAGGCAAAGGGAGAATACACAAGCAGGTCGTTCAGTTCGACCAGATACAAACTGGTCGTATAAAGATACGAGTTGGTCGTAGACTGGTCGAAGCTGGTCGTAGACTGGTCAAAGCTAGTCGTAGACTGGTCGAACATAATCACTAACTGGCCGTAAGGAGTTACAAACTGGTCGTACTTAAGTATGAGTTGGTCGTAAGGAGTTATGAACTGGTCATAACTAAGTATGGACTAGTCATACTTAGGTACGAGCTGGTCGTAAGTGATAAAGACCTAGTCGTAGATCATATTGCATTAAGGTTCGTCCGATATACTCTATATGTGTTCGGGAATTGCTATGTGTTGCCAGGTATCGCTAACTGTGGATATCATGAGGATATGCTCATGATCTTAGGTGATGTTACAATTGGCAATTCGGTTGAAGGTTTGTTGGATTTCTTATTTCTCATAGAGTTTCAGCAAAGTGTTAGGTATATCGGTAGTACCAACGTTTAAACCGTGGTAATACCGCAGTGCGGTACGATCGCTTAAGAGGAGCGGTAGTACCGGAGGTAAGGTTGCGGTAGTACCATTCGTCGATATGACCGTTTGTGAAATGATGGTTGCAAAATATCAGAACAAGTGTAAATTGGGTTTGGATTTTCTCGGAGAGCGGTACGACCGCCTGTTACGTAGTGGTAGTACCGCACATTGGTATGACCGAAGAATTGCGGTTTGGAAATTCCAGAGAGCATGATTTCAGGGAGTTTTGGTTTCTCTCGGGTAGCGGTTTGACCGCAATGTTGAGCGATACTACGCTTGTAGTAATCTACGGACATTACTTGGCGATAGTACCGCATTTGCTGTGAATTTTGGTTATCTTGAAAATCTGATTTGGGTTAGGTCATATCCATGTTTGTCTTTGCATATGAGTTGCATATTGCATGTTTTGGGCTAACGTGGGTCAAGTTGTGAAGAACTTGTTCCCGGAAACGATTTTTTGGTCTATTGCTGTGCAGGTGGCTTGCAGGTCAATGACGGTCAACGGCGAGGAGGATCGGGACTAGGGGTGAAAACGGGTCGAATACGGACGGATAATGTCTCTGCCATATTTGTTTTCATATTTTTTTCTCGAATACGAATACAAATATGGATACCCCGGATACGAATACGGATGCAAATAGTGTCGAATACGAATACAGAACGAATACGAATTGAAACGAATATGGTCACGAGTATTTTTCGGAACATGAATACCCCTTAAATTGCATGCCATAAATTAACAAAAAAATATAATTAGTTTGTTTGATGTAATCCCCCTTAGATATGGTAGGGTTGGGCTCGCTTGTTAGTTGTTACGGCTGGTTAGTGGGTTGAGACTTGAGATGAGGCCCATGACCCAGATCTTTCTCACGTATCTTCTTCTTCCCTTCACCTCACTCCCTCACAACATCTCTCTCCCCACAAGCCCATACGCCATTTCCAACTCTCCCATCTCCCCTATCCCTTCTCTCCTCTTTCCCTCTCCCCCCTTGGGTCCGGCGTGCCGACGCGGCGCCTCCGCACTCATCCTCCGTCGTTGATTCGCTCTCCCAGCAGGACCCATCTCACGCCACCACACAGCTGCGCCTCCATGCTCCGACGTCGAGATGCCGCCGCCACCGTCGCGGTTCACCATCGAGACGCCGCCGCTGCCGCCTCCTTGCTGCCTCGACTGCACTCGGGTGTATTTAGGTGAACTTCTATCCCCACCACTGCTTCTACTACTAGTAGAGTTCCTCACCTTTCCGTTCTACGCAGGGGAGCCGGCGGCCGGCGGGGCACAGGCGAGATGGCCGGTGAGATGGCTGGCGGCGACGCGAGGACGACCTGAAGCCGTGACGGGTGAGATGGCCGGTGAGGAGACTGGAACTGGAGTAGCGAGTGGCGGCGTGGCAATGGACTGTGGTGGGCTACTGGGCCAGGCTGGGGGCAGTGGGCTAGGTTGTTCTGAAAATTCTGGATATCCGGATTAGGCTTATCCGGATAATCCGTATTCGTATTCGTTTCCACTGGATAGCATGCCTACCCCTAATCGGGACTAAGCTTGGAGAGCTGAGGTCCAGAACGATCGTGGATGCTGGGTGGAGTCAATGGACTCAAGCATGGCGCAGAATGGACAAGGGTGATTGAACGGGTGGTTCGATGCAGCTGGTTGGATCAAGCGGCGCGGGGGTCGGTGCAAGTGCCTTGGTGGTTTCGGTAGGAGCCGGACGGGAGAGACTTGCCAACATGATGAGAGCCGTTGATCAACCTACATGTGTCAAAGCATGGGGATTGCTTCACGATGATTGGACTCGGTTCTTGGAAAAGGATCGAGAAGGGGTATTTTGGTAATTTCACCAAATACCGCCTTGGTGACCTTTGGCTAAACCACAACGCGGGTCGGCGCATGGAGAAGCAGTTTAGATCAATCGAAGATGAAGACGACGCTTTGAGATGCGTGCGTGTGTTATCCCGTTTGTGAGTTGGGCTTAACAGGTGCCCTAATGGAATATTCCCTAGATGCTAGCCTCTAGTGTAAATAGGAGAGAGTGCTGTCCAGCAGCTATATAGCGTTTCATGAAGAGAGACCCTAGTTTTTTTAGGGTTTTGGAGAGAAAGAGGAAAGCTAGGGCTCTAGGGATTGATTGATCGTGTGCTCATGTATTGAGTTTTGTCCTCCAAGATGGAGTGGCTGTAAACATCAATCTCCAATCTCAGATCCATCCAAGCAAGTTCTCAAAGATGAGTCTCTTTCATTCTTGCTTCATGTTTTGATGTTTTGGTGCTTTTGTTGATCCATCCGTTTTCTCTTGAACCTTTGTGTTGATCTTGCTTGCTGTGACTTGTGGGAGACCATCTTAGATCATCTTGATCATCCATAGCCCACAAGCAAGCCTAGGATCATAGTTAGGTTTTTGACTCGATTTTGAGACTATCTTCACTAAATTTGAAAAAGGTTAGAACTTTGACGTGGATCTACTCAATCATTGATTGGAATAGGTTTTTGACCTCCTAGAAAAGATATGTTTCGAGTTTCATAGGTTTTGGTTGGATGAATCGAAAGTTGTGCCAATTTTAGGTTTGGTTTTTCCGCTGTCAGGACGAACTCCAAAAATATCGATAGTACCACCCATATAACTGCGGTAGTACCGCACTTACAACGGTGGTAGTACCAATTCCTAAGTTTTCAGCACAACTTTTTATTCTCTGTTGCTGAGTTTTGGGGGTTAGACAAAATTGTTTGAGCTCCTATTCACCCCCCCTCTAGTCGCCTTTCCGGTCCTACACTAACAACTCGTAATCAGAGAAGAGTTTTCTAAGTCACAACCAATTACACATGAACCTATAGGGTCACACACTTAAAGGGCTAGGATTTGATTTGGATGGTGATCCGAATTCTTATAGGCCACGAGTTCCTAATAGGCCTCAAGTTCGAGACCCATCGTGGATGCCTATAAATAGAGGGACGGTGGCATGGGGTGAAGTAATCTTTTGAAGAATCCCGAAACCCTAATAGCCACGCCTTCCTCAACCACACCGTCGGTGCTAGTACTCCAGCGCGTGGTGTCCCTGCCCCACATGTGTGGATACCTTGGAGGTGTTGTTACGAAGCATCAACACTAGGACGATCTGCAACTCGTGACAATCACAGGAGCAGCAGGAGAAGATGTGCGGCGAGTACGACTACTACTGCATCAACTCGCTACATCGACTCTACTTCCGCTATGAGTCGGCGCGTCTAGTGGTAATCATGTGATCTATTACTAGCAGAGGTTCCTTGGTTGCGCGATAGAATTTTTGTTTTGTGCTATCGTAGCCTACCCGTAACCCAACAGATATTATGTCATCCATGGACTGTTCAATACTTTCTCGATCAAGTGTCGGATAACTTCATGTGGTCGAACTCTTCGACCACCAGTGGCATAGCCATGCACTTTCTTTATCCGACCATATCAAGGGGCCCAGAGATATATCTCATGTTATGTTAGGAGAGGCAAATCGCATATTCGATCGGTCACATTCCTCTGCATGTTTCATAGCATACCCAAAAGCTACCTTTACAACTACCAAGTTACGAGTAGCATTTGGCAATGTCTAAGTGTACTATTACACATGTAGGAAACCATGCTGATCTCAGGTCTAAGGATTATACATCATCATTTCTTGAGACCAACTGATGACACATAGAATCATAACAATCTCAACAGTGTCTCAAGGTGGGTCAATCCAACAACATGTTCTCTAACAGGTGTTCACATTATTGATTCGATATCCCTATATCCATGGCTAGTGAAATATGGTCATCAATCAATACATGTGTTGATCGATAAGTCACTAGTGTTCCGACTAGTGACATTCGACCAGGGATACATTTAGAACGACATCATATAAGTTAAAGAGCTTCACCAGCAAGTCACATAGTTGTTGATCTATATAACTGATGATTCATTCAAGGAACAGAGCAACATTTATTCAATAACTCATAAACATAGACGTGATACAATTATCTCTATAATTGCCTCTAGGGTATATCACCAATAGTCTCCCACTTGTACTAGAGTCAATCATACAGGTATCTAATACCCATAGCTCTTGTGTGCACCTAATGCTTAGGTTGCGGGAGATGCTTTATCAACGGGTCAGCAATATTCAAATCCGTGTGCACTTTGCATATCTTCACATCACCTCTTTCAACGATCTCATGAATAATGTGATTTCGTCGAAGTATGTGTTTGGGCTTTTAATGCGATATATGCTCCTTAGCTTGTGCAATGACTCCACTATTATCACAGTAGAGATCCATTAGACTAGAAGCACTCAAAACCACACCCAGTTCATTAATGAACTTCCTAATCCATACAACTTCCTTTGTAGCTTCCGAAGCCGCAATGTACTCAGCTTCTGTTGTAGAATCAGCAACCGTTCCTTACTTGGAACTTTTCCAGCTCACTGCTCCTCCATTAAGAGAAAACACAAACCCAAACTATGATCTGAAATCATCCTTGTCGGTTTGGAAGCTAGCATCGATGTAACTATTTATGACCAACTCTTCCTCACCACCATAAACAAGGAATGCATCATTAGTTCTTCTCAAGTACTTAAGGATATTTTTGACTGCTATCTAGTGACCTTCACCTGGATCTGACTGATATCTACTCGTAACACTTAGAGCATATGACACATCTGGTCGTGTACACAACATGGCATACATGATAGATCCAATAGCTGAAGCATATGTAATTCTATTAATTTTGTGTCGCTCATCAGTGGTCGAAGGACATTGGCTCTTGCTAAGATTAATACCATGTGACATAGGCAAGAAACCTTTATTGGAGTCTTGCAAGTTGAATCATTTCAACACCTTGTCAATGTACATATCTTGGCTCAATCCAATTAGCCTCTTAGATCTATCACTATAGATCCTTATACCTAAGATATATACTGCATCTCCTAAATCTTTCATTGAGAAACTATTTCTTAATGAAGTTTTAACAGATTCAAGCATTGGAATATCATTTCCAACCAGTAGTATGTCATCCACATATAATATTAGAAACACAAGTTTGCTCCCACTAACCTTCTTGTAAACACAAGGTTCTTCTTCATTCTTGATGAAGTCAAACCCTTTGACCACTTCATCAAAACGAATGTTCCAACTCCGAGAAGCTTGCTTTAATCCATAGATTTCTTAAGCTTGCATATCTTTCTAGCTTCCTTTGGATCGACAAAACCCTCAGGTTGTGTCATATACACATCCTCACTTAGGTTTCTATCTAGGAAAGCCGTTTTGATATCCATTTGCCATATCTCATAATCGAAATATGCAGCAATAGCTAGAATGATCCGGATATACTTAAGCATAGCGACTAGCGAGAAGGTTTCATCATAATCAACACCTTGAATTTGTTTGAAACCCTTTGCGGCCAGTTGTGCCTTATGAATGTGAATATTTCCATCCATATCTATCTTTTTTCTTAAAAATCCATTTGCACTCAATAGTTTTGACACCATCAGGTGCATCAACCAAGTTCCAAACTTGATTGTCATACACGGATTTTATCTCGGATCTCATGGCTTCAAGCCATGACTCAGAGTCTGGGTCCACCATCGCTTCCTCATAAGTTTTAGGCTCATCATTATTCAATAATAAAACGTCATGCCCATCTCTTATAGACATTTTACGTGGCCTTTTAGATCTATGTGGTTCTGATGCTTCATCTACAGGTTCTACAATATTTTGTTCATCCTGTAGAGGTTCAGTAGGAGTTGAAATATTTTCAGATGTTTCTTGAATTTCTTTGAGTTGCACCTTACTCCCACTAACTCCTTTAGAAAGAAACTCTTTCTCCAAGAAGACACCAATTCGGACAACAAACATTTTGTTATCAACCCGATTATAAAAATAATATCCTTTAGTTTCCTTAGGATACCCCACAAAGAGGTACTTATCGGATTTGGGTGTGAGTTTATCAGACGTCAAACGTTTGACAAATGCCTCACAACCCCATACCTTGAGAAAAGACAATCCTAGACTCTTCCCGGTCCATATCTCATATGGTGTCGTTTCTACAGTTTTTGATGGAACCCTATTTAAAGTGAAAGCCGTTGTTTCTAGAGCGTATTGTAACAGCCCAAAATTTCAATTTTGGTTAAAGTTTAAAATTTATTTGAGTTTGTGAATTTTCTGAAATTTTAAAAGCTTTTTCCTAAATGTTTTAAACCTAAAATAATCTAATTACAAAATTTATTATCAAGTTTAAGTTGGGAATAATTTTATTAAGTCTAAAATGTCTCTAAGGGTTTATGAGAATTTTTGTAGAATTTTTGGACTCTTTTGCTATTTTCTAAGTCTAAAAGGAATTAACTAGATTATTTAAAATAGAAAACTAGAAAACTCTTACAGTGCTTGGGCGAAACCCTAGCTCGGCCCACTTCCTCTCTCCCACGCCTTGGCCGAGCCGCCCACCCCCGCCCATCTCCTCACCTCCCACTCCCTCTCCTCCACCGTCGGATGCACATCCGACGGCCCACATCGCTCCACGCCGCCCCTTTTCTTGGCCACGATTTCAAATCCAACGGCCGCCACCCATCTTCCTCCCCACCTCCTTCCACCTCTAACTTGCCTGCAGAACCACCATTGCCGCCGCTTGGGAGCTTGGCCACCTCCTAACCACCCCGATCTTGGCGTGCGTCTTGTGCTGAACATGCCTGCCAGCCGCCCCGCCCCCTCTCTCCTCTTCTCCAAGACGACTTCGGCCGCCGCGCCTTGCCGCCGCCGCCACGTCCTCTGCGCGATCTCCTCCTCCCCTCCGCCCGGCCCCTATAAAGGGAGCAGGGTGCGCTCTTCTCCTCAACTCATTTCCCCATTCCTCCTTCTCTGAGCTCTCTGTTGCGGAATCGGAGCTCCTTCACGCTGACCATGGCGCTTCAACCGTCGATTCCGCCGCGTGAGAGCGATCGTCCCGCCGCCACCACCATTCGCCTCGCCTCGGCGCGCAAAGGCTGCTGCGCCTCGCCCTCGTCGGAGACCCGGCGCCGAAGTCGCCTTCAACCATAGCGCGCCGCATCTTCTCGCCCGGCCACCTCGTCCCCTCCTCGTCGCGTGGGTGGCGCCCTAGACTCACCGTCTCCTCCTCTTCCTAACATGCGCCTCACCGCTTCGCCGCAGTACCTTTGTGGCCTTGGCGACCCTAGGTCCCATGGCCGCCGCCGCCGCCCGTGGCCTTGCCACGTGCGCGCCACGCGAGCGCCACGAGCGTCACGTCGACCCAGAGCCCACGTGGTTGCCTACGTGGCGACCACGTCACACACGCGCGCCACCTCCCCATGCGCCAAGCCAGTGGACTTGGTCACATGGACCGTGTCTATGACATGTAGGCCCCATTGTCGAAATCATTTTAAATTAAATTAAATTCGAAATTCCTTCTTTGGCGTCGGCATTATGCATTAATAGATTTTCCTTTAGAAAAATAATTCGGGAAATTGTTTAAAAAGCGATTTAGGATTTAAATTGTAAAATTCATAACTTATTCATCCTAGCTCCAAATTAGATGATTCAAATTGCTAAATTCTTAGAAAATTATTATCTAACTAAATAAAATATAATTATTCAATTTGGAGTTCATTTTAGATCTGTTTTAGAATTTAGAAATTCTTTTAAAATCCAAATTTAGATTTAAATTTGTAAAATTCATATCATCGATTTCGGCTCCAAATTTATTGAATTAAATTTATAAAATTTTGTAAAAAGATTATCTAGCTTAATAAATTAAAATTTGTTTATTTGGAATTAGTTTAAATTGTCTCTTTTAAGTTAAAACTATTTAAATTGCAAATTTAGAATTTAAACTTGTAAAATTCATATCTTTTATTTCCTAATTCCAAATTTAGTGTTTCAGACTTATAAAGTCTTCTAAAATTATTATCTAGCCAAATAAAATATAATTATTTTATTTGGAGTTAGTTTAAACTATTGTCTTGTTTTTATTGGAATTTCAATTGATTGTCGTATTTTCACGTTTAGATTACGACGATTCCGGGGAATTTGATTCTTCCAAAGCTTTAGAATTTCAAGACTTCAGCAAAGGCAAGTTACACTTTGACCATGTTGCACCTACTACTTTAAGGTTATTTAATTCAGTTTTTAAAATTATTATTGCATGCATATTTTTAGTCAATTATTTCAATACCCTGTTTAAATGCTTAGTTATTCCAATTGTTATTGTATGGCCAATTTTGAGTATTGAAATGTCATCCCTTGTCACCATAGATAAATTGTTTGGAAATGCTTAGCAAATGCCTAGACCATGATTTTGATTTTGGGGAGGATTTAGCCAAACCATTACAAAATTGTTTAAACTTGAACCTATGGTATTGTTTTACCATAGTGTTATTGTAAAGGTGGTTTTACTAAATAAAATAAAGATGGTTTGGACTTGGGCGTAGCGGATGAAAGGTGGGTGCGGGTTTATGCGGGTTTAATCTGGTTAGGATTAAAGCCCGTGGTTTAATTAGAAAGGCGCCCAAGTCAATTAAGGACCAGGCCTTTGGCGTTCCTTTGCTATGCCAAAACGTACCACCACATGTCTGTATGGGAAGGACTGGCTTAATAATTTGGGATACCTCATAGATATTAGTGCCATGTTGTATGAGTGGGTGTTGGTTGAGCGGTAGTCCCACATGGCGCAAGAGGGGCTCCGGGAGGATGGTTAGTCAATGGAAGCGAAACCTTAGCGGGCATGAGTATTGTGAGGTAGATCATTATAACGACCTTGTGATATTTGCTCTGTCACACGCCTTAGGAAGCGTGGATTGGCCGACACAAAGGGTATAATATCTCGTGTGGGTAAAGCTGTACAAACTCTGCGAGTGAAAACTATTGAATAGCGTCATGATCATGGACATGCTAGCAAAGCCACTTTGAGTTAGACTTGTTTTTGGTTTTAAAATGGTTTCAACAGATGTTTTCGAGGATAGTTAGTCTGTGGGAAAAATTAGGCGGTTAGCCATTGTGATTGGAGGATATCCACCACCTTCCTTGGAGGTTATCCACATTATTCAATTGTCATTTAAAATATGATTTTTAATTAATGTATGAAAATGGCCTTGCAATCTATTATGAATATTTAAATTAAAGCTAGCGCTTTACATAAAATAACCACGCCAATGTCCTTTGTTTACCTTATGCATGCATTACAATTCCATATTGGGTGTAACTTGCGAGCACGGTGGTTGTGCTCATACTTGCTTTATGCAAACAAAATTTCAGGAGAAGACTACTATCGGGGCGGTGAGGACACCGACGCCTAAACTCGCCCAGACGATTACTGTGGCGGATCGTTCAGCCTACTACTATCTTTTATTTCATTTGTGTTATTTACTTCTTTATTTGGCTTCATGCCCAATTGTATCGAACTACGATTTACTATTAATGAAATCGAGATTTGGTTATGTTATCATTTTTGTAGCTATGTACACCGGAAATCGGGTGGTGTATGAACACAGAGGGTTCGGGATCTTTCGTTCGGGCCGAGCAAAAGTGGTATCGAGCCATATCATCGTGAGGTCGTGGCCTTAGAATTGCCTTAAGGACTTATCTTCAAAAACTAAAACTATTTTGAGTCTATCCAGAGTCATTTCTCAACCTTTCTCTTTAAAAATGTTTACTAACTCCTCTCCTTCTCAAAATTTTAGATGGTGAAAGACAGGATGCTACTTCTCACGGAGCCTTTCTTTGGATCTTGGTTTGAGATACTTTGGGAAATGATCAAGACTGGGTTCCGAAAGAGGCCAACTTTTCAAGGATTCAAGTACCAAGTGGGAGAACAACAACTGTGGAGAGTAGAGGTGCTCATCTACTCCAATCTCGCACCGGACACCGTCTTCCACGTCTTTGACGCCCCGATCCGGCGCGATACCTTTGATGATGGCATTCAGGATGCGGCAAGAGAGGCAGTCCGCCACCTTCGCTACACCTACAATCATCGCCTTTAGGGCACCGGGTTTCATTACTACCCGATGCACATTCCGACCCGACTCGACAGTACTTTCAACTCCGCTAGAGACGAAGATTCCCCCGAGCTGACGCACCAGGTAGATCTGGCTAAGGCTTTGGACTACGCCTATGGGAACACCTTGAATGACTTGCTCACCGCTCGAGCAGGCACAGGAGGCGGAGGAGAAGTCAAGACCAGCTCGCAGAGCTAGCTAGCTACAAGGCCGTGAGGCTAGCTCTAGTGAGCCGGATTATACCCCGATACCCATAGTGGTTATCTTCCTTTAGCTCGATCTTTAGTTGCGAAGTATGAGCTACTATCTTATTTGTGGTAGCCATAATCTTTGAATAAAATGAATTAATAAAGAACTTTTGGAAAAATCTGCTCTTTGTCTTGTGTGCTCTTTGTGTTCTTGGGTCATTAGAATTTACCCCTTTAGAACTTCCTATCTGTCTATCTCTCCTAAATCTTTGGAGTTCTAGCAGATGGTGACCACCGTCTGCAGTAGTGGCGGTGTCGAGGTCGAGAACGAAAACGCTTGATTACGGGAGGATCCGTGCAAACAACCACCACCGCCACGGTGAAGGACAGATTGGCGTCAGATGATGGAAAACCAGAATCATCTGATTAACCTCCTAGCTCGATCCCTCGGCCTTGCGAGATGTGCGAGCAACGGCTCGGGCTGCGCCACTACCTCCACCTACGCAGAGATTGACCATGGCGGATTTTATGCGCATGCGCCCACCGACCTTCTCCAGCAGCACAGAGCCGATGGATGACGATGACTGGATCTGCGAAATCGGGAAGAAAATGGATGTCACTCGATGTCTTGATCGTGAGAGAGTCTGTTTGCATCTCACCGACTCACGGTCCCCGATCGAGAATGGTGGGATAACTACAACATCTCCCATCTTGATCATGCAGACTATCACTTGGAAGGAGTTTGTGCGGGCTTTCCGCCATGCACATATCCCTGAGGATAATGACCTGAAGAAGAAAGAGTTCCGCAGCGCTCAAACAAGGCAACCTTACGGTGGGTGAATACTGCACAAGTTCAACCGACTTGCTCGCTATGCCCCAAAGCAGACGTGGCTAGTGATGAAGAAAGGCGAGAAAGGTTCATGGATGGTTTGAGCGATGAGATCTCGGTTCGGTGGTCTCCAATGACTACACTGACTTCCGGCGGTTAGTGAATAAAGCTTTTCGCCCAGAGGCCAAACATCTGCGGATGGAGAAGCATAGCGGAGGATGGCGCTCGAAGTTCAACTCGGAGGGCAACCCAAGCCTCGTTTTGCTCGGCCTCGGCCACCTCGAGTGGAAGGTTCGATCTTCTACACCCGAGCTCGAAGACGCAAGACTGCGCTCCAACTCTTCCGGCCGCAACAATGCATCTGCGAGGCGGTTTAGATGAACCCAACTTCATCGGCGGCGGGAGTGACATGCTTCCATTACGAGGATGGACATTATGCAAACAAATGCGAAGAGGCGGCGATCTGCGACACCGGCCGAAGCCGACGCGGGGAGTACCGCCACCGGCGGCACCCCAAAGCGGCGGGCGATTCACGAAGGGCGTGTGAATCACGTCCGCAGAGGAAGCTTCGAGCGGCACAGGCGTCGTCCTGGTGCGTTTCTTGTTAATTCGATACGGCGCCGATTACTGTTTGATTAGGAGCTTCGCATTCTTTTGTATCCAATAAGTTTGTGGGCAAAAATGGGTTACCTATTTCTCTATTAAGTAATCCTATGATAATCCATTCCGGGCTCGAAATGAGAACCGATTCTCTATGCGAATCTTACCTGGAGATATCAGGAGTTTCCTTCATGGCGAGACTTGATAGTCTTGCATTCTCAAGGTCTGAATGTAATACTTGGAATGGGTAGCTAGCCAAGAATCAGGGCGGATAGATTGTGCCAATAGGTCTATTACTCTCACTAATGAGGAAGGAGTCACGGTTGAATTCAAGCCCAAGACACGCAGGAGGAAGTTCCATACTAACCAACTTGAAGGAGTTAAAACTTGAAGATATACGGTGGTGCAAGAATTCCGGATGTCTTTCACGATGATTTACGGCATGCCACGGACGGGGACATAATGTTCTTAATTGACTTAGTCGAGGACCGCTCCAATCTCGAGCGACCCTATAGAATGCGGCTAATGAATTGGCGAGATGAAGAAACAAAGTGAAGAGTTGCGGAGCAAAGGATATATTCGGCCAAGTTCATCACCTTGGGGGGCACCGGTACTGTTTGTCAAGAAGAAAGACAACAGTATGAGGATGTGTGTGGATTATAGGTCACTCAATGAAGTGACAATCAAGAACAAGTACCCGCTACCTAGGATTGATGATCTGTTTGATCAACTGAAAGGAGCAAGTGTCTTCTCGAAGATTGATTTGAGATCTGGTTATCACCAACTGAAGATTAGACCAGAAGATATTCCGAAGACAGCTTTCACCACTAGATATGGATTGTACGAGTTCACGGTAATGTCTTTCGGTTTGACGAACGCCCCTGCTTACTTCATGAATATGATGAACAAAGTGTTCATGGAATTCTAGGATAAGTTTGTGGTTGTTTTCATCGATGACATCCTCGTCTATTCGAAGAATGAAGAAGAACATGAGAACCACCTCAGTTAATTTTGGGAAAGCTCAGGGGAGAACGACTTTATGCCAAATTCAGCAAATCACGAATTTTGGCTAAGTCAAATGGCATTCCTTGGACATATTGTGTCCGAGGAGGAGTTGCAGTAGATCGACCAAAGTCGAAGCGGTAATGGATTGGAAACAACCTAAGTCATCCACAGAGGTGAGAAGCTTCCTTGGATTGGTAGGGTATTACCGCATGATTCATTGAGGTTTCTCCAAGTTAGCAAGACCAATGACTCAACCGAAGAAGGAGAAGAAATTTGAATGGACGAGATGCTTGTGAGGAAAGTTTCCAAGAGTGAAGACGAGACTAGTTTCAGCACCTGTATTAGTCCTACCAGATATTCATAAGGATTTTGTGATTTTCTGCGACGCATCTCGTCAGGGACTCGGTTGTGTATTGATGCAAAAGGGCAAGGCTGTATCTTACGCATCTCGTCAGTTGAGGCCACATGAAGGGAATTATCCAACTCATGACCTTGAGCTAGCAGCGATTGTGCATGCATTGAAGATCTGGCGTCATTACCTCGCCGGTATTGCGAAGTTTTCACGGATCATAAGAGTCTGAAGTACATATTCACTCAGTCCGACCTTAATCTCCGACAGAGAAGATGGCTAGAATTGATAAAGGACTATGACCTTGAGATTCATTATCATCCGGGCAAGGTGAATGTAGTTGCGGATGCCCTGAGCAGAAAGGCGTACTGCAATACCATATCGGTTCAGAAAAATCAGCCAGAGTTGTATGAAGAATTGAAGCATCTGAACTTGGAGATTGTTGATCAAGGATGTGTGAACGCTTTGGAAGTTCAACCAACACTTGAGTCGGATCGAGAGAAGCGTAAAGAAGATGAAGACATCAAGGAAATCAAGAAAAATATGAAAAAGGCAAAGCCCGAGATTAGCGAAGATGAGCAAGGAACGATGTGGTTGGAAACCGCATCTGTGTACTAGATCGGTAGGATTTAAGCGATCGATTCTGAAGGAAGCTCATGAGTCGCTTTATTCCATTCATCCGGCGAGTACCAAGATGTACGGGATCTGAAGGAAAAGTATTGGTGGAGTCGACATGAAGCGAAATCGCTGAGTTTGTCGCCCGATGTGATGTTTGTCGGTGAGTCAAGGCGAGCATCAAAGACCATTGGTTTGTTGCAACTGTTACCGATTCCCGAATGGAAGTGGGAAGAAGTTGGTATGGATTTCATCACGGACTTCCTAGGACCCAAACAGGTGTGATTCCATTTGGGTGATAATTGACCGGTTTGGAAAGTAGCTCATTTCCTTCCGTCAAGACCACTTACGGCGATAAGTTGGCGAATTGTATATGACCAAGATCGTCTGCTCTACGGAGTACCCAAGAAGATCGTGTCCGCGTGAGGTTCACAGTTCACATCTAGATTTTGGCGAGTCTGCATGAAGCCTTGGGAACCAGACTCAATTTGACCTTGCATATCATCATAAGCGGATGGCGGACGAAACGAGTCAGCAGATTCTTGAAGACATGCTTGAACTGCGCCTTGGATTCGGAAAAAGTTGGGACAAGAATTTGCCCTATGCGAATTTTCAGTATAACAATAGCTACCAAGCCAGTCTTCAGATGTCCCCATTTGAGGCTTTGTATGGTAGGAAATGCAGAACTCCGCTTCTATGGGATGAAGTAGGAGAGCATCGGTTCTTTGGGCGGAATTGATCAAAGAAGTTGAAAGTAAGGTTAAGGCAATAAGAGAACATCGAAAGTAGCTCAAACCCGAGCGGAAGAGTTATCTTGATAATCGTCGTGAGAGTTGACCTTCTTTGAAGGAGATTTTGTCTATCTCGAGTTACTCCACTCAGGAGTAAGAAGGTTCGAACCAAAGGAAAACTTCGCACCAGATTTGTGGGACCTTACAAGATTTTGGCAAGAAGAGGTGAAGTTGCATATCAGCTTGAGCCACCAGCATCTTTGACCGCGGTACACAATGTCTTCCATGTTTCACAGCTAAAGAAGTGCCTTCGAGTGCCTGAAGATCAGACCCCTCTGGAAAGCATTGAGCTTCAAGAAGACCTCACTTATGTGGAACAACCGATCAAGATTCTGGACGTCGCAGAGCGTGTCACTCGGAACAAGATCATCCGTTCATACAAAGTTCAGTGGAGCCACCACCCTGAAAGTGAAGCCACTTGGGAGCGGGAAGAAGACATTAAAACTGGGTATCCCCACCTTCTCGCTTGATCAATCCACGAATCTCGGGTCGAGATTCCCTTAAGGGAGGTTTGTAACAGCCCAAAATTTCAATTTTGGTTAAAGTTTAAAATTTATTTGAGTTTGTGAATTTTACGAAATTTTAAAAGCTTTTTCCTAAATGTTTTAAACCTAAAATAATCTAATTACAAAATTTATTATCAAGTTTAAGTTGGGAATAATTTTATTAAGTCTAAAATGTCTCTAAGGGTTTATGAGAATTTTTGTAGAATTTTTGGACTCTTTTGCTATTTTCTAAGTCTAAAAGGAATTAACAGATTATTTAAAATAGAAAACTAAAAAACTCTTAACGAGTTGCTTGGGCGAAACCTAGCTCGCCCACTTCCTCTCTCCACCGCCTTGAGCCAGCCGCCCACCCGCGCCCATCTCCTCACCTCCCTCCCTCTCCTCCACCGTCGGATGCACATCAAGCAGCCCACATCGCTCCACGCCGCCTTTTCTTGGCCACCGATTTCAAATCCAACGCCGCCACCCATCTTCCTCCCCACCTCCTTCCACCTCTAACCGCCTGACAGAACCACCATTGCCGCGCTGGGAGCTTGGGGCCACCTCCCCAACCACCCCGATCTTGGCGTGCGTCTTGTGGCTTGCCGCCTGCCGCACGCACGAGCCCCCCTCCCCTCTCTCCCCTCTTCTCCGCGACGACTCGGCCGACGCCGCTGCCCGCCGCCACGTCCTTCCTTGCGCGATCTCCTCCTCCTCCGCCTGACCCCTATAAAAGGGAGCAGGGTGCGGCTCTTCCTCCTCAACTCATTTCCCCATTCCTCCTTCTCTGAGCTCTCTGTTGGCGGAATCGGAGCTCCTTCCGCTGCCACCCATGGCGCTTCAACCGTCGATTCGCCGCCGCCCGTGAGCAGCAGCGTCCTCGCCGCCACCACCATTCGCCTCGCCTCGACGCGCTTGCTGGCTCTTGCGCCACCGCCTCGTCGGAGACCCGAGGGCCGAAGTCGCCTTCAACCGTAGCCGCGCCGCCGCATCTTCCTCGCCGCCGGCCACCTCCGTCCCCTCCTCGTCGCGTGGGTGAGCGCCCTAGACTCACCGTCTCCTCCTCTTCCTAACGCACGCCTCACCGCTCGCCGCCGTGCACTGTAGCGCCGGCGACCCTAGGTCCCCGCGCCGGCGCCGCCCTCGCCACCGTGGCCTTGCCACGCGTGCGCCACGCGAGCGCCACGAGCGCGTCACGTCAGCCCCAGAGCCCACGTGGTTGCCTACGTGGCGACCACGTCGCACACACGCGCGCCACCTCCCCATCGCCAAGCCCCGTGGACTTGGTCACATGGACCGTGTCAATGACACGTAGGCCCCATGTCGTAAATCATTTTAAATTAAATTAAATTCCGAAATTCCCTTCGCTGGCGTCGGCATTGCGCATTAATAGATTTTCCTTTAGAAAAATAATTCGGGAAATTGTTTAAAAAGGCGATTTAGGATTTAAATTGTAAAATTCATAACTTATTCATCCTAGCTCCAAATTAGATGATTCAAATTGCTAAATTCTTAGAAAATTATTATCTAACTAAATAAAATATAATTATTCAATTTGGAGTTCATTTTAGATCTGTTTTAGAATTTAGAAATTCTTTTAAAATCCAAATTTAGATTTAAATTTGTAAAATTCATATCATCGATTTCGACTCCAAATTTATTGAATTAAATTTATAAAATTTTGTAAAAGATTATCTAGCTTAATAAATTAAAATTTGTTTATTTGGAATTAGTTTAAATTGTCTCTTTTAAGTTAAAACTATTTAAATTGCAAATTTAGAATTTAAACTTGTAAAATTCATATCTTTTATTTCCTAATTCCAAATTTAGTGTTTCAGACTTATAAAGTCTTCTAAAATTATTATCTAGCCAAATAAAATATAATTATTTTATTTGGAGTTAGTTAAACTATTGTCTTGTTTTTATTGGAATTTCAATTGATTGTCGTATTTTCACGTTTAGATTACTGACGATTAGGAATTTGATTCTTAGAAGCTTTAGAATTTCAAGACTTCAGCGAAGGCAAGTTACACTTTGACCATGTTGCACCTACTACTTTAAGGTTATTTAATTCAGTTTTAAAATTATTATTGCATGCATATTTTTAGTCAATTATTTCAATACCTGTTTAAATGCTTAGTTATTCAATTGTTATTGTATGGCCAATTTTGAGTATTGAAATGTCATCCCTTGTCACCATAGATAAATTGTTTGGAAATGCTTAGCAAATGCCTAGACCATGATTTTGATTTTGGGAGGATTTAGCCAAACCATTACAAATTTGTTTAAACTTGAACCTATGGTATTGTTTTACCATAGTGTTATTGTAAAGGTGGTTTTACTAAATAAAATAAAGATGGTTTGGACTTGGGCGTAGCGGATGAAAGGTGGGTGCAGGTTTATGCAGGTTTAATCTGGTTAGGATTAAAGCCGTGGTTTAATTGGAAAGACGCCCAAGTCAATTAAGGACCGGTCTTTGGCGTTCCTTTGCTATGCCAAAACGTACCACCACATGTCTGTATGGGAAGGACTGGCTTAATAATTTGGGATACCTCATAGATATTAGTGCCATGTTGTATGAGTGGGTGTTGGTTAGGCAGTAGTCCCACATGGCGCAAGAGGGGCTCCGGAGGATGGTTAGTCAATGGAAGCGAAACCTTAGCGGGCATGAGTATTGTGAGGTAGATCATTATAACGACCTTGTGATATTTGCTCTGTCACACGCCTTAGGAAGCGTGGATTGGCCGACACAAAGGGTATAATATCTCGTGTGGGTAAAGCTGTACAAACTCTGCAGAGTAGAAAACTATTCGAATAGCCGCGTCCGCGGTCATGGACATGCTAGCAAAGCCACTTTGAGTTAGACTTGTTTTTGGTTTTAAAATGGTTTCAACAGATGTTTTCAGGATAGTTAGTCCTGTGGGAAAAAATGGGCGGTTAGCCATTGTGATTGGAGGATATCCACCACCTTCCTTGGAGGTTATCCACATTATTCAATTGTCATTTAAAATATGATTTTAATTAATGTATGAAAATGGCCTTGCAATCTATTATGAATATTTAAATTAAAGCTGCCGCTTACATAAAATAACCACCGCCAATGTCCTTTGTTTACCTTATGCATGCATTACAATTCCATATTGGGTGTAACTTGCGAGCACGGTGGTTGTGCTCATACTTGCTTTATGCAAACAAAATTTGAGAGAAGACTACTATCGGGGCGGTGAGGACACGACGCTTAGGGCTCGCCCAGGGCGATTACTGTGGCGGATCGTTCGCCTACTACTATCTTTTTATTTCATTGTGTTATTTACTTCTTTATTTGGCTTCATGCCCAATTGTATCGAACTCGATTTACTATTAATGAAATGCGAGATTTGGTTATGTTATCATTTTTGTAACTGTGTACACCGGAAATCCTGGACTGGTGTATGAACACAGAGGGTTCGGGATCTTTCGTTCCCGGGCCCGACACGTATCCCCATAATTGCAATGGAAGATTAGATTGGCTCATCATTGACCGAACCATGTACAACAATGTTTGGTTCCGTCATTCAGACAACCCATTCCATTGAGGCGTTCCCGGTGGAGTAAGTTGTTGAACAATTCCACATTCCTTTACATGATCACTAAACACATGGCTCAAAATATTCATCTCCATGATCTGATCATAGATATTTAATTGTCTTGCCAAGTTGATTATGTACCTCATTTCGAAATTCCTTGAACTTTTTAAAGGATTCAGACTTATGCCTCATTAAGTAGATGTAACCATATCTACTTGATGAGGATCTAATAATCCTCATTTTATCATTTATCTATAATTCTTATTATGGGTAAATATGACGTCATATGGTCCCTGAGTATACACGGATTACAAGGGAGAAGCCAAGCCAGGTGGTCGTAAGTTCTTCTACGACCACCCCCATAGTCGTAAGTCCTGCTACGACTACCTCATGGTCGTAAGTTCTTCTACGATCACTATCTAGGCGTAAGTTATTCTACGACTACCTTATGGTCGTAAGCTCTTCTACGACCAAATCAGCTACGACCACCCTATGATCAACAGAACCTACAGACGAGTGGGTCCAATTGATTGGGGAATTCAAGTAGTCAATATACGTTGTTATTCTATAGAGTAACAGCACATAATACTCCATTATCTCTGACAAGTAACTGCCAGACGGCATGGAGGAGTTAATACCCTAGTGATTACTGCAAACATGTGCCCGTTATAGGAACTGATGAGGCGCTACTTCACCTGGAGAAACGGACACTCCTTCACCGACTATATAAAGGTGGCGGTCAGAGAGGAATGGAGGGGACAACAGAGAACGAGACAGAAGGCAATCGAGAAGATGGCCACTATCCTCTGTAATAGTCTTTGTCTTTATCCTGATTGTAGAAAATACACTCAATACCATACACACACAGGAGTAGGGTTGTTATTCTCTCCGGAGAAGGCCTGAACCTATATAAAAATCCCCGTGTCAATCTCTCTGCGTGATTTCATTCTTGGAGACCCCCCGAATCAAACAATCTTTACATAAGATCGGTTCTAAAACACCGACACTACTAAAGTCATCAGTAAAAGTTATAAAGTACTGAAATCACCTTTGGCTGAAATGCTCATTGGTCCACATACATCTGTACAAGGGCCAATAAGTCACTTGCCCTCTCACCTTTGGTCGTGAAAGGCGCCTTCGTCATGTTACCAAGTAAATAAGATTCACATGTTTCAAATGATTCAAAATCAAATGAGTTTAGAAGACCATCTTTATGGAGCTTCATCATGCGCTTCTCATTTATATGACCTAGACGACAATGCCAAATAAAAGTGGGATTCAAATCATTAGGTCGAAGTCTCTTAGCACTAATGTTATAGATGGGCTCATCCTCAAGATTCAAAACATACAATCCATTCACTAATAGAGCATGGCCATAAAGCATATCTTCAAAATAAATTGAACAACAATTATTCTTTATTCTGAATTCATAACTTTTTGCTCCTAAACATGAAGTAGAAATAATGTTTTTTCTTAAGGCAGGAACATAATAACAATTATTTAATTCCATAACTAATCCTGAGGGTAAAGCTAATGGTAAAGTGTCAATAGCTAATGCCGTAACTCTTGCTCCATTGCCCGTGCGAAGATTAACATCTCCTCTTGCCAAACTTCTACTCCTTATCAGTCTCTGCATCAAATTGCAAATATGAGCAACCGATCTGGTATCAAATACCCAAGAACATGTAGGAGAAGTGGCAAGATTAATTTGTATAACATTTATACCTAAACTAGAAGTCTTACTTCCTTTGCCCTTTTTCATCTCTGCCAAGTACTTCTTACAATTTCTCTTCCACTACCCAGTCTCATGACAATAGTAGCATTCTGTGTCAGGCTTAGGAACCAGCTTAAACTTCTTAAGCTTAACCTTGAGACTCTCGATCTCATCTTTAGTCTTTCCTTTGCCCTTTCCCTTTCCCGACTTACCCTTCTTCTTGAAGCTAGTAGTCTTTTGAATCATCATCACATGATTGGAGCTTTTCTTAATGCTCTGCTCAGCACCTTTAAGCATGGCATGCAACTCGGTCATTGACTTATTCATGACATTCATATGAAAATTCAATATGACAGACTCAAAGCTCGTAGGGAGTGATTAGAGAATCACATCAGTAGTCAACTCTTGGCTAAGGGGAAAACCAAGCTTTTCCAAGCTCTCAATGAGACCAGTCATTTTGATCACATGAGGACTGACCGGATTACCTTCTAACAGCCTACAAGAAAACAATGCCTTAGAGGTATTAAACCTCTCTGCCCTTGCTTGATCCTGAAACATACCCTTCAAACTCACAATCATATTATAAGTATCTATGGTCTCATGTTGCTTCTGAAGCTCAGAGTTCATGGTAGCAAGCATGAGGCAGTATACATCGACTGCGTCATTGCAATGCTTCTCATAAGCATTGTTTTTAGCACGAGTAGCATCAGCATTCGGTTCCTCGGGATAGGGACCCTCTAGAATATATTCCTTCTTTTCTTGTTTGAGAACAATTATTAGATTACGAAACCAGTCAATAAAGTTTGTACCATTCAGTTTTTCTTTCTCAAGAATAGATCACAAGTTAAAGGTAGGTACAGAGGAAGAGTTAGGTGTCATGATCTACAACAAAAATATATAAAAAAAATGCAACACTATGTTTATGTAAGATCTTCTATTAAACACTTTAATAAAAGATACTCCCACTATATGTTCTAAACCATGTTTCCCTCTAACATCATATAGTGAGATCAAGATCCTAATATCATTAAGTCTTAGTGAGCTTTGGCATCACTGCTAGAAACCTAGTGATTTAGGTAAGCAACCTCTTGCTAATCATATCACATACGACTCTTGTTTGTTTGGTGGCACCTCTATACCCCGGCAACCAACACCATGCCCCAAGGCCCAAAACTGTTTTGATAGCCTTGTCAAGTTAAACCAACAATATACATGTGGGTGTCCGACACCCACCCCCATCTTATTAAGATAATTAATGGCACCCTACTTTGGTCGATGTACCAATTAATGATCAAAATCGTGATAGGCGCAGCAATTGGAAAGGCATCAAATTTACTTAATTTTTCTTGAGGGATACTACTCTATCATGTTAAAATATCTAATAATAAAACATGATCAAATAGCATAACAGAAATAAACACAAACATTCACAGATAATCATATTAAACTATGAAATAGTATGGCCCTTATCATGACGATCTTCATCGTCATGCTTCCTGTCCTCCGACCACCATGCTTGAAAACTCCAACCGTGTTCATATACTAAGCAATTAATCCTAAAAGCAAGTAATAAATTATATAGGATAATATCAAGCATCACATTTCGGTACGCAAACTGTTATACAATAATATGTAGCTCGATGGCTATCTCACAGCATGACACATAGGCCATGAAAATCCATTCATGCCTCACATACACAACGGGTCATACTATTCAGAATAATCCCTGTAAAAATGAGTTATGCATAGAATCTAATTCTATCGGGCGACATGAAAACGTACTACCTATAACGCGTGCTGATACCACTAAAGGGATACAGGTAGGTGACGCTAGCAAGTTCAAAAATTCTACCACGTAAACCAGGAAGCCATGAAAGTAGAAGATCACAGATCGTTACCACCAGATGCGTAGCGTAGCGGAAGTAGAGTTGGAGTAGCCTGATCCAACGTATAGCGCGTCGATGTAGTGGTCGTAGTCGATCATCCAACGTAATCGACCGTCCAACATAGTTGATTGTCCTCGGTTCCGATCGTCTCCTCCAGCAACCAGTTGTGTTCCTCGCTAAGGTCAAGGATCGTCCTCAAGCACAACAGCAACCGCAGTAGCGCCTCTACGGTATCCACACGTCTAGGGATGGAACACCATACGCTGGTGTGCTAGCACCAAGTCACACGACATGGCTCTCTCGAGAAGATGGTGACTAGGGTTTTGGTAGAGCAACTCACGTCAACTCGTATCTCCCCAACAGCCTCATGCATCTCCTTATATGGGGCCCATGACGGATCCTATCCAAACATGTTACTCTGTGGGTGAGCAACAAAAGAGAAATGTATCTTGGTACCTAGATCTTCGCAGAATTCTTGAAAATTTTCGCTCGAGAACTGGGTACCATTATATGTGATTATACGTCTAGGTTTGCCAAATCGTTTGATCATATTTTTTGTGAGGAATCTCTTGCCAGCCTCAGTTGTTGTTTTAACAACTGGTTCGGCTTCTATCCATTTTGTAAATGTATCAATCATGACAAAAAGGAACTTAATGCCCCCGGGTGCCTTTGGGAATGGTCCCAGAATGTCTAGTCCTCAGGTTGCGAAAGGCCAAAAAAAGGTATTGTTTGCAAAGCTTGTGCTAGCTAATGTACTTGTCAACTATGAAATTGACATTGTATGCACTTCGTCACAAGCTCTTTTGCATCATGAAGGTAGTTGGCCAATAGTATCCTTGCCTGAAGGCTTTACCGACCAGAGTTCTGTAGGAATGTTGTGCTCCACAAACTCCTCCATGTATGTCAGACAACAACTTAATGTCATTCGTTTGAGATATGTATCTCATCAACACTTTGTGAGATCCCCGTTTGTAAAGGGTACTTTCGATCAGAGTGTATGATTTGGCCTTTCGAGCTATACGATCAGCCTCTACATCATCTTTAGGAATTATGTCATGCTGAAGATAATTGTAAATCGACATCATCCAATCGTTACTAGGATCGAGCTGTATGACCTCCAGTGGAGCATCTAAGTTTTCAGAATGTTGACCACCGAGGGTGAATCGAGTTGCTCGAGAAAAACTTTGGGCAAGACAGGTGACCTTGTTGAGGCCATCTGTGCCAACTGGTCTGCCAGAAAGTTTTCCTTTCTAGGAATATGTTAGATCTGGGAACCGAAGAAGTGTTTTTCGAGTTTTCGTACTTCCACCAAATAACATGACATCTTGGTGCATGAGCATTGATACTCTTTCCCGACTTAATTCGCTACTAGTTGAGAATCGCCTTTCACTAGCAACCTGCGAATCCCGAGCGCTCTGGCTACACGGAGTCCTGCTAGTAAGCCTTCATATACTGCCACATTGTTTGTGGTAGAAAAGTTTAACTAAATGACGTATTTGATGTGTTCTCCAGTAGGGGATATCAAGACCACTCCAGCCCCCGAGCCTTTGAACATCAAGGAACCGTCAGAGTGCATTGTCCACTCTTTGTGTTTATACTCGGGCTCTTGGGTGGGTTCAGGATTAGTCTATTCGGCAATGAATTATGCTAAAGTTTGGTACTTGATTGCTGTTCGTGAGATGAAATGGGGGTCGAACACCCCAAGCTCGACTGCCTATTTTGCTATTCATCCTGATGATTCCCTATTTTCGAGAACTTGACCAAGGTGATATCCAGTAGGTACGACCACTCTGTGGGCCTGAAAGTAATGTCTTAGTTTCCTTGAAGTCATAAGGAGACCGTATAGCAATTTTTGTACTTTTGGGTATTGTTCCTTTGGTCCATGTAAGACTTCGCTTACGTAATATACTGATCATTAGATGTTGCCACGCTCAATGACCAGTACAGCACTGACTGCTTATGGTGTTGCAGCGATGTATATCAGCAATGTTTCTCCTGATCTTGGAGATACTAAGATCGTGGCACACGTAAGGTACTTCTTAAGCTCTTCAAAAGCATCGTTTGCCTCTTTAGTCCACTCGAAACTTCCATATTTCTGGAAAAAAAAGTTTGAAGAAAGGTAATCCTTTTTCTCCTAACCGTGCTATGAAACGACTTAGCGCAGCCATACAACCAGTTAGTTTTTTGACTTCTTTGTTTGTGGTCAGAGGGCGCATCTGGTCGAAGGCTGATATCTTCGCTGGGTTTGCTTCAATTCCTCTAGCCGAAACTAGGAATCCAAGAAGCTTTCTAGAGAAAACTCTGAACAAACACTTTTCCAGATTTAACTTAAGGTTATGCCTTCTTAAGTTATTGAAAGTCTCTTGTAGGTCAGAAATGTGATCACCAGAGATGATGCTCTTTACGACCAAGTCATCAACGTGGGCTTCTAAATTTCAACCTATCTGAGGATTAAAGGTTTTTTTGCATTAACCTCTGAAAAGTTGCACCAGCATTTGTGAAACGAAATAACATCTAACATAGTAGTAAGTGCCATTTGGTGTGATGAAGGTAGTTTTCTCTTCATCATCTTTACTCATATTAATCTGGTGGAACCCTGAATACACATCCAAAAAACTTAACAACTCACACCTTGAAGTAGAGTCTACAAGTTGATCAATGCGTGGAAGGGGAAAGTCATCCTTCGGACAAGCATTATTAAGATCTGTGAAGTCAATACACATTCGTCATTTCCCATTGCTTTTTTCTAACCATTACAGGATTGGTGAGCCACTCGGGGTGGTCGACTTCACGAATAAATCCAGCCTTAAGAAGCTTGTCCATCTCCAACTAGATTCCCTCCTTCTGATCTGGTGCGAAGCGCCTTAGCTTCTGCTTGACCGGTTTCTTGTCAAACTGGAGAGCTAGCCTATGCTCGATCACCACCTTGGGGACTCCGGGCATGTCGGATGCTTGCCAAGCGAATACATCCAAGTTTGCTCAGAGGAAGGAGACGAGTGACTCTTTCTATTTATGGTCGAGTCGTGCGCTGACCAGTACCTTTTGGGTGGATGCATTAGCATTTCCTGACCCAGACGACATTTTGACGCATTCCGGAGAAGTGCCTTTGTCGAGCAGAACCTCCTTGGTCTGGTCAGAAGGTTTTGGGGATATCTTTGGTCTCAAGTG
Source organism: Phyllostachys edulis (assembly GCA_036346405.1). Classification (NCBI taxonomy): domain Eukaryota; kingdom Viridiplantae; phylum Streptophyta; class Magnoliopsida; order Poales; family Poaceae; genus Phyllostachys; species Phyllostachys edulis. The sequence goes on from CM070561.1 coordinate 41,736,188, forward strand.
CTTAACCTGCATGGAAGGTGGATTAGTTTCCCTGGTCAGAAGTTCGTCGACTAGTTCTAGGGATTTCCGATCGCATGTGTATGCCATCTTTCTATCCCCTCAAACCGTGATTACCCTTTTTGGTCCTAGCATCTTTAAACTCTAATAGCTGTAATGCGTAGCTATTAGGAATTTTGCCAACGCCGTATGACCAAGGATTCCATTGTATGCGGTTTCAAAATCCACCACATCAAATGGAATCTTTTTTGTTCGGAAGTTGTCTGGCCTTCCAAACGTAATCGGTAGGGAGAGTTTCCCTATCGGTTTAGCAATAGAACCAGGAACTATGCCATGGAAGGCATGTTTCACAGGCTTTACTTTTGACCTAAGAATTTGCATTTCTTCCAATGCTCATATAAACAAGATATTTAAAGAACTACCACCATCTATCAGAACTTGATTAACTTTGTAGTTATTAATAGTAGATTTAACAACAATAGAGAACCTACCTGGTCGAGTCGACAGGATGGGGCAGTATTTTTTGCTGAATGAGATAACTGTCTCTGACCACCTGGATGGCTTGATGGTGATCGGAGATTCGGCAAGGTTGACTTCCCGCTCCACAGCCTTCAGATGATGCCTTGATTCGTCCAAGGAGGATCTGCAAAAAAAAAATCATATCCACAGTGTGCTGAGGCTCCTGGTACTCCATTTCTTCGTCGTCATCTTTGTCCTTCTTGGAGCTTGGTTCTCCAAGTTCTTGTATGGAAGGAAAGGAACCTTTACCTGAGTAATAGTCCTCCAGCTTCTTTTGCCAGACTCGGCAGGTGCGTAGATCATGCCCTACCGCCTGATGAAGTGGACACCACTTCTTGTTCTTTTTGTACTCGTCAGTCGGGTTGCCTTGCTCTGACCAGAAAAATCTTTCTTGCCCTTGGAAAACTTTTCTCGAATTGCAAGAACCTCTTTGTTGTCGGGCTTACGATTCTTTTTACCCTTGAGAGCCTTCTTATCCTTCTTCTCTGGTGTCTCCAGGCTAGGTTGAGGGATTTTCTCCTTTCGACCAATAGCTTCATTCTATTTGACCGCTTCACTTGCGACCACATATCTATCATCCATGTCGAAAAGTTCAACGGTCGTTCATAGAGGATTCATTGCGATATCCTTCGTAAACCAACGATTTCTCAATCCTGTTTTAAAAGCCTGGATAACAGAGGAATCTGTGACCTTAGGAACTAAATTTTGAACCTGGCTAAACCTCTTGATGTATTTTTGAAGAGTTTCATTGGTTTTTTGCCTGATCCAATGTAGGTCATCTTCTTTTTCGGGGCAGTCGTACATCTCTTGAAAGTTGGCGATCAGCAAGTCGCAGGGCTACTCCCAAGTGTAAATTGATCCAACCAATAGGTTGAGCAACCAAGACCAGGCAGATCCTTGAAGGACCATGGGGCAAGTAGTTTGCCACCACGTTGTCATTACCACCAGTAGCTTTGATGGCGGTAGTATAGATCTGGAGAAACTCTAATGGGTTTTGAGTCCTATTGAACTTCTCTATATTGGCTAGTCGAAACCTGTCCGACCAGCAAACTGCTTGGAGCCCTGTCGAGAATGCTCGACAGCCTGTAATTGAGTCATGGTGCCTTCTTTGAAAAGGAGGCAGATTGTAGTCGATCGGGGACCGATTCCTCATATTAACATTATGACTTTCTCATGTCCCAATCGGGTCATGGACATTAGTATAACGCCTCTGACCGCCTGCCTGGTTTAGATGATGCCAAAGGTCATCTGATCCAAGCGGTCGTTCCTCTTGACGAGGGGAGGAGTGGCTGCTTGAAAGAGTCGTCTTCCCTCGTGACTCCCTGATTGGAATCTTTGAGGAGGTTTTGGTATCAATCGGTCCACCGTCCGACCATGTTGTCCTCTGCTGAGGGAGGAGCGCTAGGAAGAAGTTATAGTATGACTTTGCGAGTTCCTTTGCTCCTGGTATATTTCTGTATGTTGCATGGTTTGTTGGAGGATCTCCGATACCTGCCTTGCGAGTTGAATATAACTAGGAGTCTCTGCTAGAGTAGGATCTGGATTATTCAGAATGTCACGAACCTGTTGCAGGTTTTGAATTGTTACCAAAGGTCTTGGAGGATTCCCGCTAGAAGTGGGTGTTCAATGAGTCGAATTCCCTTCCAACCTTTCAGTTTGCCCTATCTGACCTCTCATGTGTTGTCCGGTAGAAACAGGCGAATTAACTGATCGACGTCCATCAGTTCGTTTGCCTATGCCAATTGGTGCTTGAGCGCCCGCACCATTTTCACCAATAGGTGGTGGCGGGATAAGCTATGGAGGATTGTGCACGGTACCTTGATTGGTATCTCCGATTGCATTAACCTCGTGCCTCCAGTAGCTATCTTCTGACAAGCTCCCATCACAGCTAAGGAAGAGCCTTCTAGTGCTTCGATAAGGAGCCTCCATGATGGGGAGTAGTCGGAGATTACCACCTTCGATGGGCTATGTGGTGGACTCGGCCTGATTCGGCAGATTGCCGACCATATACTGAGTTTTACCATACACACTTGGCCTTTGACCAGTGGAATCTTCATTGACAACCTCACCAGATGTCGGTTGGCCCCCGGAATATGTAGGAGTCGCTCGCGAATACTAGTTGCCCATGACCGTATCGAGAGTACATTGACTCTTTGATCGTAGCATTGGGCTTTTGTCGCCAGTCTTGCCGGTCGAAGAGACCGAGCTTGTAGAGGTGTTCGGGAATTCCGAACTAGTCGAAACGACCGATTCCTCTGGGAGCGCCACTGATAGTGAATCCCCCATCCAATCGATCTCTCTAGTTTCAACGAGTGGTGAGCCGGCGGCGGAAGAGGATGATGACGACTTCCTGTTTTCTTACATGGCGCGGATGCATGTGTCCATGTCAAGGTTGGAGTAGTTTGCCAAGTCAAACTAGTTTTCCTCATCCCAAGTTTCTATCATGATCGCATGAGTGACGATGGAGCAAAGGAAAGTGAATGAGGGTTGTTGAGTGAAGTAATCTTCAAGAAATCAACGTCCTCTTCCCCACGGATGGCGTCAGCTGTCGACGATCGAGTTGCTGATCTTACAAAATAAATAGAGAAAAGTAGCTAAGAGTTCTTGAATGAGAATGGGGATTGCTCTTTATTGCAATGAACTAGATCATTTACAGGGGGTGCCCATGTAAAAGGCTATGGACTAGTCCTAATTACACTGAGAATGTGGTTTGCTATGCTTTAGATCGTATACAACTGCTTGTATGCCTTCTCCAATGATCTGGTCTTGTTTGATATATCTCATCTCCTGGTTGTATTCTCCTTTAAATAATTGACGAAGCAGTGGCAGTTATTCCTGGAAGTGGCACCCTTTGGAAGTGTCGCGTCTGTTCAGAGAAACGGTGACAGTTGGTGAAATTCCAACTGTCAAGCAGTTGATCTTGGTGGAGATAATAACCATATGGTGGTTACTGTTAGGGACTTAGAACCAGAAGCGTCGCGTGGTTTGGAACAAATATGGCATGTGTTTCATTCGTCACACGGTAGGAAATATACTTGGGATCGAATCCAAGTGCTAGTTCACTACTTCTACGAGCAGTTACCTGGTTGGGGATAAGGTACAGGATCTCGTCCGACTAGGGTACCACAATGTAACCTCTGGAATCCTCACGACCATAGGGATCATTAGCCTTAGGGGTTACGACCACGAAGGATGTGCGGTCTTTAATTAAATAATATCAAGAGATTTAATCCTTGTCAGATGGTGTATCACTAGGTGGGATTAAGGACTTTGTGCTTCTGCGGAAGCTAGGTTTAAGAACTCTAAGCTTCTTCAGATGCTCGTGGTGGAAGCTACGGAGTTTTGCCAGAGATATATCCTGAAGGAATATTGGAAAGGCATAGTGAACTCTTGGTCTTGGCCACACAATAAAATAGGTGTGTATATCTGATCGGCATTAAAGATAGAGAGACATGTGTGGGTACAGTAGTGCTATCTTTGTAGAGTTCTTCTGCAAAGCAAAAAAATATGACTATCACTCTTTGGTTTCGGGTAGAAACTACATCGCAGCAGGAAATGGAACTACCAGAGTTCTGCCTATGGTGTCTCATGAACAGTAGAGTGTTGGTGATATATCCGAGAGGCAATCATAGAGATGATTGTATCATGTCTATATTTATGAGTTATAGAATAAATATTATCATGCTCCTTGGATGAATTATTATTTATAAAGATTAACAAGTATGTGACTTGTTGGTGAAGCTCTTTAACTTGTATGATGTTATTCTAAATGTATCCCTAATCGGATGCCACTGATCGGAACACTAGTGACTTATCGACCATCGCATGTGTTGATTGATGACCATGTTTCACAGGTCATGGATATCGGGATATCGAATCAATAATGTGAACACATGTTGGAGAACATGGTATTAGATTGACCCACCTTGAGACGCTATTGAGATTGTTATGATTTTATGTGTGATCAGTTGGGCTCAAGCATTGATGATGTATAATCCTTAGACTTGAGATCAGCATGGTTTCCTACATGTGTAATAATACACTTAGGGGTTGCCAAACGCTATTTTGTAACTGGGTAGCTATAAAGGTAGCTTTCGAGTATGCTATGAAACATGCAGAGGGATGTGACTGATCAGATATGGGATTTACCACTCCTAACATAACAGAATAGATATCTCTGGGCCTCTTGATGTGATCGGATAAAAAAGTGCATGGCCGTGCCACTAGTGGTCGAAGAGTTTTCCACTTGAAGTTATCCGTCATTTGATCGAGAAAGTATTGAACAATCTATGGATGACAAAATATCTCACCTAGAGTTTAACCAGATATCATGAGGCAAAGAGAGAATACGCAAGCAGGTCGTTCAGTCCGACCATATACGAACTAGTCGTATGGAGATACGGACTGGTCGAACATGATCATTAACTGGTCAGCAAACTGGCAGTAAGGAGTTATGCACTGGTCGTGACTAAATATGAATCAGTCGTATGTAGATACGAGTTGGTCGTAAGTGATAAAGACATGATTGCGGATCATATTGCATAAGGTTCGTCCGAGATAATATTTATGTGTGTTTGGGAATCGTTATGTCCTGCTAGGAACTGCTAACGATTCGTAGTCGAAAAGGAGTTTCCAAGTCACAACCAATTACGCATGAACCTATAGGGTCACACATTTAATGGGTTAGAACAAATAAGATCGGATAGGATCCGTTATGGGCTCTTTATAAGGGGGTGCATGGGGCTGTTGGGACATAAGAGAGTTGCTTCACCGAAACCCTAGCCTCCATCTTCTAGAAGGCCCTACTGTGTGCGTTGGTGATAGCACACCGGCGTACGATATTCCACCCCTAGGCGTGTGGATACCGTAGAGACGCTACTGCGGTTGCTGCTGCGCTGATCGAGGACGATCCACAGCCCACGCAAGGAACGTGATAGGTTGCTAGAGGAGACGATCGGTGCCGAGGACGTTGGATGATCGACTACGACCACTACATCGACACGCTCGACGTTTGATCATGCTGTTCTAACTCTTCTTCCGCTACACTACACGTCTAGTGGTAACGATCTATGATCTTTTGCTTGTATGACTTCCTGATCTACGTGGTAGAATTTTTTTTTTGAATTGTCAACTAGCGTAGCCTACCCGTATCCCTTCATAGAGGATTCATAATTAAAACTTGATCAATTTGACGACAAATGATTTAAAACACTATCTAGCACATTCTCGAGGACGTGGGTCTTTTACTAGTATAGGTTTGGTATAATTGGATAGTTAGAGCATATAATTGTTGGCTTGCTATGGTTGAACTTGTTTAGTACCTTCTATACTCGTCCCTATATTATAATTGCCTTTGTTAGACTTTGGAGATTTCGATCTTGAGAGTTTCATCTCTGAGGAGCAAGACAGAGGTGATCCACAGTGGCAGATGGAAGAAGATCAAGAGGATCAGGACTTCGATGATCCAACCTTCAGTGTTGAATATGAAGCTTGAGAGTCATATAGTGGAAGTAGCTTTTGTCCACTCTGTGTGGTGAGTATAGGCATGAACTCGATGTTCGATGCCATTTGTCCTCAAAAACCTTATGTTTAAGACTATGTTCTAGTTGTAAGATAACTATGGACCGTTGCTATTACTTCTATGTGGTACTCTAATGTGCACATATCTGGCAAAGTTATACTTTGTCCGGTGTGGACGTAGACTGATATGTTGCCTAAGGTAGTGGCATTTGTGGGTGGTCGCAACGTGGCAAACATGTCGACTGACATCAGACGTGGCGTCGAGTAGCGCAACCGACTTTGAATCGGTTTCCTTCCCGTTAGAGACTCTTATTCCCTAGCCTATATATGTAGTCCGTGTAGTCGCATGGTTAGATACATCAAAGTTTCATGTGCTTGTAATTTCTCCTCATATAATGAAATTCTCCCTTCGTGCGTTCGTGGTGTTTCCGACAACTGTTTTCAATGTAAAGTCCATGCTTCCTGTTTCTAATATTTATCATGGGTTTAATAACAAATGGTATTAGAACTCCGGATTCGAAACCCCATGGGAGGAGGCGCGGCCGTCGCCCGGTGCCAACACCGATCAGCAAAGGTGGCATTTGCCAGGTATCCTGCGGCACGCACGGCGGCATCCGCACGGCATTAAGGACGACACCTGCGCGTCATCAACCATGGCATCAAGGGCGGTCATCAGGCGGGCATCAAGGGCGGCATCAGCACGGCGTCATCAGGTGACGGTTGGGAAGCGTCAAGGGCGGCACCCAAGGCACGACATATATGCAGCAAATCATCGCGACTCGTGAGTTGTGTTTCTCGTTGCTAATTCTGGTCGAACTCCAAACTGGGGTCCCGACGACTCGTCGAATCCGAAGCTGAGCCATTGGCCGCGTGAAAAGAAAAGAGGAGCCTGCCGTCTTCGCGTCTGAAGTGGAGATCTCTTATTCGTGTCAAAATTAGTGTTCTCCATGCAGGGCCGGCTCTAGGGGGGCAGGCAGGGCGACCGCCGGGGGCCTATGGAGCTGGTGGGCCCAAGATCATATAGGTAATTAGTACATATAGTTATTGTTGATAATGCAATTGCTTCATTGACTAGTCGATTTGAGCAGCTAAAGAAATTTGAGAAAATATTTGGTTTCTTATTCAACTCAGAAAATCTGAAATCCTTGGATGATAATGATCTACGAAAGTGCTGCACTACTTTTGTAGAATCTTTTTCTCATGAAAACAAGTCTGATGTTGATTTGGATGATTTTTCTCTGAACTAAAAGTGTTGCGAGCATCTTTGCGGAAGAATTGATGTCGTGGTTGAGATTCTTCAGTTTGTTAAAGCTGCAGATTGCTATCCAAATGCCTCCGTTGCATATCGAATTCTCTTAACTATTCCAGTGAAAGTAGCATCAGCCGAAAGAAGTTTCTCCAAATTGAAACTTTTGAAAAATTATTTGAGGTCAACTATGTCACAGGAAAGATTGAATAAGCTTAGCTATGTGCACCATTGAGAAGGATATTTTGGACGACATTAATCTCGATACTGTTCTTGAAGATTTTGCATCAAGAAATGCCCATAGACGGTTTTTTACAAGGCACTGAAGCATTACATTTTATTTGAGGTAATTATAATGGTTTCTATTTTTAGTGTTTTATTACACTATAGTTATGTTCCATGAACTAAACGTGTACTACAAAGTAATTTGTTATTCGTACTATATATATACTTTAATATTTATATTAAGAACTAGTTCAACGGGCCTTATCTTCTTGCTTGCCAAGGGCCCTTGAAATTATAGAGCCGGCGCTGTCTCCATGTCACCGTATGGAACTCAGATTTCTGTCTTGCTTCGGTAAGGTAAAGCCATTGCTGCACACCGAAGCCTCACGTGAATCAAGATGCAAACAACAACAGGTTGCTTATCTAAAAAAATCCGAGGCACACATGCAGCGTTAAATTCCGAGCAACGTCACGAGGAAGCAGCAGCATTGAGGGAATCATATCACGTCAATTGAAAATAAAGTTGGCGGAATTAACCTTTTATAATTTTATTTTAAAATTAATCTCTGCAAACTTTATTTTCAATTCCGATTCTTTTGATCACGTCACCACCCATGACGTGACAAAACAATATTGTCACGTTATAGAATAAGTCCGTTAAAATAGTACTTTTTGTTACGTCACTAGTGGTGGCATGACCAAACAACACTGACACGCCACGGGTGGTGGCGTGACAAGAGTTTGCCCGGGCTGGCGTGACTGTTTTGTTTTATCAAGACACGGGTGGTGGCGTGATCAAATAGGTCAGAATTGGAAATAAAGTTTACGAGGGTTAACTTTAAAATAAAACTAAAAAAAAAGGTTAATTAATATAAAATTTTCATCGGCTATATTGGTCTCTCTCCAATTAAGTCGTTTTTGCTAGCTGCACACAGACAAGTTACCAAGGGTCTGGTCTACTGTGAGACCCCGATGTTTATTAGGCTCATAATACTTAGTCATCCAATTGACCCTAGTATTATCAACCAAATAAACCCGGTCTCGAGAAATGTATACTCCCCAGAATGCAGTATACATACCTCACGACAAAAGAGTATATCAATTCCATACAACACATAGTACATAAGCAACAAACCAGAAGTTAATATTAAAAAGGAAAAGCTATTACAAAAGAGAGGCCCTTAGGCCAAATAGCAACAAATAAAAAGATAACAATGAAGCAAAAGTGCCATAAAGATGGCTATAACACAAAGCCAATCGGTGTGCCTTAACCCTAGGCATCGTGGGACCGCCAAGCTAGTCGTCAAGAAAGCGCAACACGTGGCACGTAAGTAAGGCTCTTGGAGCTCACCTCCGTCCTCTGCAACAAATTTGTTAAGCAAAGCAAATGAGTACAATAACTTGTTTATTGTACTCGCAAAACCGACGTGTAAGATAACGAGAACTATAATTTAGCTACATGCAAGCTTTATTTAAGTGGATGAGGCTTTGGACTCATTTTAGCACAAAGCAAGTTTCATTTGCAATAACATAATAGATTGAAGGCAATTTGATAAAGCATTTTTAATTGTTGAAATATAACGCGATAATAACATAATAACAACAACAAGAACAAACACGGAAGTGACTAACCCTTAGTCACCACAACAATAGCATGAACTCCCGTTCATACCAACCCATCAAGTTTTAATTAAAAGGTTGAGACTAGTCTTGAACGACCTTACCAAGCATGTCCATAACCTAGGGCGAGGCTATTCAATAGTTTTATCCTGCAGGGTGTACCAATGTACCCACACGCCTGAGACCGCCTTTCCTTTAGGCACACGACCTTTGGTGTGCTTGCACGCTAAGTCCTACGAGACATTTCCAATGGGCGATGCTAATTACGAGCAGAACCCACGGGACAAGACACATTAGACAGCCTAACCGGTCCGCCAATGCTCCTCCCAACACACACACACAGATTTTATTAAAACATACCCACCAACCAGCTCATAATTAACACCTCCCAAAGTACTTAGTCAAGAGAGGTCCCATATCCCCTCGTGTGGTTAGCATAAAAGCGCTTGGCTTAGTGACCCAAGTACTCGGTCCTTAGGGACCGGGCATACCACCACATTCCAAAACCGCACCATCCATCCAATATGCCCAAGTCTAAATCGACATTTTATTTTCAGTTTTGATTTTACAAATTAATCAAAGCACAAGTGCTGGACATATAGGAGGAATAATTATACTTGTGTGATCAAGACCATCGACTATGTCGATGATCGCCCATTACTACCGATAGCTAAGCATGTCTAAGCAGTTTTAAACGCAACTACTAAGTGATAAGAGCTCATCCAACGAGCTCAAACCACAGCGAATAACCTAGGCTCATTGGTAGTAGAGGATAACAATTCCTACAGATTATGCAACTATAGGAAAGCTAGCGACATTTAACACAAAGTAGCATGCATACATAGAAGTAAAACAAAGTAGTAAACTTTAAAGTAATGGGACATGATGGGAGATGGTCAAACTGCTTGCCTTGTTGCTGGTCACTTTGTTGCGGAGGGTCACTTTGGGATCACCACAAATGTCGAAACCTAACGAAAAGCGATAAAGAACCGATAAGAACGATTTAAAGACAACAAAGACAACACAGCAAAAGAACTCCAAATACTTTGAAATTTCTACAGCAGCAAGAGGGTGATTTTTAGGAGATTTTGCAACAAGAACCAATGGATTTGGATTCTTAATGCAAAAGATATGAGCAAAACAATTCTGCTCAGCCCTAAAAATACCAAACTGCACTATTCACTAATTTAATTATGAGGCAACATTTTCTAGAACAGTGGTGAGGCTGAAATTTTTACTGCAAAACCAGCACCTCATGAGATGAATAACACAATTGAGTTCATCTCATTTGGAGCTATTATGCACTTTCTATAATTTTTCAAAAACAAGAACTTGAACAAAATTATAATGCACAAGTCCTCATTTTTCTAACAGCAACATGCTCAAAACTAATTTTCTTAGTGAGTTCATTAATAGAGGAAACCAACAAAGTTGGTCTCACTCAAAAACAACCTACAGAGCAGTAGTTATGAATTTTACAAGCTAAGCATTAATTTGAAAGTATATTTAAAAGGGAGTTTTAAAATCTAGTGGCTAACTGTGCTCTGGAGCTGAACTCAACTTATAATTATTTTTAGATTAAAGTCAAGTTCAAGATAGAGCTAACACAACTTGAATGACCTCATTTGGATTTAAGAAGAAAAAGATATGAAATTTTAAAGTTTATACCTTATTCTCATTTATTATTAAGACTTTCTTGGCATTTCAACACTCACAAAGACATGGGAGGTCGTGAGCCACAGATCACAGATCTAACGGCTCAGACCTCCCAAGAGAACAACACACACGCACATGGGAGGTCCAGAGGTCTGGACCTCCTAACCACGCACACGCGCGAGGTGAGGGGAGGTCGTGGCCGTAGATGGGAGATCCAACGGACCACAACAGGAAGGAGGTCCGGAACGGACCAGATCTAAAGGGAGGTCCTCAACGGGAGATGACCTCGAGGAGGTCCCAGAGGAGGTCCTCAGCGTCCTGCACCTCCGAGGAGGTGCGACGGCTAAGATTGCGCCAAGGAGGTCTTGGGCGCTCAGATCTCCTGAGGAGGTCCGACATCCGAGCTCGCGACGCACATGTTTGGACAGGGCATGTAACGCGCCGGACCACGAGGAGGTCCGCGCGAGGGGTTTTAATGCGCGCGCAAAAGGGACAGGTTAATGGCGGTTAAGACGCCAATGATTGCGATGATTGGGCATTTAAAGCGGCGAATTTATGTCCTAAAACGACAATGACACGCTTCGGGACATCCGACAAAATCCCGAGCGTGAAGAAGTGATCTCGCCGGCGATGTAGAGCTCGCGGCGAGATCCAATGGTACCGCGGTTCGCAATAACCATGCGCACTCAACGGACCTCCTCTCAACGGCAATGACGGCCTTGAACGCCGGGCGAGCCGGAGAGGACCAATACGCCCCGCACGGCACAATCTGAAAATGCAAAACGAGCTCAGCGCGACAATCAAGCTTGTGCCAAGAAAAGCTCCGCGAGATCATTCATGCGGGTGCCAGCATCTAAAGGACTAACAGGGGTTTACCTGGTGGTCCTAAGGTGCTGGGGAGGTCGTGGAGGTGGTGGCCGGAGTTGGGGAAGACAGGGGCTCCACGGCCAAAGCTCCAGCTTCAAGCCCGACTTTGTCCTCCTCTGAAAAGCGCCCAAACAAACTAAGTTAGGGTTAACTTCCAGAGGTTTGGGGAGCACAAAATGAACGAGGGTGGAAGAGGGAGCCACTGGAACCCTTGAGCTACCGAGAAGCTCCAAGGACATCAACAATGGCAGCCACTAGTGAGGTGAGTGAGTGTTAGTGGAGGAGGAGCTCAGCCACGCACAAAGTGCAAGGCTGAGGTCAATTGTGTGCAAAGGAAGCCAAGGGAGGCTTCAAGGGTACTTTATAACCTGATTGAAGGTGATGAGTGGGGCTAAGCTCCATGGTGAGCTTAGCCCACGAGGCCGGTCCATGAGGTGGACAAGACATGGGCCGACAAGGGCAGGCTCGGGCTTGACTGAGAGGCTAAAAGTCGACTGCATTAAATGCGGTCAAGAAAGAGTGATGAAGTGTACCCCAAGGTCGACACGCATTAATTGCGCCGCTTTCGAGTTTGCCCGCGTCGAGGAAGGAGAAGAACAGGGGAGGACTTTATGGCCGTTGGATAAGACACAGGAGAGGTCCTAACCATCGGATCCTATTTTGAACCAAGATGTTTTAAGTGGCCGGGAGGAGGTCCCACCACACGATCAAGGGTGAGGAGGTCGTGGCCCTCCGATCTCCTTAACGTGAAAACGACGTGAGGAAATGGACAGAGGTCCAAAGCGTTGGATCTCCATCCAGCAGTCGCGGACCTCCGGTTGGGACTTAACCGCACGCGAACATAAGAGATCGAGGGGAGGTCATGGCCTTTGGATGCAAATCCAAGGGCATGGACCTCATCAAGGCGGAGGACCTTCTTTGTAATATTTTTGAGAGGAGGTCGTGGCCTTTGGATGTAAATCCAAGCCACGACCTCAAGTGAGTACAAAGGAGGTCGAGCGGTTGGATGTAAACCAACAATGATGACCTCGCCAAGGTGGAAGGTGGTTTTGAGGTTGATAACCATGGGAGGTCAGGCGGTTGGATCTTAATCAAGGGCCAAGACCTCAACAAAGCGGAGGTCTTTGGGATTTAACATACAGGGAGGTCATGACCGTGGATCTTTGATCCAATGGGCCGTGACTGATGAGGTGGGGAGGTCTTAATCGAGAATGTTTGAGGAGGAGGTCGTGGTGTTGGATGTAAATCCAACGGCCACGACCTCAACTAAATGCAAAGAGAGGTCTTACGGCCAGTAACGCGGGAGGTGGGGAGGTCCTAAGCAAGGTTGACTGAGAGGAGGTCGTGGCGGTTGGATGTAGATCCAACACCCACGACTGATCAAATGGAGATGAGGTCTCACGAGGTGCAGACATGGTTGGGCTGGACCGACTTTGAACATGGCTAGCCCAAGGAACAAGTCTGTGGTTTTAAATTTTGTTTCTACAATTGAGACTTTGCCAAATTGTTTGGGCTAGCAAATGAACTCCAAATTTGATGAAATTTTAACTGGAGCTTACTGACATTAAGATGAACCTGTAATAAAATTTCCAGAGGTTATTATGCAATGCATTTTTCTCAGGAAATTTATTAAGGTTGTTTAATGATTCATTTTGCCTCCAAAATTTATCAACAAGTGCTATAACTCATGATATTTTTCAGAAGGGGTCCCATATCAGTTTTTGGGACCAAGGAAAAATATATTCCAAATGTTTGACACAAGATTTAAGATAATTGGAGAATGAGTTTGATTTTTGGTCAACAAGAGCTTTGTGTTTTTGAATTACACAACTCTTGGACAATAATTACATAAGATTTTAGGGTTTTTCAAGATGTGAGAAAAAGTTTTAATTTCTACACATATAATTATACTTGATTAACCCTAATTATACATTTGGGATGTTACAAAATCTCTCCCTTACGTAAATCTCGCCCCGAGATTTGGCTTACTCAGAGAGAAAGATGGATAGTCCGCACGCAGACGATCTTCTCTTTCCCAAGTAGCCTCATCCTCGAATGGTTCGACCCATCGAACTTTAAGGAACTTGATGGTCTTATTCCTTGTCCTTCGTTCAGACTCATCGAGCACGCGAACAAGGTGCTCGCGATAGGTCAAATCGGGTTGGACATCGAGAGTTTCCAACGGAGCTTCCTCGGTTGGAACACGGAGGCACTTCTTAAGTGGGACACATGAAAACATCATGTACCCCTCGAGTGCAGCCGGCAACTCCAACTTATAGGCAACAGCTCCTTCTTCTCGATAACGGTAGGGACCGACATATCGAGGAGCCAACTTGCCCTTGACGCCAAACGTTGATGGCCCTTCAAAGGAGAGACTTTGAGATAAACAAAGTCATTAGGCTCAAAACGTAACTCACGCCGACGACGATCCGCATAGCTCTTTTGCTCGATTGAGTACAGGCGCAAACGCCACGAATATAATTTGGACTTGGCGCGGCCTCATTGATTGAGTCCGCCAAAGAGAGGTCTCTCACCGGTCTCGACCAGTTCAACGGGTCCTACACTTTCTCCGTATAAGGCCTCAAATGGTGCCATGCCGAGACCGGCCTCGAAAAGTCGTTGTTATAAGGCTTCGGCGAATGGCAAGCATTTCTCCTAATGCTTCCCATATGAAAGGACACAAGCACGAAGCATGTCCTCCAAAACTTGGTTGACCCTCTCGGTCTGACCATCAGTTTGAGGATGAAACGCTGTGCTAAAAGCAAGATGAGTGCCCATAGCCTCTTGCAAGCTATGCCAAAAACGAGACGTGAAAAGGATCCACGATCCGACACGATCGTCTTGACACCGTGCAAACTCACGATGCGGGCGATATAGAGTTCCGCCAAAAGACCTACCAAGTTCGGTCTTGACGGAAGGAAATGTGCCACCTTAGTCAATCGATCGATGACGACCCAAATGGCATCATTCTTCTTCGGGGCGTGGGTAGACGGTGATGAAATCCATTCCGATCGAATCCCACTTCCACTCAGAATTGGCAAAGGTCAAGCAATCCGGCGAGACGCCGATGCTCGGCCTTCACACGGCGACACACGCCGACTTTCTAAGAACGAACTTCAATTTCCTCTTCATTCGGGTCCACCAAAATCTCGCGGAGATCCCGATACATCTTTGTGGCCCCGGATGAATGGATAATGGCGAATCATGGGCTTCGCGGAGGATCAAATTCGCAACTCCATGTCCTTTGGAACCACAAGGCGTTGTTCGAACCTCACAACACCGTGCTCATCCTCGTAAAAGCACTTGGTCGTTCGGCCTTGACATTTGCCTTGATGTGGCCCACTCCAACATCCGATCTGCCGAGCGGACTTGATCCGATCCACCAAGGTTGGTTGCACAACCATGGCGGCGAGAGATCCATGCTCAACTATCTCCAAGTTG
Organism: Phyllostachys edulis; assembly: GCA_036346405.1. NCBI lineage: Eukaryota > Viridiplantae > Streptophyta > Magnoliopsida > Poales > Poaceae > Phyllostachys > Phyllostachys edulis. Next base: position 41,751,279 of record CM070561.1, read on the forward strand.
AGACGCATTTGGAATGCTTCGAGAAGAGAGGGCTAATGCTCCTTGAGCACTAAGGCATTACAATGCGCTTTGCGATAAGCGCATCAAGAAGCGACATTCGCCTTGCCGGATGGTAGTGAATACCCATATCATAATCCTTGATCAACTCCAACCATCTCCTTTGCCCGAGGTTCAGTCGGGTTGGGTGAACAAATACTTTAGGCTCTTGTGATCCGAATACACCTCACAACGACACCGATTAGGTAATGTCGCCAAATCTTAAGTGCATGAATCACGAAGCCAACTCCAAATCATGAGTAGGGTAGTTGAGTTCATGAGGTCTCAATTGCCTTGATGCATAGGCCACTACCTTGCCTTCTTGCATAAGGACACAACCAAGGCCTCGACGAGAAGCATCGCAAAAGATATCGAAGCCGATGGATATCGGGAAGAACAAGAACGGAGCGGTGGTCAAACGCTTTTGAGTATTTGGAAACTTTCCTCACACTCAACGGACCACACAAACTTCTTGTCCTTCTTGAGCAACTCCACATCGGCCATGATCTTGGAGAAGTTCTCGATAAAGCGGCGATAATATCCCGCTAAACCGAGAAAACTCCGCACATCGGTGACCGAAATAGGTCGACTCCATGAAAGAACATCGCGACCTTGTTAGGATCAGCAGCTCGCCTCTATTTGAAAGAATATGGCCTAAGAAAGCCACTTCCTTCAACCGAATGCACACTTGTCTTTGAACTTCGCGTCAAATTTGGTGCTCACGTAGCTTGCCTAACACAAGCCTCGAGATGTCGATCATGTTCCTCATCGTTCTTGGAATAGATAAGAATATCATCGATGAAGACCACGACAAACTTATCCAAATACTCCATGAATACCGAATTCATGAGATTCATGAACAAGGCAGAGCATTGGTTAAGCGAACGACATGACAATTGTACTCGTACAAGCCGTAGCGAGTAGAGAACGCCGTCTTTGGAATATCCTCGGGCGAATCGAACTCGATGATATCCCACTCTCAAATCAATCTTGGAGAAAACTCGAGCTCGGTCAATTGATCAAGAGATCGTCAATGCGGGCAATGGATACTTGTTCTTTACCGTCACTTCATTAAGTGGGCGATAATCGGCCTTACATGCGTAAAAGTACCGTCCTTCTTCTTACGAAGATTGCTTTGGACAACCCCAAGGAGATGAGCTAGGCGAATGAAACCCTTCTCTTGCAGCTCACTTAATCGCTTCTTCAACTCCACCAACTCGCTCGGTGGCATCCCAGAAGGCCTCTTTGAGATAGGGGCGGTACCAGAGCCAACTCGATGACAAACTCGAGGTCTCGAGCAGGCGGCATCCTCGAAGATCAGCGGAAAGACATCAACAAAGTCACAAACTGTTGGGACTTCGCTAATATCTAGAGCGGCTTCGCTTCAAGCGAAGAGATGAGGATCTAGCGACCGGTGAGAAGCAAACCCGCCACCGGAAGAACTAGACAGAGAGATGAGCTTCTGGCGCAATCGATTTGTCCCATGTGCCGAGACAACCAATCCATGCCAAGAATCACATCTAGACTCATTTGAATGGAGAAGGATAAGGTTTGCTAAGAACCCACGCCGATCTCGATAGGGACATCCCTACACTCAATCTCAGCTCTCAACTCCGAACCAGAGAGCGAATGAGAAGGGACCGACAATGGAGAGGAAAGAAGCTCTCCACGGTAGCAAAAGACTCGAAACAAAGGAATGAGATGCTCTGAATCAAACAAGACGAAGAGCGGGTGAGAGTTAACGAAAGTGTACCTAGCACGACGCCGGGTGCCTCCCGAGCCTCCTCTGCGGTGATGGCGTTGACGCGACCACTACCCACGCCTTTGGGTAGCCGGACGATCTTCCGTCCCGAGATGCACCACCTCGCCCGCGTCCTCCATTAGGACGAGGGGTCGCCTCGTCTTCTTAGGGCATTGGTTCGCATAATGCCCCTTCGTTGCATGAGAAACATGTGACCCCACCGCCGGGTTGCGGGGCCACTCTGCCGACTCGCAGTGCACGTGGATCGAGACACGGCTGCGAAGGGACGAGGAACGAGGCGAGTGACCTCGGGCGCCAAGAGTGAGAGTGGTACTCGAGATCGCCTCAAGCGGGGACGGAGGAACTGCCTCGATGACTTATGGGCCTCCCACTTGCGCTATGGAGTCCATAAGCTCTCGAGCCGCATGCTCAGCGACAATGGCCTTGTCGACCAAGGATGAAAATCGGGAAGTCGACAATGGATAGCTTGTCCTTCTCCTCGGACAAGCCACGCTGAACTTGGCTCGCTTGCCCATATCGGTGGCCACATCCTCGGGAGCATAACGAGCGGATGATTGAACTCGTATACATACTCCATGATCGAAGCTACGCCCTTGCTTGGCGCAAGAAGAAACTCCCCTTCTTGATCTCCATCAAGCCGGCAGGATGTGAGCCCGACGGAAGGCAAGACGGAACTCCTCCCAAGAGACGGTGTGATCCACGGGCTGCATGGCGAGAAAGTTCTCCCACCATGACAAAGCCGCACCTCCAAGCGGTGCGATGCGAACAGCGCCTTCTCGTGCTCTCGCACTACGCGGCGCGGCTTACGCTCCACCGACGGCCAATCGTCCGCATCCAAAGGGTCCTCGGACAAGGGAAAAGGTAGGGCTGAGTACGAAGAAACTCCGCGAGTCCTCCACGCGGTGATGGGCATTCCTCGCCCGGATCCCAAGCTCCGGAAAGTGCGAAGAGTGTTGCGCGATGACGCCCGAGAGAACTCTCCGGCCATCCGCGGTTGCGCTCTATCTCAAGAAGAACCTCGGCCATGGTCGGAGGAGGAGGAAGCTCCTCGTCCGGACCGGTGGATCGCCTTGGCCGCTACGAAAAGCGTTCCGCCATCTGTTACAACGAATTTTTGGTTAGCAACTAGACCCGAAAAATTAAGCCTTAAAGAAAGCAAAAGCGATCGACTAGGGGAATGGAGATCACCCTAAACGAAAGCCAAAGCAGCGGGTAATTAAACTTTAACAAGCTTCTAAAAGACTCCAAAACAGCCAAGAAACACCAAAAGAAGCTCAACTTCTCAACGCATAACTAACCCGTATTGAATGAACGAGTAATTGATCGAGAAGATTAAAATTCAGATTGTAAAGTGAGAGCTAATGCTGCTAAAGAGCAAGGTTAAGGCAGCGAAATAAGTGTTAGATACTTAGCTAACTAGTATCACATCTTACCCTTTTATTCCCACAAGTTTTAGTTGATTAGCCTCTCATTATCTATCCTAATTAGACACCTTTGAGACCGCTGTCAGGAAATTTGATGCTTGCTGTCCGGGTTTAGCATCCAAGCTCCTTGTCGAATCACCGACTCGAACTTCAAAACCTTGTAGTGGGCAGCTCACACTTCAATTTGCCAATCTCATTGGTTCTCCCAAAAACCAGTGTTAATCGATACAACTATTTTGTAGAAGGAAGAGAGGAAAACAACTTTTAAAACTCAAATTAGAGTGGGATGAGAAGAGAAAGCTAAGATAGGTAAGGAATAAAATCCGAGAATTTACCTAAGCTTTCAAAACTCATTTGATGCTTTGAAAATAGGTTTTCAAAATATCCTAAGGACGACCAAGCTTGCGTTACTACGGTCAAAACGGCTCTGATACCAACTTTTGTGAGACCCCGATGTTTATTAGGCTCATAATACTTAGTCATCCAATTGACCCTAGTATTATCAACCAAATAAACCCGGTCTCGAGAAATGTATACTCCCCAGAATACAGTATACATACCTCACGACAAAAGAGTATATCAATTCCATACAACACATAGTACATAAGCAACAAACCAGAAGTTAATATTAAAAAGGAAAAGCTATTACAAAAGAGAGGCCCTTAGGCCAAATAGCAACAAATAAAAAGATAACAATGAAGCAAAAGTGCCATAAAGATGGCTATAACACAAAGCCAATCGGTGTGCCTTAACCCTAGGCATCTCGACCGACCGCCAAGCTAGTCGTCAAGAAAGCGCAACACGTGGCACGTAAGTAAGGCTCTTGGAGCTCACCTCCGATCCTCTGCAACAAATTTGTTAAGCAAAGCAAATGAGTACAATAACTTGTTTATTGTACTCGCAAAACTGACGTGTAAGATAACAGAACTATAATTTAGCTACATGCAAGCTTTATTTAAGTGGATGAGGCTTTGGACTCATTTTAGCACAAAGCAAGTTTCATTTGCAATAACATAATAGATTGAAGGCAATTTGATAAAGCATTTTTAATTGTTGAAATACAACGCGATAATAACATAATAACAACAACAAGAACAAACACTCGAAGTGACTAACCCTTAGTCACCACAACAATAGCATGAACTCCCGCTCATACCAACCCATCAAGTTTTAATTAAAAGGTTGAGACTAGTCTTGAACGACCTTACCAAGCATGTCCATAACCTAGGACGAGGCTATTCAATAGTTTTATCCTGCGCAGGGTGTACCAATGTACCCACACGCCTGATCGCCTTTCCTTTAGGCACATGACCTTTGGTGTGCCAGCACGGCTAAGTCCTACGAGACATTTCCAATGGGCGATGCTAATTACGAGCGCAACCCACGGGACAAGACACATTAGACAAACCTAACCGGTCCGCCAATGCTCCCTCCCAACACCACACACACAGATTTTATTAAAACATACCCACCAACCAGCTCATAATTAACACCTCCCAAAGTACTTAGTCAAGAGAGGTCCCATATCCCCTCGTGTGGTTAGCACGCAAAGCGCTTGGCTTAGTGACCCAAGTACTCGGTCCTTAGGGACCGGGCATACCACCACATTCCAAAAACCGCACCATCCATCCAATATGCCCAAGTCTAAATCGACATTTTATTTTCAGTTTTGATTTTACAATTAATCAAAGCACAAGTGCTGGACATATAGGAGGAATAATTATACTTGTGTGATCAAGACCATCGACTATGTCGATGATCGCCCATTACTACCGATAGCTAAGCATGTCTAAGCAGTTTTAAACGCAACTACTAAGTGATAAGAGCTCATCCAACGAGCTCAAACCACAGCGAATAACCTAGGCTCATTGGTAGTAGAGGATAACAATTCCTACAGATTATGCAACTATAGGAAAGCTAGCGACATTTAACACAAAGTAGCATGCATACATAGAAGTAAAACAAAGTAGTAAGCTTTAAAGTAATGGGACATGATGGGAGATGGTCAAACTGCTTGCCTTGTTGCTGGTCACTTTGTTGCGGAGGGTCACTTTCGGGATCACCACAAATGTCGAAACCTAACGGAAAAGCGATAAAGAACCGATAAGAACGATTTAAAGACAACAAAGACAACACAGCAAAAGAACTCCAAATACTTTGAAATTTCTACAGCAGCAAGAGGGTGATTTTAGGAGATTTTGCAACAAGAACCAATGGATTTGGATTCTTAATGCAAAAGATATGAGCAAAACAATTCTGCTCAGCCCTAAAAATACCAAACTGCACTATTCACTAATTTAATTATGAGGCAACATTTTCTAGAACAGTGGTGAGGCTGAAATTTTTACTGCAAAACCAGCACCTCATGAGATGAATAACACAATTGAGTTCATCTCATTTGGAGCTATTATGCACTTTCTATAATTTTTCAAAAACAAGAACTTGAACAAAATTATAATGCACAAGTCCTCATTTTTCTAACAGCAACATGCTCAAAACTAATTTTCTTAGTGAGTTCATTAATAGAGGAAACCAACAAAGTTGGTCTCACTCAAAAACAACCTACAGAGCAGTAGTTATGAATTTTACAAGCTAAGCATTAATTTGAAAGTATATTTAAAAGGGAGTTTTAAAATCTAGTGGCTAACTGTGCTCTGGAGCTGAACTCAACTTATAATTATTTTTAGATTAAAGTCAAGTTCAAGATAGAGCTAACACAACTTGAATGACCTCATTTGGATTTAAGAAGAAAAAGATATGAAATTTTAAAGTTTATACCTTATTCATTTATTATTAAGACTTTCTTGGCATTTCAACACTCACAAAGACATAGGAGGTCGTGAGCCACAGATCACAGATCTAACGGCTCAGACCTCCCAAGAGAACAACACACACGCACATGGGAGGTCCAGAGGTCTGGACCTCCTAACCACGCACATGCGCGAGGCGAGGGGGAGGTCGTGGCCGTAGATGGGAGATCCAACGGACCACAACAGGAAGGGAGGTCCGGAGCGGACCAGATCTAAAGGGAGGTCCTCAACGGGAGATGACCTCGAGGAGGTCCTGAGGAGGTCCTCAGCGCCGCTGCACCTCGAGGGAGGTCAGGACGGCTAAGATTGCGCCAAGGAGGTCTTGGGCGCTCCAGATCTCCTCGGAGGAGGTCCGACATCCGAGCTTCGCGCCGCGCACATGTTTGGACAGGGCATCGCGCGGGACCACGAGGAGGTCGCGTGCGAGGGTTTTAATGCGCGCAAAGGGACAGGTTAATGGCGGTTAAGACGCCAATGATTGCGATGATTGGGCATTTAAAACGGCGAATTTATGTCCTAAAACGACAATGACACGCCGGGACATCCGACAAAATCCCGGCGTGAAGAAGTGATCTCGCCGGCGATGTAGAGCTCGCCGGCGAGATCCAATGGTACCGCGGTTCGCAATAACCATGCGCACTCAATGGACCTCCTCTCAACGGCAATGACGGCCTTGAACGCCGGCGAGCCGAGAGGACCAATACGCCCCGCACGCCACTGTCTGAAAATGCAAAAGCGAGCTCATGCGACAATCAAGCTTGTGCCAAGAAAAGCTCCGCGAGATCATTCATAAGGGTGCCAAGATCTAAAGGACTAACATGGGTTTACCGGTGGTCCTAAGGTCTGCCGGGAGGTCGTGGAGGTGGTGGCCGGAGTTGGGGAAGACAGGGCTCCACGGCCAAAGCTCCGACTTCAAGCCCGACTTTGTCCTCCTCAAAAGCGCCCAAACAAACTAAGTTAGGGTTAACTTCCAGAGGTTTGGGGAGCACAAAATGAGCGAGGGTGGAAGAGGGAGCCCATGGAACCCTTGAGCTACCGAGAAGCTCCAAGGACATCAACAATGGCGACCACTAGTGAGGTGAGTGAGTGTTAGTGGAGGAGGAGCTCACCACGCACAAAGTGCAAGGTGAGGTCAATTAGGTGCAAAGGAAGCCAAGGGAGGCTTCAAGGGTACTTTATAACCTGATTGAAGGTGATGAGTGGGGCTAAGCTCCATGGTGAGCTTAGCCCACAGGCTGGTCCATGAGGTGGACAAGACATGGGGCGACAAAGGCGGGCTCGGGCTTGACTGAGAGGCTAAAAGTCGACTGCATTAAATCTTGGTCGAAGAAAGAGTGATGAAGTGTACCCCAAGGTCGACACGCATTAATTGCGCCGCCGAGTTTGCCCGCCGAGGAAGGAGAAGAACGGGGAGGACTTTATGGCGTTGGATAAGACACAGGAGAGGTCCTAACCATCGGATCCTATTTTGAACCGTTATGTTTTAAGTGGCTGGGAGGAGGTCCCAGCCACACGATCAAGGGTGAGGAGGTCGTGGCCCTCCGATCTCCTTAACGTGAAAACGCACGTGAGGAAATGGACAGGAGGTCCAAAGCGTTGGATCTCCATCCAACGGTGCGGACCTCCAGTTGGGACTTAACCGCACGCGAACATAAGAGATCGAGGGGAGGTCATGGCCTTTGGATGCAAATCCAAGGGCATGGACCTCATCAAGCGGGAGGACCTTGTTTGTAATATTTTTCAGAGGAGGTCGTGGCCTTTGGATGTAAATCCAACGGCCACGACCTCAAGTGAGTACAAAGGAGGTCGAGGCGGTTGGATGTAAACCAACAATGATGACCTCGCCAAGGTGGAAGGTGGTTTTGAGGTTGGATAACCATGGGAGGTCGGGGCGGTTGGATCTTAATCCAAGGGCCAAGACCTCAACAAAGCGGAGGTCTTTAGGATTTAACGCATGTGGGAGGTCATGACCGTGGATCTTTGATCCAGCGGCTGTGACCTGATGAGGTGGGGAGGTCTTAACTGAGAACGTTTGAGGAGGAGGTCGTGGCTGTTGGATGTAAATCCAACGGCTACGACCTCAACTAAATGCAAAGAGAGGTCTTACGGCCGAGTAACGCGGGAGGCGGGAGGTCCTAAGCAAGGTTGACTGAGAGGAGGTCGTGGCGGTTGGATGTAGATCCAACACCACGACTGATCAAGGTGGAGATGAGGTCTGGCACGAGGTGCAGACATGGTTGGGCTGGACCAACTTTGAACATGGCTAGCCCAAGGAACAGTCTGAGGGTTTTAAATTTTGTTTCTACAAATGAGACTTTGCCAAATTGTTTGGGCTAGCAAATGAACTCCAAATTTGATGAAATTTTAACTGGAGCTTACTGACATTAAGATGAACCTGTAATAAAATTTCCAGAGGTTATTATGCAATGCATTTTTCTCAGGAAATTTATTAAGGTTGTTTAATGATTCATTTTGCCTCCAAAATTTATCAACAAGTGCTATAACTCATGATATTTTTCAGAAGGGGTCCCATATCAGTTTTTGGGACCAAGGAAAAATATATTCCAAATGTTTGACACAAGATTTAAGATAATTGGAGAATGAGTTTGATTTTTGGTCAACAAGAGCTTTATGTTTTTGAATTACACAACTCTTGGACAATAATTACATAAGATTTTAGGGTTTTTCAAGATGTGAGAAAAAGTTTTAATTTCTACACATATAATTATACTTGATTAACCCTAATTATACATTTGGGATGTTACATCTACTTTGCTACACGCACATAGGAGGTCTACCAGGAAGCTATCAACGTCTTTGCTTCACGTACATAGAGGTGTACCAAGATTCTCGGTGCCACCCAGCGGCCAACCCCAGTGTTTGTCCCACCGTTGGTTCTATCGGCGACTCCAACTCGGCGACTTTCACCAGCCTCAAATCCGTTCCGCACCTCAACTCTATCTGGATGCTGACCCGTGCTCTACCACAGCGACTACTTCAGTACCAATCCGTTCCGTCGGCAATCACTTTGTAGGACCGGAAAGACGACTAGAGGGGGGGTGAATAGGAGCACCAATTCATTTTTGCAAAGATAATGGATTCAACTCGCAAATCGCAAATCACTCCAATAGCTATGAGAGCTATGAAGATGAATACTTAAGCAAAGTGGAAGACTTGAATGAATCCACTCCTAAACCCTCAAAGCATAGCGACAAACTCCTCAAGAAATCTCGAAAAATCGGGGACAAAGGTACTACCATCAGTAGTAAGTGCGGTACTATCAAGATCGCGGTACTATCAAGAGCAAATGTCTTGGTACTATCAAGATCAGCGGTACTACCTCGGGGAAAAAGTGCGGTACTACCGATTATCCCGACGATGAGCGAAACAACTGAAAACAAAATCGAAAATCGACGTAACTTTTAAACCGTAAGGCCAAACTCCACCAAATTTGGAACACACCTTCCTAAGGGTATTAGGAACCTATTCCAAGTGGCGATCGTCCAGATCTACGTCAAAGTTTCGATCTTTTTCAGTTTTACCTAAGAAGGGCAAAGAACCGAGCAAAACGAAAAACTTGATCCAACTCTTGCTCGTGGGAGATTGATGATCTAGGTGACCTTAGATACATTCCCACATGTCACAGCAAGGAGTAAGAGTGCACAAGAACAACCAAAAACCAATGGATCAAGGAAGCACCCAAAATCATCAAAAGAGAAGGAAGAACACAAGAGGGAGCTCATCTTTGGAAGAACATCCATAGATTGATTCATGATGTTCTTTGGTTACTGACCACTCCCTCAAGGAGGACAAGAGCTCCATCCAAGAGCATACACATCAATCCATCTCTAGATCCTATGCCTCTCTTTTCTTCCCTAAACCCTAAAAACCAAACTAGGGTTTGCAAATGAAGTGCTTGGGCTCTTGTGAACAGCACCCTCTCTATTTATATGAGGCCTAGAGCTTCTAGAAGACTTAACCCTAATGGGCTCCCGTTAGGCCCAAAAACAAACGGGACACACACGCACGCATTTTAAAGCACCGTCTTCACTTTTCTTGACCTAAACCACTTCTTGACACACCGTCTTGCGTCGCGGGTTGGCATTAGGTCACCAAGGTGGTATTTGGTGAAATTACCAAAATACCCCTTCTCGATCCTTCTCCATGGACCGAGTCCAACTGTCAAGCAATCGCTGCTTTCACACGTGTAGGTTGATCAACGGCTCTCATCATGTCGGCAAGTCTCCCGTCCAATCCCATCGAACCTCCAAGGCACTTGCACCGACCCGCCGCCGCTTGATCCAACCAACAGATCGAATCGCGGTTCGATCCACCTCGTCCATACATGCCATGCTTGAGTCACTGACCTCACCCGCATCCATGATCGATTCGGACCTCGGCTCTCCTAGCTTAGTCCCGATCCTCCTCGCCGCTGACCGTCATTGACTCGCAAGCCACCGCGACAAAGAATAGACCAAGAAATCGCCTCCGGAACAAGTTCTTCACAACTTGACCCACGTTAGCTCAAAACATGCAATATGCAACATATATGCATTAACAAACATGGAAATGACATAACCCAAAAACAATTCTCCAAGTAAAACGAAACTCGAAACCAAATCGATACTACCGCCATGTTATGGCGCAGATTATCAAGATCATGCAGTAGTATCAAGACCCATAATCGCGGTCGCATCTTCCTCAATGAAATCCAAAACTACCCAAAAACACTTGTTCGGAAAAACCATACCGCTTTGTTTGCGGTCGTTTCATCATGCGGTACTACAAGCAACCATAGCACTAAGATTACCGCCATCGAGAAATCCAAAACACAAATTACACTCGCTCGAAAAACCATACCACTTTGCTTGCGGTAATACCGACCAGAGGTACTACCGCTAAACACAAGCCGTACTATCAAGATCGCGGTAGTACCGCGCGATTACACGCCGGTACTACCGATTATCCCGACACTTGTCAAAAACAGATTTCAACAAAACCGAAAACGATCGTTTCGACAAACCAAAGAAGCTATTGCCAATTGTACCATCACATTAAGATCGTGAGCATATCTCCATGATATCCACACACTTGTGATTTCTTCAACAATCCGTCGTCTTCTACAGTTTATTGCGGCAAGATTCGCACATGTAGAGTCCAAGGTGGAGATTTACAGATATCCTAATTTTGAGGTATTAAAAAAAAGAGGGGAAAAAGAAGAAAAAATCAATGTTAGTTGTCCCCGCAACTGAATTTAGTGTTTTATTCACCGTTTTGATATGTTGCAATATGGATCGCCTACGCAACCGTTATGAGGTTTTAACAACATTAATTCTCTGAAATTTGATGACATCTGTTGGACCAAAAAGGCGACTAGAGGGGAGTGAATAGGAGCGCGATCTCTTTTTCACCTTAATTGAATTCAATACCAATTTCACTTCAGTAGCTATGAAAGCTATGAAGATCAATATACAAGCACAGTGGAAGACTTGTATTGAATCCAATCAAAACCCCGAAGCAAATAGACCAAAAACACAAAAACTCAAAACCTAAATGAGTTGGGTAGTCTGACCTCCATGTAGTTGGCGGTCTGACCTTTAAAAATCGGTCTGACCTCTCAATACATGACGGTCTGACCTCCAGGCCAATGAATAGTAAAATCAACCCAAATTCAAAACCACAAATTGGTCTAACTTTTGATCCGTGACTCCAAACCTTACCAAACTTGAGACATATCTTATCTAAGATGTCAGGAACCTATTCCAATCAAGGATCGTGAAGATCTATGCCAAAGTTCCGACTTTTTTTCGTTTGAGTGAAGGTTGCTCTAAAATCGAGTCAAAACCAAAATATGATCTAGAAACTTGCTCATGAGTGATTGATGATCAAGATGATCCTAGATGTATTCACACATGTCATAGCAAGCTATATCTAGGCTAGAAACCAAAGGAAAACTCGCGGATCAAATAAAGCCCTAAAATCACAAAATAGAGAGCAAGAACTCAAAGAGACTCATCTTGTGAAATCTTTCCTTGGATTGATTTGATATGATGTTGGTTTACAGCCACTCCATCTAGGAGGACAAAAACTCAACACATGAGCACAAAATCAAATCCAACTCTCTAGAACCCTAACCTCCCACTATTTCTCTCCTAACCCTAAAACACAAACTAGGGTTTAGAAAATACAAGGGTTGAGAAGGTGCTGGCCAGCACCCTCCTCTATTTATAGTGGAGGCTAGCTTCTAGAAGAGTAAACCCTAATGGGCACCCGTTAAGCCCACACACACAAACGGGTTTCACTCACGCACGTATTTTAAAGCTCTGTCCTCATCTCCTCTTAATCTAATCCGCTTCTCCTTGCACCGCGGGTTGGCAAAAGGTCACCAAGGCAGTATTTAGGTGAAATTACCAAAAATACCCCTTCTCGATCCTTTTCCAAAGACCGAGTCCAACCTTCGTGAGGCACTTCCATGCTTCACCATGTGTAGGTTGATCAACGGCTCTCATCATGTTGGCAAGTCTCTCTCATCCGGCTCCCACCGAAACCATCATGGCACTTGCACCGACCCCCGTGCCGCTTGATCCAACCCGTTGCACCGAACTGCCCATTCGGTCATCCTTGTCTATTTTGCGCTATGCTTGAATCCACTGACTTCACCAGGCATCCTCGGTCGTTCTAAACCTCAGCTCTCAAGCCTAGTCCCGATCATCCTCGCCGTTGACCGTCGTTGACCTCTAAGCAACTTGCACAACAATAGACTAAGAAATCGTTTCCGGGAATAAGTTCTTCACAACTTGACCCACGTTAGTCAAAACATGCATCATGCAACATATATGCACTGAAACTCATGAACTTGACCTAACCAAACGATCATCGCCACCGAGTTGGCCGATGAAACAAGTGAAAACCGGTCAGACCGCCACTTTGGCGGCTCGACCGCTTCTAGATCCCGACCACCACCGACTAAGCCAAAATTCCTCCCTAGAAATCCGAAATCTACTGGAATTTTTAAACCAACTAGTAAGGTGCCCGTACGTTGCAACAAGATACTAAATGAGGATGATACATATCATTAAACATTATCCCAAAACTCTACAATAAACATCAAATCTCTCACACACATACCAAGCGAAACATATATATGCAAATAAGTATTCAATAGTTTATGCTAGTTTTATATTGTTTCTTTTCTGAAAGAACATACATTACAGGCCCATTCAGAAGATGAACGACGCACATTACCTGAGGCGCAACAATGCAAGGTGAAAGCTGCATAACATAATCAATGGCAAGCTGGATGTAACTTAAAAGTATATAGTGAACAATTCTCCAATCGTTACTCTTGCTTGATCACTATTAATTACTCACACCTTTTTATCTTTTATACACTCCCAATCCCATTCAAGTATCTGACCAAGTAACCTTGGCACAATTGGGTCCTCGGGCCCCACCGTTGCAAGCCTCGAGGACCCCTTGTGCCTGCGTCGCCCCTTCACTGCTAGAATCCACTGGCCCTGCCGCTGCAAGCGGTCGTCTTACCCAGTCCTACACAACTCGTGCCACCACCGCCGTTGGCCTCCGCAAGCCCTACCGCCAAAAGCATTAGCCTAAGTTAATGAATTCAAGATATGCCATATTCAAAATTTATGTAAGCTGTGACTTGCTTGAAAATTCAAACCAATGGCAAGACCAAATAAAAGAACACCAGCTGACCATGTAATAGGTCAGAGCAATGGTGCTTGATCCATGCACTTCCTTTGTCATGAAAAATGCTAACAAGAATCGTACTTCTTTCCATGACTACATATAGATGAATAAAGCGTGAACTCTTACCATGCTTGTCACCACTCAGAAGTACTTTGTTAAGCAGCTTGGTATCAAAGCAAATTGATTAAGGCATCAACAGCATTGCATAATACATCACACATAAATAGAAAAATCAAGATCTCAATTTTGTTGCCAATTTATTGTGAGGTAACTTACAAAATTTCATTCACTCAAAAAGATACATAATTTAGTACAAACTTGAAATACCTTTAAAAGTAGCATGCCACCTTCCAAACAATAGAACAAAGGCATGGAAAATTCTACAGAAAAAGAAAAATAAGTTTCCAGTGGACCTTATTCAGGGGAATGTGGTTGACTTGTCTATCTTAAAAAATAATTTTTTAGCTGCCCCTACAAAGCTATAGGTGTTTTTTAGACCTTTTACTTTAGAAGGCACTCATACGAGAAATAATCAATCTCTAGGATTAGCATAGTATTATACAACAAAGATAGCTTTTTAGAAGAACCAGATGCACTTAACCCCCACTTCCATCCTTTTATTTCCTTGAACATATTGGCCGGATATGTACTACTAAATGATCATGACTCACAACAAGCATATCATCACTCTCAACAGTGGCATCTAATGCAGCATTGCTAACATGTTTAGTATGAAGGAAAATGACACGATCATTTGATGATTGCAAAATGATTGGAATAATTTTCGATTAGCAATATGCTAATATACAACATTGTTTCTCTTAACAAAATACACATAAGGGTGTTTTGCATGGTAATTCTTGCCTTAGCCATAGGTTTGGCCTGCAAGAAATGCTAGAAGTGCTAAGGGAACATTGTGCTTCGAGCCTATGATGATCACCACTGCCAAGCCTTCATAGAGTACACTCCACCTGTCAACCTATAAGAGCACATACAGGAAGCTAGTGAGGGAGACATGCTTCAGCTAAAATGTGCATATGTTCAAAATTTTATCCAATGACATTAATCTCAGCGGTAATCCTCTAACATGCATACCATGTAATGTGATAGGATGGCCCAAGGAAGTAGAGCGCCTGGTTGAACTCAAGGACGCATCAGTATCTGTGTAACCACTACAAAAGTAATGAAACTTAGTTCATCAATAGGAAGTTATAATTAAAGTTACATATGTTCTTGAATTTAAGTCACAGAAAGCAATAACAAACTTACCTGAAGACCTACACGTTGATGCCAGCTTTAATTAGCCCCTTGTACATGATGAGCATGGATATGGGGTGGCTCTCGCTTCGGCTTTGCTCTTTGAATGTTCTCTCAATAACACCTATGCCAATCATTCAAGAAATTTAGTATTTGTTTAGTATGTGGGAGCCAAACTTGCAACCCATCCATAGGTACTCTATTCCCGTGACATTGGCATGGAATTCCTTCTACACCTTTGAACAGTTCATGTATGTGTCAGTGCAGACGATTATACATAGGTCATTTAGGGGTAGCATCCTTGGCTGAGATCACAACCATTTGTGTGTCAATACCTTGATAAAGTAAAATTGTTAGATTAATTTCTTGAGAAAAAATTGAAGAGTACTTGTTCAGTTCCAATCTTCATCAGGAAATTGACTAATCGAACTTACACTACACGGTGTCAACTCGTCACATAGTAGCATGTATATGTTGTAGATGCCAATGATCCTTTGCTCAATGAAGGTTGCGTCCTAGAACTTCTTGCACTCCACCAACGGGTGAATGTCACGTCTTCTACAACAAAATCAGGGAAGGTAGTGCTCATTGTCCAAGTTGTTTGAGAGGAAGCGGGTGCAGTAAAAGCTATACACTGAAGAAAACAGACCATAAAGAAATTCAGTTGCCTGATAAACTACAAGAAAAATTGAACTGCAACAAGTTAACAAATAGTTGAGCTAAGGATCTAACCATCTTGCAGTGGGGCACAAAAGACTAAAAGAAGGGGGAAACTAAATACACATTTCAATCAAAACATGTTTCTGTTGAGAGCAAATAACATCATTAACACAGGAAAGCATAATTCCCTTAATGGTTTCCCTTATCTTCTCTTAATCACCATAGGAGTGAAAATTCGCTTTAATATATTGCTTGGAACATCAATAAATCTATGACAGCATACTTCAACATCCCTTTAGCACACAATTTTCGACATATAAATGCCAGGGACAAATGTAGCTTGCTCAGGTGTGCTTCAGCTTAACCATAGTATATAAGCTCAGGTCCAAGGAAATTTCTTATGTATCATCGGTCTTGTGAGTATTAGGGGAAAAGCAATCGATAGTACATGGGAATGGTGATATTTTCTAATTTATAACATTAGCATGTACAATGAAGCATATGCATAAACTGCAATCTCCTTACTTGAGCATGGATAAATTGCAAGCTGAAATTATCATAGGTCAAGTGAAGTAAACTTACCCTTACGAGATTCATCATAATCATAAGGTTATCTTTTGAACTAACATATCGCATCATGATCGCAGAATTTGATTCGCTAGCAAACATGTCTCCCAACAAATTGGAAGGAAAAAATACATTAACATTGAGAATTTTAACCAAAATACAAAATACAACATCTTGAATAAACTAATAATGGTATATCAAAAGAAACTATCACTGCTACAAGACAAACAATCTTTAAAGGCAAACAGTGAATAGGTGTTTGTTGTCAAAAGGTAGTGTTAGGTGTTTGCGCCAATCAATTAGAACCGAAAAGGCCAAGGAATGCTCAGAGCCAAGCTACTTCACATGATAATTTAAACTCGAAAGTATGCAAGTTACAGAGTTGTTTGGTAAAAATTCTACTGACACATAGTCAAGCACGATGAGCTATGCAGATTATTTTTCATGGTAAATAAAAGCACAACATATACCATATCCACTGAGATTCATACAATATATACCATACTTATGTTCTATGTACAAAAGTTCTTGTTCTCTTAATTTTCACACTTGATACGTTCTACTATGTAGAAATGCAAGGAAGTTGTGATCTGCGAACAAAAATTTGATGATGAGTATTCTGTCATAAATGCAATCTGAAGAGTGATTCTTTAAATGAATAGCTAACTGAATCTATCTCATTAAACTTATTATCGGCAATCAATCAAGCATCTGGTGTGTGCACAGACCATAAAACCATTACTCCATGAAGACATCCTAGAAGTATATGTGCAAAAAAAATGCAATCAATGCTAACCCAGATATGCATTGTCACAAGAAAAGTAAGCAGGTTTCTTCATAATACCAGCACAAACCACATTTTATAGTTTTAAAGAGAAAGGTAAACTCACGTCTCAATTGTATACATCAGCCGGCTTATGAAGGTGTAGCAAAGTGAAGATACACTTACCAAGCAACACAACTGCTAGTTTAAGCTGCTTATCAGGATACTTCAGAAAGAACTTGTATTCTTCAGACAGATTCAAGTCATATTGTTAAAAAATCGATTGCTCCCTGGTCATCCATAGCATTCAGGTAAACCAATTGTCATACACTTGAATTTCAATCAAGCAAAAAGTGAATGAATAATGTATGTGGGTGTAACGTGATTATCCATCAACCTAACTGATCTTAGTAAGCAGCTTTAATTCGAAGTGCATGAAACAGTTCTAGGAAAGATGTTCAAACAACACAAAATTTTAGAAAGGGAAAAAACTTCTCACACCTCCGGTGTTGTACTACTCTTTTAGAATTGACATCATCATCATGTTGGAGCCATTCCCACCATCTCATAATGCGATCCTTTGCATTGCCAAAATAGTAAGCCACCACCGAGAGAATAAATTACTTGCACATATCTCAGTATGTCGCAAAAACTAAATCATCAACATGTGGAAGTAGTGGTAGCATGACATCAATTTCATAAATGGCAAAGCAAAACCATCATTATCCTCTGGGACTAAAGGATATAGACACGATGGGCAATCCATCTTTGGATGATTCATATTTGAGAGGATCTCTCGACTTCTGCATGTTAAGATACTTAGATCATGCAAAAAAATGGAATCATGATCTAGCCTCTTAGACAACAATTATTACCATGCATATGAACAAATTTTTGTTAACGAATTCTGTAATACCCAATGACAAGTAAATCTGGGGGCAAGTGGGAAATTCAGAGGGGTGTAGTATGTGTTTACAAAATTCAGACATAAAATTTTGTTTATACACAAAACTCTGGTGTCATTTGTGCTCTATTCATCACTTACTACAATCAAAACTAACCTACAAGTCATCAAAGGCTCACAAAAAAAAGATATACAAAAAGAATAGAGAATACCAATTAGGCCCTTGGGTGCTTCTTCTCCAACGTTTCCTCCTGACATTACGGTGTAGCAGAAGTCCTTGCAGTGCCTGCCGTCAGATCGCAGCCTCAAAGATCACCGCCGCCTGGAGACCACGACCTTAGTGGCCTCGGAAGCAGCAGCAGAAGCAGCCTCCATCTCGGCCACCAGCCGCCGCCTTCACTTGTGCGCAAGACTGATGAAGCAACAGAGGCACTGGCTCGGGATTGACCCTCCGCTTTTCTCCACCGCTCTCGCCATCACCTCCCGTTCGCTTCATCCCGGCTCCTTTCACGGCGTTAGAGCCCATCGCCGTTCGACAACCCATCTCCCGCGGCGGCCTCCACCACCACCACCACGCCGTTCGCCTGCGGGAACTCCTCATCCCCACGTCGCCGCTTCTTACACCGCATAGGGGGGCCAACAAGGATGGTGGGCATCTCACCCAGGTCGACCTCCTCTGAGTCCCCATCCTTGTAGAGCACGCGAAAGTACCTCGCCTCGGCGTCATACGACGCCACTGTACACACCAAAGCCCAATGCCTTCTTCACCGCCCTCCCCACCAGCTCCTCCATCCCGCCGCCGTGGAGGCTCTGCGAATTCCTAGGGTTTGGGGCGAGGGTCGGGCCGCACGGGAGAAGAGAGGAGGGGCGCCAAGGACCTGGTGTGGGGGGCCAGGGTGGGATCTGGGGACTTGGCCGCTGCTAGAGCGGAGAGGGAGAGGGACGCCAAGGACCGGCAGCACGGGGTGCGGTGGCGAGGGAGGCGGTGAGGGGACGCGCGGCAGAGCGAGGGCGAGGAGGCGCAGCGGATGGGGAGAACAGCGGCAAGCCAGATTTTAACGGAGTCATGGGTGAGGTGGGACGAGAGAGAGAGAGAGGGGGGGTTGCTCGGGATGACGGTTTGGATGAAAGGAGACGGGAGACGGGAGTAAAGAGAGCAAAAGATCAAAGGGCTCACGTCGCACGAAGAAAGATTGATCCAACGGTTCATATTGTATGAAGGAGGACGGACGACCGCTACCAACTCCTTCTTTTAAGTAGTAGAGATAGAACTTTTAACTCGAAGTTTCAAAAATTATGAGATCAAGTGTAGGAGAATCCCCTCTATTGCCTACACCCTCTATTTTTGGCCCAGCTCCAAAATTGAAAGTCTATTTTGGCCGATCGGACCGCTGTCCAAAGGCCGGTCTGGCCGCCATCCACTTGACCTAAGCCAAGGTCGGTCTGACCGCCAGTGTTGGCGGTCTGACCGCCATTCAGGCCGGTCTGACCACCACACCTGGGCCGGTCTGACCGCTTGAGACCTGACAGCACAAGAACTTTGCCGAAAACGCGTGATTCAACAAACCTTCAACGCCATTGCCAATTGTATTATCATCCTAAGATCATGAGCATATCCCCATGATATCCATAATATCCTCCTTGATGAACATATTGGCAATTTTCCAAAAATGTAAGTTTGGAAGTTTGAAAATGAAAATACTCTCGTTTTCGCGCAAAGGCACAACTTGGTCCAAATGCAAGAGAAAGCAATGGAAATAACCAAGCTGACTTCAGAATAGCATAGGCAAGTGAGATCGAGCAAAAGAAAGCAAGAAAGCTTCAATTTCCAGAAAGGAGTCAAAATTCTCACTTAAGGTCCATATGAAAGAACAATTGTTCAAATTGACCTTTGATCATTGTGAGGTTCCAAGAATTGCAATTCAAGTTCAGAAATGGCAATAAGATCATAAGAATACAAATAAAAAAGCTCTCCCTCATTATGATCATCATTTTTTAGAAAATTTCAATTTCTCCATTTTTCTCCAAATAGCTCCCCCTTTTAATATTTTTGTTACATCTTCTCCCCCTTTGACAATGGAGTCATCAAGGAATCACGCCGTCCTCTCGTCTAGAGATGACAAATGCAGAATTGAGGAAAAAGCATAAGAAAGAGCATGCATGAAATGCAATGGAGTGGCTTCATTTTTTGTATTTTTTGAATTTTTGAGTACACAAAGCTTTGGAGATTACCCAAAAGAACAAGCTAGCATTTCTAATATTAATCAATACATATTAAGCTTGAAAGTGCTAGCAAGATCATGTTAAGACATATATATCAAAGCTAAGCTAGAAGGCTCAATATAATGCGATGAATTGTAATAATTTAAGCAAAGCTTCAAAACTTAGCTAGTTCATCAACAGGGATCCTAAAATGATAATGGCCATGTCAAAATGTCAATGCGAGATCAAAAATCTAACAATGACCACTTAAGAGACAAACAGATCCTGAATTGAATCATTTTGCTCAAATTATCTCAAACGTCCATTTTTCAACAGTTTTTCATTTGCAATGAATATTGAAGTTGATAAAAGGCCTATCTTAGTGAAGAAGATCCTGTACTAGAAGCCATTCACAAACTCTTCCTAAGCTTCAACCAGAAGTTCATTAAAGGTCTATCTTAGTGAAGAAGATCCTGAACTAGGAGCCATTAGTGAAGAAGGTCTAACTAAGCTAGTTGCGCAATTAGTGCTCCTTTCGCTCAAACTATCTCTAAGTTCATGTCTTTGACATGCAGTCTCGTGAGAGTAGTTTGGCACAATTTAACCACAAGTCAATCTTTAAATTTGATTTTTCATTTTACACAAAAGCAGTTTTAGATTCTCAGAAGAACAAGAAGCTCAAGTAATTATCAATTCTAGATTCAAGAGCTAACAAAGCAATTTTGACAGGGCCAATGTCACAAAAGGAGCACTAATTACGCAACTAGCTAAAAAGATCCACAAATTGCAATTTTTAGTTCAAGTTGTTTTAAAGTTCTAGCTCATTTAGCAAAGACTTAGCTACACATGTGAAAGCATGACAATTCTAGCAAGTCAAAGAATTAGACATGACATTCAGCAAGAGTTGAAATACTAAAGCTCAAGAGGGTAATAAGCAAAGCTTCATCAATTAAAAGACAAGTAGTAAAGCATAAATTACAATACATCTTTTTGTGATTTTCATATGAATGCAATATGATACAATGAGATGCAAAAAAAGCTCAAAAAGCCTAAAAAGATCAAAAAGATCAAAAAGTTTAGAAAAAGATCAAGGAAAGATCAGATGAACAAGGAAAATTCAGAAAAGAACCAACTCCCCCTCAAACCAACCCATAGGGATAAATTATCTCTAACTCACTTCTCAAGGTGGCAAATCTCGTTAGGTCTAAAAGCTTGGTGAGTATATCAGCTAACTGAGCCTCGGACTCCACAAAATATAGCACAATATCACCCTTCTCTACATGGTCTCTAAGGAAGTGATAGCGAATGTCTATGTGATTGGTCTTAGAATGTTGCACTGGGTTCTTAGCAATATTTATGGCAGAAGTATTATCACAGAGAAGAGGAACACTAGCAAAATTTAACCCAAAGTCCTTAAGAGTGGACACCATCCACAAAATCTGACTACAGCAACTAGAGGTAGCTACATATTCAACTTCAGTAGTGGATTGTACAACAGAGGACTGCTTCCTAGAAGACCAAGAGACAAAAGAAGTGCCTAAGAAGTGACAAGTGTTTGAGCTACTCTTCCTATCTAGACGACAGCCCACAAAATCAGAATCAAAAAACCCCCGAATGGACAAAGAAGAAGAGCAGGAATACCAAATGCCATACTGGAGGGTAGAGTGAAGGTACCTGAAAATGCGCTTAACGGCCTGGCGATTTGAAGTCCTCGGAGACACCTGAAACCTCGCACAGACGTAGACCGCAAAGTGGATGTCTGGTCTTGAGGCCGTCAGGTAAAGGAGGGAGCCAATCATGCTGCGGTACTCGCGTTGATCCACACCTTCTCCTTCCTCGTCTGGATCCAAAACAGTCGAAGTCGCCATAGGAGTGGCGATCGGCTTGCAGTCACCCATCTCGAAGCGCTTGAGCAGATCCTTGGTGTACTTCATCTGATGGATGAAGATCCCTTCCTTGCATTGCTTGATTTGAAGCCCCAGAAAGTAGTTGAGTTCTCCCATCATACTTATTTCAAATTCCCTAGACATGGTCTCAGAAAAACTGGAAACAAGAGCATGGGAATAACCACCAAAGATAATATCATCCACGTAAATCTGAACAAGCAAGAAGTTATTGCCATGCCTAAGAACAAATAGAGTCTTGTCTATCTTTCCCATGTCAAAATTGTTCTTAAGCAAGAAGGTCTTAAGTCTATCATACTAGGCTCTAGAGGCTTGCTTAAGACCATACAAAGCTTTGGATAGCTTGAAAACACGATGTGGATGCTTGGGATTCTCAAAGCCTGGGGGTTGCCTAACATACACTTTCTCCTCTATATAACCATTCAGAAAGGCACTCTTGGCATCCATCTGTCGCTGCCTAAAACCCTTAGATGCAGCAAATGCAAGCAGAATACGAATGGCTTCTAATCTAGCAACAGGAGCAAATGTTTCATCAAAGTCTAACCCCTCAACTTGGCTAAAACCCTGAGCTACCAATCTAGGCTTATTTCTAATCATAGAGCCATCCTCACTTTGTTTGTTTTTGAACACCCAATGGGTTCCTATCATATTATGACCACTAGGAGGCTCTACTAGGTTCCAGACCTTGCTTCTCTCAAAATTCTCTAACTCCTCATGCATGGCATTAACCCAGCTAGAATCAGATAAAGAATGTGATATATCGCGGGGTTCAAAAGAAGCAACAAATGCAGAATGAGAGTAGAGACTCGGATCATAATACCTGGAGCGAGTGACTCGCTCATGAAGTTAACCAATAATCTAATCCGAAGGGTGATGCCTATGTATGTGAAGTGGAGCGCCTGGGGGAGATAGCATCTCCTCAACCTCCGCAGGTACTGCTAATGATGAAGATGAAGCAGGAGCCTCAATTGGAGGTGAAGTAGTCGAAGCAGGTTCTGGAGCTTGGATAGGAGCATCAGCAATAGGTGGAAGAGCAATATCGACTTCATCATCTTCTTCTTCTATAAAAATGCTCTTCGTCTTCTGTGTATCACCTAAAATATCTGATCTAGCTCCAGGGCTAGTCTCATCAAAACTGACATTGCATGTCTCCTGGACAACGTTAGTCTCAACATTAAAAACCAGAAAACCCCTCGAATGAGCAGGATAACCCAGAAATAAACCATCAGAAGTCTTTGACTCAAATTTATCTAGGTTTCCTGTCTTGAGAAGAAAACACTTGGATCCAAAGACTCAAAAATGAGAGACAGAGGGTTTTCTACCAAAGCGAAGCTCATAAGATGTCTTGCCTAAAGACGGTCTTAAGAAGACATGATTGGTAATATGGCAAGCTGTAGCAATAACTTCGGCCCAAAACCTCCTCGGAGTGTTATACTCATCTAGTATCGTCCTAGCCATCTCAACTAAGGTTCTGTTCTTCCTTTCCACAACACCATTTTATTGAGGGACGTGTGTAGAAGAGAACTGATACTCAATACCATGCTCAGCACAAAAAGAGGCAAATGAGGCATTCTTAAACTCCGTGCCATTGTCACTACAAATTGCTCTCAGGGCACCAGGGAGCTCAGAACCCAAGCAAAGAACAAGATCATGAAAATGATCAAAAGCTTCATCCTTCGAATCAAGAAAGAATACCCAATAGTATCTCGAAAAATCATCGACTATGACAAGAATATACCATTTACCACCGATTGACCGAACCCTAGCAAGACCAATAGTATCCATATGAAGCAACTGTCCTGATCCGTCAGTCATGACCATAGTCAATGAAGGGTGTGAGGCGGCAACTTGCTTGCCATGCATACAGGGCGCACATACAGCATCCTTGATGGCTTTGAGTTTGGGCAAACCTCTCATGAGATCAAGGTTGCTAACTCACGTCAGATGATCAAAACCTATGTGCCCCAAACGTCGGTGCCAAAGCCAGAACTCAGAAGAAGATGCAATCAAATATTTGAGAGATCCAGCAAGAGATTCAGAAAAATCAGCTCCAAAGATCCTACCAATTCTAGAGATCCCCAAAACAAGCTCACCAGCTGAATCAAGCACACGACAAGCATTCTTCTTAAATATAGTCTCATAGCCATCGTCAAGAAGTTGCGAGACAGAAAGCAAGTTGTACCTTAACTTGTCCACAAGTGCGACGTCCTTCAGGATGAATTTGTCGTTCACCCTAATCGATCTTGTTCCTTCAATCCGCCCTTGTGTACAATCTCCAAAGGTGATGAAGTCATCACCCGTCGACTGCGTGAAGGAGGTGAACCATCTTGAGTCTCTGGTCATGTGGTGTGAATAAATGAGTCGATTTAACCATATGTTCTTCTCCTTCCGCAATGATCCTAAAAATCAAGGCACAAAGATCAATGTGTCTCAACATCAAGTTAGTTAAACATGACTTAGGAACCCAGTACTGAGATACACGTCTGCGAGTAGTATGCAAAGCAGAATTGCTATCCTTGATTCTACTTGAAGTTCTATTACAAGCAATGGTTACACGAACATGAGAAACATCCTATCTAGGAACATAATGATGACTAGCATGTGAAATAAATCTTAGACCAGGTTTCTTATTTTCTAAATGACCATGTCTCATAAAAGCTCTAGATTGATGAGATGAAATTCTAGCAAGATTTCTCTTAGCATTTTTCAACTTACGCCAACAGAACTCAAGCAAATACCCATCCTTCTTGCAATAGGTCCAATGGTACTTGGTACCACTAAGAGAAGCACCTTTTGGCTCAAAAGATGGCTGGACAAAACTTGTAGATTTAAAAATGGTTTTTAGGGGTTGGGTTTTGAATTCAATTAAGCCATTTTCCAAGACTTGAATAACATTTGGCTTGGACTTGTCTTGAGCAAAGTTGTATCCTAACCCTAGCTTTTTATAAGGAATTTTGGACTTGTCAAGAATTATGTTTAACTGTTTTTCACCATTAGAGAATTTTTCTAATGTATCCTTAAGATAAGCATTCTCTTTTCCAAGATTAATACATGACTCACAAGTTTTGGCCTTACTGGCTCTAGCATGTTTCTCCTTAAGAAAAGCAACTTCAACCTTAAAGGCTTCACATGAAGCACAAGGAGCAGAATCAATTTTATCCTTAAGCTTGGCAAACTTAGCTCTAACTACTTCTATTATGTCTTTAACTTCATATTCACATTCTAAGCAGAAAGAGCAAAAGCTAGACTCAGCCTTATCAGAAACAACCAACTTGCTAGACTTTAAGTATTTTTCACAAGGAGCAGATTTAACTTCAATTAGCTCAGTCCTAGTATTTTTCTAGTTGGTGCAAGGCAACATCATGAGCAGTTTGCAATTTAGACAGTTCAAAGTGTAAAGCATGGCAGGATGAACATTCATCAGCATCAAGACTCTTAGCATTCACAAGTTCTAATGTCAAATTATCGACTTGTGACTCTAGGTCCTTATTCCTAGCCATGGCAAACTCTAAAGCCTTATTCTGACTAAGCAGTTGCTCAAAGATGGTATCGCATCTAGTAGAAAGAACATCATAGGATGGAGGTACCTCATCGGTGTCATCGGCGTCGACGGAGTCGGCCATGAAGCACATGCCGGTGAAGTCCTTTGTCTTCCCCTTCTTCTTATCTTGAGGGGGCTCCTCCTCCTTGTCCTCCTCGCTCCCAGAGTCCATATCGCTCATGGATTGTTCTCCAAAAGCAGCAAGAAACCGGTGAGCGGCCTTCATGAGCTTGGCAGCATCATACTTGGACTTGTTCCCCTGAGGCTTCTTCTAGGCAACCTTCTCATCCTTGTGGTTGCCCTTCCCTTTTAGCTTGGGGCAGTTTGCCCGGATATGATAAAGCTCTCCACACTCATAGCACATCACAGGGCTGCATCTCTTCTTGTTTCTCATATTGTTATAGGCCCGTGTGAATTTTTTGGCTAAAAGAACTAAATCAGTCTCAGGAATACTCTCAAGTTCCTCTTTATGGATTGCAAATAAACAAGCAAGAGAAAATCCAGAAGAAGACTCAAAAGAACCATCAGAAGTTCTTTTAAGAGGATCAACCACCAAAGCCATGTTATCCTTCTTAGGAAGACTACATCTCTTGATCTCATGAGTCTTGAACTTGCTATAAAGCAGCTCCAAAGAGAAACTAGAGATATCGACGTTCTCCTCAATGGCAGTAGCCTTCATCTCCCATTCTTTGGTGTTGATTGCAGCCAAGAGGTGGGTGGCATTCTCAGATTGAGAGTACTCAATGTCTATAGCTCTCATCTGATTAATCACCTTGTTAAAGTGAGTAAACACATCATCGATGCTCTTGCCAGGACGCATCTTGAACTTGTTATACTCTCGCTTGTAAACCGTTTAGCGCACTTGCTTGATTTGGGACGATCCCTCATGGTAGGTTTCGAGGGTGTGCCAAATCTCATGTGCGGTCTTAAGATTGCAAATCCTATCATACTCCTGTCTACCAAGCCCAGCATATATGAGGTTCTTTGCCTTATGGTTGTTAGCCAAGAGGGCTGCTAAAGCCGGCGAAGCAACCTCGGGCAAAATGAGTGGAGCTCGAACAACCTCCCATATGGCTTATCCTTCGCTTTGAAGGAAGACTCGCACGCGATTCTTCCAATAGGCATAGTCGAGCCCATCGAAGATATGTGGCTTGGTGGAGTACTTCTCCATCGCCAAGTTCGGTGACCGGTTAAGATCAAGATTGAACTAACCGGGCTATGAAAGCTATGAAGATCAATATACAAGCACAGTAGAAGACTTGTATTGAATCCAATTAAAACCTCGAAGCAAATTGACCAAAAACACAAAAACTCAAAACCTAAATGAGTTGGGCAGTCTGACCTCCATATAGTTGGTGGTCTAACCTTTGGAAATCAGTCTGACCTCTCAATACATGGCGGCATGACATCTAGGCCAATGAACAGTAAAATCAACGCAAACTCAAAACCACAAATTGGTCTAACTTTTGATCCGTGACTCCAAACCTTACCAAACTTGAGAAATACTTTCTCTAGGATGTCAGGAACCTATTCCAATCAAGGATCATGAAGATCCATGCTAAAGCTCTGACCTGTTTCCGTTTGAGTGAAGGTTGCCCCAAAATCGAGTCAAAACCAAAATATGATCTAGAAACTTGCTCGTAGGTGATTGATGATCAAGATGATCCTACATGTATTCCTACATATCACGGCAAGTTATATATAGGCCAGAAACCAAAGGAAAACTCGCGGATCAAAGAAAGCCCCAAAATCACAAAATAGAGAGCAAGAACTCAAAGAGACTCACCTTGTGAAATCATTCCTTGGATTGATTTGATATGATGTTGGTTTACAGCCACTCCATCCAAGAGGACAAAGACTCAACACATGAGCACAAAATCAAATCCAACTCTCTAGAACCCTAATCTCCCACTATTTCTCTCTTAACCCTAAAACATAAACTAGGGTTTAGAAAATACAAGGGTTGAGAAGGTGCTGGCCAGCACCCTCCTCTATTTATAGTGGAGGCTAGCTTCTAGAAGAGTAAACCCTAATAGGCACCCGTTAAGCCCACACACACAAACGGGTTTCACTCACGCACGTATTTTAAAGCGCCGTCTTCATCTCCTCTTGATCTAATCCGCTTCTCCTTGCGCCGCGGGTTGGCAAAAGGTCACCAAGGCGGTATTTAGGTGAAATTACCAAAATACCCCTTCTCGATCCTTTTCCAAAGACCGAGTCCAATCTTCGTGAAGCACTTCCATTCGCCACGTGTAGGTTGATCAACGGCTCTCATCATGTCGGCAAGTCTCTCCCATCCGGCTCCCACCGAAACCACCATGGCATTTGCATCGACTGCCGCACCGCTTGATCCAACCCGTCGCACCGAACTGCCCGTTCGATCATCCTTGTCCATTTTGCGCCATGCTTGAATCCACTGACTTCACCCGGCATCCTCGATCGTTCTGAACCTCAGCTCTCAAGCCTAGTCCAGATCATCCGAGCCATTGATCGTCGTTGACCTCCAAACAACCTGTACAACAATAGACCAAGAAATCATTTTCGAGAACAAGCTCTTCGCAACTTGACCCACGTTAGTCAAAACATGCATCATGCAACACATATACACTGAAACCCATGAACTTGACCTAACCAAACAATCATCGCCACCGAGTTGGCCGATGAAACAAGTGAAAACCGGTCAGACCGCCACTTTGTTGGTCTCGACCGCCTCGCCGGCCTCGACGCCACTGCTGGCGGTTGACCGCCACGGGCTTAGCCAAAATTCCTTTCTGGAAATCCAAAACCTACTAGAATTTTTAAACCAATAGAATTTTTGACTCGAAACTCCAAAAATTATGAGACCAAGTGTAGGAGAATCCCCTCTATTGCCTACACCCTCTATTTTTGGCCCAGCTCCAAAATTGAAAGTCTATTTTGGGCGGTCAGACCGCTGCCCAAAGGCCGGTCTGACCGCCATCCACTTGACCTAAGCTAAGGCCGGTCTGATCACCAGTGTTGGCGGTCTGACCACCACCCGACCGATCAAGACACCGGGCCGGTCGACCGCCTAAGACTCGACAAAGACAAGAACTTTGTCGAAAACGCGTGATTCGACAAACCTTCAACGTCATTGCTAATTGTATCATCATCCTAAGATCGTGAGGATATCCCCATGATATCCACAACACCTTAATAGTAGCAAGCATGAAAGCATGATACTCTCCAGAGTTTTGCTGTTTGAAAGTGAAGGTTTTGCTCTAATTTCAGTTTGAGATGAAGGATTAGGCGCAAGGAGTTTATTGTTGCATGGATAATACAATATTTGTCCAGTTGTCGTAGCTCGATATGAGGGGTCTAATGCAATTTCTACTCCATTGATGGCACAAAAGTTCCTTTCATCCAGACAGTTTTAAGGGAGTAGTTTTGACCATCTCATGGATTTCAGTTACCTGTGAATTCTACAGTTTGATGCGCGTGATGACCGCATGTGCAAGTTGCTCTTTCAGTGGGCATTGTTTGCCGAGTTTTGTGTTCCAGGTGGAGCATGTCAAATATCCATGAGATAAGTTCTTCGCTATCTATCCAGTGCCACAGGTGATGTTTTGGCTTATGCCGTTTGATGATTGAGCATTTGTTTCAGGAGGTCAGTTGCACAGACTCGGACTTTGCTAGGGTAATAAATTGTTGAAAACCCAGATTTATTCGTATGCTTTGTAGATAGCTATGTGTTTGGACTTGCTGGAGGTTTGCTCAATTTGGCTTCATAGGAAGCATTTGCATAAGATTGTTCCAGTCTTACTCGTTGAGATTAGTCCTATGGACTTTTGAAGCACAAGGTCTATTAATGAAGATTTATCTGGAGAAGATTTGATATTTCGACTTGATGAGGATTAAAATCTCTATGTATTACTTTAATACATAATAAAAGACCATACGTCTTCATGGTCGTAACCCCTAAGGCTAACGACCTCACTGGTTGTAAGGATTCCAGAGGTTACATAATGAATACCCTAGTCGGACAAGGTCCTGTACCTAGTCTCCGACCATGTAGCTACTCATAAGAGCTGTGAACTGGTATCTGGATCTGATTCCAAGTATATTCTTTACCATGTGATGAATGGAACACATGTTGTATACTCCATACCACGCGACGTTACATAATCCTAAGACACTAACAAATAATTACCATACGGTTTAGTGTCTCACAGACACTCAACTACAAAGAGATTGATACTTTATCAACCATCGCCTCCCTCCGACTAGTCGCAATGCTTCACAACGGACGTCTTCTCTAGGAGCAACTGCCACCTCTTCAGAAGTTATTTAAGGATGGAGCGCGGGCAAAAGGAGATCATGTTGCATATCATCTGGCATCAGATTAGAGGTTCGCCTTGCATCAGATTAGAGCAGTGCAATCAACCTTAGATTCATGCTTAAATAGCATAGCAAGCATCATATTCAGCGTAATTAGGATTAGTCCACCACCTGATCGTAGGAACCCCCTTGTAATAGCCTGATCATATCAATAAAGAGCAGTCTCATTCTCTCCCAAAAAATATGTGTCATTTTCCTCTATTTTATTTCGCAAGATTGGCGACTCGATCATCGACACGGCTATAGAGGCAAATTCATTTCAAGGTGGAGATTATTGAAGTATGATACGAATTTGTCATCGTGTATGTGCCGAACGCGACACATGCACCGATTGACGCCAGAGGTGGTGTAGAGTGGCACAACCAACTCTGACTTAGTTTGGTTCTCCATTAGAGACTCTTATTCTCTAACCTGTATATGTACCACTGTAGTCACACGGTTAGATACTTCAAAGTTTCCCATATTTGTAATTTCTCCTCGTATAGTGAATTTCGCATTCGTGCGCTACTGTTTCTACTATTTACGGTGCGTTTTATAACAAGATTTTTGTTATTTTTGCAGGAGATGTGGCGCAACATTACTCGTTGATGTGGAGGAAAGGTATTTTTAATGATCCAGCAAGCACATGAAACTCAAGTGTATGTGTATCCATCAGTTTCTTTCTGCAATTTTTCGCCGATCTTCTAATCAAATAAACTCAACTGTACTAGAAATTAAAGATGGGATTTGCCGCAGATTGAGTTGGTAAAACCAACACTGAGGCCCACAATATATTCGACTGTGGAATGTGGTGAGTTCACCATTGTCCGGAAGAAACAACCTGTCCTCTTCAGAATCAGAAGTACTTCAGATCTAAAAAAACCAGAAATACTTCATATTGTATGTACTAACTTCATACACATTATGAACTTGCTGTCAGATGAATAGTCCATCAGGTCAGACAGGTGATAGTTTTCAGAACCCGGTCGATACATCCTTTGCCCATACCATTATCTCATCCTCTGAATGCTGAATTGTCAGGGTTTGTTCCTGCCTTACTACCTGATCAAGACAGGCGTGGCTAGCTGCATGTAATTGAAGGTTCAACTCTGAAGACATTTTACTTTATAGATACTTCGACTTATACGGTCAATGATTCACTGGACAGCTAGTATTAGCAACAGCTGGGAAGACACTACATATGTTGTAGTAAAAATCTAATAAGTGGCGAAACTAGAAATCTGGGACGACCAAGGTTCGCCAGCGAGATGCCAAGGCATCATGGGTAGAGATGTAAATGGAGTGGATACGGACAGATATCGCTCATCCTGTATCATTTTTCATATTTTTTTCTCGGATTCGGAATCGGACACGGACAGTGCCGAATACGAATACGAATACGAATAGTCTCGGTCACGAATACGGAGCGAATACATGTCGAACCGAATACGGATTGTCTTGGTCACGAATACTTATTCGGATATTGCGCGAAAACATAAATCATATATATCGTACAAATAAAGATCAATCAACAATACTACATGTCCAAAATGCAACTAGATTAGTAGTTTAACAAACAAATTTAAATATATCACACAATAACATAGGCTATTTAAGCAAGTAGTAGTAACTACTAACTACTAACTAGCAAGTAGCAAGTACATGACAGGGGCTAAGTAAACAAGTGTAACTACTAACTAGCAAGTCACAAGTTCGCAAAGAGATTATATTTAACTAAGTATTAGTGACTTGATTAAGCCATATAAAAGCACGTTGTATTTACCTATAGCCCATATCAAAGAGATTATATTTAACTAAGTATTAGTGACTTGATTAAGCGCAACCTCTGATCAACACATTATTTAAGCACATTGATGCCAAACCCATTTTGTTTAGGATGAGAGAGAGAGAGAGAGAGAGGGAGGGAGGGTTACCATATCCAATTTCATCAATGCCCTTATCTCACTGTATCTGAGCTTTTATCACCAGCCCTTCAAAAGTTTATGCAGCGTTCTCACATCAATCATACCCATGATCCCATACACTAGCGGACTATCCTATCCATCTTTGTCCATGTAAACAATATATGAGACAAAGACCATCAAAGTACCATAGCACAGAAACTAAAGACAAGAAAATGTTGTGTGGCCGAAATTAATAAGGGTTTGTCATAACTATTGGACTATTGGTTTCATGGCAATGATCATTACTGGTTTCAGGGTGATATTTTTACTTGCCTTGTACCTAATTGGCTAAGTACCTTTCCTCTTCCATTTTTTTTCCCCTTGGCAAGGGTTGTAAATTTGTTTATGTGTGTGTGCGTGTGTTGTGCAGTAGGGTTCTCCCCTACTGTCCTTCAATTAGGATTTAGGACAAAAGAGTACATTGCCCAAGATTCATCCCAAGAAAATAATCAAATTGGCCTTTTAAATACTTTCTTAAACTAGGTAGCCCAACAAAACCACTAGCTTACAATCACACAGGAGATCAAACAATGAATATGACCAATTGTAATGTGTGTGAATATTAAAGTATGGCATGTAATTTGGCACACGAGGAGGATGGAGAACTAACATCATTTAATTCTTTTATTTGTGTATCTACAATTCTGCATAGTAATCAACATGTATTACAACTGGTAAAATAAAACTTTTAAGGTAAAAATTAGGAAAATAGCAGCAAGGCTTGTCAGACAATATTCTACAGAAGAAAGCTTTGTCAAACTGTTGCATATTGTGGAAAATCCCTCTTTGTCACCATTTGCCTTGTCACACTGTTCAACAACTCCTAACCAATCGAAGGGAGGGAAATATATGACCTACAAAAGAACTCCCCTATTAACAAAAGTAGAATGTCCTCAATGATAAGATTATAAGAACATGAATGGAAAATGGCCCTTCAATTTTTTGTGTGCACCTACTGAAGAGCAAGTCCACCAAACATGTCAAGAAAAGCAGTTTGGTAACCAACTTGTAAGTAAATATGTCAAGACTCAAGAGTAAGATATGGTATTTCTTATCTTCCTAGTTCTATACAGTGCTTGAAATAGGCATTTCTTTCAAGTTAAAAATGTTTTGGAATAGCACGGATAGCGGATAAAGAACAGATTTTAGACAAGGAAAGAGATAATGTTTGAGTAGAAAAAATAACCATATTATGTAAAATGTGAAAAAGGGCATTGTAAGATCCAAATGAACCATATTTGAGAAGAAATGAGTCAAGCAATATCGCCATTACAAATATCAAGAGCAACAATGATTAATGAAGTCCAAAGAAGATAGGTCATTCTCTCAGAGAAAAATAACCATATTATGTAAAATGTGAAAAGGGCATTGTAAGATCCAAATGAACCATATTTGAGAAGAAATGAGTCAAGTAATATCGCCATTACAAACATCAAGAGCAACAATGATTAATGAAGTCCAGCAGCATAGGTCATTCTCTGCAGATAATATGGTGCACATCAAGAGGCTAACAATAGACAACAGCAGCAACAAGAACAAACATCGTTCTTTTTCTTTTAGGCCAGACAATTTTTAGGCAATAAAATCCAAGAACTACCATAGCTATCTTATTGCCTCTATCTACAAACTTCTGCACAAACCAGATAATTGCCATGCTCTATGGGCAAATCAGCTATCTGCTAACAAATAATGCACAACAAGCAGGTACCAAAGAAAAGGCCCTAATTCAAGATATTCCAACTGTCAAACACATTCTTACGTACTTGAAATGTCACTACATCAGACATAAAGCGATATGTTTTCCCCTTTCACAACATATCAATAAACAAAACCTATTCCCCTCAGCATATCCTAAGCGTTCAGTTCAACACACTACAACTAACAGCATTAGTAGGGACAACCCTATCAAATTTACGAAGAACAAACCATCAATTTAACCAAATCTACAACTAACAATGAAGGAGGGGTAAAGACCAAATACTTGGACATTGTTCACAGTGAAAGATCCAAATGACCATTCAATACTCCCAATGTCATATACCTGATGCCGGAAAATTCAAACGTTATATAGAGACATCCACCTGTAGAAATAAACAGTCATTGAATGTAAATTGCATTGTTTATTACTGTTATATAGAGACATCCACCTGTAGAAATTTAATTGAAAATATAGAAGCTTTCACTATGTTGTATGAGCAACCCATGTTATGCTTCTAATCTCAGGAGATTGGATACAACACCAACTTGGCGTTTAAAATGGTGAAATTATGTAAACATATAAATCAATATTCTAAAATGCAACAAGCAATATGAGTAGCTAGCCTTCTAGATGGTCCACAATCTTGTGCAAAAAAGCTGTTTAAACATCAAACAGAAGAATATTTTACGATGCTTGCAGTTCAAAATGATTATATTGTAAATTAGATGAAGATCAAGGAGGTCCTGAAATTTAGCTCAATACAGCTAACATCAATTCATGTTTACCTAACTGATTTACTAAATGTAACTAACTAGCAATCATATGTACAACCTTGCCTGTAAAATTTCTAGAAACAAATGCTCGTGATCCTCCAGAAACAAATGCTCGTGATGCATCTCTGTTATGGAAATGTTGTTTTAATATCAGCATGTGAAAAAATTGAAGGAAAATAAAATATGCTATTTGAAGTTTGTCAAAAATTTAGAGTGGGACAAAAGTTGAATAGCTTATTTCATATTCCTAGTGAAAATGAATTGTATGACACAAACAATTCAATTAGTGCTTTCAAGCCTGTTATGACATTTTGGAATCTATTGACCTCACAGAAGTAGAACCTCCTCAAGTTTCTAGCAAGAGATTGTGCATACATTATTTATGTCCAGACTCAATAACAATAACTTAACATGAAAATACACTAGTGTTGTAGAAGTGCAACACAAACAGCTACAATCTTATACATACAGTTTACAACAATAGAATTCCAAGTATAAGATGGTAACCTGCCGGCAAAGCGATGATAACCTCCTCCAGGACCATAATTTGACCTTCCTTTTGTGACATCAAACACTGAGCTGCATTACCAAACAAAAGGAAGGTAATGGCCAAGCAGTTGAATGACCAAGACAAGATAATGGAATTAAGTGAATCCACCATGCATAAAACTTAAACAATGTGTAGGTATATTTGAATTCGCATTCGCAACCAAACAGATTGAACTTCTTTTCTATTGAAACAACAAACTAAGGTATCATAACGTGTGAACAACAGGGGGGAACTTTGAACATGGCTTGCCACTTGAAAGATCCTAGCTTCTACAATAGTAAAAATATGTAAGAGAAATAAAGATATACGAGAGAGAAGTGTGAATACCCCAAAATCCCAAGTAGTATGGGCAACCCCTCACCCGTTCCGTTGTATATCGACAACTCCTCCACTATCCACAACCTCTGCACATTGTAGCAGATGTGAGAAGAGATAAGGGTGTTACAACATCAGGAAGTTATAGAGCTCAAAAATGGCAATGTTTCTTAAATCATAAAGCTATAACTCAGAGAAGCCGTGATTAAAAGTCCATTACACAGTTAGCATCCCTTTGTTTTCACTACAAAACTCATCTAATTTGCAAATTGTAGTATAACACAGATATGCTATAGATCAAGGTCTTAGCACATGGATACGCCTAACCAATAAGGAAGGTTATCAGAATTTTGGATCTGAATTGGTTGTAAGAGTCAATGCGCACTCAGAGATTAGACAACACGCAAGCTCTAGCTCATACGCTTAAGATGTATCAAATTCAAGGCAGTGCAAAATTGATTTGGGGGAAAACAAATAGAGAACACACCGGCTTCCTAAGGTAGTAGAGCTGGAGGAGGACAGCGAGCAGCGCGAGACCAAGGAGGAGATGAGCGCCATACTTCTGGCTCCCAAGAGATGTACCAGCCAGTTCACCAACACAACACTGCCTCCACGGCTCCACGGCGCGGGCACACGGATCTCCCACTACCAGTCGACCAAACCACCACCGTGAACTGGAACCGCCCTTGAGACACGACGCCGAAGCTTCGGCTAGCCGAGGTTGTTCCCAGGACAGCTGGGAATCCGTCCGAGTCGTCGGAACGCAAGATGGGGATGGTGGAGGCGGCGGTTGCAGCGACGGAGGATGGCGGCTACAGCGGCGGAGGGCGCGGGTGGGGGGAGGCAGAGATGAGGAGGGAGGTGAGGGAGGTAGAGGAGGCGGCAGCGGCTGTGAGGGAGGAGGGAGACGGCGGCTGCGGCGGTGAGGGAGGAGGGAGGCGACGGCGGTGGCGAGGGAGGTGGGAGGCGGAGCTGCGGAGGGGGATGGCGCGGTGACCAGCTGAGGAAGTGAGGAGGAGAGGAGGGGAGGGGAGGGGCGGCAGCAGCGGTGCGGTGAGCTGGTGAGGTAGGGTTGCATTTGGGAGCTCGGAGCTGTGCGGTGGGTTTTTGGAACGGGACCGCGAGCGTGGGCACGGCCGCGCAAGACATCTTTGCGTGTGCCGCGGGAGCCGAAAAAACTCGGATAGTCTTCGGTTGTATCCGATTTTAATTTCGGATAGTTCTGAACAAACCAGATAGCTGATTATCCAAATCTGAATCTGTATCCGGTGAAAAATACCCGAATCCGATTCCGAATCCGAAAAAAACCTCTGAATATCCGAAAAAATATCCGAATTTTGCCCACATTTATTCGGTCGGTCGGTCGGGAACTATTCGCTCCGTTTGCACCCCTAATCATGGGGCACATGACGACGATCATGGGAAGCATCTCATCTCGACAAGCCGACAATGTCCTGCAACACGACCTCAAGAGAATGGTGGCGGCAGTGCGGCAACCCGACGAAGACAACAACGCAGTGTCGCTGGTGCATGGATGGAGGCAGGGGCGGCCCCAGCAATAGGGCAAGGCTGGGCGGCCGCCCGAGGTTAGCTGGCGCCGGTGACCCCCCCCCCGTCCCGGGCGCCAACCACTGCTGCTTCTTCCCGAGTCGGCGACATACGGCAAGAGATCGAGACTCCAGAGGAGGAGGCCATAGCCCAAAGCCCCAAAGGAAGGCCTATAGCCTACACCCGGCCCAACTAAGTCCATCTGCATTACATCACCCCGGTTCCCCCAAATCCCCAATTCTCCAAATCTCCAAGTCCAACCCTACCTGACTAGCGGTGGCGGCGGCGGCAAGCAAAGGCGGCACCGCGAGGAGGAGTGAGGAGCGATCAAGGCTGGCAAGGCGGCAGGCCGGAGGAGCTCCAGCTGTCCAGCCGAGCCGAAGCGGGTGGCCACGGCCGACAGGCGCACGACGCGGCTCAAGGACTAGGGAGGACACACTGGGTCACCAGAGGAGCGAGGAGCGCTTGGGGCAGAGGCGGCGCCGGGAGGAGGAGCACTGGCCAGTCGCTAGTCGGGAAGGAGCTTGAGGTGGCGCTGGCCGGAGGCGGACCGGACCCGGGAGGAGGAGCGCGCGCCACTGCTAGGCCGCCGGGGAGCCGGGAGGAGCGAGGAGAGGCAAGGTCCAGCCGGGTGGCGGCAGGGAGAGGGAGGGGAGGAGGTCAGGAGGACGCGAGGAGCCATGAGTGAGGAGGTGTGGTGAATTTGAGACTTTGAGTGAATACAGAGCCGTGAGGTGAGCTGGTGATTGTGAGAAAATAGAAATTGAAGATGGCTCCTCCTAAGTCTAAAGAAAAAGGCAAGAATTGGATTGTTGGATTGTGAATGCCTAAATGTATAAATGATTATTGATGAATGAATATGAATATATGATGATTTGTGAATTTGATAGTGTCATCGTGTGGTGAATTTGCTAGATTTGAAGAGCTATTTTACCATTGCGTCGTCGAGTGGGTCGACCCCAAGAACCAATGCAAGTGGGAATGTTGTGGTAGCTAGAAGAGCAAGTACTACCGGTTGAAGCTGTCAATGTTGAAGATGCACAAGTAGCACAACAACCACAACTGCAGGAAGAAATTGAAGGTATTAAGGATTTTAACCCGGATGTTCATATTGTTGTCGATCCAAAGACTTCAGATACCAATTGAGGAATTCCATCCGGATATTAGAGATCAAGCGAGAAGGGCTTATTTGTTGAAGGGTCCGACTCAACCTTTTGGTCACAATTTTCCCCGTAAACAATATGGAAAGGATTTTAGGTGCTTTCGTGAAACATGGTTTAAGAGGCACGACTGGTTGGAATATAGTGTAGAGAAGGATGTTGTTTATTGATTCTATTGCTTTCTTTTTAGACAACAACCCTTAGATGAAAATTTTGGCCATGACGTCTTCACTAAATTAGGGTACAACAACTGGAAGAATGCATATGCATCACTACCTCTTCATGTTGGTGGGGTTAATAATAAGAAACAATTTCAAGCCATGAAATCTCGGAGAATGAAATTGCCTCAATTTCATAGACGTAATTAGTATTATAATGGTATGTCTTTCGCTTGTTATGTTCAATAATTTTTATGATTTATGATGGATTAATCAATACTCACCATTCATCTACTTTTGCCAAAGTTGTTACTAGTAATTTAATAATTTGGTATTTTGGTGGCAAATTGTTCTGTAAACTTCATTGATGAGGTACATTTTCTACATTTGTCATGTCTTTGTATGTTCACATGATGCGGATTGTAGTTTTGAGATCCATTTAGTGTCATATACTCTATTGAAAGTGATTGCAACGTGTATTATATATGACTTGCTTTGTTATCGGATAATATTATTAGTTCATTTCGCCCAACCTAAATTTTAATTCTGGGTCCGCCACTGGATGGAGGCAATGTGGAGGGAACAATGGTGGTGCGGACGCGTAGGAGGTAGCCTAGAAGAGGTGTCACTGCACCAGGGGAGGAAGGCAACGGCACAGCGTCTCATGATGTAGGAACAGAGGCGGCATGGTGGTGTGTGGGGGTGTGTGGATAAATTAGTCCGCACAAGATATGGGTTGGGTTGGTTAACACAAGAGATTGCGGTGGAGTTGGGCCAGAAAGGAGATGGAGGTGAGATTTGGCCTAGACACGACAAGCTGAGACCAACTGAATGTCCTGAGAGGATTCTTTTAGAGAAAAACTAGCGGCACTATATAAAGCCATGACAGGCGGTTATGGAGAACCCAAGTCACAAATCAACTCATTCAAAATAAAAGACGCGTGAGATGATTAGAAGCTAGTTTATTTTTTAGCACTAGATTTTTGTATAGAGCAAGGATCCAAGAGTCCTAAAAGGTTCAAGAGGATTGTGACAAAGCAACAATCATTTATACTCTTTTGGGGTTGTGCTTAATGAATTTGTGGTCGGCTTCGTCAAATCTTTCTCTCTCATCGTAATTGTTTATGTGTTGTTATTTCGGTTCTCTCTACGAGATTCATCTACTTCGTTCTTGATATCGAGCACGCTTGTGCCGTATATCTCGCAACACGGATCCGATCTAGGGGCTACTGTGCATGATGAGGGGTATCAGAGTATAACAATTAGTATTAGATCCAAGGCTAGATTAATCAGGTTTGCGAGAAGGTCAACAAAGCATCAGGTGGCATAAGATCAAGATCGATGTCACCGATGTAGAGACAAGTAGAGAAATTTGGTGGCGGAGAAAATTTCATCGTGTGACAATGTGTGGAGAAGGATGTCCATGTCCAACAAAGGTTGATCAATGCTCTTGAAGTGGACAGACCAGAAAACACGTCCAATAAAGACTGTAAGGTGATGGAGCGAAAGGTTGTCAGTACAATCCATCTATGTCTTTCCGATGAGGTAAAGTACCCGGTGATCAAGGAGAATTCACCAAAGAAATTATAGAGTGACTTAGAGGAATTGTATAGGGCAAAATCGCTGACAAGCCGGTGGGTGTTGAAGCGGCAACTGTACAGGTTGCGGATGAAGGAAGGCACACGGTTCGTTGACCACCTCAATATCTTCAACAAGCTTATCACACAACTGACTAGTGCGGATGAGAAATTTGAGGGGAACAACAAGGCTGTCATATTGGTGCCATCTCTACCACCATCGTGGGAGCAATTGGTGATGAATATTCTCGTCAGGAAAAGCACTCTCAACTTCAATGAGGCTGTTGCATATCTATTGGAGCCACGGTCTTGAAAAAGCAATCATAATCTTTATCCATAGGTGATCAAGCATTAGTTGTTGTAGGTGTAGTAGGCGAAAGCAAAAGTCATGGGAAGAAGAAATGCAAGAGCAAGGGCAAACGTCTATGCTATTTATGTGATGAGGAAGGACATATTATAAAGGACTATCCAAATTTAAAGCAAATGAGGGGTGCATGCTCATTAGCGGTAGCGAAAGGTGATTTTGACATACTAGTCATCAGTTAATCAAGTACTTCTCATGGATATGTATTAGATTCATTTTATTGCTTCCATATATGTTTGACGAGGGAGATGTTCGACGAAGGATCTCTATGTCTGATGCATGGAACTGCTCGCTTGGAGGATGGCAAGGAGTATGCAATTACTAAGGTGGTAACGGTTACATTGGAGATATATAATGGAGCACATCGCACATTGACGGGAGTTCGGTATATGGCTTAAAGAAGAATATAATACATACAAGGTCGCTTGAACTCAAAATTTGTGATGTATCACTTCGTGGTGGAGTCATGTGAATTACTTACAAAGGACGAGTAATCATGAAAATTATATGGAGCAATGGAGGATACCGATTAAAGGGTAATCTTGAAGGTAGAGCAACCAATGGGAGGTCTGAAAAAAATCTTGGTCAAGAGAAGAAAACCGTGTCATCAGCGGTAGGTACTCAGATCTCATCTATAGTTATGTGTGGAACTGCAAAGATGGTTACAAACTCTAGCGGTTGCAGAGGAGAAGGTGCAAGCTATTGGAAGAAGAAAAATGTGGTAGGACCAACCACGAGGTACCGGTGAGCAGGTGGAGTTCGAAGGCTGTACAAACCTATGGCATGGAGGGCTATAAGAATAGGGGGTGTGGTTAAGCAAACTGCATAACAAAGGAGCTCTCAGGTGAAGGGTCCAGCCAGGCTAGCCCAGACACCAACACGTACATTGCGGTGATGTGCATGAGCCCCTGTGATGGGAAACTCCCAAAGGCGGGAGAAAAAAAAACAAAAAAGACTTAGCCGACTTGGAGGAAGTGCTCGGAGGAGCACGATGGCTTTAACGGATAAGAGTCAAGGTGGAGATTGTTGAGAGGTGGTTTATATCCTAACCTACTAGGACTTGAAGAGGCGTACTACAAGGATTGTTATACGAATCCTCGTAGTATTAGGATTTCAACTTTTCTTTGGAGGAGAACTAGGGGACAATATATAAAGGCATGAGGGGTGGTTATAGAGAACTCAAGCATCAAACCATCACCCAAAGTAAAAGACGTACGAGGGGATTAGATGCTAGGTTATTCTTTAGCAATAGATTCTTGTATATGGAAGGATTCGAAGGTCCTAAAAGGTTAAAGAGGATTGTGATAAAGTGACAATCCCTTGTACTCTTTTGAGGATATGCTTAAGGGATTTGCGGTCGGCTTCGTCAAATCTTTCTATCTCGTTGTGATTGTTTCGGCGTCGTTATTTCGGTTCTTTCTACAAGATTCATCTACTTCGTTCTTGATACCGTGCACGCTCGTAACATAACTCGCAACTCTGATCCAATCTGGGGGGTGTTGTGCATAATAAGGGGTATCAAAGTATAACATAATTCTATATTTTCAGCTTACATAACATATACTCCAAGAGACTCCAAGAGAAGATTATATCAACCCCAGACGCTGGACTCAAACAATAGTCATTGGATATTCTAATCCTCGTTTGTTGCAAGGTTGAAAAGGAAATCATTTAGGAAACAAACTTTAACAATTATTTCGAAAAGAACATAAACACTATAGGAAATAAACCCTGATCGATTTTTTTTTACGGAACTCTAATCGTTATTAGGTGCCAGCAAGAATCTTGAGGCCATTTGGCTAGCTTAAATTTCTCCATCCCATGAACTAGCTTATCATGGTTCCAGCTTGTAAATCCTACAGCAGACTTAACATTTTTAATGTTGGCTTCAACTTAACTATAAACCCATAAAGTGAAGTTAAACCTTCACCAAGATATATTTTTTATAAAAAAAACTTCACCGAACATACATGATTATTTTATTCAACATAGACAAGTAAAGCTAGGGCAAGATGGAACCAGCCAAACAGACTACACCATCACATCCGTTTATTTCTAGCGTAGCAGATGATACCATCACGCTCGTTTATTTCTCTAAGCAAGCACGTCGTCCAGACTCCAGACGTAGCAAGACACACATCAAACCGAGGTGTAGAGGTGGGCCGACAGCTTGGGCTCGAATACGGCCTCGAGCGGGACCTTGCGCGGCAAGGACAGGCCGAATTTCTCCTCCATGCTCAACTCCTCCGTCGTGATGCCGTCGGGGAGCCTCCACGCAAAGCCATGTAGCAGGTTTGCTAGGCCCACCTGCACCAC
This sequence comes from Phyllostachys edulis, assembly GCA_036346405.1. Lineage (NCBI taxonomy): Eukaryota > Viridiplantae > Streptophyta > Magnoliopsida > Poales > Poaceae > Phyllostachys > Phyllostachys edulis. The sequence continues at coordinate 41,793,578 of CM070561.1, forward strand.
CTTGAGCCCAAGGCCATACCCGGGGCACATCCGCCGGCCGGCGCCGAACGGCAGCAGCTCGAAGTCCACACCCTTCACGTCGAGCTTGCTCCCTACGAACCGCTCCGGCCGGAACTCCAGCGGCTCTTCCCACAGCGCCGGGTCGCGGCCGATGGTCCACACGCACACAAAAATGCGTGTGCCGGCGGGGATGTCGTAGCCGTCCACCGACGTGTCCTCGCTTGACTGCCGCGGTGCCAGGAAGGGCGCGACCGGGTGCATGCGCATGGTCTCCTTCACGATGGCCTCGAGGTAGGGGAGGCTTGGGACGTCCTTCTCCGTGACCAAGCGGTCGCGGCCGATGACGCGGTCCAGCTCCTCGACTGCTTTGGCAATGACCTCGGGCTTCTTGAGGAGCTCCGAGACGGCCCACTCAAGTGTGACCGCCGATGTGTCTGTGCCGGCGGCGAGGAGGTCCTGTGCCATTTGGTTCAGAATAAAATCAGTAAGGGCTAGCGTTGCACTAGAGATAGTAAAGTATTTGGAGTGAATGTCCTCTTAGCTGTGAAAAATATTTCGGTTTGTATTCACTGAAATTGTGAACCATCTCTTACCAGAGTGAATCCCTTGATGTTGTCCCGCTTGATCTGGACTTCTTGGTTCTGGTCATCAGACTGCTGCAGCAGCACGTCCACCATGTCCCTTTCTACAAACTCCTCGCCCTCGCGTTCCCGACGCTTGTTGTGCTCGTCCAGCACATGCTCCAGGAACCGGTCGAACATCTTGTTCAGCCTCTTCATCCTCCTAATGTACCCCTGAAGGTCCAGCCAGTTCAGCCACGGGATGAAATCCCCGATGTTGATCACGCCGTTAAGAAAGAACAGCTCGTCGAGCATCCACTTGAACTCCTCCGGCGTCGTCACAGAGGTCCCCCTGGCGGCCGCCTCTTCGTCCACGTACTTCTTGCCTAGCACCATGCGCGAGATCACGCTGAGGCTAAGCATGGACAGGTAGGCCCTGACCTTGACCACACGTCCGGACGTCCTGTGCAGGTCACGCATCATCACACGAACCTCCTCGTTGCGGATGTACTCGTACGCCTGGAGCCGCGCCGCGGTGAAGAGCTCGATCTGACACATCTTCCGCACCTGGCGCCAGTACGGGCCGTACGAGGACCACAGCATGTCGGAGTAGTTGTAGGTGGTGTACTTGCCCGACGCGGTCTTGGGACGGTCGATGAACATCAGGTCGTGGGTCTTGAGGAAGAACTTGGCCATGTCGACGGACGAGCCGGCGACCACGGGGGAGGACCCGAGCCGGAGGTACATGAGCGGCCCGTGCCGCATGGAGAGCTTGTGGACGGAGACGTGCGGGAGCGGGCCAATGAGGTTGAGGTTGCCAATGATCGGCCAAGGCTTAGGGCCCGGTGGAAGGTTGTACCTGCTGTGACGGCCGCGGTGATGGAAGATGGTTATCAGGAGTAGCGTTGTGCCGAGCACAACGGCGAGGAAGGATGCCCATGGTGGCAGCTCCATCGGAAGGTGATGATGATGAGGCTTGGAGATGGAAGTGCGTGTGTGTTTGGGCAAGTGGTGGTATGATGTGATCAGAGTGGCATACCATGTGTGCTTAAATAGGCGAGGGTGTGTTTGTGTTGTGTGGGGTTTTCAAGTTTTCTTGGGGACAATTTCGGACAATATGACGGGGAAATTAGGCTAACCATGGCATTCATTTCGAAAGAAAAACATGCCCAAGATAATTGCTGACTGCTTGACTCAGATCAGATTGCTGTTTGTGGCCGATTGGTTGTAATTGATGTTTATGCTCTGTGCAGAAGATACAAGAATGATACGAGAATTTGTGAGAGGTAATTACGGGCTCCGTTATGCTGACAAAATCGAGGTGAAAAGGCATAGCGTGTAGTCAGATCCACTAGAAGTTATTGTCAGCTCCGTTGGAGAGCTACTTATCTTTTACTCCGTCCATTTTGCTGTATTTGTCCGCAGCCAATCATACCCACATATCAAAGAAACACTAAATCTAATAAAAGGTTAATAAGAAATGACCACACACAGTCCAATTAAATGACACACTATAACCACTTAATATCTTCCAAAACATTTAAGCAGAGGTAAAGAATGAAAATATTACAATAAGTACATTTTTCATTCCTTCGATGGATAAATATTTTGAACGGTGACTCCCAATAACGGCAACATATCCTATGCACACAGTCATTTCTGTGCATATATGCACACAGGAAATCCGGCCCGTCCAATCAAAATCCAACGGTGTGGATCGCTTCGTCCCGTCCCGCTTCGCTCCCCCCATCCCGCTTCGGCGTTTCTTCGAAAAAAAAACCCCCGCGCGAACTCTCCTGTCCCCTCCACCCCCCGCACCAGCCTAGCTTGAGCTCCAATCGAGCTAGGGTTCAGCTGCCGCCTTTTTGTCGCGGCTGTCGCCTGTCACGCCGCCTCCTGTGTGGCCCTTGTTGTTGCTCCAGGCCGCCTCCACCCCTTGGTGTTCTCCGTGTCCGCCGCCTCTGCCGCCGCCTTGCACCAAGGTCGAGGTGGGTCACAACAGAGACATCCAAATAATGGTTATTTCTTAGAATCAGTTGATATGAGATGAAATAGGGGATTGAATCCAGCGCTGTTGTGGTAATTGATTTGTTCTTCTTTCGGTTGCAGTAGCCCAAGTGCCGCATGGATTCCACGGAAGATGTGAGTAGCTCCGTACGCCCACTAGCGTTGCCATGTCCTGAAATGGTCGATGCACACTCTCTCGTTGCGAGCAGTTTGTGTAAAACACCACAAAAGGCGGCGAGCATTCCGTTCTGTGTGAGTGTATGGTTATTTGAAATTGTGTAATGTCGATGTCATGCTAATTGTTCCAAACCATTGCAGGGTTCGTCGTCCACACTGGTAGTTAATGACGACCTGACACCTACCGTGGGGATGATTTTTGAAGATGAGGATACAGCCCTCGAGTTTTACAAAGCATATGCACATGTTGCCGGCTTCTCCGCTCAGACAAGGCAATGGACGATCAGAAACGGTGTTTTGTAATGGAGGCGGTATTATTGTGCCAGACGTGGTTGGAAGGATGAAAAAGGTAAGGTCAAGTTGGAGGTCGAAACGAAGAGGTCATATGAGTCTAAATTGACTAGGTGTGGGTGTGAGGCCATGTTTGGTATCAAACGCACTAAGGATAATAATTTCAGGTTAGAGACATTTGTGGAAGTGCATAACCATGGTTTTGTCTCACCTAGTAAGCAACACTTGATACGTTCTAATAGACAAGTAAATAAAAAGGTTAAGACGACATTGTTCGCATGCCATCAAGCTAGCATTGGGACATCTGGGGCATTTAGATATCTTCATGTTAGTGAGGGTGGGTTTCAGAATGTTGGATGCACAAGGAGGGATTTGCAAAATTATCACCGCACTTTAAGAGAGTATAAAGTCATCAGATGCTCAGATGTTCCTCGATAATCTAGCTAGAAGGAACGAGAACAATGCTGCATTTTATTTTGACTATGTCCTTGACGGCAAGGGTAGGTTGGTCCATGTGTTTTGGGCGGATGCAACCAGCAGAAAGAATTATGTTCATTTTGGGGAGTTGCTCTCATTTGATACAACATATAATACAAACCAATATGACATGGTATTTGAACCATTCATGGGAGTGAATAACCATTGGGGATGTGTTCTATTCAGGGCTGCATTACTACTCGATCAGACGATTGAAACGTTCAAATGGTTGTTCTGTACGTTCTTAAGATGTATGGGAGGTGCTGCACCTAGGCTTATAATAACTGATGAAGATGCGGCCATGAAGAAGGCAATTCAAGATGTATTCCCTAATACAACGTACAGATTATGCATGTGGCACATATTGAACAAACTCCCAACAAAGATTAGGCCAGATTTGAGGGATAACCGTATCTTTTACAGTCGTGTCAATTCATGTGTGTATCCCTCAGAAACTCCAGAAGAATTCGAGTCGCGGTGGGCTAATATTATTTCAGAGTTCCAATTGAAAGATAATGAGTGGTTGGCTGGTCGTTAAAGTATTAGGGCATCTTGGGTACTGGCTTATTTTATGGACATACTCCTGGCATGAATCCTTAGAACAACTTCAAGGTCTGAGAGTGCCAATTCTTTTTTAATCGATTTATAGGTTACAAACATACATTGGTTGAGTTCTGGATCCGTTTCAACACTGCAGTCAACGAACAAAGAGAAAAGGAGCTAAGAGAAGACAATACCACCTTTCACACGAAGCCTCAGTTGAAGACACCATGGGCAATAGAGTTGCATAGGAGTGAAGTTTTCACACATGAAGTGTTCGCAAAGTTTCAGAAGGAGGTTATTGCTGCTAGGGACAACTGTGTTGTTGAGAGCACAGCACAAGTATGCGACCTTAAAGTAACAACGGTGAATGAGGTTGGTAAGAAGGTTAGAAAAGTCACATGTGACACTAACACCATGATTGCGCAGTGCTCCTGCATGTTGTTTGGCACTCATGGAATTCCTTGCCGCCACATTATACTTGTTTTACGAGGTGTATTGCTGAATGAGCTTCCTAGTTATTATGTTTTAAAAAGATGAACTGCTAATTGCAAGAGGGAGGTTGTATTTGATGAGAATGGCAATGTTCTTGAGGAGAAACCCAAAGATCCCACAGAGGAAGAAATTAAAAAGTTGGCAGCTGAGATGTGAAAGGACTTGGAAGATTTGATACATCGAGCTAGACCTTCACTTCCTTACATGCAGAATGCTAGAGAGAAACTTAAAAAGTTTATGCATGAGATAAACCAGAAAATTCCTGTCCGCCAGCAAAGTAGAGTGGAGGAGGTTGAAGCGTATCTTGGGTGTGGCATCCCTGATCAGATTGATATATTGCCGCCAACAGACAAACTCACTAGAGGGAAATGCAAGAGGAATCGGCCTGGGGAGAACAAGCAAAAGCCTAAGGGAAAGATCGCTCGCATGTGTAGGACATGCAATGAGATCGGCACCCACGATACCAAGAATCGCCCTTTAAGGAAGCAAGTAAAATAATCATGCCCATACGGAATTCTGGTATGCCTTGTACTCACTGTATAGCATTCCATTGATATTTGCTTCTAGTACTCATTGTCTAACATGTTCAGTATTCATATTTGCTTTGTAGGTGGCTGCAAAGGAGGTGGTTGTAATATTTGCTTTGTTGAAGTTCAGTAGTTTGGAATCAATGCAGGCAATTAAGTATTCAATTGTTGTAATATGTTGTATGGACTTATGGACCTCTAATATGTTGTATGGACTTGTAATAGCCTGAAAATGTTGCATTTCATATGTTGTATGGACTAAAGTATTGTCTAGATTCTTAAGTATTGAGTTCTTGACTTCTTTGTCTGCTGCATGGATGCTTGTGTATATGTGAATTGTTACTAGAGTGGCACAGGGAAGACATACACCATGTGGGAGTCTGTGTCGAGTACACATTCTCAAATCGAATCAATGCTCCTCCTGCATCAAACTAAAATCGAAAACCGAATGCAAATCGAATGCTTTGCTACAGTATCAGGCAATATGAAATCTGAACTGAATGCTCCTCCCAAACCATCTGAAATCTGAACTGCATGCTCCTCCCAGGCTGAAATCTGATGAAGTATCAGTTTGTATCAATTTGTATCAGTTTGTATTTTCGATGAATTTCCTACCCTCTTGATGAATTTTGCATGTTTTGATTTCAAACAGCTTCACAAAATCAGCACAAAAATTACATGCAAGTCTCATGCAATCTGGTCTTGTATTTTCGATGGGAGGAGCATTCAGTTCGATGCAAGGACTGAGAAGTTTACATGCAAGAATTTCAGAAGTATTACCATTTCAGTTGGATGTGAATGGAAGCAGTATAGGTTGTGGACTTGGACCTAACTCATTGCTACAGTATCAGGTTGTGTGAGCATGCATGCATCCTAGAAAACCAACCGAACATGCACAGTATCAGGTTGTCTAAGCATACATGCATACATCTAGACATCATCAATTCAAGACTGCCATTCACATCCATGAAAGCTGGAAGGCTGTGGCCGGCCGAGTTGCCAGTTGGTTAGTCTTGTGGCCAAATATCTACAGTATCAGGTTGTGTGAGCATGCATGCATACATCTACAGTATCAGGTTGTGGCAAAATATGTTAACTTTTGTTCAGGTTGCAAGGAGAATATGGCTACACTTGCCCATGCACTTCGCATGGTTCAGGTTGCTTCTGGGAGTGCAACCTAGAATGCACTTGCACATGCACCCATATACCATTACATCCAGATTCCAGAGCTATTGGAAACCCAGAGTGCATTCAAAAACCAGATTCCAGCAGCACTAAATGGTCATGAGGTTACATAGAGCACAAACTCATTCTAGCAGCACGAACTCAGGTTTTTGAATGCACTCATTGACCTGGACTGAAATGGACAAGTTCACAATTCACAAACCAAAGTCTTGAAGATTTCATATTTCGTATCCAAACAATATTTCAGTCCAGTTCACAAACCTGGACTCATTTCACCTGAATATTTCAGATTTCATATCCAAACAATATTTCATATTTAATGGACAGTCTCAGGTCAATGGATAGATTACATGCAAACCATTTAGAACCATTCACATTGCAAACCATTCATGCTTCTGGACTGAACCACAGGCACAAGCAAACCATTCATATTGCAAACCATACAAACCATTCACATTGCAAATCATGTCATATTACAGAAATCATTCAAAAGTTGATTCAGACAACAACCACATTACATGAGACATTACATGACACTGCTGCACAACTAAATTACCAACTCAGTTCCCTATCTTCCCAATGTAAATTCCTACAAGCAAGAAAATAAATGCAACAACAAAGATTTTTAACTTGTCATCTGCAGCACTGGATTTCTGGATTAACTTGGTGATATGGTTGTCAATCTGATCCAATGAGGTTTTTATGGCAGCTAACTGTTGCAAAATATGGTGGTCAATCAACTTCACATGACAATCAAAATGGTCATCTCTTCTATCCTATTCAACCGGATGCATTCCACTCAAAAGCATCTTGTATTGGTCCTTCCACAAGAATGTGTCGCATTGTTTGGAATACGTCTGGACCAAAAAAAAGCACCCAACTTCAACATCAAACTACCGATTAGGTTAAACATCAAAATCAAGAGAAAAGGTCGATTCTTACACCGTCATTTCTAGGGCATTTGTAGTATTCCTTTCCTTGATTCTTTGAGCTCCCGGACACAGCCCAGATCATTGTCGCGTTGCACTTCGGGCATGGGACGAGAGAAAGCCCACCGCTAGGGCCTGACGTTGACCACTCGAAGTGTGTCTCCGCGCGAGATTTCAACTTCTCCATGGTGCGCCAATGCCCAGGGTCGCACAAGGAGGGAGGCGGAGCGGCGCTCACGGCCTAGTCGACCGGCACCGCCACGGTCGCCCCCAACCCTAGACTCGCACCTGGTGGGAGTGAGGTGGAGGGAACGGAGCACAAGGGGGAGGGAAGACCTGGTGGGAGTGAGGCGGAGGGAACGGAGCACAAGGGGGGAGGCGGAGCGTCGCTCATGGGCTAGTCGACGGCGCCGCCACGGTCGCCTCCATCACCAGAGGTTCAATTGGGGGATCGATGTTTGCGGATTGGGGGATTGGAGGCGACGCACGGATTCGGCAGGGGCAAAACACAAAAACGCCAGCACGCACGCGCTCTCGCCCGCTCGCACGCGGTCGTCCGTCCCACGCCGTCGATTATCAGATGGACGGTCCAGATTTCCTGTGTGCATATGTGCACAGAAATGGCTGTGTGCATAGGATATGTTGCCCCCAATAACATTACAATAAGTCTATTGTTTGTGTGTGTTGTCAGTTGTCGCTAGTACGTGACATGCAAATTAATCAATCGGTGTAATTAATGCAGAAGAGGTGTCCTCGTCAAATGTTTCCTTGTCCATAACCTTGTCAATTTTTCACCGTATCAGCTCCCTGATGTATCTCTGAATGGCCCAGATAATTGCATCATTTTGAGTTGGAATGTCCGAAGAGTAAAAAACCCCGACAAGGTGGGAAGTGATCAGAGCTCTCGTAAGTGAGCACAGGTGCAGTGCACGGTGGTTTGCCTATAGGAAACCAAGCATTTTGAGATCGGTCTAAATTGAGACAAACTTTGTGGATGCTTTACCTTTGGATCTGCTCAAAGGTGGTCGTCAATCATCCAGGAGTGTTCTTGGATGATATTACTTCTGTGAGGTTGATTACTGACAACATCCTTGTTGCTTATGAGTGTGCCCACTATCTCAGGGGGAAGAAAGGCAAGCGGGGGGCATGTGCAATTAAGTTGGATATGGCAAAGGCTTATGATCAAATTGAATGGTGCTATTTACAGGGTATTCTTTTGAAATTGGGTTTTGCTCAACAGATGGTCTCTTTGATTATGTCGTGTGTAACTTCAGTTTCATTCTCGGTGCGGGTAAATGGTCAGTTGACAAAAAATGTTTAATCCGACACGAGGCATCCGCAAGGTGACCTTATTTCCCGTTATCTGTTCTTGCTTTATGCTGAAGGGCTCTCATACATGATGAAGACAATGGGTCCAGTGTATCTATCAAAAGGAGTTCGAGTGGGCATTTATGCTCCATGGATTTCTCATCTATTGTTTGCTGATGACTGTATTGTCTTCTTGGAGGCATCCCCACGAGGTGCAGTTCGATTGCAGAAAATTCTACACATTTACAGTCAGGGATCGGGACAACCAGTGAATAAGGAGAAATCTGCAATCGTATTCAGCCAGAACTATGATGATAATATGAAGAAAGAAGTGCTGGGGACTCTGGATATTCCTAATGAGACGTTGGCTGAGAAGTATTTTGTGAATATCATCGGGATATGCTCATGATCGTATGATGATGATACAACTGATAATGGTGTTGAGGATTTGTCGAAACACTCGTTTTTTGTGAAATTCAGGTTCTATCAGGCAGTAGGTGGTTAGACCGGCTACCTCTGGTAGTCAGACCAGCCGTTGGGTAGGTCAAGTGGCTGACGGTCAGACCGGTCATGGACGGCGGTCTGATCGGCCATAAAGATGACTTTCGAGTTTGGAGTTAGGCCAAAAAAATAGAGGGTGTATGCAAGAGAGAGGTAAGACCGACCTTGGTGGCAGTTGGGCTCTGTCTTTGAAGAAGAATCGAGAAGGGGTATTTTGGTAACTTTACCAAAATACCGCCTCGATGACCTTTGGCTAAACCGTGGCGCAAGGAGAGACGATTTAGGTTAAATGAAGATAAAGATCACGAAGAAACGGATTCAGGAAGCCTGGTTTGTCATCCGCTTTGAGAAGCGTGCGTGAGTGTAGACCTGTTTGTGTGTGGGCTTAACGGGTGCCCGTTAGGGTTTTCTCTCTTAGCCTAGCCTCTACTATAAAATGGGATATCCAGATGTGGAGTTCCCAAGTCCTTCCAAGAGAAAAACCCTAATTTTGTTTTAGGGATTTTGGAGTAGTTGAGACTAGGGTTTGTGAGAGATGGATTGATTGTATACTCAAGTGTTGAGCTTTTGTCCTCTATGGTGGAGTGGCTATAAACCAACATCTATCTCAAATCAATCCAAGCAAGATTACTTCAAGATGAGTCTCTTCTTGTTCTTACTCTCTCTTTGGTGACTTTTGGGTTTTTGGTGATCCTTTGGTTTTTTTCTTGTGGTCTTGCTTGTTGTGACATGTGGGAATGCATCTAGGATCATATTGATCATCTCTTACCCACGAGCAAGTTTTAGGATCAAAGTTTGATTTTCTAAGGTTCTTGTGCCCTCCTTCTCTCATCTATGAAATTCATGGACCTTTGGTCTTGATCTTCTCGATCATCGATTGGAATAGATTCCTGACCTTCATGATGAGCCATGTTTAAAATTTGAAGGGATTTGAATCACCAGAACAAAAGTTGAGTCTATTTGTGATTTTAACTTCGTGATGATGTCACCATTCATTGGGCTTGAAGTCAGACCGCCCCTATGAGAGGTCGGACTGCCTATATTGAGAGGTTTGACCACCCAACTCACTTGGTTTTGAGTTTTCGGGGATTTTGGTTTTTGTGTTTCGGGGTTTCGATTGGATTCAATACAAGACTTCCGCTATGCTTGTATATTAAGCTTCATAGGTTTCATAGCTATTAGAGTGAAAATTGAGTTGAATCCAATCAAAGTGAAAAAGAGATGGTGTTCCTATTCAACACCTCCCCCCCCCTCCCTCCTTAGTCGTCGTTTTGGTCCAACATATTTGGGACTCTCGACTACTGTTGGTCGTCCGACAAAAGAAGCTTTTGAGTTCATGCCGAGCAGAGTTAGAGGTCTCATCAGAGGATAGGCTAAACAAAAATTGAGTTATGCAGGTAAAGAAGTTCTTATTAAATCAGTGACCCAAGCGGTACCAACTTATCCCATGAGTTGTTTCAAGTTGCCCATTGAAACATGTAAGAAGATGACGAGGTACATCTCTAACTACTGGTGGGGAGGAGGAGCAGAGAGCAAAAATCTACATTGGCAGAAATGGGAGTAGTTAACAATGCCAAAAGTTCATGGTGGTATGGGTTTTTGGGATCTTACTCTCTTCAATAGTGCGATGCCAGGAAAGCAAGGCTGGCAATTGATTATAAACCCAGAGTCACTTTGTGCACGAGTTCTTAAGGGAAAATACTATCCACAAGGAGATTTTCTGTCAGCAACAAACATGTGAGCCATAGTTCATAGAATTGGAGATGGTTCTACCACCAAGATTTGGTGTGATAATTGGATCTCAAATCATTACCAGTCATGACCTATAACTCCACAAGACGATGCTTCTATTGAGTTGGTTGTGGATCTGATTGTTGATGGGGGTTTGTGGAATGAAGAATTAGTCCGACAAGTGTTTTATCCACCTGATGCAGATGCAATCCTCCGTATTCCTTTGGGCCACATTGAACAGAATTTTTGGGCCTGGCAACTTGAACATCATGGTATCTATACGGTTACATCGGCATACAAGTTATTATTAGACAACCGTCGACATGCTCAGACGATGAATTCTGCCAGTTCCTTGAATCAGCCGGATTATTAGAAGAAGGTATGGAAACTAAAAGTACCTCCGAAAGTTAGAATTTTTTGGAGAGTCTTGCAGGAATTCTTACCAACCCGACAAATCTTGCATTGAAGACACATTGAACAGGTTCCTACTTGCGCAGAATGTGGTGTAGGATCAAGGATAACAGACTAGAGGGGGGTGAATAGGAGGTTTTTAAACTTTTTAGCAATTTAACAATTTAAGCCAGTTATGAATTATGTCTAAACTAGATACAATTCTAGCTAAGCAAATCAACACAAGATAAAAGCTAGAATTGTAAATACGGAATAAGTAAAGACAAGAATTAACCACAAAGAGACAACGATGTTTTCTCGTGGTGTCGAAGACTTGCCGATCTTCACTAGTCCACGTTGAGGAAGCTTGAATGAATCAAGCCGGCTCCACGAATTAAACCTTCCCTCGATCACTATTGGTTGTTTTTCCTCCGCTTCGGAGATGGTGAACACCGAACCACTCACAATCTTAGCACCGGGCCTCTTCATAAGCTTTTTGAAGAGATCATCGTGCTCCCACCACCAAGCCGTCTAGGAGTTCAGCAAAACTCCAAGAGTAATAAATCGACGACCTTCGCTTGATGGCACTCAAGTGCAAATGGATCAACTAGAATGAGTGAATGCACTTGAATGAGCTCAACTACCTCACAATGAATGCACAAATGTATTTAAGGTGTTGAATGAATGCTCAAGGCTCTAAGGATGTTAAATGAAGAGTTGTTGTCTGTCCTAGAGCAGGTGGAGGGGTATTTATAACCCCCACAACCAAATCCAACCGTTATGAGAGAAATCCCATTTTTCAAATAAATGCGGTACTCTGACCAACCAAAGTTCTGCAGATTACCGCTTACCAATCGCTCAGAACGCCTACAACAGGAGCATTAACTGCCTCTGACATAGCCATTTTAAACGCGGCGCGGTACTACCGCTCACAAGGGCGGTACTACCATTTCACAGGGTTTCAATCTCAGTTGAAAAGGGTGCTTCTTTGGTTTTTACGTACTGCCACATAAAATTCGAAACGACCATGGAGCGATAGTTCCACCATTAAAGCTCTGGTACTACCGCAGCCCTGATTAGAACCAGCTCACCCAAACACGCTGGCCACGTGGACGGCTTAGATGAAATGGGTTGTTCGAACCATGCGTTTAAACCACACGATCTTGAACTTTTCGGACAGTCTAAATGGCCCACGGTAGTACCGCCAAAGGAAGTGCAGTAATACTGCAAAGCGGTAGTTCCGCCAAGCAAGCACCAGTACTACCGTTTGCTAAGAGAGCACAAGAGCTCTAAAAAGAGACTCTCTGAAAAATACGTTCCGCTTCAATTTTTCGGAAGTACCGTAGAGCGGTAGTACCATTTAAACAACGGTGGTACTACCGTTCCAAGGGTTTTGCAAACTTAACTAAAATGAAGTCTCTCTGGAATTTACGTACCGTCAACTAGAAAAACGGAATTACCGTGATGCGGTCGTACCACTCACAAGGGCGGTCGTACCGTTCCACAAATAAGTTGATAGACACATTTGAACTGTACATGTGGATGATCCAGATTAATTGGGCTATTCGGACCATGCGTTTAAACCACACGATCATGTCATTTCGGACAGTCCGAATGGCCCACGGTAATACCGCCAAGGAATGCGCGGTCATACCGCAAAGCGGTAGTTCTACTAGTTAACCTCTAGTACTACCGTTTGTGCTGTCAATTGCACAGCTGACTTTCAAAAATAAATTCAAATGCATGCATGATCCTAAATTGATCCAAATAGCAAAAGAACATGATATCAAGCTACTAGTCAGGATCCCTCTTAATAGTATGGCATTTAACCTATAATCCGGTCTTCCAACCATTTCACCTAAGACTGGTAAAATGCAAAAGGATCTTAGACTACTTGTAGCTTGTCTTTTATCCAAAAGATCTTCATGTTGTCCTTTAGCATGCATCTTCAAGACATCAAACTCACCAATGGGACTTAACCTTGTAAATACTCAATAAACATGTTAATCCCATATTCACATATTATCATTAATTACCAAAACCATTTTTAGGGGCCTAGATGCTTTCATGTGGGCAGATTCAAAGTCCATTTATCATGTTTTGCTGGATTGCTCTTGACGAGGATCTAATAATCCTCATTTTATCTTTTATCTATAATTCTTATTATAAGTAAATATGACGTCATATGGTCCCTAGGTATACCCCTTAATTTTATAAGGGAGGAGCCTACTAGGTGGTCGTAAGTTCTTCTACGACCACCCCCATAGTCGTAAGTCTTGCTACGACTACCTTATAGTCGTAAGTCTTGCTACGACTATCTTATGGTCGTAAGTTCTTCTACGATCAGGTCAGCCACGACCACCTTATGATCAATAAAACCTACAGGCAAGTAGATCCAATTGATTAAGGAATCTAAACGGTCAATATGCGCTGTTATTATGCGAAAAGATAACACATAATACCCCATTATCTCTGACTAGTAACTACCATGCGGCGTGAAGGAATTACCAGCCCGATGATTACTACAAACGCGCGAATTCATCGATTTGATGAGGCGCTCTTCAAAGAAGGGAAAACGGCTATTCCTTCACGACTATATAAAGGCAACGATCAGAGAGAGGCAGGGACGGGCTATCAAGGGCTATCAGGAAGACAAGCAGGATCATTTGTAATAGTCTTAGTTTTTCTCCTGATTGTTCAGAATACACTCAATACCATACACACACAGGAGTAGGGTTGTTATTCTCTCCTGAGAAGGCCTGAACTCAGATAAAAATACCCGTGTCAATCTCTCTCGTGATTCTATTCTAGGAGACCCCTAATCAAACAATCTTTACGTAAGATCGGTTCTAAAACACCCACGCTGGCGCCGACCATAGGGATCTTCCGTAATCTCTTGTCAACATACTCTTTTTTCCCAAATCTCATGCACTCATGGCAGGAGAATCGACGAGGAGAACTGGTTTGACTTGGCAGACACGCAGACGCCGACATGGATGCCGGTTTCGATTCTGAGCCGAGTATTGACTCATCTGATGGTATTGCTGCCTCCGGGGATCTTCCCGCAGATCCAGGAGACAATGCCGCTGATGGAGTTGAGGAGGGATCCTTATCCCCCACAACCGTACGTCCAAGGGAGGAATCTACCTCTCAAAGGACAAGGGTCAATCTCGACCAGACTACACCTGTGGACTCACAACACGATGAGAGTTTTTCCTCCAAGTGTCCGAGTCCACTTAAGGCGGTCTGACTTGGTGAGACAAGTTCTGGAAGCCACAATTCCAGGACTCCACCAGCATTTGGTGTTCCTCTCTCTCCGGATGACGCCAGAGAGAGCGGGATCAAGCATGCTTTTCCCGCAATTGACCATCTCCGCAGATCACACTGCGGATGGAGACGCTTATAACCCGTAGTTCCCTACCTAGAGGGGATTGTTCCAAGTCGCCAGATGGTGTCTCGACTACTCCCAAGCAGGAGGCCTCGAGCGCAAGTGAGAATCATCAACGGAGGTCTTCGCCCTTCCTCGATCAAGGTCACTCTTCTAGAGACCGAGCTAGGACACTTCAAGATCACGAATGCGCCTCCTCGTGATAATGGCAAGGAACCACCGATGGCGGACAGACCAAGACCTTCATGAACGCGAGGGAAATCTCGACATACTCAAGACTCCATTGAGGCGCCTCAAGAGTCCGATATGGGAGATCTTGAGGCTATTCGACGAAAGAAGATTGCGACCGTAAGAATTTGCTGGGTGTATCCAATATCAATCAGAGGAAGCTCAAGAACTCTAGCACATCAATGACTTGCTCGAGAATCCAACTCGAGAACTCGCCCGAGCGCCAGGATACGATCTCTTTGTCGAGGAGATCGCACAAAGACTTCGATCCACGATGGCAAGACCGAAGCACTCGCCGACATTATTCGTGAAGTCGAGTAATACAACTTTTCAGCTACCACCGATCGAACATATTACCACAGAGGAATCGACGCAACAAGAAGTCGACGATCCCCTACTCGGAGAAATGTCTTTCGAACGATCGATGATCAACAAACTCCTGAGAGGTGATCGCCACCATTAGGCATGGAAATCAACAAGAGATGAACTACGAGGAGTATTCCTCGAGGGTCGAGACCTATTACAGTCAGTCAACTCACATCGGGTATCGCCGAGTACGACCACCGATGATATCAACCCTTCTTTCCCGCAGGAGGCGCCAAGAAGTTATTACCGATGCCCGCATTCTCGCCGATCTTCGAGCCGTTCGCCGCCACCTCGCTGACCAAAGGAACATGGAAAAATTTGATGGATCCCAAAATCCTATCGAATTCCTTCAAATCTACACAACAGCTTGTCCGAGCGGTAGGAGGAGGAGAACATGTGATGGCAAATTACCTCCAAACTGTGCTCGAAGGTTCGCTTTCGATCGTGGTTCTTGAACCAACCACTCGAGTCGATCTATTCTTGGCAACACCTCTGCGACCTTTCATGGCGAACTTCAGGCACTTACAATCGCCAGGAAGGAGGACGACTTGCACCAGATGAGATGAATCGACAACGAGACCTTGCGCCAATTCATCAAGCGCTTTAGTCAGTTCAGTAATTCAATTCCTAAGTTTCGACTCATCTCATCGTGGCTTTCAAGCAAGGAGTCCGTAGTAGAAGAATAATGTAAGATATTGCTTTAAATCCGCTACCATCGCCACCGAACTCTTTGAGATGGTCGATCGATATGCATCGCCTCGAGGCGGTCGAGTGGAATAACACAATAGATCGAGAAGACAATACCTCTCGAGAGCCAAAGCGACATTGGTAAGAAGAAAGATAAGAAAGCAAAAAGTCCAAGAACAAGGCGAAGGGTCAAAACTCCAAGCCCGATGGTTCCAAGGAGGTTTTGGCAGTGAATGATAAAGAGCCACGCACCTCCAAGTTATACTCGACCGAGGCAAAGGTAAGCGCCCGATCGGAAAAATAATAAGCCTAGGTGGTGTCCTTTCCATAAAAAGGAAGGACATGACCTTCACAACTGCCGGGTCTTTCAATGAAAGCTTGAAGACTACTACAACGGAAAGGACCACTTCCCACTCTCGAAAGGTGTAGGACAAACGAGTGGTCATAAGTCCTCAGATGATGAAGAGGAGATGCCGTTCCAGGATCCACAATACACCGTCGAGCACATCTACGGGGGATCATCGGCATATGAATCAAAGTGACACCTTAAGGTCACGAACGTGAGGTAAACTCCATAGATCCTCCTCTCATCAATAAATTATCGAAGTGGTCAAGTCACCATCTCCTTTGAGAAGGGTGATCGCCAATTCTTCGACTCACTGTGTCAGTATCCGATCGTGGTCGAACCCACCATCAATAATTGTCGGGTCAATTGAGTTTTGGTTGATGGTGGCAGCTCGTTAAACATTTTGTTTACGAGTGCCCTGGACGAGATGCAAGTACCTAGGACCAAGGTAAGACCGGTACGATATTCTTTTCATGGGATCGTACCGGGATCTTCCGCCAAACCAATTGGCCAAGTCTCTCTTCCTTTAACATTTGGTTCACCAAGTAATTTCAGGATAGAGAAAATCTCCTTTGATGTGGTCGATTTCGATACGGCATATAACACCATACTCGGACGACCAACTTTGGCAAAATTCCTAATGGCTACTCATTATGGATATCAATGTATTAAGATGCCAGGTCCCAAGGGAGTAATCACAATTCATTGTGACAAGAAGATGGCGACACTTGCATCACGATCCTCGAGATGGTTGGACAAATACCAACTCGGGAAGAAAGTCACCTTCGACCAAGAAGTCGGCTTCAAAGCGCACCAAAGCCGAACGACAAGGTCAAAGAGGTTCCTCTCGACGCAGGGAGCCCTCAAGATCGTCAGATCGGGATACTTCCGACCCAAGTAGGAAGATGCCCTCATCACCTTCCTCCGAGCTAACGCAGATGTTCGCGTGGAAAGCATCCGACATGCCGGAGTCCCGTGGAGGTGATCGAGCACGCGCTAGCGTTACGGCCTAACAAAGTACCAGAAACAAAAATTACGGAGATTTGCCTCGATCGACGAGATGCTATCAAATCGAATTGATAAGCTACTTAAAGCGTGCTTTATAAGAGAGGTCAACCACCCGTAATGGTTGGCTAATCTCAGAATGGTTAGAAAGTCAAACGGCAAATGGCGTATGTGCGAGAACTTTATCGATCTTAATAAAGCTTGTCCAAAAGACGATTTTCCTTTACCTCGCATCGATCGGTTGGTTGATTCTCTGCGCAGTTGTGAAATATTAAGTTTTTAGATGCATATTCGATACCACCAGATCAATATGTGTCTAGACGATGAAGAAAAGACCGCATTTATTACACCATTTGGTATATTTTGCTATGTCAAAATGCCATTTGGTCTAAAAAATGCCGGCGCTTCTTTTCAACGCTTGATGCAAGCGACTTTTTCATCTCAATTAGGCCGGAATCTAGAGGCCTATGTTGATGATCTAATCGTTAAAAGCATGAAGAAACTTAATCATATTACTGACCTACAAGAAACATTCGACAACCTCAGAAAACATCGCTTAAAACTCAATCCTGAGAAGTGTGTATTTGGAATCTCTTCAGAAAAATTGCTTGGATTCCTAGTATCTATACGAGGAATCGAAGCAAATCCCGAAAAGATAAATGCCATTCTCCAAATGCACCCTCCAACCACAAGGAAAGAAGTCCAGAAACTCACGGGGTGCATGGCGGCTTTAAGTCGTTTCATCGCACGACTAGGAGAAAAAGGACTACCTTTCTTTAAGCTTCTAAGGAAACACGAAGGTTTTGAGTGGTCGAAAGAGGCAAGCACTGCCTTTGAGGATGTCAAGAGGTACCTTATGAGTGCTCCTATTCTGGTATCTCCAAGGCCGGAAGAAACGCTCTTAATTTACCTAACTGCCACGCCACAGGCAGTAAGCGCAGTACTAGTCGTAGAACGTGAGAATGGGCTCGGCCACGACCACGTCTGGTCATGGATCTTGAACAGGAACCATCTCTCTGGTCTCCTGACTTTTCGGAGGGCCGAGATCAGTCTCGACCACTCCAAGAGCAACGCTACCCTCAATTGTAGGCTCGGCTGGATCAGCGTTGTCCTTCACAAAAGACATAAAGTCCTTCCAGTTCTCCTTTTCTAGTTGCTTGACAAAACTAGGAGTGGCAGAAACTGTGAAAGTTTTCTTGTCATAATAAAAAGGTACCTTAGTCTTGTGGGCCTTACGCCTAAGAGGTTCTTCAGCCTCCTCAGCCTCCTCAACAGAGTCGCTTGACCTCGGCCTGCTGCTGGCCGTGTCCTTGGTCTTGCGGGCCTTACGCCTAAGAGGTTCTTGACCTCCTCGGCCTCCTCATTGCAATGTGCCTGCTGCGTGTCCTTGGTCTTATGGGTTTTATGCCTAAGAGGTTCCTCGGCCTCCTCGGCCGGTTGTTTCAACCTCACTGTTGTAAACCGCGCGTGCCGCAGACTTTGCCGAGGACCTCGGTCGAAATGAAGGAACTTGAGCTTGGTCCTCCTTGTCGGCGATTTTTGTAAGTCGACGCTTTTTAGTCGGAGGAGATGAACCCTTGTCCCCGTCATCCCTCGCTTAATGGTTATCGATTCGACCTCTTCGTCGTCTCGACAATTTTTTCATACCTACTTTCTGTAAAGAAAAACAGAAAAAGAAGAATCACTGACCAGTCGTAAGATTTTCTACGACTAGTATCCAGTCGTAAGCTTTTCTACGACATTTTCTTGATTGTAAGATTTTCTACAATCACTACCTAGTCGTAAGTTCTTTCTACGACTATGAAGTCCTAAGGATAAAATCAACTTTTGATTACCTTTAGGCGCTCCATCTTTTCCTCTGTGGATAAAACTGCAAGGATTCGAGGAACCGCCGCTCCGAGTGGCGGAGGTTCTCACAAACGAAGTTTGACTCGGCGTCAATCTCTCGCTGGAAAGATCTCAGATAAAACAGATAAAGATATTCATTAGACAATTTTGAAGAAGACCAAACTGAAAGTTAAGTCGAAAAACTACTTACCCTCCTCGTAGTCCCTGGTCGGGTCTTTTGGCCCCGTATACCTCCACATAGAAGGTACTCGTTTCTTCAAAGGACTAATTTGACGAGTGATGAAATCCTTCACTACATGCCATCCGGTTAATCCTTCCTCTTTCAAGTCCTTTATGGCTTGAATATAGGGGGCAATTCGGTTGATGTCCTGGGGAGTCGAATCCCACGAAGGTTTCTTTTCGGCAGCCTTCCCCTCGAAAGTAAGGTTGTCTTCTGAGGTGACTTTCCAATAAAACCACATCTTCCTCCATCGCAGCCACGAAGATCTAGTAAACATCTGAATATACTCCTTTGACTTCCCGTCATGGAGTTTCAGACCGCAACTTCCAGCTATCCCAGCTTGTCGAGCCATTCCGTAGAAATATTGAAAGAGCTCAAGGTTCGCTGGAATTCCCAGGTATGCCTCACAAAGATACACAAATACACTGAGCATTGTGATGGAATTAGGACCGAGATTCACCAATTCTACCCAAAAATGCTCGAGTATAAGTGTGAGAAAGGGGTGAGCAGGTAGTCGAAGGCCACACTCACAATATGCCTGGAAGATGGGGATTTGCTCAGCCTCCCCCGACGGCCATTGCTGCCCATACGCCGCGAACCACTCCACGAGGATCTTCTCTGGAATCTTCCCGGCGTTGACCAGGGCTTGAATCTTCACTACATCCATCTCTGACTCGGCCCATTCAGAAACTCTCCCAGCCATTTCTCTCAGAAGGTGGAGATTTTCGATTGAGTTGGTGACGGAGAAGACAAGAACTTGATGAACAGCGGGAGCAATTTGGGGAAAAGTATAAATCTAAGTCTTACCCCCGGTAAGTATTTATAACCGTGTACCCTGGATCAAGGCGTGGCATTCCAAAGGTTGCCACCGCTTGAACCGCTCAACAGACGGACTAACGGAGTCGTTTGAAATTCCCTAACTTGTCCGCTCAAGAAAATCAGTTCGCTTTTACACCTCAAGCGAAATTACTTCCTTGGTCGATCTTTTGACCAAAGGAAATGTTAATCGGAAGGTTTTCTTCCGATCACCATACTATGACCATCTCGTGATCGTAGAAGTGTTCTACGACTATTTGATAGTCGTAAGCAATCTTCTTGACCAAGCATATTTCTGGTCAAAGTAGTACACAAATGTCGAAGAGTTTTTCCTTCGACTATCTTTCTACGACCCTCTCGTGGTTGTAAGACCATCTATAACTCCTTTACCAAGTAAGTTGCTTTCACTTGAAGCTGGGGGGCTAAATGACGAGGATCTAATAATCCTCATTTTATCTTTTATCTATAATTCTTATTATAAGTAAATATGACGTCATATGGTCCCTAGGTATACCCCTTAATTTTATAAGGGAGGAGCCTACTAGGTGGTCGTAAGTTCTTCTACGACCACCCCCATAGTCGTAAGTCTTGCTACGACTACCTTATAGTCGTAAGTCTTGCTACGACTATCTTATGGTCGAAGTTCTTCTATGATCGAGTCACCACGACCACCTTATGATCAATAAAACCTACAGCAAGTAGATCCAATTGATTAAGGAATCTAAGCGGTCAATATCTTGTTGTTATTATGCTAAAAGATAACACATAATACCCCATTATCTCGACTAGTAATCGCCATGCGGCATGAAGGAGTTACTGTACCGATGATTACTACAAACATGCGAATTCTTTCGATTTGATGAGGCGTCTCTTCAAATAGGGAAAACGGCTATTCCTTCACGACTATATAAAGGCAACGATCAGAGAGAGGCAGGGACGGGCTATCAGGAAGACAAGCAGGATCATTTGTAATAGTCTTAGTTTTTCTCCTGATTGTTCAGAATACACTCAATACCATACACACACAGGAGTAGGGTTGTTATTCTCTCCGGAGAAGGCCTGAACCTGTATAAAAATACCCGTGTCAATCTCTCTGCGTGATTCTATTCTAGGAGACCCCCTGAATCAAACAATCTTTACGTAAGATCGGTTCTAAAACACCGACAGCTCTGTTGCTAAACAATTTTGGTTTTCTTTGAAGGAATTGGTGGATGTAAAATTACCGCGACTTCATCCTGATTTTTTGGGCTTTTGATCTCTTACAAGGTCAGTGTTGTAATCAGGAACACGCGGCGATCATTCTTTGTGGCATGTGGACGCTTTGGACTACACGCAATAAACGCCGGCATGGAGAACTGTTGGATTTTTATGTGGCTTTCAATATTTATTATCTTTATTTTCTATTTTAACTCAATGTAGAATTGTTCATATTATTGATGTATGTGATGGGGAATAATCTGATGTGGAATTTAACTCGAGGAATTAATACTCGAGGTGTCGAAGGGCTGTGCTGGAATATGGTAGACATATTTATTAAGATCGAGTCTACTGGAATTTAATATGCATGCGTATGATTAATCCGGATACAGCATGGGGTGGAATAACTGGGTTTATTTTGCAGGATCGGCTCGGCAGGATGTTGACCCATATGATCAGATTGGAATTGATCTCATAAATAATCTGATCATAGCTCATGACTTACACATGTGTGCTAGGGACTAATATATTTTAGACTCATTAAAGTAGCCTATCTGATTGTGGTTGGTGACATGATTTAGGAGTCTCACGGTGTACTAAAAACAAATTGGTCAATTTATAACACCTGGAAGTGGAGTCTATAAATATGTCTCTACCCTCTAGCCTCATAATACAATTGTGAGCGGCACCACGGAAAAGACAGAGGAATAGAGAGTCACTACTACAAAAAAGGCTAATACTGGACGCCTCATCACAAGCGGTTTTCCAAAACTGTCAGTGTTAATGGTAATCACAGACGGTTTTACTAGCGTGGCCGTCTCTATTACTACATACGCTAAGAATCGTCTGTGATGAGATAATGTCA
The DNA here is from genome assembly GCA_036346405.1 of Phyllostachys edulis. NCBI lineage: Eukaryota > Viridiplantae > Streptophyta > Magnoliopsida > Poales > Poaceae > Phyllostachys > Phyllostachys edulis. The sequence continues at coordinate 41,815,662 of CM070561.1, forward strand.
TAGACGATTCGTATCACAAACCGTCTATGATACTTCATAGACGGTTCTTCATACGAACTGTCTGTGATAAGTATCTCATCATGGACAATTTGTATTAAAAACCGTCTGTGATAAGTATCTCCCGATTTTACCTGACTCTGTGACTTGGAATGTCTAACTCTGTGATTTTACCATGACTTGAAATGCCTGTCCAAGTCATGGAAGTTTTGGTAAAACCACAGAGTTACAGACGGTTTTTAATATGAACCATCTATGATATTAGCTCATCACAGACGGTTTTTGTTTGAAACCGCCTATGATTCGCAGAAGTTTTTGTACACTTGCGTGGGAGGTGAAATGTTTTGGCGCTATCCTTATATATTATACCCACCTCGCCTTGTCTTTCATCAGTCTCTTCCTCTCCCCTCTCCACGCTAAGCTCCGGCGACCGTCCTCGATTCCCCAGCGTGGTTCAGCGAGGAGACGCATCCAACAACGAGGAGGAGGAGGGATGCGCAGGAGCTCCATGTCTGCTGCAGGAGGCCGACATGCGTTCGCAATCAACTGTTTCACGGTGCCTCCGGTGAGCGGGGCACTGCGGCTCAACTAGTACCGTCAGATCTAGTCGTCCCCCATCTTTGGCTTAGGTGAGCACGAAGTTTTGCCCCTAAATCCTCATCCAGGTCTATGATGGCTTATGGTGTTGTTGAGTGGAGGAATAAAACACTTATGGATATAGTTAGGTCTATGATGGCTTATTCAGATCTTCCTCTATCTTTTTGGGGTGAAGCTTTACATACTCCTTATGAGTTGTGGACTTGAAGAAAACCCTCACTTCGCCACTTAGCTGTTTGGAATTACATTGCACAAATTAGAGTGTCAAATCAAAACTGTACAAAATTGCAGCCTAAAAGCATGCCAAGAATTTTTATTGGTTATTCTTTGGAATCAAAATAGTACAGGTTTTATGACTAGGAAAAGGATAAACTGGTAGAAAGCAGGGATGCAGATATATTTTAGATCAAAACACACCTCGCAGTGCTAAGCGGGCGAGAGTGGAATTATTGGCAATTCCGCTAGAAACATAGATAGATACATCTGGTATTAATTCTCACACTGAAGGAGGTTCAGCTCTTGAAAGAAATACAAATCAAACTCCCAACATGTGTGCTAGGGAATAATATATTTTTAAACTCATTAAACTGGTATGTCTGATCATAGTTGGTGACATGGTTCAGAAGTCTTACGGTGTACCAGAAATATGCGGGTCAATTTATAACACCTAAAAGTGGAGTCTATAAATAAGCCTCTACCCTCTAGCCTCGTAATGCAATTGTGAGTACCACCACAAAAAAAAGAGAGGAATAGATGGTAGACCGAAAAGCCTCCACAAAATTAATCTAGGGTTTACTGAAAACCGAACAAGAACAAGGTAAGCAAACATGACAAGCTGTGTTTTGGGCTAGAGATACGGTTTTCAATCTAAGCCAAGTCGTTCTTGGGAATATTGATCAGAAACAGTTTTCAGTGCAAATGGCGTGGTCGCCACCACCGATTCATTGGCTTAAATGCAACTCAGATGGTGCTTTTGATGCTAACAGTAACCATGGAGCTTCTGTCTTGGTGCTTCGGGATGGTCAAGGATGCTTTGTTGAGGCCAAGGCGATCTGGTATGCTCATGTGCTACATGCTCTCCATTCAGAAGCACTTACATGTAGAGACGGCCTAGAGCTGGCGATTCGTGTCGGTGTGCAAAAGATAGCTCTGTAGACAGATAGCAAGCAGCTTGTAGATCTTTTCAATGAAGGTGCTCGGACTCGTTCTGATGTTACACCGGTTATTGTGGAAATTAGGGAGCTTACTAAGAGTTTTCAAGAGTTTGTTTTTGGTTTTGTTAATCGACAGTGTAATATTGTCGCCCACTTATGTGCAAAACAAGTTTCTAGTAATTCTAGTTGGTGTATGTGGATTGAGATACCCAACTTTATTAACAAGGTCTTGATGTGGGATTGTAATATTGCTCAATCTTAATAAAGAAACTCCCTTCGTCTCAACAAAAAAAGAAGAAGAAGAAAACCAAGCATTTCCTTTCGTTTCAGAAAAATAACCCCAAGCCTTTCCTTATGTCAAATCTACTTACACAACTTCTTGTATGATGGTCAATCCAGCATGTTGCTCGTTTAAAGTTCCCGAGATTTGGCCGTCAATGCATTTTCCACGTCGACACATGGTTTTTGAGAAGGCACTAGATCACTGACTCCAGTATCAATTAAACCTACGTACTGCTGCAACTTACTCTTTGAAAATTAAAGCAAGCACACGTGATCTCATTTGGCAAGTATATTTGTACGTAGAGGCACGTACAAGGTACAACAAATCTATCTTAACACTTGTGTCTACCGGATTTTAGGAGTATACACGTGCGTCTACCCTCGGTGAGGCCTTGTGATGTGGATCCAATCTTGAGATGAGATTAAATCAAATAGATTGTCTGATCTTTCGCGGTGGAACAGCTGTAAAAGTACAGTAACACTACCACAGTAACACGATGTCTTTTGTACAGTAACACTCCTACGGTAGTGCAGTAGTTGTTGGTGATATGCTCTAAGAGACAATCATGGAGATGATTATATCACATCTATATTTATGAATTATAGAATAAATGTTATTATTTCATTGGATAAATTATCATTTATAAAGAATAGTAAATATGTGACTTGTTGTTGAAGCTCTTTAATAGTTGTGTGACGTCATTCTAAAAGGATCACTAGTCGGATGTCACTAGTTAGGATATTAGTGACTTATCGACCAGCACATGTATTTGTTGATGATCATATTTTGCCAGTAATAGATATAATGATATCGAATCAATAATGTAAGCACGTGTTAGAGAACATACTGTTGGATTGATCTATCTTGAGGCACTATTGATATTGTTATGATTCAAAAACAGAGTTAGCAGTCGTGATCGTATCAGCTTAGTTAGCAGTCGTGATCGTATCAGCTTGTGTGTCTCCGATACATACGTGTATACGGATGAGTGGTGTTTGTTGGGTGTATCTCCTTAAAAAGAAGGTAAACAGTTGTCTTCGTGGAGGATGCGAGAAACGCTGTTTGGGAGACAAATTGGTTGTTGGCCCGTACGGCCGTACCTCCCCCATGGGTTACATACTTCAGTTTTAGAGGTGGCTACCATGCCAACGCGAGGTCCCCTCCTCTTGACTCGAATTTTTTTAATATTAATTTAACCTTTTTAAATTTTATTTTAAAGTTAACCCCCATAAACTTTATTTTTAATTCTGACCCCTTTGGTCATACCACCACCCTGGTATGACAAAACAACACTGTCACGCAAATCTGTATCTGGCCAAGCTCTTGTCACGCCACGGATGGGGGCGTGACAGTGTTGTTTGGTAGTGACGTGACAAAAAGTGCTATTTTAATGGACTTATTTTATGGTATAACAATGTTGTTTTGTCACGTCACGGATGGTAGCGTGATCAAAGAGATCAGATTTGAAAATAAAGTTCGTTAGATTAATTTTAAAATAAAATTTAAAAATAGTTAATTAACAAAAAAAAAAGTTCTCCGCTGCAGATGCCGCCAGAGCACGGAGCCTGAGAGAGGACGGCACGTCTGGAAGGACTGCACGGCCACATGTATTTGCCGTGCCAACGTAGCCCGCCGCCCCCCCGGCACGCCTGTAAGGACTGCACGGCCACATGCATTTGCCGTGCCAACGGTAGGCCCCCTCCTCTTGGATCTTGACTTGACTCCCCCCGCTGAAGATGTCGCCAGAGCACGGAGCCTACGAGAGGACGGCACGCCTGGAAGGACTGCACGTCCGCACGGGCACGGCCACATGCATTTGCCAATGCGAGCAGAGGGAGCCGATCGAGATCGACGCGACGCACCCTCGGAACTCGGCCCGTAAGACCTGATATAAATAGGCTAGCCACCTAGCCCAATTATCAAGTGGTGCACTCTAGGCCCAAGGCCTACTAGTCCTCACGGGGGCCAGGCCCAACGCGAGGCTACGTCTCGTCCGTGACAACCGAGTAGCCGATGGCGAGCGTTGGATGGCCCACTGGCGGGAAGCCACAAGTGCGTTATTGTGCCGTGCTTTTGGATTTAGGGCCCTGAACCTAGCTAGTTATACCAAAGTTTTAATAATGCCCGAAAAATTTGGCGCCCAGGCCAAATTTGTGCGGCCAAAATGCTGGCCGATTCTTTGGCGTGGCAACCAGCCAATTAGTTTGCCACGTGGCGGGTTTTCATTGGACGTGGTTCTTGACATTAAATACAAAGTTAGTTTAATTAACCAGTTTTAAATTACTATATTTCCTAAACCGAGTATCCGATGTGCGATCCGATTGAACCGTTGTGTTCCTTGTCATTTAATCAACAAAACAAGACCACTGTTGACATATTTTGGTACAAAAAGAATATATGTCATGTGGGCCCTACGTGTCACTCGCATTTTTGTCAAATTTTGGAATGATTACAATCCAAACACATGAAATTTGGCATTGCTCGTGAATTGATATGGTTACGATCCAAACAATATTTTTTTGCCTAGGTTTTGGTATTACCAAAACTTTGGTATAGCTAACTAGGGTCAAGAACCAAACAGGCCCTTAGAGCCTCCATTGGGCTCAGCACCACTACCGGGACAGCTTAAGCTGCCTGTCTTCACAGTGGAGCAACCACCATGGTCCCCATCCTTTGCCGCGGTGCTCTGCACGCCGAACGCCACTACGCTAGCCGTTGTGCATACCAGTTACCACCCACACAGACGGGCCCAAATCCATTGTCGAGCATTTGCAGCCTCTACCCCATCTCCGTCGAATATTTCTCGATACCATTTTGAAAGCGTACGTGTTTGGCTCTCAAAACATAGATTCTGATACCAACTCGTACCGGTGTACTGTTCTAGAGTTTATAATATATATATATATATATACACTACTTAAATATTAGAGTTTACCGTCGTCCGTTCTCCCACTATCGTTCGTGTCCGTCCGATCGTTAGGTAACCAACGGACTAGATCAACTATCCACCCACGCCGCATCAGTCCGTCCTCCCTTCCCCGTCTTTACTTCCAACCGCTTTCATGTTGCCATTCCCCGATTCTTCGCAGAGGCCAAGAACCACTGTACTGGCGGCGCAGTCCTTGCCCTCCTCTCCGCTTCCCCGCACTGGCACCCCTCTCTCTTCGCTCCTCCGCCCGCCCCTGGCGCCTCCTCTCCGCTCTAGCAGCGACCAAGACCCAGATCCCACGCGAGCCCATGCCACGGTCCTCGGCATCCCCTCCCTCTCTTCTCCCCCTTGGCTCCTCCCTCTCTCTGCTCCAGCGACGGCCAAGGATCGTGCCAAGATCCCACCCCCAAGGCCAGTGGCGGAACCAGGAATTTTGAAGACCCGGGGCGAGGCTTGATCTACTGTGCTGGCTCGGTGGCTCGCCGCGCCACGCCGAGTCTCAAACCATTCACGCTCTTCGCCTTAGCCTCCGCCTACGCCGTGCCTTAGCACTCTCCCACATCGTAGCCCCTGCGCCTAGCCTCAGTAGTCGACTAGTCAGCGCCTCACCGTCCCCGTGCTGCAGCCCCTGCACCCCTCCTTAGTGTTAGCTAGCGCCCGCGCCACGCCGCAACACCCGCCCTAGCTCGCGCCGCAGCACCCACCCTCTCCCACGCTATAGACCTCACGTCGCAACCCCCACCGCTGGAACTGGGGCCTGGAGCCGGATGAATAGGGAATGGTTAGGGAATTAGGGATTTAGGGTTACTATTGCATCTGTATTTCATTAGGGATTTGTCTTGGGCTGCAACTGGGCCGGTTGCAGCTTGCATTCGGCGCGTCTCGGCCCACGGCCACGCCCAACACCCAACGCGGCGTGGCCACGCGGGGACTATGGCGCAGCGGTTGTGTGCCTGTGCCCTCATTTGGTAGTCACACCAACCTTACAGTTTCTGAGTGCCCAGAAAGGGGATCCGCCAGACATAAGCAACCTCTCTCCAACCTTGGTCATCAGAATTGTCCTTGGACACATACATCACCAGTATTGCTATGCGAGAGGAACTTTTTTAGTGTTCTGACAAGGAAAAGCCTTCTTAATTATCTCCCACATGCAGCATGTTGACTAGTGTGTTATATATGGCAAGTCAGTTACTGTGAGCAGCAGATAATATGAGATGAAATTAATGGGTAAAATGGGTCATGAACGAGGGCAACTGTGAACTTGAGCAAGCATGTTTGCTCGGACGTTTACGATGTGATCCAAATGGATGTGACTAGGGGAGTGGCCACAAAGTGAGGTTTTTCTTTATCATAGTTCATAGGTGATTTGATTAGACTTGTGAACAAATTATGGCTCGTACCACACGTCGTTCGTGTTGGAGCAACGCCTGGACCCTGTACTCGGGAAAAAAAAAAGGTCTGGACTCTGGATGCTACACGTACAGACTGTTTACAAACTTTGGTTGGGGGTAGGGGTGTTTAGCGGTCGGAGACCAGGCGGCCGCCAGCTTGCCGAGGTAGGTCGCCGATGCCCAAGCGGTCTTGTTGCCGCCGCCCCACCTCCTACCCCATGCTGTCATCCCTCCCACGCTCCTCTCCTCTACTGTCTCTCTCTGCCCTCCTCCCTTTGTCCTGGACGGCGACAGCATGGCTGAGCAGACCCGAGGCAATTCGACGGCGGCGGCGAGCGCCTTACACGCCTGCGGTTCGGTAGTGGCTCCCTCACCCTTCCCCACCACCAACACCTCCCCCATCGCCGCCTTCCTCTCCCGCTTCGTCATTGCCAAGCTCACCACGAAGGCCGCCCTCTCCTCGTGTCGCTTCTCCCTCGATGAATCCCTAGCCTCCCTCGCCACTGCCATCGACGACTGCAACAATCCCCGTCGCCTTCTTGTGCTTCACCAACACATATCCCCACCTTCCCCCTCCTATCTCTTTGCCTCAAGGGCAGGCTCATCCTCCCCGAATCGCATCCAATTCCAACTGATTTAGTAAAAGTCCACCCTAATGGTTGATCGATTCCATCCTGAACTCCAAGTTCGTGTTTTTTTAATGTTGTTCCCTCTTTTGCTTAGTCCATGAGACAACTACAGTGAGAATGGATGCTGGTTTGATGATGTTAAACAAAATTGCAATTCTTTTGGTGATTATGTCTACAAAGGGTTGATTGTACTCGCCATTGTAAAGGAATAGATGCTCTGATGCTTCCATCTATTCCATTTCATATGGGTATTATTTCTGGTTGTACATCAGAAATAATTAACTACTAAATTCAATGCTTGCAATTTGTTTTTTTTTTCAAAACTCAATTCTGCAAGGTGCTTTGACTTGACATTATACACTTGTTTAGTACTCAACCTGTTTCCGTCCTATTGAAATTTCTCGGGAGTATTTGGCAATTAAAAAGACTTTTAATTTGGCCATTGACTGCTAAAGGACCAACAATGTTTGACATGGACCTTTAGCAGCAAAGTAGACCACAAGCATCTTTGTTAGAAAATTGGATAACACTTCTGGAAGTGGAGTTCACCTTTCCTGTTGGAGCAGGTGGATATAATGAATTCCACATTAGTGATGTCATGGTTTTGCTAAACCGATCTCTATGCAGGGATCCAAAATTTCAGATAAATCACATAACCAAGAGACAACAGATCTACACAAGAGGTGGTTGGCGCGCGCGTGGACTCTAGAGGTGCACGCGCTGTGGAAGGACCTGGCGCGCTGGGTGGCACCGGCCGTCGCGGTGTGGCCCAAGTGGCACTCACTACTACCGCTGCCCGGCAGGGTAGTCGTGCCAAGCTCCAGGTTTCGGGAGGTCTACTACTGGGTCGTCTGGTCCGTACACCTCCATTTCGTCTATCCGCTGCTACGAAAGTTCATACCTTTATGTGAAGGTCAACAAACCTTGATTAATGAAAACTAATTTGAGTCATAGTACATACTGTCATAGTACGTCATCTGATACATGCTTTTTCTGTGCAGCCAACCACCACTTTTAAGCTCGATGGTTTCAAATATATACACGGCAACAAGTGATTTGGGCTTTGTGAGGAAAGCATAACCCTCTCTGCTGAAAGAGCATAGCTTCTGGATGTCAGGTAGCAGACGATATAGCCATTTTCAGCATTATTTTTTACATTTTCACATGATTAAATACAATCTCCCTTTACAATGATTCTGTCATGCAGAGGTTCACAATGTGGCAATAATGGACAATCATGGATGGGTACATAATTTGAGCCGTTACCAGGCTATGTGGAACAAATCTAGGCCAGAAAACTTTGTTGGGACAAAAAGCATAATGATTTCTCAGTTTGGGTGGGCCTCTATATTGAGGGATGCAGAGGGATTTGATTCAGCCGGCGTCAAACTAATTATTGTCGGTATTGGTATTCCAGATAAAGTATGTATTCTTGCTGAGCGTGTATGTAGTATGCTTCAATTTATACCTTAGCATTTTGACCATTGAAGCCTCATTGTGTCTGCTATAAGAGAAAAATGTATTTGTTCACGAATAATTGCATTGCAATATGACGTTACCATATTTCTAAAAGGCCAATCATACCTATATGTTTTAGAAATGTTTACTACCACTGTCCTGAAGTTTTCATATGTTTAATACAGTTGCTCTTTCCATTGGATTGCCCCTATGTAGATCTTGAACGCAAGGTGCTAATTCTTGTGTCTACTCAGAAAAAAATGAATTCATAAGATGCAACCATTTATTCTAGATTGAGAACTAGAGTAGTGTTGGTGGCAGTTTATTAAAAAAACACAAGGCCTTCTATAGCTGCAGACCATGATATCCGTCTTTTAATCATAAAAATGTGCAATTATAAGTCGTTCTATAAACATATGTGTGCATTCCATTAGAAATGATCTTCGTTTGTACTGGAATTCTCCTTAATAAGTGCGTGATGTATATATTTTAGTGTCACCCATTGTGAGCCCTAATTTTCATGGATGGATTGGTGTGTTGTCATTTAATGCTTCAAGATTTAATTAGTGCAATTTCATTGCATTGCTTTCATGAATCAGATATTCAGATGTGGGAAATGTTCTTTGCTAAATAATCATTGGTAGGTTTGGGAAACAATTTTGAAGGAAATTCAGATGCACAAACAAGAAAGTTCGTCACGTGAAGCGATGTTGGAGATTTAAGTATGTTGGTTGGTACGCTTCATTTATTGCGGTGATTCTCAAATGTCTCTTTGTTTTCCTTTGTTACTCAGAATTGTCATCTCTTTGTTTCCCTTTATCATATCTGGTTTATTAATTTATTTTCTTACTATTAAGTTTTCTATATGGAATTGTCGGAAAAAAAAATTGCCTTCCTTTTGTTATCAAGATCAATATTCAGTAATATTGCCAAGTTATATTAAACATGATATCTTGTGGCTGCTGGATAGTGTTGCTATTGTTGTATGCTCCTTTTCTTTTCTCATAAAGAATTAAGGAACTTGCATTGATTCTCCTCAAATTGTTGATGTGTTTCTTCATTTTTTTATGTATAGAACTTTGAAAGGGAAGAAGAAAAAGAAGAAGAAAAAAGTCAGAGAGGAGGGGAGATCACAACAATCACCAAACACAAGAGGTGCGCTCCACAATAAATCAAAAACCCAATAGAGATGTTGTGTTCTGTATGAAAATTGATTGGGTTCTCATGGTTAATCGGCTTTGCATTTATTGGCCTCTTGAGATTTTGTTATTGTACATGGTATGGTCCAATAGCAATAATAAGTTAGAAACATCGAGCCACACTGCTAATGCTTCAAGGCCTTAGCTATAATAGTATCTTGAGTCCATGTCATGCATCTTCTATACAAATTTGCATGGAAGTCAAGCGGACGTAATTAATATATGTATGTTCTTTTTCCGGAAATGCATCACAAGGTAGCACTTATGTCCTTTGTAAAAGGTGGAAGGGGACGAGCACCACTATAGTTTTGTGCTATTTGGTAGGACAAACCGCTAATTATATAATAGTTTCTTGTCTTCCTTCATTCTACATTTGCGACTTATTATCGTGTAACTTGCAGATTAGGTGCAGAACATGGCCTGAAGAAGCTTTGGATCATGCACGATCTGTGAAGGACCAGAGTGCTTTTAGCACCATCTCAATGGTAGGCATGCAACCTGACCTCTTATGTAGTTGTGTACTACCTAAATGATATAATTATTACTCTTTGGTCTCTATAAGATTAAAATTCTGCAGCTGTTGATATGCTTCTTTCCTGTTGCTTTTTTTCCGCAGTCTGTTAAAGTACCACCAGATGCCTTTCAATACAGAGCTCAAAACCTGTCCATCCCTGTTTGCATAGACCATGCTATGGTAGTGTTCATATGCATGTAGCTACAGTACTGATCTTTTCAGCATGAGCTACATAGCAGATGAAAATTGACAACATACGTACTAAAAACAAAGCTTGAATATCTGCTTTGTCAAATTAGTTACTCAATTGGCGCACATAGAAGTTTAAAGGTATTTGTTCTTTCATTCAGTATTTTTCCTGGAAGATAGTATTTATTTCTATTGATCTTGGTCTCAAACTCTCAATCATAAATCTGTAATAAAGACTTGCATCTATCCTACTTTGAACATATTTTGATTTAGTCCGCTTGACATGATAGATAAGCTCACTTAAGGACAGTTCTAGATAGATTCGTTTTGGAATCAACTACTTAGTTGGAACATGCATGTCCTTAATTGAGTTGAGTATACTGCCTTTTGAGGAAAGTTCATTGCATTTTGGCAGTAGGTGTGGTTTTGTTTTATCTACACCTAAGCTTGTACCCAAAAATAATTAGCCGGCTCATCTAAATATCTAAGTACCATTACAGAACTAGAAGAGCATTTGCCTTATTCAATGTTATCCTACTACTTATCCTATTGCTGCAATTACTTAGTTTTATAGAGAATTTTTATAAGCGCCCGACTTGTCGTTGTTGCTAGAAAATTTCTTGGGGAGATATTTCTCTATTTTTAGTCTACTTTGTATATGTAGATGGCCACAAATGCAATTTTGTTAAGAAAATCAAGTGGAATTGCCAAAAGAATGCCTAAGAAGCAGGAACCAAATATATGTTTGTACTCCTTGTCACCATATAAGAATGAGCTTTGTGGTTCAGTAGTCACCTCCATGGAGGCATTCAATTTTTTTTTCAGTAGTGCATGCATACATGAATGAGCATCAAATTGTACAGCCAGATCCAAACTTTTTATTTTGTTAGGTTTATTTTGTTGAAAGCTTTAAGTTTAGATATTAATCTGGTCCTTTATACACTCTATTCTAGAATGTCCTTTTAAAATTTGCAGCCATCTTGGAATATCTTGAGATTTACTAGATATGTTTTTTTAGTGTGTGTGTGTGTGTTATTGGTAACTCATTTTGGACATTTCCAACCTCTCGTGGGATATAGTAGGTAACTATTGGATTTGTGACTGAGATGCAATGACTTGTAGATTTGTGGGATTTTAGAGAGAGAAAGCGCTCGAAGTACATTATTAAACTTTACAAGTGGAAATATGAATGCTATCAATCTGAATCAGTTGCCATGTTTAATCAATATATGTTGGCCTAATAGTAAGACAACCTTTCGGGTACTATTTAGGAACTTTCTATAATTTTCTCTCTATAATCTAATGCGGACAACCATTTGCATATTGCAGGTGGCATGAATAATTTTGTTCATCTACTTCCACTTTGATCAGGTACTTTGTTCCTCTTTGTTAATGCATGAGTACATGCCAAATATCACATTGATGGTTCTGAAGCTAAACTTGATCTTGTTTATTGACAGATCAAGTAGATGCATACCTTTAGATGCATTGTGATATTTATTGTGCCCACAATACTACTCGTCATGAACACAAATGTTGTTTGCCAAGATCTCGAGAGGCCTTAAGAAGACGCTTGTCAATAGGCATTGAAAAGGAGAATGGTAGATGAAAGCTCATGGACATCTACAATCATCCTTTCATACAGTCACGTACAAGTACATATACTTCCTTAGTAAAGCCATTAGTGCAACTCATACCACAAGCTAAAGCCCTTATACATAATTCAAAAATACGCTTAACACATCCCAAAATTTTCCCTGCATATTCTACCATGTACATACACGTCTGGTTATGGCTGAGGATGCTTTTATCTGTGCATTAGATGCTTCAAAATCTCAAGTCTCAGCAATTGAGGGAGTGAGGGTAGTGCTCATCAGATTGACCTAGAAAGGTTGAAACTTGAAATCCTGTTTCTACTTACCACTCTGAAGTGCAGCTCGTATTGTTCTGAGTTCAGACTTCAATTGCAATGAGCTCATTCACTTATTGCAACAAGTAAAGTTGGCGGGTAGTACTTCATGTAAAACGCTTGATTTTCCATGTGCGACTTTTGTTCTTGATTGTTAAGTCGGTAGTTGTTATTGTGCGAGATGACCTGAGAACCTATCTCGTATGTTGCGATGGTAATTGTTATTACACTTTCAACCATGCGGTTTTGTTTAGTCTGGTAAAACGTTCAGAGCAAGAGCTTATTTTAATGGCCAAACAGTTTGGATACAGGTTACTTGCAGTGGTTGGGTAAGGCAAGGAGGCTCAATTTAGCTATGAGTGGTGCAACAAGAGACAACTATGCAGGCCGGGTGCGGTGGCAGAGCCGCGGGTGCAAAATGTAGATTGAGCTCGGTGGTGGAGTGGGAGCATATTGTAGGCTGAGCACAACGATAGTTGACGACCAGACATGCTAGGACTATGATTTTTTTTAATCCGTAGCAAAGCACGGGCATTGAACTAGTATATATATATATATATATATATATATATATATATATATATATATATAAGTGTATAGATGCACTATTACACTTTTAGCGTAGAATAAGTTATTCTACACTCCACCACCTTCTATGGGTCAAAACCCACATCCTATCTTGGTCAAAGGCTGGTTAAAGAAAATCCATCAACTCTCACCTCTGTTAACCCACGTTTCTCTCTCCAACCGCCCTCTACGCTCAGCTTGGCAGTAAATCTCCAATGAAGATGCAGTAAAGGCATAAGGAGTGCAGTAATACTAAGCGTGATAGTGTCTGTCCTGTAAAGGCGCAGTAAATGAATAAGAAGATTCCAGTAATTCTTTAAAAAAAATATTGCAGTACATCTTTATAGCACTACAGTAAAAGCACAAGAAAGTCGTAGTAAACCTCTTGCAGTGCTACAGTAAAAGCACAAATGAAGTCGTAGTAAATCTCTTGAAACGGTGCAGTAAACGCAGAAGGAGGTTGCAGTAAATCACTTTTAGTGATGCAATAAACATTGCACACCCGATCTTCTTCTCTTATATCGATAGTAATATGTAGTGTATGTGATAATAATTTTAATACCATTTTACTGTCAGACTATCTCATAGCATACTGCTTTTCTTTTGGGCCACGGTCCCACAATCCACACATGCATGACAGTAACTTGCAACAGTGGGAAAGTAATTGTGATACACTTTTTATTGCCCCATCACACCTAAGTGAACTTTTTTCCTCGGGTCATGATCCCATGCCCTCCACACTCAGTGTGACAGTAAATCTCTTTGTAATGATGCAGTAAAATGCACAACAAGGTCGCAGTAAAATATCTTTGTAGTACTGTAGTAAAAGGCACAATGCGATCGCAATAAAATCACTTTTTTGTAGTGCTGCAGTAAAAACACAAGAAAGTTGCAGTAAAAGACACAATGAGGTTGTAGTAAATCTTTGTAGTGTTTCAGTAAAAGACATAATGAGGTCACGGTAAATATTTTTGTTGTGTTGTAGTAAAAGGGGGCGACGGGAGAGGGGGTGGGGTGGTGGATTGAGGGGGCGCACAGTTTTATGGTTGGTTGCACCGTGCTTAGACGATGCAGTAATTGATTGGTTTAGGTACAGTAAATCTAAACTTTCGGTGCAGTAATTTATTTTTTACAGCGTTAAAGCATATTCATCATGGATCTCGTTTTGATAAGCAAACGCTTCAAACAAATAGTAAATATGATAAATGGTTTAAGAGATATTCTCATTCAAATATTGCAATTCACCTACACTTCTCTCTCCACCCGCCCCTCTACGCTCAGTGGCAGTAAATCTCTTGTAATGATGCAATAAAAGGCACAATGAGGTTACGTGGGGCGGGCGCGATTTTACTATCAGTTGCGTGGGACAAGCGCGGTTTTATGGTTAGTTGCGCGGGGGACGACCGAAGCGTAGAATAACCTATTCTACACTTAGACGCATAATAGCGCTACCATATTTGTGTGTGTGTGTGCGCGCGCGCGCGCACTAAATTTCACTTGTAATTAGTGGTGCAAATGGAGCAGATAGTTCCGGACCGTCCGTTCGTTCGAATAAATTTTGATCTTATTCGGAGCATGAAACCGGACATCCGGGGTTTTTCTCAGATTTTAGATTCGGAGCCAGATAGATTTTTTTATCGGATTCGAAACTATCCAGAAATTTGTCGAATAGTATTCGGTAAACTCTAGACCCAGTGGGCCGGAGAGAGAAATTGACCTATGAGACTTTTTAGTATTTAAATTATTTTTATTTTTTAGAAAAATATAGGAAATCCAAATAAGCCAAGAAAATAGCAAATGAACTCTAATTGATTCAAAAAAAATTAGAAAAATACTTTTGAACATAAGGAACTTAAATAAAATACTTTTGAATTTAATGGATCTTTATTTATTCATATTAAATCATTTTCATTTCTAAAAATTCTATTTAAGCTTTGTTAAATTCTAGAAAACCATGAACAATTTATAAAACATTATTTCAAATTAAATATTTTGAAAAAAAATGAAAATTGGGACGCTACAGACTTGCTACTAGTCAACATTCTGTGTATCCATAATTGGTTATTGCTACTGGTATGTATGCACACTAAATTTCACTTATAAATAGGGGTGCAAACAGAGTGGATAGCTCCGGACCATCCGTCCGTCCGAATAAATTCTAATCTTGTTTGCAGCATGAAACCGGTATCTGGGATTTTTCTCGAAATACTAATTCAAAGCTGGATAGTTTTTTTTGCCGAATACGGATTCGGGGAGGAGGTATCCGTCGGATTCGGAGCTATACGAAAAATTTATCGGATAGTATCCGGTAAACACTATCCCGGATATCCAGTAAATTCTAGGCCTAGTGGAGAGAGAGAGAGAGAGAGAGAAATCGGCCCACGAGGCTTTTCTAGTATTTAAATTAGTTTTTATTTTTAGAAAATACAGGAAATCCAAATAAGCCTAGAAAAATAGCAAATGAACTTGGATAAATTCCAAAAACAATTAGAAAAATGCTTTTGAACATATGGAACTTAAATAAAATACTTTTGAATTTAATGGATATTCGGTTTATTCATATTAAATCATTTTTATTTCTAAAATTTTTATTTAAGCTTGGTTAAATTCTAGAAAATCATGAAAATTTTATAAACCTTATTTTAAATAAAAGATGTTGAAAAACTTGAAAATTGGGATGCTACATACTTGCTACCAGTCAACATTCTGTGTATCCCTAATTGGTTATTGCTACTGGTCTGTAGGCTTTGTATATGTTGTATCTGTCCTATTATGTAGTTGGCTAGTTATATTTTAGATATTTTTTGTACTTCTACACTATGAATTGCTACCTACTAGTTACTACTTTTTTTAACTAGTCGCTGTGATAGTGTGATGTGGTTAAATTTTCTTGTTGAATTGCCAATATAGTTACATTTTGGACATGTAGTACGGTTGATTGATTTTTATATTTGTGAGATATATGGTTTCTATTTTCGCACAATATCCGACTAAATATCCGTAACCAAGACAATCTGTATTTGGTTTGGCATATATTCATGATCGAGACTATCTGCATTTGTATTCGTATACGACACTGTCCGTGCTCAACCCCGATTCCAAGAAAAAAAATGGAATAAGATACGGGATGAGCGACATCTGTCCGTATCTACTCCGATTTAATTCCTATTTATAATATTACTACAAATACATAGTAATAGGATCATACTTTAATGAGTTCAATAGACGGTTTTATTAATTCCGCCGGTATAATCAGTATTGTTCAGTATCGAAACTGATATAGCCAGTATTGAGACCGGTTTGGAACGCATGACCGTCCTATACCGAATTAGGTGATGGAATCTTTATATATAAAGGCGGGCGTTCTTTGATCGATCCTGCTTGGCCACGTCGACTGTTTGCGTTTCATCCGTTTGATTTGGTTTCGTCTCTTGTTGGCCGCCCGATCTTGCGTTGATTCGTTCGTGCGGTGTGTGCGTGCTTCACGTTGCGGTCGCCGTTACATCGTTGCCGATCTCCCTTCGCTTGCTCGTCCCGCCGTTTCGCTGGCTGTAATGTTCGCCGTTTCGTTTGCCACCTGCAGGATCGGCCGCCCGCATGATCGCCACGCAAAGGTCTGTGTTGGCCGCGTGGCTGTGCCGCTTCCGCTTTTTTTGGCTGGTTGTCTACTGCGTTTTGGGCGCAACGTTTTGGTCGCTCTTCATCCTTTTCGTCTCGCGCAGTCCGCCGCCGCTGGTTCTTCTTGCTGCGCGTCTCATGGGCTTCCGATTCCGCCTAGGCATTTTTGCATTGTTCGTTGCCTTTGCCGCATTGCGTCTTCCTCCTCCTCTTTCTTCGTTATTATACACGCATTCCGTGCTCTCTCCCATTGGTTGTTTACCGTGTTTGCCTCTTCCTCTCTCGATTTTCCCCCTTTTACGTGTGTTTTGTTGATTGTCCTTTTCTTATTCGTTGCTTATCTGTAGATTGGTGGTTTGGTTACCTTTTACCTTTCGTTTGTTGCGACGATCTCTGATTATCTTCTTTGTTTTGCGGTTCTTATTTGTGGATCTGAGTCGATTGCCTTTTATGTTCCGTTCTCTGCAGCCGAACATCGCTTTCGATCATCTACCGCTCCGGATCCACGCTTTTGCTCTTCTATTTCTTTCTTCTTTCTTTTTTCCTTTTCCTTTGCTTACATTTTTACCTCACATCCAGATCTGTGTTTGTGGCCGTCACCGGTCTTCGGTGTGATTGGAGGCAGGATCCGGCCCCGCCTGGACATCCAGATCTATGTTTTGCGTCATCACCACTCTTGCCTTTTTTTGGCCGCGTTGCTTCCGCCATTTTCTCTAGCTAGAACAGGATGGATGCTTCCTGCTATTTTTCTTACCTTATATCTCCGTCTTTCCCCTTCTGTTCTTATTCCGGTTCCTTAGATCATGTTGGTGTTTCCTTATTCTTTTTCCCCTTTTTTGCAGGGCGATTGACTCTTGCTTGCTCACGGTACGCTCGGATCTGAACCGCCCTCCTTTCAGGTATGTGCATTCCCTAGCTTTTTTAGGTTCTATATAATGTTCAATACGTGTACTGTGCCGCATCCCTGGCTTATTTATTCTTCTTTTTTAGATCTTTCTTGATATAGCGGTTTCTTACATTCAGAGAAAACACTATCTGGTCTCATTTGCCTTGTGTACGCCTTTCTTCGTCTTCCTTTGTCTACGGTGTACATGCTGTGTTGCTGTTAACTAACCTTTGCTTATCGCTTACCAGTCTGCGGAAACTTTGAATCTGCCTTCTTCAAGGTATTTTTCTGCCCTGTACTTCACATGCTCTGTGCTGTGCACTAAGCATGCTATTTACGCGTTTAGATAAGCTGCATGGCAACCGCTTGAATTAAAGGAATTAGCTTGCGAGTTTAAGGCTGGTACGGACACTGGGCCGAGAGGAAGGTTTCTTCCTATTTTCTGTTGATGCAGAGAACAGCTAAGGAGGCCCGTCTCTTTACTAGGATCCGATATAATAAAAGGAACAACTCTAGCTTAGTTTTGCTATTCTACATTTGTTATGTTTTCCGTTTGGGTCTATCTTGGCGCTGTAACTCTCTTATGCTATGCTTTATTCCTCAACTCCTCTTTTACATTGTCGGCACAGTCCCCCTGTTCGTCCTCATTCTGTTGGGTGCAGAAGGTATGCGTGGTGTAGAGGCACCAAGCAGTTCTACTGCCCGTAGGAGACTAGGTACATGTGTTCAATGTACACTTGTTTGTGCTAGATATCTTATATGATTCCCCTAACTTCCCTCACCTAAATATAGGAAGAGGTAATTATCCTGTACCCTCTGCAAACGTTTCAAGCGAGCAAAAAAAAAAGCAGATCC
Organism: Phyllostachys edulis; assembly: GCA_036346405.1. Lineage (NCBI taxonomy): Eukaryota > Viridiplantae > Streptophyta > Magnoliopsida > Poales > Poaceae > Phyllostachys > Phyllostachys edulis. The sequence goes on from CM070561.1 coordinate 41,833,837, forward strand.
TTTCTCGTGGATCGCTTGACAGTCTTCGGCCAGTGCTTTACTTCATCATTACTGTCGACTTATCTTACGCATCTGTTTGTTTGTTCTTTGTTGTTAATTCCTTCTTATCCCGTCTCTCCATACTCATTTTCTGTTATGCACATCTTCCAGAAAAAAAACTACCTATTTTCACTTCATTAACTGCATTGCCTATGATATTATTTCTGTACACGTATACATGTGCATTCCTTATACCTTTATTCCCTCCTATTTCCCTAATTAGGTCCTGCTTCTGGTAGTGTATATAGTCCTACGTGCCTTCCTTTGCCTCAGGATTTTGTTGATACCCTAAAAGGTACCTTCGCTTACGTTTGTTTGTCATTCCCTTTCTTTTCGGATTACCTCAATGCTGCACAGGCACAAGCTATTTTATAACTTCTTTTACCCTGTTTTCCTTTTCTTTTCGATTGGGAAAAAAGCCTCTTACCCAGGCAGGTCCTACTATGGAACACCTGATTACACTTGCTCCCATTGCTCGGCTGTCTTCTGGTTCCATGAACGCACAAAGCGGCACTCCTCGATCAGGAATCAACGATTCATCTACAACAATTGCTGTAGAGGCGGTAAAGTTGTTCTTCCTTTTTTTAGAAAGCCCCCTAAATTGCTAGCTCATTTGCTGAGGTTTGATGCCGGTACCCGCTGCAAGAATTTTCGACGCAAAATAAGGCAATACAACTGCTTGTTTGCCTTTACTTCCATGGGTGGTAGGATAGATCAGTCCATTAATCGCCAACAAGGCCCATATGTGTTCAGTGTATGTGGCCAGGTACATCATCGTATTGGGTCTCTACTTTCTTCTAGCGGCACTCCTCCTAAATTTTTAGAACTTTACGAAGACAAAACACTAAAAGAAATACTTGATATCAACCCATTTGATTTCCCAGTTAAGTTCTACTTCGTGTCTTTGCACATACATTATTGTTTATTTATTATCAGTTTGTACTATCTACTTCAACTATCTCTTTGCGCAGTGTGATGGCTTGGAATGTACTATAACAATCTCTAGACTCAGCCCCGGACAAACTTGGTGGTTTTTTTCATGTAACAAGTGCAGCAAAAAATCATTACCAGAAGGAACAGCATACCGTTGCTCTTCATGTCATTGTAGAGCTGCTAAACCAAGGTAATTTTGCTATCCATGTTCTGACCACATCTTTTTGAAGCAGCCTACTTTCTTATCCACATGATACCCTTCATGCTAGATACAAGCTATGTGTGATAGCTACAGACGGTACAGCAGAAGCAGAGTTTATGCTTTTTGGAGATATTGGCCAGTCTGTTGTCGGTAAACAGGTTGGCGCGGTACTTAGATCAAGCCGTGGCACAGACGGATCTGCTTTGAGATTGCCTGCAGTCGTTTGCACGAAATGCACTTGGCACATCAACATAACAGAAAAAAGCTTCCATGGGCCGAAGAAATCCTTCCAAGTGAACCGTGTTATTACATCCTTTGGAAGACATCTTTGTTATTCACGGTTATATCATTAAATTTACATAGTCGACATCGACTTCTCGGCCATTGGTTATATTGAAGACACCCCGTCTGACAGATCTCTAAGTCCTGAGGTAATGCATATTTAATCATATGCTTATATAAGATAGCCATATACATCCATTTAGAGTTAGTGTACACAGCATACATTGCAGTATAGAAATCTCATAAAAATATTTTACTAATTATCTTGGGCAGATAATCAATAATATATATCATCTCGCATCAGAGTTTACTTGTGTACCAGAAATTCTAAAATTACGACTATCTTTTTCTAGATGCTACAGTATACACCACCACCTTCAACTCAACTGTCTATCACAGAAGGAAAAAAAAAAGAGAGTATATAATTCTTTACACTAACTGTTATGCTTCTTTTGCATAAAACACAATGTCATCACCTCACATACTTTTCCTGTGATATGCTCAGCCTAGAGACAGTGCATGATGTACGTAGCTCTGCACAAAAAAGCCTCTTCAATGTAACAACAGCTTCAGATCAAGTTAACACCGTTCCTATCTTTATCTATATAATGACAGAGTCATTTATTTCCGACTTATGAATAGGTTAAGTTGGATCGTACAATATTTTTTGGCAGGCTGTTAACGTGCAGGATACACCTCCCACCAAAGAACATGCTCCCCATCTGAATTCTTGATTGAAACCAATCATTGGAAGAAAAAACGCAAGATAAGTAGGTAAACAACGCCATCACTCTGTAAATTACTATACTCGATACTATACCTCTGTGCCATTTTTGCGTGCTATATGTCCAAACTTTTTTACTTGCTCCATAATACCTCGGTATCGATCCTTTGTTCAGACTCTGATCTGAATAAAATAACATTATATCAACCATTATTTCGTCTGGTTTAGTGCTTTCATCAAATGTAGACTATACCTATTTTGTTGACAGATTACATATTAACACATACAAATATATTATAACCTATCTTACAGATACGCTTTACAGATACATTAATTCAGCCATTATTCTCCATATGCAGAATCTTTAAGTAACATTATATACCGTCTGAGTATTGATCCTTTATTCAGGCTCTAATTTCAATAAAAATAACATTATATCAACTATTTTTCCATCTGGTTTTGTACTTTCATCAAATGTATACTATACCAATTTTGTTCACAGGTTACATATTAACACATACAAATATATTATAGCCTATCTGACAGATACACTTTACAGATACATTAATTCGCCCATTATTCTGCATGTACAGAATCTTTATGTCAAATTATATACCGTTTGTTCACCGATTTGTTTCATACGTATTTTGGCTGCACATACCACAGACTTGTCGTACTAAAAAAAAACCTTTCTAGACTTAGTACATATAGGCCAGCACACACTACAGCGACCATCTCTGTTCTATTCATGCAAAGTTTGTTTTGTGGTTATGTTATATCTGCAAACGATACAAACTACGTGTTCACATTAAAAAAACTTTTTTTCCCCTCATGAAAGCCTCACTCATCGTTATTTTTATCGTTATTTTTATGCAGCTCACCTTGCGGTTCATCAGAGAACTAACAAATGTGAGATTTAATATAGCAGTCTATCTATCAGTATTTATCTCCTATCTATTATATGTATCTTCTAAAAAGACTCTCTTTACGTTGTGTATAGCATGAGAAGGAAGTTTCCAGTTGGTCTACCCATCACCAGTCCAGACTGATCCCACACTACATAAGCTCTCTTTTGTAAACTGCAGTGACAGACTTTGCACAATTCCTGCAGTCTCTTAGTAGCCACAAACCAAGTCTATGTAATATGTAGTACCGCAGAACATGTTCAAATACTTTGCCAAAAAACTGCGTGTAATATATGACCAATCAGCGTATCTTAGACTCTTTTGATGTACTATGTGCTATATTGCTACCTTTTCTTGCTGTTCCATGCTTTGGTTCCTCTCAAATTAATGTGCCAGATAGACAGATCTACATAAGGGTTGTCTGTTTTTTCGCCTCACAGCTGTTTATCATACTATTCTCAGTCTAACTATTTTCCTTTCTTTCTATACAACATAATACCACGCACACACAAATGTATGTATGTATATAAAACTTCCAAACCGTCATCATACATCATTTTAAGATTTCGCCCGCAGCATCGCGCGGGCCTACCGCTAGTGGCATATAACAGCCAGTCGGTCGGTACAGGAAAGTATCGATACCGGAAGGTATCGATAAAGTTTGTCTTCGACAGCTCTCCCTGTACCACGTTCGCGAGCTCTCCAAGCTGCACGTACGGCCTGCTCGCAAGCCACCGGTTACGCGTGGACGCCGGGGCACTTGTGTGCCCCACTAGACGTGCAATCCACTAGATTGGCAATAGACGCTCGGAGTGGGGGCACTGGCCGAGTGGCCGAGGGTCTATTGCCACTTCCCGGAGCTGGAGGGTTTCTGCCTTCTCCTCGACTGCCCCGTCGACATCTCCGCCCTCGCGGCCTTCTCCCCGGTGCCCTTCGGCGCAGCCTGCGGTGATGCGGGGGACCTCATCCGCGTGGCGCCCTACTACTGGTCGGCGGCGGCAGCGGCCGCCGCCAAAGCAGGCGGCGTGGACGCCGTGCTCGTGTCGTCCGCCATGGGAATGCTTGAGCAGTTGGGCTCCCCTTCCTCACCCGGCTCCCCGGCTTCGCGAACACCAAGGTGCATCCCCCATCTCTGCTACGCCTACTCTTTGTGCATAGCACGCTAGGTTGCAAATCGGTACTACTTGTTTAGGTTGCAGCTCGATTACTTCATTGTTTGGAGTTTGGAGGTCTGTTACATTTTCTGGACGGAAGGGGAACTAAAAACTCTTGTCAGTGTTGCAGAAGATAGTGATTGAAGATGAGGGAAAGGATTTATCCGCTTTGATGCCGCTCTACAGGTCCATTACAAAGCCATATGCCTGCCGAATTGCATGATCTATTAATTTTTTCATGCGGAGCAATTTATATATCTGAAAGCTTAAAATATTCCAAATTTTCCATATTTATCCGTGACCTTTAGATGTGGCTCACACTGGTTAACTATAATGGGTTAATCTTAGAAGTGTCATAGGAGTGAATAGTATCCAACCATCCAATCAGCTGAAGAATTTTTTCTGCATAATGTTCATGCCAGAATTCTAGTTTAATGGAATAATATCAATAAATAGAAAAAATTAATGGAACCCATCCTATATAATTGGTTAATTTTTATAGAAAAACTTAATTTTGGTCTATCCAAATTATAATCAAATCCACATATAAACAATAGAAGACCGTACTTGACTTTACCTGAATTGTATTTGCTGTTGGTTTAGAATGTGGAACTTCTGAACTTTTACTTGGCAGGTAGCAAACTCGGAAATTTAATAGATACCAAAATTCGATTCATGTCTATATATGTTAAGTTTGTAACATTTGATCTATTTTTTGAATTTAGGAGTTACTTGAATACGATCCGGATTCAACTTTTAAAATGCAGAGAGTAATCTGATAGGACCACTAGTTGACTGATTACACACCCCTAGTTAATCTCGGTATTAAGACAGTGATTTCGGTGAATGGTGGTAATTTCGTCACTTGAGCAAAACACACACACTAAAGATCCACATGCCACCATATGCCTAATATCTTAGTTGCATGCATATGTAGTTGACTAGATTTTAGTTCTTGCAAGCAAATATGTGAGATTGGAATATATGATGGCCATTCAATAATTTGACTTCATAGAAGATTCACTATTTGATAAAGTCATAAGTACTTGATGGTACTGCTCTATCATCATGGTTTTTCTTGGTTTAATTGGATTATATCTACTTGGCAGTCCGGCAGATATAGGAGAATGCATGCAGAAAATCCAGCCTGTCAAATACGGAGAGGAGGTTTGCTTCAATCAATGGCATGTTGACGCTGAAAGCCTCTAGTTCTGGGAATCTAAGTCCCGTAAGTGTCTGTAGCGTAGAATTGGAACTAGTAGAAATTAGAAAGAAATTGTGTGCAAATTGTTCAATTTTTCGGATTACATATATCCACTTAAACAAGGCTTAACTGATTACCGATCAATATTGATAGGGAAAATGTTGTGCTGTAATTGAAACAAAAATGATGGTGATGTACTGATGCCTATATAGGTGTCGAGCAAAATCAATAGCCATCGATTAACAATGCCCTCTAACTATCTCCCTGTCACCAACTCTAGTGTGACAATATCTCGTACATGATAGATCTCTACCACAGCTCATGCTTGATTTTGAATGATTGTTTTTTTTAATTGACTAAAAATGGATTTGAAGAGATACTTTAGCAAGTCATATACTTACTGGTCCCAATTCTAGCGTCACCAATTAGCTCTACCATTTAGTGTCATGTACTCGCATTGGTGCGATTGAAATATAGTTTGCATATATGTTTTTTTCTTTTGCTTTTGGGTAATACTCTTTGGTCCATATTTGCGACTTCAACATACCTAAAATATAATATTGGGTCCCGCCACTGTATCACCCCAAGAAAAAATACGCGGAAATCGGAAGGAAGATATTGTCTGCTTTACGAAAAGGACAACAACTGGTCAACTAGTGGTCAGTCAACCGTTTCAAATGGTCAGTCCAAGTCCAAAAATCAATAGTACGGCGTGTTCATCACTGCCGTCCGAGCAATTCCCCTCGCAACTTGTATGTAAGCATCATTAGAGAAGTCCATTGAGTCCACACGGACACAGCAAACTAATTCACACACTCCAATCAAGGGCAATTTCATTTCACAACAACTTGTCCATCGAATTGCATCACAAATTCACAATAGAACATTGAGCACCAACTTCCCACGCTAACCATTTCTTTTAGTTCGGAGCATCTTCACCTGCTCCACATTTACTAATGCAGATTCAAGTCAAGTCTCGAGGGCTAGTGTAGTCCACACTTCGGCGAAGGTTGTTAGAATTATTCTTGTTTTTTTTAGCTTTCCGTTTCTTCATTTCCTGGTTTAGTAGGTTTAGTAGCAATCGTATTCGGTTCGGACTCTTGAGTCTGAATAGGAGTAAGATTGGTGTGTCGAGTTGTGTAGAGTTTCGAAGAAATAAAGAAAACCAAAAAGAAGAGCAACAGCTCCCGAGAGAAATCGTTCTGTTGTTCTCGGCGTTTTATTTCGGTGTAGATTTGTCCAACAGGAAAGAAGGCGCTAGGGGCAGTTTTGCCTGGGCAAAAGACAGAAGCAGGAGGTGCTGTTTATTTTTGCTGTCCTTTTGTGCACAGGACCAAAGGGGTATCATGTGAAGACGTGAAGACCAGAAGGAAACCGCAGTGAAACTGATTGCACAACTCTACCAGAACACGTTATCATTAACCAGTGCCCCCTCATGCTCTGTGTAGGATTTCACATCACAATCGTATCGTTTTAGCGATTGTGTAACTGTAGCGTAGGTGACGACTAAATGGGGCTAAATGGAGCCTAAACAATATATGTGACAGTGCTTCCCATAGAAGGGAGCAGTGCAGAAAGCGGCAGGTCCTTGAAATGGGGAGATGTTGAGCAAAACGTGTGTGCGCACTGAAGTCTGGACCCTGATCTGTCAGTTTTCATGGGCCATTTCTGTTGCCTTGCTAATTGATAATTGATGCCACTCCCCTCTCTGTGTGGCCATAAGCGTCTGATATCCTGTTTCTCCCACTCTGTCTGCGTAGTCACTGAATGAGACGCACGTGCTCTCATATGTGCATGCAGAACAAAAAAATATATGTCAGTGTCCATGTACTTCTGTCATAGGTGAAAATGGAAATGGTTGAATCTGATCAGACTACCAACACAAACAGAAATAGGCTATGGATCTGAAAAAAGAGAACCTTGGACGAAACAGGGTAAATATTTCGGCCACAATCAGCAATCTGTCACAATTTCTACTGCATGCCGTACCTAAGCAACGGTTTGATATAGCAGAAAAGTATCAGTGTAGAAAGTTGCAGCTCCTTGAATTTGGGAGGTTATTGAGTAAAACGTGTGCCAGTGAACCCTCCTGATCGGTCAGTTTTATGGGCCAGTTTTGCTTCCATATTGATGATGCCGCTCCCCTGTGGTCATAAGCTTCCCCCAATTTTTTTTTGCCTGATCACTAAAAAGAAACGTATGGTTTCCATATGAGCCATCAGAACACTCCCAAATTAATGTCCATACACTTTTTTAACAAGCATGTCCATACACTTGCCCGAGGTAAAATGGAGATGGCTGAATCTGACCAATCAACAAAAAATAGGCTAGATTCTCAAAAACATAACACAAAAAAGACATGGATATCTGAATAAAGAGAGCCTTTCCTGGACAAAACAGAGCCAAAAGTACATATTTATGCCACAAGCATCAATCTGTCTGAGCTTCTAATTTGCAACTTCCTTGCCTAATGCCTACTGAAGTCTTACACTGCCTACTGAAGTCTGTTGCTGAGTAGCAGTTATTCTCCTCACGTTTTTCCCGCGAAATGGACGTTCCAATCAATTTCCTCGTCAAGTTTTCTGAAGTCTCCTCTGATTTTCCCGTCCTTTCCCACCAAGGCTTTGTTTGGCTAGCGGGGGAAATTATCCACGGGGAAAACAACTCAAGTGAGGATTGGGTTGATCCCCTCTCCCTCACCCGGTCCCCACCCAATTCCCTTCCACCATTGGATTAATTCTCTTTCCTTGTTTGGATCATGCTTAGATTGGTAGGGATAACTCATTTAAAATTTTGAATTTTAAACGAAGTCAGAAAATTCACAAAAATAGAAAGTTCAGAAAATAGTATAAAATATTCGAAAAGATAAAAAAAATATTCCGAAAATTAAACAAAATCAGTAAATTTGTAAAAACGGTATAAGAAAAATAATAAAAAACAGTCTTAAAGATTTAAATAACCAGATTTTTTTAAAAAAGATAGTTCACAAAAATAGAAAAAAATCAGAAAAATTCCCATAACAAACAAAAAAAACAAGGAGAAATTATGATAATCCATGAAGAATAATAGTCTAATGTAATCACAGAGTACTAACAAGTAATAGCCATAATAACACTACATTACCCAATATACGATGATACGGTCCAAGTATCCTTTGCTAATTTTTGCATGCGCAAGGGGAGGTCGTGCATGGTGTAGTACGTGATCAAGTGCAGTGATTGTGACAGAGACAATCCGTATTCGGTTCGACATGTATTCATGACCAAGACTATTCGCATTCGTATTTGTATACAACACTGTTCGTGTTCGACTCCGATTCCAAGAAAAAAATATAGAATGAGATACAGGATGAGTGATATCCGTCCATATCCGCTTCGATTGCATCCCTACTTATAATATTACTCCAAATACATAGTAGCAAGATCAAATATAACATATACTTCAAGGAGTTCAATAGACGGTATTATCAATTCTGCCAGTATGACTGGTATTGTTCAGTATCGAGACCGATATAGCCGGTATTGACCGGTATCGAGCCGGTATACCTGGTATAAAGACCGATCTGGAACGGAAATGTCATACTCGTGTGCCCCCCACTAGACGTGCAATCGCTTGTAGCCACCCACCCACTAGGCGTGGTAGATTGGCAATAGTCTCGGGTCTCGGCCACTCGTGTGCCCCCGCTAGACGTGCAATCGCGTGTAGCCAGCCACCCACCCACTAGGCGAGGTAGTTGGCAATAGTCTCGGGTCTCGGCCACTCGGCCAGTGCCCACTGCCCAGTGGTGAGGATTCGTCACGGTCGCTGGTTACGGTCGGTCAAAAAGAAGATTAAATTAATTTGTCTTTGTCTTGATCGTGTTGGTTGCCGCACGGTCGATTTCACTGACCGGATTTTACCTGCAGCTTCTCGGGAAACTTTGCTACGCCGATAGCAAAATAGTTTGCCTTCCTGTAGGCTCGCAAATTCACCGAAAGACTATTTGGTGGGGCGTTGTGGTGTTGGTTGCCCATGACTCGAGCAGAATTTCGACTGCAGCTTCTCTTCTGAAGAAGCTTTCTTTGGTGAAGATGGTACGGTGACACGGTGACGCCGCCACACCGGTGAAAAATGGCAGATTGAAACTGCAACTTCATACGGTTGTGTAAGAATGCCTGGATTTATCTCTCAAGAGAATGACCGCTGAAGGTCAGGATTCCAGCATAATATGGAAGGAAGATACTGTCTGCTTTACGAGAAGGACAACAACTGGTCAATCAATGGTCAGTCAACCGTTTCAAATGGTCAGTCCAAGTCCAAAGATCAATAGTATGGCGTGTTCATCAGTGCTGTCCGAGCAATTCCCCTCGCAACTTGTATGTAAGCATCACTAGAGAAGTCCATTGAGTCCACACGGACCCAGCAAACTAATTCACACACTCATCAATCAAGGGCAATTTCATTTCACAACAACTCGTCCATCGAATTGCATCACAATAGGACATTGAGCACCAACTTCTCATGCTAACCATTCCTTATAGTTCAGAGCATCTTCACCTGCTCCAAATTTACTAATGCAGATTCAAGCCAAGTCTCGAGGGTTAGTGTAGTCCACACTTCGGCGAAGGTTTCGCGTCGTTTGCTGCTAATTGCGATGTATCCTCGGGAACGTATCTCCCTGAGAAAAACCGCAGTGAAACTGATTGCACTGTTAGAGATATATGTCTAAGTATGTTATTCCCCATTGTTATGAGGGGTTTTGTGCATATTCACCACCTGTATTTGTGTATATATACTGGCCCATTGGCCTCATATTGAATACAAGCGATATTCATAACATGGTATCAGAGCATACCTAGGGTTTCCCGTCGCTTCGCTTGTCGTCTCGCCGCCGACTCCGCGTGCGCCGTGTGGGCCGCCGCTACCGTCGAGTCGTCTGCTCAGCCTCCACCGTTGCGCCGCCTGCTCGGCCGCAATTGGATCTTCGTTTTCCACGCCGCCTCCGCGGCGCTTCGTGGCCGCCGCTCGTCTCCCCGTGGCGCGCCGCAAGCGGCGCTCGGCTATGCGTGGGCCGCCGCCATTGTTACTCGCCCGCACGCCACAGGCGCCGTCCTCGCCGTGCCTTCATCGCGCCGGAGTCTCTGGATCTCTTGCCCGGTGCGAGATCTTCTTCGCGACGGAGCCCTGAATCTTCATCACGCCGAGCCGACCGGCGGTGTGGTACACGTGAGACCGCGACGCTTCTTGATTGTCGCCGATCCGCGCCGCCGGATCCGGAGCTTCGCCGCCATTGATCGCCCTTCTGCTGCTGATCCGCCCATTGCCGCTGAGGCGCCGCCGCCGCGAAGAGCTAGGGGCCGTCGAGCACCGCCTTCCGCCGCCGCCCGTGATCGTCACCATCTGCCGCTGGGCGTTGCCGCCGCAGAGAACTAGGGTTCCCCATCCACGCTGCCTTTTCTTGGGCCTTTTGAGCCGGCCCGGCTAAAAGAAGGAGCAGAGAAAAAAAAAAGAGAGAGGAAAAAAAACGTTGCTCTAACCGCCGCCCGTCGTCGGCCGCCTACCAATAGCTCTTTGTTTCTCTCCTCATTGCCGGTGATCTTCGATGGTGTTAATTACACCGACTTCGCGTCTCACATGCACATTCATATGCGTGGTCTTCGTCTTTAGGGCATCCTCTCTGGCGATGTCATATGCCCGCCTTGCCCTACTCCTCCGACGACCTACACTGTCGCCTTGCCCAAGCGGTAGAAAAAGGTGCTCTTGAGGCCGCTTCGCTTTGCTAATAATGAGGCGCCTCTTGCCTACCAAGAGGCTCGATTCCTACAAGGATCAGCGACCGTCTATACTCGATGGTGCGACGGCGATGCTCGAGTGCGATGTCCTTATTGCTAGTGTCCAGCCTCAATTCTCTTCTGAGGTTGTGGGACTCTCCTCGGCTTTCCAGATGTGGACACACCTTCGTCAGCGCTACAAGCCCTCTGGTGATGCCTTGTACCTGTCCGTGGTTCGCCAGGAGCACTCTCTTCAGCAGGGTGATGCTACTGTTGACGCTTTTTACGCCCAGAGCTCTGCTGTCCGGCGTTAGTTGGACTCTCTTCGCACGGCTGGTTGTCGCTCGTGTCCGTCTTTGTCTAGTATGCGTCTTGACTTGGAGTTTCAATGGTCTCTGAGTTCCTTACTCGCCTTCCGTCTGAGTTCGGCGAGGCGTGCCCAGCTCCTTGCACGGCACCCTCGTGTCACTCTCCTGGAGTCTTTTACCGAGATACGCGCGGAGGAGACTCGCTTGAGTGGTGCTAGTCTGATACCACTCCCCTCTGTGCTCGCCGCTCATCCACCTGCTACACCGTCTGCTCCATGCTTGACACTTGCCTCCTCGATGGTCGCCACAGTGGTGGTGGCGTCCTCCATCTGGAGGTGGCCGTCCTCATCGCTTCCTATGCGACAAGGTCGGCCATATTGAGTCCCGTGCTATAAGAAGAAGCGGCATCTTTCACGTCGTTCTTCTACTAGCCTCGCCATCGATGCTTCTACATCGGCGTCGATCGACTCCTTGGCCATTTCTCTCTCGGCGAGATAGCAGACTTCGCGCTTTGCTTGCCGCTTGAGTTCTCCTCGGCAGTTGCGAGGCTCACTCATCGACTCTTGAACCTGAAAAACCACCTTCTACAGTCGGTACCTCCTGTGGATTCTTGATTCGGAGCATTTTTTCACATGACTTCGATGCTTCCACTCATCCTTCATTACACCTCTTGATTCTCTGTTAGTGTTCTCACTGGCGATGGTACCTCTCTTTCGTCTCTCGGTCGAGGATCTCTTAGCAACTCATTTTTTCATGTTCCTTCATTGCTCATGTTCCTCACCTTACCATCTGACTTCTTCTGCTTGGGACAGATTCTCGATCTTGGTTGTCGGGTCATTCTCGACTCGACTCTTGTTGTGTTCAGACCGCCACACGGAGCTCGGTTGGTTCGGCCCTCGGCGCCTTGACTCACAGCGTCTCTGGGAGCTTGGTAGCTTCACCTTCCTTCCATTGCCACCGTCGCCACCAGTCTCTCCGCTTCGCCACTGTCTCACCGGCTCTTTCAAAGAAGTGGCATCACCGTCTTGGCCATTTGTGTGGATCTCGTCTGCGTCGTCTTTAGTTAAATCGTGGTCTTCGGGTGCATCTCAGAGACGTGTCTTTAGATTGTCGTATTGTAAGTTAGGCAAGCGGACTTGACTTCCTTATCCTCATAGTGAGTTAGTATCTCGGCGTCCTTTTGATCTTGTTCATTCAGGATGTTTGGGGTCCGGCTCCTTCGTTTGAAAGGGGTCATCGATATTATATCATATTTATAGATGATTTCTCTCGCCACACTTGGATATATTTCATGTCTTCTCGTAGTGAGGCCTTGTCTATCTATAAACAATTTGCTACTATGGTTCGCTTTACGATTCTCCACTCCTATTCGTGTCTTTCGTCTTGACTCTGCCGTGAGTACCTCTCTCGTCACTGCGCTAGATTCCTTCTTTGGCGAGGCACTCTCGCTTCGATTCTCTTGTCACGGTGCTCATGCTCGAGAATGGTGTTCTTGGCGTAAGCATCGTCACCTCCTTGAGTCGGCTCGTGCTCGATGATTGCCGCTCTATTCCACCTCACTTTTGGGCGAGGTCTGTTTCCATCGCCACCTATCTCGTCAACATCCGGCCTTCTTACGCTCTTGTATGCAATCCCTTTGAGCGTCTCTGTGGTCTCCTTCCTTACTACTCTGCCGTTCGTTTTTTTTGTTGCGTTTGCTACGTTCTTCTCGCCCCTCGAACGTACCAAATTGACCGCTTCGATTTGTTGAGTGTGTTTTTCGGGATCTGATGCGAGCACAAGGGCTATCGGTCTTTGGGATCTGTTGGTCGACGGATCGCGGATTTCTCGGGATGTGACTTTCGACGAGTCTCGTCCTTTCTACCCACGTCCTGTCTCTCCTTCGGCTTCCTCTGTGGAGTCTCTGTCCTTTTTGACCTTTTCAGATACACCTATATCTGTTTTGCCCTCGTCCACCCGTCCCACTGAGTCTCCACATATTCCCCCTGTAGCCTCTCCGCCGTTGTCGCCGCCTGCTTCGTCTCCTGCGGCTCCTCAGGCTCCCCCCACTACACTCGTCGTCCTCGTATTGAGGATCTTCCAGATGAGCCATCTTCTTCTGATGTTCCATCTTCTTCTGATGTTCCATCTTCCTCTGATGGGTCATCTTCTCCTCGCTACGCTCTTCGCGATCGCCGATCGATTGACCTCTGCCTGCTTTTGCCTTTCTTTGGCGTGACTACTTGTGAGCCTGTCTCCTACCGGGATGCTGTTGCTCATCCTGAGTGGCAGCATGCCATGGCCGAGGAGATTGCTGCCCTCGAGCGTACTGGTACTTGGGATCTTGTTCCTTTTCCATCTCACTCTCGTCCTATCACGTGTAAGTGGGTCTATAAGATTAAGACTCGCTCTGATGGCTCTCTTGAACGCTATAAGGCGCGTCTTGTTGCTCGTGGCTTCCAGTAGGAGCATGGTCGTGACTACGACGAGACTTTTGCTCCTGTGGCCCACATGACCCTTGTCGCGCTCTTCTTTCGGTGGTGTCTGCTCGCCATCGGTCTGCATTTCTCGACTTGATGTCAAGAATGCCTTTCTTAATGGCGAGTTGCGTGAGGAGGTCTACATGCATCCGCCACTGGGTATTCATTCTGAGGGCATAGTTTGTCGCCTTCGCCGCTCTCTCATGGCCTTAAGCAAGCCCTCGTGCTTGGTTTGGCGCTTCTCCTCTGTGGTCACTTCTTTGCTAGCTTTTTAGCAAGTGATCATGATCCCACGCTCTTTGTCCACACTTCGCCTCGTGGTCGGACTCTTCTTCTTACGTATGTTGATGATATGATCATCACCGGAGATGATTCTGAGTACATTGCCTTTGTCAAGGCTCGTCTTAGTGAAAGCGGTTCCTTATGTCCGATCTTGGTCCTCTTTTACTTCCTTGGGATTGAAGTTACTTCCACTTCCGATGGTTTCTTTATGTCCCAAGAGAAGTATATTCAGATCTTCTTGATCGCGCCTCTCTCATTGATCGATGTCTTGTTGAGACTCCCATGGAGCTCAATGTTCACCTCCGACCCTCGATGGCGAGCCTCTTTACGATCCGACTCGCTATCGTCATCTTGTTGGGAATCTTGTCTACCTTGTCACATTACTCGTCCGGATATCACTTATCCAATTCACATTACGAGTCGATTCGTTTACGCTTCCACTCAGTCCACTCTGACCACCTTCTTCGAGTTCTGCGATACCTTCGTGGACTATCTCTCACCGTCTCTTCTTTCCACGCACGCCCTCGTTCTGACTTCAGCTTATTCGGACGCTACTTGGGCAAAGAATCCCTCGATCGCGGTCTATCTACGCATCTTGTGTTTTTCTTGGTGGTTCTCTCATTGCACGGAAGACAAAAAGCAGATTGCGGTGTCCGCTCGAGCGCAGAGGTCGAGTTCGAGCTATGGCTCTCTGATGGCAGAGATTACTTGGCTCTGGCCAGTTACTTGAGGATTTTGGTGTTTGTCACTACACCAACTCTGTCTTGTCGACAAAGACAGTGCTATCAAGATGTTGCCGTGATCTGTGAAGTATGAGCTCACCAAGCATATTGGTGTTGATGCTTCCTTCATGCGGTCTTGTGTGCATGATCAGGTGATTGCTCTTCAGTATGTGCCTTCCGAGCTTCAGATAGCGGATTTCTTCACGAAGGCTCAGACTCGAGCACAGCATGGCTTCTGCCTCTCCAAACTCAATGTTGTTGATCCACCATGAGTTTGAGGGAGGGTGTTAGAGATATACGTCTAAGTATGTTATTCCCCATTGTTATGAGGGGTTTTGTGCATATTCACCACCTATATTTGTGTATATATACTAGTTCATTGGCCTCATATTGAATACAAGCGATATTCATAACATGCACAACTCTACCGGAATACGTTATCATTAACCAGTGTGGGGAGATGTTGAGTAAAATGTGTGTGTGCACTGTAGTCTGGACCCTGATCTGTTAGTTTTCATGGGCCATTTCTGTTGCCTTGATAATTGATAATTGATGCCACTCCCCTCTCTGTGTGGCCATAAGCGACTGATATCCTGTTTCTCCCACCCTTTGCCTGCCCAGTCACTGAATGAGATGCGCTCTCATATGCGCATGCAGAGCAAAAAAATATATGTCAGTGTCCATGTACTTCTGTCATAGGTGAAAATGGAAATGGTTGAATCTGATCAGACTACCAACGCAAACAGAAATAGGCTATGGATCTGAATAAAGAGAACCTTGGACGAAACAGAGTAAATATTTCTGCCACAATCAGCAATCTGTCAGAATTTCTACTGCATGCCGTGCCTAAGCAACGGTTTGATATAGCAGAAAAGTGTCATTATAAAAAGTTGCAGCTCCTAGAATTTGGGAGGTTATTGAGTAAAACGTGTGCCAGTGAACCCTCCTGATCGGTCAGTTTTATGGGCCAGTTCTGCTTCCATATTGATGATGACGCTCCCCTATGTGGTCATAAAACTCCGAATCTGTTTCCCCCATTTTTTTGCCTGATCACTGAAACAAACGTATGGTTTCCATATGAGCCATCAGAACACTCCCAAATTAATGTCCAAACACTTTTTTAACAAGCATGTCCATACACTTTTGTCTGAGGTAAATGGAGATGCCTGAATCTGATCAAGCGACAGAAAATAGGCTAGATTCTCAAAAACATAACACAAAAAAAGACATGGATATCTGAATAAAGAGAGCCTTTCCTGGACAAAACAGAGCCAAAAGTGCATATTTATGCCACAAGCATCAATCTGTCTGAGCTTCTAATTTGCAATTTCCTTGCCTAATGCCTACTGAAGTCTGTTATCTTTTACACTGCCTACTGAAGTCTGTTGCTGAGTAGCAGTTATTCTCCTCACGTTTTTCCCGCGAAATGGACGCTCCAATCAATTTCCTCGTCAAGTTTTCTGAAGTCTTCTCCGATTTCCCCGTCCTTTCCCACCAAATGATACCTCAACTTCCGCACGCGCTGTACCACTTAGCCTTCTATAAGTAGCCCGTGCGCGCTCTGAGTACCATCTCACCAGCCCAAGCCTCAAGACGTCACTCAACAAGCCACTCCCATCACCAACCGTACGTCATCACCGCCACTTCCTAATGGAGCTGCCGCCATGGGCGTCCTTCCTCGGCGTCGTGCTCGCCACCGTGCTCTTCCTCCAAGCCGTCTTCCGCCGCAGCCGCCGCGTGTACAACCTCCCACCGGGACCTAAGCCGTGGCCGGTCATTGGCAACCTCAACCTCGTGGGCGCGCTCCCGCATCGCTCGATCCACGAGCTCTCCCAGCGGTACGGCCCGCTCATGTACCTCCGGTTTGGGTCCTTCCCCGTCGTCGTCGGCTCGTCGGTGGAGATGGCCAAGTTCTTCCTCAAGACCCACGACGTGGTGTTCACGGACCGGCCCAAGACCGCCGCCGGCAAGTACACAACCTACAACAACAGCGACATCACCTGGTCCCCCTACGGCGCGTACTGGCGCCAGGCGCGCAAGATGTGCCTCACCGAGCTGTTCAGCGCGAAGAGGCTCGAGTCGTACGAGTACATCCGCAGCGAGGAGGTGCGTGCGCTGCTGCGCGACCTGCACGGAGCGTCCGGGCGCGTCGTGATGCTCAAGGAATACCTGTCCACGGTGAGCCTGAACGTGATCACGCGCATGGTGCTGGGCAAGAAGTACCTGGACAAGGAGGTGGCGGCCGAGGGGGGCTCGGTGACGACGCCGGAGGAGTTCAAGTGGATGCTCGACGAGCTGTTCCTGCTCAACGGCGTGCTCAATATCGGCGACTCGATCCCGTGGCTTGACTGGTTGGACCTGCAGGGGTACATCAAGAGGATGAAGAAGCTCAGCAAGATGTTCGACCGGTTCCTGGAACATGTCGTGGACGAGCACAACGACCGGCGGCGCTGCGAGGGGGAGAGCTTCGTGGCGAAGGACATGGTCGACGTGCTGCTGCAGATCGCCAGCGATCCCAATCTTGAGGTCAAGCTCAACCGGGAAGGCGTCAAGGCTTTCACTCAGGTGAGTCCGTTCATGCCTTCCTTTCCATCCAACTGCGATATGCTCAGCTGCAGGATTCTCTGCTTCTATTCATTTTGTTCCCACTTTCTTACTTCTGCAAAGAAAACGGTGTTTTCAGATCAGGTTCGTATCTAACACGTTGTCAAAACTCAACACCACCTGTCAAATTAACTAATTAATTCGAGCATTATTTGAGAAATGGAGTCTTTCTAGGAGAGATGATACGGCGTCCTGCTTAATCAATTCTAGACACTCGACAGTGAGGAAAATAAATGTTTTCCTAGGAACATAATAAGTGGATTCCATGTGGTGAAAGCGAAAACACATTATTAATCTTTGTTCTAAGCAGAAAAAACCAACAAGATCATCTAGGATCGGAGCTGCCAAATGGAAGTCGCTGTCCTTGAAGGAAATGAATAGTTATGTAAAGTCTACCTGCTACCACTAGTTCATTACCGCCATTTTGCTGCCTGGGTCAATAGATAACTGGTGATGATAGGATGGCCACCATGCCGTGTCCGGGCCTAGAACTGTTTACATTGTCTGCCTAAAGAGCTTCAGATTCCTTGGATCGATGATGGCCGATGGGCGTGAGAGGTCAATGATTGCATGGAGCACTGATTTTCTTGTCTGAACTTTGAACTACGGGGAATGGCCTAGTTGATAGATACGTCCCACCAAATGCAAAATTGAGTGCTTCATCTGGTAGAAAAGTCCCACCAAAAAAGTAAAAAAGTAAAAATGAAATGAAATTTTCAAACAGGAGATCAAAACTGCAACACCCTCAAATTCAATTGTAACATTGCACGTTATGCAGATATTGCAGCATCGCTTGCAATTACTTAACCACAACCGATTTGATCAACTGCGCAGTTTTTTTCTTTCTAATTACTCATCACCAGTGCGACGTTCTGACATTAACAACCAATTCGAATGGCACGTGCAGGACCTCATCGCCGGCGGCACGGAGAGCTCGGCGGTCACCGTCGAGTGGGCCATCTCTGAGCTCCTCAAGACGCCCGAGGTGTTCGCCAAGGCCACCGAGGAGCTGGACCGCGTCGTCGGCCGCGGCCGCTGGGTCACGGAGAAGGACATCCCGCACCTCCCCTACGTCGAGGCCATCGTGAAGGAGACCATGCGGATGCACCCGGTGGCGCCCATGCTGGTGCCCCGCCTGTCCCGCGAGGACGCGTCCGTGGGAGGCTACGACATCCCCGCCGGCACGCGTGTGCTCGTCAGCGTGTGGTCTATCGGCCGCGACCCCACGCTGTGGGACGCGCCGGAGGAGTTCATGCCGGAGCGGTTCCTCGGCAGCAAGATCGACGTGAAGGGGCAGGACTTCGAGCTGCTGCCGTTCGGGTCCGGCCGGCGGATGTGCCCCGGGTACAGCCTCGGGCTGAAGGTGATCCAGGTGAGCCTCGCCAACCTTCTGCACGGCTTCGCGTGGAGGCTCCCTGACGGCGTGACGAAGGAGGAGCTGAGCATGGAGGAGATCTTCGGGCTATCGACGCCGCGCAAGTTCCCGCTCGAGGCCGTCGTCGAGCCTAAACTCCCGGCTCACCTCTACACAGGGGCTTGATGTATGTGAATTTCTTGATCACTAGGTGCTGCTTGCGTTGCTGTCCACCTGCTGTATTTGCTGGTCTGGTCAGTTTTTCTCCAAGCTTTGCGTCGTGTTTGCGCAGAGTGGAGTGGAATAATGGTGAAGTGTAACTCAATAAGATGCTTGTAGTAGAGCTGCGAGCTAAGCTGCTCTGGGTGAATTCTAATGGAGAGCTGGTAGGCAGAATACATTTAACAATTTTAGTTAATAATTAATGAGCCTATAACATACGTGACTACTTTGTTTTTAAAAAAAAATAAAAAAAAATAGAAATATGAGTCATGGACAAGTAGGTCCTACGTATAAGTTAATAAAATTCAGAAAAAAAAAAGAAAAACAACTTTCAATTTAGAGGAAAATACGTTTTTACTGTTTAAAAGCATAAACCTCAAATCCAGTCAGTAGCAGTACACCATAGTCTATGAGCAGGCTAGGTGTCTTTGGCATGTGCACGCACGTAGACCTAAGTACGAGACTCACTGGATTGTCTTAAGGTGGAGGCGCACTCTTGCTTGTTCAGAAGTATTTTGCCGAGGCATCGCAACCTAACGTCCACCTTCATAGCCAATGTGATGTACGGAGAGATAGTGAAAAAGATGGACCTGGAGACCAAGCACATTATGGTGGCTATCGAGCAGAGATTCAAGTACAAGATTAGCTATAGGAAGGTATGGTGTGCTAAGCAGAAGACTTTGGAAAGGAGGTTCGGTTCTTTCGAGGCAGCTTATGACAACCTTCATCGTATGCTCCAAGTGCTGCAGGACAGGAACTCGAACACATACATTGCTATGAAGGACAAACCATCCAACAGAGCACTGCTAGGTTTCATGGTATTACAGAGAGCCTTTTTAGCCTTCGGCCACTGCATCGATGCATTCAGACACATGTTGCCCGTGATCTCAGTGGACGGGACGTTTCCAACTGGAAAATACAAGGGCATGAACCTGACAGCAATTGGCGTTGATGGCAACAATCAGATTTTGCCCCTAGCCATCGCTTTCGTCAAAAGTGAGAATTTTGACAGCTGGTTGTGGTTCATTCGACATCTAAAGGAGGGAGTAGTTGGGCCACGTCCTGATGTCTGCATAATCTATGATCGCCACCCCGGGATGATGAAGGCCATCCGAAAACTTTAGCAAGACTCCGATGAGCCGTTCCCTTGGCCAGACATGAGGAACAAATGGTGCATTCGCTGCCTGGGGGCCAACTTCTTCAAGTAGTTCAAGCATCAACTGTTGATGAAGCTATTTAAGATGCTTGCTATGCAGAACCAGCAACGTAAATTTGATGCATTGTGGGAGATGTTGGAGGAGCACAACAGAAAGCATGTTGTCGAGAGGAACAAGCGTTCGCTCATTCCTGGGGCTGCGCAACCCGAACGCCTCACACCACTGCGGGAGCTTGACCCTCCCCATTTGACGCGAAGGACCTCGAGGGATATCGAGTGCTTCTTCCATTGGATTGAGGTCGAGCCATTGGAGAAGTGGTCCTTGCTGCATAACACGGACGGTGCAAGGTACGACATAATGACCACTAACCTTGCCAAGGTGTACAACTGGGTTATTAGGGGCCTATGTTCTTAGCCCCTCGTTGCCATCGTGGAAGGCGTTCTGTACGGTACAATCGGATATTTCAGGAAAAGGCATACAAAAGCAGCACTTCATGCAGCCAACCCACATACACCGTACTGCTAGAAGATTACAGCGTACATGCAGGCCAAGACTGAGAAGGGTCAGTTGCACACGGTCTTCGTGATGGGCAATACGGAGCATCGTTTCGACGTGGTTCTTCAGGACAAAGCCGAGTTTGGGACGGCTCGGTCTATTGTTACCCACAAGGTATGCCTTGGAGACCATGTGAATGAACCTAGCTGTACATGAAACAAGCCAAGGCTCCTTCACAAGCCATGCTCTCATGTCCTCACCGCGTGTGAGACCATCCACATGGACCCATCAAACTTCATATCGGAGTACTTCATGAAGGAGAGGGTGCAGTAGGCGTGGTGCGACATGCTAAGAGGCTTTAGGGTTGTGGGCAACTTCACCACGTTGGATATTACACAGAGGACATGGATTCCAGATCTTAACCTGTTGAAGGGGGGAAGGGACGTCGACAGAGTCGTCGTATTAGAAACGATATGGACGAAGGGGAAGCTGGAGCAGTAGGTAGACGTTGCGACCACTGCCGCTAGGAATGGCACACTGCAAGAACTTGCAAGGCACCTGCCGACACGTAGGAACACCGGTGTGAAGTGCAGTACCGCTTCTTGTTGGGTGCGTAGTGGTAATAAGAATAGAATTGCTAGCATATTGTAACTTATACTTCAGTAAGTACCTTGCTTGTTGTAAGCACTATGGAACTAATTGTATCGTAATTGCAAATTTTAACTTCATTTGAAGTGTCAATCTCTCGTCGTAATTGCAAAGTACGACGTGACCTCGCTTGCCAGTGCACGACGTGACCTCGCTCTGCAAAGCAAGACGTGATCACTCTCTGTAAAGCGGGACGTGACCACTTTCTACAAAGCAGAATGTGACTTGACGAGTCAGCTTTGCATAGCGATGTGACCCAACTAGTCTCCTTAGAGCCGCTGCCTCATGGACGCGAATTTCCTTCAAACGAATTGTAATTCAGCCGCATACGCAGCGTCGACTCGGCATATAAGCACTACTCTTCCCACGCCGAGTTCTCCTGCATCCAGACTTCAACACAATCTCGCTCAAATGGAGAAGCACTTGGAGGAGATCCGCGAAATGAAAAGGGAGTATGCGGCCCAAGAGGAACAAAGGGAGCGTGCCAAGAGGCCACCTCCCCGCAATGATGCCCCCCCCGTAGCAGCAACCCCTACCACAACATCCCAACTGAGCATTCACCGCAACACCCGCCCGAGGGGGAGACGCCACCCCTATGTTGGTGTAAGGACAGATGCAAGTTCTTCAAGTCCAAGCACCAACTCAGCCTGGGCATGCATTACTGAGGTTGCACGAACTACTCTTGCTACTATCCTGACCGCCGTTGGGATACGAGCCGCTATCGACAGCCGGTAAGGATAGGTTATAGTATGTTCTCCTACCATTTCTCTTTCAAAGTACACACTAACAACCTCTCTCGTCTACATGTAGTCCTCGAATCCTCTATGTGGCTACCGCAAGTGGATTGACCTAAAGATCCACCCAGATGACCAGTAGACTCTCGACTGCGAGGAGTGAGATACCAATAGGGACTCGAGAGGAGGGAGGAGGAGCGCCGCACCAAAGAGCACAACGAGCGTATCATCCGGCGGGAGACGCAGGCCCATCTCGAGGCATGCAGGCGCAGGGAGCGCGAGAAAAAGAGGGAAATGGCGGCTGAGGCCAAGACGGCTAGCGAGGAGTACAACACCGAGCTTGCAAGGAAGGGCAAATGGTTCGGTCCACACAGTAGTCTGACGCTCTTCGTCCATATGTCCCATGTATTTTTAATTCCCTAAAGGCATGCATGTACCGTCCAAGCCTTCTTGCCATGTAACCCCTTGTCGGATCAACTGTCGTGTTGTAATCGTTGTGCCATTTCTCTAAAGTTCTCCACCATGTATGAATTTCCTGGCGCATCGCAATATCACAAAATTCTTCAGAAATTTAGTGCACTACAACAACATACGACGATCACAAAATTTTATTGCGAGTCTAGCAAATTTCGTACCCTTGAGATTCTACAAAAATCACAAACAGACCAACCAACTTTGTCAACACCCTTTTATTTCCAAAAAATTAACAACCTACAAACAAGATTTGCTAAATGTATTACCTACAAAATTTGACACTTATTCCTACACAATTATTTCAATCGGATTAATAAAATATTATTGTTATTATTTTAAATCACCTAATGGTTGGGCGACTTGGTACTAGTCCCTCAACCATTGGGCGACTGACGCAAGTCGCTCAACAACCGGGCGACTACGACATGTGTCGCTACTCCGTTGGGCGACTTTGTCCATTCGCCCAATGGTTGAGCGACTAGTACCATATCGCCCAATGGTACGATGACAGATGATTATTTATGTCAAAAAAATAAAGCAGTATTATTACTGTAATTCTGAATAAAAAAAATTATTAAAAAAATATTCGGGAATAATGGTGATGTGTAACTCAATAAGATGCTTGCTAATTAAGGGGTCATTCTCGAGTAGTAGAGCTGCGAGCTAAGCTGCGCTGGGTGAATTCTAACGGAGAGCTCGGTAGGCAAAATACATTTAACAATTTTAGTTAACAATTAATGAGTCTATGACATATGAGACCACCTTTGTTTTTAAAATAAAATCAAGAAAATAGAAATATGAGTCACTGACAAGTAGGCCCTACATATAAGTTAATAAAATTCGGAAAAATAAGATAAACTGCTTTTAGTTTAAAGGAAAATACGTTTTCTCTGTTTGAAAGCGTAAACCTCAGAAGAACTTAGAGGGAAAATATATTTTCTCTGTTAGAAAGCGTAAACCTCGGAGAATTCGCTTTCAACATCACCTTTTTATTTAATATCAGGATTTTCAAAACCGATGCAAATTCAAACCTTAATAGCTTTTGCATATGAACTCCAAATTGAATGAATCTTTTTTCTAAATTCATCTAAAATCATGCTATGTCTGAATGTGCAAAAAATATCTGGATTTTGTTACTGTTGAAATCATTTTTCTATAATTAATTTGCTATCACCTCTTTTAGAATAGACATCGATCCCTCCAACGAAATTTACGACGATCCTCCATCCTCATACTCTGAGATACCAGAGCAAGGAAAACATCTCCTTTGATAATGTTGACCCTATTATTTCAATTATTG
This sequence comes from Phyllostachys edulis, assembly GCA_036346405.1. Taxonomy (NCBI): domain Eukaryota; kingdom Viridiplantae; phylum Streptophyta; class Magnoliopsida; order Poales; family Poaceae; genus Phyllostachys; species Phyllostachys edulis. Next base: position 41,857,789 of record CM070561.1, read on the forward strand.
TACTTGTTTTTTTGCAAAATCTATTATGCATGCGTGTATGTCTGCTTAAAATTGCTATATTTGGGGATAACGGTAGTTATATTCCTATTCAAAGCATGACCCTCCTTAAAACATTGATATCCTTACTGTTGCAGCCATTTGGGGTACGGTTTAAGCAATAAATAATATTGAATTGGGCCTATCGAGCGCGAATATCGTATATATGCTTAGCCAGGCTTTAGTCTTTACTAAAATTTGAGAGTGGATGAAATATTGAAGATGATTTTGGAGATTTTGGAATAATGGTCCAGAAGGGTTACCTATGTTAATTTTGTATAAAAATAAAAATAAAAAACTTATATTTTGACGCGGGCGAGTTTTATTATGAACTGATGAATGTGAGAGGGTTTCCCACATATACAACCACATGTGTCGCTATGAGACATACTTAACTAATTAAGTCACTGAAAACTAGCCTTGCATGTTGGTAGGCCATAGTAGTGCAAGCATGTTGGATTGCTCGAAAGGGCTCCCTTTACCAAGGCGTTGGGAACAAAACTTGCTGACACAACGGTTAATGCTTCACTTTGACGGGAGGTACTCGAAGTTGAAGTGAGGGTTGTCATTGTCGGGCTAGTTCAAGGCTACGACTAGGTGATGTAAATGCTTCGTTACATGGTCTAGACTGCTTATAAAAGATCGTGAGCGGTGGTATCGTCGGATGCTGGATAAACTAGAGAATTTGCATGCTGTGGGTAAAATTATACACCTCTGTAGAGTATAAATCTATTTAAATAGCCGTGCTCGCAGTCATGAGCGTGCTATGAGCAGCCACATCGGGTATAGTCTCTATTTTTGCAAAAATAGTCCTATCGGGAAATGTTGGGATGGATATTTTCTTAATGTTATTTTAACTGAGTGCCATGTCTATGGCTGAGAATAAGATGTTGATCGCAGCCAAGGAGGGTTGTGTTTTTCTATTTATTAAGTTACTTACTTGTTGTTCCTTATTTATTTAACTGCTCTTTAAACTTCCGTTGCAAAATACTACGTATTGATATTGCAAATAAAATTTGCTAAATGCTGAAAATAACTTGTAGCATAGAGCCTCATCCCTTGTTAGCCAAGCATGTATATAAATTTTGTGATACACTACAAGTCTTGCTGATTATGCAATGTACTCAATCTTGCTTAAATTGTTGTTTAGAGGATGAGGATGATCATATGTCGGACGACGCCTTCTTCAGTCCTAGTACCGGGGGGTACGGGGACAGGTCTTTGTAGAGTTTACTCCTTGTCGGTTGTCTAAGGGTTTGGATGGGCATGCCACTAGACTTTTGCGTTTAATTTATTAAATTTTTGCTGTTACTTCTGATACTTGAACTTTTAGTTGGCCTGTCGGCTGTTGTATTGTAAACAATGTAATCGCTTAAGTTTATGTACCATATTTGTTTCATATTATATATAATTGTGTATAGATATATATGCCAATGTTGTGGATGCGTGTACTAGCCACTGATCATGGGACTAGTATGGTATAAAACACTAGTGAGGGATGAAGTACACGTATTTATACATACATGTTGATGATCGTATTCAATAGGAAGCATAGATGATTCAATATCGGTAGAAGTGCACACATACATAATTTTACATGTTAGACAACACTTCGGGCAGTGTATTGACTATACCTGTATAGGATGAACATGTCCATTTTCTCAAAAGGTGATGGACATGTTAGATCCTAGATACCATGGCTGATTGCCGCCAAAAGATTATCGTTGTGATGACAGGAGGGAACCAAACGAAGACCCTGTAATATGCTACTAGGAGCAAGAAGAACCCAAAGCACTTTTAACTGTCCTCGTATTCTGCAACAGTGAGCAGGACACATTTTTACCAGGAAAGGAAATTCATGCACCAAATGACCTAAATACAGAAAATGGAAGTAAAAGCTAAGAAAGTTAGCTTCTAAGCATCAGGACCCAAAATGTTAGGCAGCCTGTAGTGTTTATTGAACCTACCAACTAAACTTTAAGCTTTTCTTTGTCTAGAAAGAGCATTTTTACCAAATGATTGTAACACGTTAGAAATGAACATACGTAGCAGCATGTGCTATTGATTAAGCAACGAATTGACACATTAAGTTTTAAAGTGCCTATATAGATAATTACCATTTGATAAGTAAACTATTTTAAATCCAAAGAAAAGAATACAATGTTCCAAATTCATAGGTGTATATTTCCTAGAATTGTACTTGTATACATGCTGACTAGTTTGCCTGAAAAATGCAATGTCCTGCCATTACTTGGCTTGGGCTTCTGTCGGGACCCAAAAATACGATTCAGGAACACTCTATATATTCTGAACTAGTCTCAAATCAGTAACTAGCTCACACAGAAAACAGTGATGAAATACCATCTATTTATTTGATTTAACTAGGAAGATCTGAAAGTAACAAATAATAATACTAACTGGACCTTATGATCAATGTCTACTTAACTTGCCACGTAGGGCTAAAGAAATAAATAAACTTTTGCGGCGGAACAGAAAAACTTGGAAAAGCCAATCAACATGCCCACAAGCAATCGAGTGAAGAATGCACCCTAATCTGCAAAGCCTTCATGGTACTCTTGAGCGAAGAACTCTTGAGAAGCTTGGTATTCTTCAACTGAACTGCAGAAATTAAAGCCGTGAGTACATAAAGTACTCAGTAAGTCGTAGGAAAATAGTATGCAATTAATATTCATGCAAGACTTGAACAAATGTTAGTTGTATGGTTCTTTTGCAGAAAGCAATATTGATGATAAATACAATAAATAGATTGGAATGCGTCATTGAAAAGAATAATAAATAATCAAACAATTGCTTTGAAACAACCAGTGAATTCCCCATTCATTGGCCAAGATAAACCACCAAGTGAATTACCCATTCACCGAATGAACATTATATTCATCAAGTGAACTTCCCATTCACACTCCGACTCATTTTAAGAAGAAACTCTATCTCTTGTGTGAAATCCCCGAGAACATCCATGACCGCGGACACGGTTGTTTAAACAATTTTAACTCTGCAGAGGTTGTACAGCTTTACCCACAAGACATAAATCAACTTATAATGTCCACTCACACATTTCCGTAGGTGTGCGACTAAGTGATCATCACAAAACCTTTCGAAAGTTTCATCTCAACAATTGACTCTTCCATTGTGCATACTGTCACCCCAACCTCATCGTTGGTTTGATGCACACTGTTGGACCTGGAGATGATATCCTCGCCCATAGATGTGACCTTAACAAGGTACACACCTCCACCCATATACTACGTGAGTAGTCAATGTCAAAACTCCACATCTTACTAAGTTAGGCCCGTCCCATACCAGGCATGTGGTTGTACGATTAAGGTCTAGTTCAATAGCGCACATATTAAGTCCTTGACAAGTTACTCAAGCGAGTCTACCACAAACCCACAATATGTTATAATCACACCCTCAATCCACAACCACTCACCCGAGCGAAAATCATTTTGTTTAACCAAGTCCAATGACATACCCTATCATGGTACTCAAATTTTAACAACAGTGACTAACCACCACGATCCCATATCTCATTAAGTTAAATTCAACATTATTTGTACATGTGATCATGAACCCATCACAACTAAACTTAACTAAGCATCTGTACGATACCTATGTTGGTGATACAAATATATCCAACTAAAATTAACCATTCTATGGTGACAATGGATTCATGATATTCAAATACTCAATGGATGTATAACGACAACAGGTTATAGATAATCCCAAAACAATTTGTATAAAGATAGCATACAATTGATATAAAACAATATACTTTTGAAATCATAGGTTCAATATGATCAAAGGACTATGACTTGCCTTGGAATAGATCTTAGTACTGGTCTTGATCTTGGTGCACTCCTCCTTGCTCAAAATCCCCCGAAGTATCAACGTCTACTCATAAACGAAGCAAATAAACCAAATAAATATAAAACAGAGAGAAAACAAACTCCAAAAATTAAATAAAATATCAAACAAATAGAGCTCGAATTTAAATGAATTTAGAAATTTGAATGGGCTCAATCGGAGTTCGTATGAAGGAGAACGAACTCTCGGAAATGGAGATCACATGAAATAACGAAAATCAGAATGTCAGGATTTATTGGAATTATTTTTCTAAAGGAAAAACAATTAATTGCGTCAGCTGATGTCAGCAAAGGAATTTCGGTTGAAAAGAAAATAATCTGACAGGTTGGTCCCATTTGGCATTGACTTGGTGCATGATGAACTAAGTCCATGAGCCTTGGGCTCGGGTTGGATTTTGGGTTTGCCACATGTGCTGCAAAAGGGCGCTGACGGTATGCCACATTGTCGGTGTTTTGGAACCGAGTTTACGTAAAGATTGTTTGATTTGGGGGTTCCCCTAGGCTCAAATCACGTAGAGAGATGCGACACGGGGATTTTTATACAGGTTCGGGTCTTCTCCTAAGAGAATAACAACCCTACTCCTGTGTGTATATATTGAGTATGCTGGATTACAATATCAAGAGAAAGACTAGAATGATGTGCATTGTGCTCTTGATTTCACTCCTCCTGATCCTTCTGACGATTCTGCCTTTTATAGTACTCGGAGTGTGCTACTGTTCTTCTAGTCCAAAGGGTGTCTTAATGTTCCAGATTATAGAGCCGTTACTGGAGATTATTGTGGGAGTAGTAACGTTCCCACATTGCGAGGCAGTTATCACCATGATAGGGAGTTAAATCGTGCCATTATTCCAGATAATAACATCGTAGTTTAGTGCCATATCTTTAAATATGGTGCGAAAGATTCCCTAGTCGATTAGGCCCACATGTCTGTAAACCACATCGACTAGAGACTGGTTTTAGAAGAGCTTACGACCAGGGAGTGGTCGTAGAATAGCTTACGACCATAAACTAATCATAGAAGAGCTTATGATCAAGACATAGTCATAGAAAGACTTACGACTATGGGGTAGTCGTAGAAGGACTTACGACTATGGGGTGGTCGTAGAAGAACTTACAACCTCTAGCTTCTCCCTTATGAATATTAAGGGGTATACTCAAAGATCATATGCCGTCATTATTATCCATGATATGAATTACAGATAAATGATTAAATGAGGATTATTATGTCCTCGTCACACATAGACAAAGATGAAGACGTGGTCGCTGAGGTGAAGGGAGGAGTTGGCTGCCACGTCAGCAGAGAGGCACTGAGAGAGAGCAAAGAACAAAGAGATGGCCGGCGGCTTGAGCTAGTCTTCGACGACGATGGGTGGCAAGGGAGGTTCAGTGAACTGCAAAAAAGGGGATCTCGAGGAGTAGAGGATCACAATGGTGGTGATGGCTCGGTAACTCCGGCGACGAGGTGATGGTGGCGGTGACTTTGGCGGTGGCGAACTCCATGGGCATTGCGACTTCGACGATTGAGTGGCATCCGAGGGAAGCAAGGGGAAGCACAAGATCGACGATGACGCAAGGAACTCAGAGACCACTTAGAGGAAGCCGGAGGTTGACCAAGCCGGTGGCAATGCGAAGATAACTGGAGCTAAGGAGGATGTTCGGCGGCGGCAATTCAGTGATGGAGAAGAAACATAGAGATGGGGGATTTGACTGAGGGTGATGAAAGGCACGGGATGACGCGCTCGGAAGGCAAGGAGACTCACTGGTCGAGTAGATCGGAGATGAACGGCGCGGCCAGGGTTGTGGAGGATGAAGTTGACGGCGGAGCGGTGGTCCCCGGGAAGAGATGATGCGAGCCCTTCGAAGAACGTGGCGAGGCGAGTCCGATGGCAGTGATGGCATGGCTGGAGGATCCTTGTCGGCGAAGAACGTCGGAGGTGAAGAGCTTTGGTGCCGGCTCGACATTTGATGGATTGCGGCGCAACAAGAGCAAAATTGGAGAGTTGATTTTAGGGTTTTGGAAGAGGAGGCACAGGTGAACAAATTGACGCGGTCGGGTTCTTTAAATAGGCACTGAGATGGAGTTCATGTTGAAGCCGACGACTTTGGCGTTTGCTTCGGACACGACACGAGCTCGTGAGGAAGATGAAGACCAGAGGAAGAAACGTGGCTGACAACCGGTCCCCACGTGGCAGTGAAAGCAAAAGGAAAAAAGAAAGGCTGACTTGGCTTGAGCCTTGCGTGTGTGGAAAGGAAAGAAGCGGCCGAGATTTGAGTGGGCTGGGCGAAACAAAAAAAGCAAAAGGAAACTAGGCCGATGAGGAAGAATGGAAAAGGCCAAAAGAAAAGGAAGCAAGTGAGCCAACTCGGGCTGGGCCAAAAGGAAAATAGCGCGGCCAAAGAGAACGTTGCAACCCGAAAGAGTATTCAAAATTTTAATTGATTTATGATTTAAGGAAATTGAGATAATTATAACTGAGCTCCAATAAATAGCAAATAAATCCCAAAAATTCCTAGAAAAATCCAGAAAATTCTCTAGAACACTAGGGACTCAAATAAAATAACTTTTAGTTTAATTAAGTATAGATTATTCACATTAAATCTTTTTGGATTCAGAAAATTCAGATTAAGCTTTAACTTTAATAGGAAAATTCAAATGGTTATTTTTATTTTTAAAGCTTCAAAAACAAACCAAATTTTGGGATGTTACAAATCTACCCCCCCCCAAAGGAATCTCATCCCTGATATTTGGGCTGACTAAAGAATAGGTTCGAACCAAACCTTGCTCACTCCTCCAAACGGATTTATCTTACGAGTGAAACAAAGCTGCAACTGACGCGGGGCTAACTTAAAGACTTACCAGAAGCGACGTTCTAAACTGGTTGAACTTCTAACGCAATTGTGTGATTCAATCACCCTCTGGCTAAAGTTGATGGAGTCCTGGTTGCTTGACTTGGAGTCTGAGGCATTCCTCTCCCTACTCCTAGCAACGAAGTCCTGGCTGGTGTAGCTCCCAAATTAAAAGGAATTGGTGTCATCCCTTGCTTTTGTGGACACTTGTTAGCATAATGACCCATCTCATGGCTGTTGAAACAAGTAACTCCTAGAGCTGGATTGTTGGTCCTCTGAGGCTGATGATTATTGCTATTATTGATATTGGGAATTCCTGCATTTCCTACATGAGATACTAGTGCAGAGGTTCTAGATGCATCAGATGAATTATTAGGACTAAAAGGCTACTGAGCATTGGTTTTGGCTCTCTGTAGCTGATTCTGATGAGCTCCATGTTGTATCATCTTCCTTTTACGAGGTTCGTCTAGTTCACGGCGAGAATCTTCTATAAGTACAACTTTATCCACCATATGCTAAAAATCCACATAATCATTTTCGACAACTTGCAATTTCAGGCTGGGGTTAAGTCCACGCTTGAATCACTTATGTCGTACATGGGCTTGACGAAAAGCTGTCAAAAATTCTTCCCAAGTAATGGCTTGCGAATTCTCATGAGCCGCAGTGTAATTCTCACACCATTCTGCGGCTGTACCTTCCAACTGATGCGAAGCATAAGGAACTTTCTCACGATCATTGCATTGGACAATGGCGAGCTTTTTCTCAACTGATAGAAGCCAATCTTCTGCTTCCAAAGGTTCTGAGGAATGAGAAAACGTAGGCGGACGAATCCTCATATACTCTGATAACTTGGAATGCTGGTGAACTGGTGGCGGAATAGCTGCTACTTGATTATTCTGGTTATTTTGATTCAACAAGTTGACTATTATCGTAGCGGTCTGATTTTGTTGAGTCATCATATTATTCATGTTATGCATCATGGCATTCATGAGTTGAGTCTGGTCGGCTAGAAATTGTGTCATGTTTGGATCTACGGCTCCAGGTACCGGCAACTGGCCACTAGCATTGACATTGACATCATCCAATTGAGTACAGCTCGACGTGTTGCGACTGTCAACCATCTGCGACAATTCTCCATAGGTTTAATAGGTAAGATAGAAAAGCAATGTAGATGAAGGGGAATAGCACAATAGATGAGATAGAATAAGATAGAGAAGATATAAACAATATTAATTAGGGGAAATTAGATTATACCGAAGGACAAAAGACAAAGAAGACATAGCTGGAACGCTATGAAAGAACAATTAAACTCTTCAAATTAAAGCCTTAGTGTGACTGCAACGTAATGCTTTACAACAAAACTACAACTCCCACTTGCACACAAACCAAATAAAAACTTATTGCAACAACGATATAAAAACGCTACTAAAACTCTAATCCGATGGCTCCTACTCTGGACTAGAGAATGAAGAACACTTCAAACTCAACTGGAACGAAGCAACAAAGATACTTTTAACGATTGCAGGTGATTCTTCTTCTTTTTTCTGGACTAGAGAAATTAATGAAGCGATAAAGTCAATTTAAAATTATAAATCAAAATTCAACAAAGATGAGGAACAAGATTTACAGAACAAGTGACAAGTGAAGAAAAGAATATAGTAGGATAAGGATAGAATAGACTAAGATGAGAAAAGAACAACCACTAAAGTCAAATTAAGTTGATTTGATTTAGAAAATAAGTTTTGAAGCTTTTGGCTAAGACGACCATGATAACTAAGGTTGCGTTCTACAGATGATATGGCTCTAATATCACCTCTGTCGGGACCCAAAAATACGATTCAGGAATCCTCTGTGCATTCTGAACTAGTTTCAGGTTAGTAGCTAGCTCACATAGGAAACAGTGATGAAATATCCATTTATTCAATTTAACTAGAAAGATTTGAAATTAACAAATAATAATAATAACTAGACCTTATGGTCAATGTTTACTTAACTTGCCACGCAGGGCTAAAGAAACAAATAAACTCTTGCGGTGGAACGAAAAAACTTGGAAAGGCCAATCAACATGCCCACAAGCAATCGAGTGGAGAACGCATCCTAATCTGCAAAGTCTTCATGGTACTCCTGGGCAAAGAACTCTTGAGCAGCTTTGTATTCTTCAACTGAACCGTAGAAATTGAAGCCGTGAGCACATAAAGTACTCAGCAAGTCGTAGGGAAATAGTATGCAATTAATATTCATGCAAGGCTTGAACAAAGGTTAGCTGTATGGTTCTTTTGCAGAAAGCAATATTAACGATAAATACAATAAATATATTGGAATGCGTCATTGAAAAGAATAATAAATAATTAAACAATTGCTTTGAAACAACCAGTGAATTCCCCATTCACTTCCCAAGACAAATCACCAAGTGAATTACTCATTCACCGAACGAACATTATATTCATCAAGTGAATTTCCTATTCACACTCCGACTCATTTTAAGAAGAAACTCTATCTCTCGTGTGAAATCCCCAAGCACGTCTATGACCGCGGACACGGCTGTTTAAACAGTTTTAACTCTGCAGATGTTGTATAGCTTTATCCACAAGAGATAAATCAACTTATAATGTCCACTCACACACTTCCGTAGGTATGCGACTAAGTGATCATCACAAAACCTTTCGGAAGTTTCATCTCAACAATTGACTCTCCCATTGTGCATATTGTCACCCCAACCTAATCATTGGTTTGACGCACATTGTTGGACCTGGAGACGATATCCTCACCCATAGATGTGACCTTAACAGGGTACACACCTCCACCCATATACTACCTGAGTAGTCAATGTTAAAACTTCACAACTTACTAAGTTAGGCCCGTCCCATACCAGGCATGTGGTTCTACGATTAAGGTCTAGTTCAATGGCGCACTTAATCATATATATATAGGAAAAATACTATCTACTCTCAAGTGTAGTTACTCCCTCTCCATCCACCCTTTAATTCTCGATGAGATCCGCGCGTCTTTCCAAGCCTAACGGACCTAAAAATCACGTGTAGGAGAGAGACCCGATCCAATTTCCTATATGGTGTTTAATCCTAACGAGTTATTTCTAGGATTTTGGTAATTAATGCTTTCCTTTTCGCCGCCCCGTTCCATGCAAGCATCTTGCCATACCACCTCTGTTGTTTTTAGTATTTGATTATTGCCTGACCGTCTCTGCAGATTTTGGTCGGCTGGCGTGGTCGAGGCCAACTGAAACACGTCCGATCGGTCTTCTCGCCGGAGGCTTCTTTGATTCTTTCTTGTTGGCTGCCCCAGTTCCACGGATTTGCTTTTGGCCATACCACCGCTACATCTAGGCGATTGGACTCGTTCGCCACCCTAGTTTCGGTCAATTGCTTTTGGCCATACCACCTCTGCATCCATGCGATTGGTCTTTGATCAGGTGGTATGTAGAATAACCATTGATCTTTGATCAGGTGGTATACTTAGGTAGTATGTATACCTAAGGGAGTATTTTAGCACATGTACTTAGGTAGTATGTATACCTAAGAGAGTATTTTAGTAAATGTACTTAATTAGGTAGTATGTATACCTAAGGGAGTATTTTAGAACATGTACTTATGTAGTATGTATACCTATAGGAGTATTTTAGTATGCAATGTTTTAAAATACTCCCATAGGTATACATACTACCTAAGTACATGTACTAAAAGACTCCCATAGGTATACATACTACCTAATTAAGTACATGTACTAAAATACTCCCTTAGGTATATACATACTACCTAAGTACATGTACTAAAATACTCCCTTAGGTAGTAGTATCTTCAAAGGAGTATGTATACATGTCCAGAAAAGGCATATGTACAGTAGGGGAAAAAGCAACTTTATAAATGGAATCAGTGTACGTGTTGGATGGTAGTACTACGCATCACCAACCAACGCTGAACTTAACGGGAAATTGGTAGACCAAATTTGGGTGCGCACACACATACACGAAATTGGATCATTGCCTGGAACGGGGGCACATAACCGTAAAGAATCGATTACCGGGATAATGCCGTGACGACGACGCCAATCAGGAAAGTCAATTACTTGTTATCCTGGAGCTGGATATTAATTACGATTTGTTTTTTCTACCGACTGTTATGTACTGTGGGTATTATGTGCTATGTATTGCGGGTTGCTAGCAACTATTATGTAGTAGTATCCGACCCAATAATCCAATCAATGATGTGGTATCCGAGACAGATGGACGATAGATGCAATGGGAGTAACTACACCTGGGAGTAGCAAAAAGGCTTCCTATATATATATATATATATATATCAACTTGGAGATGTGTACTAGTCCAAACAGTTCCTTTAATGGATACATCCATTAGGAGGGTTGATACCACGTTTGAAGAATTGAAGTGTGTCCTTTAATTAATGACTTTCTTTAATCCAGTAGCATGCAAAACTAATTGCTTGAAACGAGGCGACATAGTGGACTAAGTTTGTTGCATCTGGGAGTATGTCAGCATGCACAACTAGAAGGCATCGTGGACTAATAAGTTTGTTGCATGCACAACTAATTGCTTAAAGCTAGGAATGGCCGTAGCTTGAAGCTAGGATCTAGTGATGAGCTAGTACATGGAGATAATGCTAGGGGGCAGCCAAGGAGGTATGATTCATGTAGCTTCATTTTACGTGGATATACCCCAATGTCTGCTGATGAGCTAGGACTGTTGTGGTGCTCCAGGGTAATTGTGATAATGGAGAATGGACATGAATGCACCTTGCATGGAGGATTAGAGGTTGGTTAAGTATTGGACATTGGAGGGCTATATACCATCGCCTTTTTTCTAAATGAAAGAGTATACAACCTTGTAGTATATGACAAGGATTAAAACCTCTATGTATTACTTTAATACATAATAAAAGACCATACGTCTTCATGGTCGTAACCCCTAAAGCTAATGACTATACTGGTCGTAAGGATTCTAGAGGTTACAAAATGGGCACCCTGGTCGGATAAGGTCCTGTGCCTAGTCTCCGACCAGGTAGCTGCTCGGAAAAGCTATGAACTGGTGTATAGATATGATTCCAGGTATATTCTTTACCGTGTGATGAACGGAACACGTGTTGTGTGCTCCATACCACGCGATGATTACACAGTCCTAAGACACTAACAATAACCACCATACGGTTGAGTGTCTCACAGACACTTAACCGCAGAGCAGTTGGTACATTATCAACCGACGCCTCGCTCCGACCAATCATGATGCTTCTCCAGAGACGCCTTCTCCAAGAGTAACTGCCACATCTATGGAAGTTATTTAAGAGAGGAGCGTAGAAGACATAAGGGGGGATCAAAGTCAATCAAATCTAGACAAGATCATCCAACATAACAAACAGCATTCTCTGTGTAATTAGGATTAGTCTTTTGCCTGGTCTAAGGCACCCCCTGTAAATCCAGTTCATATCAATAAAGAGCAGTCCTATTCTCTCCCATGAAATATCGCATCATTTTCCTCTTTTATTTCGTAAGATCGGCGACTCGATCGTCGACAGCTGGCGCCGTCCGTGGGGAAGAAGACGCAAGTTTCTTAAAGAAACTCTCCGCTCATCAAATCCTCGTTCATTCCTCATAATCGCTCATGCGACTATGGCGGGAGTTTGGGACCAGGAGAATTGGTTCGACTTGGCGGACTACGCCGACCTCGACATGGAAGGATGCATCCGCGCCATGCAAGAAAACGACATGTCATCCTCCTCCTCCTCCGCCGGTTCGCACGTTGTCGACGTTAGCGAAATCGACCAGATGGATGAGGATCCACCAGTACGACAAGTGGCGCTTTCAGCCATTTTGACCGGCTCGGAATGTCCAAAGATCACTCCAAGCCCGGTCCTTCTGACCGGCAAAACAGGTGACGAAAAATCAGCATCGCAACCTGAGAATCTCTATACTCTCGACAAAATCATAGCTGAAAGTTACTCAGCTACGGCTTCTGGCGATTCTAGGAGCCAACCGACACCTGGTAACGGTCTTAATGAAACCTCCACTGGTTGTAGGCCAAGTGGGGATGATAAGACTCAGCATACGATCGGCAGTCCGCTGGATCAAGCTGAGACCACCAAGAAGACCTCAGGAGGTGCTCATCTCCGACCGCTCTCCGCCGTGGAAACTCCTAGTAGAAGCACTGGAAGGCTCTCCATTAGTTAAAATGGAAGCTTGTCGGAAGATCGCTGCTGGAGGCACGAGGTCAATGCGATCGGAGATGCAAATCAAGATGCCTTGCACGGTCCTACACACTCTGCCACGCCACCACGTGTTGGTAGAGATGTTACGGGCCATCAAGCACCAACTTCTGGAGGCAACAGAACTGATCGACGTCTATCAATTAACTCGCCTAGCTCTGCCCCACCAAGAGTAGCTGATCGGACGGAACAAACCAGGAGGTCGGGGGGGGGAGGGTTCAAATCTTCGAACACCGATTACCAGCATGAATCCTTCAAGACCTTCGGTGATGGTACGAAACTTGCAACGTGTCCAGGATATGTTGAATAACTCTAACCCTATTCTGGCAGAGACCCCAGGTTTTGTACAGCTCGTGGGCCAAGTATCGGAGATTCTTCAGCAGACCATACAACGAACGGAAGCATACCGAGAACAGAGAACTGCACAAAGTCAAACCATGACTTCATCTCAACGTTCCTTCCTCAGCAGAGGGCAACATGGTCGAATCGGAGAACCATCGATACCAAGGCCTCCTCGGCGATTCCGACCAAGGAGTCATGAGGGGACAAGGCTATTTCAAGCAGCCACTCTCTCACCGCGTCGACAAGAGCAACCGCTTGGGCCAGACAATCTCCGACATCGTCTAAATCAAGCAGGCGGTCGAAGTCATCATACCATGTCTACGACCGGATCGGTAAACCGGAGCTCCGACCGATTACAATCCAGCACCCTTCCAAAGATGGCCCCATGAACCAATCACTGGTTGTCAAGCCTTCTCTGCAGGCTCCAAGCTGTGCGTTGGCCAAACAGGTTCCGACCGGCCAACCTGGACAAGTTTAATGGGACTCATAACCCATTGAAATTTCTCCAAATATATACCACCGCCATCAGAGCTGCTGGTGGTGATGAAAATGTGATGGCGAACTATCTGCCCATAGTGCTCGAAGGGTCTGCCTGGTCGTGATTACTTAACCTACCGGTCGGATCAATATAAACTTGGGAGCAACTCTGCGACCTTCTAATTGCGAATTTCCAAGGCACGTACGACCGCCCTGGAAAGGAGGATGATCTCCACCAAATCCGATAAGGCTCTGATGAGACTGTCCATCAATACATCAAGAGATTCAGCCAGGTTCGTAATTCCATACCAGAAGTCGCAGAATCATCCGTCATCCAGACTTTCAAAACAGGTCTAAGGAATTGGCGGTTTACGGAGGACATAGCAATGAACCTGTAATACTATGATTTATTCTAAGAAAGAAAGCGTTCAAAAGAGAAATTAGACATAAAAAGGGGGTTTCTGCAGTTCTTCGGCAACTTGGGCCTTAGGCCTTGGCTTAGGAGGCCTATGAGGGGCCGGCCACTAATAAGAGGAGGGGGAAACCCTAGTCTGCACTGTAGCTACAGTACCACCGCTGCTACAGTGTCTTACTGCAGTGCATCTCCTCCCCCACTGCCGGTGAAGAAGATCCTTGTTGCTACCGGCCAAGTGGAGGAAGAAGGAAGGTCACCCGGGTGATTGCCCGGCCAAGAAGAAGAAGAAGAAGAGGAAGGGGAAGAAGGGAGAAAGGAAGGGGAAGGGAGATCACGGGGTGTTCATCGTGTACTTCAGCAGATCTTCAAGGGTAAACCCTGATCCCCATTCGTTTGGTAAAGTATTTGTGTATTTAGGTGATGTCGGTAGTAGATCCGTTTTAGTGCAGTCAGTGTTGGCCGACAGTTTTGAGGTAGTTATCTATGGAATCAGTCCTGGACATCTCTTAGAGATAGTTGGGTTATGTCCTTAGCTTTCCGTGGCCGCCAAGAACGTCCAACTCCGATTAACGGTTAGCGAGATATGATTTTTTTAGTGTCGTTGTCCTACTAATCTGTCAGCATTCTGACAGTTTGTAGAAAACTGGGTTAAGCCATTAGTTAAAGAATAAATTAGAGGATCTTGATATAACGAAAAATGCAGGTAATTTCCATACCTTTCCAGAAAGCTAAATAATGCAAGATTTGGACACTCGTAGCAAAAGTTATGGTGGTTTTAGTGCACTGTCCAAAGAACCCGATGTGAAATTGATGTCTTTTAAATTGGCTTGGTAGGGGTATTAGATGTCTGATTCAGAAGGGCCCCTCAGCTAGGTTTAGTTGGGGAATTTAATTACCTTTTCAGAAAGTCCAAGAACACCTTATTTGGACCCCCTGTATTGAAAGTTCTGAATTTTAGAAGTTGACTGTCCACCGAGGGGACAGATCGACGTTTAGGAATTGGGGTTGGGATCGAGTTAGACGCTTTTGTGAGTTCGTGATTGTTGTTATATAGTTTGCTTTGGTCCGCTACTATCGTCTTAGCGTGCGTTATAATTATTTATTCAGGTGGTGGACTGGTCCCGGGGGCAGCACCTTCTGCACGTCCCTCGTTCCCTCGCGGTTAAGGCAAGTATAATTATGGATATAATAGATATTATCGAATGGTATTGATTGATAATTTCTGTGATTATTTGTGTTGTTCATGATTGATATGGTGATATGATTGGTAATGATCATGGTTTCTAGTGCTATGAATTATGTATTAATCATGGATGTTTGAAAGTTGTGAAGTCTATGATTGTGAGCTTTGGTAGTATGAATAGGATATTCATATGCAATATTGTTGTGGATGCATGTTTGTATTAATTTGAGAATTCAGACATCTGCATCATGTTGGCTTATTGAAGTCTTAGTCATGTGATGACTAAGCAACTCTTGAGGTCCCCGTCATGTAATGACGGGCTAAAGGTCCCCATGCTTGTAAAACATGGGCTTTGGTCCCCATACTTGCAGAGTATTGGCAATGGTCCATGTGCCAGATGGCACAGGCATGGGTGTGCATCGACGGATGCGCACTTTGCATTACCGATAAAATGCAAAAGGGAAAGAGAAGGAAAAAGATCATGTTGAGCATATTGCATAGCATGTGTGTGTAAAGTGATTGATACATGGTTTTGTGAAGTATAGTTGATGATTTACATGCTTGTATGTTGTTGATGCCATTTATTATATTTACTGAGTCTTTGGACTCACCTCTTGTTGTTTGTCGTGTTTTAGGTACCTTTACGAGATCGGCATGCATGGGGGAAAGGAAGGATTAGACTTCTTGCACTTTTGCACGAACTACCCACCATGGAATGAAAGGAAAATTAATTAGGAGATGAATGAACTGTTTAAAGTACTCTTAATGATTATTGCTTGCTTGGAGTAAACTGTAATAAATGAATAGATGTTTTGGATGCTCATGATCTATTTCTTAGATGTTTAGTTGCTATGGATGTCATAGTAACGAATAGCTAGTTTTGATTATGTCTTGATCATATTGCAATTTGGATTATCTTTATATGTTATAACTGTCTGTTGGAACCTCCGGTATAGACAACTATACAAAGGAGGTTCTGCCGAAATTTGGTAAGGAGTTTTAGTTTAATTACGTTCAATTTATTTAAATTAGTAGCATTCCAGGTCTTTGTTTGGCTGGGGTGTTACAGAACCCTCCACGAACAACCGTCGAACTTTTTGACATGGCTGATAAATACGCCACTACTAGCGAAGCAATTGAGTGGTGTGAGACCATTGATCGGAAGGATAAAATTCCCCAACTTAGCTTGGATAAACCGGAGAAGAAGAATAAGAAAGCTCTCAAGAAGAAGAAAAACCGTAGACCTGACAATAAAGAAGTCTTGGCTATCCCTGAAAAGTTTATGAAGGGTAAGAAGGACTATGCCGGTCGAGGCAAAGCGAAGGCTCCAACCGAAGGATACAAGAAAAATAAGAAGTGGTGTCCACTTCACCAGTAGGCAGGGCATGACTTGCGCACCTGTTGAGCCTGACAGAAAAAGCTAGAGGATTACTACGCAGTTAAAGGACCACTCCCCGCAATACAGGAACTCGGTGAAACAAGTTCCAAAAAGGACAAAGATGGCGACAAATAAATAGAGTACCAGGAGCTGCAACATACAGTCAACATGATCTTTGGTGGGTCTTCTTCGTACGAGTCAAGGCGTCATCTCAAGACCATGGAGCTGAACTCAACCTCATAGAGCCTTCGACCATCATCAAGCCATCAAGGTGGTCGGACACCATAATCTCCTTCAGCAAAGAAGACTGCCCCATCCCTTCGACTCGACCACGTAGGTTCCCTATTGTTGTTGAACCTACTATTAATAACTGCAGGGTTAATCAAGTCTTAATAGATGGTGGTAGTTCTTTAAATATTTTATTTGCGGGGGCTTTAGAAGAAATGCAAGTTCCCAAGTCCAAGGTGAAACCGGTGAAATATGCCTTTCACGGTATAGTTCCTGGTTTCATCGCTAAACCGATAGGACAAATTTCCTTACCGATCACGTTCGGAAGACCTGACAACTTCCAAACAGAAAAGATTCCATTTGATGTGGTGGATTTTGAGTCTGCATACAACGGAATCTTGAGTCGTCCAGCTTTAGCAAAATTCTTGATAGCCACGCACTACGATTATCAAAGTTTGAAAATTCTTGGACCTAAGGGAGTCATCATGGTTCGAGGAGATCAGAAAATGGCCTACGTGTGTAATCGGAAATCCTTAGAACTGGTCGATGAACTTTCGACCAGAGAGGCTAATCCATTTACCGTGCAGGTCAAGCACTCGAGGCCAAAGATGACACCAAAACCATTCGACCAGATAAAGGAGGTACCACTCGACAGAGGCACTTCTCTGGATAGCGCCAAGTCACCACCTGGGTCAAGAAACACTGACTCATCTACCCGAAAGATACTGGTCGGGGCAAGACTCGACCCCAAATAGGAAGAGTCGCTCGTCTCCTTCCTCCAAGCAAATTAGGACGTATTCGCCTGGCAGACGTCCGATATGCCCGGAGTCCCCCGGGAAGTGATCGAGCACAGGGTAGCTCTCCAGTCTGACAAAAAACTGATCAAGCAGAAGCTCCAGCGTTTTGCATCTGATCAGAAGGAGGCAATCTAGTCAGAGATTGACAAGCTCCTCATGGCTGGATTCATCCGTGAAGTCGACCACCCTCAGTGGCATGCCAATCCTGTAATGGTTAGGAAAAATAATTTGAAATGGCAAATGTGTATTGACTTTACAGATCTTAATAAAGCTTGTCTGAAGAATGACTTTCCCCTTCCACGCATTGACCAGCTTGTAGACTGTAACATCCCAATATTCTGAGCTTTTAAAAAAATCTTTTGAATAGTTAGTAGGGGAAAATTCACCATTTGGATTTTATTTGAATTTAATTCAAAAGCTTAAACATGGACTTTGTACATCAAAACAATTTAATATAAATAAAGTCAACATCAACAATGGTCAAAACTATTTTATTTGGATTCTATGTGCTTGGATATATTTTTCTTGATTTTTCTAGATTTTTTCTAAGTTCATTTGCTATTTTGTAATGCTTATTTGGATTTCTAGTATTTTCTAAAAAGGAAAAACTATTTAAAATCTCAGAATTTGGTCTCGGGCCGAATCCGTTCCTCGGCCCGATCCTATTCCCGCTCAGCCCAATCCGGCTCAGCCCCTCTCTCCACGCGTGGTCCATCTCCCGACCCTTTTCATGAAGGCCACCAAAGCTCAGCCACCAGCGTGCACGATCCACCTCCATCTCCACTGACGCGTGGGACTGCAACCTTGTCTCTCTACCAGGTGGGGCCGTTGCTACGTCATCTCTGTAACATCCTAATTTTCTGAGTTTTAAAAATCTTTTTAATAGTTAGTAGGAAGAAAATTCACCATTTGGATTTTATTTGAATTTAATTCAAAAGCTTAAACATGGACTTTGTACATCAAAATAATTTAATATGATTAAAGTCAACATCAACATGGGTCAAAACTATTTTATTTGGGTTCTATGTGCTTGGATATATTTTGTAGATTTTTCTAGAATTTTTCCAAGTTCATTTGCTATTTTCTATTGCTTATTTGAATTTCTGGTATTTTATTAAAAAGAAAAGGTATTTAAAATCTCAGATAAGCTTCCAGGCCGAATTCCAACTCATTCGGCCCATTCCTATTCCTTTCGGCCCAACTCCGTACCATCCCGTCCCGCGCGCACGCCTCCCTTCGCTCGTTGTCGCGTGGGCCCACGGCCTTGTCTCTTAGTCGGTGGGGCCGCCTCGCGTCGTCGTCTCTGCGCCCATCTTCTTCCTCGCGCAAGAGCCCGAGCCGTGTCGCCATTGAAGCTTTCCAAGTTTCGTCCGGCAAAATAGATTTTCCTTCTAGAACCTCTCGGATTTAAACACCGAAACTTATCTCCTATCTTTTCGCATCCATATCCCACAAAATCAAATCTCGAAACGGACTCTATATCCTTCCAATCCCGAACTCTCTTTCGTGTTCAACACGGACTCATTTGATCTGCCTAATCCGTACCTTCCGGGCCCTATAAAAGGCGCCCCCGGGATCGCCGTCGCCCCCGCACCTCAAACCCTCAAACCACCGCCTCTCTCGAGCCCTAGCACCGCCTCAATCGAGCTTTTAGCGTTTTCAGCCGAGTTCCTTCTTTTGCCAATCACATCGCCGCTGTCGTCGCCACATCATCGTTGAGCACACGATCGTGATCACCGCCACCGGATCTATCTCCAGGACCCTTCCCCGACACCAATCCATCACCAGAGGTCCCGTCCGACAATAGCCCTTCGTCGTCCTCCGCTCCGATGGCAATTCCGGTGACCACCGTTGATCTCCCGTGTCAACTCAGGTACCACTTAGTATTGTCCTAAATCATTAAGTAATTACCTTGGTGTTTTCAGTTGAGACTAGTTCAGTGTAGTGTTGCGGTGTCATGGAATGATGATATGAAAGGGAGACCCCATACAAGTTTGGTTATAAGACTAATTAGGCTATCATTACTATTTAAACTTAAAATATGATATTAATCGGCGCCCTCTTAGAACCTAAAATGATGTAGTCATGATTAGTCACATGCATGCACATATGGTCAAACACCAGTAAACCCTGAATCATTGTTGTAATAATAAAGACATTTAATCAAATAGTTAATCGGGGTAGTGAAGCAATTGGATACTAATCAAGTTCCATTAACATATAAGCCTTATGTCTAGAAGTACCCAAATGAACATAGGATTGTATGCCATAGTCCCTTTTAAATAATAATTGATGCGTTTAAAATAGCAGTAGATCATACTGAAGATCTAGGCTAACAACTTGGTTAAAAATAAACCTATGATAATTACTAGGCCATCACACATAAGGTATAGACAGTGGTTGAGTTCTAGTGGCATGACCATTGTATCTCATACATAACTAGGTTTTACTTGGAAGTAGAAGTAAAAATATAAACTTCATAATATATAAGATTACAGGTACTACTTGGTAGTCGTGAAAATTAGCGGTAGCTATGTCACGGCCCCATGCTAATCAATCAGAACCAAAGTCGATAGAGTAATCACTGAACAAGAAGTAGGTAGATGAAGTCGCATAAATCCATATCAAGCAGTAACCTACTTAGCTACAAATAGACATTAGCAAGTGTTGTAGCCAAGGATTAACCTAGTGTGGCAAGTTTACTTAGTAGGTTCCAAACCATACAGTTAGTGAGACTAAGTATAGATTCACCTTAGTGCATACCGAGCTACGCAAGTAATGAAACTAGCTAAAGATCGCCACAGTGATAAACCCAAACCCGTAGATGCCCCTAATCCAGTTGTTAGGGTGATAACTAGCCAATGCTTGGAAGTTCTAGCTAAGGCTCATGGAATTTCCTTGATAAATACGAATCGATAAGATAAACTATTAAATGAGCTACGTCTCATGTGTCGGTGAGACTTATGTCTATCCAGAGCAAACCCCACACTTATGCATAGGTCTTACCTGACCGTCATGGAACTTCCTTGGTAAATAGGAAGTAATAACTAAAAGAGTCATTAGAACAGCTAGGCATCGCGTGAGCAGCGTTGGTATGTTCCCAAGTGGATGATAGAAGTTCATCCACCAAACAACATCGCCTCAGCTCTAGTTTTCGCCCATCGTCATCCATTCCCAGTAGCAAAACCCTTTCGTGATCCGAAAGCAGATCCTTGAGTCATACCTAACTGGGTAATCTCTCCCATCTAGGTAACCAATGTGGACTATTCCTATGAATATCCCCTCCCCCCCCCTATTGGAATCCTAACTTCTCGCACCAGCGGACTTCCTGAGAGCCGATCCCTCTTACCCTCATTTCGGATCAAGCAGATTCCTAACCCTAAATCTGACTATCACCCAAAACCCTACTACTAGACCAAACGTATAGAGTTTGGATCTATCTAATTTCGTTTGTAGTATTTCTTTCATCAACTTCTTTAGTTATACTTCGTCTGAAGTATTTCCTTCATCAACTCCATTTGGATATACTTCGTCTGAAGTATTTCCGTCATCAACTTCCTTTGATTATATTTCGTCTGCAGTATTTCTTTCATCAACTTCTTTCGTTATACTTCATCTGAAGTATCTCCTTCGTCAACTCCACTAGGTATGATTAGTTTCATCTGGAATACTTCGTTCTTTCAAGATGACATTAGATATGTTTACTTTTATTTGAAGTGTTTCCTTTTGTATTGAATGTATTTGGATTTATTGGATTTCATTTGAATGTTTTCAGACATTCTTGGTTTCTATTGTATTCAGCATAGTTAGAATCTGAAGATATAATGGAACACCAACCCCAACAAGGACCAAGCCAAGATCAGAATTATCGGGACATTGAATAGGATGATTATCAGCATATTGAGCATGATGAGTATTAGAACATTGAACAAGAACATGACCAAGGTTATCAGCAAGGCGAGTCAACACTTTGATCATTTTGAACCTACTTTTGAAATGCAATTATATTGTTTTAAATTATGAAATTGCATTACTATGAATTATTCAAATATGTTGGAGTAGCTCGTAGCTACTACCTTAATGATAATTGTGTATAATTTCCAATCCTTGAACTTGGACACTATCCTTTGTTACCCTAGAAATAATGGTTTATATACTAGTTAATAAGTCTGTATCTAAGTGTCATGTTTAGCCTTGCTTAGATACATTGTCATGTGGGCAAGATTTGCCCGAAACATCACTAAAACATTTGAAAATGGATTTGGGCAGTTGAGGCTGGAGCATGGCTGGTATGTTTGACTAGAATGGTTATGTTTAAAAACAAAATAAAACCTAAAAAACAGATTTAGACTCAGGTGGCTGGAAGGAATGACTGGTGCCGGGTGCACGAGAGAAAGTAGGTATGTGGATGTACCGCCCGAGTCAATTAAGGACTGAATCTTGTAATGACCTCTCATGTAAAAAACAGTGCAACCACAAGTCTATAATGGGTACGACCTGGCTAACTAAATTGTTCGCTGCCTCGCAACTCCTGCATTGGTGGGTGTGTGGAGCATAGTTATCAATTCCATTTCGAAGGCCATTCCGGTTTGCCTCTTGGTATGGAATATGCCGATACCGGTTCATTCCAGCGTATCGTTCCGGATTTATATATATATATTTATACCATATATGTAATTATACGCACACATAATTTCTCTTGGAATCTCACTTCAAATACATAACCATAGAATAAAAATGACACATAGTTCAATTACTTCGTAAATATAAAGGTCGTACGTAGTTAAATAATACAATATGAGTTCATAATTTCATACATTTTACCATAGTCTAGCATAATTTTACTTATCGAAGGACTAGTATTGGACCCGGCCTTCCGAGCTGATTCAAAGAAGTGGTCACTTCAATTTTGATTTTTTTTTACTGGTGTAATACCCCCATTTAATTATTTGAGTAATTAACAAATTAGAGGATGTAATTAAAGAATTAATTCAGAATTTAGAGAGGGAATTAGAGGTGGCCTTTGGCCCATTGCCCAATAGAGAGGTCGGTTGTCTAGCCCAAGAAGGGGAGGTCCGAGCCACTGTTTTTAAGCAAGGGAGTAGAGGGGGCCAACCAAATCCTAGCTAACCTAGCCCCACCCCCTGTGTAGCTGCCCTACTACTCAGATATCGCCGCCGCCCTGCTTGCATATATCTTTCGCATGCCGTGCTCCTTGTTCCCTTAGATCCTTGGTATCAAGTCAGAAGACACTGCAAGCACACACGCATGCACATGTTGCTGCTAGTGCTCATTCTTGCATGCACACTATTGCGCCAATGCTTCACCTATTGCTAGCTAGTATCGGCTGCATGCTGGTGTTTTTCCCTGCACTGTTTCCTTGACTAGATAACGTTGCTGCCTCTTTTGTATGGAACCATGTTGTGTTCAACAGTAGAAGAGGAAGGAAGGAAGAGAAAGAAGGGAGGAACAAAAGGGAGGATTCTTGCTGGGAGCTTGTGTTCATCATCTTGATCTCCAAGGGTGACGATTCTAATACTTCTTTTCTATTTAGCAATCGGTAGAAATCATCTAGTAGATCGGTTAATCTGCTGTCTGCGTTGCATTGAGGATTCGGAGACCAATTGGGTAGAATGTGGGATTTACGTCTCCTAGATATTTGTGAGGTCTGTTTTAAGCTTTCCATAGGTTCAAAGATCACCCAATTCGGAGTAGTGGTCTAGAAGTTAAGTTGATTTCATTACTGCTGTCCTGAAAGTCTAATGAATATTAGCAGTCGTCTTATTTATTAAATAAAATTACGTTATGGGCTGATTCAGGGATATCACCCAACACAATCGTCATAGGGAATGTTTTAAGCTTTCCATATTGTTAAAAATCATGAATTTTGGTTCGTCCATTCAAAAGTTATGAATTTTCTTATACTGTTGTATTTTATGTCTGTCAGTTTATAGTTCTAGATATTCATCTGATTATTAGACCCAGAAATTGGCCGAATCAGAGGATCTCACCAACTAGGTTATTGTAGAGGATTTTGTTATCTTTTCATAGAATCTGATTTTGCACTTTTACGAGTTTCAAAGAGAAAGTTATGTAACTTTAATATTGTTGTCCAGTGTAGCTTCCTGTTGGATTGTTGTTTAGTTTGAGTAGAGCAAGTAGTTAACCTTGGGTTTTGGGAAGACGAGATAGAAGCGTTGCGAGTAGCGTCTTGTTATCATGTTGTTCTTATTCAAGTAAATTAATTGTGTAGGAGGAGAGGCTTCGAGATTAGTGACATCATCCTTGCCTCCTAACGCGTCGCAACACGAAAGGCAAGTAAATTGTGATTGTAATGATGGCTAATTGTTCATAGTGCTTGCTGTTCATGCTACGATTGAATTCTATGGTCTATGAGTAGTTCCAATGATTTCTTATTTTTTTCACGTATGACATTCCATGCTTCTTGATATTATATCTTTCTTATTCATACATTCATTTCTTCATTCATTCGTTCATGATTCACCCACGGGAGTGAGGAGAAAAGTCCCATCATTCCAATATGGGCATGTAAGACCCACCATTCCAATGTAGGCAAATTGAATCCCAGTTATGAAACATTCTTCATACGGGCCTTGGATCCCCGCATTTTGGATAATGCGGGGCTGAGTGAACACCGACAGGTGTTCACTGGCTATACCAGTATAGGCAAAAGTGAAGAGCATACATTTCATTCTTGCATAAGATTTCTGCCATTCTACTTTCGTATTCTATATTGTGAATGTTATGTTCTTATTCAGTGTTGTTCATATTATTCTGTTGTACTTGTTGAGTCGTGGACTCATTCTTGCCAGTGTTTATTTGTTTTAGGTAAACATTGAAGACGGCATGCCTGGGAGGGATTAGTCACATGGAACACTTCATTCACTTCACAAACTTCACATTTTAGTTAATGGACTTGTTATTATTTCTCATTTGATAAATTTGGATTGTAATAATGGAGTTCTGATGGTTGAGGTTATCATTCATTATGATTTGGTTGAACTAGTAAATGCTTAATATTCATCATATAGACTCTTGATAATTTTATCTTGATTAGTTCAATATGATTGGATAATTAGAAGTTTGATATGTAGTTGAATTCTATTTCAATTCTTATGATCATTCTATTGCTTGTTGATCCTTACCTGTTTTTAGTTGATAGATTGTTGAAATTATTTCGTATTGTTGATGTATGTTAGACTTTTAAGTAATATCTTGGCTTCCGTATAGACAGGGTGTTACAACTAGTACTAGAATGGACCGGAATGGCCGGTATTGACTGGTATTGAGGCCGGTACGGGATTGAGGCTATGGTGTGCCGGTTTGAGTGCCGGTATGGCATGTTCCGGTCATTTTGGCCGGTACCAGAATGGAATTGATAGGTATGGTGTGGAGTGTACAAAGGGTAAGGGAATCACCGATTCAAATGGCGTAAATGGGAGACCTCCTGAGGGCGAGGCCCAAAGAGGTGATACTTAGCAACGTGGCAATCATCTTAGTCGCACACCTATGGAAGTGTGTTAAACGGACATTATAAGTTGATTGTCTCTTTTGGGTGAAGTTTACAAACTCTGCATAGTAAGAAAGCTATCTGGATAGCCGTGCTCACAGTCAAGAGTAGTGCCGGGAACTTGCTTGATCTAGCTTTCACTTTATAAAATAATTTGTGGTTGGAATGGAAAGTTGGGGTTGGAAACCCAGTGGTTTGAGATGGCCTAGTCGGAGACCAGTGATAAGTACGAGATATGACCTGAGCATTAAGTGGACGGAGCCGCTCAATGGTATAGGAGATGGAATCTCCACTAGTACTTTACGAACAAAAACTCAATTTATAAAACCTGTGTTGGTTAAAAATGCTAAGTCTCAGGAATTGCTACTACCTAATCTACTTCAAAATTGGCTTTGTGCAACTAAAAGAACTATAAACCTCCCTTGATTATCCTTGCATCTATAATAATTGCATTGTGTGTTGGCTCGCGAGTACGGTTGTGTACTCATGCTTGCAATTTACATTCTTTTAGTCAGTACGCATAAAAAAAGGCTATATGAATAATTATGAGTATGGGTCAAGACTAGAGATCAAGAAGGCCAAGAACTAGGTCGCGGGCACCAGTCGATTGCATGTGAGTATATCATGAGGCTTCCACATGTTTTACTTGTATTCTACTTCCGCTGCTGATTCTTTGAAAGTATTTGGCCTAGTCGGCCATTCTGAAAGTCAATCGCCATAAGGTATATTTACGCTTTGTTTACTATTATGCAATAGCTTTACCTTTTTATGATATGTGATTGATATCCAATAATATAACTGTGAGCACTAGCTACTGATCCAGGGATTGGTGCTGTGAACACAGAGGATTCCAGATTGTAAATTTGGGGTCCGACATAAGGGGAGGCGGTCCAAAGGGTGGTGGTGGTGCAACTCAAGGCGACCGGGCAGCGGCATGCGGCAGCCAAAGCTGAGGGAGGAGATGGGGTGGCGACGGCAGAGGGGAAGAGGGAAGAATATAGCGCGCGCATGAGCACCAGGTGGGTGAGAGGTACCCGATGGTGCAGTTGGTGGGGGTCGGGTGAAGGAATAGAGGAAGGAGAAAGAGAAGGAAGAAAGAGAGAAAGGCTGGCAGGTGGGCTGAGAGGGAGAAAAAGAGAAAAGAAAGGGAAAGAGAGAAAAGAAAAGAAAAGAAAGAAAAGGAAAGGAAAGAAAGAAAAGAAAAGAAAGAAAAAAAAAAGAAGTCGGGTTGGGCCGGGTGGTTTTGGCCCATACCGCACTTTTGATATTTCAATTTATTTTATTTTTCTTTTCTTTTTAAACTCGATTTGAACTCAATTTTATATTTTTGGGGTTGGGGTTTCAATTAACAACTCAAAAAATCGAACATTGACGAAGCGTAACAAAAAGTTTTAAAAATCCCGCTTTTTTAAACATTCGAACTAGAAAGCCAAACTTGGGGTGTTACACTCCTACTCTGCTACAAACAAGAACATGGTTGTGATCTTGGAGGACAGTGGCGAACCTAGGATTTTTAGAATGGGTGTTCAGACTTTGGAGCTAGATTGTCTAGATATGGTGATATCAATACGCCGATACCGTGAAATATCATTTCCTGAAAAAACACTAATACGACGATACGCGTATATATAATAAAATACAAAAAAAATATAGAAATTAATGATTTCATATGAGGAAATGGACGATATAAGGTAATCATAATTGATGAGGACATCACTCCTTAGGATACACGCACTACACAACATCCTCCAGATCCGGTTGCTAAACTACAAGGTCCTATGACAAGAGCTCGTGCACGTCACTTAAATTATGAGGTGAGCTCATTTCTAGGTGCTAATAATTTATCTATGCAGAATGGTATACTACCTAATAATTGTGATCTTTTATACTTAGGAATAATGGGAAGGATCCGTCAAGTCCTGGTCATCTGCGCTGATTGCACCCAAGCAAAGGAAGTCCCTCTGATTGCGCCGAGAAGAGATTTTGGGTTGCAGAAGGTCTACGACCAGATTCCCAAGGTCTACGACCAGTTCTCCGCGTTCTACGACCAGGTCTACAAGCTCTACAACCAGGTGTACCCGCCCTACGACCACGATGGGAGTTAGTCAGAATCGTTGAAGTAAGGTGATGTGTCACCATTTTGGGCCTAATAAGGCCTTGTAAGCGTGTCGAGGTCAAAGCCCAGGATGTGTACGCCTATCCCCACGGTAGCACAACCCTAGGTCGACCTCCTCACGTTCCCCCCTATATATGTGCAGCAGCCGTCACAGTTTAGGGGTGGGTTTTTCTTATATTATTCTGTCACTTTGCAGTTTCGCCACTTGTTCGGTTTGAGGAACCCCACTTGTGAACTTTATCTATATTCGCAATATATTTCAGATTGCATCTACCTTGTTCTTGTGAGTTGCTTCGATTGCTTGTAGGAATCATAACCCTCGTGGTAAGGTCGATCGCGTGCAAGCGTGGTTGATAACGACAGTCGTGCGGGTGTAGCGAATTGTGAGGTGACGATCTGCGGGTCGGAAGCCTCAAAGCGTCAACGTCCTCACGATGAAATCAATCGAACCTATCGGAAGATCGGGCCACCGTGATTCATCAATAATGGCATGAATTAAACAGCAAATTATAGATATCAATTACAGTTGAGGAGGTGGAAACTAGGAATAGAACTATTTTAGCTCCAAACTTCATATTTTGCTGAGTTATGTTGTTTTTGCAGGGTGCGACCAAGACTTGTGCTTGGTGCTTGGCCGTTGTTGTTTTCTCTATTTTTCTATTTTGGGTTATAGCAGTTATACTGCTAAAACTTATTTTCTTCCTCTATAGTGATTGGTAGCGCTCATGTCTTCTTTTTCAAAAAAAAACCTTATGCTTGGTGCTTGGTCATTGTTGTTTTCTCACTTTTTTTCTGTTCTGGGTTGTAGCAGCTAGACTGCTAAAACTTATTTTCTTCCTCTAACAGTGATTCATAGAGCTTCTGCTTTCTTTTTCAAAAAAAAAAATGACAGTTACATACCTTGTTGATCCTGCTCTTTTCCCGTCAGCAAGAATCCCATCTAAGAATGTTCCTTCCATAGAGCAAAAATTAGCATGTAAATATATGTAACAAGGGTCCAACTATATGTTCATTGTCCAAGGCAAAGATTGTACATTTGTACAACATCCATTTGAAAGAATCAAGAAAGCAGAGGAAGGGGCTAGACTCTAGAAAGAACCAGGGCTGGAGCAGAGCAGAGCTAGGGAGAAGAAATGGTGCGTGCGGAACACACCTAGATCTAGAGAGAGGATGATGACGGTGAACTGGATATGCTACTCCCTTCCTGCCGCCACGCTCCCTCCCGGCTACCGCGTTGCTCCCTTGGTGCCGCCCGCTCCATTCCTCCCTATTTGTCGTGCTGCCACCCACTTGCCCGCGTCGCGTCTCTGTTCGCCCGTGCAGGTGTGCTACCGCACACTCGTCCTGTGGCGCCTCACGCCTGCTTGCCGTCGCAACATAGCGTCATATCCACTGACCGTCGCTCGCCTTCATAGCCCACGCCCCCGCTCGTCCCCACCCCCACACACAAACAGTCACAGGATGAGAGAGAGAATAGAGGTTAGGGTTTGGTGGGCTGGAGTAGGAAGGAAAATGGGCCTAATGTATTACATGGCCCGCGCACAATGTGTGGGGAGTACGGGCTGAATTCATTTGCGGACACAAATATATAATTTTGGCCTAACTAATAACATATACATCTAATATTCCTATTATATATCGGATATTTTGCAAAAGAAAATAGGTGTTCAGCTGAACACCCTTGACTCATAGAGGGTCCGCCCATGTTGGAGGAGAACACTTTGTATGACTACCTGCTTAATCCTAAGAAGGTATTGTTAATGATCACTTATACCTGAGAATTTTATTTGTTGTGATACGGCTTATTGTTTTTCCCCTTTGGTGTGCATATGATAGGAAGTAGGAACTTGCGTTAGAGCTATTCAATCTGAGACTTCATTTGCTGAGATGTATTTTGCCTACTCCGGATGACAATATGAAGTATCCTTTACAATGGCATGTACTTACCTTATAGAACTATATAGAAGCTTAGAGAACTTTTTTGTTTTTAGTCAACTGACTGAACTCATGCACCTTTTACACTGATGTTATGGTGCCTTTCATCACATGATTTTAGCTTAAATAGGCTGGTGCCACAGAATGTTTTTTTTTTTTTTGCTTCGTTTGTCGTCTTCATGGTATTCATTAGGCCCAGCTTTTCCATTAGGTTTATCTTAGAGTTTGAATAATTGCTAATCTACATCACTTAACTAAATCCTTGATGTTCTTCCTTTGCAGTCCAAATTTTAATTTAAGGATACGATGTCTGCTATAGATGCTACTTCGTGGTATTCATTAGGTTTAGCTTACAGTTTGAATAATTGCTAATCTACTTTACTTAACTAAATCCTTGATGTTTTTCCACTTGTGGGCTCAAAATTGAATGGGCTCATCTGACTTAGGCTTAACTATTGCATTTCCACTATAGAATAGTTTTCGACCTTCTACAATTTGGGCTAGCTTTAGTTACACGTTCCGAACCTCTGCAGTACCTATATTCAATAGAACTAACAGGCCTATAAAACTTTGAGCCTGCTCTTGTTTGCGGCAGCGTAAAATTTGTTTTGCTTTGATAATCATTTCTTTGCTAGGGTAATTAACATGCTCCTATATCATTGCATGTAAATGGCTGACGCCTCCTATGATCCTATCCTTATCATCAGATGTATCACGCTCAACCTGACGAACTTTGCAGACTAAATATATGATACACCTCCGGGAGGTAGTAAACCAAAAGACTCCTGAAGTTATGGTCCAGATGGTTTCACAGGTATTTTTTTAGATAATGGAAGAGTAAAAATCTCTTCTGGCCTCTGCATCGAAGATGCACACGGCCCAGGTTTCACAGGTATGAATGGTGTTCTTGGTAAGCATGTGATAGTTCTTTTCTTTTTTACTTAAGCACTGCTCATGTATGCTATAACTCACTAGATCTATAATCCTTTTGTTGGATATATTGCTGCTACTCACTTCTTGTGCAAGGAACTAGGCAGGACAGTGTCATGGTGCAAGAAGGGGCTTTGTGCGTGTGGAAATAAGAGGGCAGAGCATAGCATATATACTTCCTGCTCCTGGCTCCTAGAACCCCGGCCCCCTTGCTGCCTGTGATTACTGTTATGCTCCTTTTGTCAGCATTTTATATCAATGTTTGTATATGAAACTTGACATTATTGTTGGATTATTAGTTATGTAGATTGAGTTTTTTTTTCTGAAAATTTCTCTTCCTTTTGGTTGATGGTATTGCTAGACTTATCGTTCTGTTATCTAGGAACCATTGTTTTCGGTACTCCAGAAACCTCTCAATCTCATACTTGAGCTAGTAATTCTGTTACTTCTGTGTATTGCTTATACCTGCATATATCCAAACTCCATGTAAAGAAACATATTGTCCATTTACTCATTTAGTTTATCAACGTATTCTTCATACATGCGTGTATTCTTTTCTAGAAATGCTCTGCATGGCTTACATTGTGTACTGCAACGCATAAATGGTGAAAGGTAATTTAGTTCTTTGCAGGTACAATTGGTGGCCACTGATAACTCTTTGCGTTAGGATCGCATAGCGCGTGTTTCTACCTAGTTGAACTAAGCCGAGTTGGTAATTAAACGATGAGTTTTGTTGCAAACTTGCAGTTGGAGTGTAAGCTTGTACTACTAAAAAAGATGTTTCGGCATTTCAATCGTTATTTTCAGTGTGTAAAGCTGATGCCGGAAATAAAATATATTTTGGGCCCATCGCACATTGTTCATACCGAACTGTGCCCGTTATTGATGTTACAATTTATTCAAAGCAGATCTATACTGGCTCTTGGATCACAGGGCCATATGTCCAGACAAGAAAACAAGAGTTCAGCTGATCACAAGAAAACATTTTGAGTACTAAACTGAGCTGGATGACTAGGGGAACCAGGGTATTTTTACTCTACCGGTTTGACTAGCAACAACGGCTGGCATCACAAGTTTGTTTGGGCTCACTGTGCACCCAACACCTGCACCAATCTAGGGCTACATCCACTCCACTGGGAGCACATTGTCTCGTCCAGCCCATCTCGTACAACGCAATCGGAAGGCCATCTAGCTTCCCAGCCCACGTCATAACTCCCGTATTCGATCCGTTTACTAGGCCGATACGCCATTTTACTGGTCTCAAGGCTTTCCAGAGATCCAAATATGCACATAGATGTGCCTAAAAAAAGAGAAGTTTTTGTCCTCGGGTCTGGGAAGTGTACTTGGCCCACCTCCAATTTCTAGCATTGCGGTATTTGTAGTTAGCAAGGAGATTCAAAGCGTTCATTTTCCTCTTACGATAGCTCCCGCGAGGGCTAATGAATATCACGACTTAGGTGAAGTAATGATCGTATATCTAAACAAAGTGTTTCTCTCTCTCTCTCTAAAATGGCACTGTTTCACGATGAAATAGTAAAAAACAACCCTAAACGAACGAATTGATAAAAATGTCATCGTGCTCAAAACACACGGCAAAGGACCTACCATGTCCTGGGTCAAATGGCGAGCTTCCATTCAGCGTCAGCCGGCCTGTCACACCCCCACAGAGCGGCAGGTGGCCTGCCCATGCCATCTATCGCTCGGTGGAGACGCGGCAGAGATGCCATTTTATTTTAAGTAGGCTATTTTTGTTATTTCACTTTAAAATCGTGTTAAATGAGCCAAAAACTCCATGAACTGGAGTATGTATATCTCCGAGCAACATAGCAAGCACCTTATATTGATACTACAAGGTCTTATTAAAAAATGTTCAAACCTGATGTAATTATGCATGACACTACCACTTTTACATCATTATTATTCCATTCGATCCCACTCAATACAATGCAGTGATGCACGGTTGACGTGAAAGACCAACAAGACCAGAAAATATGTAGTAAGACGGTATGCCACCATATCCATTTTTGGTAGTAGTACTCCACAATCCACCCGGACCAACTAACACACGCGCACATCATGCCCCGGTGTAGAGGTGGGCCGGGAGCTTGGGCTCGACGACGGCCTCGAGCGGGAACCTGCGCGGCGTCGACAGGCCGAAGATCTCCTCCATGCTCAGCTCCTCCTTCGTCATGCCGTCCGGGAGCCTCCACGCGAAGCCGTGCAGGAGATTGGCGAGGCTCACCTGGATCACCTTCAGCCCGAGGCTGTACCCGGGGCACATCCGCCGTCCGGACCCGAACGGCAGCAGCTCGTAGTCCTGCCCCTTCACGTCGAGCTTGCTGCCCAGGAACCTCTCCGGCATGAACTCGTCGGGCGCGTCCCACAGCGCCGGGTCGCGGCCGATGGTCCACACGCTGACTAGCACGCGCGTGCCGGCGGGGATGTCGTAGCCGCCCACGGACGTGTCCTCGCGGGACAGGCGAGGTGTCAGCAAGGGCGCGACCGGGTGCATCCGCATGGTCTCCTTCGCGATGGCCTCGACGTAGGGGAGGTGCGGGATGTCTTTCTCCGTGACCCACCGGCCGCGGCCGATGACGCTGTCCAGCTCCTCGGTGGCCTTGGCGAAAATCTCGGGCTTCTTGAGGAGCTCCGAGATGGCCCACTCGACGGTGACTGCAGAGCTCTCCGTGCCGCCGGCGATGAGATCCTGCAGGTGCAACGTTGGACCGGTGTGACAAGTAAATTAATGAGGAAACAACTTAACATTTTATCAAATTCCGTGCGATGTGTCATTGTCTGCACTGCACACTCTGCATCACGTGTTTGGCTGATTGCGAAGACAAATGAAATGGATTTTTTTCATTAAGTGCAGTGTGTTTGGCGCTGACATCATCAAAGTACGTACCAGAAAGGCAGAAACCAATGCATTCCCTCTCATGAACGTAATAAGACGCGTCGTGGTTCTCTTTTTTCCAAGTGTCAAGATTTTTAATTATATGCATGTTATGGACTCACTTACCTGAGTGAATGCCTTGACGCTGTCGCGCTTGAGCTTGACCTCAAGGTTAGGATCGTCGGCAAGCTGCAGGAGGACGTCCACCATGTCCCTGGCCACGAACTCCTTCCCCTCACGACGCCGCTGCTCGTTGTGCTCGTCCACGACATGTTCTAGGAACGTATCAAACATATTGCTCAGCTTCTTCATCCTCCTAATGTACCCCTGCAGGTCCAGCCAGTCCAGCCACGGGATCGAGTCGCCGATGTTGAGCACGCCGTTGAGCAGGAACAGCTCGTCAAGCATCCACTTGAACTGCTCCGGCGTCGTCACCGAGCCACCCTTGTGGATCACCTCGTTCTCGAGGTACTTCTTGCCCAGCACCATGCGCGTGATCACGTTCAGGCTCACCGTGGACAGGTAGTCCTTGAGTAGCACGACGCGCCCGGACACCTCGTGCAGGTCGCGCAGCAGCGCGCGCACTTCCTCGCTGCGGATGTACTCGTAGGACTCGAGCCGCTTCACGCTGAAGAGCTCGGTGAGGCACATCTTGCGCGCCTGGCGCCAGTACGCGCCGTACGGGGACCAGGTGATGTCGCTGTAGTTGTAGGTGGTGTACTTGCCGGCGGCGGTCTTGGGCCGGTCCGTGAACACCACGTCGTGGGTCTTGAGGAAGAACTTGGCCATCTCCACCGACGAGCCGACGACGACGGGGAAGGACCCGAACCGGAGGTACATGAGCGGGCCGTACCGCTGGGAGAGCTCGTGGATCGAGCGATGCGGGAGCGCGCCCACGAGGTTGAGGTTGCCGATGACCGGCCACGGCTTAGGTCCCGGTGGGAGGTTGCACACGCGGCGGCTGCGGCGGAAGACGGCTTTGAGGAAGAGCACGGTGGCGAGCACGACAGCGACGAAGGACGCCCATGGTGGCAGCTCCATTAGGAAGTGGCGGTGATGACGTACGGTTGGTGAGGGGAGTGGCTTGTTGAGTGACGTCTTGAGGCTTGAGCTGGTGAGATGGTACTCACTCAGAGCGCGCACGGGCTACTTATAGAAGGCGAAGTGGTACAGCGCGTGTTGAAGTTGAGGTATCACTTGGGGTTTGTTTTGAAAGGGAGAGATTAGAACTAATCCTTTTGTATTGAGAGGGATTTTAGTTTAAATTCCGAGTTAATCCGAAGAGATTAAGTCAGCTCATAAAATGTATCCAAAACTTGACGAGGAAATTGATTGGAACGTCCATTTCGCGGAAAAACGTTTGAACAACTGCTACTCAGCAACAGACTTCAGTAGGCAGTGTAAAAGATAACAGACTTCAGTAGGCATTAGGCAAGGAAGTTGCAAATTAGAAACTCAGGCAGATTGATGCTTGTGGCATAAATATGTACTTTTGGCTCTGTTTTGTCCAGGAAAGGCTCTCTTTATTCAGATATCCATGTCTTTTTTTGTGTTATGCTTTTGAGAATCTAACCTATTTTCTGTTGCTTGATCAGATTCAGCCATCTCCATTTTACCTCAGAGACAAGTGTATGGACATGCTTGTTAAAAAAGTGTATGGACATTAATTTGGGAATGTTCTGATGGCTCATATGGATTAGAAGGGATTTTAGGGAGGGATTAGACACCATCCCTTCAAATTAAAAGAGATTTTAGTTTAAATTCCATGTCAATCTGAAAGGATCAAGTCTTCGCAGGAAAATGCGGTAACAAACTGACCAGTTACAGCCTGCGGTAGATGGACAAGTGGCAAATTAAAAACAAAGACTGCTGACTGAGAGATACATATGTTTGATTTTGTTAATGATTTCTCCAGAAGAGTAAATTACTCAGGCATGTTGAAATTTGGCAGTGGCTGTAATTGCAATAGCATGGATTTGAACATGGGAAGTAGCTGCTGCGCTGATCTCTGTTGATTTTTATAATGCTCGCACGTATTTTAAAATTCACACTATTTTTTTTATTGTTCGCATTGCTAATCCGATCAAATTGTTTGATTGTTTCCATTTCTAATACGACCATATCCATCAATCGGTTACAACCATAGCCAGTTTCATCCTCCCTATTATTACTACTAGCATGCTCACGGACGTTACAAAATATTTTTTTAGTAAATTCCACAAAACTGCAACTTCACAGAATAAGCTATCAGTTTGCTACAACTTTAAGCGAGGATTTTGGATACTTGCACTTTTAAGAGACCCTTTTTTTCAAAAATATGCAACTCCGGCATAACAAGTCGTCCTGACAAGCACTACTACAAAAAGGCTAATACTGGACGTTTCATCACAGACGGTTGACCAAAACCGTCAGTATTAAATACAATCACAGACGGTTTTAGTTTAGCGACCGTCAGTGTTACTGGCTGCACTGCAAATCGTCTGTGAAGAGGTAATATCACAGAAGGTTCATGTTGAAAACCGTCTGTGAAGTATCATATACGGTTCTAAACAAGATCCGTCTGTGATATTACTAAATACCACAGACGGCATTTAATAAGAACCGTCTGTGATATGTCCAAAGCCGCTTCGACTCCTGCGCGATGCGTCTCTTCGTCCTGTGCACCGACGTTACTCCTTGTTTTATAAAAATGATCATCCGCCACCGTACTCCTCACACATCGCTCTACTCTATCAAGCATAAACGAAATGGCTCCCCACTCTTCTCCCCTGACACCGGCATTGATGGCCTATCTGGCCATCCTGTACGAGCACCTCACCGGTCGTACGCTGGCGGAAGCTGCGGAAGGACACTATACTAACAGTGTCCCCCCTCCTCCACCGAAGGTTATGCCGGTGCATGTGACGGCGACGTTCCGTCGTCTTGACCACCTCCTCTGTTATGTCTTCCGGTGGTCTACATCTTCCGGTGAGCTAACCTCGCCATCGACGTAGTCCTCCACAATGACGTTGAACGTCTCCAGGAGAATTACCGTCGCTTAAAATGCGACATCAAGGCGACGGGCGACCGAGTCGATCAAGCCGAGACCCCTCAAGCAAGAGAAGAGGGCCTATGGGCACATTTCTACTTAGTTCTTAAGGCGAAGCATCTTTGGGCGACTATCGAACGATCGCATCAACGGATGGAAGTGTTTCAGGCTACCTACGCTGATCACGAACCGTCCGATGCCGACGACGTCGTTTATGAAGTTTTGAAGACTGAGATTGCATGCTACCTCCGCCACTAAAAAAACTTTGATTATTTAGGTTTCTACTTTTTTTAATCTTTGTAAGAAGTGACTGCCCATATGTAAATACAAAAAACAATCAAAAACCGGTTGAATTTGTATTTACTATCTTCTATATATGTAAACGGTCTCGGTATAACAACATGACGGCATTACTGACTGGTGAAAAACAAGTAATACATATTTATGTGTCATATGTTCTGAATTTGCATTTATGTATACGAGAATGTGTCATATGTGAATTTGCATTTATTTATATGAGAATGTCTGTTATCACAAGATAATATGCTCAAAACATATAACATGAGAACAACCAAAATCACAGACGGTTCTATTATGGAACCGCTGTGATAATAGAAACATCTATGATATCCCTTTATTAGTAGGAGCCCGCTAGAGTTTGTGCTCAAACAAGTCACTCCCCAGCGCCCTTACTCTCACCCGTTCCCCTCCCCACCCGAGTGCCCCCGACCTCGACGCCGCCCGAAGCCTCCTCCCCGACGGCCGCCCCAAGTCGCGCCTTCTCCCTGACCCTATCGCCAACTCCGCCCTTCTTCCCATCGCCACCGATTGTGACACCACGGTTCACTGCACAAGACACTCTTATCGTCGTGACACAACTACAATGACACTGCCACCGCCACCGCCGGTCCAATCGACCTCCCCTCGGCCAAATCCACCTCCCGCCGCCAGATCTGCCTTCCCCTCTTTGTCCTCCCCTCGGCGTGCGCGACTCCGGCTACCTCTCCACCGACCTCCCCAGCTACCCCCTCCAACGACCTCGGCCTCACCGCCGACACTGGTGATATCGAGGTAAGACAGATCTATCACCTATTAGTTTATGTTGTTGGTATTCATGTGAACCGAGCTGTTGCGATGTGTGTTGTGGTGTTGTGGCGACGTCAAGGTGCAATGTGTGTTGTGGTGTTGGGAAACTTTTGTTCTTGATTCATGCTTGAAGATGCAATTTTGAGATGGGCACAAGAGAAAGAACATGTGGATGAGTCGGATAAAGTTTTTGTTAAACAATCTTATACTTTCATTCTATTGTGCTTGTGCTATTACCAAAACTCAGACATTAGTACCAACTGACTTGTCAAATCAATTAGATCAAAGCGATTAGCTAATTAATGCAATGCTTCCTTTCATGGAGTCTTTTGCTGGCTATCATTGCATCAAAAACTGACTATGCTCTACAAAGATTAGGTTGCTTATGTGTTAATCTGGCACAATCACTGATATTTGGAATGTCCTTTTAGAATTTAGAGAGGTCAAAACATAGAAATACCTCATGAACTGTGAATAATTGAAACCTAGATACATGATTCTGTGAGAATTACAACCAAGCTGTTTCACTTGTGGGATTTATCAAGGCGACGGCTCTTCCTCCCCGACGACCTCTTCTTCCCCGGGCGGCCTATTCCACTCCAAAGCAAGACCAAATGAGTAAAAACTACTACAACACCTCTTCACTTGCCTCCTGCCATTCATTTCACCTTTGTCTATTTAACCATGTTCATGCCGGTCAATTCTCCTCACTTGCATCCCATTGTCCTACCATTCCATTCCTGATCTGTTCTCTATAAAATCTCAAGCAGCCACTGCTTGAGATGGCTGCTTGAGATTTTATAGAGAACAGATTAGGAATGGAATGGTAGGACCCTAGGACGCAAGTGAGGAATTGACCGGTATGAACACGGTTACACATACAAATGTGAAATGAATGGCGAAAGGCAGGTGAAACTATCACAGATGGTTCATTAGGACAAACTGTCTTTGATACATCAGCTATCACAGATGATACATCAACTATCATAGACGGTTCTGAGTTAATAACTGTCTGTGATAATCTGCATCACAGATGGTTCGAAAACCGCATATGATGACCTCATGTCATTACTGACCCATAAACTCAGATAGCTCATGAAACCATCTGTAATGATGTTTTTGAACCGTCTATGAAGGCCTTGTAGCAGCGAAGGCAGGCCCACATGGCATACACACATGTGATGCTGAGGACGTTACGGGGTGCCACACAAACACCAACGCTGCTCACACATCAATGGCACAAAAGTTGCAGTATATTGATAGTTTGGACTGTAAAGTTACATGTATGTGAAGTTTACTCAAGCTCTGCATGCAGCAGCATGTTACAACCGCCTAGATTCATGTTGTGCCCATGTCACGATCCCGTCATCGTCCACGACCTCAGGACAACACACTCTTCTTCGGCTTTGCATCTCACCTCTGCACTTTTGTGCTACCATGTTGAGGCTATGCGATCCCGTGGATCTTTTCCT
This sequence comes from Phyllostachys edulis, assembly GCA_036346405.1. Taxonomy (NCBI): domain Eukaryota; kingdom Viridiplantae; phylum Streptophyta; class Magnoliopsida; order Poales; family Poaceae; genus Phyllostachys; species Phyllostachys edulis. The sequence continues at coordinate 41,896,598 of CM070561.1, forward strand.
TCCCCTCTTTCCATCCTTAGGCCTTGGCCTATATGTTAAAAGAACTTAACCTAGTTAAAAGAAATGAGTCACCAACAAGTAGGTCCATAAGCTTTTTTTCAAGAGTAAATTAATTGTGGGTCTACGCGCACAATTTATTGATTTTTTTTTTGTTAGTAGAGTTACGGTTTTGCAAAATTTACTCAATATTTTTTTGAAGACTAATTTTTTCCCGTAGAGGCACATAAGAACGCGTTGCAAACCAGTGAGCAAGCGAGAGTAGGCATAAAGTGTGACCAGAAGCTGACACCCACATAGAGCGGCTAGCGGGGATCGAGCAGCGTCTTCCAAATTCGCAATAGGAATCAATCTCATATATAAATCTAAAAGCAACAAAAATTGATTTGGCTAATGGAACTTCTACTTTGTTTTGGTCAAACTATTAGTTGGATGGCAATTGCATAGCCATTTTGGCACCAAACCTAATTCTTTTAGTCAGCAAAAATCTGAGAAGAAGAAGAATAGTGAAAGAAGCTATTGACAATCACAATTGGGTCAGTGATATCAGAGGAGGCATATCAATCATCGCCATCAGAGAATACCTGGTTGTTTGGGAAAAACTCTCAAGAATTCAGTTGCAGGAGGATCAAACGGATAAAGTGCTTTGGAAATGGACTTCATCCGCTGTTTACTCTGCCAAGTCCGCTTACATGGCATTTTTTTTCATGGCACAGTCAGGATGCCTTGTAGTAAGCAGATTTGGAAATTGAAAGCACCTCTTAAGTGCAAAAATTTTGCGTTGTTAATTTTCCATCAGAGATGTTGGACGGCGGCAGACTAAGGCGTCGTGGTCTCCCCATCCAAACCTCTGTGTGCTATGTGATTAAGAAGAAGAAGAATACATTCAGCATCTAGTGTTGGGATGCGTTGTTGCTCGCGAAATTTGGTTTGGAATCCTGTCTTTATCTCATCAAGAGATATTTGTCCCAACTGCCAATGATCAAATAATAGAATGGTGGCTTGCAGCTAGAAAAGGATTATCAAAGAAGTGCGCTAGAAGTTTTGATACTTTGGTTGTTTTGACATCGTGGCAAATTTTGACATCATGCAAGGTTGTTTCAAAACAAAGTTAGTTCAGTTCAAGTCGTAGTTGGGACAATTCGAAGCAAAGGCCTCCTTTGGTGCTCAATTGGAGCCAAAGATTTGAAGAACTGGTTGTTGTAATGTTTCTCTGTTGTTTCTGGTGCTTGGTTTAGACCAAGCCGTTTTTCTCTCTTTTTTCAGAATTTTATCTATGTTGTACTAACTCTCCTTCCTTATAATGCAAATATGTGCAAAGCTTTTGCACATTCTCTAAAAAAATCTAAATGCAAAATAGCAACCAACTCTTTGATTGCCAAAAGCTATATCGTCATACTCCACTCTAGCAAATTTTTTAAAAAATAATATGAATTTAAAAGATAATTACAAAAATAAATAATCAAAAAAACAATTACAAAACTAGACCCATGTCGCCAATTGGAATGGCGAAAGGCTCCTGTCTCCATTCCAATTAGCGACAGGGGCCTAGCCCTGGCTGACAGTGGTACCAGAGCTCCCTGTCGCCATTTTAATTGGCGACAAGTCCTTGTCGCCAATTCAAAGGGCGACAGGGATCTTTAAAAAAAATTAAAATTTGGAGAACCGCCATTTTTTAATTCCTTTCCACCCATTTTGTACTGAGTATTTCCGAGCAAATATTTTATCAAGAAATCACAATGAGATGATATAACATTCAGCAAAACATCATACCATTTTTTGTGGACAAATCAAAATTTCTACTGACTATTTCAGAGCACATTTTTTGTGGACAAATCACAATGACATTACATAACATTCAGCACAACATCATAACACCTAGTTTTTTTTACAAATCAAAGTGATATTATAAAGCATTGGGCACCACATATTTCAACTGGACGAACCTTTCCTGTGGTCGTAACCTCAACGTTCGCCATGTGGACTGCCTCGAGGGGGCGGTCGAATGAGGTCCCCGCGACGACGTCTAGACTGTCGATATCTCCTCATCCTATGGATTTCTCGTAGGGCATTTCTTGAAGGTGTGCCTAGACTCCCCGCAAATAGAGCACTTCTTCGTTTGACACCCGACTTTTGCTTTATCCATGTCGTTCCTGATGCGTCGTACCTGTCGCCGGCCGACCTTTCCCTTAAGTCTATCAATATCTGCAGCCCAGATAAGTTGGTCCCAAATCGGATGACCAGTGAAATGGCCAACCATGGCATAACCACATATCTCTGCACTCTAGGTTTGCATCGCCTCCTTCTTGTGGAAATAGTCGAAGAGGTTCTGGCCGGGATGCTACGCCACCGTCGAACATGCGACCATGACATGGGAGCAGGGCCTATGTAGAAGAAGGGGCACATTTCAAGTGCATACGCAACTAGCGTGGCGTAGCGTGCGCTCATGGGTAATCCACTCGTGGTTCGTTGTAACATCCCAATTTTTCAGGTTTTTTGAAGATTTTCAAAATTTAAAAGTAACCATTTGATTTTATTAATTTGCTAAAGCTTAACTTGAAATTTTAGAATTAAAAGCAATTTAATTTGAATTAATTAAACTTCAATTAATTTAAAAGTTGGTTTATTTAAGTTTTTGAATTTTATTTGAATTTAAAATCAAAAATATTATTTTAAGTATTGTATTGGATTTGTCGAAATATAAAAGAGTTTTATTGATTTTCCTGAAATTCCTTTATAAAAAGGTCGAAAATAAAATTTATTGAGTTTACGAGATTTTCTTGGATTTAAAGTTAAAAAAGAAAAACTTAATTAATTTCTTGATTTTATGGATTAAAAATGGTTTTTCCAGTCTTTCAAAAAATAAAAATAGTTATGTACAAAATAAAAGGCCAACTTTAAGTTGGAAGTAATTTTATTATTTCAAAGCTAATCTAATTGATTTTCAAGCCTTTTTGAAGTTTTTCCAAATACAAATCACCATTTGATTTTTTTTCTTAATTAGTTAAAGCTTAATTTGATATTTCAAAACTAAAAATAACTTAAACATGTGTAAAATAAACTTCAATTAAATAAAAAATATTTTGAAGCTTTAAAAATAAAATAAACTATTCAAATTTTGTCGGTTTAATTTAAAGCTTAAAATTGAATTTCTGAAGGAAAATTATTTTAAATGGCTAAAATAAACTTCAAAAAAATCTAAAACTATTTCATTTGGTCTATTCAATTTCCAAAATATTTTATGAAATTTTCTCGTATTTTCCAAATTTAATTTCTTTTTCTTTTTCTTTTTTTCTTTTTCCTTTCCTTTTTCTTTTCTCTCTCCTTCTTTACTCTCTTTTCCTCACGTGTGCTGGCGATGTTCTTCCCGTTGGAGCATGGGCGCCCATCTCCCAACCATTGGCGCCCCATGACCTGCTGCCTCCTGCTACCACCGCCTGCTTGTCTCACGCCTCCCACGCCACCGCCCCCTCTCTGCCCCTTTACACGACGCAGAGCCACCATGCCAAGACTTGCTTTCGCCCACGGTCCCATCCTTCCCTGCCCCTCTCTCGCCCCCTTTAAAGCCGCGACAGCACCCCCTCTCCTCCCCCTCCTCCCCTCCCCTTGAGCCACGCTAAAGCCGCCACCGAGCTCCTTCCTCTTCTTCTTCCTTGCCGGCCGGTGCGCCGCCCCTTCACAATCTCCATCGCCGATCACCCCCTTGCCCTCCCAAGCGCGTCACGGCGTGCCTCTCCTCCTCCTCTTCTCTTTCCTCCACTTTCCCCGGCCGGTTTCTCGCCGTAGAGCCGCGCCGCCGCGAGCTCCTCACCGCCGGCCATGGCTGCTGTGGAGCCACCTCCCTGAACCATCTCCGGCCTCCCCGACTGCTTCTCCAGCTTCCCCATGACCCTGGGCTCCTCGTGCTCGCGCCACCTTGGTTCAATCGCCGCCAAAATGCTGCCGCCGCCCGTGCGCCTCCTCTCTTGTGCGCGCCGCCTCCGGCCGCCTGAGCCACCGCCGCCACTTCCCCTCCCTTCCTCAGCTCCAAGGCAACTCATTTTCCTCCCCGGCCGAGCCTCCACTGCCTCCCCTGGCTGGCACTGGAGCCGCTCCGTTGATCCCTCCCCCCTCCCCCTGTTGGTTTGGTCCCCACGAAGAAGAAGCCCCTCTTTTTCCTTCCTTTTTTTATTTTATTTATTCTGTTTTGACTCTATGCCCTTTGGGACCACATGTCATACACCTCCTCCCTCTTCTCTCTTTTCATCTCTCTCACCTCCATACGGGGTCCACAAATCAGCCACTTTATTGCAATCCATTGTAGAAAGATCAAATTCCAAATATTCTAATCATTTTCTATTTCTATCATTTCATGTGATTTTCGAACTTCCGGACGTCCGTTCTCCTTCATACAAAGTCCGATTCTGTCAATTCTCATTCCTAAATTCATCTAAAGGTAGTATCTTCCTTTTGGTATTTATTTTGTAATTTTTGGATTTTATTTGGAATTGTTTTATTTATTTGGCTTTGTTCGCACGTATAGATTCCAGCGTTTCAGAAGAATTCTTGGACCCGACGACCGAAGCATCTCAACTCTTCAACGAAGGAAAGTCGTAAACCTTTGATCATATTGAACCTATTTTATAAAATTATATTGTTTTATATCAACATGCATTGCTAAGTTTATAATAAATAGTTTCGAGAATAGTTAATTACCTAATTGTCATTATGCCTCCTTGATAAATTGTGAATGACATGTATCCTTGAATGACATAAATCCTTGGACACCATAGGATGGTTAATTATTAGTTGGACATTATTGTACTACCAACATGGGTATCATATTATGCTTAGCCATGCTTAGTCACAATGGGATTCATGATCACTTACTCAAAGAATGATTGAATTTGACTAAATGAAATATGGAATTGTGGCGGAGCCACTATTATTAAAAGATGTTGTGCCATGGCAAAGGTTGCCATTTGGCCGAGTGAACCAAAAATGATTTATACTCGGGCGAGTGATCGTGCAGTAAAGGGGATGATTTTGGGATGAGGTTGCCTCGCCTGAGTAACCACTAAGGACTTAACTTTGTGCGCCATTGATCTGGGCCATATCGTGCAACCACAAGTCCATTTATGGGGTGAACCTAGCCAACTAATTAGCAATACTTTGATTCGGTTCTACTAAGGGTTGATAAGCAGCGCAAGAGGGGGCCCAGAATGGTGAAACCTCAACGGGCAGAACTGAGTCAAAATAGGGCTTTGTAAAAGCCTTGTGATAATCGCTTAGTCGCACACCTCGGAAGTGTGTGAGCGGACAGTATAAGATGATTATCTCTTGTGGGTCAAGCTGTACAACCTCTGCAGAGTGTAAAACTATTCAAATAGTCGTGTCCCCGGTTATGGACAATGCCTGGTGATTTCACACGAGGGGTAGATTTTCATAAAAATATCGGAATGGTTTGGTTGGGAAGCCATCTGGATGTTGGTTGATAGTTGGGAAGTGAACAGGGTGTTCACTAGTTGTTTCATAGAAACTTGTTTACTTATGTATTAATCTTCTAAATTACGCTTTTCAATCTAATTACTGTATTTACTGTTAATACTGCTTTCTGCAAATTAGCCATAAAGATACCCTTGTCAGGCCTTGCATGAATACTATTTGCATACATTTCCCTATGACTTGCTGAGTACTTTAAAGTACTCACGGCTTTGCGCTATTGTTGAACAGTCACAGAGGAAGAACCAAGGAATACAGAAATCTAAGATGAGGAATATCTGGAAGACTATGCGAACTAGGATGTGTTCTCCACTCGATTGCCTGTGGGCATGTCGGATGGCTACTACGAGTTTGTTTATTCTCTGCTACAAGTTTACTCTGTTATCTTTAGCCCTATGTAGCAAACTCTGTAAAACTTGACCATAAGGTCCTCTGCTACTAAGTAATATTAATTTGTCTTCTTCATTAGCTATCTTGTTGTATGGATATGATTTCATCGATGTTGTAACTATGTGAGCTAGCTACTGATCATGGGACTAGTTCAGAATACACAGAGGGTCCCGAAGTTGCATATCCGAGGTCCCGACATTCGTCCCGCGGCGTCCACTATCCCTGCACATGATCTCGAAGCGAAACTCCCTTATGCCCATCTTGAATGTCCAGTGCATCTCACCCTTCTTGCTCTTCTCCTCCATGTACTTGGTGATCATAGCAGAGTAGAGAACTCTGTCATTTCCTATGGTGAGCGACGCGTTGTTGCTTCTATCAATAAAGTAATTTGTGGTACCGCGGAGAATTGCCTCCATAATACCAACCAAGGGGAGGCACCTGGCACCGCGCATGACCCAATTGTACACCTTGGCTAGATTGGTGGTCATGACACCATATCTAGCACCACCCCTATCATGTAGGAGCAACCACTTCTCATTAGGCTCGTGCTCAATCTAGTCCGAGAAGTATTTCACCTGCGCCCCCAACTTCCTCGCCATACTAGGACCATCTGTAGGTAGTTGTGGCAATGCTTCGGGGACCTGGTTAGCGCTTGGAGTGGCCCTTTTCACTGCCTCCCTTCTATGCGTCTGTGTTCGCTCATCCAGAATCTTCCAGAGTGCTTCAAACTTTCGTTGTTGATTTTGGTTGTACAGCCGCTTGAACAGGTTTATCAAGTCCTTATTGTAAAACTACTTGTAGAAGTTTGCACCCAAGCGCCTCATGCACCACCTGCTCTGCAGATTCGCCCATGGAAGTGGTTCGTTCTCTCCTTGCTGTAGCTGAGTTATTGCACTCAGCAGGCCCGCATGCCGATCATGTATGACGCATACGTTTGGACGGCCCTGTACAATAGAAATCCTCAAATTCCTCAAGAACCACAACCAGTTGTCCGTGTTCTCGCTTTCAATGAAAGCGAATGCCACGAAAAGAACTTGATTGTTCCCATCTGTCGCTATTACAGTCAGTATCTGACACTTGTACTTTCCAGTCAGGAATGTGCTATCCACGCACAAGATTAGCATGCCAGAATGCATTGATGCATGGACCAAATGAGAAGAATGCTCGCTGCAGTACCCTCTTATTGGTCCACTTCGGATGCGTGGAATCTTGAATGTTGACATGAGTGCCGAGATTCCTGTCTTGTATGACTCTGAGTAGCCCAGGGAGGCTGTGGTAGGAGTCCTCGAACGTACCGAACATTGATTCCAATACCTTCTGTTTTGCCCTCCACGCTTTTGCATAGCTGACTGTGTATTGGAACCTTGCCTAAATTGCCCGAATGTTGGATCGTGGCTCAAAATCTAGATTATCCACTATCTCACTGTACAAGAGGTTGACGATGAAGCCCGATGACATGTTCCTGTAGGACTGCACTGACTTAGCGATGACACATATGTGAGGGACCACTATAGAGTATTTCCAGTAGGTGTCTCACTTAGGCTTAAATGCATGCACTCGCCAAGGGCATCTCTCTATGTCGTACTTCACGTCGTAGCATCTTGGGTTAGACTTGACGACTGTGAATGTACGCCGCACCGACAAGGCCCAGAATTTGACTGTCTCCTGCATGGCCTCCTTGCATTTGTACATAGCTCCTTGTCTGCTTGCTCTGGTCGTACTCCAACGTCACAAGGGAGCCTTCGTTAACGATGAGGTTATCGAGCTAGTATGTGTTCCACTCGGACGGAACCGCTTGCTTGTCCACATCATCCTCATCGTCGAATCCTTCATCTACTGATAATGTCATGTAGTCCCGGTCTTCGAGATCCATCCTTTGCACTACAGCTTCTAGCTCCTCACCCTCGTCAGCAAGCCCACTAGCTTGCCTGGCTGAAGGGGCTACTTTTGTAGGGTCGTCATCGACAACATTAGCTACTCCCGAACCTTTGGCCATTGTGTGTGCCCAGCTATGGCTAGAGTCCCCGACTTGTTCTTCGGCATCACCACCCCCTTCTTGTTCAGCGGTGGGTGTAGGAGTGGGCTTGGCATATGTCTTAGCCAGATAAACCAAATCCCACCCTTCCTCCCTCGCCATACGTACATATGACTGCCATGACATTCTTCCCTTAAGCTGAACTAACTCCCAATATGTGCTTTGTGTTGGTCGAGGGGCAAGGCAACTCAATCACAGATCATACACAGCATGGTCCAAATCGAATGTGTAGAACAACCACCGCATCACAGCGCCCTATGTATGCTGCTCTGGTCTTGGTGGCTGCACGGTCATCAATTGGAAATAACGCAAATCAATCCCATCGGGACCCTCAAGAATAGTCTCCTTATCGTAGTAAATTTTGAAATTGGTGATGTCCAACATATTTGACGCACTACATCGTAAACAAGATTTTCATGATTTACCACATATCTAAAACTAAACTACCCATCAAAAAGGATTATGTACAATATACTGTACTACGTAACCGTACATCTAAAACTATGTGTAATCCATTCTGTTAAAAAATTACCTGAAAGGTGGGTGACCGTACGGTCACCACTTCGCTAGCTTCTCTCCTCCCCTCGACTCATCTCTGCCTTGCTTCCTTCCCTCCCCTCTTGCTCTTTTTTCTAAATAAAAGTGAGTTTTCCCAAAAAAATTTGGTTTTAAGGGTCTTTTATAGGGAAGATGGTGTCGTCATTTGGAATGGCGACAGAGACTTGCGGGATCTCTATCGCCATTTGAAATGGCAGTTCTCCAAAAAAAAAATTAAAAAAAAAAGATCCATGTCGTCATTTGAATTTGCGACAGGGACTTGTCGCCAATTCAAATGGCGACAAGGAGCTCTAGGTACCACTGTAAGCTAGTTAGGTTTGTCACCAATTGGAATGGCACAAAGGCATTCCAATTGGCATGTGGGTCTAGTTTTGTAATTGTTTTTTCAACTATTTATTTTTGTAATTATGTTTTAAATTAATATTATTTTAAAAATTCCCACTCTAGGCAGTTGCCAAAGAAAATCGACGGGTCAAATTCAGCAGCCATCACACACATTTGACATTTGTCTAATCTGACATGTTTTCAAGTAAAGAGTCAATTTCTGAATCATCTCTTGATTAGCTATGGCACCTATGTTGTCTCACCAGTTGTTTTATGCCCTATTTGGTCATTGTCGTAGGGGCATCCCATCGGCCCCCACGACCCGGCGAACAATATATGAGCCCCCAAAGGGGGCCCGCAGGCTACAGGAGGAGCCCCCAGAAGGGGGCCCGAACCATGCAGGGAGGGCCTCAGAGGGGCCTGAAGGCTGCAGAGGGGCCCTAGAGAGGGCCCGAAAGCTACTGAAGGGGCCCCTCGGCACGGAGCTGCCCCGCAAGAGGCGAAGGGAGGAGAAGACACATGGACCAGGCACACCGGCTGGGTAAGCCAGGTCCAAGAAAGCCCACCATGGACCGGACGCTACCCCTAGGGGTAGGAAAAAGACTCTACAGTCCCTTTGCGGGTAGTACCTTCCTAGGGATAGGGCAGTAATCTCATGTATCCCACTGGGAGGCTATAAATAGCTCTCTCCCTCATGTAAGAAAGGAGACCTTTTTAAGGCATTTAATATATACACACTTCTCCTGGCACTAGTCCCTTCTCCGAGGACCCTTCGGTCACTCCCAGATACCAGGGGTCCCCTTTTTTTCTACTGTCTAGTCCTTCTTGCTATGATAGTTGGCGCCGTCCATGGGGACCGGCAGGAAAGCTCTGAAACACCAGCATCACCAGCATGGCCCCTCAGAAGAGGACCAAGTCCAAAGTCTCAACAGCCGAAGCAGCCGCGGCAGCCGTGACCCCCAACACCCCGAGGGGCAAGCAAAGTTGGACCTCCGCAGCAGCGGCACCTCCCGCCCAGGCCGCGGAGGAGGAAGCGAATAACTCCACGCACGAGGATATTATCGGAAGCAACATTCGACACGTCGAGGCATCCGTTCCTAGGAGCCACCAAGTGGGCCCACCGCCTAGGGCAGCGGGCGTAAGCCAAGGATCGTACGAAGCCCTACAACAAGAAATGGCAGACCTTCGTCGGGAGATGGCAAACCTCCGACATCCACCTGAGACGGCCCTCGCGGCCCTGCTCCAGCCCTTGCCAACCACCAGAGCAGAGGCTGCCCCTTCGGCTTTGGCAATCAAACCTCCCGTTCTGCTGCTCCGGGGGGGGACCCTAACTCCTTGTTGGGCATCGGGCTGGAGACGGCCCGCTAGCCACAAGGCTTCAAGATGCCAAAGGTCATACCCTTCGAGGGGTGCACGGACCCTTCAGAATTCCTCCGGGTATACGAGACTACCATTGAGGCGGTCGAGGGCGACGACACTACGAAAGCGAAGAGCGTCACCCTCGCCCTCAAGAGCGTGGTGGTGACGTGGTTCTTCACCATTCCCCTCTACTCTATATATTCGTGGGAGTACCTGCGGGACCTCGTCCACAACAATTTCTAGGGAAACTTTACGGAGCCGAAGGACGTGGGGCACCTACTCACGGTAAAACAGGCCCCTAGTGAATCCCTCCGCAGCTTCTTTAAGAAATTCACGGAGATGAAATGTCAAGTGAAGGGTGTCAACGAAACAACCATTGTAAACGCAACCACATGCGGGCTCCAGAAGGGCCCCCTGTCAAAGAGACTGGTTCGCAAGCCTGTCCGCATGGTGACAGAGCTCTTCGACAAGATGGAAGAGTACGCCTGAGCGGAGAAAGATAGTACTCGGAGAGATGCAGCCCCCGATGCCCCAACATCCACCCCGAGCGCGCCACCCGCGAAAGAAGGGGCCACTGCCGCCACGGCCGAGGCACCCGCCAAGCCATGGGCCAACAACTACCGACAGAAGGGCCAGAACGTCTACCACGTAGATGGTAGCCCACCCCCGAGGGGGGAAGGCACGGAGGCCACGGGGGCCGTGGCCGCGGCCGAGGACGCGGGTGGAACGGCGGTCGTCAGCCCGACAACTACGCCGGTGCCGGAGGCCCTTCGCCATTTTGTGATCTCCATGGCGAAGAGTCACACACGACCAATGAGTGTCGCACCATTGCGGCCATGTGAGACTACATGAACCACGAGCGACAGCTAGCCGAGCGTGATGACAGAGGGGGGCCAGCAACCAACTGTCCGCCCCACCACCGAGACCCCGCATAAAAGGGGGCCACGGGGAGCGCCAGCAAAGGATCATAAACATGATCGCCGGAGGATCCTCGCTCGGCATGCCCTCAAAAAGACAACGCCGCGTGTACGCTTGATAGATTCACCACCTCGCAACATACCTGGTATCCAACCCACCTCACTACGCCGAGATACCAATCTCTTTCGGCCCCAAAGATGTCCGGGGTGTATATTTCCCACACCAAGACCCTCTCGTCATCTCCGCCAACATCGCGGATTTTGAGGTCAGGCGCGTCCTCGTCGATGGAGGAAGCTCGCCTGACCTCCTGTTCGCGGACGCCTTCGACATAATGATGATCCCCCGAGATTGCTTATCACCCCCCAGGCATACCCCTAATAGTCTTCGGGGGAAGACCCGTGATGGCCGTAGGCCAAATCGACCTGGCCATCACATTCAGTGATGACTTCGCATCCCGAACCGAGGTCGTCACATTTGACGTTGTTCAAATGCCCTACCAATACAACACCATCCTCGGCCGGGCCACACTCAACACCTTCGGCGCCATAGCTCACCACAACTACCTGTGCATGAAGATTCCCGCACCATAAGACATAGTCATTGTGCGAGGCGACCAGGACCTCGCAAGGCAGACAGAACTAGGGGCACTCTCGTCGGCCCGACACGTCCACACCATCGAGGTTGACATGAGGGACCAAACAAGCCCACCCTCAGCAAAATGGGCACCGAAGCCCAAACCAGAGGGATAGCTACAGAGAGTCCCCCTATAAGAGGCCTCCCTGGAGCAAATGGTGGCCCTTGGAGCAGAGCTCCCAGCGGAAGCCTGCGAAGCCATCCTCAAGGTACTCCGCAGCAATGCAAACATCTTCACATGGGGACTAGAAGACATCCCCGGGGTGGCTCGGGGGACCATCCAACATCGCCTGGCAGTCCGAACCAACACACCTTCAAAGAAACAGAAGTTGCGGTGCATGTCAACAGAGCGACTGGAAGCAGCAAAGAAAGAGATTGCCAAGTTACTTAAGGCGAGGGTCATCCGAGAGATCAAACACTCCGAATGGCTGGCCAACCCCGTCTTGGTACAAAAAAGCACCGGCAAATGGCGCATGTGCGTCGACTTCATAGACCTCAATAAGGCATCCCCGAAGGACGACTTTTCGTTGCCCCGCATCGACCAGCTGGGCCACCAGGTACACAAACTGACAAAATAGGGGGGAACCAAAGAGCCACGCACCAATACCAACGTGACACGCGACAGCCATAAGGCCACCCCGCCAGCACCATTATGGTGCACAACCCCCACCAGCACCATTATGGTGCACAACCCCCACCCACTACGCACGCACCCCCCCTAAAGGGGCACCATCAATGCGGCCCGGTGCCCCACACCCAAGCAGACGCCAACGCCATCAAATAAACCGCAGCACGCATCCCCCAAGGACGACTCCGAGCGAACCCCCGTAGAACCAAGACCAGTCCAAACAACGCTTCGCTAAGCCGAAGGGGACAATGTGCCTAGACCCTCCAGGAGAAAGGCGCGGTTTCAGCCATGACGAAACAGGACCTCGACCGTGAGGGGCTTATCGTAGGGCAGTCCACCGCCCCCATGATCCGGCAAACACGATAGGAGCCCCCGAAGGGGGCCCGCAGGCTACAAGAGGAGCCCTCAGAAGGTTGTAGGAGGAGCCCTGAAGGGGTCCCGAAGCATGTAGGAGGGGCCCTGGAGGGATCCCGAAGGCTGCAGGAGGGGGGCCGAACCATGCTGGAGGGCCCCCCTCGGCACGGAGCCACCCCGCAGGAGGCGAAGGGAGGAGAAGACACATGGACCAGGCGCACCGGCTGGGTAGGCCAGGTCCAAGAAAGCCCACCATGGACCGGAGGCTATGCCTAGGGGTAGGAAAAAGACCCTGGAGTCCCTACGCGGGCAGTACCTTCCTAGAGGTAGGGCAGTAATCTCATGTATCCCGCCGGGAGGCTATAAATAGCTCTCTCCCTCATGTAAGAAAGGAGACATTTTTAAGGAATTTAATACATACACACTTCTCCTGGCACTGGTCCCTTCTTCGAGGACCCTTCGGTCACTCCCAGATACCAGGGGTCCCCTTTTTTCTACTGTCTAGTCCTTCTTGCTACGACAGTCATCGCCTATGCAAATTAAGCAATTGCTAAAGCTTATTGGATGACATTGGCTAATGATGTATATAGGTATATCACCTTAATATCTTCACCAAAATGTTTCTTCAGAAGAGAAGTTGAAGCAAAACCCTGACACCCCTCCAAATCTTATTTTTGCCGATCGAAGATGGTCAATCGATCAACGAGCACGTCAGACGTCACCCGGTGATGTACGTGCTGTTGTGCCGTTGTGTGTCACAGGTCACAACTCACAAGGGCACGCGTGCATACGTCAGTCGCACCCGTCATGTAGCATGCATGCATGTTATATCATTAAGTGTTCGTACGTTACAATGGAACCCTAAAAATGATACAAAAAACTTTATTTAAAGATAAATTGTCTAGCTATAGAGTTTGTAATTAGCACAACCATCTTGCATAAAAACTGACAAAAGGCACCAAGTAATATTAAGTGATAGTTATTACTCTAAGTTGTCTTCTATCAACAAGTCGAGTCATTTTTTACATGAACATACCATTGTTATTGGTATCTACTGATTCTTGTGTAATATAGTCACATTCCAAAGGACAAAGTATCCCTAATAAAAAGGAAGGAGCTTAATAGTAATCTCTTTTCCATTTAATAGCTTCGTGGCACTTGAATTTGAGTTCAATAGTAATTTTTATTTTTTTTTCTGAGCTTAGTTCACATGCTAAATGATAATCGTATAATCAGAAATCATGTTCATCTATTTGCATATTTTAGGGGGTGATATCTAAGCAAATGAAAAATAATAGCTTTCGCATTTTCCCCTCAAAAGAGCATGGCAACCATAACAAGCTTCCCTTGTAAGTTTTAACCAGATAAAACTAGCACACTTTCAATCTAGTTCCCTACTAATTCTCTGGTTGCCACAATACCCTGAGGGGCAAAGGTGTGTTAGGAACTGGTAGTCTGGTACCAACCACTAAGCAGCACATACTCTTGTGTTCGTTTTTTTGAAACCCTAGATGCAAGACATATGAGGTCAAAATAAAACAACAATAGTAATCATAAATATATATGTAGGATCAATCTTACCCGTCTTCGAAGAACATCATCATCCAACTCTTGTGGTTTATTAGTAGCCCCTAACAGAAGGATTTTCATCAACATGAGATACAAATATGGTTATTAGTAGCATGTGTGTTGCTATGGATTTAAAAAAAACATATAACCCAACATGTTGGGTTGTTCCCTTGGCTCCGCCATGGCACCCGATGGAGCTTCGCCATGACCATCATCTTACACTGTGCTGTCATTCTTGGCCTACACCGCAGCCTTGGCTCCGCCACTCCATTCAGACAAGATCCACTGCAGCCCACGTCGCACCCCCATCGTCATGCTTAGCATGTGCCGCACCTCAGCTTCATCTCCACGCCTGATCTGCATCGTTGTCTTCGTGTCATGCCGCTCGATGAAGAGGGTGGGCCTGGCGCCAACAAGGTATGCTACATGTGACGAGGATTCTTGACCAGTCAAAGTTAAACTTCCTGTCAAATGAGGCCCACTTAAACATTGCCCCACTACATTACAATTATGAATTTACAATCAGTTTATAAAATAAGTCTAAATTCCTTTATTACAACCAAACTAGTCGATGGCCAGTTTTGAGTCATGTCCGACCAGTTATGGACATCGTCCGACCAGCTATACAACTTTGGACAACCACCTAACTGGTCGAGAAATACCAACAGTTATCCACGTGACTGGTGGGAAGGCGGCTTTTGGCGCATTACAACTTACAACAGTTAGCTAACAGACGCGACAGTTCAAGACTCTCTCGGCGAACGTCTGTGAAGATTAGAGGCGCCTTTAGCAATATTAACCACCACCCCTTCAAATACTATAAAGGGGGTAGCCCACGATATCTCATAAGTCTAAGAAGGAAATAGATTCAGTGATCATTATGATCATATTGTAACATCTTTTATATTCTAATACAAACATCCAGCCTATTTATAGCAATATACGGCCTTCATTTGATAATGTTCTCACATTACATTCCCGAGTAAGTTTGATTAGGAACCCTGTGTTCTGATCATCGACAATATGCTCGTTTAGTGATGCACTCCCGAAAACATATAGGAAGAGGGGAAGATGGAGTGCGACTAAAATTAATTTGTGAGGGTAAGTTAATTTGTTTATAAGGGATATGGTTTTTTCTGCATGTTTTGTTAGAGAATTTTTTTTAGTGAGCTAGGTGAGGGGGTTAGTTTTGAGAGGATAATTAGCGGTAAAGATATATGCATGGTGTCATTTGTTTGTTTCCGGGCTAACAATTTCCTACAGCATCAAACTGTGTACAACTAAAACTAATTGTAGGCTATGGATCACAAACAGGCAAACAACTTCCACTTTCATTGCCTTTCACTATGCATATCTTCCTCCCGAGGAATCAAGCAAATACAGAAACTTACACTACGTATCAAGCTCTTACCAATGGAAATGTCCATGGGGTAGTTCTTATTTCTTAACATGCCATTGAAAATCGATCACAAAAACCACCCAGAATTCAAATATCAAAATTACAGAGTTCTTTTTGAATGATGTAACCTCAGTTATGCATCTGAATTAATCACACAAGAAAAACCAGGGTTGAAATTAATTGGTCCAGTAATTTAAGAGAAAATAGAAAGGATGCAAAATAGCATGTAGCCCAATTGGAACCAATGCCATCTTGTATCTAGCTACTTCATACAAAAGTAAAGTGCTAACCAATAAGCATATGTTGTCATCTTAGTATTTTCTTTGACTCTACAAAGATGCATTGTTGTACCATCAAACATAAACACTGACGATGGCTTTTGGCATGATGGTAAAGAATCCATGTAATGCAAACAATCCTACGTAGTTATTTCCCAGGAAAAAAAACTCTATTACTTCAATGAAAAGAACAACAAAGAAAAGCTTCCCTAGTGAAAGAATCCTCCTATTATCACTAACCATTTTAGTTTGTACTTCTCTTTAGAAGAATCAATCAAACACCAATGACATGAGGTTCAGACAAATTAGCTTATAAGCCTAAAATAGCAGATTATGATGTGTACAGGTGCAGACCAAAGGAATTAAAATGGCCATCGTTGGGGGCTTGCTACCATAGGCTAGCATCTAGCCTGACGAGCAGCTCGCCCAATAGCCGCCACTTCCACAAGTTCCCGTCAGTCTCGCTACTCCCTACCTCGTCGTCGCTGCGTGTCAGGGCCCCAGATACACAACTCCGAGACCCTCTGTTCATTCTGAACTAGTCCCAGATCAGTAGCTAGTCCACACAGTTGCAATATAGATGAAACCATATCCATACAACGAAATAGCTAATGAAGCAGACAAATTAATAATACTTAATAGAAAAAGGACCTTATGGTCAAGGTTTTACAGTGCTTGCCACGCAGGGCTAAAGTCACGACCAGGTCTACGACTAGATCTACGACCAGGTCCACGACCCGATCTACAACCAGAGTAAACTTGCAGCGGAATAAAACAAACTCGTGGAAGCCATTCGACATGCCTACAGGAAATTGAGTGGAGAACGCCTCCTAGTTCGCATGGTCTTCGAAGTACTCCTCTTCATAGAACTCGGTGCTCCCTGGTTCTTCTTAGGTGACTGATCAACAAATGGCGCAAAGCCGTGAGTACTAAAAGTACTTAGCAAGTCGTATGAAGCAGTGTGTAAATAGCATTCATGCAAAGCTTGACATTGGTAACTTTATGTTTAATTTGCGAAAAGCAGTGTTGGTAGTAAATACAGTAAGTAGATTGCAAAGCACAACTCATAAGTAATCTAGTTTCTTTGAAACAACTCGTGAACACCCGGTTCATTTCCCGAACAACTTGTGAACACCATGTTCACTTCCCAAACAACTTGTAACCAACCACGACAATATTTTTGAGAAAACCTACCCCTCGTGTGAAATCACCAGGCATTGTCTATAGCCGGGGACACAGCTATTCAAATAGTTTTACACTCTGCAGAGATTGTACAGCTTGACCCACAAGAGATAATCATCTTATAATGTCCGCTCACACACTTCCGAGGTGTGCAACTAAGAGATTATCACAAGGCCTTTACAAAGCTCCACTTTGACTCGGTTCTGATCACTAAGGTTTCACGTACGACTAGCTCCACGACTCTCAATAACCACCTTACAAAACAACATCCCAGTTGACCGGCCCCCTCTTACGCTAAGTGTGAATGTCTATCCCAGGGTTCACACTTCCACCAAAACAAAACTGAATCAAGGCATAGCTAATTAGTTGGCCAGGTTTACCCCATAAATGGATTTGTGGTTGCATGATATGACCCAGATCAATGGCGCATAAAGTTAAGTCCTTAGTGGTGCCCAGGCGAGACTTTCCGCATCTCAACGTGCATTCCGCACCCACCTTCGCCATCGACCACTCGCCCGAGCATAAATCATTTTTGGTTCAACTCGACCAAATCACAGCCCTTGCTATGGCACAACAAACTTTATCAACAGTAGCTCCACCACAATTCCATATATCATTAAGTCAAATTTATCATCTTTGAATCATGTGATCGAGAGACCATCGCATAACTAAAGCAGGACTAAGCATAATACACACCTATGTTGGTATCACAATAATGTCCAACTAAGAATACCCAACCTATGGTGTCCAAGGGTACATGTCAACATGTCGTTCATAATTATTCAAGGAGTCATACTGCCAAGTGGGTATTTAACTACTCCCAAAACTATTTTTATACAACTAGCCATGCATGTTGATATAAAACAATATAATTTTATAAACTAGATACGACATGATCAAAGGTCTACGACTTGCCTTCGTTGAAGAGTTAAGATGCTTCTGTCGTGGTCGTCGAGTCCAAGAACTCTTCGGAAACACCGGAATCTATACGTGTGAAAAGAGCCAAATAAATAAAACAACTCCAAATAAAATCCAGAAATTACCAAACCAGAACCAAAAAAAAAGTACTAAATTTAGATGAATTAAAAAGTTGAATCACTCGAATCGGAGCTCGAACAAAGGAGAACGAGCTCTCGGAAGGAGGTTTGACTACAGGTGGTCAAAAGGAGGGATTCGACTACCTGGTCAGAAAGAGGTTCGACTGGTCGAAAGGTTTAGACTACCTGGTCGAAAGGAGGTTTCGACTGGTCGGAAGGAGCATGAGGGAGAACAGGACACGGAGAGCTTATCAAGAATGAGAGAGAGACTGGAGGAGGAGGTTGGAGGAGGTCGGAGACGGCGCAGGCGCTCCGGTGAACTCTTCCATGGAGAGGAGGCGACGATGCTAGAGGCGATGGCGCGAGCTCCAGCCGACGGCGGTGAAACTCGAAGCACAGCGAAATGAGGGCGAGAGAGAGAGAAAGGAAGAGTTGAGGGGAAAACAAGAGGAGACAAAGGACTCCCAGGTGCTCCATTTATAGAGGAAGGAGGAGGACCTAGCGACAAGACGGAGCAGCGGGATTCGCGGCGGCGCGGCTTGGGCGCAAGGCCGGCAGGTAAGGGAGGTGATGGGGTAGGTAGTGGAGGGGACAAGAGGGGGAACGGGCGCGACAGAGATGACGGCATTTAATGTGCGAAGACTTTTTTGACGGTCGTGACGCGACGCCGGGGGGAAGAGACGGGAGCAGATGGGGAGGAGACAAGCGGGGGTGGTCGAAACTGAGCAACTGGTCGAAACCGAGATGGTGGTCGACACCGAGAGGGCGGTCGAAATCGAGAGACGGTCGAAACCGAGAGGTGGTCGAAACCGAGAGGCGGTCGAAACCAGAAGGCTGGTCAAAAGGAATGGGCCGACAGGAATTTGGAACAAACAGAGAGAAGGGACTTCAAATACCAGAGAACTCCAATAAACTCAAGATAATCCAAATTTCGAGAAGCTCTAAAAACTGGGACGTTACACCGTGCAAGCCACAGCGCATGCAACTGCCATCGTGCTTGCATGCGTTGATCTCGTGCGAAGCCGCCGCTCGTCCTAGCTCTCGGTCGCGCTGCCTCGTCATCTTGGCCATGTGCCTGTGACAGCATGCACAACAATGAGCACGGGCGGTGACTACAATCGCGGTGGTAGTATAGATCTGTATTGATTAGGAAACGCACGAACGGATCATAACAAACTTCTCACCGTTTGTATGATAGAGAGAGGGGATAGAAGGGGAGGCACTGGGAGCGGTTGCAAGGTAGGGAAGTTTTTGCGAGAGAAAAAGAGACAGGGATGCTGACTACCTGGCCCCACGTGGGATCCTGAGAGGTGGGAGAAAGCATCACTTATCATAACTAGAGTCTTTTTAAGTAGTAATGATTAGATATTTTATTTAAAAAAAAATAAGTTCACCTTTGGAACACACCGGGAAAATTTTCCATTTTTTTAGCTGACCTGCGGGGGAAGAATTGATTAACTGACCTGCGGGGAAAGAATTGATTATTGTGAAATTCTTTCCCGTGGGTCAGGTAAAAAATATTTTCCTGCCGGAAAATTTTCATCTTGTGTTAACTTAATTTTTTTTAAATAAAATATCTGATTGTAATGATATAACACGCATGCTACATGACGGGTGCGACTTACGTGTGCACGCGTGCCCAACGATGTATACAGGTATATCACCTTAATATCTTCACCAAAATGTTTCTTCCGAAGAGAAGTTGCAGCGAAAAGCCTCGACACCCCTGCAAATCTTCTTTTTACCGGCCGATCGAAGATGGCCAATCGATCAACGAGCACGCCAGACGTCACACAGTGATGTACGTGCTGTTGTGCCGTTGCGCGTCACAACTCACAAGGGCACGCGTGCACACGTAAGCCGCACCCGTCATGTAGCATGCATGTTATATCATTACAATTAAATATTTTATTCTAAAAAATTAAGTTCACCTTTGGAACACACGGGGGGGAAATTCTCCGTTCCTGCGGAGAAAGAACTTTTTGTAGTTGATTATTGTGAAACTCGTGCATTAAAAAAGTGCTAAGAAAGAAGAAAAAAACAATTGAAGCGTGAGACACGGATGCAGGACCCATCATCTAGAAAATGATTAAAGAGAGGAAAGGAAACGCCAGATCTAAACTGGACCCGGGCCATTGGCATATGCTCTTAAGCCTCAGCGCCCATCATTCGGAATCGGAGCCACCAGATGGCGACCCAACAGCCCAAGAAAAATTTATGTGTGTGTAGAATTATGAATTCCCAGGGAAAATGTGTTGATAACTTGATATGCATACGGCGAGCCTGTTTTGGTTTTTTGAACTTTTCTTTACAGGTGGGAAACTGAATCATAGACCAGCGAGACCCTCGAGTCTCGGTCAAGTTAAACTAATCCTAGTGCAGTTTTCTTTTTGGGAGATAAGATCTACTAGGCTCAATTCGCAGCTTCATTTGATGGGAGGTCCTCTGGTCAAGTCACGCACTAATGGTCTAATGCTTGAATTTTTTTTTCACAATAATACATTTTTTATTATTGATTACAACATTATAACTGCGATAATATTTTTTACAGAAATATACTCCTATCGCCGAACCGTTGGGCGACTGGACCAGAGAGCGACAAGTGTCGATCACTCAACCGTTGAGTTATCGGGTCCAATACCAACGGTTCGGATGCGAGTATATTTCAGAAAAATATTATCGCAGGTATAATGTTGTAATTAATAATAAAAAATAGATTATTTGAAGAAAAAAAATTCCTAATGCTTCATTACGTCGAAATATGGCACTCCGGTCCGGTCGTCATCTCATCTCATTGTTAAGTTGACCGGTGGACGAGGAGGATGTATTTTTGTAGAAAGAGATTACTGTAACGAGAAAACGAGGACGTGAGAAAGTTTCACTTGATACAATGGCCTATTATTTGTCAGCCTAAGGAACAAGGAGGGCTTGGTGTGTGGTAGACTTGGGAGATAGAGAGTATTAGTTTGCTCGGTAAATGGCTGTGGCAATTAGAAAACGATGATGGACATTGGCAAAAACTAATAAGAGGCCAAGTATTTGCAAAAACTAGAGAACTTGGCTCGGTGTGTAGGCAAGCCAGAGGATTCACACTTCTAGTTGGGCCTTATGGGATGAAACATTTATTATTCAGATTTTACATCAAGGTAGTTGGAAATGGGGAGAGAGCTAGCTTTTGGGAGGATATTTGGTTAGTGAATAGTTCACTAGCAGAACAATTCACAAGGCTTTACAATTTAGCTTTCAAGAAAGGTAGTACAGTGGCAGAGGTTTTCAAGGAAGGTTGGGGTGCTATTAGATTTAGAAGGGTGTTGTGGGGGCAGAGCTCACAACAATGGATACCATTGAAAGAGAGATGCGCTAGGGTAGTGTTGAGTAAGGAACAAGACACTTAGACACTGTGAAATAGGTGCTTGGTTCCAAAAGCTGGCTTTCAATTCGTTCTTTTTACCTAGCTTTGAAACCTCAACAAGGGGTTTCCCACTCAAGTTCCAGTGGAAATTTAAGCTTCCACTTAAGATTAAAACATTCATTTGGTTGGTAATTAGGGGGTGCATTTTAACAGTACACAATCTACTAAAAAGAGGGTGGATAGGACCGGAAAGCTATGTTTTGTAATGCTGATGAAACAATAGACCATTTGTTTATTCATTGTCCGCTTGCTAAGTACTTGTGGGGTGTGATACAATGTGCTTTTGGATTTAGAACTCTGTCGAATTCTATACAGCGTTTGTGTGGTGATTGGATGGATGGGTTTCGTATCAAAGCAAAGAAGTTGATTGCGATCGGTGTGGGAGTTGTTCTTTGGACAAATTGGAAAACAAGAAATGATGCTTGTTTTCAAAAGAAATTTCCGCAAGACCCTACACAGGTGGTTTTTTTTCTATATACTACTGGATTGAATTCTGGATTCTCTTGCATAAAAATGACCAGCGCAAGGACTTGCAAGCGGGATTCAAACTGCTTTGGTGGGAGACATCTGACGTCTTCAGCCATTCGAGATGATGGGGCGTACAGTGAGAAGACCAAAGAATGGGTAGAGAGCATAGGAGGACGATGAAGTTTGATTGGCAGGAGCAGTATGTCTAGTGGTAATCTTTTGCGAGGTAGATGTAAGGAAGTTGTGCTGTAAACTATGTGATGGTAGTTTTCGCTGCAAGTTTTTTTCTTTCTTTCTGAATGTTAGAAAGTAACCAGGTTTTTGTGGTGGTGGCTTGGAGGTGGTGGTATCTGTAGGGCAGCCTATATGTAGATACGAGTATTAAAAGCCTGAGTTTTTTTTCCTAAATAGCACTGTTGCGCGCGTTTTTGACAAACGTAGTGCCTCTCACGCCGTATTGCCAAAAATGGCAACACGAACGTGTCGTGAGGTGACATGTATGCATATTCTTGCTTCTCACGCCTGGCATCAATCTCGGTCGTACGCCCATAGCCCGAACAAGGGGTGTGCCAACATGTATCGCCTCAGCACGCCCACCGCCTGGATAGCACCGCCTCCGCACGCCCACCGCCCGGACCGCACGTGTGTTGCCCGGAGAAGCCTCGTCCCCCCCCCCCCCACCCGGACAAGCCGCGTTCACTCAAGTGTCGCTCGGACAATCCTCCTCTGCACACCCAACCCCTAGACTAGCCGCGTGTCGCCCGGCCGGCCAGCTCTACCAGTCCCTACCAGCCCATACTTCGCCCAGATGCGCCATGTGGGCCACATCCAGTCCTCCCTACATCGGACGCCTGCATCGCCTCCGCTGTATTCCCCATCACTGTCCTCCCCATCGCCATCCATCACTTTCGCGCTTTATTCCCTGACGCCATCCCTGCCTCTGCATGTATGCATGCAAGCCTTGCACACGGGAGGGAATCCGTTTCCTTCCATCGCGGCTATAAATTCCAAGGCGGCGGTGAGACGGTTCGCAAACTCTCATCCTCGCTCGCTCGCTTTCTCATTCTCGCTCGTTCTATCGATTTCATTTTCGTAGACGATTAAGCATTGTTTACAGCCATCATTAGCAGGTAATTTTTTTATCGTATGTATTTTCTTTATTAAATGTGTTGCCGTTAATTAGTCGTAGTTAAATGTTCATAGTTAATTAGTTGTACTTATTTAAGCATAATTAATTTAATCGTTTTCAAAAAAAATTTGTGTGTTTATTAGTCATAATTAATTAGGCGTAGTTAAATTAATCTTATGTAATTAATTAGTTGTAATTATTTAGGCATAGTTAATTAGTTCTGAATTAATTAGTCATAATTAGTTAGTGTTAGTTAATTAATTAGTAAGTAAATAATTAATTAGAATTAATTAGTCGTAGTTCATTAAGTCTTAATTAATTAGGCTGTCATTAATTAGTCGTAATTAAATTAGTCATAGTTAATCCATCATAATTAATTTAGTGCCCTTATTAAGTTGTAATTAATTTAGTGGCCTTATTAAGTAGTAATTAATTTTTTGTAATTAATCTGTGAAATAAATTAGTCATAATAATTTTAGTGCTATTTAATTCATCGTAATTAATTTAGTCTGAATAATGTAGTTGTCATTATTAAGTCGTGATTATTTATTTGTAATTCATTTGTGGTATTGAATCAATCGTATCAATTTAGTCACAACTAATTTTGTCGTAATTAATTTAGTCTTAGTTAATTAGTGTATAATAATTTTTTGTCTGTATTTAGTCGTATTTTTTTCTAGTAATTCATCGTCATTATCAATCTATTCACTAATAATCTGTCTCTTTCATCTCTTGCAAGCCATGACTTTTCCGGAGCTTCTGGAACCCTTCTACGATGAGAATCATCGGTGCAAGTCGTGGATCACCGGGGACGCGGATGGCCCTCCACCCCTCGTGCTTCGGTCCGGGAGGGATTACTTGCAGGTCGATGCTCGCTACGTCCCAATCCTTCGGGACACATGCTTGTTGCCCTTTGCGAGGCTGCTCTTGGTCGGACACTACTTCACCCTGGACGGCAGTCCGATGTCGGCACTTGTCGACATGTGGAGACCCGAGACGCACACCTTCCACTTTTCAGTGGGGTGAGATGACAATCACTCTCCAGGATGTCTCATTCTTGACCGGTCTCCTGATCAGGGTTGAGCCTCTTGTTCCAGGCCGTCCACCGGCAGACTGGTAGGCCTGGTTGGGGCATCGGTCCGGCATACTTGTCCTGGATAGTGCCTGTTGTGTCCCTTGGACTTGGCTGGGGAATTTCAATCAATGCTCAAAGGATGCACCTGACAAGGTTGGTAGGACGCACCTCATCACTTACCTTCTTTATCTCTTTGGTTCGGTCCTATTTCTCACCACACAGGGCGATTAGATGTACCCCAGCTTCATCCGCATCGCCAAGTCTTTGGCTGAGGCAGAGGCTGGGGCGATGCCTTACTACAATTAGGGATCAGGCGTCCTTTACGCCATATACAAGGGGTTGTGTGACGTTTCGCGGTGCAACACCAGTGTGAAACTGAGTCTTGTCATCTGCTACGTGCTCCTGCAACTGTGCCAAGGACAGACCAGCAAGGTACGTACCACGGTCATGCACTAGACTCACCAGTCTTCCACCAGAGCGTTCGGAGCAGGTGATGCACTAGGAGAGACTCAGTCACTAGTTCGATCAACACAGTGCTTCGCGGCGTGACGACACTGTAAAACACTTACAACCTTTGCTCGTTTCATTGGTGATATTTGCACTGTTTGTTAATGAACCAGTGTTATCATCGCCAGTTCGGCGGTGCGGCGGATCGCAAGCGCGCCGGACCCGCTATCCGCATGACCAGAGCACCGTGCAGGGCTTTTGAGCACTTTGAAGTATATCTTCGCGGAGTCGAAGAATGTAATAAATAACATGAGCTGCGGTCGTTTGAGAGACAACGTCCTACACACTGCGCACTCAGTGGGTCGACCGTGCTCACCTGCTATGTTGGCACAGCCTAGTCAGACCGATGGGTGTCGTAGCGCTCCCCGTCGGTCATCCATGCTCTAGATTAGCGGGGAGGTAAGTTATGTACAAATTTATATTCTGTTTTTTTTATTATGCCTTAGGTTGTGCTAACATCATGTCGTTCTCTAGCCGCATGTCCGTCGGGATGCATCACTTCTGTCGTCTGCATCCCATACTCAGACCGGTGCTCCCCCTCGGTCATTCGCACTACACATCCGAGAGGTACAAGATGTTTAGTTTACGCCCTGAATATTTATTTCGCCTAACATCATACCGTCTTGTAGCCTTCAGTTGACCGTGGGGGCGATGGCCATCCGTCAACTAATGAGGATACGGCCATCCCAGCTCCTGCCAGGGAGCAGTACATGGCGCCAGGGTTTGGACCGTGGCACGCAGGGCACCCACCCATGTCGTAAGTTGACCGGTATGGAGTATCGTATGAAGGGCAGAGCTCCTCCGAGGGTGCTGACACATCGCACAGTCAAGGCCAGAGCTCCTCCGCACCAAGGGACTTACAGATAGTGTACCTGGGGGCGGACGATCCGAGCATGAATTTCTTGATTCCTTCATTAATGACATGATTGCAGGTAGTAACCAGTTTGGCATGACTCAGCTGGATAGCATTGACGTTGGACAGACTTAGCTAGGCCAGAGTCAGTTTGTTGATGCACCTCCGCCCACTCAACGGTCTCTGTACCCCCTCCGAACCGATACATGCTCTCCGGACCGGTTAACATATCCCACGGGACATGCTCGACGCAAAACCATGATGTGCACGCAGACGCAGATGCAGCGAGTAGAGAGTGGCTCAGATGAGTGAGTCATATTATATCCCGTGTGTAATTGCACTACATATATGTTATGCACTTTTGTTGTGCTATATTTGTATGCATATTTTATATGTTATGTGTGTATTGTTGGAGTAAATCAGTTCCAGACTAACATGAAATCAGAAAACACCGAGGTTCACATGAAATCAAGAAATCACGAGAGTTTGGACATTTGATGTGGAGTTCTAATCTAAAATTTGAAAAATAAATTTGACGAAATTTAGGAATACACTTTGTAATTTGCAACTTAAATGGGGCGCGTGGTTTCATACACACAAGGTACACGTGCGGCGCTTTTGGAGGATCAAAATTTTTCTTTGTGCCACATCAGCCCCTTCCCCTTGTGTCGCGACTGCCATGTCAGCAGCAAGTGTCAAAGTTATCCATGTTCTGTGACACAGGATAAACAATTGCACGATGTTAGTAGAATCTAAGGTCAAATGCATAATCAGGATGCAAATTGTACACAACTCACCTCTTCGAGATGGAGTACAGACGGACGACTAGAAATGCTACGACGGTTGCCGACATCAGTAGCAGGAGCCTTGCCCTTGTCTCGAGACTACCCACGTCAGCGATGTGTGTCGAAGTCATCTATGTTCTGCGAGACGTGCTGGACGATTGCATGATGTTAGCAGAACGAAATGCTAAATGTATAATCAGGATGCAAATTGTACATAACTCACCTCTTCGAAATGTCGTCGGTCTTAGTAGAAGGAGCCTTCCACTTGTCATACTCAGTTTCCTATTCAGGGGTCCTCCACCACCACCCTACTATCCTAGGCTCCTCCGGTGCCTTCTCAATAGGGTCTGGTACGTGAGGTTTCCATTGCTAGAAGATCTCGGATCGCATCACGTAGTTCAGCATGTACTTCTGCTAGATGAACGCCCTATCGTACATCTTCGGGCCGTTGATCCGTTGAAAGAAGTTGCAACGCATCTCGGGCTATCATTACGCGTGGATGAAGTTAGAAATTTGTAGAATTCAATGAAGGGTGTGATAAATCGATGTGTGCGCAAGATTCTCATACGTGGACGTTCCCGCACGTGTAGTATGCCCGAGCAGCGGTGGTCGGGTGTGTGGACTGAATGATCTTCATCGGCTATTCGCACACACATTACAGGCGTGGAAACTCGGGTGGTACCGGTGCATCCTTCATAGAAAAATCTGGGTAGGGTTTAGCCCTCTTCGCAAGCCACTTGCGCTTCTGCAGTATTTTCGCGTGAAAGTTCGACAACGAGTCCGACATATTCTAGGCCAACGTAATGTTTTGCTGTTACGCACAAAACAAGGACGAGTCAATTCAAGACAAATTAGGTGCATAATAGCGAGGGGTACCTATCGCGCACACTCACCATCGCGGCGAGCCACTGTTCGCCGTTGCCGTTCAAACCCAAGAGCCTCACCATCGATCTGACGTCATCCATTGACGTGGACATCCACCTCAGCCGCCACCTCAGCGTCCTAGCCTTTGTGTCCGCTCACGTGGACTGCCAAGTCAGCGCCTACGTGGTTAGGTCAACCCAATCAGATCTAATCGCTCGGTGGATCCAGTCCACCGTGAGCCGTGTCACTACCATGTGGGTCCCACATGTCATGTTTTTCTTTTATTTTCTTTTCCAGCCGAAATTCCAAGGGCTGACGCCATGCTAGCATCATAATCCGATTTTTCAATAGAAAAATAATTCAGAAATTCCAGTAAATCCTATTTAGGTTATTTTCTTTAGGTTTGATCTTCCAAAGGTCATATCTTCTTCATCCGAACTCCGATTGAACCCATTCAAATTTCTAAATTCGAGATATATTTATCTCAGATTTTTATTTAATTTTTTAGTTTGTTTTCTCTCTATTATTTATTTGTTTTGTTTATTTGCTTTGTTTGCGAGTAGACGTTGATACTTCAGGGAACTTTGGAGAAGAAGGGGTGCTTAAAGATCAAGACCAGCACCTGGATCTATTCTAAGGCAACTTATACCTTTGATCATATTGAACCCAGTTTTCAAAAGTTATATTGTTTCAAATTAATGCATTTACTTAAAAGTATTTATTTAAATGTTTTTGGGTTTAGTTATTATCCAATTTGTTATATCCACCTTGTCTATTGTTATGTCATAATCTTTTGTCACCCTAGATTGGTTCCTTCTTTAGTTGGTAATGTCATAGCACCAACATGGGTTGGTTAGATACAAGTAGATTGCTTAGCCATGCCACGAGTCATCATTTCATGTGAGTTGCAAATATGAATTCGACTAAGTGATTATGGAACTTTATGTTAAAACTGTGTGCGATCTGTGCTATTACTCGTTGATGGCATGTTTTGCACTTAACCAACAGGGTGGAAAAAGATTTAGACTGAGGCAAGTGGTGGACACTAAGTGATATGGTGGAGCTCAGTACGTGGGATTTTAAAAAGATTGGTTACTTAGTTAGAAATTGAAAGTCCTACTTTGGTCAATTAAGGACTTAACTTTGTGCGCCATTGAACTGGGCCTTCCGTACAACCACATGCCTGATGGGACGGGCCTAACTTGGTAGGTTACCGAGTCTCGACATTGATTATTCAGGTAGTAGGTTAGGCTCTGTGCAAGGGTGGAGGTATGTTTCAGCCTTAGTGGTAACTCACATCAAGGGACGGTTCGCTGCATCCCTGTCGAACGGTGTGCATCGAACCAATTTCTCAGTAGGCACTGGTACCGGCGGTAAAACACATCGGGAGTGTCAATGTTTGAGATGAAGTTTCTGAAACGTTTTGTTATGATTAGTGCTAGCTACACTGGTTATATCGTGTGGGTAAAGTGTACAACCTCTGCAGAGTGTTCAATCAATCTATTCGAATAGCCGCGTCCGCGGATATGGACATGCTCGGAGATTTCACACGAGGGTTAGATTCTCATAAAAACACTTGGGAAGGGAGCTGTGTGATCTAAATCATATGGTTGTGTCAATAACTAGTTTAGACTTTGTGTTCTTTGTGAAACCAAAATGTTAAATTAATATTATTTATTTGTTTTACATTGTATTTAATCTATTATTCATATTCAAATTGCAAATGTCGCATTTCTGCAAAAGAACCACATAAGCCATTCCTTTGGAATAAGCCATCATATATACATTGCATTCTGTGGTATGACTTACGAGTACGGTTGTATACTCATGCTTGCTATAATCAATCAACAGAAGTAGAGGAGTCTTCGCCTGCATTTGAAGAGGAGTTCTACGAGGTCCTGATCGTTAGGTCTTGATCCCAGTCAGTTGCCTGTGGCAAATTGATGGGATTCCACTGGAGTTTATTTTGTTCCGCTGTTGTTTACTTCATTATTGCTAGCCCTGCGAGGCTTAATAAATGTAAACTCGACCATAAGGTCAAAATGGTTATTTGCTATTCAAATTAATCGTTTATGCTATTATTTCGTCTTGTGTGGATCAATCTTCATCTATGTTGATACTGTGTGTACTAGCGTGATCCTAGACTAGTGCATTATACACAGAGGGTCCATAATTGTATTTTTGGGTCTCGACAGAGGTGGTATCAGAGCCAGGTTGACTGTAGGTCTTGGCCTTAGTTAGATCGGCCATCTTTAGAGTGTCCAAACTATTTTCTAAAGCAAAATTAACTTGCAAGATTAATTGGACTGCTTAACTCTCCTTATGTCTCTCTTGACTCAACTATTACTGAAAATTTTCCTCTCCCCACTGTTTTAAAAGTTCTTATCTCTTGTCTGTCTTGACAGATGCCTCGGTTCCAGAACTATGGTGAGTGCAAGGGAGGACTTGCCGCACAGCTTTGGAAGCTATTGCAAGAGCTTAGAGAATTTGACCGACCAATGTACAAGGGAACTGACTGGGTGGTGAACGGCTGAAGCCGTGGAGTGCTTTGTCGTTTGACCATCTATGCCAAAAGAGACACGAAGGCCAGCCGCCCTCTCAACATCTCAGTTTGAAGGATGGTCTGGATAGAAGCAATTCAAGAGTCCTCACGCCTTGCTATCTTGAGGATTTGCAACATCTACGCCCGCGAGCTTCAGGATATCGTTTTCCGCTACCACCCCCGTGCCTCCGCAATGGACCTTCCTGCACGTTACCCATCCACAAATGAAGAGAACAACGCTACCATGGTGCATCTTGCCCAGTTTGTAGTTGCTCAGGAGGAATCCTTGGAGTTGGCCGCCACGGAGTTGGAGTGCATCTATAAGACCCTACAGATGGCAGAAGAAAGGATCGCCACCTTAAAGGAAGCTCTCTATGGCCAGCACGAGCACGAGAAAGATCATGAGGAGGAAGACCCGGAAGAAGCTGAGGAGCCGCCGGAGCCCGAAGCACCGGAGGAGCGGTTATTACTGCACGACCAGGGCGCTGTTCTCTTGCACCGTTCGAGCACCAAGACCGGTTTTGAGAATGCGGCGTAGTTTGGTCTCTGACGGTGGGAACCTTTATGCGTGGCTATGGAGGTTTTCTTCTCGAGTGGTTCGTTCAGTTTAGGTTAAGTTAGTCGAGGTTCAGAGTGTTTGAGCTATGTCAGTTTAAGATTAAGAGTATCGCCCTTTAGGCGGTAGTTTGTGTGTTATGATCGTTTGTTTTCTTGTGTGCGAGTGTGAGCTGCAAAGGCCCTTAGGCATTTGTTGCAGTCATGCTAAGACCCTATTAATATAAGAGTTTCAGTGGTTTTCTTGAAGCTGTGTTTGTTGGGTTTAATCTATCCCTCCCCCCCCCCTCTCAATTAGTTCTTAACGTATCTTGTGCTTGCTACCTTATCTAACCCATGGAGCATACGCCAGATGGTTCAAACTTCGTCATCATTTGCCGGTGGATCCGGAACCCGAGGCGAAGCAAATGGCGAGGCGCCGGCGAGAGTAGTCATTGCAAGCACCTCCAATTGACTTGCAGAATTTTGGAGCATTCATGGCAGCTCAAACACAAATGATGTACACGATGATAAATCATATTTAGAATATGAACAGTAATCAAAACAACAACAACAACAACGCAGCAACAGGCAACCATAATCATCATGAACCATCCAAGCTTGCAGAGTTCACGAAGACTCGCCACCCACCTTTCCTGGACACGTCTCACCTGTTGAGGCCGATGATTGGCTTCGTATCATAGAAAGAAAGCTGTTGATCACCCAATGCAGTAATCATGAGAAAGTCCTATATGCCGCTCACTAGATGGAAGGCATAGTTGCCAAATGGGGGGAAAACTTATGTGCCACGCATGAGACACCGCAAAACATTACCTAGGAAGAGCTTTCAACAACTTTTTACCAGTATCATGTACCAGAAGGAATCATTGATCTGAAGAAGGATGAGTTCCGCACTCTCAAGCAAGGAGGCATGTTAGTGACTAACTACCTCAACAAATTCTCGACTAGCTAGCTCTGTACGCGAGAAAATGTCTGTGATAAGACTGTCGAGTCATTTTGAAGGGTGAATCTTGGATTGTAGGTCAGTTTGATCGCCCATACTTTCCCAGATTTCCAAGAGTTGGTCAACAAAGCTTTAATTCTGGAGGATAAGCGCAAAGAACTGGAGGACAACCGTAAGGGCGGAATGGCTCAGTATGGGAGTCATCAAGCTCAGCAGAAGCCGAGGATAGTTCCCCAAAAGTTCAATCATTTCGGTATAAAACTCTTTGAAGCGCTGCATCAACTTGACACCTCGTCCATTGCTCGAGAACCCGGCAACCCGGTGCGGTCAACCCCAATCGAGGAACAATCGTGAGCGAATCTAGAGTTTGTTATACCTGTCGTCAGCCAGGATATTTCGCCAACCAGTGCCCTCAGAAGGGAACAATCACTCCAATATGCTTCAACCTTGGAGCTACGCCAGCCAAGACACTAGCACCAAACAGCAACAAAGGGATCTCTCAAGCTACCGGTCAAACCCGGAGGAGCACCATAGTCGGTGGTCAGAGGTCATGTCAACCACGTCACTCTGGAAGGAGCCCAGGAAGCTCCCGACATCGTACTGGGTAAGTTTCGAGTTAACTCAATACATGCATCAGTTTTGTTTGGTTCTGGAGCTTCACATTCGTTTGTTTCTGAAGTTTTTGCAACTAAGAACAAATTGGAAATTATGCATCTTAAGCATACTCTGCTAGTCCAGTCGCTTGGAACAGAGTTAAGCTCTAAAGTGGGATATTTAGGAGCTAAGTTACTCATAACTGGAGTTGAGTTATTAGCA
Organism: Phyllostachys edulis; assembly: GCA_036346405.1. Lineage (NCBI taxonomy): Eukaryota > Viridiplantae > Streptophyta > Magnoliopsida > Poales > Poaceae > Phyllostachys > Phyllostachys edulis. Next base: position 41,928,689 of record CM070561.1, read on the forward strand.
TGGATTGGTTATCAAAGCACAAGGCTGTGCTAGATTGTGGCCAAAGAGCCGTAACAATCGAGGATACCAAGAGAAACAAGGTGGTGTTTCTAGCCACCTCAGTGCGTGATGGACATCTGCTAGTCAATAGCCTGAAGACCATTGCTTTAGAAGATGTGCCCATTGTCAGAGAATATCCAGATGTGTTTCCAGAGGAATTACCAGGAATGCCACCGGACCGTGATATTAAGTTTGTCATCGATCTAGTACCAGGAACAGCACCGATCTCTAAAAGGCCCTATTGGATGCCATCCGATGAGCTAATAGAAATGAAGAAACAGATAGAAGAACTTCTTGAGAAAGGTTACGTGAGACCTAGTTCATCGCCATGGGGAGCACCAATGTTGTTTGTCAAAAAGAAGGATGGAAGCATGAGAATGTGCATTGATTATCGAGCTCTCAACGAAGTCACCATCAAGAACAAGTACCCATTGCCCCGAATTGATGATTTGTTCGATCAAATGAAAGGAGCCAGAGTGTTCTCAAAGATTGATCTGCGATCAGGTTAACATCAGTTGAAGATCTGTCCAAAGGATATACCGAAGACCGCTTTCTCTACGCGGTACAGACATTATGAGTTTTTAGTCATGTTCTTTGGTTTGACTAATGTCCTAGCCTATTTCATGAACATGATGAACAAGGTATTCATGGAATATTTAGACAAGTTTGTAGTAGTGTTCATTGATGATATTTTGGTTCACTCTAAGACAGAAGAACACGCTGAACACCTGAGGTTAATCCTAGAGAAACTTAGAGAGCATCAATCGTATGCAAAGTTTAGCAAGTGTGATTTCTGGAAAAAGGAAGTTGATGTCCTTGGGCATATGATGACAGTCGAGGGAGTAGCAGTTGACCTCAGCAAAGTTAAGGCAGTATTACATTGGGAACAACCCAAGACCGTACTCCGATTCGCAGTTTCTTGGAAATGGCGGGATATTACCGTCGTTTCATCGAAGGATTCTTAACAATTGCTAAGCCTCTTACACAATTGTTGAAGAAGGAGAAAAAGTTCGCTTGGACCCCCGCTTGTGAAGAAAGTTTTCAAGAATTGAAGAAACGTTTGACTTCAGCCCCAGTGCTAATTCTGCCCGATATTCGCAAATATTTTGATATCTATTGTGATGCTTCGCGTCAAGGATTAGGATGCGTCCTGATGCAAGAAGGAAGAGTTGTCACTTATGCGTCAAGGCAATTGAGACCTCATGAGGAGAATAATCCTACCCATGATCTGGAACTAGCTGTCATAGTGCATGCTTTAAAGATTTGGCGTCATTACCTCATTGGTAATCACTATGAAGTGTACACAGATCATAAGAGCCTAAAGTACATTTTCACTCAGTCTGATTTGAACATGAGACAGAGAAGATCGTTGGAGTTAATAAAGGATTATAATCTTGGAATCCACTGCCATCCTCAAAAAGCCAATGTCGTTGCAGATGCTTTAAGTCGTAAGAGCAACTGCAATGCTTTGGAAGTGAAAGAGAATTGTCTAGAACTTTATGAGGAATTTCAGAAGCTAAAGCTAGATGTTGTATCTGAAGGATTCGTAGCCAGTCTAGAAGTACAGTCTACCTTAGAGAAGCAGATTCGTGAAGTGCAACCAAAAGATTATGTGATTTTAGACATCAAGTTCAAAATGGCAGAAGGAAAATTCAAAGACTTCACCAAAGATGATCAAGATATACTGTGGATCAATGGACGTATCTATGTGCAAGATATCGATGGTTTAATATAGCCAATCTTAAAGGAAGCTCAAGAATCAAAGTATTTGATTCACCCTGGGAGTACTAAGATGTACCAGAATGTTAAGAATAAGTTTTGATGGCCAAATCTTAAGCGAGAAGTCGCAGAGTTCGTTGCTTTGTGCGACGTATGTCGGAAAGTAAAAGTAGAACATCAGAAGCCAACAGGTCTATTGCAACCCCTGAAGATTCCAGAGTGGAAATGGGAAGAGATCGGAATGGATTTCATTATTGGTTTGCCCAGGACTCAATCGAGTTACGATTCGATTTGGGTAATAGTTGACCATTTGACTAAAGTTGCCCACTTCTTGCCAGTTAAGACCACTTACTGATGCGGGGGATACCCGATCTTCATGACGTAAGATCGTTGATAACTTTGGATCCGTGCAACCTGACAAACCGATGGCGCCAACCCTTTGTCAAAGCAACAACTGCGACAAAGAATTCACCCAACCACTGCGCTCGTGATCCGTCTACGACCACACAAAGTAGGCGTGCGCCCTCTGCAAAACACAAGGAATCACAAGAACAACGGGGTTGAGAACGCCCAATTCTCCTCTAGTTTGCACTGTATGTCAAACCCTAGGAAGAACAAGCGTATAGCTCTCTTTTAAAATAATAGATTCATATTCGTGGTCCCCATACATGGCCGTCGGCCCTAGGCCTTTATAGCCTCAAACATGCATGCCTTCCCTACAGAACCGACTCGGACTCCACCTAGAAAATAGAAAGACTCCCTAAGGAAACCAGTCCCCTTTTTTTAGACTCCATAAAAACTGACTGCACACACATGTTTATATCGTACGCGTTTACAAAACCCCACTCCGACTCATGTAGAACACACGTGTACTCAGACTTAAAAGGAAAAACAACTTCACATTGGAAAATAAACAAGCGGAAGGACACACGGACTTGGATTCTTGTAGATAAGGCAATCAAACTCGATTTGTATCAGTTGAGCCCACACAAAATAATTCCTTTACATTTGCATGCGTGACTTGAAACCTTCCTTGAGTGGCTTTACATGCACATGCACATGCACATGCACCACATATTCTCCACGTATGCATTAGTCCATTGTGAATACATGCACATGCACCACATATTGTTCCCTCTCGGCTAAGCACTCCTTTATTTCCTTTCAACTCATGCATTATCATCTTTTGGCATTCCTATTGATTAATCTTTTTAGCCCTTGCTCGTGTAATCGGTCCAATCGGGATGTCCTCATCATCCTCTCCCTCTTGAAAAGGAGTCGTCCTCGGCTCTGATTGTTCGGGTGCACAAGATGAATCCGATTGCTCCTCCATGGTGAACTCGAATATAAGAAATGATATATGTATTCCTTCAGGGCCTTCGAAGCGCATCTTCACTTTAGGCTTGTACAGATCATATATATGATTGCATATAATTAAATAAAATAGTGGTAGCTTTGCGTCTCTAAGTATGATAATTAAAGACCGAATTAAATTAGAGTTCACCTGGTAATATTTAATGCGGCTCAATAATTCTTTCCAGTCAAATAATATATTTAACTGAAAGGTACTAAGTGTGTCTGTATCTGTATCATCCTTCCCTTCTTCAAGAAAAGCCGTCCTCGGCTTTTGATAACCTGAAAGTGTACTAAACAAAGAGAACAACGTATACGCATGGTATATGTATTTATCATTCGTTTTACCATCCCTTTTGTTTTGCAAATCATGAATAGTACAACAATAGCCATTAGATAGATGTGATGTATTCATCTCAACACTCCTTTCATCCACATTATTCCCCCACCCATGAAAAAAAATCGTCGACTTTTGTAAGCATGTATGCAAATTATTTATGGACAGACCAAAATCATTTTCTAATATATACAAGTGGCTCGTATAATCATATTTCGACTTTACAACATCAGTTTTATGTAATGGAGACGAGAAAATGGTTTGTGCCTTCCATGCTTCAATTGTGTTACTTTCATTTCTTATATATGTAAGAGGCGAACAAGTATGCAGCATATTTTGTTCTAAACAGTAAGCACTATCATTTAAACTCATCTCAGAAAGATCACGCCGTTGTACAAAAGATGGTATGTCCACAATATGTAATTTCAATTTAGCAAGCTTATCACATGTAATGCATATTCGATAAACATAAAACTTGTTGTCTACACCATAGTCTCCAATCGAATTGAATTTATAAGTGGAGGTGTAGGTACTAACGAGTGATTTTGAACATGTAATTTCAGAAACTCTTTCAATCACACCAGATAGCTCTATGGGCTCATCGAACATGATATAGCATAAAGAATCATCAGGGTGTATTCTAGTAAGAACTTCATCATGAGTAATCAATTCCACATTACATAAATTAAGAGCATTAAATTCAGCATATGGAATATTCAAAGGAACACTAGAGTTCTCACTCTTTCTTACAGTTATCAAGCCAATCTACAAATATCACAATTTGAAGCTTTGTATGGTCGTGCATGCAGAACCCCTTTGAATTGGTCAGAAACAGCCGAACGTCTAGTATTCGGGCCGGATATTGTAACAACCTCAGTTTTAATGAACAGTAATAAAATGCTTTTCATAGCATTTCTGGTCATTTTTAAAACATGAGCATTTTGTTACAATTTAAAAACTTCCATTTCGACCCAAATCTGAGACTTGTTTTGAAGCTTCAAAAGAAAATACAAGTCAATGCTTGTATTGAGACCGAGGAAGTATTTTTATCAAATACTAGATAAATTATCTTGAATAAAAATAATTTGTGTCAAATTTTTAGAGATTATTTTGACCTTAAGAAAAATATTTGTTCTCTATTTGAACATCTTCAGTCAAAGTATTTAAGTAAGTATTTTAAAACATGAACAGTGGTTATCAAACTTATTTGGGATCTATATCATCCCAGTAGCTTCTATGAAAAATTTCGTATTTTTAAAATTTTATTTGATATTTTTAAACCTCCGGTCAAACTCCTGAAGTTTTGTTTTAGTTCTAGTTGACTTTAGCCCCGGACCGAGCCTCTTGGCACTGTAGCGACTCGAACCAACTTGGTTTAGTCCAACTAGTGTCGTTCGCACTGGCTCTGTCATGTTTAGGGCTCAGCCCAACCACCTTTTTACGCGAGTCGTCCGATTTTGAAACGAACAAACTAGATGCGTTGGGACGTTCGAACCATCCGGACAATCCACGCAATCTCCACCGTCGATTTCCAAACGGACCATCTAGATCCATTGGGCCGTTCGGACCATCCAAACGCACCACGTGATCCACACCGTTAAATCTCAATCGGACGCACTACCTTCCTTGGTTAAAACCAAAACGCGCCCCACCTCTGGACCGTTCGATCTAAACTCAACGAATCAGATCAAGTATGACGTTCAGACCATCCGAACGTGCCTTGCAATCTAAGCCGTTAAAACTAGATCGAACCATCCACGTTGATTGAGCCATTCGGACCTTCTGAACACGCCATGCAATCTGGGCCATCCATTTTGAATCGGATCGTCCGCAGAGCCTTTGGATTCAAAATCAACCGCCAAGATCAATTGGGCCGTTCGGACCATCTGAACGCACGTTGATTTTGGGCCATTGGATCTAGATCGGACCATCCTCATTGAGTGGGTCGTTCGGACCATCCGAACCTCACTTCAATCTCAACCATTGAATCCCAATCCAACGGTGCCTCTTTTATTCGCTTAAAACTCTTAAGTGCGCCCCTTTTTCGCGATCGTTAGATTTTGAATGTGCGGTCAAGATGAGTTAGGCCGTTCAGACTGCCCGAACGTCCCACTCAGTCTGAGCCATTCGTTTGCGATTGGACGATCAACATTCGTTTGAGCTCACTGTGTTATTTTTCGCTGAGACTGGCCGCTCAGGCCCGCATGTCAATGACTCAACCACTCGGGCCCGCATGTCAGTGACTCAACTTCATCTTCTCCGCGCCTTTGCACTAGCTCCTAGCACATCGCAGACGAGGTGGCGTTGCGCCGTGCATTTCCTTGCATGCAATCACCACTTGGCATCAAATTACTGCCATTTTTGCCACGCAAGCTTCCTCGTTCACTCCGGCGAAATGGCTATAAAAACCCTAGCTCACACTTTTAGCCAAAGTGATGCCGCAGTGGTTTCTTCCTCATCTCCGGCGTATCCTCTCTTTCTTACATATTTGTTCATCTCTTAATGCCTTGTTCATCCTGTTAATGGAAGCTTTTCGCATTGCTTGTAGATTGAGAACGCGAGCTTGTCCATTGGGTTGTCCAGAGCGCGCCCGGAGCGCCGCTGCTGTGGATTTTCTTCGCTCTGGTGAGCTCTTGCGTATCTTTTGCGTGTCACATCATGTTCTAGGATATGTTGAGCAAAACCTCTCAATCAATTTATCTTTTGATTCACAGGATCATCGAGAATTTGGATTTTCCCTAATTCCGGTCAACATCAGTTCTTGCATCCTCATTTCCAAACTGTTGAGCTTGTGTTCAATTCCTTTGTTTCAGAGCATCTAGGAGCTTTGCTTAAGCTATCCTGATCAACCACTCTTTGAATCTTTGCTCAGATCATCTTGTCACCGTGGGCTTCTTATTGTCGTTTTTGGTCTTTTGTCGCTGGTGAGCTCTAGAGTTTCTCTGACCATCTTCTCAGCTCAGGTAGTTTCCTACTAGCTACTAGTAGCTTAAGTAAGCGCTAGTTCGTTCTTTGTGCATTTAAATCGGCAAAAGCTCTCAATCTCCGCAACTCTGTTGTCGAACAATCCGACAAAGCTGTAGTAGAGCCTTTAGTTGCTAATCCTAGACGGCTAGTGCTAATGACTAGTTAAACTAGTTTATTTTTTTACTAAAAATAGTTTAAAACTTAAGTATTTTGTTAGTTATATCACTTGCATATCTTTAGATTTAATCTGCATCTTTTCAGCATTTTGTCAGTTGGCATTTTCTCGATGTTTCATTGATGTCATTCTTTTAGGTTCTGATTTTAACGACGTGAGTGAAAATATTCCTGAGGCTCTAGAATCTGAACAAGTGGTTTATTACCAAGGCAAGCATCTTCTTGCACCATGTTGATCCCAGTTTTGATACTTTAGTATTTTGAAATGTAGTGATAACTGTGTGCATGCTATATTTTGAAGTATCAGTACTTTGTGAATTTAGTTAGTTATATCCCAACCTTTGTGGCTTACCTTTAATCTGTTCATATACTTAAGCTTAAGTTAGTACTCTTTTGTTAAAATACTTAGTCTTATGTGTGTGTGCTTAGCCATGTAGTTTAGTAGGTCAGTAGTTTGGGTTAACAAGAATAACTTGTCAGTTCTGGGAAAAACACTAATTCTTGTTTTTGTTAAAATCTTATTTACTTGATCAGTTTCTTGAACTGAAGTTTAAAAGTTGTCTTTCTAAAACACTTTTAGATCTGGACAAGTAGTTGCTAGTGAGGGTGCCTTCATGCACGAGATTTGGGAAATGTGGTAGTCTTGTCCGGATCATTAAGGACTGAACTTTGACCTGTCAATTCAAGTACCTTACGTACTTCCATACGTGGTGTGTGGGCGCTGCTTGGTTAAGTAAGGGGCTGATGTTATTGAGTTGAGGAACTGGTGGAGTGAGGACATTTGTGAAGTTCACGTGTTCGTAGGGCTCCGATTTCAATTCTATATGTGCGGGTGAGCACAATTTTATTTTCAGTTCATTGAATCGGCATTTCCGACACAACATGTGTGCCCCGATTAGCAAGTTCTATCAGTACCTTGTACTAAGCGGGATTAGTCGCACATGGGTGATTCAACTCAATAATGTCAACTTGCTGAAAAAATATCGAGTCTTGGTTTACCCGGCCGGCATACCTATGGTAGTGTGCTACTCTCCCGGGGGCTGACCAAGTCGTGTGGGTAAAGATGTACACCCCTACAGGGTTACAACTATTCGAATAGCCCTGTCCACGGTTACGGACAACACTTGCTTTGATGGACAACAGAGTATAGTTTCTAAAATATTTTTGTCATGTGAATTTTTGGTTCGGCATGAACTTGGTGGTTCATGCTTGTTGTTTAGTCAAAGTGGACAATCACTTTGACATTGTCTTGTTGTTGTTAAATTCTGTATTTACTTGTTGTTTTCATCCAAACTTGTTTATAAAACTGCCTTAGTAAAACTTGATAAGTATATGTGTAAAACTGTTTCTTTATGCACAAAAAATAATTAATACCATTACAACCTTCCTGTTGTCAGCCTTAAGCATGTACAGATTCTAATCCTTTAGATAGGTGCTACTAAACACTTTCTTTAGTAGTTTTGTGTAAGTCTTGCGAGTACTTTTTGTACTCAGGTGCTTTAACCACTTGTTGCAAGTAAGGACGGTTATTTGTACGAACTACCCATTAGCGCCGATCAGGGCGACGCTAACGAGTGACGCTATTTCTATCCTCCACTCAGTTGCCTTTGGGTGATGGGCAAACTTAGTTGGAACTTTTGCTATTTATATTCTTGTTTCCGCTGCAAATCTTTTGTCTGATGGCCGGCTGCTGGTCATTTGTAATTGATGTATCGAATACTAGTGTTGTAAACCTTACTGTTATCTGTATGCCTTGTATGACTGTATACAATGTTGTAAAGGATATGTGCACATTAGTCTTGATCTTGGGAACTAATGTGAGACACATATCCGGGAACCTAGCATTGGGTTCATTCCTTGTTAACAATTATACTTTCGGGTGTAATCCTTAACTTGGAATGTATCCAATACCTGGGGTCCTCACAGCGTTGGTATCAGAGACATACTGACTATAGGTTAGAAATAGCCTGGTCATTAGTATTAGTAAGTCTTCTGTGAAATTATTTTCTAAAATAATTTCAGAAAGTTTAAGTATGATATCTTTTATTTCTTATCCCTTTTAGTGTCCTTTCTTACCCCAACTTTCAGTTGGATTTTCAAAATAAATTGCTCACTTACCTTGCCTTTTGTATATAGATGAGCGGGTGGTATTTGGTCAAGGAGACTCGTGCTGAAGACATGGATGGATACCCGGCATTGCTGCGGGAAATGATGTGGCGATCTAATTTCACCTACCAGCCGGAGTATGCCATCTATCGCCGAGACCGAGGACCCGGGATGGAAGAGTACCGGGCTGTCGTCAACGTTATTACCAGACAAGTGACAGGTAGCATTCCCTACTGTATCCAAGCACATGCCACTTCTGAAGCCATGGCTATCCAGGAAGCTGCTAGTGGGATGATGAGCCTTCTTCATCATGATTTGACGGAATTGTCTCAACCACCTTACTATCATTTTCCTAAGCGAGGCCCTAGAGCAGAAGTGAACACGTTTGATAGGATTTAGTTTGGAGAAGACCCACAAGTGCGCCAGTTGGCGAGGTTGGTTCACATTATGAACCAAATCCATCACTGCCAGGTGTACGAGCTATGGGAGACCCGCCGCCTTCTGAGAGAAGCTTAGGAGTACCTCAGGATCGGTGTTAGCATGAATCGTGTTCCTCGTAACGTGCTTTATGGTAACAACGAGACCTCCCCAGCTACTGCTGCACCACCATATTATTGACTTCCGGAAGTGGCGGGGCTTGTACCTATCTATGGACAGCATCGCCAAGCCCGGATGTCGGCATGCTTTCCTCGCACTCAGCAGCCGGCACCCCCTGGAGGTCATAATCTTTTGCTAGGTTCTCCGAGGTGTCTCATCAGTCCATTGAACCCTATAGACACAGGATCACCTAAAGCTCATCTTTCAGATGAGTTCCCAGTGAACTTCAACCGGGATGATTTTGCTTAGGCCTTGGATGTTGAAGACTTGTGGCATAGATTTGTGGTCCACTTGTAGCTGTCCCTAAGAATGTAATAGGATAGCTTTCGTATATTTTGGACTATCTGTTGTAAGACTTTTGTTTCGGACCATGGCCATGTTGTCTACCGACATATATGGTTGTACTGTGCCAAAATTTGTTGTTGCTGCTTAATGGATCTGGTGTTCTTTTGGTGTTAATTCTAGTGCATTTCATATGATTGTGCATGCTAAGTTTAGTACTTTCCTTTGCTATCCAGAACTTTGAGTTGTGCTCGTTCGGGTGTACTCTTGTTGAGTTGCTAACAGTTGTATGGCAACAGAATGACAGAACCTACTACTCGCTCTTGGGCACAACAAGAAGAAGGATCTCCACCCCCGAGATCCCGTTTTGCTTCTGTACATAATCTTTACCCTTTGGAAGAGCCGGCAAAACCTTCTAGTCGCTGTGGTCAGCAAAGTGGTCGACTTGAGGAAGAGCTTCCTCCGCTACCCACCATGGCTGATGTGCTCTTGCAGATAGAATGGATCAGACGCGCATCCTGGAGCAAACTGCGCGTAACACTACTTCAGCTCCCGCACCAGCTGGAGGGGCAGGAGGCCATTGTGTTCAGGGAGGTCTTGCTGATTTTCAGCGTACCAACCCGCCGGTGTTCTCCAGCTCCGGAAACCCTATGGAAGCTGAAGATTGGCTTAGGAATATTGAGAAGAAGATGTTGATTGCTCAATGTTCTGATAGGGAGAAGGTGTTGTTTGCTAGTTATTGTTGGTTTCTTAAGCTTCGTCCGACAAACGGGCTCTTCAACTAAAATCTCTCGGATTTTAATGCTGAATCTTATCTCCTTCCTTTTCGTATCCGTTTCTGTTAAAATCAAATCTCCAATCATATCCTATCTCCTAGAATCCTGAATTTAATTTCGTGTTCATCTCGGACTCGATTTAGGGATTCCTTATTCTGGCACACCCGAGCCCATATAAATATCCCCGAGGATCACCTTCATCCCCTCATCCCAAAACCCTAAACCACTGCCTCCCAAGAACTCGAGAGCCACCGCAATTTGAGCTTTAGGGTTTCCGTCGCCGCTACTTTTTTCCTCAAATTCCATTGCCACTGTCGAAGCCCTATCACCATGGTCTGCACCATCGTCATCGCCGTCACCAGAGCTCCCTTTCGCACCGATCTGTTGCTTCAGATCATCGCCGGAGCCTTAGTCCAACAAAACCTGATTCTCCTCCGCCGCTTCATCATCAATTCCAGCCATCACCGACATCCTCCTGTGCCCAACCAGGTACCATTGGGTGCACAATAGGTAGGGGTACCTATCGCGCACACTCACCATCGCCAGCGAGCCACCGTTCGCCATTGCCGTTCAAACCCGAGAGCCTCACCGTTGATCTGACGTCATCCGTTGACGTGGACATCCACCTCAACCGCCACCTCAGCATCCTAGCCTTCGTGTCCACTCACGTGGACTGCCAAGTTAGTGCCTACGTGGCTGGGTCAACCCAATCAGATCTAATCACTCGGTGGATCTGGTCCACTGTGAGCCATGCCACTGCCATGTGGGTCCTACATGTTATATTTTCTTTTCCAGCTGAAATTCCGAGGGCTGATGTCATGTTAGCGTCATAATCCGATTTTTCAATAGTTAAATAATTTGGAAATTCCAGTAAATCCTATTTAGGTTATTTTCTTTAGGTTTGATCTACCAAAGGTCATATCTTCTTCATCCGAACTCCGATTGAACCCATTCAAATTTCTAAATTCATCTAAATTTGAGATCTATTTATCTAATATTTTTACTTAACTTTCTGCGCCATTGAACTGGGCCTTCCGTACAACCACATGCCTGATAGGACGGGCCTAACTTAGTAGGTTACCGAGTCTCGACATTGATTACTCACGTAGCAGGTTAGGCTCTGTGCAAGGGTGGAGGTGTGTTTCAGTCTCAGTGGAGACTCACATCACGGGACGGTTCGCCACATCCCTGTCCAACGATGTGTGTCGGACCAATTTTCTCAGTGGGCGTTAGTACCGGTGGTAAAAATACATCGGGAGTGTCAATGTTTGAGATGAAGTTTTTGAAACGTTTTGTTATGATTAGTGCTAGCTACACTGGTTAAATCGTGTGGGTAAAGTGTACAACCTCTACAGAGTGTTAATACAATCTATTCGAACAGCCGCGTCCACGGATATAGACATGCTCGGGGATTTCATACGAGGGTTAGATTTTCATAAAAACACTTGGGAATGGAGCTATGTGATCTAAGTCATATGGCTGTGTAAATAACTTGTTTAGATTTTGTGTTCTTTGTGAAAACAAAATGTTAAATTAATATTATTTATTTGTTTTACATTGTGTTTAATCTATTATTCATATTCAAATTGCAAATATTGCATATCTGCAAAAGAATCACAGAAGCCATTCCTTTGGAATAAGCCATCATATATACATTGCATTCTGTGATATGACTTGTGAGTACGGTTGTATACTCATGCTTGCTATAATCAATCAACAAAAGTGGAGGAGTCTTCGCCTGCTTTTGAAGAGGAGTTCTACGAAGGTGCTGATCGTTAGGTCTCAATCCCAGTCAGTTGTCTGTGGCGAATTGATGGGATTCCACTAGAGTTTATTTTGTTCCGCAGCTGTTTACTTCATTATTGCCAGCCCTACGAGACTTAATAAATGTAAATTCGACCATAAGGTCAAAATGGTCATTTGTTATTCAAATTAATCGTTTATGCTATTATTTCGTCTTGTGTGGATCGATATTTATCTATGTTGACACTGTGTGCACTAGCGTGATCCTGGACTAGTGCATTATACACAGAGGGACCATAATTGCATTTTTGGGTCCCGACATTAATCGAGTCGTGTGGGTAAAGATATACACTCCTGCAGAGTACTAAATCTATTTGAATAGACATGTCCACGGTTACGAACGACACTTGGTATTGATTGACATCATTGTTAGACTTTAAATTAAAATTGACATGGTTACAACTTGGTTTTCGATATGAACGGGTATTCATGCACTTTAGTTTATCAAAGTGGTCTGCCACTTTGTTATTTGTTTGATCTAATTGTTTATTAATATATATTTATGTCACATGTTTACTTTTTGTGTAAAATCTATTTTAAAAATGGCACTTGAAATCTAGTATGGGTAGGTTGGGAAAATTGTTGCATTTTCTGCAAAACTAAGCCACTAAAGCTATCCTTTTAATATCCTCTAGTATAAATATTTTAAATTTGTGTAAGACTTGTGAGTACAATTGTACTCAACTTGACTCTGCTTATTCAGGTGAGGAGGATACTGTGCCCAACAAATTCGTTAGCGCCGATTTTGGTGACGCTAACGAATAGTGGTGTTCGTTAGCTCCCAGTCGGTTGCCATGGGTTATGGGGCACACTTGTTGGACCTTTTGTTTTATTTATAATGCTTCCGCTGCTACTTAATGTTCTTATTTGAATTTGGTCGGTCGGCCGCTTTGTAATAGTTGTAGACTTAATTATTATGTTGTATGTCTTTTGGGTTATCAATGTATGAATATTGTATGACTATGATTGATGTTGAATGAGGGTATGAGCGTGTTGGTCACTGATCTTGGGAGCCAACACGGACACATACCCACTGTTGATGAATTCCCTTTTTACTCATTAAGTGTGGAATTGAACCGTTTGGAGAACCGGACATCATGCAGTGCTTGCAGAGGAGCAGTACGCATGATCACCGAAGCTCTAGCTTCGGTTGGGTCCTCTCACTTAGATGGAGTTAATTTAGAATTCATTTACTTGAGGCCCAGAGTTATTTCCATAAGATCGGGAATGCCTCGGTCTTACGGAAATAACCCGAGGGTCCTCACAGAGGGTGTCGGCATCAAATCCCCACTAGGATCCTTCTTCTTGCAGCAGTACTAGCGAATGCACCACAATATCATCAAGTCTCGATGCCACATAAGGCACCTCCGATGACACAATTCCACCGGTTAGAGCACCACCCTGGGGTTCGTTCACCTCGCTACCATCCGAGCCTAGGTCGGCATCCTCGTCGGACTCCAAGCTGAGAGGCTAGTCTGGTAGATACTCGTGGTAGTCAATGCGGGCCGACCACCACAGTCATGCCGGGAAACAAATTTTGGTTTTGAAAAAAAAAATCGTTCATGGCCGAAATAGCCGAAATCACTGAAATTTCGGAATTCCGGTTCAAAATTTCGGTGGATTTTAAAACTGGTTTGAATCAAATTTGAATTTAAAATTTTAAAAAATTGCAAAAATTAATGTGTTGAGTGGGATTTGATCCTTGACCTCCTAGACACTAGCAAGGGGCCCTTGCCGCTAAGCTATTGTTGGGTTGATGTTTCTATACTAGTGTTTACTCAATTTAACCCTCGAAATTCTCTCCAAATTCAAACAAACCAAAATTTTTTGAACGAATTGAATTTATTTTGTTACCCTCCGAAAGGATCGAAATTTCGGCAATTTCAGCGAAATTTCACCAAAATTGTGAACCCTGCAGTCATGTCCCCTCATTTTGCACAAAATTATGTGCAAGTCTTCTCTCGTGGACCTCCTCCAAAACAACACATTCCGTGCTATCGTCTTCGAGCTCCGCCTACGGTTGCCTGCTTCCCAAGGCACCGACATCATCAAGGTTTCCCGGCGCCCTGCGTACGAAATTCACATACACCATCAGCTTCCCGTATATCGCCGCCTCGGGCTAGAAAGTAATCTGCATGTACTAGCCCCATGCCACGCTTCTATTCACCTTGACCAGTTCTCATTCATGTAGGTGATCCCTCTATGTGATTTTCTTAAATCGTTGGCTCGTGTCGAACTCCTCAGATCTGACTCCTAAGCTCGTGAATATTCATCGCATCGAGCCCTTCCACCCGGACCATCTTGTACTAACATCTCGACACATCCAACCCATCGGGTCCGGCCCGTACGATACCGTAGCCATAAAACACTACCAAGTCTTGCATGTTCGAAATTACGTAAAGTCACAACAACCCGATTTGCAATACGCGATATAACAACATGGTATGTAGTTAGCACTAATTAAATATGACTAAAGTAATTAATACTAATTAATTGCAAGTAATTTATTCACCACTAATTACCCACGACACAAATAATTACGGCATATTACATGCAAGTAATCAATTAAATACAAGGAATGAAATACGAATAATTAATTAATTAGCAACAAATTGATTACTTATCAAAAATTACTTACGAGTAATTCATTACATCTAAGTAATTCCAACTGAATTCATTATGATTAATTAATTACGAATGATTAACTACACACATACGTAATTAATCATAATTAATTATGTTTATTTAGTCACCGCTAATTAACCATGAGTCATTACTTACCAACAAAGTAATTATAGACATGTAAATTCGACCACTACATTTGTACTAGTGTAATTACCAGTAATAAACTACGACTCAAACAATTACGATTTATTAATTATCACTGATTCATTACCACTAAATTAATTACGACTAATTAATTTCCACTAAATTAATTATGTCTAACTAATTACCACTAAACCAATTACGAATTATTAATTACCACTCATTTTTAATCACTAACTAATTCATAATTAAGTAATAAAGCCTAATAATTACCACTAATTATTTAGCACTAATTAATTATCGATACATTAGTTACGACTAATTCATTACCTCTTAATAACAAGCAGTAATAAACTACGGCTAAATTATTAACAGGTATTTAATTACGACTACAAACTATATTAATTAGGAATAGTTGAATAAGAGTAATTAACTACAACTACAGTAATAACGACAAATACAGTGGACAAAAATTATCGCCCTTGGTAGTTCAATCTTGATACGGTCCTAGGCGCTCTAAACTTTAATCTCCAAAAAAATATTTATTCTATTCTCTGTGTTCTCGAGAATGAAAACGAAATTGAGAATGACCGAGACTCCGAGCGCGAGAATGACTCCGGTAGTTATAGCCGTGTGAAGGCAATTCCCTCAGACAACGCAGCGTGATGGTGGTTGGAAATTTGGAGGCATTGCTGGGCCGCGACACTCCGGGCTAGGGGGCCGACAAAGCCCTATGCTCGGGCGACACTTGTGCGGAGGAGGCTTGTCCAGGCGGGGGCCGCAGGAACGTGGCTTCTCTGGGCGACAAGCGTGCGGAGGCAGCGCTGTCCATGCAGTGGGCGTGCGGAGGCAACACGTGTTGGCACACTCCTTGTCAGGGCTATGGGTGTGCGGCCGAGATTGATGTTGGGCGCGGGAAGCACGAAAATACACACATGTCGCCTAACAGCACATCTACTGCCTTTTTTGGCAATACGACGTGAGATACGCTACTTTTGTCAAAAACCTATGCAACAGTGTCATTTAGAAAGAAAAAAAACTCTTAAAAGCCTATAACATGTGGAAGTGTATTACTGCGTACGCAATGCACCGGGCCCAGCCCATCCTAAATAACAAAACCATGTGTGACCAAGACCACAAACCACGGCGCACGAGCTGGACCGCACGCGACAAGCTCCGTGCCGCTGTCACCTGCCACCTGCCAGGGCTAGTGCACGGCACTGGCAGCTGGGGACCACCACACCAGACCAAACCAACAGCGCGATTGGCGCAGTCACTGGAGCACCACGGCCCATTACCCGCAAGGCCCCAACCATGCCATACACTGAGAAAACACTGTCCATTGGCACATGAAAAACGATCCGGGAAACGTACGCTGGCTTCGGTCCGTCGCGCGTGCGCCACCGCCACTGGCCGGGCAGGATTGCGAGCCTGCCACGCCACGTCTTGCCACCCGCGCCGCTGCAGATCGCAGGCACACACAGGGCTCTGCGGCCGCGGTAGGGGATTCACGTGGAACTGCGTGGACGGCTGTACCGTTCTGTGCTGCATAGCTCGCTCGGCCGATTTAGCACGGCCGGACCCGCCCGACGCTGCACTACAGTCGCCCAGTCGTGGGCTCGTGGCTTGCTGCCGCGCGCCAGGCAGAGCTTAATAAAAGCGCGCGGCCACTTACTAATATCGTGTCCGATCGCACGTGCGGCCGGCTAAACCTCGTAATATTCCGTCTCGGGGGCGGGAGGCGGCGCAGGGCAGTCCATCGTGAGAAGGGATCTTCGTTGTTAGACCATCTCCAATGTTGTGTTTTAAGCGGGTTGAATGAGGAAAGAAGGCGTTAAATCGATTGATCGTTGGAGGTGTCGATTCCTACAAAACAATGCATGGAATCGAACCCTCTTAGGAATCGATTGGCGTTAAACAACTCATATAAGTATTAAGCGACTACATGGGAGAAATGCGGTTGAGAGAGGATATTATTATTTTGTGGTTTTTAATGAAACATGGGTCCCGATTATTAGTAGGAATCGGTTTATCATTGGAGAAAAAAAAAGTTTCGGTTCTAGAATCTTCGTGGCGTAGGCTTTGAATCGACGTCGGTTCAATACACTAAAGATACTCTTACTACACGAGATACTGCATGCAACAGTACATAGTATTGTAGCAGGTTTGCTGTTAATGTCTTAATGGTAGACACTGTAGATTCTTTGTATTTTTCTCTTCGAAATCCGTTTCCGTGAGAAGAAAGAGGAAGCAAAAGCAGATGAGGCAGTGTGCCGTTTCGGAGTAAGACCGTGGGACGACTGGAGGAATGAACGTGTCGACTGTCGAGGCCTGCACCGTTTAGTTAATTCACTCGACCAAGCTGCTGCTGGGAATGGGAGTAATAAACAACGCTGTTTTGGATGGTTCCATTTTTTTTACTCTCTTCGGTAATTCGTTAGAGAAGGAAAGCTATTTAAAATCAGTAGACTGGTAGAGGCGATGGCTACTCAATACTTGTACGCCGTACGCGTACAGTCGTACAGTACAGACTTCTCGTTTTTTATGTGTTTCCAGGTAATATATGAACAAAAAAACATTGTTCGCATGCACTGTCTAAAGGGCTCTAATAGTGCAGTACACTCGTAGTTGGATACTGCCAGTCCAAAACACTTCACCATTGTGGTATCAGTAGACAATAGGATTTCAATTTCAAACAGGAGAAGTAGTTACAAAAGAAAAGGCAAAATGAGGTAAAAATATGAATTGAGAGCACGGGTGCAAATCTGCGCTGGCGATCGGGCCTTGAGGCCAACAGCCCACAAGAAGCCGCCACGCCCACGCGTACCGCGAGGGGGCAGCGCTGGCTGCAACCTGACTGCTGCTGCGGCTGCCGGCCTGACTGGCGCACGTCAGCGAGTCGATTTCGGCCGTGGTCCGTGGAGGTGCGTGCGATCCGGGCCCACAGTAGCACGCTCCTGTCCACGTCGGCGTGGGCCCGTGGCTCAGTCAGGCCCAACCGGCCGAAACGTCCAGGTGACGTTCCGCCATGTCGCAGGCCCACGGACCACGAGACAGTTTAACGTTGGTTTCCATGTCCCACATCCACATCCACATCCACAGTACAAATGTTCAAAAGAGACTGAGCGATACTATCAAGATTCGATACTGATTTGAGTTATGAGCTTTGAGCAATCGCACATCCTCACCGGTCTTTTTATGTTCTTTGATATGCAGAATGAAAGAAAGAATGAAAGATGACCGCAAAAAGGAAAAGGATTAGGCCGCAACAAGTTAGAGCTTGGAAGGACAAGGGGAGGAAGCTCAACAGATAAACATCAAACACATGACTTGGGAGCTAGCAGGTGGTAGGGAAGCGATTCGGATGGATGTGTAGCAAAATCTGGGAAGGGGGCCTTAGGAGGTCGGGTTCAAGGCCCTACCCCACCCAGAGAATTTTCTTCCCCTACGGTGAAACAAAAAGAGCGGTGTATGCAGCATTAATCCCACGAATTTTTTTTAAAAAAATATTATTACTTTAAAAGATATTTAGAAAAATAAATACCGACCCAAAAAATTACAAAAATGACTCCATATCGCTAGTTTAACTGGCGACAGGTAGACCCTCTTACCCTCTTATCGCCGGGCCAGATACCTGTCGCCAGTTGAACTGGGGTAGCTGTCGCCAGGTATCACAAACCCTAAACTAATTGGTCTGTTTGTGATTTTCATAGATTTTCAATGGTACGAAATCTGTTATACTCACAATAACATTTTGTGATCGTCGTATGTTGTTCTAGTGCGGTGAATTTTTGAAGAATTTTTCGAAAACGATTAAGGTATCAATGATTCGTAAGTAAGAATATAAGTGATATTGTGATGCCCCCGAGAATTCATACACGATGTAGAACTTTGGAGAAATGACCTCTTACATCATTGGTCATGTACATGCACGGCGTATTATGTAAGGAAACAAATGTGAATTTGCTATTACTATCAAAACTACGACAAATCACACTGATATTACATAACATTCAGCAAAACGTCATAACACTTAATTTGTTTCAAATCAAAATGATAATTCAGAACATTGGCAATAACATATTACTACTACTCGTGCTTTCTCGTGGCCACGACCTCAACATTCCCTATGTGGACTGTCTCGAGTCGGGCGACCGGATGAGGTCTCCGCGGCGACGTCCGGAGTGCCGATGTCTCCTTCGTCCTGAGGATTTCTCGTGGGGCATTTCTTGAAGGTGTGCCCAAACTCCATGCAAATGGAGCACTTCTTCGTACGACGTCCAGCTTTTACTTCGCCTATGTCGTTCCTGATGCGCCGTACCTGTCGCCGGCCATCCTTGCTCTTGAGCCTATCAATGCCCGCGGCCCAGATTAGTTTCTCCCAAGTCAGATGGCCAGTGAAATAGCCAACAACGGTATAACCATACATCTCTCCACTCCAGATTTGCATCACCGCCTCCTTGATGAAATAGTCAAAGAGGTACTAACCGAAATGCTGCGCCACCGTCGAACATGAGGCCATGACATGGCAGCAGAGCCTATGCAGAAGAAGGAACTTGTTGCAAGTGCACATGCAACTCCCGCGGCATAGCGTGCACTCGTGGGTGACCCTCTCGTGATTCGTCCCGCAGCGTCCTTTATCGCTACATATTATCTCGAAGCGAAGCTCCCTTGTGCCCCATCTTGAATGCCTGGTGCATCTCACCCTTCTTTCCCTTCTCCTCCATGTACTTGGTGACCATGGCGGAGTAGAGTACTCTGTCATTTGCCATGGCGAGCGACGTGTTGTTGCTTTTGTCAACAAAGTAATTCGTCGTACCGCAGAGAATTGCCTCCACAATACCAACCCAAGGGAGGCACCTTGCACCGCGCATGACCTAGTTGTACACCTCGGCTAGATTGGTTGTCATGACACCATATCGAGCACCACCCCTGTCATATATCAGCGACCACTTCTCCTTAAACTCGTGCTCAATCCAGTCCGAGAAGCATTTTACCTGTGCCCCCTTCCTTCTCGTCAATCTGAGAGCATCTCTGGGTAGCTGTGGCAATGCTTCGGGGGCCTGGTCAGCGCTTGGGGCGGCCCTTCTCGCTGCCTCCTTCCTGTGCATCTGGGTCCGCTCATCTAGAATCTTTTAGAGTGATTCGAACTTTCGCTGCTGGTTCTGGTTGCACAGCCGCTTGAACATGTTCATCAAGTCCTTGTTGCGGAACTGCTTGTAGAAGTTTGCACCTAAGTGCCTCATGCACCACCTGCTCTGCAGATCCGGGAATGGAAGTGGCACATTCTCACCTTGTTCTGTTGGGTTATTGCCTTGATGAGCCTACATGCCGATCATGTATGAGGTATCGTGGGGCGACCTTGCACACTGTAAATCCTCACATTCTTCAGAGCCACAACCACTATCCGTGTTCTCGCTTTCAAGCAGCGAATTCCTGAAGAACTTGATTGTTCCGATCTTCGCTATTGCGGCCGGGATCCGCCCTTGTACTTTCGGGAATGTGCCATCTACATATAAGATTGGACGACAGTGCCGGAATGCATTGATGCATGGACCAAAGGCGAAGAATGCTCACTGCAGTACCCTCTTATTGGCCCACTTCGGATGTGTGGCGTCTTGAATGTCGATATGAGTGCCAGGATTCCTATCTTATATGACTCGGAGTTGCCTGGGGAGGTTGTGGTAGGAATCCTCGAACGTGCCGAATCTTGATTCCAATGCCTTCTGTTTTGCCCTCCAAGTCTTGGTATAGCTGATTGTGTACTAGAATCTTGCCTCAATCGCCCGAATGATGGATTGTGACTCAAAATCTAGATTATCCACGATCTCACTGTACATAAGGTTGGTGATGAAGCTAGATGGCGAGTTCGGTGGGGCTGACTTGACTTCGAACAGCGCATGTGTGAGGGACCACTATAGAGTACTTCTAGTAGGTGTCCCACTTAGGCTGAAATGCGTGCACTCGCCAAGGGCATCCCTCTATGTCGTACTTCACGTCGTAGCATCTTGGGGTAAACTTGACGACTGTGAATGTGCGCCGCACCGACAAGGCCCAAAATTTGATCACCTCCTGCACAGCCTCCTTGCATTTATATATATCTCTTAGCCTGACCTCGCTCTAGTCGTACTCCCATGGCACACAGGAGTCTTTGTTGACGACGAGGTTGTCAAATTGGTATGTGTTCCACTCAGATGGAACCGCTTGCTGGTCCACATCATTCTCGTCGTTGGAACCTTCATCTTCAGACAATGCCATGTAGTCCTGGTCTTCAAGATCCATCATTTGCACTACGGCGTCTACCTCCTCACCCTCATCAGCAAGACCACTAGCTTGCCTAACCGAAGGAGCTACTTTCGTAAGGTCTTCATTAACAGCGTCAGCAACTCAGGGCGCTTCAGCCGTTGTGTGCGTCGCACTGTGCCTGGAGTCCCCGACTTCTTCTTCAATGTCAGCACCCCCTTCTTGTTCAACCGCGACTCCACCTTACGCTCGGGCTACAAGAAGACATGTACACGTCATCAAGGTTTACATATGAATTGATGCGAGAGGACAATAGTTACAAAGACTTACGTAGAAGTGGCAGATCCACCTCAACGTCGGCCCGTGCGGGCTGTTGAACTTCGTGTACCCGCTGCCCAGTGGCAGCACATTGTGGAACCTCACTAGGAGGTCTGTGCACCACGTGACCGAGATGTCGTACGCCGCCATGGGGGAGCCTGTGCAGGACAACCCGGTCAGGAAGCTCACGTCCCATATGGAAGGTGGAACGTATGCGTCTCTGGCCTCCAGTGGTCAACCAACGCTGTTAGTAGGGCCCGGTCGTATGGAAAATGCCTAGGCGTACGACCAAGATTGCGGTCCTGATCATCCTCCCACATCGCCTCCACCATCCTCGCTAGTGGAAGGAGGCCTGCCGCTCTCAACCTGCGTCGAAACGATTAAGAACAAACGTGACTGTACGCAAAGTAGTCAGATCGCAATTGAGTGCATGAAGGTCAGAACTACACGTACCTCGGAAACCGATCTGGTGCGACCTCCATGCCACGATGGGCGTCGCAATGTACGCGCCAAGCTCAATCGGCGCCTCGCCCTCCAGGGGGAGCATGGTACTGAGGCGACTACGGTGATGCACGTTAATCACCAGGTCAAGCAACTCATAGTGGCTTGCGTCCGCCATACCTACAAATTAAGTGCATGCATTGTAAGACTACGAAACATGTACAAAAACCAAAATTCCTACTTTAAAAATATTTTTCGGTGTTAAAAAAATAATTACCACATGAAAATATAAACCAAATTTAGGCTACTCAGCAATTTAAACATATTTGTAATAGGGTCTTCCAATTTAGAGGACATTTTTAAATATTTTCCAAGTGCAAATATAAATAATAAACAAAGTTCTTCCTATTTTTTCTAGTTTTGTAGTTTAAAATTAATTTTCGACATTAACAATATAATTATCACGCACAAATTGGAAGCTAAATAAAGCTGTGATTATTTTTTACATATTTCTAATAGGCGTCTTCCTATTTCTGCTGATATATCCTAAATTGTTAAACTGCAGTAACATTCATAACATGTGTACGACGAACTACACTATACACAGCTCAAATAATGTAGTACATAATTTGGCTACAATTATCTAATCTACTAAATTCTACTCGCTATTCTACTGAATTCTATGTACTTAATTCTACTTGCTATTCTACTTAATTCTATGTCGCTATTCTACTGAATTATATGTACTTAATTCTACTCGCTATTCTACTTAATTCTACTCGCTACAGCTCAAATGATGTACTTAATTCTATATAATTTAACGTAATGTACAAAGTTGTAAAAAAATGTACCTTCAAGTTGGCCGACCGACCGGATCCGATGCTCTGTCAATCTCTCTCCTCCGCAACGAACTAGCAGAACTTCACTACCTTTCTTCTCTCCCTCTCCTCCTCTCTTTTGTTTTTTTTTCTAGAATTAAAATGAGTTTTTGAGGATTTTTTGGGGATTTTATAGATGGCATCATGTCACGAGTTAAACTAGCGATAGGAATTTGTCACTAGTTGAACTGGCGATAAGAAGCTATCATTATATTTTTAATTTTTGGGCCAGCTATTTATTTTTGTAAATATATTTTAAAATAATATTATTTTTAAAAAATCTTAACCTCACAGTTGTTTTACCATTTCATCACATTTGACAAACAATTGTAGTGTCTTCTGCTGGTCCTGGTGTTACTGAACATCAATGGAAGCCATTTGGTTTTTTTCACGCAAATTAGAAAAACTCAAAATTTACTTTTGAAATCATTATTCCGAAGGCTTCGTTTGGATAAATTTAGAAAGATAGAACTCAGGCCCCTTTTGGAAAGCATGAATTTTATCATTTTTCATGAAATTTTCTCATTTTTCTCATGAAAGCATGAGTTTGGCCTCTTTTGGCCCACTTGGTTTGGCCTCTTTTGGCCCACTTGGTTTTTCACATTTTTCTATGAAAAGCGTGATTTTTCTCTTTCTTATATGAAACAAACCGATTCACCTGAAATTCCCAAACATGCCCGCTATGCATACCGTAGCTCTCCTCTCCTCTCGCGCATTCCAAAGAGTAGGAACACTTGTCTCTCTTCCGTCCCAAAAAAAAGCACGGTACAGGCATGGCTAGCCTATTTTACTGTGCGGGCTATGTCGTGCTGACTCGTGAATCTGGGTGTCAATCCAAGCACAGCACGTCGACACCTCAGGCCGTGTTGGGCCAGCCCGGGTACGGTTAGCCCGATGGCCTATGTTCGGCCCGCGTAGCCCATTTCGGCTCGAATTTGTTTTAAAAAAAACCTATTTTTTCAAAAAGATCAAAAAAAATGTGTATAATTCAAAAATGCATATGCAAATTGTAAAAAAAAAAGAGATAAATATATTGAACATGTGATAAGGAGTTTTATTAATGATTAAATGGCTAACTCGTTAAAACCTTTGTCAAGTAAAAACTCAACATGAGAAAACATTCGCTAAAGGAAAAAAAAAGTACATCATATAGCTCTGCATACATCCATGTTCTAAGTGGCATTGTCTAGGTACAAATTTTCGACCTCTGACAACTCTGGATCTTCTACAGAGTGTTGTGTTCGTGCATCAGCTTGTTCCCAACCCTTAACAGTTAGAAGTATCTCCATCTCACAAGTGAGACATGTTCTTCTCTCTTGCAATATTCTTCTAGAAAGACTGAAAGCAAACTTGGAGAAAACTATCGAGACAGGAACAGTTAACATATCACATGCAAATATGGATAGTATGAAATATGTTAATTTATGGGTATGCCACCATTGCAAATTTTCGAAGCCTTCTAAACTGAAATCCACCATATCGCTGTCCAGATAGCCTGGTAGTTCTCCACTCCTTAGGTGGGAGGTTGGTCTTGGTTGAGAAGGTGCCGTTGTAGAACCACTAGATCTGAAGGAAGAACCTGTACCCCAGATCTCGCCCCCATAAATTTGTATTGTTACCTGAGGTGGGTGGTAGTGGAAGTCGTTGCAAGTGAATTCCCTGAAATTTATTTTCATACCTTCGAAAAACCTTAGTAAATCTAGAATGAACATCTGCAAAATAGTTAAAATAGTCTAGGTTTGTAGCATCACTAAGAAGATCAAGAACATTAGCAAATCCTTGAATTTTAGCTTTAAAATCTAAAATAAATGCAAATGCATATAAGAAAAGGGATTTCTCTCCAATATTTCAGGTATTTTGTTTTCATAGCAATAATAGTCTCTCGTAAAACTATGTCATTTTCATATATCTTCAACTGAGTAGCAATTTGTAGAATACTATGCATAATTATAGGAGATGTTGGATAATACACAACAAACAAAGCAACAGTAGCTTCATAAAATTTTCCAAAAACTGAAGTATCTTCTCAGCAACCACCAATGCTGCTAGTCAATAGTAAACTATTGTCAGCACTCTGATAGTGTGCTTGGATAAAAACAGAAAAGGTGCTCTAATATAGTAAAAGACTCTTAAGAATCGAGTATGTAGAGTTCCATCTTACCGGCATCCAAACCAAATTTTCTTGGACGTACATCCATTGCCCTACAGAAGTTCTTATATGTTGCTATTCTAACGTTCGAATTATTCAAGAAAGATATCGTATCGCGGAAAGCTTTAAGATACAAACTCAACATATTCAAACCTCATTTTACTATAAGGTTAATAATATGACGGGCTACCTCAGGATTGTAGTACCAGCTATGTACCATACCGTCGAGATTGTACTACAGTTGTGTCTGCCTCATCGTCGATCCTTGCTTAGTCTTACATCTTGCAGCAATGTCTAACAAGTGCTCCGTTCCACCTGAAGACTTTGCGGACAATTCATGATGACAAATTTTACAGACAGCATAAGGTACCTGAACTCTTTGTGTGTCTTCCTTGGTTATCTTGTTGAAATTCTCTTAGACTCCCGATGTACCCATCCTAGATCTCTTTACTCCGGTGGTTGCCGACAAAGATGTTGACGTAGTGCCTGATGACGGAACTACTCCTTGCCCTTCCAGTAATAACTCCAGTTGGTTTGAGGCAATAGCATTCTTGAAGGATGCAACATCCTCT
The DNA here is from genome assembly GCA_036346405.1 of Phyllostachys edulis. NCBI lineage: Eukaryota > Viridiplantae > Streptophyta > Magnoliopsida > Poales > Poaceae > Phyllostachys > Phyllostachys edulis. Next base: position 41,954,209 of record CM070561.1, read on the forward strand.
GGTGAAATTCCGTAATCACCAAGAGCAAGGTTATCGTAATTTTTCATAACGAAAACTGCAAATCGAAACATACACTATTATTTATTTCATAATAGCATAACAAATAAGAACAATAAAAATATGCAAAAAAAAGTATTATACCTCTCTTGCTGACTTGCTGCTAGAATTTGAATTTCCAAAATTTGGTTCCAAAATTTGGCACAATTTTTTTTTGAATTTTGCACAAGGAATCTAAATTGGCACAACAGAATTCATAAGAGATATTAAGGAATGGATGTGTGCTGAATGAGGAGGTATGGTGGTTATTTATAGTAAAAAAAATGTGAGTTATTTTGCTATTTTTAAACCCTGCCCCCCCCCCAAATGGCAAAAAAAAGGGTCAAAATTTTGAAAAATCTGAACGTTAGCCGAGCCAAACGGGCTAGTCAGGCTGCATAGTGTCATGTCGTGCCATGCCGACACGGGACTAGCGGCCATATGCGTGCTGGCTCGGCCCGCCTCCCACCTTCCGCCTCCCCTACCGTAGCACCGTGCCGCGCCCTGCCACCGCCGCACCCCACCGTTGCCGTGCCCTGTCCAAGCCGACCTCCCCTTTCACGCCCCTCTATGCCCATCCGTGCCTTGTCGTGCCTCGCCCACGCTGCCACGTCGTGCCCCGTGCCACCGTGTCGTACTGCCCCGCCGCGCCGCCGCTGGTTTCATGATTTCATGTAAACGGTTATCAGGTGTTTTAGAGTTTTGTGAATTAGGGTCCAAGTGCTACAAGGGCTATGGGTTTGTCAAGATGACGATGACGACGGTATGCCTAGCTACTTTGGACTTTGGAGGAGCCCAGGCACGCTTTGAAAATTGGACATCATCGAGTGATTAAAGAAAAGAGTGATAGCATGCATTTAGTACAATGACGATTCATTGCGTATATATGACTGTGCATGCAGTACAATGACGATTGCATTGCAGATATATGACGGTTTTTATCTTCTTTATTTATGTAAAAAAAGAAAATGTAAATATTATCACATGTACCAAAATATTCATTCCAAAAAAAATTTCACGTGGTCGACCGCCTCGCTCTCCCCTATTGATCACATCAAACTTTCGTTGTCAAGAGAGGGGGTATTATCACATGTGATACAAATCATATCAAACAATATTTTTCATATTTTAGTGAGAATGCGGGGACGCTGAAAGCAAGATTTTAGTCTTTTTAAAATACTAAAGGGTGGGGGGCTACCGCACCCCTAGGGGCCGCAGGGGTTAAGACAAGGAAAATCTGGTCCCAAGGGTTTAAAAATTTTCAAAATTTTTTGTAAACTTGGGATAATTATACTGAGAATAAATGTGAAAAGTATTTTGAGCATATTTTTGAAATTTTCCTCAAATTGATAATTTCATTCGTATAAAAGCAGTATGCAAGTACATGAAACCCCAATTTCCGAAACCAAAAACCCTTATTTCATTTGAATAAATGTGGAAATCATGAAGCCATAAAAGCTCACCGCCCACATGTCAGCTACACAGACAGAGAACAACACAGCAAAGCCAGCCCACATGTCAGCTACGAAGACAGAACGACACAGCAGAGCAAAAGGGCCTTTGGCTTTAACACCAACCATCAGCTTGTTAAAATTGAAATTTGGTGTTCTCATTTTTGTATTTTGAAATTTTCAACAACTTAAACGAATAGAATAAACACAAGACAAACATCAATTGAAGTAAAACAAAAGGGGGCAATTCATACTTATACCAATTTGCAGGTGTTTTGACTGTTGAAATCTCATGCGAAATTAGTAGAAAGCATAGCAAATCCTCTAAACGCTTGTGTATCCGTCCAATCAGGCCTCTTTTGGAACATAGAAAAATAAAAAAAACATAGAAAATGCATAAGAATGATAGTGCAATCCTATAGGGATGCAGAACAAAGAAATTGGTTTTGAAAGATCTTTGGTTGCTCCACCTGAAATTTGCAGGAACTTAAAAGAGAGGATTTTTTTCAGTATAACCTCATATAAAAAATCCTCCAAACATTCATGTGATTTATCAACCGAGTCATTCCATAAGAATTTCATAGGAATATTGAAAGTTTATACCTTTGTTCCTTTGGGCCATATAGGAAACTATCCTATAGGATTCTATTCCTGCAAAATTCCTCTAAAAATTCTACATTCAAAAAGACCCTCCGGGTCCAAAAGCTACGTGGAACCGAGCAAATCCAGCTCTTGCATTGCAAATATCATAGAAGTCTGGAATGTGTACAGTTATCTTCCAAGAACTTGATTATTTAGGTCCATAAATTCGGAATGCGAGAAACACTTTCCTATATAATTCTTCCAAGACTCCTATATATAAAATTCTTATAAGACTCTTGTGGACAACCCTACTTGCAAGACTCTTGTATTAGAAACCTTGTATATGATGAAATTTCACAAGAGTTTCATTCTAGCATAGAATCTGGGAAAAAAAACTTTTGCTAAAAACTACTACCTGGATTTTTTTTCAATCTGCAAGCACAATTCAGCGCTCTATTATGCTTAAAGAACAGTTGGTACTAAATAGGGCCTAATCATTCTCAGGGAATCCCCAAATCTTGTCCTAAAACTCCAACCTGAGACTAATTAAGGACAAAAAAAACCACTAACTAGTATGTTTACGGATGAGAATCTGAATATACTGATCCGGAAGCACAATACAATGTGACTCCATCACATGGCAACTGTGAATAATGCAAATAATTTAACGCAAAGAATAATTAAAGTAAGTTTAATACCGAGTGGCACAACCGTAAGACAAAGTTTATCAGTAACTTAAGTAGGCTTAATACCATGCGGCACAAGAATTATAAGCTGAAATTTACATCACGTACAAAGCACAACAACGATTCAGAGTAGATCACTCAACAACTCAGCTAATACAACCCCCGCATATATTATACAACATAAAGGGCAAATCAAGCTTCAACGGCACATGCTTGAATAAGGAAAACACACAAATGACTAGGAATCAAGCCAAACTAAATCTATCTCCCGTTCTATCCATCCATAGCAAGAACGGATAGAATGCAAGATAGATAGACATTTGGCCTGTATGCGACATCAAAAGTTTAATATAATCAGCACGAGTTGGCTATACAGCCGACCATGTGGTCCTCCGTCTGTCGGATGCCGTCCCGCGGCGGCTCAAAGCTCACCAGCAGGAACTCCTTGGTGTCGTAGGGGAACTGCGACCCAGAGAAGTGCTCCGAGAAGGCGTCAAGCCCCTACGAATTCCAAGTAGTGAATACTAATTAAAAGATCTACGACCCCGAACTGCGGGGGAGTTGCAAAGATGGCGGCAGCATACGTACCCCGATGGGGCGCATGCATGACATCGCACATCTTCCTGGATCCCACAGCCTCCTAGCGGTGGCACTAGAGGAAGACGTGGAGCCGACGCGTCGTCGTCATGTTGACAAACGCGTAGCCCTTGTTGCACTTGGATCCTAATTCACAAAACCCTAAAACACCTTATAACCGTTCACATGAAATCATGAAACCCTAATTTCTGATATCTAAAACCCTAATTTTCGAGACCTAAAACCCTAATTTTTTAGACAATTTCAGAACATATAAAATTCTAAAAAAAATACACAAGCAAGTACACTATGTAAGGAGCCTTAAAAAATTCATAATTTTTTGAGCTCATTTTATATATTTAGAACTTCCTACAAACAGTAGCCCTAAATGAATTTTCGAGAAAAATGCAGAACATATAATATTATGGAAAAAAATACACAAGCAAGTACACTGTGTGAGGAGCCTCCACAAATATTTAGAGCTCATTTGCTATATTTAATAATTCCTACAAACAGTACTTTTCTAGAGGAGATAGAATCTGCGCACCTGGTGTGCGGACGAGGGCTTGTCTGTGCCCCAGGGGGCCAGACGAGGGTATTTCCACACATGAGGGGCACGGTGGAGGCATGTTCGACCCCCAAGGGCACGGTAGAGGCAAGTCCGGCCCCCAGGGGCACGAGCAAGCCACATGTCGCGTCCCCACTTGTCTGTGATGTTATTTTTACAATTGATACTGAGAGAATGCTATTTTTTGTTAATTCACACGTAAACCGTGCCAAATGTGGAAAAAAGAACTCGCGTCAGTGCATCACGTGCGGTGCGGCCCACGGTACGGGAGTCTCTAACCTCTGGGCCCACGTGGCCCGTTGCCGCCCGCTTCACTGCGTCGTGGCCACTATACATGTTCAAATGCCAGGCCGGGCTTGAAAAGCCCGGTCGCAAATGGGTTGGCCCGAGTTCGGCCCGAAATTTGAATTTTCGATTTAATTATATTATTTTAATATTTTTTGAATAAAAATAATAACATTTAATTCATTTACAGAATTTAAAAATAGATTATCATTTTTAATTGTTTTTTCGGGCTTTCAGACAAAAAGTCAGTCCCAAGCCCGGCCCGAACAGGACCGGGCTTGGGCCGGTCGCCCGTGAACACCTCCCGTGGCCACAAACAAGGCTAGCGCGCGCCCGTCGTGTTGCGACTTACGACTGGGCCCAGGGCGCGGACGTGGACGTGTCAGTGGGGTTGGTCGCGGTTGGTGACGGAGGCGAGTTGCGTGAGGATACGTGGGGTGAGGTGGCCGGGTGGGTCAGTCAGTGGGTGGCGTCGTTACCTTCGCGGTTGCGTCTTTGCCAAAGGCAGGAGCAGGGCCTCGTGCTGCCCCATTTATTCTCGCCTTTTCGTACTCCGACTCGGGACATATCACGAGCAGCGTCACTCGCGCTTGCCCTCGGGCAGATGGGCTTTGGTACGTACGTGCGTGGATCAGGATGCTGCAATCAATGTGGAGTGGGTACGTACTTCGGCATGTACAAGGCACAGCCTCCGCGTACCGCCGTCCGTAGCGTGCATGTGGGGATCTTATTTCTCACCTTGTTTTTCTTGACCTGGGCTTTAAGATGAGGTGCCATATTAGGATGAAAAGATTTCGTGATGTGGTTGTCATTACGCCGGAGAGAACACAGCATTCGTGATCGTTGTTGCGCCGCTACGATTTTACCATGCCATACCTCCAGTTTGTGTTTGTTGGTTACAGGAATAATGATCCAGGTAAAAGGCTCTGAATGACGCAAGAAGGTTGTCAAGGGAGTTTTCAATTCTTGTTTGAGAAACTGTTTTGACCATCCATCTTTTTGTTCAAAGTTATGTGATGCGAATCTATTTGCGAATACATGCTGGTGTGTTTGCCGTTGCACCATTCTCCCCAGTTTCTTGACCACTCATCTAAGTCATCTTGCACTACTACAAAAAGGCTAATACTAGACGTATCATCACAACGGTTAACTAAAACCGTCTGTATTAAATACAATCATAGACGATTTTGGTTTAGCGACCGTCTGTGTTACTGGCTGCGCTAAAAACCGTCTGTGAAGAAGTAATATCACAGATGGTTCGTGTTGAAAACCGTCTGTGATACTAGCTCATCACAGACGGTTTTTGTTTGAAACCGTATGTGATTCACGGAAATTTTTGAACGCTTGCGCGGGAGGCGAAATGTTTTGGCACTGTCCTTATATATTATAGCTATCCCCATCTTGTCTTCCATCAGTCTCTCCCTCTCCGCTCCCTACGCCGAGCTCCGGCGACCGCTGTCGATTCCCCGGCGCGGTTCGACGAGGAGACATGGCCGATGATGAGGAGGAGGAGGGGCGCGCGGGAGCTCCATGTCTGTCGCGGGAGGTAGACTGCTGAAAGGTACGTGTATATCCCCAAAACATGCATAATTTGTTGGCTGTTTGATTATTCTTATTTTATTTATACCTAATGCCGGAGTGTCGCCGGAGGTTTTCGGTTGTCTCTCCTTTTCCTTGCCGACAAGCTTGAGTCGAATTCGGACGACAGGCAATAACAGTTTGTGATATGCTGGTGAGGTACATAGAGGAGCTCACAAGACCAATCTAAGAAACCGATGAGTTCTTCAGGAGCTTGGAGGCACGGATGGTTTCTAGCTAGTTTAATTTTGTAATTTTATTTATTTTTTCATTCGGAGGGGATGTTGCGAAACCTTTTGGTTTCCCTTTTGCTAGATAGGTCTCTCGTACAATGTGTTTGCTATCAGAATTTTAATTGGATTTTAGTTGTCTTGCTAAAGGTTGTATATGAAAACTACTGTTCAACAGTTGATTAATTTGGCTCAAAATTTGTTTTTTTTTTCAATAGAAAAAACTATCACAGACTCTGTGAAAATAGACTATCACGGACGGTTCTGAACTAGAACAATCTGTGATAAGTACTTATCACAAGTGGTTCTTGTTCAGAACCGTCTATGATAGGTTTTTTCACAGACGGTTCAAAAACCGTCTGTGATGATCTCATGTCATTACTAACCCATAAATTCAGACGGTTCACGAAATCGTCTGTGATGATATTTTTGAACCGTCTACAAAGACATTATCTATAGTAGTGTTGTCTTCCACTTAAACAGGTGTTTCCCTTGTCATGCAGATGCAGTGATAAAATGAACATAAAGGAACGTATGTTGAAGGCATTGGATATTTTTTGGCTTCCACCAAAATTATACTCCACTCCTTAGCGAATGACAAATCGTGCAGGGTTTTCGGTTAATTAAGAGTACAAGGTATACAAACATTCTCATGTCAAACTACATCCATCTCGTGATTTATAGTTTCCAGGCTTCGAAGTTCAAACTGCGATGGCTCGTGCACCTTCTCATTTCTCATCAATCGTTTTTTACCAGCGATATTCCATTTTTTAAATAATAATATTTTAATAAATAATTATAATAATAAATAGTTGAAAAAAACAATTACAAAAATAGACTACTGTTGTCATTTCAAACGGCAAAATGGACCTGTCGTCATTTAGGATCCCTATCGCCATTAGAACAGTGTGAAAATGTCACTGAATGGTGGTAGAGACTTAAGTCGCCAATTCAATTGGCGATAAGAGCTGGGATTTTTTTTTCAAAAGAAAAGTGCAAGTAACGGCAAACATAAGACATAAAATTAGGTGGTTATATTTCTTATAGTAAGAAACAGAAACAAAAGGTAATAAAAAAATATTAACGGTAATACATATGTTACACATAATAATTAGACACACGACATAACATCAGTACATTAGACAATACAACTAAATAAGATAGACATCATCACATAATTTCTCGACAAATCATAATGCAAAATATTCAGCACAACGTATTTCAATAAGATAAACCATCCCTGTGACCGCTATTTAAACGTCTGCCATGTTGACCTCCACAGTGCCCGCCTCGAGTGGGGCGATCGGATGAGGTCCCCGTAGCGCCGTCCGGACTGCCGACCCCTCCTTTATGTTGTTCATTTCTCACATGGAAATTCTTGTAGGTATACCCAGACTCCCTGCAAATAGATAGATCACTTCTTCATACGACACCCAGCTTCTGTTTTGTCCATATCGTTTCTGATACGCCGTCTCTGTCGTCGGCCAACCTTTCTGTTCAACCCATCAATATCCACGGTCAAGATCAGTTGCTCCCAAGTAGGATGGGCTGTAAAAAGGCCAACCACGTCGTAACCATACAGTTATACACTCCATGTTTTCATCACCTCTTCCTTACTGAAATATTCAGAAAGGTATTGGCCGGGATGCTGCTCCACCGTTGAACTGTTGGAAATATGCCCTAAAGGCAATCATAGAGATGATTATATATTTCATTATGTTCACAATATTTGATAATATGTTCCTTGAATGAATCATCAGTCATGAAGATTAACGAGTATGTGACTTGTTGGTGAAGCTCTTTTTAACTTACGATGATGTCGTTCTAAAAGTATCCACGGTCGAAAGTCTTTGGTGAACACTAGTGACTCTCGACTAGCACATGCATTGATTGATGACCATGTTTCACGGTCATGGATATAAGGATATCGAATCAATAATGTGGACACGTGTTAGAGAACGTGGTGTTGGATAAGACCCACCTTGAGACACTATTGAGATTGTTATGATTCTATGTGTCGTTAGTTGGTCTCAAGCAATGATAATGTATAATCCTTAGACACGAGATCGGCATGGTTTCCTACATGTGTAATAGCACTCTTAGGGGTTGCCAAACGCTACTAGAATGCGGGTAGTTATAAAGGTAGCTTCGGGTATGCTATGAAACATGCGAGAGGATGTGACTAGTCGAATATGGGATTTGCCCTCCTAACATAACAGAGAGATATCTCGGGCCCTCGAAGTGGTTGGATAAAGAAAGTGCATGGCCATGCCCTTTGGTGGTCGAAGAGTTCGACCACATAAGGTTATCCGATACTCGTCGAGAAAGCATTGAGCAGATCCATGGATGACACAACATCTCACCGGAGTTCAACCAGATATCGTGAGGCAAAGGGAGAATACATGAGTAGGTAAGCTTAGTTCGACCCACCACGGATTTGGTCATATGGAGATACAAGCAAGTCGTAGGTCGGTCGAACGTAATCACAGAGTGGTGAAACCAAGTCGTAAGGAGTTACGAGTTGGTCGTGATCGAATCTGGCTGGTCGTATAGAGATAGGACACAGTCGTAAGTGATGAGGACACAGTCGTAGATCATATTGCATTAAGGTTCGTCCGATATAATTTGTGTGTATTCGGGAATCATTATGTCTGCTAGGAACCGCTTCGACTCGTGGCGGAAAGGGTTTCAAGTCACAACCGAACTACACATGAACCTAACGGGTCACACACTTAACAGGTTGGAACAAACCCGATCGAATACGATTAAATGGCGTGTTTGGATAGGATCCATCACAGGGCACTATATAAGGAGATGCATGAGGCTATTGGGATGTGAGAGTTGACGCAAGTTGCCCTACCGAAACCCTAGCCGCCATCTTCTTGAGTGCCTCCCCGTGCGATTTGGTGCTAGCACACCGCGTCACGGTTGTTCCTTCCCGGGCGTGTGGATACCATAGGCGCTTCTCGTTGTTGCGCTCAGGGCGATCCGCGATCTTCGCAAGGAAGCAGAGAGTCTTTGGAGACGATCAACCAACGAAGACGCTGGACGATCGACTACGACCAGTACATCGACGCGCTCTTCGTCGGACCAGGCTGCTCCGACACTTCTTCCGCTGCTCTGCGTATCTAGTGGTAACGATCTGTGATCATCTTCTTGCTTGGCTTCCTGGTTTGCGTGGTAGAATTTTTGAATTGTTGCTATCGTAGCCTACCCGTATCCCAACATGAACATGCGGTCATCAAATGTGAGCATGGCCTATGCAGAAGAAATGGCTTGTTGCAAGTGCATATGCAACTAGCGCGGTGAAGCGTGTACTCATGGATGATCCTCTCATTATTCATCTGTCGGGACCCGAGTATGCAACCTCAGGACCCTCTGTGTATTCTGAACTAGTCCCATGATCAGTAGCTAGCTCACACAGTTGCAACATTGGTGTGATCATATCCACACAACCAAACTATAGATGAAGCAGACAAATTAATATTATTTAGCAAAAGGATCTTATGGTCAAGTCTTACAACGCTTGCCTTGCAAGGCTTAACAATAAAAGGAAGCTTGCAGCGGAAACCAGACATTCGGTGGAGGTCACCCAATAAGCCTGCAAGCAATCAAGTGGAGGACGCGACCTAATTCGCATAGTCAGTCTTCTTCGTAGAACTCGGTGCTTCCTGGTTCTACTTCAGCGACTGATCAACCAGAGGGCATAAAGCCGTGAGTACTTTGAATGTACTCAGCAAGTCGCAGAGAAATGTATGCAAATAATATTCATGCAAGGTTTGACAAAGATAGCTTTATGGTTATTTTACAGAAAGCAATATTTAACATTAAATACAGTAAGTAGATTGTAAGGCACAATTTAAAAGATTAATACATAAGTAAACAATTTTGTTTGAAACAACTAGTGAACACCCTGTGCACTTCCCAACCATCAACCATCTACGAGATTCGACCAACCCATTCCAATATTTTTGATAAAGATCTACCCCTTGCGTGAAATCACCATGTATGTCCATAACCGGGGACACGGTTATTCGAATAGTTTTACACTCTGCAGAGGTTGTACAGCTTGACCCACAAGACACGAATTCTCTAGTTTGTTCGGCATATATCCATGCCACTGCTCACTACCTTAGGTAAGCAGTCTAGAACACGTGATAAGGCTTTTATAAAGTTCTATTTTGACTCGGTTCTGCCCACTAAGGTTTCGCCATTCTAGCCCCCTCTTGCACCATTCCCAACCAAACAGGACCGAACCAAAACATTGCTAATTAGTCGGCCAGGTCTATCCCAGTCTAGACATATGGTTGTACGATATGGCCCAGATCAATGGTTCAAGGTTAAGTCCTTAGTGGTTGCGCAGACGAGACTTTCCACATCCCAATGTGATTCCACACTCACCATTATCACCACCCATTCGTCCAAGCATAAATCATTTTTGTTCAACCCGGCCAAATGACAATCCTTGCCATGGCGCAACATCTTTTATCAATAGTGTCCACCACAGTTCCATATTTCCTTTAGTCAAATTCAATCCTTCTTGGAGTAAGTGATCATGAACCTACTGTATAACTAAAGCATTGACTAAGCATAATACGATACCCATGTTGGTAGTACAAATGTCCAACTAATAGTTATCAATCCTAGGATGTCCAAGGGTTTATGTCATTCAAGGATACATGCTATTGCAATTTAGCAAGGAGGCATAATGGTAAGTAGGTAATTAACTAATTCTCGAAACCATTTATTATAAAATTAGCAATGCATGTTTATATCAATCAATATACTTTTATAAATTGTGTTCAATATGATCAAAGGTCTACGACTTGTCTTCGTTGAAGAGTAGAGATGCTTCGGTCGTCGGGTCCACGAAGTCGTCCGAAACACCGAAATCTATACGTGCGAAACAAGCTAAGTAAACAAAACAACTCCAAATAAAATCCAAATAAATACTAATAGGAAGACAAAGAATTTATAGGAATTTACAAATTTGAATCACTCGAATCGGAGTTCGAATGAGGAAGTTATGGCCTTCGGAAGTTTGAATTTACATAAAATGATGAAATCGGGATTTTTCTGATTTTTCCGATTAATTTTTCTAAAGAAAAACCAGGAAAATCCATGCGGGCTTGCTGACGAGGTAGCCACGTCAGCAAAGGGCTGAGGTGGTCACGACGGGTGCCACAGTGGCGACCACGTCGGACCCGGACGGCGTGGCCTTCGGCCGATGGTTGTTGGCGAACGGTGGGGTCTTGGAGGCCAGCGAGGGCACCTACGGGAAGAGGGCGGCGTGGCAAAGCAGGTGCACGCGGTCTTGAGGACGCAGCGACAAGGGGAGGCCGACGGCGAAGACGAAGAGCGGCGGCGAAATGCGGCGAAGGCGGTCCGAGGGGCTTCCGGGGCTGGGGAGGTGTGCACGGGTGAAGAATCTAGACCCGCCATTATGTGAAAATGGAGTTTTGGTTATTAATGACAAATCTATTTTTGAGACTAACACTCTTATTGATATATCTATTGTTTAGTCTCAGCTTGGATATAAAAGGAAAAGTCCAAACAGGTATGCATTCATTTTGATAGATCTAATTGTGAGACTAACATGTTTATTGATATACCTATTGCTTAGTCTCAAATTGGATATAAAGGTGAAAATTAAAGAGGTATGCATTCTACATTATATTTCTATATATTGTTGTATTCCTCGGATCCAAAATATATGATGAATTCCACCAAAAGTCTAACTTGAATATGTGTATATATTCTTATTACACATTTGTGTATGCACACATATAGGGGGAGTTCACTCTATATTTTGAGGTTTCATTAGTATTGATCCATATTCCTGTTTCCACATATATTTGGGATCTTTACTTTGAAACATATCCTGTGAATATACTTAACTTGCATAGTTAATATATTCATATGAGTATATAAGACTTGTGTAGTCTAAGTATACTTATATGTGAGTATAACATAACTTGTGTAGTTCATGTGCACTCACATATCCTCGAATATATTTAACTTGTGTAGTTAATATATTCATGTGTGTATATGAGACTTGTGTGCTCATATATCCTTTGAGTATATACAACCTTGTGTAGTGCCTATATACTCATACCAATCTACATTCAATTACTTACAATTGAAGTGATTATCATCAATTACCAAAGAGGGAAAGATTGTGGTATCTTGTCCCACCATTATGAGTTAATGGTATGGCATGGTAATTAATGATAGTCATATTATAGAACTAACACTTTCCATGAGTTGGATGAATAGGTTGAGTTCTATAGTTGAAGACTTTAGAAGATCATCATGTGTTGATGATATTGAAGTCAAGAGCTTGGAGTAAAGGATGCATCATATGTTGATGTGGATTAAGTTCAAGAAGAGAAGATGATCATGAGTTGATCATCAAGTCAAATGAAGACCTATCATGTGTTGATGGAAGTCAAGTGAAGGATGCATCATGAGTTGATGCATATCAAGTCAAGAACCCGGAGTTGAAGCAAGGATGTGCGTCATCAAGCTTCAAGTAGTTGCGCAAGGCAAAGGTATGATTAGCTAGGGCTAAGGATGTGTTCCTAGTCTTTTACCGGTCTCGGTGTTTGGTTGGGAGACCGGGTTGCTAGTAAGGTTGCCGTACTATTAAGAGGGGTCCTGTCTAGTAGCTTGAGTCTCATCATGTATTGATAGCTCAATCTCACTTGCTCTAGCTCTCCGAGGCATGATGCCATTATTTGTAAATGTGTTTTGCAAATAGTCGAGGCTCATGCATTTAATCCTTGTAGCATGTGACTATACTTTGCAAATGTGTTTTGCAAATGGTTGAAGTCCATGTACCTATTCCTTGTGGCATGATCTAAGTTTGCAAATGTGTTTTGCAAATTGTTGGGATTCATGTATTTTCCCTTGGCATGGTCTAAGATTGCTTGTTGCTAATACTTTGGACTTAGACCATGGTAGTGGCTCTTTGGAGTTGTGCCTTTTGATTTGATAAAATGTGTTTGAGATCAAATCAAATAGGTGGGTTGTGTAGCCCTCTGAATAAGCTTTCCATAGAGTCCAAGATCACTCAATTCCGACATCGGAGTCAAAAGTTATGACCGTTTTTCCGAGTGTCGCCTGTGCTGAAATCCAGGGTCGGACTGACCGCCCACATGCCTGCGGACTGACCGCCCTTCTAAGGCCGGTCAACATTTTCCAGAGGACATATTTTTCGGTTTTCTTGCACGGAAGGCCGGATGGCCGGGGTCGGTCGAGCCGGACCTGTGAGGGCGGATGACCAGGAAATTGCATGTAACGGCTATTTTATAGCCGTTATCCTTTGGCCGGACCGACCGGCCCTATGCTCTGATCGACGGGTTTCCCGATTTTCAGCAGATTCTCCTCCAACGGCTAGTTTTTGTGTGTGGGCTATAAATACTCACCTTGGCCGGTTGGAGGGCAACCTTTGCCATCCTATTTCACTCTCTTGAGCTAGTGTGAGCTTCTCCTCTCCATTGTGCATGTGTTGCACCTTGTGAGCAAGGAGAGAGGTCTCTAGTTGCATGTGTTGCATCTAGAGGTGGATTTCGTATCCACTTGAGCTTGTGCATTCGTTGCACGTAGTGAGAGTGAAGTAAGGGGCTTGGCTTATTACTCTTGGTGTTTGCCGACACCTAGACGGCGTGGAGGCGTCGTGGATCGGTGATCTTCTCAAGAAGCTTGTGAGAAGGCCCGGCGTGTTGTGAAGGTTGGAGCTCACCTACCCGGAGCAGGAAAGAGCTACCACTAGTGGAATCGAGGTGTTTGGCTTAATTCGTGGAGCCGGTCCAATTAGTTTGGGCTTATCTCAACGTGGATTAGGGGAGATCAGCAAGTCTCCGATCACCACGGTAAAACATCACCGTGTCAATTGTGGTTTGCATTCTTGTGATTTACATATTACAATTTATATTCCTTGTATTAAATTGCTTATTTATTGTGTATGAATGCTTGCTTGCTTTGTGCTATTCATATTGCTAATTGAATTGATTACAAGTCATATGCTTAATTGTTACTCTTATCATTAGACTTGTATTGTTGGTGCACTTAGGTGAACCTAGTTGATTTAGGCTTTAATTGTGTAAAACCGTATTTGTATTAGCTTCCGCATTAGAAAGCGGGTGGTTGCAACGGGCGCGGAGGTCGTTCGTGCATTGAATGTGCGCGACGGGAGCAGGTGCGTCGGCAGAGAGCGCATGTAACACCCTGACTATTCGGAAACCAAGATGTCACCTAAATAATCTAACATACAACCATAATGCGGAAGAATTTGAATAATATATCATCTAATGACATAAAGAGAACAATATTTAATAGAATCATGGCATGAATATAGTCTAAATTCAAGCAAGTATATAAAAAGGGTGATCAAAGATCACAAGCAGTACTTAATCAACCATAACATAGAGAGGGTTATCAACCACATCTAATTTTATTTATTACAGTTCATCAATTAACGAATGAAGGATAGAACGAAGTCCTATTATTGAATTGAAGTATGGTGAAGTGAACGAATAGTGCGTGTCTACTCCCTCCCAATAGAGCCATCATCAACGATCACCTAAAATAAACAAACAAAGCAAGAATGAGTCCGAGACTCAGCAAGTACAGTGAATAAGTGGACATACAACAAATATGAACATAGCACCGAATGAATATACCAATGAATGGATTGAATGAATTGGATGAATTGAATGGACTGCACACATGCTTATACCGGTATAGCTAGTGACACACCCGTCGGTGTTCACTTAAGCCCGCATTTAACAAAATACGGGGATCCAAATCCTGTATGAAGAACGTTTCATACGGGTGTCCAAATCTGCCCACATTGGAATGGTGGGTCTTACGTGCCCATACTGGAATTGATGGGTCTTATAATCCACTCCCATGGAAGGAACATGAAAATGGATGCATGTATTGAAATATGAACTATGAAAGACATCATGTCTACACTTAGAATTAACACATAAGAAAGGAACATAAACTCTGAACATTCTCATGGATCACAGAAAAGCACAATACGAACATCAAGCATCCAGCATTCACTAATCATAAGAACATCAAAGTACTTGCCTTTCGCGTTGCGACGCGTGAGTAGGCAATGACGGCGCCCCTAAACCCGAAGCCTCTCCGCCTACACAAGTAAGTACTCGAAATAAGAACAATATGGTACAGGATACTACCAGTAACGTTCTACAACACCCTCCTGAACACCCAAGAAATAGCCATTTACCCTATTATGAAAACAGGCAACACAACCACAGAAACGATTCTGGACAGCGGCACGGAATAAACCATAACTATTGATCTGGGACTCGGAATGAGGTGAGCTCAAATCCTAAAGAAACTTAACGAACATATCTACAACATTATAGTTGGTGAGATAACCCAATTCGGCCAAAATAAAATGGTAGCAGGCAGATGAACTTGAATGACAGATTCTGTCCAGATGAAACGGACAGCAGTAAAGAACAGATCACAACTTTTGATCTTCAACTCCGATTAGGGCGTTATTTATCATTCTAGAAAGGTTATGAAAAATTCTAAAATAACCTAGTTGGGTGGAAACCCTGAATTTGCCTTTAACATAAACATATCTTAAAAGACAAATTAACAGATCAATCACGTCAGAATTCTGGACAGTAGGAATGAAACTATCATAACTTTTGATCCGTATGTTGGAATTAGGTATTCTTATCGGCCACGAAAAGCTAAAAATATTATCTAGATATCTCTAGGAGATGGGCATCCCCAATTCGGCCTCTAATAACCCGAAATTGAACGCACAAATAACAGGACAGAATCTATTCTAAACGCAGCAGGGATTTGATCCACTAAACGCAATCAATTTCGCATCTACTATGAATCATACAACGAAGAACGTCTTTCGTTACCCTTGTAGAACTGCTGGAAATCGCTGAATAAAACCCACGAAAAAGATCTCCTCTTCTCTTTTTCTCATTCCTTCTCCATGGCTCTCCTTTGCTGGTTTTCCTCCTAGCAGCACAAGCAGCAGCAGCCGACCCATGCACAAGGAATCTGCCTTGCCATCCTCTCCTTCTCTCTGTTTGGATGCTAGCGCAACATGCAGTCTGCACTTGGCTCGCATGCAAACTGCGCAAGGCAGCCTGTTGCACAGCAAGCCATGCAGAGGAATCTTGCAAGCAGTAGATGAAAGTAGAGGCTAGTGGCAGGGCTAAAGGCTAGCACATGGTATGCAAGGGACTGCAGCAAGGCTTGCATGTGGCAGGAGAAGGAACATCATGCAGATTCGGCAGGAAGCTTTGCATCGGCTGGAGGTCAGGATTAATCACGAAGGCGGCGCAAGGAGCAGGCAGCTAGGGCTTGGGGCGTGCGGCCAAAGGGGGAAAAGATGGAGAGGTTCGCAAGGGGAGGGGGTTTCAGGGTTTAGGCTGCCCACATGGGCTAAGGTGCTGTGGGCTTCCGACCCACAGCCCAGGTTCTCTAAAAACCTAAAAAAAACCCTGAACTTTTGGCTAAAGGCACTCTCCAACACAAATTCTTGACGACAGCAATTCTCCTCCTTGAATAATGTTGTACTCATTAAAGAAAAATCGGGATATTACAGATGCGGCCTTGGCGCGGCTCACTGGTGGCCAAGATGCAGGTGGAGCAAGCGCAGGATGGAACGGGACGCGGAAGCGAGGGCAACGGGCGCGGCGGCGGCGCGATTGAATCTGCTGCCAGGTGACCGCGACGGGTAGGGTAAGGCGAGGTGATGGCATCTTGAGGAAGATGACAG
Organism: Phyllostachys edulis; assembly: GCA_036346405.1. Classification (NCBI taxonomy): domain Eukaryota; kingdom Viridiplantae; phylum Streptophyta; class Magnoliopsida; order Poales; family Poaceae; genus Phyllostachys; species Phyllostachys edulis. Next base: position 41,970,990 of record CM070561.1, read on the forward strand.
TATGGCCGCGAGGCCGACAGGTAGGAGTTCACGGCAATGAGAGAGAGGGCGCGAACGGGAAACACGTGGGGATTAGCGTGATCGATTCAATCGGATGGTGACCGAGGAGAAAGCAGTGCTTGCACAGAAATGGGCCAACGTGGGCCGCGCGAGGAGGAGGCGAATAGGTCGAAGAAATTCGGCCCAAACAGTAAAATGGGGGATTTTTAAGGATTTTTGAATTTAGAAAATACTAGAAAAGCAAAAACCTTTTTAGAAAATAGCTAAAGCCGTCCAAAAATTCAAGAAAAATACACAGAAATCTCTTGAATTATTTAGAACTTAATAAAAATATTTTCATCTTAACTATTGCTTTTAATTTTTGCAATTAATTATTTTTAACTTAGGGACAAAGGGAAAACCTCTTTTAAAAACCAACAAAACCAAGAAAAGGCTTTAAAACAACACTTTTGATTTTTAAATCCAATTAAGATCCAGAAAACTCAATTAAACCAACTTGAATTAATTGAAGTTTAATTAATTCAAAATAAATTGCTTTTAAAATTCTAAATTACAATTTAAGCTTTTAGAATTCAATAAAACCAAATGGTTAATTTCTAAAGTTTTGAAAATTTTCAAAAAGCCCAGAAAATAGGGATGTTACATCATCCCACGGTGTTCTTTCTCCCTGCAAAGTACCTCGAAGCGAAACTCACTTATGCACATCTTATGCCCTGTGCATCTCACCCTTCTTGCTCTTCTCCTCCGTGTACTTCGTAAACTTGATAGAGTACAGTACTTTGCCATTTGCCATAGAGAGTAATACATTGTTGCTTCAGTCAATAGTACTTTGTGGTACCGCGCATAATTACCTCCACAATACCAACCAAACAGAGGCACCTCGCGCCGCGTATGACCCAATTGTATGCCTCAGCAAGATTCATTGTCATGACAGCATAGTGAACACAAGCCTTGTCATGTAGCAACGACCACTTCACCTGAGGATCGTGCTCAATTCAGTCCGAGAAGCATTTTACCTGCCCCCTGGGTCTTCCTCGTCACACCAGGACCATCTGTGTGTAACTCGGGCAACACCTTGAGGAGATTGTCAGTGCTTGTAGCAGGTTTTTTTTGCTGGCTCCCTTCTGTGTGTCCTCATCCTCTCATCTAGAATTTCTTAGATTGCATCGAACTTTCTCTGCTGATTTTGATTGCACAGCCGTTTGAAGAGGTTCATCAAGTCCTTGTTGTGAAACTACTTGTAAAAGTTTGCACCCAAGTGTCCCATGCATCACCTGCTCTGTAGATCTACCCGCGGAAGTGGCTTGTTTTCCCCTTATCGTAGCTGAGTTATTGCACTTAGCAAACCCGTATGATCATGTATGACACATAAGTTAGGATGACCTTGTACGATAGAAATATTCATGTTCCTCATAAACCATGGCTAACTGTCCCTATTCTCGCTCGTCGTACGTCAAGAGAACCGTATGACTTCACGACCCTCGGTGGAAGAATTTTTGGCCAAAATGGCGAGTTTTTGCCTTGTATTTGCAGAAGTGGCAGTCGGCAAAACGTATTTGCAAAAATAGCCCCTGCCGCACGATGGTCATGCAAATAGGCCTCCTCCGCCATGTCGCCTTGCCACCACCATTGCTGTAGTGCGGAGGTATTTTCTTTTAAAAAAAAGCCGTTGTTGCATGGGCCTTTGTCTTGGCAAAACAAGATCAGTAAGCATTTTTCTTTGCTTTTTTTTTTCTAAAAAACAAATCATTTAAATATATTTTTTGTATGAATTTTTAAATATAGAAAATGAGCTCCAAAAATTATGAAATGTTTTGTGGAGCCTCCTAACACAGTGTACTTGCTTGTATAATTTTTTTCAAAAATTTTATCCATTCTGAATTTTTCTCAAAAATTCATTTAATTATACTGTTTGTAGGAATTTTTTAATATAGAAAATGAGGTCCAAACATTATGATTTTTTTAAAGGCTCCTTACACAGTTGACTTGATTGTGTAATATTTTTTAGAATTTCATATGTACTGAAAATGTCTGAAAAATTAAGGGTTTAGGTCTCGAAAATTAGAGCTTCATGATTTCATGTGACTTGGAATGTGTGAAGTTTAGTACCACATGGACTACTCTAGGAATAGTAGTAAGATTGCTATAGCAGTTGTGGCAAAATTTGATCTCCCATAGTAGTACTAATCATACTACTATTATTTAATTTTTGGGTACCTTACTATTTTATTTCACTCCGAGTAGTACTAATCATACTACTATTATTTAGATTTTGGTATTGAATAACGTGACCCCTGTCTTTAGTTCTTCACCCAGTAAGATTGTTATAGCAGTAGTGGTAGAATTTGAACTCCCAATGTCTTTAGCAAACATTCTAGCCTGTTTCTAATCTGTACTATAGCAACACCGCAAGATGTAGCTTGATAAGCACTAGATGTAGGAACGTGGATGCCACTATCTTCATGCTCGGTTCTATTCTCCATGGCACGCCTTGTGAAATAGTTAATAATATTAGTCATGTATTATTACAACAATGTTAAAAGAAGTTCTGTGTTTGCTCGGAGGGGTTAGAAACTTTGGCAATTAAGACTTTCTAGGAGTTAAGTTGGCCTTATACGGGATCGATTGGAGTAATACTACTACTATTACTATCTAGGATGAACATGAAATCATGTTGTCATTTCATGTGATACTAACTTCTCACATTTCAAGTCACATGAAATCGTGCTGTCATTTGTTAGGAAGGGAAACAAACAGCTCACTAAGGGTTCGCGGCATGGCAAAAACACTTTGTCATGCCGCTGTCCCAGGAAACTTTCATGCATCATCTTACTCATTAGCTCAAAGACACGATCAAAGTTGCCCCCTTTTATGCTATCCATCAATCAGCACAGGAACTAAATAAAATGGTTCACTAGGCCCTTTGCATCCCATCAGGGAATTCTTAGAGTAGTCACAGCGTCGGGAATTCCAGAGGTGTTGTCGAGGTGCAACACTGCGGGCAAGGAGGGACATCAGCGACAGGGCGACAGACGTGCGGAGGAGGGAGGCCGGGCGTTGGCCTAAACCCTTAATGAGTATCTCTTACCTAGAGTGGTCTATGTGGTACTAAACTTCACACATTTCAAGTCACATGAAGTCATGAAACCCTAATTTCTGAAACCTAAACCCTTAATTTTCGAGACGTAAACCCTTAATTTTTGAGACATTTTCAGTACATACAAAATTCTGAAAAACATTGCACAATCAAGTCCACTGTGTAAGGAGACTTTAAAAAAATCAAAATGTTTGGACCTCTTTTTCTATATTAATTTTTTTAAAAAAAGTATAATTAAATGAATTTTTGAGAAAAATTCAGAACAAATAAAATTTTGAAAAAATTACACAAGTACACTATATCAGGAGGCTCTAAAAAAATTCATAATTGTTGGAGCTCATTTGCTATATTTAAAAATTCATACAAAAAAATATATTTAAATGATTTTTTAAAAAGAAAACTACAGTACGCTGCAGCACGGTGGCCATGCGTTAGTGGCTTTTTTTTTAAAAAAAAATACCTCGCGTGCACGACGGCCGTGCGACAACACCACCACACGGCCGTTGTGTGGCAGCGGGCGATGTGGCGGCCGGGGAGGCCTTGCCACACGGCCACCGTGCAGCAGGAGGCTATTTTTGCAAATACATTTTGTCGACTGCCACTTCAATAAATACATGGCGAAAAATCGCCATTTCGGCAGAAAATTCTCGGTGGAATCGATGGATAGGTGAAGCTTTCCCCAAGTTTATTGTTCACCTTTCCTCCATTCCGAACGGCAAATCAGGGAAACTTTCCACGGGTATGGATTCCTTTGGAATTCCTTTGAATTTCGTTGATCCAAACAGGGCCTTGTTGGACATATTCAGGGCCTGTTTGGATTGATACCTGGCATCACCTTGCCTGGCCGGACTCTTCCCTGGAGGCTGCCTGCAAGCCGTTTGGTTGGAAGCCTGAAGTTCCATCTCCCTTCCTGGTCTGGATACAATTCCTAGGCAACTCCAGTTTCCCAGGTCTCTAAAAACGAGCGCCTGGCTGCAGGCGGTAGCAAAACGAGCACCTGGTTGTAAGTAGTAGCAATAAATGCTAGCTAATTGAGATTAGAAGTTAATTAATGAACTATTTTCATTAGTTAATGAATCGTTTTACATCTTTTCATTCTCAAGACGTCATTTCATTCTCAAGAAGTCATTTTGTAACTTTCAATTTTAACCAAACACCACATCCCAAGGCTTGCCTGACTAGATAAAAGTTATCTATTTTTCAGACTACCTCTAGACACCAATTTTTTTTTCAGCCATAGAGCCTAGGTTTCAATCCAAACAAGCCCTCACTCTTCATCTTCACGCGCACAAATCCTCGCCGCAGCCGGCAGCAGGCAGTCGGCGCGGTTTAAGGGCTTGTTTGGTTGATGACCTGGATTTCATGCCTGTAAAAAAGTGGTGTTGGATGTAGCCTGGAAAGTAGATGATTTTTGTCTGACCAGGCAAATCTAAAGATAAGTTGTTTGGTTGAAAATCTGTACCTGGAATTGGTGAATGAAAAATAGACCGTTGGATCAAAACAATGAACAGTGGATGGAGTAGTTGCCTCCCAAGCACCACTCCTAGGCGTTGGATTTGGATGCCTGGGACCTGGCCTGGCAGCCGACGCAGACACCACTCCAAGCAACGAGCCGGCAACGAGTAGGGAGATGCCTGGCCAGGCAGATCGCTACCAGGTAGATAAAAAATAGACAGAGAAAGAACTAAAGAAATCAACATGAGGGAGCTGCCTGCCAGACACTCAGAGCGTGTTTGCTTCGTTACCTGGACCATTTTGCCTGGCGCGAGTAGCAGCCTGGAGATAACCCGTACCTTGTTTGGATCGCTTCGAAAGCTTGCTGCAAAGCCGTATCACTGACCGATCATAAAAATGAACGCTTGGAGCTCCATGCCTGCCAGGCAGCTTTATGCCTCCATCCACACCGTTGTTTCTTCGATTCGTCGGTCTATTTTTCATTCACTATTTTCAGGCACAGGCTTCCAACCAAACAACTCATCTTCAGGTTCTCATCTTCAGGTTTGCTTGATCAGGCAAAAATTATCTACTTTCTAAGCTACCTCCAAGCACCAATTTTTTTAGATATAAAACCCAGGTCTTAATCCAAACAGACCCTCAATTTTCATGCCTAGCCGTTAGGCCTGAGTCCCAGCGTCCTCCCGGTGTAACACCTGGCCAGACAATTCAGCTCAGGCTTGGAACCGAGCAGCGTTTAACTTCACCGACGCTTGAAATCAAGCCTTCGTCGCATGATAATTGATACGTACTTTACGTGGAATCATGGTTCACTGTTTCGCCCATGAGCCGCGCAACCCAACCCCAAACGGACCCATCCCCAGCCACGTCCCCCACGGCCCGGCCGTAGCGCATCCCGTGGGCCTGGGCCCACGGCACAGTCAAACAATCCCCATCCATTAAAATCCCAGACAGTCTTACGTCAAAAAAATCCCAGACAGTCTCCTCCTCCTCTGATCTTCTTTCTCTCTCATTAAACCCCACCCCGCTGTTTTCCTCTCTCTAAACTCCACGCTCGGCTCGGCTGGGCTCGGCTCGGCTGCTATTATTGCCCGCGCAGCGCAGGCCATCCTCGTTCGCTATATGGGGGTCCTCCTCCACCACCACCTCCTCCTCTGCCTGCTCGCGTCGCACATTCGCTCGCACGCACGCACGCGAGCGCGCTGCTCCGCCTCGTACATCCAGGCACCCGCTTTCCCCTCACCGCGATTTCTTATATCACCACCTCCTCCTCCGCTTCCGCCTCCTACTGCTGCTGCTGCTCCTGTGGCTCCGGGATTCCCCCTGGCGCCTAATGCCCACCGATAGCTGAGCTTGAGATCCTCTGGGTTCGCGCGCGACGTGTGAGATGGGGGAGGAGGTGGTGGTGGAGGCACCGAGGCCCAAGTCGCCTCCGAGGTACCCGGACCTGTGCGGCCGGCGGCGGCTGCAGCTGGAGGTGCAGATCCTCGACCGCGAGATCACGTTCCTCAAGGTGAGGCAGCTGGCGGCTGCGTTTCTCTCTTGCCTGATCCCTCGGGGCGCGTGCTCTTGCTCGATTGCTTCTTTTTTGCTTTGACTTTTCCGATTATTTTAAAACGGGATCCGATTCGTCGCGCATTATTTTATTTTTTTTTTAAAAAAAAACCAAGTGTAGAACGAGCTAGCACTACTAGTACTTCGTCAAGTAGTTAGTTGGTGTGAAGGGTAATGCCATGGCGTTGTTAATTGTGTAGGGAGAGGTCTAGGAAAGTAGGAAGAGTAGTATTAATTTCGTTTCGGTTTGGGGATGCGAGCCTAATGCAGAAGGGAAGGGAAGGGGGGCGGCGAATCGCAGCGCAATCAATCTGAGGCGGGACAGGCTTGGCCCCTTTGGGCGTGCCATGGATGTACCTTTGTCGTGTTTGGTCCGGTTCCTTGTGGAAAAAGAAGGCATGTGCAGAGCGAGTGGCCCTGTCAGGCCTTGTGTAAGTATGGAAGCAGTGGGCGACTGGGCGTGTCCCCGTTCTTGCTTCGTGCACACGCACACGGCTCGTCTCGTCAGGCAGTATCATGAGGGTTTGGGCAAATGGTGGTGTTATGGGCTGCTGCCTCGCAGTTTTGAGGCTTTTGATGTGCTAGATTTTGTGTTTTTATCAAGGGGGAAAGAAGATCTTTTTGACACTGCGCTCCGCTTTTGAGGAGCAGATTTCCGAAGCTGTTCTGATGACGGAACACTTGTTTAGCAGTCAAATGCGCTTTAGTCATATTTTTATCTCTTCTTGCAAGTTAGTGGCTTTCGAACCCTAACTTTGTTTTTCAAAAAGATGTTGAAGTTATGGCCGTAAATCTGGAGTCTTTATGAGATTTAAGTGTTAGTCAATTAGTTCAGGCTATCATGGCTGTTTTTTAAGCATCGATTTGCTACTAGAAGCAACCATAATTTAGTCAGGCGGAGTGAGGAGTTCACTTTAGTTTTTCTAGTGAAGCTACGTCCGGTTGTTCATATCATATTTGTGATTTTGTTGGTTTTACAAGTGTCGTACAACATAAAAGAAACTATTAACGAACTATTTGTTTGGAAAAAGGCCCTACATGGTCCGTCTCACGCATTCGGCACTGTTAACAAAACCCGATGTTTAGTGCCAAATCTTTATTAATTTCTTCTGCATTTTTTATTATGCGTAATCCGGTTCACATCGTTCTATATCTTTAACGCTTTCATGCTTATCAAAGGGAGAAAGGGCTATATTGGTTTGACAAAACCTGGTTTTGCAGGACGAGCTGCAATTACTTGAAGGAACTCAACCAGTTTCTCGTTCTGGCTGCTGTAAAGAGTACGCACTGTTGCCCTTCCTGCATTGCAGATTAGTCTTCCACTTGGAAGCTGGAATTTATTGGAACTGTTTATTCTATATGAGAGATACAAAGATGTCATATGTATGGATTTTAGTCAGTACCTCATACAATTATATGTCAGTTTGGTCTATGGGACTGCTGTTTCTCAGCTCCATATCCTAAACTTGAAGTCATTCTCGGAATGCATATTTACTTATACTCTTAAGGAAAAACATGAAAACAATTGTATCATCACAGCTACTCACCAAACAAACCCACCTGCATCACAACGTTCACTACACGGTTTCATTTTGAATTTTTGTTTCTCAGTTATTAGCTTGTGGCCCAGTGGTCCAGCATTTTGATCAATCCAAGGTCTGCCTGTGAACCTAAATGTTGAGATCTCTGTCATCAGTTTTGGTGTAAATATAAATGATTCTGTTTTGGTCAAAAGTTCCCTACAACCACTAGTCTTGATTTGAATATTGATTTTTGTATTTGCAATGGTTCTTACCATGGAATGTGCATATGTTCTTAGTCGAATAGCCAGGGTAGGTTACTACTTACTAATTATTGCCTACTGATGCATTTTTTGTGGAATTATATGATATTTCTTTTGAAGTTGAAATAGCTGAAATAGTGATCTACATGCTTTTAATGAAAGAAAATATAAATGCTTGTCAAACATTGGACTATACTATGTAACTTTGTTCATCGCTAGAAGCTTGTTCTTTACAAGTTGCTAATTTCCTTGTACATTTCTTTTCAGGGTAAATGAGTCTGTTGGTACAAAACAAGACCCACTAATACCAATGTACAGCCTCTGGACTTGAAGTTCCAATTCCTTTTAAGCATGTACAGTATTTGTTATGACGTCTTTTTGTATTTTCCAGAAATAAAAGGAAGCACAGATCCTGCCGTCTTTATTTGTGGATCAGGTATGTGTTCCCTTATACTTTGGTTTCAGTGATTGAGTGGCGACAGTATGCAAGTTTTGATAATGTTCCGTGCTGTATTCAACTTTTTACAAATCTTCAAGCGAAGATACACTCTAGTCCCTCGGTAGGTAAAAAGTGAATAAGCAGGCGATTAGCTTGCTATGTTTCCGCTTGGATAATCCATATTAATATTATCCTCACATCTAAATTAGCAAACTGCAGGTTATTATATTTCCATTTATTGCTACATAAGTTATATGTACGGTCTGGGTTGTTTGGTAAATTGACGCATCAGATTGACATGCTTAGCCTCATTTTCTAGCAACCCATCTTAGTAAGGCATAATTTGGGCATTTTTTACTTCTGTAATATGTAATTTGTAGCACTTACCACTCTAACAAAATAATTAGTGTTAGATGCCACTTTTAGTATTACCAGTGACGTATGCTTTCTCATTTTTATGATAATATTGAGGCTATTTGTTGCTGCTTCAATCAAGCATCATAAGTTTTTTTTAGGATGGCTTGTTTCCAAAAGGCGCTATGGAAAATATTCTTTGTAATCCTAAACGCTCGTTTTTAAATGGCATGGTACTTATTAGGCTAAACTCCCATTTTCTTTCTAGTAGAGAATACAGGCATTTCCAATAATCTAATACAATTATCTTTATTTTGTACAAATATTAAGTGAAAAAATTATTTGTTCTTAATAAGTGTGCAGTACTCATCTGTAAGGCCCAGTTCTGGTAGCAATTTTGAAAAATTCTATTGCCTTGTCTTGTTGAACTTCTGGCAAAATTATCTGTACTATGACGACACTGAGCTTACATGGTAAAAATAAATTTTATGCAGATCGAAATTGTGCATCTGCATTTCATGGTTTTGTTGCTCCTGCCAATGCTTACCTAAGTGCAAAGGACCAAGGTGCTTCAATTGTTCTTGCTGTTCGTGCTGCGACGAGTCAAGCTGCAGGCCAAACTGCAGCTCATGCTGTGAGGAGTCGTGCTGCAAGCCAAACTGCAGCTCATGCTGTGATGAGTCGTGCTGTAGGCCAAACTGCGGCTCGTGCTGCGATGGTTCATGCTGCAAGACGAGCTGCTCATGCTGTAGTCCAAACTGCAGCTCATGCTGCAAACCGAACTGCAGCTGCTTCAAGACCCCTTCATGCTGCAAGCCAAACTGCTCATGCTGTAGTCCAAACTGCAGCTCATGCTGCAAACCGAACTGCAGCTGCTTCAAGACCCCTTCATGCTGCAAGCCAAACTGCTCATGCTGTAGTCCAAACTGCAGCTCATGCTGCGATACATCATACTGCAAACCGAACTGCAGCTGCTTCAAGATCTCTTCATGCTTCAAATCCCAGAGCAGCTGCTGCGGCCCAAATTGCTGCACCTGCAGCCTTCCGAGCTGCGGCTGCGAACCTCGTTACAGCACAAGCTGCAGCTCTTGCGGTCAATGCAAACCGGAATGCGGCTCGTGTTCTAGCAATTGCTGCGACTGCAAACCAAGCTGCAGTTGCTGTAATGAACAGTGCTGCAGCTGCGCAGATTGCTGTTCCTGCTCATTCCCTCGATGCTCAAGCTGCTTCAGCTGCTTCAAGATCTTCAAATGCTCTTGCGCAAGCTGCTCAAACTTGTGCAAGTGCTCCTGCACGCAATGCTTCAACTGCCAGTCGTCGTGTTGCAAGGGACAGCCTTCTTGCTGCAAGTGCCAGTCATCTTGTTGTGAGGGACAGCCTTCTTGCTTCAAAGGAGGCTGCTGCAGATCCTGCAGTCTTCCAAAACCGTCATGCCCCGAATGTTCTTGTGGTTGCGTTTGGTCATGCAGAAAGTGTACAGAAGGATGTCGATGTCCCCGGTGCCGTAATCCGTGCTGTACCAGTGGTTGCTTGTGTTAAAGTAGAACCCTTCTTTTAGTAGCTGTGTTTTGTGCTTGTTAGATGTTAGGTTTTGATTTCGTTCAAACTTTGATATATGGTGTTTATCCTGTAAAGAAATAACACTCTTTTGCCAAATCATAAGACGAAGTTGAAGTAAAAATAGTCATCTACGACACCCGGGCCCGACCGTGGCCCCACACGCGGCGCCCGCCCGGTCGCTCGTGTGCCTCCGCCCTCTCCTTTGACTCCGATCGGCCCGCACATCTCTGATCGCCTTCAACTCCAATTGGTCCTACGCGCCGCCTCCCTCCTCCAACGGGTCAGTTGGTCGCCCCCTCCTTCGACTGACCCGTGCGCCGGCCCTGGCCACCCGACTGCGCCAGTCTCGAGCGCCCGCCTCCTCTGCCCGGTTGCCACTGCATCGCGCACGAGGTACGACGACTCTATGAAAAGATGGTTCCTGTCTGCTAGGATTTAATGGATTGGCTTTTTTCCTTGTTGCGCTCATCTACTCATATTCTCGCTGTACAACCTTCTACAAAGAAACAAGGCAAACAACAGGTCCTCAAAATTATAAATGTTTAATCCTTTTATATCAAAGAAGGCTCGGTTAAAGCTCAGCTGCGATGGCCACGTTGTTTTTTTTATATGGTCCGTTCTATTGCCTGCGTTTTTGATTCTCGTCGTTCGATCGCGCCTGCTGTTCTCGTCTTTACGGTTGTCGGTTGCTTTCCTTCTTCTGCGGCATTTAATGGCCAGTCATTCCGCTTTATCTTTCCTCTGCGCGCACACCGCCCGCCTTCTGTCTCTATTCTGCGTGCCAGGGATGCGTTGGTTCACACCCTCTTATTTCCTTCCGCATTTGTTGGCCATTGGATAACACGTGGCTGTTGCGCTCGGCTGTGCTCGTTGTGCGTTCAACTGTGCCTTCGTCTGTCACCGCAACTTTCCTCTGTGCTCGATGCTACGGTTCCTGTGCGCCATTAATAACCCCCCCTATTTTCCGGCTTTTCGGTGACCTACCGTATCGTTCGTCAACCTCCTTACGTTCTTGCGATGTGCTCGGGAGTGGTCGCTAGAAATTTCTTGTGCGCTAGCTGCTACCGTTCTTGTGCGCTATTAGTCGGCTGGTTCGTGCCATCCGATTAAAACTGTGCTTTGTTCTCAGCTCTCTGATCTGATGTTGCGATGTGCTCGGGAGTGGTCGCCGCAACTCTCCTCTGCGCTCGATGCTACAGTTCCTATGCACCATTAATACCCCCCCCCCTATTTTCCGCCTTTTCGGTCACCTATCGCATCGTTCGTCAGCTTCGAATCCTTTCTCCTGCCTCGTTAGAGCATCTCTAGTATATTGAATCGATGTTGATTCAAAGTTATGCCACGTACGTATTCTAGGAACTGAGCTTGTTTTTCTCCAATGTATTGAACCGATTCCTACTAATAACTAGGACCTACGTTATATTAAAAAACCACAAAATAATAATATCCTCTCTCAACCGCACTCTCTTCTATGTAATTGTTTAATGCTTTGAATCGACTCCTAAGACTATCTCCAATGTTGTGTTTTAACCAGTTCAAATGAGAAGAGAGAAGACATTGAATCGATTCAATACATTAGAGGGGTCGATTCCAACAAAAAAATGCATGGAACTGGACTCTACTTAAGAATCGATTCAAAGCATTAAACAACTACATAGGAGAGAGTGCAGTTGAGAGAGGATATTATTATTTTGTGGTTTTTTAATGTAACATGTGTCCCAGTTATTAGTAGAAATCGGTTCAATACATTGGAGAAAAACAAGATCAGTTCCTAGAATGCTTACATGGCATGACTTTAAATCGACGTCGGTTCAATACACTAAAGATGCTCTAAGTAGAGTCCGGTTCCATGCATTTTTTTGTTGGAATCGACCCCTCTAATGTATTGAATCGATTCAATGTCTTCTCTCTCCTCATTTGAACCGGCTAAAACACAACATTGGAGCTCACTGCGCGGTCGTTTCTTTCGGCCTGTTCACTTAGCTCGTCGCTCCGTCCGCTGCTTAGTTTACATCACCTGTGCGCTTACGTTCTTCTCCGCTCGCTACTCTTTGCAGTTCGACCTCTGCTGTCAGCATTTCGGCTTCTCCGCGTTCCTTGTGCGTTACGATGGCCCTTCAATCTTTGCGGTTCTTGCTCTTTACTACTGTCTTCCTTTTTTCCTTGGGCCCCTTCTAATTTCGCTAGGACTTTCTTTACAGGTTTATGTGTAGTGTTCTGGTGTACTAGCTTCGTTTGTGCATTGCCTTACCATGCCTTCCTCGGTTGAGATGGATGCATACGGTTGAGGTTTGTCTTTATTTACGTAGTTTGCCATGCTTCGTATACAACTTAGATTTTTTTGCGCTTTATCCATGTGCCATTGTGCTCTAATTTTCCAACTACTTTTGGTGCCTCCTTGTTTTACTTGTTTACGTGTTTCGAACGTCTCCATTTGTTGGTTTCATCTATTTGCTCTGTTTTCGTTTCCTCGTTTATATTCTTTCATCGGTTCTTGTTTTATTGCCTATTCATGTATCTTCGTTTGATTCTTTTTTTACTTGGCTTGATTTGTTGACCACGACTTAGGGTCCGTCTAGCTTTATTTCGGTCTTACTATTTGTCAATATTGCCTATGTTGTGCGCCTAGTTGTACTTTGTTATTGCTGTATTACTCGGTCGTTTCTTCGATTGATCTATTTTTCGGACCCTGCATATAGGTTTTTGGCTTATCCGCTCGTTGTCGTCTGCTAATTGTCCACCTTCTGCGCTCTTCATTCTGCCTTCGACCAGTTAAGGTTCGTTCACGTCCTTTACAAGGGTTTTACGTTGCTGTATACTTTGTGACAAGTTCTCATGCTTGGTTCTATCGTGCTGTGAGCTCTACCTGTGTTACGTCGTGCTACTTCTTGTTTGCTTATAACCTTCCTAGACACTCCTAGACCCTTTTATTTGGTCCATACCCCGTGTGATGTAGTCCACAACGTATGGCAGTGCCTCTGTTCCTACCGCTATGGTCCCTTGGTCCAGGATTATTCTCGTGCCACTCAACTTGTTTCCTTGTTTACGGGATTTTCGTTGTCTACCGTGGAATATATGTTGTTGTGGTATAAGCCTTTGTCATCGTACTCCTGAGGCGTGTACTCGTCGTCCGTGGGCTACATATGAATCGGTCTTCGGTGTCGTCCATCGCGATCTATGTCTGTTATATGTCCCTATATTTGTTTACGTGTTCTCACCGTTTGCCTATAAAAAAATATTATACTTTCATTAGCCTTCCTATAGTTCCCTCGTGATCGGATCGTTCCGTTTCTATTATGCTTTTTAAGAATATTTGCGCGTTATGTTTCATACTCGTGGATCGCGCTCATTTTGTTGGTGCTATTTTCCCTTTTGGGTGTCTCTGTTTCAATGCACCTTGCTTGCCTATATGAAGTTTCGCTTTTATGCGTCTTTGATGTTCTCATGCTTCCCTCAATGTTTTTCAGCTAACTTTGTCTTTTTTAGCATGCTTACCTTGTGCTTTTTTTTTTCCATTCTTTGTTGTAGCTTCGAGGCACACGACTTGTGTAAATGATCCCTGGTCGTCCTACTTCGTCTGCAGTTTCAGCCCTATCTTCTTTGCAGTCTGCTTCGGGTAGCATTTATACTGATTTATTCTTGTCTTATTTAAAAGTTTGCTTGTTGCCTGCTTCCCTTTGGCCTGCTACCTGCTGTTTTTGGCTGCTTTCTTCGCTCTCATTTTATTGCCTCTTACATTCTCTTGCTTTCTCCAGGTGATCACGATGGTATCACCTTATTCCAGGGAGCTGTTTCCCGAAGAACAGCTAGTATATGACTGTCCAGATTTATTTTTCTATTTGCTTTTACGATATCTACACTGATAAAATTTCCCCTTACTTTATTCCTTTAGGTCCTGCGTTCTCACCTATTGTTCCTGCTGACGATGCCCGATATAATAGGCAAAAACGTCGGAGAGTCCTCTCTCATCGCCAAATGGTTCAATCAGGTGCTTTGTTTGGCTTCTTCATTCCAACTTTTAAATTACATACCTCCTTATTTAGGATTATAACTGTTTTTCCTTACAAGTGATTAGATGCACTTTTAATATTAGTGTAGTATAGCCTAGTTTCAAATGAAGGAAGTCGTTCGGATACCATTTTTTCACTTTCTTCACGCTTTATAATGAGTAGGTATTTCTTACCATACTCTTCTTCAGTCTTTACGTGGAAATTGTTTGCGCGAATATCCTTGAGAGTTCTAGTCGATTCTGGGTACAACAAGGCTTCTTCAATGACCAAAGTTGTGTCCATTATGGGTATAATTGAGGCCCTTCCTAAGCCTATTATACAAGTATCGCTGTCTGCGATTGTTGTAAGACTACCAGCATTCTTACTGATCGACTGAAGTATTTTCGTCTCTCTCAAGATGATATTCGTTGTTCTGCTACTGGCTAAGCACACTTCCTCCAATAGGGCGCCACACGCGTTCTAATATAATGTATTTTATTAATATGCAGTAGAAAGCAAGCAACACATAAATAAAATAATTCAGATATCAGAACATAATTTGTTATTATAAATACGGGAATAAGTCTTGCAGGACTCATCATAAGAATTTATTGCTTTGCTCTCCTAGAGCTTACAACCATTATTTAAAAATAATTCAATGTTCTGCTTCAATTACGAACTGCAAGTTACTATAAAAGATCCAAGTATAATGCATGCACTAGATCGAATCAGCGAAGTATTCAAAAACTTCTGCTTTAATCTGCTCCATGGCGATCCTCTCCTCGTGGGCAACTACGGTTGCAACCGTTGCGATGTCCAAAGAAGGGATAATGGGGGCTGCTACTAGGCTGTCCACATCCATGAGTACAACTAATGGGTGTGGATCTTCCGCGCCTGCAATGGTGAGGTGTGCCTCATGCTATCCTTTGCCCCTTTCTTAGACTGGAAAGCATCAATAACGTGCGACCCACGACCTTACACTTCTCGCCCCTCTTCTTCGTGAGAGGCTTTATCACCTTGTAGATGCTAGCATTGGCTTCATGACCAACATTGCTACTAGGTGGCTGTGAGATGTAGTTCTTCCTTAGAATGTTATCTTGAGCTTCCACAACTTGCATGGTGTCAATAAATGCGGCATACTCTATGCAGCCGTCTTGACAATAGTTGCATGCGGATTGCACCGCATTTGGGTGAAAAAGGTAGATAGAGTCTTCTCAATCTTCTGCTCATCCGTGATTACATTATCACAGAGTTGAAAACTTGTACAAATTCTATACAAATTCTGGCCATACTGGGTCACTTCTTCGAACTCTTGGTTCGGGATGCCAGTCATCTTCATATTCATGCAAAGAGTTCATAAGATTACTGCTGGTAATTTGCAGAAAATAGTTGCAAAATTCTCATAATGCTCTTCAAACTCCCGGTTCGTGATCTCGTATTTTTCATGATTTACTGCTATTTTCAGTGGTTAAAAACAATATAAACAATCACAGATAATCAAAACAGTAAATATAACACATAAATTGCATAGAAATAATAATAACAAAGTTAAAAATGCTTCAAATGCAAAAATTGATTCAAAAATTGAATTCTCGTGGTCCTTTTCTGCTGGAAAATGATTTTTTGACGAATTCTGCAATTTTTAAGGGCTAAAGCGCTAATTTTCAATTCTGAGAAAACAATTCGTGCAATTTTTATAATTTTTGAGGGCCTTTTTGCAAATGTCCCCTTTTTTCCATCCGGATTTCCATCTGGCCGTCCACCCCCTTTTTTTCGTTCTTGGGCCTTCTTTCTTCGGCCCATTTGGACCTATTCCTTCACTGGCGGCGGCTCCATTGGAGCCACGAGGTGGCGGTCGGCGACGTAGGGCCCGTGCAGCGCTCCATACGGGGAGGGCCGGCGACGCAGGGCTCGTGCGGTGGCTCCATTGGAGCCACGAGGTGGCGGCCGACGACGCAGGGCCCGTGCTTCTTGGCGGCGCCCATGCACGAGTAGGCGGCTACGCCAGATGCTGCTTCGGTGGTGGCGCTGGTTGGCCGAGCGCGAAGTGGTGGCGGCTGGCCGCCCATCGCGGAGGTCAGGCGACGCGACGGGTCTATGCCATCGCGGCGGATCGAGCGGACGCGCCGGCGGCGCTTCTCGGGAGGGTCGGCGGGCCGGAGGCGACGCCGATGGGAGCAGAGGCGGTCGTACGGGCGCTTCAGCGTGGAGCGGCGACGCCTCAAGCTGGCGGGTGGTGGCTCAAGTGCCGACGCCGTCGGGCGGAAGGCAAGTCGAGTCGGCCCCCTTTCTTTGGTTCGGGTGTTGTCGTGGCCGTGCTAGCTTCATGGCCGGCGAGGGTGGCGCCGACTTGGAGCCCTTGCGGAGGCGGCGCCGGTCGGCGGTGGAGCGGCTCCAGTAGGGAGGGCTCATCTTGGCGGCGATGCAGCCGTCTGGCGCCATTTTTTTCGTATTACTGTTCATTAGATGCGATGTACTGTTCATCCGTACTGATAATGTAACTATCGTTTATGCAATTACCAATCAGCTCAGCCGGCGACTTTAAGTCGGCTCGCGGTAGATTTAGAACGAATTTGCGATTTCCAATCTACGGTACAATTGACATCCACCTTTTCATATAATCCACCGATTGATATTGTGTTGGCGACTTCAAGTCGGCTCGCGGTAGATTGGAGCGGATTTGCACCGTAGGTTACAATCTAGAAAGCCAAATTTGCAGAATTGAAAGCAATCTAGAAAAAAAAACTATTCGATCTACGAGTGTCGTTCATTGACCGTTACCTTTCGATTCGAGGAGAGTCGATCTTACTGATAATGTGTTGAGGAACTGTCGCTGGCGAGTCTAGTCCAAGCGATTATCTCATAGACAAGTATAAAATCATAAGAACAATGTAAGAACACAAGAACAAAATAGTAGATTGAACACAGAGATATAGGGGGCTTCTTACTTCTTTTTATTTCTTCATCGATCGATCAATCGTTTACAATAAATATCACCCCTATTTATAGGCTAGAGACCTGCTAGAGTTTAAGATAGAGAGCTTATATATGGACTGGCTTTTGAACCAAACTCATAGTTTCTCAACAGTTGCGTGGTTGGCTTACGTCTCTCATATACCACGCCGTTAATTAATAGGACAGTGAACGGCCACTGTTTCCTTGTCAAGCTTAGATGCAAGAAACCCATTTGCTCAACTTCTGGGTAAGGCAACCTTGTTAGTTATAAAAGGGGGTAAAAAAGAACATGTATAATGCTGTCCAAGCCTAACCCGATTCCTTAAATAAATAAAGCGCTTACGCATATAGATGTCAACTAAAGTGACACCGCCTACTACAATTTAATAGGAAGAGAGAGTTGAAACTATGATGTGTGGTTGCCTCAGGTTTCTTCTCGGAAATCCATTACGTCTAAATGCACCCAATGTTGTCCAGGAGACCAGGACTCACAAATAGCACAACCAACAAACATTTGAAATCTAATGTGTCAGCGCAGTAAAGACTCGGATTAGATGTGATTAATTAGGCCATGACGACATGTAGAAGTGGATTCATGCTCTAGATTGACTGAAATGGGAAATTAAGAGGCATGTTTTTCCTTCCCTACCGAAGGTTTTACCTAAACCGCCCATCATATGACAAAATAAAATAGGAGATCAGATGTTCAGCCTCCTAGTATTCTAGTAGGGACTTGGATCCCTGCCCATCGTGGTACATATAAATAGCAACTTCTAATTTAGAAACCGAGCTTTCAAGTTTTGATCAAGTCCCTTTTGTTGTCACAATGTCAAGGGGCAGGAAATTATTGTAGATTGACGTCAAGAAGGTTCTCAAGAAAGAGAAGAAATTGCTTTACAAGACATTGCTTTGTAACTGAAGCAAGTGCTTTTGTCATGGTCAAATTCTTATCAGGACAATCTGCCATTTAATACACTAGAAGACTTTTGGACCTCCTTCAGTTTGTGCTACGTTCCGAGGGAAGCAAATGTTGCTGCGCATCTGTGTGTTAAACAAGCTACGACGGATATGAGACACTGTACTTGGACTGAGTCGGTTCCTCCTTTTCTTTCTAGCTGTATTCGCCATGATTGTAACTCCCTCAGCCCGTATGTCCATGTTTGGATCCTCTGGTATAAATGAAGGGAGATTTGAGGCTTAGTTAGGCAGGCCACGTAGACATCTTCTTTCTGTGCCATCAGATCCACCGCGCCATGCCTCCCCGTCCGTCTGATTTTCTTTTGGGTTTGCGTGCCTCGGCTTTGCTTCACGCACCATCGCTGGCCTACTTCGCCGTCCGTCGATTGAGCTGAGGAGACACACGCACGTCTAGATTTCCCCTTGAGCGGGCAGCCATCCCGCACCGTGGGCCCAGCTTGCTTTAGCTTGCTTTAATTTTCAGGAATTGCTAAAAAACAGTCGCATGTTTTTTAGAGGGAAAACAGTCACTTTCTAGGCCGTTCGATGTGCTCTGTGATTGGTGAGAGAGGGTGGGAGACCGTTCGATGTGTTCTGTGATTGGTGAGAGAGAGGCAGAGAGGGATGGAAATAGTTAGTATAGGATGGGGTGATATCTGGGATATTGGATCTCCATCTGATGGCTTAAAAAGTGACTATTTTGATTAAAAAAAAGTATGTTATGTAGACACTCCCTAATTTTCCGCCTCTCCGCCTCGGCACGACTGTGCTTTGCTTTAATTGCTTCGTGCGGGTGGCTTTCATTGCGTGGCGTGCGTTTGTACACGCGACAGTCTACTAGTAATAGGAATTTCACGAATGTTTGAGAGAACTTTCGTAGAGAACAGTAGAGTTCCTACAAAAATCCCACTGTAATCCTCAAGTCCAAACGAATCCCTAATTTTGCACTCCCTTAATGCATGACAAAGATCCAGCTAAGTGTTTTTTTAAACAAACCGGCAGGAGAACTACCTATTATATTGATAGTCGATGAATCATTATCGATCTTACGAGATAAATATCGGAGACACGGGTCTCAAGACTACGCAAGAAAGGTAGTTTCTATGTTATCAGGAGACGTCTTGACGGTTGTTTGAATACACCTATAATTGACCGTTGTTGTCAGTGAGACATCTCCTTACATGTTCATGCTAGAGGAGGTTCATACGGTTATATAGAGATATCACGAATGTGTATTAATAAAAGTACGTTGAATTTTCTACGCCAAGAGAGCAAGAAATTTCCGTAGCACCGCCACGATTCGTGACGTGATGTGAGCAGCGGAAGTTATCTAAGATCTAAGATTGACACCTTGGTACAATGATTTACTATAATAATAAATAGAGTCAATGGTGACAGAGCCGTGGGAAGAGCCGCTTCTTTTTTGCAGCGGGGCCTTCCTCCATTCACTAGCGCAGACTACTTACACGTGCTCTCTGAACCGTGCTAGATAGTCACCCATCACACGGCTCTCAAACCCAACCTGTGGCGGATCCGGGGGACAAAGCAAAGTTAAAGCGCTTGATCCTTTGCCCCATACTTTGAGATCTTCCTCCCCGCCGATCAAGCAGCAACGCAGCTCGTGGTAGGCTTAGCTTAAGCCGCTAACGTTCGGTTCGGACCCCTGCGACGACGGATCGTGAGATAATTTGATTTTCTCTTCTTCCTACAACGCGAAGGCACGCGACACCCGATGATTAGCTATTCGGAGACGACACCGTCCCTGCTTGCGCCACTCCTTTGACGCTCTAGGAATTGACAGATTAGGATGCTGTACAGGTCTACCGGATGTGAAAATGCCACTCCAAGTATTGGTGTTTTAGGGTGCGTTTGGTTGATGGGACGAGATTAAATGGGATGGGATGGTATGGGTATGATGAGATCGTCCTATATGGGATGGTACAGTCAGTCTGTTTGGTTGGTTGTATGAGATGATATAGGATTTTGTTTGGTTGGTTGTATAGAATGATTCTGGATGGTTCAAGATGTTGTTTGGTTTGGTGGATGAAGTTGGATATGATAACCCTCTCACTAGAGGTGGTGAGTTCACCTTCTACAATTGTCATAATCGAGTTTAGAAATTTATTTGAATTTAAATTCGAGTTTGAAAATAGTTTTGCAAACAATTAATTATTATATTTTTTGCCAAGCTGAATTTGAGGCAAGGAATTTATTTTAACTTTCGAAATTTAACGACATTTAACAATATTTGACAACATTTAACAATATTTGGCGGTAATTGACGACAGTTGACGACATTTGACGATAATTGACAACATTTAACGACATTTGACGATAATTGACAATATTTAACGACATTTGACGATAATTGACAACATTTGACGACTATACATGTTGAGACATCTAGAGTTACTTCATAGTCATTGTAAACTACTTTTGAGCAAGTTTCACTGATCCTCTAGATATCAAGTACACCTTACCAACCTCAATTAGGTCATAAAACTGATCAAGCACCGAATTGAATCCATGCATGACTTTTTGAAAACTTTTGCATATTTTATTGCACTTGAAAAATCTCAAATAAAGTTTAAACCTACAACTCAATTATAAGTTCTAAAAGAAAACAAGAACAAAAACTCTTGTTCATCTTCTGAAAATAATTTATTGAAATACTATAATAATTATCATGTATTAATATAATTTTATTCCTATTTTTGAAGCCTTGGTCAAACCCTTTTGTTTCAAACTCAAATGAAAGACCTATTCTAAGTTTGAATTTAAATTATTCAAATTAAATCTTGAAAAGTGAAGTTTAAGATTTTAATTGAGTCCTAGGATGTCCCAGGAACCCCTATGATTTATTTAAGAATTTTAGAAATTTTATTCCCATTTTTAAAACCTTGGTCAAACCCTTTTGTTTCTTGGTCAACTGTTTTCAAAACTTGGGCTAGCACTGTTGGCTCGACCGCACCCTGGCTCGAGCTCGACGCACCAACTTAGCTTCACCCAACCGCCTAAACGGACTTGCACGCGGACCGTCGGATCATGATCGAAGGGCCCAAACGGAGTGGGCCGTTCGGACCGTCCGAACGACACCAGCGACGCGAGCCCTACGATAAAAAATGAACGGCCCAGATGCGTTGGGCCGTTCGAACCGTCCGAACGGTAGAATGGATGTGAGCCGTTCGATCCGCATCGGACGTCCCAAAAGAATCGACGCGATGAGGCGGTGCGAACCAGACTCGGGTGTGTGCGATGGGGTTGGGTTGGACCAAGTTAGAACGAGTTCGGTCGGTTTGGAGTTTGGGTTAGGGTTTAAAAGGGTTTTGACCGGCCAATTTAAAATAGAAGAAAATTTTGAAAAATTCTAATTTTTTTTGAGGAGGTTCTGAGAATCAACTAGGTCTTAGGAAAAATATTTTTAAGCACTTTTCAAACTAAAATTTGTTAGAAATAAATTATTTTCAAAATTGAATTAGTGAAAAGGTTTGAATTTTGGTGAGATCAAAATAATTTCTAAATTTTTTTAATAATAATAATAATTCAAGATAAATAATCTAGTATTTGAATAAATTATTTCTAACAACTTTTACTCACACAGATATTCTAGATTCAAATAAAAGATGGAAAACAAGTTAAAATTTGAAATTTCGGGCAAACTTTATTACAATGAAACAAAGGTTTTACAATAGCACATAATTTCGGGCCATACTTTTTTGCACTAAAATATGCTCACAGTGGTCTTGTTTTGTTGATTAAATGACAAAGAACACAACGGTTCAATCGGATTGCAAATCAGATACTCAGTTTAGGAAATATGGTCACTTGAACCTTGTAAATTAGATTGCCACGTCACCTTTTTTAATTCTACATGCTCTGTTTGAAGCAATGGTGTGGCGTGGGAGAGAGAGAGGCAGAGTGAACGACGTGGTTCGGGCTTTTTCGGCGAACAGAATGGTACGACATATTAAGGGAATATTCTCATTTCTGGAACCATCAGATCCTAGATGGTTTGGTACCATCCAACCAACCAAACGTCCGAACACACTCATTTCCCAAACGGGATGGTCCATTCAGCTTGATACGTCCAACCAAACGCACCCTTAGAAAATGCCACTTAAAGTAATGAAATCCAAAAAATGCCACTCAAAAGAGTGAACCATTAATGAAATGCCACTTTTAATTTATTTTCGGATTTTCCATCGATTTTGCACTCTTCTTTCTCCCTCCACAAGATCCAAGCAGGGCATTTTCCTTTGATGCAAAATGATGCAGTGGCTTGGTGAACCAATTTGGATTATGAACAATTAAGAATATGTCACTCAATAGAGTCGCGTTTTTGCCATTGTGTAGAATGCAATTCGCAATTTGCTATTTTAGTAGAAATGACAATCATTCTTTTACCATTATCGCCATTTATCCCCGTTTCCCCCCTCATTATCAGCCACGTGAAGTTAAGATCCTGCCCCTCGATGGCGCCTTAACCCCAGTCGGCTTGGGAAAGTACTTCTCCAACGACTTTGACCAGGCCTAGGTGCACACTGCGCCACGCCGCGCCACCTCCACGCTTCTATGGAAGGGGGCTTCCGCAGCCTCATGGCCGACCTCCTCACACTCCCCATGCCCACTGTCGCTGCCGCCGGCTACGCACTCACACTCGCGCACACACGCCGTCGTCATGTGCGCCTCCCGTGGGTTTCTGTACATGAGCAAGGTCGACGTTGGCATCAAGATCGTCGACTTCTTCGGGGAGCTGCTCCAGCAGAATGTCCCCGACGTCGCAACCTGGAGGGACCTTCTCCTTCGAAGGGACAAGATGGTGGCTGCGGAGGCCGTGCGACGAGGCATCGTGGACAATAGCGTGGAAGACTTGGTGGTTGCGGCCGTCGCGGTGGCAGAGGGCTCACGGCCAGAGCTAGGACGGGGAGGTCGTAGCTGAGATCAGGAAGGCGATGTGGACGGCCCTGTTCTCCTCCCCGTCGTCGCCACCGTTGTGGTGCCACCGCTCCATCGATAGTCTGCGATTGGCGGCGGGCAGAGAGGTACCTTCATCTGCTTTTGCCAGAAGCAAGAGGTCCTTGCTGTTCACAACTGGCCACCACGGAGGCCACCTAGGCGAAGCTCTCGGGGCTCGTCTCCACGGTGGAGACCGAGTGCATGTCCTCCCCGTCACCGTCGCTCTCGGAGCTCTTCTCCCTCCCTGTCGCCGCGCGCTGCGGCCTAGTCCTCGTGAAGCGGCGGTGGATGAGTAGGGAGGATGAGGCAAGGCGGCGGTTGAGGCAGCAACGCGGAGAGGACCCGACATGGGCAAGGGCCCAGTCGACGATGACAGCTGGAGCGGTGTTGAGGGGCCGGCTCGACCGGAGGGAGAAAGGCAAGAAGTTCTGGAGGAAGAAAGAAAAGAGGAATAAAGGAAGAGAGACCGGAAGAAGAGGAAGCGAGGAAGAGAGAAGATGGGTAGTGTGGTCATTTTGCATGACCGAAAAAGGAAAAACGGGGATAAATGACGAAAATGGTGAAGGAACGATTGTATTATTTACATAATGGCAAATCATAAATTGCATTCTACGTGATGGCAAAATATAGATCGAGTGACATGTTCTTAATGGTCCCTTTGGATTACCCACCCAAGTTAATCCTAGACTAGTAGTGGCAAGATCCGGATTCTGCCGAGCTCGTATTGCTTGGATCTACAGCAAAAATAGCGAAGGAACATGAAGAATGGAGCTAACCTCCGGGAAGGAATTAGGGTCGGAGAAATTGGTACGTGCGTTTTTGGAGAAGGTGATCATTTGTCTGGATGGATGGATCGATCCCGTTAATAACATCAAGCCCCATGACCTGCTTGGGTTGAACCAGACAAATCTTGGGTTGAACCTTACCAGACAAATTGGGTTAAACACAGACGAATCTTGGGTTGAACCATCTTGGGCTGAACCAGACGAATCTTGGGTTGAATCAGACAAAGGCCGAGTAGACGATTTGCTTCCGTCATCCCGTGTATATAAGAAGGCGGAAAGGCATCCGAGGCACCAGCACTCGCTCCCGTCCCCTCCCCACCCCCGCAATTTCTCATCGCCTGGAATCCGCAGCAATCATGCATCGCGGAGTGGAATCGAACCAGCGCCTTGACGCATCCACCCCAAATCATCCAAAGCCGCCACCGATCGCCGCCGCATTCCGACTCCCACTCTTCCCTTTCCTCGTGCTCTGCCTCGTCACGGGCGTGTCGCCGTACTTGGAGCACCTCGTGGCCGCCGCACGTGAGCTCAATATCCACCCGGCCGTCGTCGTTAGCATCGTCCTCGCCGTCGCCGCGCTATTTCACATGGCGATCCTCTCCGTCCACATCTTCCTCGCGCGCCGGCCAGCCGAAGACGAACCCAAGCTTCGGCCCCGCCCAGCCGCTACCACATCAGCGCCGGCTGCCCCCGAATCAAGACCCCCCTGCTCCCGTTCCTCGTTCTCATGCTCGCCATAGCCGCCGCTGCGGCCGCGGCCGCGGGGCCTGTCCTGGCAGCAGCAGAGGCGATCCATCTCCCCCCGAACGCCGCCGTTTGGGCCTGTCTGGCGCTCGCCGCGTCCTTCCACGTCGCTATTGGCTCGATCTACTTCTTCGTCGTTAATCGACCGCCGCCCGCCGTCGTCGGTGCGGAGCCACGGTCGCGGTCCGAGGCAGCTGGTGCGATCATCGCTTCCGCCGCCGCCGTCGGGGTGATATCTTGCCTTCTCGTCGCCGGCAGAGCTGCATCAGGGGCCAGATCAGCTCGTAGTTGAACAGGGTACGTGTGGATAACAACTTGTTCTGCCGCCGCCGCCGCCGTAGCTGCTGGTGCTGTATACTGGTATGTTGTTTAAGTGCAGAGCCTTCGAGTTTATAGGTTTATGGTATGGGTTATTAGAATACACAACAAAAATAGCAGAGAGGCTCTTCACTGCAGAGTTTGTAGTTTGTTATGTCGATTTCGCTTCAATTTATCGTAGGAACTACAGTGAGTCACTTGTCCAACGGAAGGGAACATTGGAAGCAAATAGGTGAATGAACGGGGATACACTTTCTAGATTTCTAAGGCTTTCTAGATTTCTAAGGCTGTTATCCTTCTTTTGTTGTTATGCAATTGCAAATTTAGCCAAATGTATTACTCGCAAAGAAATATATTGTGACATAATTAAATAAAGGATCTGTTTGCATCATTGTTTCTGATGCCCCTTTACACATTGCACATGAGAAATTTCAGATGACATGCTGTCAACTTACAGGTCGTTTCATATTTGGTTTTGATCTTGCATTCCATAATCTTGTGATTTGGACCATTTGAGAGATTTGCTTCTTATTAGTAAGTTCTTAAGTTCTTTTAGTTCAGCTCCGTTTCAGGCTTTCATAGCACCACATTTTTTTTTGAGAACGCGCAAAAGATTTGCACGTCATTCCATTAAGTAGAAAAACGGATCCTCAACGATACAAACGAAACCAGAATAGAAAACAAACCACAGAGAGAGCTAGGCGATCTAATACAAACAAATCAAAGCACCACATTATATTGAGCTCCTATCTAGACAACTAGACATTCAATATTTATGGTACAAATGTTAAAGACACTTGAACAGTCAGTTTCTGATTCAGTACAGCAAATTTAGGTCTGTGGTTTGGTTGCTCGTTTGTGCATTGAACAAATGTAAACTGCAACGAAGATCTCCGCAATAATGAATTAATGATAACATTAAGAAAATGGTTTAAATCCAGTAATAAAAACTTGTGAAGTCCTTTGATCTTTGCAACAAAGTATATTGGTACAATTAAGCGGCGCAATTGGCAAAAAGAGATATTTGATGTGTACATTCTAATGAAAAACTAACATATCACGTTCAAGCCTTGAAAATTAGTACATTTTAAGTTAAATACAGAATGGTGTCCTAACTACATTCAAGTTCAATATTGATCACTGAGAATACTGAGAGATGACAGAGCTTACATACGTATAACAATTGTTCATATTGTGCCCCAAAACTTAATTGAAATGGATATTTGTGCAATAGTGAGGAATTATCTAGTGCTTGGTACTAGAAAATTATAAATCAATCCATTACACTCACAATTGTTTTAATACTTTGTGAGGTTCTTAGAATATTGATATCAGGGAGTATTAGTACAATTTAAGTGGCCCAACTGGCAAAAGGAGTTATTTGATAAGTAGGATGCTAATGAAAATTGACTATTAACCAGTCTTTTCAAACAAAAGCAAGTGGGGTAGTACTAAGATATATTGACTCAAGAAACATAAAGGCATTTCTTTATTGAGGGTCTCAAATCAATTATGCATACATTCTCTTAATAGTTATATCAAGGTATTGTCTCCATTTGAGGATTATACGTTGAACTCTCAAAAGCCTAACATACTTGAACTTTCTTGAACAATCTGTTGACATGAGTGTGTCAAATCACGATGAACTGCTGATTCAGAGAGGGGCAATGGAGTGTTCCTGTTTGGAAGAAAAAAGAATGCCAAAATAGTTTTCTTTTACTTTTTGGGAGTTGCCTGATGGCAGTAGAATGTTGCAGAATTTTTCATTCACTGATTGTATATCCACAAGTACTTTCAAAGGCTGTCACTCCACATTTTAAGGCCTAAAGCATATTTGTCCTGTCGTAGTGCTGATTGACTAAGAAAATGTTGCAGAGCTCATGCGGTGTTCTGTGTTCGGCAAAAGTAAGAAAATGCTACTGTCATGGCCCGTTACTGTTCACATGATGGTACTGTACACGTGTGAACAGTACACACGGTACTGTAGTGCCACGCGCTATTCATGCCGGGCCCACGGGTGCATTAGTAGTTAGGAAATAGAGATAAAATAGTTAGTTTTCTTATTAGTTGGATTTACTTCCTTAGAAATGTATTACATCTAATAGATAAGTTTCTATAGAAATAGAGATTGTTTCTTAGAGGTCAAGTCGGGTCGTCCTTATAAAAAAGATAGTATGTATCCATTATCAAGCAAGCAAGAAAGATGAATCTAGTCTCCCTCCTAAGGTTCTATTATCCCAGTCTATAGTCTAATCTCTCATCCCACCAAGCCTACGCCGTCCGGCCTTCTTCCTGGTGGTGTTTACCCCGTAATGATCTAAGATCGTTACAGCTACAAACAAGAAGGCAATTCAACAAAATTTCCTCTGATCATTGGTATTCATCCTAACGGCATACACGGCACAAGTTATCATGTGCCTTCGATCCAGCATA
The DNA here is from genome assembly GCA_036346405.1 of Phyllostachys edulis. Classification (NCBI taxonomy): domain Eukaryota; kingdom Viridiplantae; phylum Streptophyta; class Magnoliopsida; order Poales; family Poaceae; genus Phyllostachys; species Phyllostachys edulis. Next base: position 41,998,369 of record CM070561.1, read on the forward strand.
ATTGACTAGAGAATGATGAACATCTGTTCGTTGTGGTGTTGTTCCATTCTGTTTGTAAAGAATCAAATTGATTAAACCTATCATGTATTGTCTCATTTGGAGTTAGATGGCATTTTCTTTATGAATAGAAGGGCAAGAAAAATGGATTTCGCAGAAAGAACTCGTAATATTGAAGGTTTGTTGCTCTGGTTTTGTTGTATTGGTTATGAATGTATCAGTCGATCAACTTTGGAAATAACAAGATTTCTGAGACACCAGGTGTTTTCCTAATTGCAATTTAGAACCTTCCATGATTTTTGAAGAAATTAGTTCTACAGAGCTATAAGCATGCAGCAGCTTTTAGAATAATTAGTTGCATTCGAAACTCATATGAGCAGAATCATTTTTGCATTGATTGGAAATATTTCTATAGATGGTTAAATAGTTTGGATTTCAAGGAGAAAGGTACTACTTGCTTCTTTTTTGCCTTACTGCATGTACCAAAATGACTGGAGCTTGCGCAAGCAGTTTCATTTGAGCTGAAACAGGTCAGAAGAAGGCTTCAAGTGCTTACTAGTTGGGGCCAATTATCTTAAGATGAGCTTCTGCTAGCACCAAATTTTATCACCTCTTGCGGATAGTGTGGTAAGTTAGTAAGAACTGTTTGTTTTTTTCTGATGAGAATGCTGTATCTATATTTCCGAGTAATGTTCTTGAGATAGTAGCTACAACTTTTTGGCCCCCTTTTCCTCTACAATGTTCATTTCAGAGAGGCAAATTTTAAACCATGGGTGAACAGCTATGGTGGCTGGTATGCTTGATGTGTTGAGTTGAACTTATTGGTGATATCAGTTGGTGGTTTGGCTAATCCATGTAAATGTTGGAACATCGTTGTTCTGATGTTTGCATGAATTCTTAGATGCTTGGACCATTACTAAATTTATGATGTCCTCATTTTGTTCCTTTGTTCCTTATAAAGCCTCAGTTCCTAGTTGAAGGCAGATTGTGCCTATAATTGTAAAGATAAGTGTTTCTATTTTTATAGCATTTACGAAGTCTACATGCGGTTGATTATGATATTTTTCCTGCAACCTAAGTTAAACTTGAAGGACAATACAGAATAATTTCGTTACTGCTTGTACACTGTAAAGTATAGCAATATCCTAGCTCCCAACTTTCAGCATTTGAAGTTGCACTGGTAATGCTGCATAGCTGACTTTAGAATACAGATACCAGTTGCACCTTTTCATGTCCGTAGGTACCATTCTGACCAAGGTTCATGTAACCGGAACCGGGCCGGTTCCCGCTCCCTGGCCGGTACCGGTAACCGGCCGGTTACCGGTTTCCCGGGACAAAATTCGCCAAAATTTGATTAAAAACCATCCGAAATTCAAAATTTAGAATTTGAATTTGAAAAAACCGAGAAAACCGGCCGGGATTCCCTTTCCCGGCCACCCTCCGGTAAGCGGTAACCGGCTGGTAACCGGCGGTTACCGGCCGGGATTTTAATCCCTGGTTCTGATAATGTTTTTTTATCCCTCACTAAAATTGAAGGCACAAAAATAGTTGCTAGAATGATACCCAGTGCATAAATACTGTATGGTATAGTTGTCACTAATCTATATTCCATGGCAGTACAAATTTTAAATTATACTATTGCTCTGTCTCAATATTGCAGAAATATAATACAAGTATAAAAAGGCAGCATAACTAAACTTCTGGTTCTCTAGTCTGTCGAGGATGACTAGTACAGTAATTTATAGTTCGTTCTGGTATGGAATGTACCTGATGCATTAAGTTACTGGTTTCGATAGAGGTTTTCTACATGTTGTACAGTTCTGCGTGAACTGTGATACTCTTGATCTCGACGACTCTGACATGTTAGTTTTAACAAAATAAATATATACAGCTGTTTTGTGCTTCACTATTTGTCATATCCACAGTGTGTCCACAGGATAGCATAACGTAACTTGGGAGTTGAAAGTTGAAACATAGGCTATTATCAGAATTTGTTTTGTATGTGCACAATAAAAGCATCTAGTCATAAGCTGTCACTTAGATAAACGTCATATATTATTTTACAAATCTGCTAGAGTTGATGTTAAAAGATTGAACTTCCTCTTCTGTAGCAACAATTTTCTGGGATAAGCTATATTGTCAGATAAGTATACCACCTGTGTTCTTATTGAACCCTGAAGCAAACTACCCGTCATATATTATTTTACACATCTGCTAGAGTTGATGTTAAAAGATTGAACTTCCTCTTCTGTAGCAACAATTTTCTGGGTTAAGCTATATTGTCAGATAAGTATATCACCTGTGTTCTTATTGAACCCTGAAGCAAACTGTCCTGCAATAAGTTTGATGCATCAGGATAGTGAATGTGACGCATTGCAAAACCTATGTCAGAGAGTCATGTTTTAATGAGTGAGCTAATTGTATACTCCCTCTAGTCACAGAAGAATGTTGTTTTGGGTTACATGCAGTCAAACTTTCTAAACTTTAACAATTGATATATTTTTCAATATTTAGATTGAGCACATGAAAATAGTATGTATAGGTTTGTCTCCAAAAAACTTTCATAAACGTATAATTTTGTTAGGTTTTATAAATCTATTACCATAAAAATCAATGGTCAAAGTTGTGTTTTGGGGACCATGTCGATGTCGAAAACGACATTCTTTTGTGACTGGTGGGAGTACTTGAATGCATTCCTAACGAGTCCTCTACTTTTGTAAAGCAATCCTTTTTTTTAGAACATGCAAAAGCCTTGCGCATCATTGTATTAAGAAGGAACCAAACCACAACGTGCAAGGAAAAACAAAACAAAGCTAAAAGAAGAGCGAAGAAGAACAAAAAGGAAAGGGAGACATCAACAAAAAGATTTGGGGGCAGCCCCCTCCCCTAAAACGATTACTCCCTAAACGGAAGCGCCTCCAAGCAACGACCTCCCGCCAGGCTCCAGTGGGCGAGCTCTTCAGAAATACGAAGGACCAGAGTGTGAATATCTGTAGTCTCTTGGTTAAAGATCCTGCAATTACGCTCTTTCCAAATCATCCACACCACTAAAATGATGCAAGAATCAAGGCACTTCTTCTGTTTGCACCGTAGCTTGGCACGCATAACTAACCAGAAGTCTGCGATGCTGCCCTGACCGACCGGGATGAAGCGACTAAAGCCCAGTCGCGAAAAAAATTGCCCCCAAATTTGGGCCGTGACTGCACAACCTACGGAGAGGTGGTCAATTGTCTCCGCAGAGTGAAGGCAAAACACACACACACTCCTTGGTTTTGAAGACCATGACGCTGGAGCCGATTAGCCGTCCAACACCGACGGTGGATGGCTAACCAAAGAAATAGTTTGCACTTAAGCGGTGCCCAAGACGTCCACAGAGCATCCTTGCAAGCGAAGATAGTGGAACCGAAGAAAAAAACCTTATAAGCCGAACGGGAAGAGTGGAAACCGGAAACCTCCCATTGCCAAACGACCGCATCAGTTGTCCGACCAAAGTACATGCTGCAATCTATCCCATAATCTCAAATATTCTGTAATGGCCTGCGTGTTGAGATCACCAAAAATGTCTGTTATCAAAGTTGTGTTTTGGGGACCATGTCGATGTCGAAAATGACAGTCTTTTGTGACTGGAGGGAGTACTTGAATGCATTCCTAACGAGTCCTCTACTTTTGTAAAGCAGTCCTGACGCCTGAATTCTGACCAACCTCATCAGTTTTCCTTTAAGCAAAACTGCTCATGGCTCTGTTGTGATCACAACTTCTCTTTGCAACCTGCAGTCTTCCTTGTCCAAGCAATCCAGCTGTTTAATTCCTATTGATTAGTTTATCTATCAGTTTTTTGCTGGATTGGGCATCTGATATTCTGATGAGATAATTGTCTCCTGATGATGGTGTGCGCTCTAAGTTTAACTTCATTCTGTTGTGTGTTATGTTCTACGTGCTATTAAGACAGAAAATGCAGAATTTACGTGTAGCTTCATGCCTATGACTGTACACCAGAGGTTGTGTATGCACTCTTGTAGTTGTTCGTCCCCATTTTCCTCTGAAAGTTCCTGACTAAAGGAGATACAAGTGTTTTGGTAAAAGATTTAGCGTCTGCTTGCTATTTGTCGTATGAGCACTAATGCATTATATTGGTTGTGATATATCAAGCACTTAACTACTCCATGGTCTTGGTTTTGTAGATGCTTTCATGTTGTTGCTTCCAAAAGGCTCCTCAGTTTTAATTGGAGAAACCTTTTCAAACTCACAGGTTTCTCAATTTTAGTTTTTGCACGTATGATTGATCAAAATCTAGAGACCTGCAGAATATTCTCCTGGTAGAACTTAGCAATTCCAGAGTATCCTGTGCACACCTGGATAGCAAGCATTGAATCCTGGTGGTGAAATGGACTTGGATGTGGTTTGAGAGTAGTTTGCATTCTTATTGTGCTATCTTATCTCACTGCTGAATGCGTGATATCTTAGCTGTTGGCATTTGAGTTAATCTCCTGCAAGTTTGCTCGGCTAGCTTATGAAACTTTCTTCTGCGAACACTGAACAGGTTTGCACTTGAAGGTTCTTATCCGCAAAGCTATTGCTGTTGAGGGCAACCTTCGTTTTGTCAGGTGACTTCCCCTGTGCCCCCATCATCTATTTATTGATGCAACGTGTGTTCAGTCCAGCTTGCTATTATTAACCGACGCCATCAACATCAACTTGTTCTCTCTCAAAAAAAACATCAATTTGTGATAGTATCAGTTTCATGTTACATCATTTTCCTTCTTTTTGTGGTATGTTCAGATTCACTTTCCACTTGCAGACACTGCCCAATATTAGACCGAAAATTAAAGAAGGGCAGAATAAAAGAAGCATTGGACATCCTTCTTAATAAGACCATTTGCTTGGACACAACATCTTTGAGCAACAGTCCTTGCAAATACAAACCGGACTTTTCATCACACTATTCTGCATCCCTCTTTTATCTAACATCCACTACCACTATCAAGAAGAAAAGAATGAAACACAATCCCCAATCTAAAACAAACAAATGTGACATTTTGTCACCTCTCTATATAGTATGCACACACACCCCCTTTGGTCCTACTTCACTTCCCTACCCTACTCCTAATTAAGCTCCCCTCTCCCGGTGGTAGCTCGACGTCCTCCGGTGCCGCCGCAGCGCTCCGGTGTAACCACCGACGACCCCATCACGGCCGTGGAGCACAATGCCGGCGTGGATCGCCGAGTTCGGGTACTTCTGCCGGTGCCTGTCCTGATGGTTCTGGTGATGGAGCTGGTGCTTCTCCTCAACCTCCACCTTCATGTCCACCACCTTGTCGTCCTCCACAATCACCGTGAACACGAACGGGCCCGCGGGGAAGAAGTCGTCCATGCCGAGCACGGGCTCCAGGGCCTTGACCACCTCCCTCATGGTGGGCCTGGACTTGGGGTTCTGGCTCAGACACTTGTACGCCACGAGCGCCGCCACCTCCGCGCCCTTGCACGAGTATTGACACTCCAGGGCTGGGTCCATGACCCAGTCTGACTGTCGGCCGCAAGTGCGGCTGGCCCGATCCACGAGGCTCGCTTCCTCAGGCGTCGTCGCGTGATCACCGACCGTCGCCCTGAGAGTAGCTCCAGGAGCACGACACCAAAGCTGTATACATCGCTCTTGGCTGTGAGATGACCTGTCAGGATATACTCAGGGGCTGCGTACCCGTGCGTCCCCATGACACGTGTCGTCACGTGCGTCGCGTCGCCTTGGGGCCCGTCCTTGGCCAGCCCGAAGTCGGAGAGCTTGGTGTTGTAGTCCTGTAATACGTGAGTTGAGATTTGGTTAGGCGAAAGGTTAGGCATGTGATTATGCAAGTGAGATACTGTGATATGTACTCATTAAGATGAACTAGGATATTAGTACTAGTGTACATGCATTAATAATCTGTGGGCTACTTGTGTAAGCTGGATAACGATGGCTAGATATTTTGATTAGGTGGATGATGTGAGGGTAGGACATCTAGCATTTCTCAAGTTTGGCATGCATCCAACTATCCAAGAATCTTCCGAGTTCCAATCAGGTCAGGCTGACCATAACGAACTGGGCCACTTCCAGCTAAGTTCAGAAACGTGTGGCGCAGCTGGATATTTACTACACACGATCACTTGGATGATTCAAATGGTCGAAAAGTTTAAAATTGAGATTCAAAAACAAATCATTTCTGGTCAAAGTTGTTTGTGGCTGCCTGGAACTTGGGCCCCCCAAACCTGTCCTTTTCCGTTTTGTTAGACGCTGTAGTAATTTTACAGTCACCAGAAGTGACGTGTTGTTCGGCCCCGTTTGTTGGTAACTGCTACTACAGTTCCCAAATGAGAGGGACATTCCAGGCAAAATACTAGTATAGTCTAGGTGTACCGTTTATTGGCTCTGAAAATCCGAAAGTACGGGTGGCTTACCGAATCGAGCAAGATATTTGAGGCTTTGAAGTCGCGGTAGATCACCGGTGGGTCGGCGTCGTGGAGGAAGGCGAGGCCCTTCGCGGCGCCGACGGCGATCTTCATCCTGGTCATCCATTGGAGAGAGCCATTGATACCTGAAGAAAATAGGATGTTTCGGGTCAGTTTCCTCCTCTACGTTGACCAAGAGTTGTAAGCACCAATAAGTTGGTAGGATAATTTTTTTAAACAAAATACAACCAATAATCCCAATATATACAGCCATCTAATAAAAAGAGAGAGAATTGTTCCTTTGGAAGGCACAGAACAGCTCACCTGTCCTATTTGACTTAACAGAAGAGAGACCGACACTAAAGGCAGGGGACAATAACAGCTTATCACTCATGTACCAGATGGCACCCGTACGTGCTCAAATTTTCCAATTAACAAATTTCTTAACTTGTTGGTCTCGAGAACCACTAGATTAACCCTCGAAGCGACCAAAATGACAGCAGAAAACAGAAAATAACTCACTTTTGAAGAGGTGGTTCTCCAAGCTCCCGCCGCTCATGAACTCGTACACCAGCATCCGGTGCTCGTCCTCGTAGCAGTAGCCGATCAATTTCACCAGGTTCTTGTGCCTCAGTTGCCCAAGGAAGAACACCTCGGCCTGCAAGAATACCCAAATAAGCAATCAATTGGCATGCGAATTAATCTCGCGAGCGTCTGATGGAGCTGCGGGTGCATTGCCAAGAAGCGCTCGGATTCGCACTTACCAGCCACTCCTTGTGGCCCTGCGTGCCGCAGTCCAGGTCGAGGTACTTGACGGCGACCGTCTGCGCGGTCAGCCCGGGGCGGAGCTTGTCGTCGACGGCGCCCTTGTAGACGGGGCCGAACCCGCCGCATCCGAGGTAGTTGGCGCGGGAGAAGTTCCCCGTGGATGCCCGGAGCTCGGCGTACGTGAAGGCGTGCAGGTTCGACCCGGACAGCGTCACCGACAGGTCCTCCGGCGACAGCGTCCCCGACGAGCTCAGGCTCGTGAACGACATCCTCGACGATGACCTCGGGCTGTCCCCCCTGCCCTTCCCCCTCCGCGCGATCCGCCGCCGGGACGCGCTGTCGTCGTCGTCGTCCGCCGCGCCACCGCCGCCGACGCAGCACAAGAAAGGGTTCCAAGATTGCGCAGCCATGGCAAGAAGCTCCGAGGCGAATCAACAGTGAGGGAAACCAAGCAAGAGGAGCTGTGGATGCAGGGGAGCTGGAGATAGATGGAGAAGAAGAGGGCGGAGACTTGAGGAGAGGCTCGAGTGGCTGGGCCTTTATATAAGCGTAGGGGGCGGCACTGGCGCCAACCCGCCGGTTGCCGGACGGATGGGCTTGTTGTCTGCGCCTTGACCCTGCCCTGGAGCACACCTACAACTACAAAACAATAGCAGCGGCAAAACCACGGGTGATGTGATAGCCACAAACAGGGGAAGCGAGGGACAATACTACTATACTCTATAGCGGTGTGCAGTCTAGACTCTAGAGACTAGAGAGGAAGGGATTCCAGAGAGGAAAGGGTGGTTGGTGGCGCGCACTGCTTACCTCTCCAACCAGTCTTTCTAGAACTTTTTTTATTAATTAATCTTTTTTTAATTTTTATTTCAAAGTTAACCCTGATCACGTCACCATCTGTGATGTGACAAAACAATGCTGTCACGTCATAGAATAAGTCCGCTAAATAACGTTTTTGGTCATGCCACTGGTCAAATAACACTGACAAGAGCTTTCCTCAGATACGGACTGACATGACAGCGTTGTTTTGTCAGATGTTAGAATTGGAAATAAAGTTCGCAGGATTAACTTTAAAATAAAAATTAAAAAATGATTAATTAATTAAAAAAATTGTCTTTCTACCGGTGTCCCACGTATAACCGCTAAGACATAGGTTATTTACCTTTAATCGAGTTAACCAAAATCATTGGAATGCAAATATAAGTAGTGAGTATGATATATAGGTCTCGAGACCATATATCATATTCACATCAGTGGTAAATAATCAATTACATATGTTTAGCCGTGGCAAATAATCAATCTCCCTATATAGAATAATCAATTATTCCATATAAGTATCGGTAGGAGTATGTGAGAGCATGTCTGTACCCCCAAACCTTTATGTTATATGGTCGACTGAGTTATGCCTAATAAAATCATCTATATATCGGGGTGTCTGATTTTTTTTATTTGAGTAATTCAAATTTTAGTCCATTAGATCAACATTTAATAGCTGAAGCACACAAATCTCGAAGTATGTCTAACAACTGAAAATTTGACTTACTTTAAAATAGAATTTTTTTAAACTAATATTAATGTAAAAGATAATTACAAAAATAAATAGTCCATTCCAATTGACGACAGAGACCTAAGCACTGGCGACAGGAGCCTCAATAATACAGAGAGGTCTCTATCACCATTTGAATTAGCGACATGGACCTGTCGCCAATTCAAATGGCGATAGTGATTGGAGATCCTCTGCACTGCTTTTGTACCACCAATTTTCGAGCATATATTTTGTCGACAAATCATACTGATATTACATAACATTCAGCACAATGTCATAGCATTTTTTGTCGATAAATCACAATTTGTACTGACTATTTTCGAGCATGTATTTTGTGGACAAATCGCAACGATATTACATCACATTCAGCACAACGTCATAACATCTTTTGTCGACAAATCACAATTTGTACTGACTATTTTCGAGCACATATTTTGTGGACAAATGACAATGACATTACATAACATTCAGCGCAACGTCATAACATCTTTTGTTGACAAATCACACTGATATTACATAGCATTCAACACAACATCATAACACCTAGTTTTTGACAAATCAAAGTGATATTACAAAGCATTGGGTACCACATATTTGAATAGGACAAACCTTTACCGTGGTCGTGACCTCAACGTCTGCCACGTGGACCGCCTCGAGTAGGGCGGTTGAATGAGGTCCCCGTGGCGATGTCTAGATTGCCGATATCTCATTCATCTTGTGGATTTCTTGTAGGGCATTTCTTTAATGTGTACCCAGACTCCTTGCAAATGTACTTGGTGATCATGGCGAAGTATAGTACTCTGTCATTTGCCATGGAGAACGACGCTATGTTGCTTCTGTCAACAAAGTAATTTGTGGTACCGCAGAGAATTACCTTCACAATACCAACCAAAGGGAGGCAACTTGCGCCACACATGACCCAGTTGTACACTTTGGCTAAATTGGTTGTCATGACACCATATCGAGCACCACCTCTGTCATGTATCAGCGACCACTTCTCCTTAGGCTCGTGCTCAATCCAGTCCGAGAAGCATTTCACCTGCGCACCTGTCTTCCTCGCCACATTAGGACCATCTGTGGGTAGCTATGGCAATGTTTCGAGGGCCTGGTCAGCGCTTGGACAGCCTTTTTTACTGCCTTCCTTCTGTGCGTCTGGGTCCACTCATCCAAAATCTTCTAGAGTGCTTCAAACTTTCGTTGGTGGTTCTGGTTGCATAGCCGTTTGAACAAGTTCATCAAGTCCTTGTTGCGGAACTGCTTGTAGAAGTTTGTACCCAAGTGCCTCATGCACCACCTGCTCTGTAGATTCACCCATGGAAGTGGTTCATTCTCTCCTTGCTGTAGCTGAGTTATTGTACTCAGCAGATTCACATGCTGATCATGTATGACGCGTACATTTGGACGGCCTTGTACAACAGAAATCATCAAATTCCTGAGTAACCACGACTAGTTGTTCGTGTTCTCGCTTTCAACAAAAGTGAATGCTAAAGGAAGAACTTGATTGTTCCCGTCCATCGCTATTACAGTCAGTATCTAGCCCTTGTACTTTCCAGTCAGGAATGCGCTATCCACACACAAGATTGGATGGTGGTGCTGGAATGCATTGATGCATGGACCAAAGACGCAGAATACTTACTTCAGTACCCTCTTATTGGCCTACTTCAAATGCATAGAATCTTGAATGTCGACATGAGTACTGGGATTCCTATCTTGTATGACTCTGAGTAGCTCGGGGAAATTGTGGTATGAGTTCTCGAACGTAACGATCCTTGATTTCGATGCCTTCTGTTTTACCCTCCACGCCTTAGCATAGCTGACTGTGTACTGGAACCTTACCTCAACGGCCCGAATGATGGATCGTAGCTCAAAATCTAGATTATCCACGATCTACCGTACATGAGGTTCACGATGAAGCCTAATGATAGGATCCTGTGGGACTACACTTACTCAGTAACGACATATGTGTGAGGGAACACTATAGAGCATTTCTAGTAGGTGTCCCACTTGGGCTGAAATATGTGCACTCGCCAAGGGCATCCCTCTATGTCGCACTTTAAGTCGTGGCATCTTGGGTTAGACTTGACGACTGTGAATGTACGCCGCACCGACAAGGCCTAGAATTTGACCGCCTCCTACACGACCTCTTTACATTTGTACATAGCTCATTGCCTGACCTTGCTTTGGTCGTACTCCTACGGCACACAGGAGCCTTCGTTAACGACGAGGTTGTCGAATTGGTATATATTCCACTTGGATGGAAGTGTCTGCTGGTCCACATCATCCTTGTCGTCGGATCCTTCATCTTCTGACAATACCATGTAGTCCCGGTCTTCGAGATCCATCCTTTGCATTAGGGCTTCCAGCTTCTCACCCTCGTCAGCAAGCCCACTAGTTTGCCTGACTGAAGGAGCTCTTTCCATAGGGTCTTCATCGACAGGATCAACTACTCCTGGACCTTCGGCCATTGTGTGCACCGCGTTGTGGCTGGAGTCCTCGATTTCTTCTTTGGCATCACCACCCCTTTCTTGTTCAGCCGCCGATGCAGGAGTGGGCTTGGCATATGCCTGGACCAGAAAGACCAAATCTCACCATTCCTCTCTCGCCATGCGTACATATGACTACCATGATCTTATTCTCTTGAGTTGCACTAACTCCCAATATGTGCCATGTGATGCTCAAGGGGCACTGCAACTCAATCTCGGATCATACACAGCATGATCCAAATCAAATAAGTGAAACAATCACCGCATCACAGCGCCCCATGTACACTGCTTTGGTCTTGTCAGGGGCACGGTCACCGATCGAAAATAACGTAAATCAATCCCCTTGGGGCCCTCAAGAATAGTCCCCTAGCTGTAGTAAATTTTGAAGTTGGTGGCCTCCGATATATTTAACGTACTGCACCATAAACAAGATTTATACGATTAACCACATATCTAAAACTAAACTACCCACCGAAAAGGATTATGTACAACATACTACACTACGTAACCGTACATCTAAAACTATATAATACATTCAGTTAAAAAAATACCTAACAGGTGGGCGACCGAACGAACAGCGCTTCGCTAGCTTCTCTCATCCCCTCTACTCCTCTCTGCTCCTCTCCTCTCCTCTCCCTTCCCTCCTCTCCTCTTTATCTTTTTCTGAATAAAAGTGAGTTTTCTCGAATTTTATGGTTTCAAGGGTCTTTTATAGGGAAGATTGTGTCGCCATTTGGAATTACGACAAGGATTTACGAGATCCCTATCGCCATTTCAAATGATGGTTTTCTAAATTTTAATATTAAAAATTAAGGATCTTTATTGCCATTTGAATTGGCAACATGGACTTATCGCCAATTCAAATGGAGACATGGACTTATCGCCAATTCAAATGGTGATAGGGACCTCTCTGTACTATTGAAGCATCTGCTACCAGTGCATAGGTCATGTTGCCATTCTAATTGGTGACAGACATCTAGTTTTGTAAATAAAAAAATCAACTATTTATTTTTAGGAAGAAGTCCATTCTACCCCATCAAGTATCGACATGCGGACACCTAACCCCCTGAACTAAAAAATCGGCCCTTTGACACCCTAAATTTGCAAAACCGGACAACCTACCCCCTCCAGTTGTTTCGCGTGGTGGTTTTGCACACATGGCATTCAGGTGGCCCGGTTTTGCCAGGTCATTTCCCCCTTTCCCTTTATCTCTTCTCTCTCCTACTTATCTCCTCACTGCCGAATGATCCCAGGCCATTTGCTTTCTTCTTCCTTGCTTTACTTCTCTCACTCCCCATTTCTTTTTGCTCCTATCGAAGCTCACCTGGCGCCATGGGCTCCCTCCTGCGAGCCGTTGCCACCGGCAGCTCGGCGCCCACGCGGCGTCTCTCCCTAGGCCCGGTCCTCGCCAGTGGCTTGCTCCTCCCTCTGTGCCACCGGCCCGGCTCCTCCCCTCCAGGCGCCTCTCCCTCGCCCATCTTTGACCGAGCTCTGCTTTGCTGGTTCTTGGCGCCGCAACCCATCGACCGCTCTCGCTCCGGCTCCGGCACCTCACTACATTTCTTGCTCCCACCGCCGCTTCCTGGATAGGTCGTTGTTGGCGGCGATAGAAGATGATGACGGTGACACATCAAGACCGACGCTGCCTGAGTGGAAGCTAAGTAGTAGCGGGGAGGACGACAAGGAGGTGGCTGAGGCCGGGTCCTCGAGGCTGCCGAATCAAGGGCCCGGCAGGCTGGCCGTTCAGAGGTGGGCGGGGATGGAGAGCGAGCAGCCAGAGGAGCGCCCGTCCACCTTCGTGTGCCGGTCTTTGGTCGAGGTCCGCTTCAGCTGCCGCAAGACCTCCCAATCCTCAACACCGAAGGCAGCGCTGGACCAGGCCAGGAGCAGGAGGCGCGGGCTTGAGCCGAGCATAGGACCACCGGAGGGAGGAGACGCTTGGGGAGAGAGAGAGAGATGACCGGGCGTAGGGCGGGCCACAGGAGCACACAGGCCGTCTTGTGAGGAGCCAGCGGCGGCAGTGGTGCAAGTCTGTGAGTGAGCAGGCGGCGCCAAGAGGAGGTGGCGCCAGGGAGAGGGAAAGGCCAAAGGGAAGGAGGAATCAAGAGCTTCATTCGGCTGGGGCAAGAAGCAACAAGGAGAAGCAAGAATGAAATGGGGGAGTGAAATAAAGAGAAGAATGAAGAAGAGGAGAGCAAGCCTGGGTAGTGTCGGCCGAGTGAAATGGAGAGAGAGAGGCCGAAGGTAGGAGGTGCGGGTGGATGTATGTGTTGAGGGAGTAGAGGAGGAGCGAGCGGAGGTGGAGAGCCACCGGATGGAGATTGGGGAAGAAGAATGGTAGTCCTCATTAAAAAAAACCTCACCAGCTAGGTGTGCTGAGTCAGTGGCTTACGTGGCGAAACCAGGTCGTCTGGATGCCACGTCAGCAATACCACCGCACAAAATAGTCGAAGGGGTAGGTTGTCCGGTTTTGCAACTTCGGGGTGTCAAAAGTCCGGTTTTTAGTTCAGGGGGTTATGTGTCCACATGTCGATACTTGAGGGGGTAAAATAGACTTCTTCCTTATTTTTATAATTATCTTTTAAATTAATATTATTTTTTTAAAAAATCCTTTAAAATATTGAACGCGTGATAATTAACATAACCACATCTCTGTCAAAGTTGCTCATGTATGCCACTAGTGGTTTTGTACGGAATGAGTGGTGGATTTGCTCGTTGTATAGTAGAAGCAGTTTTATGGTTAAAAATTTTAGGTTTTGCTAAACAACATTCGACTGTTTTTTTATAATCAAAATAGTCAAATTTTTATCCGTTCGATATACTTTGATATTTTTTTCTCATCAAATAAATTGGATCCGAATTTATTATGATTTTTTTCTTCGGAGTATAATGGGTTCACCGCATTGCTGTATTTTGTTGGTATAGAATTTCATTTTTTTTCTTTGTTTTTGCTTAATCTCTCAAAGTATACATTAGATTTTGAATCATGTGATGAAAATGTGAGTTATTAAGACTTTCGAGAATATTTATAGTGACCAGGATTAAAAAAATTACATAATTAAATTACTGTAACTTTTGTATAATGAAGTTATAAATGAACTAAAATTTGAACTATTTTGGGCTAAAAACACGGTCGAATCTTATACAGACAGACCCAAAAAAATTAGGTGAGTCCTTTTACGTGGTGGACCGATGGCAATTATGGATGAATGATATCGATGATTAAAATATAAAGGTTGCTTTTGGTTTCTTACTCGTGGTTTTATGCCGTGAATTTGATCAGTTCTCTGGTAGAGGTGCCTTTATCCTTTATGGTTAATCATTCGTCTTACGAGGCTCCAACTTGGTGCGTGCGTCACGTGGCGCGCATAATCGCATATGATACTGTGCAAGTTGTGTTGGTGGGTCGCAGGGGGAATAACCGAGGCGGTGGTGATAAATGGGGGAGTGTTAACATCAGAACAGTTTTACAAGTAAATCATTCTTGTTCTCCGGTTATGGAGTGGTCCAGTCCAAGTGCTAAAAGCCATAACCTAGGTAGCTTTAGGGGGCTATTTAGCTTACTAGAAGCTAGTTTGCCGACCTAGTTGCTGGGCAAACGAATGTGATTCCTGCAGATATTTAGCTCGTTCCCCGTGGGCTTGAGCCCAAAGAATTACTGATAGTGGTGTTAGTACTTAGTACAACGATCACGTGCTCTATATCTGTGTTGTGTAGTAGTTGTTAGAACATGATACTTTGGTTGCTTCTGGGATCTTTCTGTCCTTTTCCAAGGAAGAGAGACAAAAAAAAATGTTGTTCATTTGTTCCACAAAGACGTTGCAGCTGCATGCCCATACCATATCTGAACCACCCTACACACAAAATCTTCGCGCAATTATAGGACAAGGAGAGGAGAACATCTTGTCCATTGCTACAAAGACAATTGAATTATGAGGCCACCCTAACAGCTAAACAAACATGAAGAAGTCTATGTTTAGGTGCTGTAGCTATCTTCTCTGTCTACGAGTTGAATTCAACTAATTTCCCAAGATCTTTATACGATTATGTGCAGGCACGGCCTTACACGTTTGCAAATGAAGTATGCCCATGGGACTGGATTATTCTAATCTGTGCTATCTTCTTCTTCTTGCTCCTGAGAATTAATTAGTTTATTCCAGAAACTTCCTCGGAGAAAATGTCAGGAAAAGGAACAGAGACCACAAGGGTTTTTCTTGCCCATGTGACGAAAGAAACGTTCTGGTGTGCAATTCAGTCTCTTCGTTGCACAACTCATCTGTTCTGTAATTTAATAGAAATGACTAGTACCTTGAGGTTGAGATGCTCCAAGGGGATGAATAATGTTTTTCCTTACCATTTCTCTTCTTCTAATTCTATATTCTTCTTCCACGTCTTCGTTGCGAGAAGGGGTTGTAATGATAGCGTTACGGCAATGGTAATTTGAGGTTCGGATGATGAATGCTTTTGCAGTTCTTTCTTGCAGCAACAGTGAAAAGTCGCATTTGCAAAGCTTGTCTGGTCACACGTCCACAATTCCGGTTGATATTGTAACATAAACCAGTCCGTCCTATAGATGATCAGTTCGGTGTTGCATCTCATCGAGACAGTGCTTATGTGACCCTTTACGTGACCTTTTATCAATAATGGATCCACCGGCCAAACAACGATCCAAACACATCACCTCATGTCCTTGCCTTTCTATCCAGGATCCAACCAGGGCATCTTCTTAAATATGCATTGTGTTATAATCTTAACCAAACACTATATTGCTGAAAACTCGTTTTAGTTTTTCTGATCCAAACAAAGTAATCTACAAACCTACAATAACATAATAACAACTTAAAACCGATTTTTCTAAAAATCCTACTAAAACCTGTTTTATGAAAATTCATTTCCAATCCAGCTGATCCAAACAACCACTTAAAGCCACAGCTAATCTTACACCGGCCTGAACCCGCCCGCCACGTCTTCACGCGCCTCCAGACGCAACCACCGAGCGCACGCACAAGCGAACGAACCGATCCGACGGCGTCGTCGCGACCTCTGCACGGGGCGGAGCAACGCACCTACACCGCCGAGGCGCCTAGTCAACTCAACACCCTTTCGTCGTGGGTGGCCCGTCGCTGCCACGCCAAGACGTGGACGAGCGTGCCGGTTCCGCGCGGCGAACGCGATCACCCCTGTGGCGGACGGGCGCACCACGTGTTGGGCCACGGAATTTCGTGCCGTCCCACACCCCCAGCGCAGCGCAACGGCGTAAAAAGGAAAAAAGCAGCCGCGCGCGCGCCCCGCGGCCACCTGATGGCGATCGGAGTCGGACTCCGCGCCAACATGTGCGAGAGCCTGACGCGTTTGGAGTACATTGTTCGCGTCGAATGGATGTGCCTCACGTGGAGCGCAGGAGCGGCGAACGTTTTAGGTGGCGGCCTCTCGTTTGTCCGTTCGTTCGTGCGTGCGCGCCGGGGCGCCGGGCCCAGGAGCTCCTGTCCGCGCCCGCAGCCGTTTTCCACGCCGTCCAAGCGATAGCACACGTCCATCTTCTGCACGGATCATACGGTGTACGAGTTGATTGGACGATCCCGTCGCTGTCGGACAGGGAGGCACGGAACAGCGGAGTTGGATTGCATGGCATGCAGCCCAAAAGCGCAGATTTTGTGCGTGGGTCTAGTTCTACGCCAGGCGGATGGAACAGGACAGTGCACCTGGACTGCGGACCTGGGAGATGGGTGCGTGCAGCCCCTCTGGCGCCGCCGCGGCCGGGGAGGGATGTTCCAAATGGTTGTTGCGAGGTGGAATTTTTTTCACCATGGTCGATTGACTGACTGATCGAACAATGTGCACGTTCTTACAGTTATACAGTCTCTATGGTATATCAGTTCATCCTCGCACCTCACCTTGCACATCACGCCTACCCACCTAATCGCGATGATATCCTTGCTGCGATCCCCTCAATTTTATCAAAATATATCTTAAATCCACAAATCTCAACCGATATAGCTTGGCAATTTTCCACTCTCGTTTGATGGCCATACCTCGCGTTAGGTAGTCGACTCCTCCACGAATCATCATCGATTAATATATCTTCATACTGAATACAAACATGGGATCGAAATCCCAATCTCATGCATTACGTGCGTCAAGAAAACCTCCCGGAGAGGCAGTGCAGCACAGTGGCATCCAACTTCAGAACTCGGAAGAGACCGATGCTTCTCTCATCTGCAGATCAATCTTATGTATCAACTGGCCGGGCAGGCAACGTCTTTATCGCGTCGAGTTGGATGCCAGAAATATCTCGGGACAATAACGGGATGAAACTAATTAAAACTTTGTGGAAACTATTTAAAATTCTCTGAAAACTAGTGAAACATAACGAGACTAACGAAACATCATAATAAGGAGCCATCTGAAACTTTATAAGACATAATGAAAATTCATGAGACTGCTATACTGTTGGAAGTGCTTCCAACGGTATAGCGTTGTGTAGCAGCCCCTATGAAAAAAAGGAGGAGGTCTGAATTTCGCGAGTTGTTGGGGCTAAACCAAAGTTTGTGAAATGATGGCATCATCGGTTCATTACCTTGAAAAGGAGTATACGAGCATTTGGGAGAAACCGCACAAGAAATGGTACTGTAACATCCCGTTTTCGGGTGTTGATTAGTATCTTTCCGTTTGTCTTCTTGGATTTTCAAAAACCTATTTCAAATTATAGTGTATTTGCAAAATTCCCAAATTTCTACCTCATTTCAAAATTCGGGTTTCGAATTTCGGCTTGAATCTTGGTTTCGATTCGAATCCTCTCTGTTGAGCTCGGCCCATCTGGCCCCTCTCCTTCCCGTGCCCCTTTTCTTTCCTTTCAATCAAGTGGTCGAAAGTTTCTTTCGACCACGTGCCCGCTCTGCCGCGCCCCGTGCGCTTTGTTCCCGCTCGGCGCCCTTTGCGACCTCCTTCTCATTGCCGACCACCTTCTCGTAGTCGACCACCTTCTCGTTGTCGACCACCTTTTCCCTCTCTCTTTTTCGCAGTGACGTACGCATTTAAATGCTGTATGCGCATTTAATGTTGTTGTCTCCGCAGCGCCGTGCACATTTAAGTGTCGTCTGCACATTAAATATCGTTGTCTTCGCCACGCCACAACGAATCTCGCCACTCCATCTTGGTGCACCCCCCTCCTCTATAAATAGAGCACCCGGAAGCTCTTTTGCCTCCCCTATTTTTCTCCCAACTCTCCACCTCTCACTTTTGTTGTTGTGGTTGCCCGAAGCCCCGAGCTCCGAGTTCAGACTGCCACGCACCTCTTCTCGGTCCTCGCCGCACCAGTGCAGCCCCTCTTCTACCCACGTCTTTTGGTATCCTAGAGCTCCTTGACGCAATCCCCTCACTCTGTTTCATTTGTGTTTCACAGGAGCCGCCGCTTTCCTCTCCTCCTTCAGTCTCGGCTGACCCCTTCACCGCAGTCCTACTTCGCCTTCGACTGCGAGCTTCCTCACCGCCGTCCGCCGACTCCTCCTCTAGCCTCTCTCTCAGTCGTGGTGAGTTTCCTGTGCCCGGTTCTCTATTGTGTTCTTTTGAGTCTTCTTTCTTTCGACCACGTTGCGTAGTCGAATTCTTTCTTCTTTCAACCACGTTGTGTAGTCGAATCCTTCCTTTTTTCGACCACGTTGTGTAGTCGAATACCACGTTGAGTAGTCGAATTTTTTCTTCTTTCGACCACGTTGTGTAGTCGAATCTTCCATTCTTTCGACCACGTTGAGTAGTCAAATCTTTCCTTCTTTCGACCACGTTGACTAGTCGAATCCTTCCTTCTTTCGACCACGTTGACTAGTCGAATCCTTCCTTCTTTCGACGACGTCGAATAGTTGAACCCTTCCGACTACTCGTGTAGTCAAACCCTTCCGACTACGTGGTGTAGTCGAACCTCCCTCCGACCTCGTGAAGTCGGATGATCAGTACTCGAAAACCAAGCTTCGAGGACTCCGTTCTCCTCCGTTGTAACTCCGATTTCAATGTTCTTTATTTCTAAATTTGTCTAAATTTAAGATCTTGCTTTTGACTCTGGTCTTATTTAATTTGGAGTTCGTTTATGATTTCTTGTGTATTTATTTGTTCCCTCTGCTTGTTGATCTTTTCTGGTATGTCCGTCAGAGTAGAGTTCGAGGAAGCAGGAGATCCCCTTTTCAACCAAGCGCGAGACTTCCAAGACTCTCTTATCTCTAATCCAGGCGAGTCAATACCTTGATCATTTTGAGCCTACAATTTATACAAATTATATTCCTTCAAGTTACCAAAATTGCATGCTTTAATTCTTTAAGCAAATGTATGTTAACTCTTAAGGTAGTTAAATGCCAACTTGATTAGTTAATTAATTTATTACCCCATCCTTTGGCATTTAAATCCATTATTCTATGTCACTCTGGTAACTATGTGGTAATCTACTAGTTATATGTTGTACTTAAGCACCATACTAGTCTTGCTTAAGTATCAGCGCATTAAAATGTCCCACTCGTCATCTCTTAAATCATAAAATGGTTTTAGGCAATCATGGGAGGTACATGACTGAAGTATGTTGAGATAAATTGGTTTTCCCCTTAAAACCCCAAACTGCTTTTACCACGTCTGGGCGGATGGTATGATGGTGGGTGCGGATGTAGCACGAGAATATGTGGAATGTGGTATGAACCGCCCAGATGACCCTAAGGACTTAATCCGGTGATGACCTCCCATCGTAAAACATGTGCAACCACAAGTCTGTAAAGTGCAACTTGACTTAATAAAGTTATTGAACCCTGAAAGTCATCTCGCTGGAGAGGATTGGGGCAGTACAAGTGGCGAATGTGTTCCGGCTTGAAAGGGACATCGTGGTATGGTGAAGTTGTCAACTGCGCTAGTCGTTGTGGCTGGGGCCAGCTGCGCTAGTCGTTGTGGTGAACATCCCACACAACATATGGGCGTAACCCCATATGGGTGAGATGACGGAAGGGGCGAAATAATTTGAAAAGTTACTGTGATGGTCTCTCGACCACATGAGTAAGGAATCGTGTGGGGCTACGAGTTAATTATATCTTGTGGGTACAGTGTGCAAACCTCTGCAGAGTGTAAAATTGTTTAAACAGTTGTGCCTACGGTCAAAGGCGGATATGGGAACTTACTAGAGTTTTTTTTTTTTTCAAAAACCTTTGTGGATGGGACGAAAACTAGTCGGACAGATGTAACCTTGATCTGGTGTTGTTCCTAGGTGGTCGTACTCAGTGTTGTTATGTAGTGGGAGTAACTATGTTAAAAAATAAGCATATGTGGAGGTAGCCTCTGCTGTTATTTAATATTGCATAATTACTCTCGTTACAAAATGAATTTGGTTAAAATGCTAAGTGATAGGAATTTCTAAGTGTAATATTTGAAAACATTGCTTTAGCAAATAAAAGTACCCGAGCCACCCTTGTCAAGCCTTGCATGTTTACTATTGCATCGTGTGTGTTGGCTCGCGAGCATGGAAGTTGTGCTCACCCTCGCTCTTTCCCTAACTCTCAGAGCCCGCCGACCATGGAGACTTCAATTACTACGAGGACTCCGAACTCGATGGACAATGCGGTGATGAAGAGTAGTTTAGTTTTGAGTAGTCTCAGTCTCGTCTCAGTCTAACTGGCTCATCCGTACTTGCGTACGACCGGTACTGTCCAAGTCATTGGGCAATACCAGTCGTACACGAGTACCCCAGTCGCCTGCCTATAGAGAGATGTGCTTTGCCCCTTTTGCTTCCGCTGTAGTTTTCGAACAAGTGGTCGGAACCGGTTTGTTTTCCATTGTTTTTGTAATCTAGCCTTGGGCCTGTTCGGCCCGTGTTGTAAAACTTAACCCGACGTGGTCTATGTCACTCTGAAGATTATAATATATTGATTGGTTTGGTCTTACGACTTGTATGAATTGATTCAGCAATGTATCTGTGAGTGCTATCCACTGATCCAGAAAATAGCACAGTGCTTTTATAGAGAATTCAGGATTTCGAAAATCCAGGTCCGACAGGTACGGAGTCTTTACATCATGCATTCGTGGCATACATCATGCATTCGTGGCATACTCGTCACAAACTTAACCAGCCGCCTTCTAACTTAATCTGCATAAGAGAGATGATACTAAAGAGAGGGAGAAATAAGACTAGTTTATGTTTTGAGACTAAGAAATAGGACCATTTGATATACACACAACCCCTAGAATCTAATCAATAGGAAGCCTAATAAAGAACGCAAATCAAGAGATGCCCTTACCAAGTCCCTGGAATGTACAAAAATATGTTGTAAAATTAGCGATTTTAGCAAATATTTAGTATTAATCCCAGCAGCATTAATAATAATTAAAACATATTTCTAGCTGCATTTGAATGATAAAATTAACATATAAACATGTAAATCGTCCATATCATTTAAACATGATAATATGCTCAAAATATAGAACATGTTGACAATTAAAATCAGCATAATGCTCCGATTTAATTGTTGTTTATTGCTCTTAGATGTCGGGTTGCTCTAGATAAAACCTTAGCCTCCTTGCCACTATTGTCTATACACTTCACTAATTGAATATGACCACAAAAATTTAGACTTTGAGCTCTAAAGAATACTTTATTAATATGTCAAACTTTGATCTCATAAACAACAGGTTTTCATTCAGCCAACTGAGAGATGATTTTGCTTAACAGTGCAAGGAATCAATACCTTAGCATTTCAGTCAACAGACAAGTAAAAGACTAACAGAGTTGAAAGACCACAATTGTAGCATGTAAGCCTGTCGGCTGAAAGAGGACCAACAAGGTCACAGTGCAGAGATCAACTCCATTTAGTAGACACAATACAACCAAACCTTCTAAAGAAAATAGAGCCGAAAACTAGAGATAAATTGACAACAGTAAGCAACACAATTAGAGCTCAAATCTGAATTAGATATCAATTCAATTTAAGCTGAGCCCACAATGATTACTTGCAAAGTCTCCCAGTACTAAACTAAATTACGGAATGTAATTAACTAGCACAGCCCACGGGCTACGGCGGCCATGGCGAATCAGCGGTGCTTTGAGCTAGAAAAAGAGAGCATGAGCAAGAACAAGGTACGAGGAACTCACTGGGACTAACAGGGAAGACAGAGTTGGTGGCGGCGAGGAGGGTTCCAGCCGGAGTTGAGGGAGAAGTGGAAATCCGGCGGCTCCTGTGGACCAAATAAGAAATCAAGTTAGGGGAAATGCTCCTCAGGTCTTGGAACACCGAGTGACGCAGACAGTTGAGAGGGGAGCTCACCGGAGCAATGGATCGACGGCGGCGGTGCGGTGGCTGAAACGGATTTGAGCTCTTCGGTGGAACTTACCGACAGAGAGAGAAGGGGATGGCGAGGAGGGCCAAGGCGAGAGCTAGCCTGGCTTTTATAGCCGAGGAAGGAGGATGGAGCCGTTAGGGAGGGCTTGATGGTGCGTGGGGCCGAGGCGGTCTGGCAATGAGCCGGCAGGCGTGGGGAGAGGGAAGGAGGAAGCCGGAGAGAGGGGTCGGGCAAGGCGGGGGAACTAGGGGTGTACGCTGGCGCTTCAGAGCGTGTCCCAGGTGCGGCAGAGCGGTATGAGTGATCTTGGTCGGGTCAGAGGAGAGAAACGGGGGTAGGGAAATGGGCTGAGCCCAAGTAGAGGGGGATCGGGCCAAGCCCACTAGGATAGATTGAAACTGCAGTTTTGAAACTTTGAGAGGTTTTGACTTGCAAACTTGAATTCAAATTGAATTTTGAAATTCCTTAAGAAAAACGAAAACAGGATGTTATATGTTCCGAATTGGATGACGCCGGTTTCCGATTCTTCGTTTATACTACGTACATTGTTCAATGAAACCCTTGTTCAATTGGTAGTTTTAGCACTATATGTATCACTGTCGACCGACCAGCTAGATATACCTCGACTACATTGTGGATAGATATTTCCTACCAGCTCCGGTGACGTGTACATGTTGACTTTGACCCAAAGACGATGAAGCAGAAATTCCATATCAGTTGTACAGTGTTCTTGCATTTGTTCTCTTGAAATCAGCCACACGTATGAATGCATATGATGTATTTTCTTCCTTTTCGAGACTTCACTTGTGAATTTGTGATGAACACAGCAGCAGCAGCCGTCCTCTAGCTCGAAACGAAACGAGTTATGTTGCTGTCTCGTAATTTCGCACGTTTTGCACGGTCGTCACTCGTGAGGATCGGAGGCCCAGAATAGCCGGGCAAATCAAGAGGTCTGCATGATGCATGTATATATCATGCTTCCATAAACTCGGTGTCACTCTGAAGTACGCGAGAGCTTGGAGAGCTATCAGAATTCAGAATGGTTTCTTCAGATATGGCCATATGGGAGACTTCAAACTTGTATCACAAGCATTTTTTGGTGGGGACAGAAATGTGAAACCAATGCAAAAAACAAATGGAAAATTTTATAAGCTAAGGTCCCTCTTTATTACACCTTCTAATCGAAGATCAGCAAGTGATGATTTCTGATCAATTTATCACATGCCCGTGACGCGAAGCATACCGATGATTAGTTCTGAAGCAATCTTATTCTTAGGATACGAACTAATCGTGCGTGCGGTTGCGCGACCGGATCTAAATATCTGATGTGATAACTAAGTCAGCCCCCAATCACAAGAACATGAGATAATACAAATGAACAGACGACACCAAACAGATCGCCGTTTTGTAAACTGCCAACTTGCCGGTAGATAGATAAGAGTCGAGACCAAATTGCCAAATTGCCAATGAAAAACTGCGAAATTGTCCCACTCTTTTCAGCAGTTTTCCTGCTCGATTTACACGCGCCGCTGGTTGCGACGGTGAGGCGTGCGCTGCTGGGGCAGTGACACCATGCTGAGTTTATCCTAAAGTCATCGTGCTACTCTGTTACAGGAGCTGATTTCTCTGTTCGGTTAGGGAACTAACGCCAGAAACCGTTGTTTATTATGTTTTGTTTTGGGGATTTCGCAGTGTAGCGGTTTCTTCCTTCTAGGGAGCTGGTGGCAGAGACCAATTAGGTGAACTAAACGTGTAAGTCAAGAACTCATTAAGAATCTCTTTCTTGACGAACTTGATGCATGCAAAAATGCAAGCAAATGTTGTGGCTGATTAATCTTTTCCGTAGGATGTAATACTTACCGAAGGATCATTTGGAAAACAAAAGTTTACTGAAAGATGACGTGATTTCTGAAGATAGAATGACATCAATCTCACAGGCACGCAGAGCAAAAAAAGAAGAAGAAAAATGCACAGGCACGCAGAGCACGAAACTGGTACGGCACAATCTAAAACTCAGCTTCCATGGACTGGACTTTCACGGTTAGTGTTGTCCTATCCTACATAGACTAATCTGGAGCGGTATTGCGTAGGTTGGAAAGAAAACGATGGAAACCTCTACAGTCTGCGCATATAAAAAAAATAAAACAAAGGATGGATAGATGAAAGGGATGCCAAGTTTGGGATTAAGCTATAGCACAAAAGATTTGGGAATAGCTTTTTTTTTTGGAAATTTTATGGTACATTATCCTAGTAGTATACGGTGGTAGTATAAATTAAATATAACCATTGATTTGTTAAGGGCATCATAGACTTTTATTTGTATTTATAATATTTTTGTGAGGGTATTATGGACTTTTTCCAATTAGGATTGAAAATATTAGTCTTGTGACATTAATTCCCACATAAATAATTACAATTTTACTATAATCGGGATTTTACTGTTCATACTACCAGGTGTAGTACAACTAAATTCTAACTAATTTGAACCATTGGATCAAAGAGAACGAATAACTCGTATTAAATTGAGTGTTCCGTAAAAGTGTTTTTCTTATCTTCCTCATTTAGGGCCAGCTTCATTTGTCTGCTGAGTGCTGATGATCATGTTCCTTTTTCAATCCATTATTACGGTGAATCTTTCTTTGTGTGTATGTTTGCACGAGTTACAAGTAACTAACTGTGCATGAGTAGCCGTCGTCCGTTCCGTTCTCAAATGATCAGAACTCCTTTTGAGATGTAAATGACCAGAACTTCTGATTAAAAAAAATATAGAATGAGAAGTTGAAGCAGCAGTAGTCACGTACTCACGTCCAATAACGACTAAGGGCATCTTTAATAATATTACTTTAGTTGTCTCTAAGGTTACCATATTGATTTTCTCGTGACATGAAGGAGAGTGAAAGAGGAGAGAGAATAAGATCGTTGTCTCACGAAGTAACTGATGCATCACGCGAAACAAGGCACTAGCGACGAAGCTTGTTACTGTTAAAGTGTAGTCGTCGTTTATTCACGCGAAACAAGCCACTTGATTTATGTAAAACTTAAGTGCTTGTGACTTTTTAAAGAGACAGCTCAAAAGACAATATATTAGAATAGTTTCCTCTAAAATTATCTCAAAATAATATAAAGGAGGTTAGAAACAACCTAAAAACAAATCATTGAACATGCCCTAACGAGCATTGGCTCGTGGCCCCGTGGCTCAAGCTTTTCCACTTAATCACATTTGTACCAGCGGCGTGCGGAGTACGTCCCCGACCAACCGGCGGCCGACAAGCAATTCCCTCCGATCGCAGGGCCATAAGAATGGTCTGCTCAGGATCTGGGCCGTTAGAATCCGGTTCGTATTAGCTTTGAAGGGAGTAATCGGCCTCCACTGTTTTCTAGAGTAACCGGCCTCTACTCGGCTTTCCGTTTTTCACCCTCCGGCACAGCCCATATTCTCCAGAAGACCAGAAGGCCCGATTCAGGAATTAATGGGATCTAAGATCCAATGCAAATTGGAGGCCGAAAATACAACGTAGGCCACACAGGCGACGCGAGAAGGATTTCCCATTTTCGCATGGGCTTTTTCCAGGAGTGACAGTGGATTGTGGATGGGTTCTTCGTTTGATTGATACTCTCCACGCCTGATCCTGAAAATCAGTGTGCCGTACAACGGTATAACGCTGTGTAGCCCAGGACTCTCTCTCTCTCAAAAAAAAAAGTGAGCTTGAAAGGTTATGACTGTTGAAAGTCTGTGCCCAGGCAACTTGCCACCAGCAAACAAATTTCATCAACTCCGGCTAAACAACCAAATAATTTTAAATAAAAACTAACAGAGTAACAGTGTTAATACAGTGTAGTTTTCTCGGAAAAAGAAAAATTTGCAAATCCTATGGTGTGTCCTATGTCACCTTTTTTTGTGCCGATTTTTACAATTTATTTGGGGCTTGTTTGGTTTTGTTACCGATGCCAACCAAACTAAATTTCGGTAATACCAATGAAAATTAACTATGGTTTGATTTACTACCAATATTTGGTAGTACCAAAAAAAATTACAACGCCAACAAAATCCAATGCCACACGCATCATTTAATTTAACAGTAGTTAAAGCATAATTCCAGCATAATTAACAGTAATTAAAGCATAATTCCAACAGCATTTAAATGACAAAATTAACATATACACATGTAAATTCTCCCAGTCATTTAAACAAAATAATATGCTCAACACATAGATCATGTGGACAATTAAAATCAGCATAATGTTAAGATTTAGAAGATTGTTTATTACTCTCAGAAGGC
This sequence comes from Phyllostachys edulis, assembly GCA_036346405.1. Taxonomy (NCBI): domain Eukaryota; kingdom Viridiplantae; phylum Streptophyta; class Magnoliopsida; order Poales; family Poaceae; genus Phyllostachys; species Phyllostachys edulis. The sequence continues at coordinate 42,025,158 of CM070561.1, forward strand.
TAGTTGCACAAGATATAATCTTGGCCATCACAACACTTATGTCAACTAGTCAGGTGCCCGTGCGTTACAACAAAAAATCAATTTTTGCATAGAATATGTTGTTACAGCTCACCAATCTCTCTATTGTCATTCATAAGTTAAAACTTTCATATCTTGCAACAGAGCCAAGAAGGTTTTCTTGCTGCAGGTTTGGCTAAACAACCATGCAAAATAAATTTAGTACGTCAAACATTTTCAGATGACGAAAACAGACAATTAGTCATAAAAAAACATGGAGATGTATTGCTTCTTTCGGTCAACATAAATCGTGATATAATAATTTAAAATATTGTGTTTACAAAGTAAATTTGTTATTTACACAATTTATTATCACAAGAACATCAAAATATATATTGCTTGGGGCAGCATGCGCCTCATTGATGCTGCTTGTATGTTTTCCAACCGATTGCCTCCGCCAAGTAAAAAAAACGAAGAAAAAGAAAAGGACGATGAGACCATTAGGGGAGAATTTCGACAACCAGAACATATCGTCGTTAGATGGGCAAAGAGGTATCCGAGGCAGGAACACCTATTCAATAATTTGTGCACATATATTGAACACCACATTAACATGATCCTTGTATTAGGAGTTATCTACTTAATAGGTGCATTAGTTTCTTACCAAAAATATTGCCACTACTCTTCTTGTTACCTTTTATGTTCGTCATCTCTAGCGATGTATGTGCCACTTGTACCTGAAACGACAATGTGAAAAGGCTCATCTTTCTTAACCAAAACAAAATAAACCCAACGGGAAACTTCTTTCCATTGAATTAAAGATGTGCATATCTTTATGGCTAGTTGGCTACATTAATTTCTACAATCGCATTGACAGCTACACCAATTGTTGAGATGCATGCAGCCACAAGCACTGTCTATTGTAAATAATTTGTGTTTACTGCCAGTGCCAAAATAAGACTACAACATAGCTGGAATAAAAAATGGACCAAAGATAAATATCTTGGAAATAGTAAACTTAGTCAGTTCCTATTTCATTAACAACTTCCAAATATTAATACTAAAGGACATGTATATCCAAAGAAGCTGCCATGTACCGACAAAAATAAATCATGAGTTCCACCCGAGTGAAAGCAGAAAAGAAAATGTATGAATGCCAAGTTGAGTAACTTTTATTGTTGGTCATTCACACTCATCTGCCTCTAATTTCATTTAAATTTCACTTCTTTAGTACTGAAAATTGAATGAGTGCAACGTCCCAAAATTTGGCTTTTCAAAATTCTTTTAAGTAGTTTAGGTCCCTTGAAAAATTCACCAATTTTATTTCAATTAATAAAGCTTAATTGGGACTTTAATAAATCAAAAACAATTTAATATGATTAATCTCAACATCAACTATTATTAAAAAATTATTTTATTTGGATTTTATGTGCTTGGATATAATTTCTAGACTTTTCTAAAAAAATTTCCGAGGGCATTTGCTATTTTCTAATTGCCCTTTTGTGTTTTCCGTTATTTTCTCAAAAGAAAAGGCTATTTTAAATCTCAGTCCTCCTTGTTTGCTGAATCCGGCTCGGCCCACCTCGCCCCTCCCACCTTCGGCCCACTCCCAGCCCAGCTGCCCCGTTGCCCAACCCTAATGCCCACACCGCCACCCGAGCCCGCTTGTCAACAGGTAACCGCCACCAATCGAAAAGTCAGCGTGTGTCGCGACACCACACCGCCGCCTTAGTGCGTCCACGCACGCGTGCACGACGCAGTCCCCACAGCATCCGCCACCTTGCGTGCGTGCCGTGCCCGACTCGCGCAACCGCCGCCGCCTTGGAGTCCGTCGCCCGCACGCCTCCCAAGGCACTATAAGTAGCGCCGCCCCTCGATCCGCGCCCGGCTGATCGTGCCGCCTCCGACGCCCTAGAGCCGCCGCTGAATGCCGCCGTTTCGGTCGTCTCCTCCAAGCCCGACGTCGGCCGTCCTCGATCTACACCCTCTCAACGCGCCGCCGCCGGAACCCGAGGCGCCATCTGTAGGATCAAGGATAATTGACTAGAGGGAGGGTGAATAGGAGGTTTCTATATTTAATTGACTTAATTAGAATTTTAAACAAGATTGTTCTAACAAAGCCTTCTAGCACAATTAAACAAATAGAATAATTATGCTACTAGGGACAAATAAGACTAATGACAATTATAATGAACAATTCTACCTAAGAAAATTCAAGCACAAGTAAATACTAGAGAATTAAATGCAGAAATGTAAAGACAAGAAATAACCACAATGGAGATCAAGACTTTTTCTCGTGGTATCGAAGACTTGCCGGTCTTCACTAATCCACATTGAGGAAGCTTGAACCAATCAAGCCGGCTCCACGAATTAAGCCTTCCCTCAATTTCATTAGTGGTTGTTCTTGCTCCGCTCCAGAGGTGGCGAACGCCGAGCCACTCACAATCTTGCACCAGGCCTCTTCACAATCTCCTTTGAAGAGATCACTGGGCTCATACCGCCAAACCGTCTAGGAGACGGCAATCTCCAAGAGTAATACACCAACTATTCTTCGCTTGAAGATGCTGAAGTGCCACAAAGATGAAAGCTTGATTCAATGCACTCGGGAGAAACCTCAACTAACTTTGCCAAATGAAATCAATGCTCTCAGCAAGTGGAAGAATGTGCAAAGGGGCTCAAGAGAGTGTTATGAGGCTCATCAAAAGTGAAATGCTGCAGTGGGTAAGGTATTTATAGCCTCCACCCACTGCACTAGTCGTTTGAGCACGAAACCCTTAAGTGTGGTCGATCACAGTATGTGGCGGTCGACCGCCACAAGAATCGGCCGAAAATCACACGCTGCAACGCATTAAATGCACTGAGAAAATAGCCGTTGTAGTGACCTCGGTCAGACCGCAGGTGATTGCCTGTCAGATCGCTCTACAGCAAAACCGAAATCCACAGAAAAACACTTTCTGGAGAATGCTGACCGCATGGGTGGTCCGGCGTTGCGATCAGTCTGGAGTAAAGCCGTCGGTCAGACCGGCTTAAGGCAAACCAGAAAAAATAGCTCTCTGGAATATGTTGACCGTGGTGCTGACCCGTAAATTCGGTCAGTCCGCCCACATGCCGTCGGTCAGTCTGCAAGCTGAAATTTTAGAGAAAAACACGTACTGGAAAAACCTGACCGTGGCGTTGATCCGCATATGCGGTCAGTCCGGGTAAACAGCGTCGGTCAGTCCGACCCTTAAACAAAAACACAATTTAAACAGAGGCCAGACTATTTCAAATGAAACTGAGTTTTTAAGCCAAATAAGATTGAGCAATGTGGCATCCTTAGCTTTCAAGCTACTAGATATTTGATCCCTCTTTATAGTACGATTTCCTATTCTACTAATCCGGTCTTTTACTCTTCAATCTCCTAGATCGGTAAAGAAAAGATCCTATTGACTAGATACCTTTGCCTTGAGCTAGATGATGTCCTTTAGCGCTCTTTCATCCTTGTCCGATGATAACCCTATTAATGTCTTGACAAATCGAGTTAGTACAAACAACATGGTTGTCATAATTACCAAAATATTTACACATAGGGCCTAGATTCTTCAATCTCCCCCTTTTTGGTAATTGATGACAACCCCACTAAGGAGATTAAATAAAGTGATTTGAATATACAAAAGGCTCTAGGCAATATGTAAATTCTAGGGCATGAAATTGATAGCATGAGACATGAAGCGTAAGGAGAGATATAAAATGAGTACTATGCTAGCTAAGCCATCAAATGTGAGAGAAAACTCCCCCTGACTATATGCAAAGATTTATATGAGAGAAGAATGAATATTTTCGAAAAAATTTTGACAGAGTTTTTCTTGTAAATTTTGGACTGAGAGAGCAACAACATAAATAATAGATCAACAATATAATCAATAGAGATTCAATCATTCAACCAAGCTCATAGATAAGACAAATGTCAAGTGATCACATAAAATTCACAAGACAAAAGATACAGAGGTTCAATAAGCTCAAATAGATACAAAAGAACATCACAAGCTTATCCTCTATCCTATTACACACAAAGTCCACATAACAGTCCACATAACATAGATGCTTATAGATAATAGATAATAGATAAGTCTAAGTCTTCTCCCCCTTTGGCATCAAGTGCCAAAAACTAAGAGGTAGGAGTAGGAGGAGGAGCATCAGCTGAAGAGGAAGGAATGGCAGGAGAAGGATCAACACGTCGACGTCGAGAATAAGTAACAGACTGCTCAATCGAAGACACACGAGTGTTGACATCGGCAATGTTCATCAAAACCTGCCCCTGAACTGTCTGCATCTTAGTCACCAAACCAGTCAACTGATCTAAGCGTTGAAGCACAACTGTGTTGGATGCATCTATGGCATCCTGATGAGTCTCCAAGGCCTGATAATGGCGATCAATGGTGTCCATGCGATGGTCGAGTATCTCCATGCGACGATCCACAGCGTCGAAGCGGGAGACAATAGTGGTGATGCCAGAATGCAAAGTCTCCATCAATAGTGGATCAAGTCCACCCTGCCGCTGAGGAGCTGGTGGAGGTGCACGAGGGTGATCTAGAGCAGCTGCATCCTGCTGGAGAGGGTGCCTTTCCAAAGGCCTATTCCTCAAGTCCCTCTGGTGATCACCTTCAGGCTTGTATTGCTTGTGAATGCAAGGAGTAGGACCATCGAAATCAATCTGACTTATGATGAGTGCCATGATATAGGGAGCATAATACAACCTTTTTCCTAAATCACCTATGCATGCAGTCAACTCTGTGAGAATGAGATGCATAATGTCAAATTTCTTGCCCTGCATCACAGAGTTAATGACATTCTAAGCAGTGGCGTAGCTAGGATTTGTAGCTATGGTGGTCCATTGTCTAAATTTTTTTTTGACCGCTATAAATATAACATGTCCATACACAAGTATATAAATTACAAAACACAATTAAGAAAAAAAAAATGACGCACAGAGTTCATAAAATAGATGAATATAACTTTCTTAACATAGAATTAAAAATTTAAAATATTACGTACCCATAATAGTTGAAGAACAATATGTCACTACTTCTTCTTCTTCTTCTTGTCAGGCCTGCGCCTTCTAATAGCCATGAAAGTGTTGATGATTTCTTCTTCACTCAGTTGTAAGAAGATATCCCGCTCAATAAAAGTCAATAGACAATCATCCGTAGGCTATCACCCATCTTATTTCTCAACTTATTCTTGATAAAGGTCATTGCGAAAATATTCTTTCAACACTTGAGTAGCCCCAGAGAAGCAATACCAACTTGATAAGTAAATAGACCCAATGATAAACTTTGTCCCTCTTTGTTTCAACAAGTTTTACTGAGAGGTCAACAAGATTGTTTAGGCCTTTGAACAATTCATCATTTCTCATGTCATCAATAAAGGTCTCGTGGAGATGCCGATGGAGTCCAATGGGCGGTGGCCGAATGGTGCTTGGAGCCGCTAGGATTCAGAGTACCTACTGGCCTGTTGCTTTGCGTTTGCCGTCGTGGTCTCGTGGAGATGCCGATGGAGTCCAATGGGCGGTGGCCGAATGGTGCTTGCTTACGTGGCAGATTCTGCGATTATGTCGCGGCCGTCGACCTACCCCAAGACCCCACGATTGCGGCAAGACACCACGGAAATACGGAAAGAATACGATTGAATCGAACAGACGGCCAAGAACTGTAAGGACGCGAGCGATTGAACGAGTGGTGACTCTACCTATGGGCCTTGGTTGGGCGAAGCGAGGTGGTCCGCGCCCACAGGACCACCTCAGAGCTCCGCCATTGGTTGCGTCGCGCCGTCGACCTACCCCAAGACCCACGATTGCACACGGCACACCACGGAAATACGGAAAGAATACGATTGAATCGAACAGACGGCGGCAGCCGTAAGGACGCGAGCGATTGAACGAGTGGTGACTCTACCTATGGGCCTTGGTTGGGCCGAGCGCAGGGTGGTCCGCGGGCCACAGGGACCACCCTGTAGCTCCGCCACTGATTCTAAGCATGTCCTCTAATAGTGTCATTATTGCCGCTCCTGGGCAATATAGTAGTGCGGATAATTCTGTTAATGATGCTAGGAAGGGGTAGGTGACCAGCTACCTTTCGAAGAACACAAAGATAAGTAGGATCATAAACCGAAGTCTCATGCAGAGTCTCAAGAGTGGCTCAAGATGAATCTTCACATAATCTCGGGCTGGCAGATTGAGAGCCTCCTCAAATAGGCGCTTGGTGACCGAGTAGCGCGTGGTGCCCGTCATCCAAGTAAGTGTGCTGAAGTTGGAAGGAATGTGGACAGTGGCATAAAACCGATGAATGACCTCCTCATTATAGTTGCACTTCACACTCACTAGCCCATCCAAACCAGTTGCTTGAAAGCGAGAGTACAAACCAGAATATCTTGTTTGCTCATTTAGATAGCTCCACTGAACATACTTCTGATTTGCAAACAGCCTATGGAGAATGACATGATTATAAGCGTCTTCTTGAAATTGAGTATGAAACCTTGGATCAACGGCTGTCATAGGCTTCAGAAACTGATTGACTTGACGAAGACGCATGAAGTCCTCATTTCTGATGGATCGAAGATCAGCGCAAGGTTCTGGAGAAAATTGAGGTGCATCATCATCTTCTTGATAGTCTTCATCCATATGGTCATGAGCACTCGACACGGAGGACAAGGAGGGTGAGTCCTCTGCTGCATCTTTGTCGGAGCCGCTGTCCTCGATGGGAGGACAACGAGTGGCCTTCCGGGGTGGACGGGAATGGGAAGAGGAAGCCCCAGGATCACCAGCACTCTTTGTCCTTACCATAATATCTGGAGAGGAAGCAAGATCCACAGGAGTAATCAAGGATTGAGAGTGGAATTATTTGGGTGTTTTTTCGGGGCGGTCCGATCGCGATTCATACGGCCGGGTCAAGATAATCTGATCGATCAGTGGCTTATACGCCGGTCAGACCGGGCTTGACAGAAAACTCAACAGATCATTTGGCCAAGCGACATTGACTCAAGAGAGCAATCAATCAGTATACATTGATACGGGAAAACAATGTATATTCAAGATATGATAGCTACAAGCCGGAATTGAACTAGATCTGGAAGTAATCAATAAGGGAGCACAGGGTGGAAGATAACCTTCAATCTGAGTTGGAGGCGACGACAGGTAGGAGAACAGCCGGGGAGAGGTCCTGCGGTGGCGAGGAGGTCAGCCGGCGGCGGGGAAGAGGAATGGCCGTCGAGGGTGCCGACGAGGGCTTCGGGTGAGAGAAAGGGCCCTGCGGCTTGGAGAGGGGCGAGGAGCCATCGGAGGTGAGGAGGAGCACCACTGGCGGTCGGAGAGGAGGACGTCCAGCGGTGGTGGGGCGATGAGCCGGCGTGGGCGCCGTCGTCTTCTTCAGGAGAGAGGAACCGACGGGAGGAGAAGGGGAGAAAAAGTGAACCGTCGGGTAGGTGAAGGCAGTAAAGAAGGAAAACCGACGCAGGGTTAAAAGCATTAATCTTGGGTGCGGCCGCATCCGCAGTGAAAGTTCGGTCGGCCTGGGAACAAAACCATGGGTTGACCAAGCATTATCTGATGGGTTACCGCGATTGGAGATTTTTGAGATGTTTAGCAGATATTTTGTGTTGTCCTTGCTCCACAGAGTTAGCACACAACATACAATCATCTTGGAGCAATTTCAACGAGATTAGATCAACAAAAGAGTTTTGAACATAAATTTTTAAGAAATAGTGCAATTATTGAAGGAAACGGTTTTGGAAGAATCAAGAGATGCAAACCATGGAAATTTTCGCTTGTGAAGAGTTGTATGAGTATGAAATACTATTTTGAGACAATGTATGTGAGGAAACATTGTCCAACTAGCAATACTCATAATATGCTAGGATGGTGAGTTTGACATTTTCAGGTTTTGGGATACTTTTTGGTGAGATTCAAACTTAAATAACTTTGATTTGGTTGGGAGTTGGAAAATCTCATCAATACGAAAAAGATCATGAATAGCCATCTTTAGGTTTTTCCTTTTGGGAGCACTATCAAATTCCTTTTGAAATAGATTTAGGATAAAAGTCCATTTTTGGTCAAAAACAAGATACATAAGAAACTAGTTTGGGCAAAAATTGACTTTTCATTTGAATTAGATAATTTTTGAGTTCTTTTTAACCAAAAACCTTTGAAATACAATATATTATAGGAATAGCTTAATTTTTAAGAGTTTTGGTTGTTAAAATCCAAAATTTGATTTTTGACCAAAATGGTTGATTTTGAAAAGACATGATTGTATACATAGTTGTTAACCCTATTAATGTCTTGACAAATCGAGTTAGTACAAACAACATGGTTGTCATAATTACCAAAACATTTACACATAGGGCCTAGATTCTTCACCATCGTCAGAGGTGCTTCCATTGCGCCGCGCAAGCTCGCCAGGTTAAAGCCGAGCCGCCATCGCCATGGACACCGCAGCATGAAGCTCTCCTCGCCGCCGTCAACTCAATGCCCTCCCCCGCCTTCATCGACGCCGCATCCGAGATCTCCGCGCCATTCTCGTCCTCGATCTGCGCTCGCCATCGTCGCCACGCCACCGCAGCACCGTCCCACTTGCGACCCGATCCGCCGCCGCCATTAATGTCGTCCCTGTGACGACCCACCCTGTCATGTACCGGTAAGAGGTCCGGGAGGACCATTTTTTTTTGCGCTGCGGTGCCTCCACATAGAGGGGTGGTAGCATCGCACGGTGCTTTACCGAGGAGGTCTGCCAGGACCTCCCAGGAGGTCTTCAGGACCTCCCGGAGGTCTTGGTTCGCCACGACCTCCCAGAGGTCTTCAAGACCTCCCGGAGGTCTTGGCCCGCAAGCCCTCAGAGCACCTCTAGGTACATCACTAGAGAGGTCCGACAGACCTCCCAAAGCTAAGTCCCGTGAGGACCTCCTGAGGTCCCGCCCCTGCATCCGAGCTAGTCCCAGACAATAGAAGCTAGCTCGCACAAGAACACAAGCTAAGATCACAACCACGAGGTCAAACAAAGATGAAGGCATAAATTAAACTTAATATATAACAGACCTTATGGTCAAGCTTGTTAACAAGAGGTCCGCCACAGAGGGCTTACAAAACCAACAAGGACTTATAATCGGGAACAAGGAGCTCTAAGGCTCCAACACCAAAAGCACGCAAAAGCCATCCAACAAGCACCACAGTCGTCGGGTGGAGGACGCCCTAGCAAATGGATCATCAAGAACTCCTCCTCAAAGAGGTCTCAGATCGCTTTGCACTTGATCATCTTCAGAATCTGCTGGACACAGGCTTAAGCCATGAGCACTTTGAATGTACTCAAGAAGTCACAGGAGCAACTATGCAATAATATTCATGCAAGGGCTTACCAAGTGAGAGTCAGATGGTTAGTTTATGCAAAGCCGTGTTTTGACAATAATTGCAATAATAGATCAAAAAGCCGCAAGGTGATAACAATAGTACATAATAAATTTGATGTTTGAAAAAAAAGTGGAGGGAGCACCAACTCACATCCTCGACAAAATGGGGGAGGACTGGTCACACCAGTGGCCAGGTCCTCACCCAAAACCACTCTAGAGCACCCACTCCAAAGGTCCGAACCACTGGACCACCACCCGAGCCAACCCCGACCCCTCCGAGCCGGCCAAGGTCTCTTCGAGGCAAAGCCAAGGCATCTCGTTGAAGTGTCCAAAGGGCACTAACTTTGAAACAACTACCCTTGCACCATTTTCACCGAGCATGTCCATGACCAAGGACTTGGCTATTCAATAGATTTTACACTCGCAGAGGTGTACAACTTACCCACAATCCACGGCCTCTAGCGGGACGGGTTCCGGCCACCCTTGCTCACTTCCTACGTGAGCGCCTAGAGAGCGCAAGGCCTTTACAAAGCTTTGAACTGACTCGGCTGCCCGCTAAGGTTTCGCAATCCCTCCCGTGGTTTAGAAATCCTGCAGGTTATGGGGTGCCCTCTTGCGCCAACGAATCACACGCCCACCACAACAAAGCCCCAAGCCAACTCATTGCTAATTATTCAGCCTGCACCATCCCCATAAAATGATCTTGTGGTTGCAACTGCTTGGCCCAGATCAATAGACACAAAGTTAAGTCCTTAATTGTGCTAAGGCAAGACTTCCACAAACCCAGATGTGCATAGCACCCGCCACTCACTCCCGCCTTCTTGCCTCAAAGAAACCTTTTGTAATTACTTCCTTGCCAATGCACCACCCAGCCTTGGCACAACAGATTTAATAAAGTGGCCTCACACCTCGGCCAACACAACTTAGGCATCCCGCCATAGTCGCTAACAAAGGGCATCGACCACAAGTTCCACAGTTCATTAATCAAGATTATTAGGGATGAAACATGATTCACATCCCACGATTTCTAGAGCAAAGCTATACATAACTCATGGCCCCATGTTGGCAAATAACAAGGAATACCAACTAAATATCCATCCTAGGGCTCACAAGGTGAACATGACAACATGATAGGGACAAAGAATAAAGGAGGCATAACAAAGAAGTAGAAAAATAACTACAAACCTAAACATTTTCTTATAAACATAGCCATGCATGATAAAGTAAAACCAAAATACATTTGCAAAACTAGGTTCAAAATGATCAAAAGGAGGTCTGTGGCTTGCCTTGGTCAAGCAGGTGGAGAGCCTTCATAAGAGAGAGTGGGTCCAAGATCTCCTCAAACTTGTGATCTACACGTTCGCAAGAAAACCAAATAAGCAAAACCACACTAGGCCAAAGAACTTCAAAAGAAGACTAAAAGAACTAAAACAAAACTTAACCAAAACCAGATAAATAGGCGACCCAGAACAACAAGGGAGGTCCAAGGCAAGGGAGGGTGGTCTTTAAGCAAAAGACTAGCAAAGATCTAAAAGGAGGTCTTCCAGAGAAGATGCCAACCCCTGCGGCTCACTCTAGGTGAAGCTCCAAGCACAATCCTGGAGCAAGCTAGGCGAGAGCAAGCCTGGGAAGTGAGCAAAAGTTTACAAAGGTTTGCCCACCCAGGCTATATATAGCCAGAGTAGGTGGAGTGCACCAAAAAAGGGGTGCAAAGACGTGTTGGCAATCGGGGGTGGTTAGGACAGGACTTGGCCTAAAAGAATTAAAATAAGGTACCTCAGATGTGACTGCATTTAATGTGACCCGACACCTATTAAATGCGCACAGAGTTCTGAGGCAAGAGCAATAATTACAAGGTTGAGAGAGGCTGGCAAGTGGGGCCAGTCAAAAAGGGTGCACCACTGGTCAAAGAGGTGGCCCCACCACATGGGTCATCTCCGCAAAGGACTACAGAGAGGTCCTAGATGGGAGGTCCAAAACACTCAAGGGGAGGTCCTGGACAGGAGGTCCAAAACGCTCAAGGGGAGGTCCTGGACAGGAGGTCCAAAACGCTCAAGGAGAGGTCCTGGACAGGAAGTCCAAAACGCTCAAGGGGGAGGTCCTGATCAAAGAGGAGACCCTGGACTAGAAGGGTGGTCTTTTCAAAAAGACTAGCAAGGATCTAGGAGGTGATCTTTGCAAAACGGCAGGAAGAGGTCCTAGGCGGTTAAGATCTCAAAGGGGAGGACCTTAACGGTCCAGATCAAAGGTGCAGGGAGGTCCTGACCAACAGGGATACTCTGGGTTAGGAGGGTGGTCTTTACAAAAAGACCAGCAAGGATCGAGGAGGTGGTCCTTGCAAAACAGCCAGAAAGAGGTCCTGGGAACAAAGGAAAACGCGCAGCAAAACAGAGCCATTCGATTGGAATCGGACGGTCCAGAAAGGAAAGGAACGTTCAGACCATCCAAACGTTACCTCACAGTTGAGCCGTCAGATCAAGATCGAATGGCGCAAAACAAAGGGGCTGTTTGGACCGATCGAACAGTCATCGGACTAGGCCGCCTCGATAGATCGGACGGCTAGGAGGAAAGGGACATTCGACCAGCTTAACGTGTTCTTAGGATCGGGCCATCCAACAACATCGAACGGTCCTAAGGTGAGGGAGGCAAAGCCTTAAGTGATATGACCGCAGGGGCGAACGGTGGGTTCAAGTGCTAAAGAGGTCTTGAACCTAAGGAGGTCAGGACCTTTAGATCCAAACAAAAGGGAAAGACCTGGGCGGCTAAGATCTCAAAGGGAGATCCTAACGAACAGATCCACACAAGGGGGAGGTCTGAGCGGTTAAGATCTCCAGAGAGGAGATCCTAACGGCCAGATCTCAACAAGGGGGAGGTCTGAGCGGTTAAGATCTCCAGAGAGGAGGTCCTAACGGCCAGATCTCAACAAAGGGGAGGTCTGAGCGGTTAAGATCTCCAAAGAGGAGGTCCTAACGGCCAGATCTCAACAAGGGGGAGGTCTGAGCGGTTAAGATCTCCAGAGAGGAGGTCCTAACGGCCAGATCTCAACAAGGGGGAGGTCTGAGTGGTTAAGATCTCCAGAGAGGAGGTCCTAACGGCCAGATCTCAACAAGGGGGAGGTCCAAACAGGCAAGGGAAGGCCCAAACGGACATAGAGGAGGTCCGTGGGACAAGGGAGGTCTATTTGAACACAGGGGAGGTCCAAATAGACAAGAGGAGATCTATTTGAACACAGGGGAGGTCAAAATAGACAAGAGGAGATCTAGGAAGGTCCCAAAAAGGGCACTGGGAGGTCCAGAGGAACTCTGGAGCGCCCAAGTGAACTCAGGAGGGGTTCCAAGAGAGGTGAGAGGTCCACGGGGGAGGTCCGAGAGGGCACAGGGAAATCAAAAGGATTCCAAGGGCACCCCAAATGGACTCAGGGAGTTGACAAGAACGTGGAGAGGTGCACGGGGAGGTCAGGAACAGGGAGGGAGAACAAGAAAAGAGTTCCAGACACAAAAGAGGTCTGGAAAGGAGAAAACCAAACACAAAGGCACACAGAGAGAAAGAGGGAAAACAAGCAAGCTCCAAATAAACAGCTAAGGCACCGAACCAATTTTAGTTAAAGTTTGGTTTAATCACTTAAAGCTCTTTTGAAAACTCAAGTTAAGCTTTGAACTCTCATCAAAACCAAATGGTTACTTTTATTTTGAAAACTGGGCAAAAACCTAAGAGAAATGGGACGCTACAGTCCCCGAGCTCATCCTCGTTCACCAGTGAGGCCCTGTCTGCTTCCTTCCCCATCCCCTACCTCGTTGGCTCTCGCCGCCCTGGTCTTCTTCGGAGCCATGCCGCTGTCCCATCCTCCAATCATAGTGCCGCCGGATTCTCGCCCACGCCGTGCCGAGCCGCCTCGCCTGGCTCGACTCGTGGGTGTCGCCAGACTAGTGCCGCCATTGCGGATCCTGTGGACGCCTCAAGACCGCCGCCATCGCCGCTGACGCCGACCGAGACGCACCATGGTCGCCGCCTCTATGTCCCTTCCAAGTGGGCCCAGTACCCTCTCTCTCCCTCTTACCTCTATGACGAACGGTCCCGTTTTCTGAATCCAACCAAGCCTGTGCACTTTGGTTAGTGCCATGTCACCGCCATCTACACCGGGCAAATTTTGCCCTTGTTATATGATTCTTCTCTGAACAAACATGGACCAACATGCAGCTTTCTGATGTTTGTTCTCTGATGCTTCCTTGTATTTATTTCCTTTCTTTGATGTGTAGAGCCAAACATCTATTCTTTGCTTTACCATCTAAATCTCAAAATCTGCCATGCCACATCAACTTGCCACCTCGTGGCCATGTTGGCTTTACATCCGATGTGGTAGCCACATCATCGATCCCGTGCGTGCCACCTCGTCGCCACCTCACCGCCTTGTCACCACCATCTCTTGCCATGTCATCTCCTCCGTGCACGCATGGCCGCATTGTCAGCGCCTACGTGGCATACTCCTAACCCTAACCCTAAACCACACCGCATGGACATGGTTCATGTGAACCGAGTCTATGCCAAGCTGGCCCCGCACGTCAGTGCACTATTCCACGAACCCAATCTATCATGAACCTACCCTATGCCTTGTGGACCCCGTACGTCAGCCAGACATATCAAACCCTAGATGTAAACCTAACCCTAAGCCATACCCAGGTAGACTTGGCTCACTATGAGCTGAGTCATTTACTCATGGTCCCCTCCATGTCGACTCCTATTCTCGTGAACTCGGCCACCATGCACCAAACCCTAGCCCGTGGATTTGGTCTATGGACCCATGGCCCACTTGTCTTTCCCTTTACCTTATTTCTAGAATTATAGTAATTCCAGAAATTCAATTATCCAGTGGGTCCCACCCGTCATCCACTGTTCCTTTTCGGAAATTAATCTAGTTTCTGAAATCCAATTGGTCCCACATGTCATTCACTGTCTTTGTTCTCTCTCACTTACCAGTGGACCCCACTTGTAAATCTCCAATTCTATTTAGTTATTTAATCCGAAAGAATATTCTTTTCTCTCTCGATTTCATCATTCCATGTGATCTTTCAAAGCTCACATCTTTTAAATCCGAACTCCGATTGAGTTCATTCGAATTCCTAAATTTATCTCAATTCAATATCTATTTATCTGAGATTATTATTTAATTTTTAGAGTTTGTTTGCTCTCTGTTGTTTATTTATTTGGTTTATTTGCTTGTCTGCGAGTAGACGTTGATACTTCAAGAGGTACTGATCAAGAAGGAGCTGAAGATCAAGACAGTAGAAGATTAAAGATTACATAAGATCGTCATTGATATAGCGAGGCAAGTTGTACCTTTGATCATATTGAATCCCAGTGTTCTAAAAGTATCTTGATTCAAATTATTGCATTTATTTTAAGTATTTATTTAAATGCTTTTGGGTTTAGTTAATTATCCAATTTGTTATATCCTCCTTGTCTATATTGATATGCCATAATCTTTTGTCACCCTAGCTTGGTTATTTATTTAGTTGGTAATATCGTAGTACCAATGTGGGTTGGTTAGGTACGAGTAGATTGCTTAGCCATGCCACGAATCACCTGTTCATGCAAAGTTGCAATTGTCAACTTGACTAAGTGACTATGAAACTTTGTGATAATCTATGTGTATTATGTGCTATTATGGCATGTGTTGCACTTAACCAATTGGGTGGTAAAAGATTTAGACTGAGGCAAGTGGTGGATACTATGCGACATGGTGGCTATGTGTTTGGGAATATTAATCTATGTGGCTAAGTTAGAAATTAGAAGTCTTGCCTTGGTCAATTAAGGACTGAACTTTGTGCGCCATTGAACTGGGCCTCTCGTACAACCACATGCCTGTTATGGGACGGGCCTAACTTAGTAAGTTATGAATTCTTGACATTGATTGCTCAGGCAGTAGGTTAGGCTTAGTGATGGGTGGAGGTGTGTGCTACCAAGTAGTAGCATCGCGGGACGGTTCGCCGCTTCCCTATCCAACGGTGTGTATCGTCCAATCGCTGTGTAAGGCTTGGTATGATGGTTTGTAAGCACACTGGGAGTGTCAATGCTTGAGATGAAGTTTCTGAAAGGTTTTGTTGTGATCAGCTCTGATCCGGTTGATTGCATCTTGTGGGTAAAGTATACAAACTCTGCAGAGTGTTAAATCAATCTATTCGAATAGCCGCGTCCGTGGTCATGGACATGCTCGGGAATTTCACACGAGGGGTAGATTTTCATAAAACAGTTGGGAAGGGAGCTGTGTGATCTAAATCATATGGCTATATGAATAACTTGATTAGGCTGTGTGTCTTTGTGAAAACAAATGATAAAACCTATTATTGTTTATTTGTTTTACTTATGCTTTCAATCTATTATTTGTATTCAACTGCAAATGTTACATTTCTGCAAAAGAACCACAGAATGCCATTCCTTTGGAATAAGCCTGCATGTATAATTGCATTTGTGGTGTGACTTATAGTACAGCTAGGTACTCATGCTTGCTTTAATCAATCAAGGTATGAAGGAATCGCTACCAACAAGGTCTACTTCAAGGATCGTGGAGAACTAGGTCACAAGACCTCAAATTGATTGCTCGTGGGCATATGGATGGGCTTCATCGGGTTATTTCGCTCCACCGCAGCCTTCATTGAGTTTTGCCTTCGAGGCGCATTGTAAGCTTTGACCTTAAGGTCTTTACTCTGATATTTATTATTATTTGCCTATTTATTAGTCATCTTTGTATATGGAATTGATATTTCACTGATATTGTCACTGTGTGCACTAGCGTGATCCTAGACTAGTGAAGTATACACAGAGGGTCCAGAATTGCATTTTTGGGTCACGACAATGAGCTACATCCAAACTAATTAGGCTAAAAAGAACAACATGGATCCTTCAAATAATGAGGTACATCCAGCTTGACCAAGTCATAATTAAAAGGATAAGACAGACATCTTACCCCAATCTCCAAATGTTAGAATGATTTTTTGTATTCTGCTGTAAAAAAAACATCAACTATAATCCAAAGGGAGAGAACACACTTGAAAAAGAAATCAGGAGCATCAATCATAAAACTGCAGCAACCAATAATTCTGAAGGTAAAGTAACTACAAAATATAGCAAATTAAGAAGAATAAGTAACATATGACTCACATGTTATGCAATGGCCATCTATCCATTTAATGATTTAATGGTTGACACCTTACCACACCGAATATTTACATTTAGTTCTTTTACCGCATTATACTACATGTGCTCAAAAGCTTAGTATCTGAGAGTGATAAAGATGTTAACCAGTTAGATGATTGAGTATGTACATTCTATGTATGTTCCATACACATGACACGAAAACCATTCCTGTGATTGCCAACCTAAGCACCCAATCCTGACAAGAAAGCGTCGATTGTACCCCCCAAAAGAGTCAACAAGAGAACTCAAAACTTTGGGGGAAAATGTGGTTTAACGACAGGAAGCCAACTAGTTGTGCTTCAAGCCCTCAAAACAGTTGTGCTTCTATTCTTGCCTCCATGAAGAACAACTCCTGAGATGTTTTCTACCAAAACTACTTGTCTATAAGTTTCTTTCTAAATACATATGACATTGTTTCCACTTTCCAGTCCATATGTTTTTCGAGAACATTTGAATGTTGGTATAGGTGTGATGCATGCACTGCCTTTATTATTTGTCGCTACTTGGACTTCTGTATTTGGTCGTGGTTCCAGCACATTGATAACTGGTAGAATGATGCAATATTTTTTTCTGCCATATATTAGTCCCACGACTTAGAAGGATATAAAAAATCTTGATGATTTTGCTCAAAATTTTAAAACACACAAGATAGGAATAGGTTTCTAGTAACAATTTTTAATTTTGGCTGGATGCATGAACGGTTCATGGGATGGAGCACACTACTACATTAGTATTAGGAGTTATCTACTTAATAGGTGCATTAGTTTCTTATCAAAAATATTGCCACTGCTCTTCTTGTTCGCTTCTATGTTCGTCATCTCCAGTGATGTATGTGCCACCTGTATCTGAAACGGCAATGTGAAAAGGCTCATCTTTCTTGACCAAAACAAAATAAAACCAACGGGAAACTTCTTTCCATTGAATTAAAGATGTGCATATCTTTATGGCTAGTTGGCGACATTAATTTCTTTCGTTCATCTCAGAGATTTTCTTCTTGGCCTTCCATTCGTTGTACTTCATAAATGCCTACTACATCAAGACCCGAGTGTCATGAAAGAGATAAAGTATCATCCTTGAATAGACAACACATGCAGACTACAATGTAAGTACATCGTCAATCACAGTGCAACATATAAAACAACCAAAATCCAAAAATCAACTATTTTTGCAATTTAGCCAAACAATCAATGTAACATTGCATAAATGAAGTACAAATCAACTATTGTTGCACACAGGTAGCAAGCAATATAAACAGCAGCAGAACTCAACTATAATAAATCATAATTGTGTGTTATTACCTTCTTATCTTCTTGGCTAGATCTGATGAACATCCTGAAAACATGGAAGGAAACACAAAGACATAATATTTAGCAACAGATCCATGCTGAGAAACAAGGATGGGAGTAACAATTTAGACTAATTCAGTTTGTGATTTACCTTAGGAATGTATTGGTGGTAGGATTGCCAATCTCAAACTTGAGAAGATTTAGTATATCACTCTCCATCTTAACAACCTGCACATCCCCACAAGCAACAAGAACACAACTCAAATTAGCATTTTAGCATCAACCAATTGCAAGATCTTACACAAAATGAGCCAGGCATGACACCCACCACTTGCTTCATGTAGGTGTTGTCGGTGATGTAGCAGAAGTCCTCCACGTTTGGGGGGTTGATCTCCTCACACTTCTTGGATCCACCCAATGAATCCAAACTCAAGCTCATTTCTTGAACAAATCGAACATTTTGCGATGTAATGCGGGATGAAATGGGTGCTTACGAGGCAATGAGCATGGCGAAGACGAAGAGCAGCTGGAGCTTCTGGCGATTGATGGCATTGGCGGAGAGGAATCGTCGATGTAGGAGACGGTGAGGTAGAGTGTGTCGGAGACGAGCTTGTACTCCTCAGCGACCTCGACGAGCTAGCCGTGGAGGACTTCTACTTCTTCTTCTTCCTCTCCATCACGGCCTCCCCCTTCCTCCTCCACCACCACCACGCTATTCGCCTGCGGGGACTCCTTGTCCCCACGTCGTCGCTTCTTAGGCCATCGCCTTGCCGCCCCCCACGGCGGCTGCAACTGCGGTGGCATAGGGGGGCCAACAAGGATGAGGAGGGGCCTGAGGCGCTCGTCGATGCCTTGGTCTGGATCTGAGGATGACGGCCGATGGAGATCCACGAAGTACGGCGACGTCAGGTGGGGGGAAGAGTGAGGACGGCGGCATCAGGCAGGGGGAAGAGTAAGGACGGTGGCGTCGGACGTGGGGAAGAGGGAGGACAGTGGCATCAGGCACAAGGAAGAGGGAGGTCGGCGATGGAGACTGGCGACGTCAGGCGAGGGGAAGAGGGAGGACGGCGGCGTTAGCCACGCGGAAGAGGGAGAGAGGGCGACAGGCGAGGGAGGCACGGGGCGGATGGCAGGGAGGCGTGGGGCGACGGTTTGGGCGTGGGCGTGGGTGTGGGGCGTGGAGCGTGGGAGCGGTTCGTGACCTTCGGTCGGACCTAGACATCACTCGCCACCGATCCAACGGATTTCAAGAGCTCCCTCGAGGCATCTCCACCGTTGAGGGAGGATGGACGACCACCAATTGCTTCTTTTAAGTAGTAGAGATATCATACATGTTAGTAGAATATGAATTCATCCAGTAAAAACATAAACTTAAAGGGACCATCAATGAAGAAACATAATCCATAATTTTGTAGAAGATGCTATCAAGTATTAGCAAATCAGATCAAAATATCCATATAGAAAAAAGTTATGGAAGCTACACCTGTGATCCAAAATACACTTCTCTGCCTTGGAGGATGAATTAGCAATGGAAGTCGGTAAGACCTTTAATTTGTTAACTTGCAAAGTTTAGAGCATGGTATTGGTATACTTCAGTGTCTATTTTAGTCCTTTCTCAGCCAAACAAAATACTAATGTAGTACATAGCAAGGATCCTCAAGGTAAATAAATCATGTCTATTGAAGAAGATATTTCAGAGGCAGACCAAACATATATACCTTGAGGATCCAGTTGATAGCAATAGCAAGGGCTAAGGCATCTATTAATACAGACAGGGTTATGTCTATTTCAGTCCTTTCTCAGCCAAACAAAATACTTATGTAGTACATAGCAAGGATCCTAAAGGTAAATAAATCATGTCTATTGAAGAAGCTATTTCAAAGGTAGACCAAACATATATACCTTGAGGATCCAGTTGATAGCAATAGCAAGGGCTAAGGCACCTGGAGAGCTCTAAAGTTATTTTTTTTAGAACTTGTGTTCAGTCTTGGTTCAAATATATCAATCTAAATTTCACTATTTTTTCACTGCTCAGCATTTCTTTGGTGGAGCAATGGGTGTGTTTACAACAAGAACCTTGATGAGCTTCGTTGGAGTTTCTCAAAGCAACGTAACCCCAGGTGCCATTGATATCAATTGGATCCTCAAGGTAAATAAATCATGTCTATTGAAGAAGCTATTTTTTTAGCAACCATGCTTACTATCAATTGATCAAATCATTTTGAGTTCAATCAATGTTCTGCATCTATGAAAAGCTACCTCGAATATGACACTGATGATAATTGCAAAAGCTAGATGATAATGACAGATGTATATTACCTGGTGAGTGAACAGAATGGAACATTGACAAAAGAATGACAAGACAACAGAATACTCTGGGCTTCTCTCCCCTTGATATCTCTTCCTTCCAACCTTCTTCCTATAAGTTACAATGTAAGCTACTCCAATCAGGCAATTGCAAAATAAATTCCTACCTAGCTGCGACAATTCTAAATTACAGAGAATCTCAAATACAGAGAGCAATTGCAATTCTAAGATCAATCCTAACAATAGCAAAATGAGCATGGAAGATCTACATTGTTTGATTAGTGCATTGACACTGATGATAATTGCAAAAGCTAAATGATAATTACAGATGTATATTACCTGGTGAGTGAACAGAATGGAACACTGACAAAAGAATGACAAGATAGCAGAATACTCTGGGCTTCTCTCCCCTTGATATCTCTTCCTTCCAACCTTCTTCCTATAAGTTACAATGGAAGCTACTCCAATCAGGCAATTGCAAAATAAATTCCTACCTAGCAGCGACAATTCTAAATTACAGAGAATCTCAAATACAAAGAGTAATTACAATTCTAAGATCAATCCTAACAATAGCAAAATGAGCATGGAAGATCTACACTGTTTGATCAGTACAAGATTCAGTCAAAGCAAAATGCTACACGAATGCTTCCAGCTCCTAGCTACGTGCTACAACCTCCCCTGTAATCATATTTGCATTCAGAACAAAAAGAGGAGGAAGGAAAACAACAAGCAAATATCCAATGCCAAAAGAGAATTGCAGCTGGGTGTACCGTGACAGGAATGAAACTATGACACATTGGCACAAGAAGAATATTGCAGGCATTTGCGCAAGCATATTTAAGTAAAGTGATATGAAAGGGAGATAATTAGAGAAATTATGATAAGCATTCACCTATGATTGTTCGTGCAGCAGAGAGCAGCAGAGAAAGAGAGATAATAAGCAGTAGATGTGAGGTGGAGAAGTAGACGAAAAAGGAGGAGGAGAAGAGATGTGTACCTTTTGTAGTGTGGAATTTGCAACCGCCGTGTGTGCACGATTCTTCGTAGCTTGCAACCGCTGTGCACTGGGCGTTGGGAAAGCTCAGCAGTTGTCGAGTGAGCTGACGACGGTTGGCAAGCATGCAACATCGTGGGCTAGGTGGGCGCCGCCGCCGCGTCGTCGTCCCCTTCCATTCTTGACTCCCCCTCACACGAACTCCTCTTCCTCGATGTCCCTGTCACAGCCAGACCCGGCGCGGGCACACACTCGAGCGGTCCCCTTCCATTCTTGACTCCCCCCTCATGCGAACTCCTCCTCCTCGGCGTCCCCGTCACAGCCAGACCCGGCACGGGCGCGCACCCGAGCGGTGGCTTCTTCCTCGTCCTCTGCGTCCCAGATCTGGCGCGGGTGGGGAGAGGTGGGTGGCGTGGCGTTACGGGAGAGTCGGCGCGGGTGGGGAGGGCAGAGCGAGAGCGGGCTCCCGGTGATGCGCACACGGCGTGGCGGGGCGTTGTCGGTGAGGTGAGGAAGGGCATCGCAGGGGAGCGAGAGGCGGCAAGGTGAGGGCGCGCGAGAGAGGAGGAGGAGGCGACATCGGTGGGAGCGGAGAGGTGGCGTGGGTGGGGAGAGCGACGCGAGAGTAGGCGCCGGCCAATGCAGGTGGGGGGCATGAGCATCGGGAGCGTGAGTGAGGAGTACGGCGCAAGAGCTAGGGTTCTGGGCTTGCAGATGTCCGCGTGAGAAGATCTGAGCGTTGGTGTCCTAATCAAGATCGGACGGACGCGGTTGATAGTAGGAGGACGGACCACCACTGATTGTAATATTTAAGTAGTAGAGATATCTCTTCACCAATCAAATATGAAAACTACAAAACAGACCTTGAGCTCAAACTAAAGCTTTCCTAATATGTCAAGTTTCTATCTCAAAACAACAGTTTATACTTTCAATCAATAGAGTAACATTTAATTATCAGTGTGAATGGAATCACATAATTAGCACATAATCTTTTTTGTAAACAGAATATCAGTGCAAATATTTCATAGAGGATCAACAAGATCACATAATAAAATGATCAAACTTCTCTCAGTTCGAACTGAACTACAGAGAGTATAAAAGCTGCTAGATAAGACTGACAACAATAAGCAATCTAATTTGGCTCAAGTCTGTTTTCAATTATCAATTCAATTTCATATTTTAACAATCATCGTCGAGCTATTTAAACCAAACCCACAAAATCACTAGCAATATCTCCCAGTACTAGCATCAAATCAATTCCAGATTTTGACAAGTACAACACATATATGCAAAGTGATGCGCAAAATGGAATACAATGATACCAATAAAGCTGATGGTAATCAAAACCACTGAGAAGCAATCAGAACAAGGCACGCCGAAGGGCGCTAACTTAGAAAATCAATCGCCCTGCTGTGCTGCGGTGTGAGGACGTGGTCGTCGGAGATACAATGTCGTTCTTCGCAATTCGGGACACACCGAAAGGACGAAGCTGAGGTACAGGGGATATACCGCACAAGATCACTAACAAGATACTCCGGCCGAAAACACCAACAAAGCACCAAACCGAAGGAACCGAAGCCTTCTTCCTCCTCCATATCAATCCAGAACCGCCCACCAAAGGTGACGATTCCACACGTACCAGATTTCCCACCAAAACAACCACAGTGAATGAGGCGCAAAGGGAAACTGGCCGAATGTGCACACAAGGAGATCAAGAGCTCACTACCGACAACGTAGGATCAACTACGGCGGCACACAAGCTCCAAATCCCATCCAAATCGAAGCCAAATCGGAGAGAAGAAGAGCCAGGATTTTGGAAAAAACTCACTGAATATTTTCTGTCACTCAAGAAGAAGAGCCGAGACGACTTAAGAAGAGAGAGGAGGAGAACCCACACGCGGTGGCAGCCAACGGTCGGCGCTGAAATCACCGCCACGCTCGAGCGCAACAAGCGCCACACAGCGCAGTCGCGATTTGGGGCTGAAGCGCCTTATCTCTTTCTTTGTCCCACCGATTAGGTGAGACCCACCTCCTTTTTTCTTTTATTTTTTATTTCTTCTTTTCTCAAAATGAGAAATTACCATTTATACCCCAAAATATCCAACATTCCCTTCTCACGAAAAAGCATTGACGTTGAGTTTTTCCGATGCTGACACACTCCGATCACTCCGATAGTACCCTTGTCATGGAAGTCTCTCCGTTTCTCCGTCTGTTATTGCTGTCATCGTCACCGAGTATTTGCACTGTTACCGCTGGACAAATATCTCTCCCCGAGCTATGGAATACCAGCAGATACGTGGACCTTCTGATCGCCGTCCACGCGCCCCTTGTCGCCGAATCACGCGGCCCAAAATCTCTCAAATCGATCCCTTGCAGAATATTCACAGAAAGAATCTCTCTTCCTGTCCTCTCAAGAAAGATAAGACGCGCAGCAACAGAGTGTACTGGCTTGAGGTATCTTATCTCTCGGATCCAGTACAGAACAATTCATATGGACAGATCTCTGATAATGCACGTCTGTTCTTCCAATTACCCAGGATTCAACCAATCTCGTGTATCTTATGCAAAAACGTACGTAATAGTTGGAAATATCCTCTCCTAGAAAATTTATTGTCTAATAGTTTATGAGCGACAAACACTACTAATTGTACGACCCCATCGTACTCGCTAAAGAATCCATGTATCACCGTTACTAAAAATGCTCACACATGATATATATGCAAGTCTTGACTAGTGTATAACACACTAGCTCTTTTTTTTTTTTTTCTAATATGCTTTGAAGAACGACACCTCTAGACCTTGTTTGCTACACAGCAGTTTCATGTAAATATTATGAAATCATATTGTTTCCTGCAAAATTCCTTTATCCGTTTGTTTGTTTGTTTGTTTGCTTGGAGCTTGCTGTGTATATGCACGGCCCTTGGACACTTGTAGTAGTGTCCGAGACGTAGCTCTTTTCTGCTGCCGTATCCATATTCTAACGGCATCTACCCAGCCAATCACACGACGGGACTCACCTCCCAACAAAATATCATCTCATGTCTCGGAATGGAATACTGTCGCGGCATTTTGTCTAGCTTCTAGCCAACGGCAGAACGGGACTAAAATAGAGATGTATTCTTGGAACTAGCCTTTTTTTATCTAATGACTCACTTTTCTATATAGATGGATGCATATGCTACTGTCCGGCTAGAGGTAGGGTAGGTTCTAGCCCCCTGAGCCCAGCATCCTGAGCTCACTCATTCATCTTAGGTGTCATTCATGGCGTCATGGTAAATTTTGTATACTGTAAACTTGGGAGTTCACCTGTACAAGCGTAGAATACTTAACAATACAACAAAATATTTATCAAAAACACCTATTTCGAGCACACGCAAGGAAACTATAAACAGACATGTGAAATCCAATAAGTGAAATAATTTGATCCATCAACCTTGCAATGCAGTACGAATTTTGGTAAAGAAAATGATGAGCATTAGACGCAAACACAATTAACACCCCTTCAAATTGGTTTAAGGTTGAGTTTGACGTCGTGGGACGATAATAATTAGGCGCTGCTTTGGCTTGGACGTACGGTGAGTGCCTTCCCACCGTATGGTCCAGTCGGATGATGCAACATATCAAACATTAGTATGCAACATATTCTTCCTTTTATTGCAACATATTAAACATTCATATTCATATGCAATATGGCATCAAAATCTCAGGATCAAACAACAAAAATTCTCAGAATAAAAAACAACACAACTATTATCATACAATCAGGCACACAAACACATCTGAAGACGCCAAACATATAAAAAAAATGCAACATCTCAGATTTTTTAATGAAACATTTTTTTCCATCATATGCAACAAAATTTCCCCTCGTGTGCAACAATTGTTTTCCACTATTGCAACATTCTTCCCTCCGGCTCTCTTGCTCTGCTCCCACGACCACCTCGCAAGGAAGAGGAGAAGACACGAGAGAGTGAGTCGCTGCTTGCGCCACTGGTGCCAAAGCCAAAGCGAGGCGGTGGCGGCAGTGAGGCACCGGCCGAACCGGCAGAGGAGGAGGAGGAAGCAAGAAAATGATGAGAGGAGGAGTAGCCATGAGAAGGGAGTCCTGATGTCGCAACATCATAGTAGAAGCATTTTTTTGAACAAAAACAGGAGGGGAAAAAACCTGTATATATATTAAAATAGAATAAATTACAGAAGCAAAACAAGCTGAAAGGATTTACAAAAGAGAACTACAAAATAATTAACCGATACAAAAACTTGTCGAAGAGAAGGCTTGACCCTATGGATAACCATGTCAAAAGCTTCCCTGAATGATCTCTTCCAAGTAGAAAACGATACAACTTCATTATTGAAAATCTTGTTATTTCGGGAGATCCAAATTGTCCAGCAAGCAATAATCACAACCTCTTTGAAACAACGTAGCCTGGATCTGACCTTACCAACTTGAATGAGATCTAAAACTAATAAGGACAGATCCCAATTGAACCCGAAATAATGCCAACAACTTTGGCTGAAAGGGCACTCAAAAAACAAGTGCTTTAAGGTTTCTATCGCTTGTCCTGAGCATAGAACACACTCAAAATTCTGAAGAAGAAATTTTTTCTGACGAAGAAGTTCTTTAGTATTAAGCCTATCTTTCAATAGGAGCCAGAAGAAGAATTTGTGTTTGCTAAGACAATAGGATTTCCAGATCTAGACACCATTGAACGGGACTGAGCTCTGTCCCATAAGGTGATTGTACGCCAGTTTAGGAGTGAAGACATTACCCCATAAAAGGTCCAAGTATCAGAGCACCCGGGCTGCAGTTCAAATTCACGAAAGGTAGCAATTAATTCTTGGAGCTGAAGCAAGGCCAAGGGTGACAGAGGTAAATGGAAGTTATTAAACACCTCTTCCCCAGCCAAAAACTGTGTCACTGAAACATCTTGGTTCTTTGCAAAGGAGAAGAGATGTGGCCAATTGCCTAGTAAGAATCCAAAATTCCACAAATCCTCCCAAAACAAACAAGATTCTCCATTAAAAACAGAACACCTTGAGAAACCTTTGAAACCTCCTAGCATATGAATTATGTCCTTCCACCAAAAAGACCCATATTTGTTACTACAAGTTGAAGCCAACCTGTTTTGATAAAGTTCCCTCCATGTCAAGTTGATCCAAGGAATATTCACATTGTTCAAGAACTTATGCAAATGTTTCAATAATAAAGCCTTATTTTGAATGTGAAGATTCAAGATGCCTAGACCACCCATTTTCTTCCTATTATTGCAACATATCAAACCCTCATATGCAACATCACCTCATTGTGGGTCGGTGTGGTCCGGGGAAGGCGAATCCGTCTTGTCAAGGCGGCGGAGGCGAAGAGCTCGGGAGATGCGCCATCACGATCCGGACGCCAGGACGCAGGCACGAGCAGAGGCAATGGCATGGTCGGAGGTCGAGCTCACGGGCGCAACGCAGAGCCAGCCGAGGGCGCAGGACGCGTGGAATGAGGTGAGCGCAGGCGAGAGCGGCGAGCAGCAAGCCGGGGACGGCGGTCAGGAGAAGGCGAGGAGGAGCGAGGCAGGCATGGGAGCGAGTGGTGGAGGAGAGATCGATGGGGTTAAGAGCGGTGGGCGTGGGAGTCGAGAAAATGGAGTGGAGTGGATAGTGTCTTGGCGTCTAGTGTATCAGACGCACGATCTATAGCGTTTCCCATAATAATTGATGGATAGTGTCACTTTTAAATCATAGCAATAAAAGCATTTCACTGAAGTTTGCAAATATTCCGTTGATAATTAACTAATTCCACCGCACAGCTAATTGTAATCGAACATGTGGTTAAGCGTGGCCGAAGCTCTATATAAAACCCACGCACCCGGCTGCGCTCGTGCCCATTGGCCATTGCCCATCTCGCCTGTCGCCTCACTCCCCTACCATACCAAACCCAGTAAAATATTTGCCCCTATCGCCGGTGAGATGGCCCGCCGCCGCCTCCTCCTCGTGGTGCTCGCCGCGGTCCTCGCCACCGCCGCCGTCGCTGCCTCCTCGTCCTCGTCCTTCTCCGACACCAACCCGATCCGCCCCGTCACCGACCGCGCCGCCTCCGCGCTCGAGTCCACCGTCTTCGCCGCCCTCGGCCGCACCCGCGATGCCCTCCGCTTCGCGCGCTTCGCCGTTAGGTCAGCACCCCCGACCCCCACCCCACCCCCCGTCTGCTCCGCCCCGCCGCCGTTTGGCCTGACCACCCGGTTCGATTCGCCCGCGCAGGTACGGCAAGAGCTACGAGAGCGCGGCGGAGGTCGAGAGGCGGTTCCGGATCTTCTCCGAGAGCCTCGAGCTCGTCCGCTCCACCAACCGGAGGGGCCTCCCCTACCGCCTCGGCATCAACCGTAGGATCCCGAGCATCTTCTAATCCTGACCATCCGTTTCCGGGTGCCGGGGTCCTCACACGTTCGTCGGGTGGCTGTGTGTTGCAGGCTTCTCCGACATGAGCTGGGAGGAGTTCGGGGCGAGCCGGCTTGGCGCGGCGCAGGACTGCTCGGCGACGCTCGCTGGCAACCACCGGATGTGGGATGCCGTCGCGCTCCCGGAGACTGTAAGTGCCTAGTTTACTCTCATCACAGAAGATCCCACGAAGTATGGATTGTATTGTAACGTTACTACGTTAGTAACGGCTGCTCTCGAACGGGCGGGGTGAGTAGGACGTAGCCACGTAGGTGGTATGATTTGTCGCATCGGCCCCGTGGGTGACATGCATGCGTCGCTTGGTTGGGTTTTAGAGAGTTTCTGATCTGAAGTGGCTGAAGGATTTGCTCGTCGCTGTAGTAATTTGATCAGTCAGCCCCACCATGTGAATATGTGACACCGTCCTCGGGACTTTTACACCCCCTGCCAAACAAGACTTTTTTATCCGCTTTCTTCCATGGTCTCGGCCCATGATGTAACTACTAGTTACTGCAAGAGCCTGATATTACAACCAATGAACCAATGAAACTAGTTGCTGCGGATTTGATTTTCTCTCTCTCTCTCACGAAATTGCAAATTTTTTCATTGGTTAATAACTTGACCCCCCGGACCCGGGATGGAAATGTGGAATTCACACTGATCACCTGCTAGCAAGTAGCAGCTGTTTGTAAGGATTGCGGTAAAGCATTTCTGGCTGTAGCATACATGTACGGTCGTGGTCCTTTCTGTTTTGCAAGGTATTGTGTCGCTGGATCTGAGCCATGCGGTGATTGCTATGTACTAATCGATTCCATTAATGTTGGGCGCCGTGTATTTTTGGACATTCGGTATGGAATGATGTAAGTGATGTTGTGTGTTGTGGTTCTTTCTGGCTACTGCAGAAAGACTGGAGGGAGGATGGGATCGTGAGCCCCGTGAAAGACCAGGGCCACTGTGGCTCCTGCTGGACCTTCAGGTAACTACCAAAAAATCAGCACCTTCTTTCTGGTTCTTTTTTCTTTGGTACTGTTTTAACACAAACTGCATCAGTATTTTTTAAGTGGAAACTGTATTGGTGATTTTGCTATGTGAATAATTGAAGTGTCAAGTACTCAAGTGTCATTACTCATTCTGTTCTAAGTTCTCCCCCCTCCTGTAACCTGAAAAGGAAGTTGTGGTGAAGCTTGCTATATCTGGGGATTACGTTGATAGTTTGAGCTGGGCATGCTTCCCAATTTACTGGCAAAAGCTGCCTGTGTTATCCGACAGGAAGTACCGGTTGGAGTCTATCCAAATTGCTTTGCTGGGACATGGTCCACAAGGGCCTTTAATTCAATCATGGTCTTGAAAGTTGAAAGGAATCAGGGTGGAGGCACCTTCAAATCGTAATGCTTTTAGTAAAGAATTTAAAACTACTTCGGGTGTGGCCCAGAATGGGGACCGACAGATCAATCTGTTGGTGAAGTTGAAATTTGCTACTAGCTCTCAAGAGTAGTAGTTGAGAACTTGAGATCTTTCATCGCAGAAGCAATCACGAAATCATTTGAAAATGTTCAGCGTGGGAGTTAAACTATTGCACTCGTTTGACATGCAAGCAAATTAAATAATTGAGCAACTGATATAATTGTCTGTCAACTGTTGCTTCCATGATCTGTTCCAGTTGGTGGCCAATAATTATCTTGTGGAGCCTTTCATGTTTGTGTCGATTAACTTCGCATCCAAATAAAAGTAATTTATCTTTCAAATATTGTAAAACCAGCATACACTTTCATATGCACATATGTTACAGTATCATATATGAAGCCAGTAAAGTAGGCCTCAGTGGAAGACTTTGCTTCATGGCTTGTGCAAGATTCAACAGTTAACATCTGAGGAAAGTAAATTGCAGCGAGGCTGTAAACTCCAATGCCCAATTAAACAGAATACTTTGGTCAAGTGACATATTGATAAGAGCTGTTATATGGATCAGAGTCTTCGATAAAGTGCTACCCTAATCGCATGAACAAGTTCATGTTCATGGCTAACATTCTTAATTGATAAATGATGGTAAAA
Organism: Phyllostachys edulis; assembly: GCA_036346405.1. NCBI lineage: Eukaryota > Viridiplantae > Streptophyta > Magnoliopsida > Poales > Poaceae > Phyllostachys > Phyllostachys edulis. The sequence goes on from CM070561.1 coordinate 42,054,786, forward strand.
TTCAGCAGTTACTTTATTAGTTTCTCCTTTACTCATGCCAATTCATTTGCACAAAAATTTCGGTCTGGGGGCCTAGACAAACAACAGAAAGTTGGATTCAAAAGTTAACATGTGATTTGAATTTTTGTGATTGGGTGCTATTTATGTATCTGCTTCTGCTATTCTTGAATTAAGCATTTCATAAACTTACTATGTTACATTTTTATCCATTTGCCATACGAAAGTATTCTAACTAGCATCTGTTAACCAATTCCGAAGTAGCCTACAAGCATAATGACAGATATGCTTTAGAAACCAAGTGGCTGACCTGTATTGTAAACTAGTTAATTCCATGTTTAGTCACTACATTGTCAAAAAAAGTCCCCCTGGGATATTGCTTTCTATCATTGTACTAATTTATGTGACTGTCAATTGAAATGATAGCGCACTTCCACTATAGAATGTTTTTCTGGAAAAAGAATGAATGAATGAAAAGGTTGTCCTGCAAACAAAACAATTGAATTACATGGATGCTTATTCTGGCAGCACTACCGGTGCACTTGAGGCAGCATATACTCAGGCCACTGGAAAGCCGATCTCTCTTTCCGAGCAACAGCTGGTTGACTGTGCCGGTGCATACAATAATTTTGGATGCAACGGAGGCCTTCCATCTCAGGCATTTGAGTACATCAAATACAATGGTGGCCTTGACACTGAGGAGTCCTACCCTTATCAGGGTGTCAATGGCATCTGCCACTACAAGCCTGAAAATGTTGGAGTTAAGGTTTTGGACTCCATTAACATCACCCTGGTAAGGAACCCTGTTCTAAATTTCAATTGATGTTATCTAGAACCAACTAATCTGAGTTTTTGTTTATGCTGATTTTTGTTGTTGTGGTAAGGGTGCTGAGGATGAACTGAAGAATGCTGTCGGACTGGTTCGCCCAGTTAGTGTTGCCTTTGAGGTGATCGACGGTTTCAGGCAGTACAAGAGCGGAGTTTTCACTAGTGACCGTTGTGGAACTAGTCCCATGGTGAGTGTACAAGGCCGTAGGTCATCAAACTACTACTTATCATTTGAGTTGTTCGTGTTGAGCTTTTCATTAATATGCCTCCCATGCGTTGAAAAAAGAGCATACACCTATGCCGTTACATTGTAGGACTTCTTGTCATTCTGTTATTTTGTTCTAAATTTGTAAGTTCGTATGACATTACTAGGATGTGAACCACGCTGTTCTGGCTGTTGGCTATGGTGTGGAAAATGGAGTTCCCTATTGGCTTATCAAGAACTCATGGGGCGAGGACTGGGGTGATCATGGTTACTTCAAGATGGAAATGGGCAAGAACATGTGCGGTGAGTATTCCACATGCACTTTCGTCCCCCCAAAAATGATCTTGCACTCGCAGCACGATATTGACTTGACTATAAATTATGCAGGCGTTGCTACTTGTGCATCCTACCCTGTTGTGTCAGCATGAGGCTCCTATGGATAAGCTTCATCTCCTGTTGATTTGCTTGGCATCAATAATATATTTTCAGCCCGAGCATGAAGATGGGTATACAGAAACCAAAACTTTGCTGTGAATATAAGATCATAAGGACAGGAATTAGCCCCGTGCATGTACTCTTCTCCTGTATGGTTGTATGGTTGTGTAGGTAATCCAGGAACTGGGGTTTCACATGTCTTTGACATTTCATTTATGGGACAAAACGTATTCACGGTGCAGCCTGAGACATTTTATCAGACAATTATGTGCCACGTGTAGTTTTTTTTTTGTATATTGTCTCTCGATTGTTTCGGAGGCTAGGAAATCATCAACCAAACAGGAAAGAGAACAAGAGGAGCAATGTGAACATTGTGAACCACCGAAACAATAGCTTTTGCATTTCCAAAAATGGTAACTTTGCCTATTCAGACTGTAGTACTGAACTCCTATGGTCTATTTGTGTGGTATCTACTTAACGATCATAACGAATTAACGAGGGACCAAATTTTACAGCGCACTGCGAACGCGAGGTATAATTGTCGCCACTTGATCTCCGACTGTTCTCACGCAGAGGCGCTTTTTCGTGCGAACCAACGCGTCTTTTTCACTGCGAGTCGCCATTAGATCGCTGCCGGTTTAATCTCTATATATCATCTCTTTTCCCTGCGGTTTCGTTTCTGCTTCCTGCCGCGCGCCATCCCCTGCAGTCCCAAGATCGACGAGACGACGAGGGAACACAAACAGATTAGACACCACTGGCGAGTTTCTTCGTTTCCCCCCACTATATGTTCCTTCTTTTTGAATTGAGGTTCTTTCTAGGATGTTTGAAATTCGGTGCAGTGGATTTGAATAATCGTTTTTCACGTATTAAATTTCATCTGGATGCTCTTTAGAATCTCGAAATGTTAGTTTGTCCTAGTGTTCTTGTGGATGAACCCATAGCTTTAGGGTAGGAGAAAAGGGCCTGCTTGACTCCTTGACATTGTGGGCCCATCCCGCTAAACTCTTTTTTTTAAGAGGTCCGGGTTTTTACCCCATCCCGCTGAACTCTTGCCGGCTTGTGGTATAAGCCAGTGCCACCGACTTACATTAGCACCGACTTGGTCGTCATTAACTGATTAACAAAGCTTCCTTGCTGGGAACGAAGCGTAAAACGGCAGGAGATCTGTACTCGCCGGTCGATTTGGCATCCCAGTAGCGTTGCATGAGTAAGGGATAACTAGGACATTCCATAAGAATCAGGCAGGAACCGCCATTACTCCGTGATGTCTAGTTCAATGTTGTTCATTGTGCGTGTCTCTTTCACCTGCGGTGTGGAAAGTCCAAAAATGATTTTAGTGTTTTTTTTTGGGAACATTTGATCCTATCTTCCCTTGCATGTGATGTGACAGCCTCTCCTCTGGATCTCTGCCTTGCCGGCTAAGAAACACGGAGCACTACTTATCAGGAACCGCCTTCACACCGAAGGGCACAAATTTGCAACAACTTCTTGGCTCTTGCTCTTCTCTGTTTGGGGAGAAGCTTGTTTAATACTGCCCCTTCTCGCATCTTGCTTCAAAGATTCACCTTAGGTTGTGACTAGCTTGGATTTTTTTTTATTTTTATTGTTTTTAGTCTGAATGATTGGCAGCAAGAACTTGCAAGCTTTTGTTGATTTAATTAATTTGGTGATCCGTTTGGGTCCTTTAATTATTTCAGAGTAATATGAGTATAACAATCTGTATCCGGTGAATAGGTTTTTAATGCTTCTCTTCTTGTTCCATCCTGGCAGGGACTGCAATTAACCTGTTACCAAGATCACTGCCAAATTTACAAGTTTTGAACCATGAGAAGAAGCAGAGGGATTGTGTTGTTGATTTTAGCCTGTCTATGGCTGTGCCCTCGGAGGGGCTTCTCATGGAGCATTTTCACTTCGTCTTCCGCCTCGTCGTCTGCGACGGCCAACGAGCGCGCCCCGATGATGGAGCTCGACGGCGCGGTCGCCGACTTCTCCATGGACGGCTCCAACAACCCGAGAGGGGTGAAGCTGCTCGAGAACGCCAGGAGCAAGCTCTCCGGGCCCAAGAACTGCTGGCAGGACGCGTACCGGAGGCTCTTCGCCAGCTGCGGCGACATCGTGGCCGACAAGGAGAAGCAGTCGCGGCTCGCGTGGCACCTGAGCAGCTGCTTCCAGGAGGACTCCGGCCGGCCGGCCTTCCCTTCCTGCGGCGATCACTCCAAGATGGTGCATTGCCGCAAGATGCTGGGCGACTCCGAGGGCAAGGTCTTCCTCGAGTTCTTCCTCGAGACCAACACCTTGTGCCACCAATTGCAGTAAGTAATCACTCCATTTCAATTGCAAATGCAATGCTTGATGCTTCCAATGTTATGTTTGATTTTTTTTAAATGTTGATTTCTTCAGAGCTGAAGCCTTCAAGCATAGCACCGAGAGGCTTGTCAATGACCTGTCAAGATCATCCAAGTCTGCAGAGGAGAAGCTCGAGGTGATTGAAGAGAGGTCAGATCAGATCATAAAAGAGTCCGGTAAAGTTCAGGTCACGCTATCGTCGATCGAAATGCAAGCCGATCGTCTCGCAGAGACGTCGAAGAATGTGGGACTCCAGATCAATGACGTGCTGGCTCACTCCAAGGCTATCTTTGAGCAGTCGAAGGAGATTACAACATCTCAGCAAGAGCTAAGGGAAGGGCAAGCTGAGATGAGGGAGAAGATCGACGCCGGCATGGCGCACATTCAGGAGTCGTATGAGAGCCTGGGGAATGGGATGGATAAGCTAAAGGAGGAGGCTGTGGACATTCAGAGGGAAATAGCAACTGTTGGTGATTCCATGTCTTCAAAGATGCAAGATTTACAGAGCACTGCCAATGACATTGGAAGTGTCGCCGGCAAATCGTTGGAGAATCAGATGCAACTTTTGGATGGACAGAGTAAGGCGATGCAAGGGCTGAATGATCTCTACAGCTTTCAGGCACAAGCTCTTGATGAAAGCAGGTACCGTATCTGTATCAATTGATGACTTTACATTTATTTTTTGAAAAATGCTCACTTAACATTTGACTGACAAAGATGCTGAATTGCTGATTATGCGGAAAACTGCAGGGAAACAATACAAAAGCTTGCACAGTTTGGCCAGCGTCAGCAGGAAGAGTTATTGTCCAGGCAAGACCAAATCCGGCAAGCTCATGATCATCTCATAAAAAATTCGCACTCAATACTGGAAGCACAGGTCCTTATTTCCTCATTTTAACTTCCTTTGTCGCATGATTTCAGGCATTCAACTCTCTCTTGTATGTATTGAACATTTTTGTCTGCAGGAAGAGTTCAGAGCGAAGCAGGCCAACATTTTTGCTGCTCTGGATAAACTCTACATCCTCCACAACGCCATTCTAGCTGAATCCCGTTTTATCAAGGCCTTCTTCTTCTACTGTTGCATCGTGTTTCTCATCTACATGCTCTCAAGCGCGAAGCAAACGTTCAGCATTAGGGGACAGCTCTACTTTGGTAAGACTTCAGAACTGTACTTACTGCATCTATGTTACGTTCTGCAAATGTTCAGTTATTGACTTTTGTTCTGGCAGGTCTGTGCATCACTCTTCTGCTGGAAATTGGGCTGATCAAGCTCGGAGCCGACAACTTCGACAAGCAATTCTGGGTCATATCCAAGGTGTTCTTGGTCAGATCAGTGTTTCTTGGTGTCGCCGCTGTTCAGATGTTGCGTGCCATATTTACATACAGGTAAGTCATAAGTGAAGAGCTGCCCGGTTTTACACATTCAGATCTTGCATTCCATTTTTTTCTAGTTCTATCTAAGAAGATGGTTCGCTGATCTCAATCTTGTGGTAATCAACTTGTTGATGCCTTTCAGGGATTACGAATTACTGAACCATCGGCTGCTCCAAACACTGGTCGAGAAAGTCCGAGCACTGGAGGAAAACGCAGGAGACAAGATGCTCTCATACAGCACAGAGAGCGATAAGAGCCTGAGGGATTACTCATGGGTCTTCGAGGAACTGCCGGATGAGGTAGACAGTAAAACCGATCCGAATTACACCTTGCCAGAGCAAGCTTGCGGGAAGGACACCGCCTCGCCGGAAGAGGTCGGCGAAAACTCCATCACGACGTCGATTAGCCGGACATACAACCTGCGGCCACGGAAATAATCTCCCCGCATCATGGTCTGTGTGAGATATTGTATCTAAGTACGTGTCTGTCCCGTGTGAGTTTGGTTTTGCTAATCTTAGCTGAGTGGGCAGGAGGCTCGTTGAGTAGAACGCATGTGTACTATTTTTCACGATGTTGAAATTTACGCGATATCGAACTTTGTAGTTCTTAAGCTACAATTCGGTACACGCCACCAATGCGTATAACTTGTTCGAAAAATAACACTGCCGTTACCCTCTGTCAAGCTAGAGCTCTTACGGTGTTAGGTTAAAGTGTTTTGACTAAGACGAATGATCCGTGGTACTCTTTCAACAATTATGAAAATGTCACTCAAATCCTAGAGGTTTTGAAAAATGCTATGTCATGCCGGCACGGCACGGGCCCACCGTGCTTCGGGCCGGTTCGGCCCGGCCACCTTGCCGTGCCATGCTGTGCCGGCCCGCCTCACCTCTGGCTAGACCCAGACACGGCCCAAAGCCCGTTGTGTCAGGGTCGTTCCGGCCCAAGTCCAGCCCTAAGTAACTATAGACGCCCAGAAAGACGACAGCCGCCGTCGCCCAGGAAGACAAAGATACTCGTGCGCCATCCACACCCGCCCCCTCTAGCCATAGCCTCCTCCTCCTGGACGCCAATGAAGAACTCCGCCCACCTCGGCCGCGCCACACGCTTGCAAAGGGGGTGAGAAGCACGGCAACGAGGAGGTGGCTAGAGGGAGGGCAGCGGGGCGGCGACGCGTGGGAAGGGAGAGGGAGAGGGAGAGGGAGGTGGCTAGAGGAGTGGAGAGAGGGGGTGACCGACGGCGCGTGGGGAATGAGAGGGAGGGAGAGCGGCGATCGACGGCATGGCTGGGAGGAGGCCTGGAGCTGGAGGGATTGGGAATTTAGGAGCCGGGGCTTGGGAGAAGGGGTTGGGGATGGGGGTTGGGGGAGGCCGAGAGGGATGTTGGGTCAGGCCTGGTGGCAGAGGGGGATTATTGGTTAGGCTAGGCCGGGGTGGGGGAGTGATTAAGTCAAGCCGAGAGAGGGAGAGATTGGGTTAGAATGGGAAGGTTGGGCCTATTTCGTGCCGGGCCGGCCCAAGCACGACCCAACTGATTGTGTTGTGCCGTGCCGCCCAACGGGCCGCATTCTCAGACCCGGCCAGGCCTGCCGTTCCTATCGTGCCGACCGGGCCTTGGGCCGGTCTAAAAAAGCGCAGCCCAAGTTCCATTTCTAGCCATAGCTATAAAGCCTGAACAGAATGGAGGGAGTGAGGGAGACGCCATGGCTCAAATTAACAGAGTGAAAAGTACCGGTTACTGTTGGAATCGCAACAGAAAGTTTCAAGTCTCCGAAAAACGAGTGCCCTGCATATAATGAATTAAATAATCAATAGTGATCACAATATTCGAGCAGTAGCTTCTCAAGTCTTCAATACAAAAGATTACGAGTGCCTTGCATATACAATGAATTCAACAGTGATCACATTATTCAAGAGTTAGCTGGTCACATTGGCAGTAAAACAGTAATATTTATTCTCGTTGGCTCAATTCGAAGTTAATGAAAGAAATGAAGTTGTATTTACATTATTTCCTCGTATACTGATGCCTTAGTAAAAAGTAAGAAAGAGATAAATTGCTGATGGAGTCGCTGACAACTTCACTCTATCAAATCAGCAATGCCCAGTAGGAATTTTTTATATTATTTAATCATTTTTAAATAATATTTTAAAGTTAACCTCTTGCTAACTTTATTTTCAATCCTGACCTCTTTAGTCACACCATGATGCGCGGCATGGCCAAACTAATATATTACGCCACTGTTTTTGGTGTGGCCAAACATGTCATACAAGCCATCGTTCGCATGTCGTGCTAGCGTGGAGGGCATGCGTTGCCGTTGTCACGCCTGCACTCATGGTGTGACAAGCATGTCTTGTCACGCCAACGTGTGTGACATGACAGTGGTGACTTAGGTACCGCCGGCCTACCCAGTTCTTTATTTTCCCCCCAAATTCCTCTCTTCCTCCCGAGCATTCTCTCTCCTCCCCGCCCCCAACCTCTCCAAATCCGTCGATTTGGAGCCGATTCGAAGCCCATAAACCCGTGGAGATCATCCCCCAAGGTAATCTCACCCATTCCCTCCATTTATTTCAGATTAAATCGGTTTTATTTGTGGATTTATGGTTTATGCCGAATTGGATGTTTGATAGAATTGGTTGGAATATTTGCACGTCGGAGTGAATTGGATAACATTAGTACTGTACTGGAGATAATCTATTTAGATGGCTATACCTTAAGTTAACACGCATTGTAGATGTTCTTAGGTCACTTGGATGTTCGTCGGTATCTATACATATATCTTTGCCTTCCACATTCATTTTACCACAAGTAAAATTGTTTGTTTAGCTCATGATCTAGTAGGATAGGTTCTGTCAGAACTGTATTTTTCTTATTTGGAATTGGGCAGAGGTGAATCAAATTATATCTGAGCTCGTCCTTGCCAAATGTGGTGTACTGCATCTAGTGAATTCCAAACAGTTTTCTGATCAGGTTTGAGTAATGGTTGGTTGAACTTACACATAATATTTCCTCCATGCAATGCATGCCAAAATAGGTGCCAGTTCGCTTAAGTGTGGGTATATATTTCTTCCAAGATGCTACTCCTTACTGTTGAACTATTATTTGGAAAACGTTGAAGTTAGACACGCTGATGTTCACCTTAGATTGTTTAGATTCGTGTTTTGCATGCAACACCAGAGAATTATGATCCATTTGATCTCCAATAGGAGCTACCCTATTATGTCTAGAATAAGGTTTACTAAGCCTAGTTGACTTGTGAAGTGTGTTATCCTACAGCAATAATTTGATGGTGTTGAATACAATGCTTCTTGTTGCACTAGATCAATGTGAAATCAATGTATAATATCATATTAGTTATGCAAAAAAGCTTTACTTTCTTTTCTTTTTGTGATCTGGGCAATGTTGCCAGTTTATGTGCATTTAGCATCGTCCTCCACTTATCACATTGGTATATTAGTATCATTTTTTTTTGCTTGTCTGGTTTTTGGGGATTATGTTTGTTTCTGATGATTCCAACTTGACTGAGTCGTAGTAATACCGCACTTATTTTCCTTGAAGGAACAAAAGAAAATACCTAGATTTCATTCATCAGGTCATGCTATGAGATTGAAAACTCAAAAGGTCTTCTTGATCATAGTTATGTGCCATAGGATACATAATCATGCGCTGCAAAGAACATACACTTTGTTGCTTAATATTGTGGTACCATTTGCACACAATTGCACACAATTGCATTTAGCTTAGTTGAATCTTTTCTTTTAAGTGCACATGTCACTCATGCTTTACTTCCATATATATTTGATTATGCTCTACCAGATTTATGACCAATGAAAGAAACAAATGGAGTGGTATTTAGCATTGTCTGTGTGCCTTTTGGTGAGAGACCATGTGGAGGTGTCCCCATGTTTGTGATGAGTAATTGACGGTCGGTTTAGTGAGTTTGAGTTTGTTTGTATTCGAGGGTAGAGTACCTTTACTTGTGCCTTTACCGATTATCTTTGTTTGATGCGGTGCTATGTGATGGTTTGCTTGTGCGTGTGGATCGCAGGACTTGAGCTAGGTCATGGTGAGGCGAGGTGGACCGGACTAGACACAGGAGGTGTTGAGGTCCAGACGGTCGAGTTGCCAAAGATGATCGAGGTCTTGAAGTGGTTAAGTAGTCGGGAGACAAGGAATCCTGAATCGCCTGTGACGGATACGACGGGCGATGACGAGCGGACGGGACTAGACTCGTGGAGGAGTCGAGGTCCAGACGGTCAAGATACTGGATCATGGAAGCTTCAGGAAGTCGCTGAGGGCAAATTGGAGATTTCACTCAAGCAATGAGAGGATGGGCTGGTTTTCCCTCCAAATCCTAGTCATGTTGACCATGACCTTTGCCTCATTTGTGTGTGGAGCAAGCATGTGAGTTTTGGACTGCACTTCTTGATTTGCTAATTGAGGACATGAGCCTTCTCATTTTTAGCTGCAAGTGCGTGTGCAAGAGATAAGAGCTGAACAGTGTGGGTACGAGCTGAGTGAGAGCTCCAGTGCGTGTGTGTGCTTGTAGTAGAGTGTATGAGCTGAGGGTAGTGTAGAGCTCCTGTGTGTGTTCCCAAGTGGAGAGCTGAGTAGTGAGGGTATGGGTTGAGCTAGTGCGTGTATGTTTCTCCCTCTCAAGCATGTAGTGTGTGGAGTAAATTTCTCGGTGTAATCATTCCTCGAATCCTTCATCTATTTGCAATGAATTCATTTGAGAAAGTCCGATGTGAGCCTTTGTGATTTCCTCTGCTTCCCTTTCCTAGGGTTTCTTAACAGAGTACACTTGTTTCTTGTGTTTTCCTTTCAGATTTGGCTCAAGTTTTGTGTTCTCTAGTCCTAAGGTAATTGCTCATCTATCTGCAGAATCTCTTGAGCAATGGATTAGGAAATGGAAAGGAATTTGAAAATTAATGCTCTCTCGCTCAAGTCTCAAATTTTGTCAAAATCTTGATTCCTAGGCTTTCGTTGAATTCTCTTGTTCCCTAGGGTCTTGATGTTATTTAGTTTGTTTTCCAGATCTTTTGGCTCAAAAGCTTCAAGCAATTTCTCATGAATTTCTCCTTTTCGTCTCTTTGCAGATTCTCGCTTTCCAATTGTTTTTAGCTTTGCAACTCCTTGTACTCAACCGAACTGCAGGGTCTGCTGCCTCCTCTGAATGTTTCGGTCAGCAGTAACTTGTGGCAGCAGTCTCTACTCTTGTGTGTGATGCTTTCGGCCAAAACAAGAAGAACATTTCGGCAGCAGTCACAGGGCAGTTGTAGTTCATTCTCTGCTACATTTCTTCTCCTGTTTTCAGCTTGGTATTACTGCAGATTTCAGAAATCTTCTGCTGTCCATCTTGCCGAACTGCATCATAGTTTTTTTTGTGTGCTCTGATTTCAACTTCAGTGTATTAGCCCATGAGTAATTCCTGCAGACTCTACTGCTTGTCCTAATTCTTGTTTAGTTTGGATGCAAGGTGGTTGTTGGTTTTGGCTATTAGCAAGTGTGCGATCCTGCTTCCTTGTTTACACGCATTCTAGAGTTGTTGTTTTCAGTGATGTGTCCTCAATTTTCATGAGAAGAACCCTGCATTTTCATTGCATCATTTCTTGGTTGGTCAAGAAGAAAGCAAATATATTTGGGTGAAGTGCAAAGATACTAATTCTTCCTTTTGCTTTCGGTTAAAGTGAGTAAAATTTTCAGAGTTCCTTTCAGCTATCTGCAGATTTCAGTTTTAGCATTCCTTTGTCTGAACTCAGGGCTTTCTCGGTGAAGTGTAGTACTCTCTGTTCTTAGGCATGAATAACTTGGAGTATCTAGTCTCTCCAGTATTTTTGGGGCAACAATGTTCTGAACTTTTCCCTTGAGTATGAATCTTACTTCATAGCTAATGTAGCTATCGGAGTAAATGTTCGTGGATACTTCAGGGGATAATTTTAAAAAGGCACCATTCACCCCCCCTCTGTTGCCATTTTCGATCCTACAATTGGTATCAGAGCCGGTTAGCTCTTTTTCAATAGATCTTAACCGGTCTCAAGAGCCATGGCGATGGACAAGTACTCGACCAAGCCGCCCGTTTTCGATGGCATCGACACCCTTCCGAAGAGCCGAATGGAGACATACATCCAGGCCTGGGTATGCCATCCGCGGAAGGTCAAGGTACGATTCATTGTTCTCGCCGATGAGAACATCAATGCCGGAACATGGCCGATGTTGAGGCGAATGCAAAGGCAAGGAACATCATCATCCGTGGTTTGAGTCGAGCGAGTTTGATCAAGATATCTCACTGTCGTCCGCCTTACGACATCCGGGTGACCTCGACGATACCATGAGGGCACCACCCAGATCAAGACGGTTCGACAGGATCAGTTCAAGCGCGAATACAACAAATTCGAGATGCTTGCTGGTGAGTCCCTGGACGAGTGCTTTTCGCGATTTCACAAAATCTTGAGCAACCTCCGAGCGGTCGGTCTCACATACCCCGACTCGGACAACGCTCGTCAGATGCTCACGGCACTCGATCTACGTGTTTGGGAGATGAAAGTGACCACCATCAAAGACACGACAGACCTCTCGACTCGACTCTTGACGCGTACTCGCTACTCAAGACTCACGAGATTGACGTTGTCTCTCGTCGGTCGAAGTCACAGTCGATGGCCTTGGTCACCGATCCCGTTTCTTCTTCAGGGCTTTCTTCTTATTCTTCTTGTGGTTTCTCCTTGTCGCTCTCTGGACGAATCGATGATCGCTAGAGCACTCGAGGATGAGCGGTACCGCCCTCCTAGCTCGGAAGTTTTCCCATGCTTACAAGAGGAGGAGGGACGAGAAAGAGGGAGGACTGTGATTTTCTTCGAGTGTGGTGGCCCCAACCACATTCGGCAACCGCCCCAAGCTTGAGAAGGGCAAGAATGACTACTGGCGGTTCGGGCAAGAACGACTACACCGACAAGAACTGCAACAAGAAGCCTCCACCAGACGCCAAGAAAGAAGAAGTTCGCAACTTTGGCAAAGCCAAGAAGCTCTTCCACCGCGTCCTCACCGCTTTTGACGACCTCGACCTCGGCGAGGTGGAAGGATGGAGCGACGATGACGGACGGGTGACCAAGAGCCCAAGGATGGCGGCGACGACTTCTCCCAAGATGTGCTTCATGGCCCTCGAGGGCGAACTTCGGACAATGAACAGATCCGACTCGGACGAGGTAGATCCCACCTCACGAACAGCTCAATCATGCTTTTCTTAAGCTAGGAGGTTTTATGCTAAAGCTAAGGCTAGGTGTGCTTTGAGTTAGAGAAGGAAATAGATAGTGTCACTAGATATTATTGCTCTTACATCCGCCTTCTAGTGATGATTGTGATACATGCTCGCTTTCTGTTGGTTGATATGGAGAAGTTAAGGACCTCACATGATAGTGTGTCCTCCAAACTTGATAGTGTTAAGGTGGAGAATATTAGTGCGCTTCTTCGAGTTAGAGTTGAGTAGGATGGTCATTACCCTACTTATTACCGATGAGACTACTTCTCCCACCTCATGTGAGGGTAAGGACATTGTTGCTAGAGGATCTTATGCCATGCTCCTTGATCTGCCTGAGTCTTGTGAAAATTGCAATAACTTGAAGATGAACTTAAACAGGCAGATCATAAAATTGTGAACTACAAGCTTCTTTACTTGAGCCGATTGTTTCATGCTTGAACTGCCCTAAGTTAACTGATGAACTTGAGGCTGTCTCCAAACAGTTTCAAGATATGATTGATCATGAAAGGAAGATGGCTAAGTTTGCTTCTAAGGACCCCGTTAGCTCACCATGCATTAAGTGTAACAAACTAAAATCGACTTGATTGCTTTGGATGAGAAATGTGTGAAGCTAACTAAGGATCTTCTAGAGAAGCCACATTGTGCTTGCAATATGATTGTGGAGAAGGGGAGAAGCCCTGTGGTAAGGATGAGACGCTTAGCAACGTGAACCAACCGGCTAGCGAGGGGGTGTCCCTTCAGAGTCGGTTTGTCGTGCACAAGCCATTCTTCCCTCTCGCTTCTTTGTTTCTTCTTTTGCTCCTTACTTTCTCTGTCTCTTCTTCCCCCGCTCTTCTTGCACCTCTCTCTTTCGGAGTGTCAAGACCTTATGAACACTCTCGAGAGATTTGTAGGAGGCAAGAAGAAGCTCAATCTTATTCTAGACCAATCTAAGATCCGCAGATTTAATCGGGGTCTAGGATATGACTTCTTTGAGGACATGAGGAAGCATCCACCGCCGTGCTCGCACCCATAGCACTGTGTGTGATCGAGATCGAGCCTGTGACCGAGAAAGTCCAATTCAAGTCGGCGGGCTATGTCCAGGATTTCGACAAGAAGGTAATTTCACATGTCGCTTCTACCTCTCGAAGGTGAAGTATCACCGCACCTTCGTCGAAGGATGGACACACAATCGATCGATGCTTCAGCGCCAAGATCGCGTAGAGACCATGTTGAGTCTCTTAAGCGCATTGTGGTCGGCCCTGCACCTTGAGTGCACCTAAGACCAACACGAGGTCTAGGCTTGTTTCTTCGATGGGTTTGTGCAAAGATCGAGGACTTGGTTTTTCCGAGTTTTACGTTTTCGTCCTCATGTCGCTTTCGATCGTGACTTCGCCGGCCCCGAGGGTAGATCTCGTTTTCCCCATCGAGATAGCTACCATGGCGTGTTCAAGATGTTGCAGGTGCTCGACTCGCTCTTCCGAGAGGATCGGACCCAAACAAATGACTTGGTCTACTCTTAGACCTTCGCTTTGAGTGACAGAGAGCGTAGGGTAGATAGAGGTCATCGGGCTTGACTACTTCATCCGCCGACGTGTTATTCAAGATTGGGTGCCAAAATCATTGTTGATTTATCCCAAGATCGAGACTTTACTCTGCTTGACTCAGTTCACGGGTAGGGAAGGAGAAGGTTTGGCTTGTAGACTCGGTTGTTCTCGTCATATGACCGGAGACTCCGCTGGTTCTCCTCCTAGCCCGCGCTCCGGTGATGAGACGATCACCTTCGGAGACGCTTCGTCTGGGCGCGTCATCGCCAAAGGTACTTGTCGCGTATTAATGCTTCTTTTATTCTTAAGGATGTTGCCTTGGTTAGTAAGTGCAAAGACAATTTGCTTTCGGTTTCACCATCGATGACGGTTTCGAGGTGAGCTTTAAGAAAAACAATTGCAAAATTCTTGACTCTTGGGTAGTCCGGTTTATGGATTTCTCGTTATGGGAGGATCTTTCGTCTTTGAGTTCTCTGAGTTTTCTGGCGATCCTCTCGGTGTTTAGTTGCTTACGAGTCCCGCGATCTCTCTTTCGGCATAGGAGACTTGGTCATATTGATTTGACCATTTGACCCGAGTTAGCGACCATGATCTCATTCGTGGATCGCCAAACTCAAGATGGTCAAAGATCTTGTTTGCACTCCATGCTTAAGACGCAAGAAGATGGTTGCCGCTTCTCATCCTCCCACATTACATTATGACCGATGCAGACGGGACATTGCCCACATGGACACATTGGACCGGCTCGAGTCTTGATCAACAGAGGGAAGTGGTATGTTCTTGTTGTGGTCGATGACTTCTCGAGGTACTCTTGGTGTTTTTCTTAGCCTCAAGGACGAGACATTTACACATTTCCGAGGTCTTTTAGTAGGTCAGTCTGTTGAGCTCCCGGGTGCCTTACGAGCGATCCTTGATGACAATGGCACGGAGTTCAAGAATTCCTACTTTGAGAGTTTCTGCGGTGAGACAGTGTAGAGCACAGTTCTCTTCTCCATACGTCCCTCAAAGAAATGGCGCTAGGAGAGGAAGAACCGCACCTTAGTCGAGATGGCCAGACGATGCTTGATGAGTACTCTACACCGAGGAAGTTTTGGGTCGAGGCCATTGCGATCGCGTGCCATGTTTGAATCGAGTTTTTCTTGGGCACTCTTGAACCGCACTTCTTATGAGTCGAGATACTGCTAAAGCCAGCGTCTCTCATTTTCGTGTGTTTGGTTGCAAGTGCTTTATTTTGAAGTCCGGGAACCTAGATAAGTTCGAGTCACGTTCTGTGGCGGTATCTTTCTAGGCTACTCGACTTCTTGGCGGGCTTATAGGGTGCAGGCTGCGAGTCTAGCAAAATGGTAGAGACCGCGAGGTGATTTTTGACGAGGCGGTCACCGGGACTAGGCCAGATATCTCGTGTTCTTTAGAGCGTCCGAGACCATCTTTGTGGATGATGAGGACGAGGGAGACGATGGTTGTTTACGATCCGATCCTCCTCTTCCTCCCTTGAGATGCCTTCTTCCACGGCACCTCAAGGTGATCACCCTGCCTTCCGCTTCCTCCGGAGCTAGTGGCTCTGTCCCGCCTCGTCTGCACACGAGGTAGAGGCCACTTCTTCTTCTCATCCAGACCTCCCGACATATCCGTAAAAGGCATCCTTCAGCGAGATCATTGAGATCTTTTTGAGCGTGTCACACGCTCAAAATCTGGCACTTCTCTTTTCTGTCTCCATTCTGCTTTCATTGCCTCCTTCGAGCCCAAGGATGTTGATCATGCTCTTTCTGATGAGTCTTGGGTCAATGCCATGCATGAGGAGTTGGAAAACTTTGAGAGAAACAAGGTTTGGTCGCTTGTTGAGCCCCCACGAGGTCACAATATCATTGGAACCAAGTGGGTGTTCAAGAACAAGCAGAGTGAGGATGGGGTTGTCATCCGAAACAAGGCTAGATTGGTCGCTCAGGGGTTTTCCCAGGTTGAGGGTCTAGACTTCGAGGAGACCTTTGCCCTCAGAGCTCGACTTGAAGCCATTAGAATCGCTTGCCTTTGCGACTTCTAAGGGTTTCAAGCTTTACCAGATGGACGTGAAGAGTGCCTTCCTCAATGGCCTTATTGAGGAGGAAGTCTCGTCCGACAGCCGACCTCAGTTTCGAGAACCCCAAATACCCTAACCATGTCTTCAAGCTTTCAAAGCCTTGTATGGACTTAAGCAGCCCCTAGAGCTTGGTATGAGAGGCTTAAGTCCTATCTGTTGAGTCATGGTTTTGAGATGGGTAAGGTAGACAAGACCTTGTTCATTCAAGCAGCATGGTAATGACTTTCTACTCGCCCAAATTTATGTGGATGATATCATCTTTGGTGGCTCATCTCATACTCTTGTTTCTCGGTTTTCGATGTTATGAGCTCGAGTTTGAGATGAGCATGATGGGCGAGTTGAGTTTCTTCCTTGGCTTCCAGATCAAGCGGACTCGGGAGGTACTTTCTTGCATCGAGGCAAGTACACTCGTGACCTCCGAGACGCTTTGATATGAGTGATGGTAAGCGGTGTCCACACCGATGGCTTCATCGGCTTCACTCGACCAGATGAGGACGGCGAGCCGCTTGATCGAAGGAGTATCGCAAAGATGATTGGCTCCCTCTTGTACCTCAACGCCTCGAGACCGGACATACACTTCTCTCGTGTGTTTGTGTGCTCGATTTGAGCTTCTCCTCACAGATCTCACCGCCTTGGTGAAGCGATTCTTGATACCTTCGAGCTACCATTGACTATGGTATCCGTACTCTTCCTCATCTGTCTTTTCCTTAGAGCCTACTCTGACGCAGACTTTCTTTGTCAGAGGATAGATAGGAAGAGCACTTTCGCACCTGCCAATTCATTGGCACTTCTCTCGTTCTTGGTCCTCTAGGAAGCGATCCGGTGTTACCTGATCCAATCGCAGAGGTCGAGTATGTTGTTGCCGCCATTGTTGCTGACAGATACTTTGATGGCTTCGACCCTGCGGGACTTTGGGTTAGTTCTAGAAAGTGTTCCACTCTTTTGTGATAACACTTCTGCTATTAACATTGCTAAGAACCCGGTCAAAGACTCTCGGACCAAGCATATTGATATCCGATATCACTTCCTTAGAGACCATGTGGAGAAGGGTGATATAGTGCTCCGGTTAGGAGAGTGACCGCTTGATTGGTGATATCTTTACCAAGCCTTTGGATAGCTCTAGGTTTTGACCTTATGGGAGAGCTTGGGGTGGTTTGTCCTTATGGACTGTAGTGAGGGGAGCTTTGTGCTTTCTTGCTTTATCTTGTATATTATGTTGTTGCTCCTCATCGTCGCATTGCATTAGGGATGCATTTTGGGTTAGTCCTCCTAGCATAGATTAGAGTGTTTCTCTCGCCTAGTTGCTTAGACTTCTTCCTCTCATCTTATGCTCTAGGATGTTGCTTATTAGTCGTCTCTTCTCACTAGGTTGAGCTTACTCACTTCTTATAGGTTCTAGCAAGGGTTGGGCCACCCTTGGGTAGACAGGAACGTGTTTGCTCCTTAGTGTGTTAGCAGGCGATTGATAGTCCTAGTGTCATATGGGGTAGATGAGAGTCGATCGAGCTATAGTATTCTCTATATCTTGTCTATGCTTTAAGGACGCTTTGTCTCGATTTCTTTGCCGACTTCTCGTTTTATAGCTTTGGTTTGGGGAGTTCATTTGGGAGCTTCTGGAGCTTAATATTGATATAACTCAACTTGAACTAAACATTGCTTCACATGTTGAGGGGGAGCTGGATTTTCTTGCTTTTTAGCATTGTGCATTGTAATATAACTACATGGAGCCTTGACCATTATCCATATATGACATGCTTCAATGCATTACATCTTGCCATGATTATGCTTAATTGCTAGATTTATCATTGCTTCATATGTGTCGTCAAGCCTTTGCCATTGTTAAGTTAATTAAAATTGCACAACTTGAACTAAGACATGTCATGTTAGCTCTTGAGGCTAGTCTATCTTTAGTTATTCTCTTATGATTCATGCCATGTCAAATAGGCTAAGTTGAGTCTTGAATCTTTAATTGAGCTTTAGTTTGAGCTATGCTAGTGTTGTGATGAAACATGAGTGAGTTCAATTATTTTAAGAAAAGCAAAAGATCTTTTATGTGCGAAAGAACTGATCTCACCAATTCTTTCTCATGAGACTGCTTGCCATTGCACTGGGCATGAACTCAGGGGGAGTTTTGGATGACCAAGATCATCTCCTTAGGCTTGTCGCTTGGAATGGTCGCATAAGGCTTGAGATCTAGCACATCACCAAAATTATCAATTCCAAATGAAAATATGTGATTTGGGCTAAATTTGCTTAACTACCAAAAGAACCAAGTACTTGTGCAAATGATTCATTCTTGAACTTATAGCACTCTAAATTGACTCAATTCTAGCTTCTTGGTTCCACTTAGGTTATTGACATGGTTTGCATCATCTTTGGATACCTCTAGCTAGACTATACTCTTGAGTGGCTTGACATGCTAAGAAATTCATCTAATCTTCATATTGTTACTTACGTGGCTTGGTTTGATTATGCATATCTTGTAATGATATTGATAGTTTTCATATACGTTATGGCTTGGTGTAATACTCGAATAGTCATTTTGGATAATCTTCATGGCTCTAATTGCTTAGCATTGCATAACATTCAACCACACCATGCTATATTCTCTCTTTTGTATCTTAATGACTCTATTGCCAAAAGGGGGAGAATATTGGAGAAAAAGTCACTTTTGGGAGTTTTGGGAGCGTTTGAGGAAAACTTGCTCTTTCTTTTACTCCTTGCGTCTACATGGTCATTAGCATCTATTTCTTCTCTTGGACCATGTCGACTTTCAAACAAACTCAACTTATGCTTTTTTGGGTTTGTCAATATACTCATCAAGGGGAGATTGAGAGACCATGTGGAGGTGTCCCCATGTTTGTGATGAGTAATTGTGGTCGGTTTAGTGAGTTTGAGTTTGTTTCTGTATTCGAGGGTAGAGTACCTTTACTTGTGCCTTTCTTGATTATCTTTGTTTAGATGCGGTGCTATGTGATGGTTTGCTTGTATGCAGGATCGCAGGACTTTGAGCTAGGTCATGGTGAGGCGAGGTGGACCGGACTAGACACAGGAGGTGTTGAGGTCCGACGGTCGAGTTGCCAAAGATGATCGAGGTGCTGAAGTGGTTCTGAAGTCGGGAGACGAGGAGGCTGAATCGCCTGTGATCTGATACGACGGGCGATGATTTAGCGGACGGGACTAGACTCGTGGAGGAGTCGAGGTCCAGACGGTCAAGATCTGGATCTGGAAGCTTAGGGAAGTCGCTGAGGGCAAATTGGAGATTTGACTCAAGCAATGAGAGGATGGGCTGGTTTTCCCTCCAAATCCTGGTCATGTTGACCATGACCTTTGCCTCATTTGTGTGTGGAGCAAGCATGTGAGTTTTGGACTGCACTTCTTGATTTGCTAATTGAGGACATGAGCCTTCTCATTTTTAGCTGCAAGTGCGTGTGCAAGAGATAAGAGCTGAACAGTGTGGGTACGAGCTGAGTGAGGGCTCCAGTGCGTGTGTGTGCTTGTAGTAGAGTGTATGAGCTGAGGGTAGTGTAGAGCTCCTGTGTGTGTTCCCAAGTGGAGAGCTGAGTAGTGAGGGTATGGGTTGAGCTAGTGCGTGTATGTTTCTCCCTCTCAAGCATGTAGTGTGTGGAGTAAATTTCTCAGTGTAATCATTCCTCTGGAATCCTTCATCTATTTGCAATGAATTCATTTGAGAAAGTCTGGATGTGAGCCTTTGTGATTTCCTCTGTTTCCCTTTCCTAGGGTTTCTTAACAGAGTACACTTGTTTCTTGTGTTTTCCCTTTCAGATTTGGCTCAAGTTTTGTGTTCTCTAGTCCTAAGGTAATTGCTCATCTATTTGCAGAATCTCTTGAGCAATGGATTAGGAAATGGAAAGGAATTTGAAAATTAATGCTCTCTCTGGTCAAGTCTCAAATTTTGTCAAAATCTTGATTCCTAGGCTTTCTGTTGAATTCTCTTGTTCCCTAGGGTCTTGATGTTATTTAGTTTGTTTTCCAGATCTTTTGGCTCAAAAGCTTCAAGCAATTTCTCATGAATTTCTCCTTTTCGACTCTCTGCAGTATTCTCGTTTCAAATTGTTTTTGATTTGCAACTCCTTGTACTCAACCGAATGCGGAGGTCTGCTTGCCTCCTCTGAATGTTTCGTCGTGAGAACTTGTGGCGCTAGATCTCTACTCTTGTGTGTGATGCTTTCGGCCAAAACAAGAAGAACATTTCGGCAGCAGTCACAGGGCAGTTGTAGTTCATTCTCTGCTACATTTCTTCTCTGTTTTGACTTGGTATTCTCGCAGATTTTAAATCTTCTGCTTTGTCCATCTTGCCGAACTATGATCATAGTTTCTTTTTGTGTGCTCTGCATTTCAGCTTCATGTGTATTCGCCCATGAGTAATTCCTGCAGCTCTCGGCTGTTTGTCTGAATTCTTGTTTAGTTTGGATGCAAGGCTGGTTGTTGGTTTCGGCTATTAGCAAGTGTGCAGTCCCTGTTTCCTTGTTTACCGCATTGATAGTTTGTTGTTTTCGATGATGTGTCCTCAATTTTCAGCAAAGCAAGAACACGCATTTTCGATTGCATCATTTCTTGGTTGGTCAAGAAGAAAGCAAATATATTTGGGTGAAGTGCAGAAGATACTAATTCATCCTTTTGCTTTCGGCCATAAATGAGTAAAATTTTGAGTTCCTTTCACTATCTGCAGATTTCAGTTTTAGCATTCCTTTGTCTGAACTCAGGGCTTTCTCGGTGAAGTGTAGTACTCTCTGTTCTTAGGCATGAATAACTTGGAGTATCTAGTCTCTCCAGTATTTTTGGGGCAACAATGTTCTGAACTTTTCCCTTGAGTATGAATCTTACTTCATAGCTAATGTAGCTATCGGAGTAAATGTTCGTGGATACTTCAGGGGATAATTTTAAAAAGGCACCATTCACCCCCCTCTGTTGCCATTTTCGATCCTACATTTGGACTTATAGAACTTGACCCTAAATTCGTCTCTGAAACCTTTCTTCTAGAAATACCTATTTAATCATATATGGAATGGTTAGTACTACTTTTGAGCGTAGTTGGTACCTATGGCATGTAGTGCTGACTTTCTAATGTTTTGTTTACATTGTTGGATGTAGATGGATAAAGTTGTACGTGTTTTTACTGGTGAGCCGGTTAGCCAAACGGGGAGTGTTGCTAACTTTGTTGGTATGAAAGTGATTGTGCTTGTGTTTCAAGAATCATCAGACTTTCAAACTCTTCTGACGAGGATTAAGTCGACTTTTGGATGGGTTGAGCCTGGGGTCGTTGTCGGAATGGAGGGGCGGTATGATGTTGGGCTGGGTTCAAAAGTGCATGCCTTGTTGATGCCAATCTCGTGCGACAATGATTAGGACACGTACAAGGAGATTATGTTCGCATCTCAGGTCCGGTCGTTGGAGATTGTGGTGGAGAGGACAATCGTTGGCGAGGATATGCAAAAGAATATGGATATGGTGAACGACACCATGGAGGAACTTGAATCCGCTGTGGAACTTTCGCAAGGCCCCCCCAATGGAGGAGCAATTGTTCCAAGAGGTCATTAATGTCGGTCTTAACAACGATGCCTCCCCCCCCCCCCGGTTGGTGGATTTGTCATACGTGCATGTTTCTTCGTCGCACCATGTTAGTGACTCTGTAACTGATTTCAATGGCGTTGTAATGAACAACGAGCTTGATGAGGAGGTGTTCCGAGATGGAACAGTTTGTGACGTTGAATCCGATGAAGGTTGGAGCTCGACTGAAAATGAAGTATCTGCTCTGCTTTTCTCCTCTAAGGAAGGTCTGGATCTTCAAAGTGTAATGGGTGAGATCCCATCCGTGCATACATTCGAGGATGTTAGAATGGTTGGTAACACGGTCGGATCTTCAAAGTGTAATGGGTGAGATCCCATCCGTGCATACATTCGAGGATGTTAGAATGGTTGGTAACACGGTCTGTGCAAATGGGTTGAAGAGCAGGGATGTCATTGTGGACCTGGAGAATGACCTCATACACAAGGACATGTAGTTTGCAAGCATGGAGGATATGAAGGTTTGGCTACAGGAATGCTTAGTGAGGCACCATCGTCCATTTGTAGTACAACACTCCGATGTGAACAAGAGGTATACCGTGAGGTGCGAAAGGGGTGCAGATGAAAGGTCTGGGGGCAAAAAACTAGAGACAAGCAATGAAAAATAACGAATGTGGAGCAGCCTCACTCTTGTGGGACTGCACGAGTTTCCGGGGAGCACCTTC
Organism: Phyllostachys edulis; assembly: GCA_036346405.1. Taxonomy (NCBI): domain Eukaryota; kingdom Viridiplantae; phylum Streptophyta; class Magnoliopsida; order Poales; family Poaceae; genus Phyllostachys; species Phyllostachys edulis. Next base: position 42,077,081 of record CM070561.1, read on the forward strand.
AGGCGACCGCTAATTTCATTGCAACGCGGTAGGAGGAAGAGGAAAAGACTTCATAACAAAATGGACCGGTCGCAGCAGGCCGGTAAGGACATGTACAGCCTAGGGGACTTCGACGACGCAAGCATAACCAACAGGTGCTTGGAATGTCATGAGCACAGCCACACAGAGCAAAGCATGTGAATAAGGATTGCCAAACTCGTAGGGTAAGGTAACGCCGCTCACGTGTCTTGCACCCCTGAGGTAACCGCAATTGTCATTGTGCAAAGAGTATTGATGTGTCTTTATTGCATTCACTTTGTTGCATTTTCTCCATTGTTTTGTACTTCATGTGTACTAACAAATTTCTATCTTCTATTGCAGGATGCCGCAACACCCGCAGTACGCGTTGCTCATCTCAGAGTACGATAATGACCACTACTGTCGGGACCCAAAAATACAATTCTGGACCCTCTGTGTATAATGCACTAGTTCAGAATCAAGCTAGTACACACAGTGTCAACATAGGTGAATATCGATCCACACAAGCGATTAATAACATAAACGAGTAATTTGATTAACAAATAAGGGTTTTGACTTTATGGTTGAGTTTACAATTATTAAGCCACGCAGGGCTGACAAAGAAAATAAATAGCAGCGGAAACAGAAACAGAAACGGCAGTGGCATCCCATCAATTCACCACAGGCAACCGACTAGGATCAAGACCCTACGATCAAGCACCTTCGATGAACTCCTCCTCGAAAGCAGGCGACGACTCCTCCTCTTCTGTTGCATGTTTTACAACAAGCATGAGTACATAACCGTACTCACAAGTCATACCACAGAAATGTAATTATACATGATGGCTTATTCCAAAGGAATGGCTTCTGTGGCTCTTTTGCATAAATGCAGCATTTGCAGTTTGAATACAAATAATAGGTTGGGAGCAATAAGTAAAACAAATAGACAATAATAAGTTTTATTTTATTTTTCACAAAGACACATAGCCTAATCAAGTTATTCACACAGCCATTACGTCACACAGCTCCCTTCCCAAGGTTTTTATGAAAATCTACCCCTCGTGTGAAATTCCCGAGCATGTCCATGATCGCGGACGCGGCTATTCGAATAGATTGATTTAACACTCTGCAGAGGTTGTACACTTTACTCACACGATACAACTAGTGTTGCAAGCACTAATCATAACAAAACGTTTCAGAAACTTCATCTTAACATTGACGCTCCCAGTGTGTTTACAAACCGCCAGACAACCCCACACAGGAAGTCAGTCCAACACACACCGTTGGACAGGAAAGCGGTGAACCGTCCCGCGATGTGACTACTTGGTAGCACACCTCCACCCATGCAACACAGCCTAACCTACTACCTGAGTAATCAATGTCAAGAATCCATAACTTACTAAGTTTGGCCCGTCCCATCAGGCATGTGGTTTTACAAGAGGCTCAGTTCAATGGCACATAAAGTTAAGTCCTTAATTGACCAAGGCAAGACTTCCAAGTTGCTACAAATCCCTACGCACATAGGTTATTAAGCCCATGCACACAGCTCCACCAAAAGTAGCACACAATATCCACCACTTGCCTCAGTCTAAATCATTTCTCACCCTATTGGTTAAGTGCAATATATGCCATCAACGAGTAATAGCACATAGTCAACACAGTTTTATCGCTTAGTTCCATAATCACTTAGTCAAGTTTATATTTGCAACTCACATGAGATGATGACTCGTAGCATGGCTAAGCAGACTAATCGTATCTAACCAACCCACGTTGGTAATACCATAGCACCAATTAAATATGAACCAATCTAGGGTGACAAAAGATTATGACATAACAATTAATCAAGGTGGGTGTAACAAATTGGACAATAGCTATACCCAAAAGCATTTAAATACATACTTAAAGTAAATGCAATAATGTGAATCAAAGTACTTTGAAAACTGGGTTCAATATGATCAAATGTATAACTTGTCTTGGAAAAGGTCTTGGTATTGATATTAGTCTTGAGATGCTCCTTGTTCTTCAAAACCTTCAGAAGTATCAACGTCTACTCGCAAACGAAACAAACAAATAAAACAAATAAAAACAGAGGCAAAATTAACTCCAACAATTAAATAAAAATCTCATATAAATATATATTGAATTTAGATGAATTTACAAATTTGAATGAGCTCAATCGGAGTTCGGATGCAAAAGATATGTGCTTTGGAAGTTTGAATCTACAAGAAAACCCTAATTTGAATTATTTGGAATTAACCTGAATTATTCTTTAAAAGAAAATTCGGATTATGACATAGCGCTGACGTCATGAAGAAATTTTCTGGAATCAATGAAAGAAAAGCAAACACTAACATGTGGGACCCACATGCCAGTGGCTTGGTTCACGGTGAACTGGGTTCACCAAACCAATGGATCTGTGGAGGATGAACCGTGCCACGCAGGCGACACGCGGCACACATGCAGGCGCCAACTGGGCTGATATGCATGCAAAAGAGGGAGGTGGCGGCTGACGTGGCCGGACACGTTGACGTCAACGCTGGTGAGGCTTGGGACCCAACGGCAACGGCGAATGGCGGCGATCTACCGACGGTGGGTGGTACCAACGGATAGCCTGGGTTATTGTGCACCTCCTGGGCCAACTCTGGGTGGTCGAGGACATCGGTGGCGGCCGACGGCGAGCTTCGGGTATTGTCAGACAAGGGTTACCGTAGCGCTCCGGCAACGGTGAAGGGCTCTGGAGATGGCTCCGAAGACGAGGAAAACAACGGTGCACTCCCTGGAAGCAATGCGTCACCGGCGGCGAAGGAATTGGAGGTTTTAGGGTTTTGGTGACCGAAACTCAAATCCCAAATCACGGCGGCGCTCGAGCTCTCGGGGCAAAGAGGGTGGGGGTTTCGAGATGCGGGTAGCAGAGCGAACCTTGGGGACCTATTTATAGGGCCAAGGCAAATCAGAATTGGAAATCCCCAATTGGAGTCCGAAACAAACACGAGAGAAATCCCAGGATTCTAGGAGATAGAGTCCAACTCGGGATAAGATTTTAGCAAAAACAGGTGTAGGATAGCTAAAGATAAGATTTGGTAATCAAATCCGAGGCGGTTTAGTTGTAGATTTTTTTTTGTCGTACGAAGCTTGGAGACCAGCAACCATGGTAAGCAGATTGAGTGTGTGAGCAAGACAATGACGACGGAGATTTAAGGCGGGGGCCACCGACAATGAGACAAGGAAGCGGGCCAGCGTCGTGACGGAGACGACGCCTGTGAGTGGGAAATTTGTGGTAGTGATTGGGCATGGCGAGCCTCATGAGAAAAGGAAGTTGGGCCGAATAGATTCGGCCCAAATCTTTTTATGAGATTTTAGATGATTTTTCCTTTTTAGAAAATACTGAGAATTCAAATAAGCAATAGAAAATAGCAAATGAACTTGGAAAAATTCTAGAAAAAACTAGAAAATATATCCAAGCACATAGAATCCAAATAAAATAGTTTTGACCATTGTTGATGTTGACTTTAGTCATATTTAATTGTTTTGTTATACAAAGTCCATATTAAGCTTTTGAATTAAATTCAAATAAAAGCAAATGGTGAATTTTCTCCCTACTAACCATTCAAAGGTTTTTTTAAAGCTCAAAAAATTGGGATGTTACAACTGCACACACCTTATAGCTGACGAGGGTGTGGTGAGATTTTTGAAGTTTTGACCTTGCTATGAATTTTTCTCTGTTCGGTCATGCTTTCAACTTTTTGACCATGTCTATGCATGTTTCTTTGGCAGGTGCTCCAGCCACTTCGCCCTCGGACCTACACCCCTCTAGATTGGGATGAGTGGGGACCGGGCTTACAACGCCTCTGGAATGGCCCAAGCACTGGCGTGGCGGCACAATTAGACCACGCTAGTGACCATGGCGTGACAAAATGGTACTGTCATGCCAGGAGCTATGCCGTGACAGGACTTAGCATCAAAAGCGAGGACCGGGCTTGCAACGCCTCTGGAATGGCACAAGCACTGGCGTGGTGGCACGGTTAGGCCACGCTAGTGACCATGACATGACAGAGTTGTACTGTCACGCCATGGCTCCTGGCGTGACATGACCCACCCCCTGAAAAGATCGAGACACTCCCTCGCCAACTTTTCAGACCAACAAGACCACACTCTGTCGCGCTAGCTACTCACGTGGAAATAACCACACTCTGTCGTCAGCTTTTCAGATCGACATGACAACACTCTACCTCACCAGCTTTTCGGACCAAAAAGTCCACTTTGTCGCGTCATCTTTTCAGATGGACATGACAACACTCTGTCTCGCCAGCTTTTTAGACGGAAAAGACATCACACTTGGACACAAACTGGTCAGACATAAATGACCACACTATCCTACGCAACCTTTTCAGACCGAACAACACACTGCGACGCTACCTTTTTAGAATTGAACACACTTCGCCACACCACCTTTTCACACTGGTTTTTTTGTGTGTTCTCCCTCCACCATGAGCATTACACCATATCTGCTTATAAAAAGAGGTGGAAGATATTTGGGGGAGAACACCACACAACCCCACCCAACACTTCACCAAAGGTTGGTTCACACAACTGAGAGGAAGGAGATGTCGGACTCGTCGGTGAACTTCTATGCGAAGATGATGCGGAAGCGCAAGTGGCTTGCCGAGAGGGCTAAACCCTACCCGGATAATTCTATGAAGGATGCGTTGGTACCACTAGAGTTCTCACGCCCACAATGTGTGTACAAACTATCGGCTAAGATCATCTAGTCCACACACCCGGCGATGGCCTCTCGCGCGTATCTTGCACACACAAAGATTTTTTATATCTTACGTTCCATTCCACAAATCCCTGACTACACCCGCACATAATGGCAGCTGGAGATGCAATGCAACTTCTTCCAATAGATCGACAGACCGGACATGTACGATAGGGCGTTCATCCAACAGAAGTACATGTTGAACTATGTGAGGCGAGCCGAGACCTTCAAACGCTGGACACCTTACATACCCGACCCAACTGAAAAGGCATCGGACGAGCCCTATGATGGGGCCAAGCGTGCGGCGGACCCCTGCAAGTGAGACCGTCGGCCGTACTAGCTACCCCGTCACCCAGGCGTACTCCGGATCGAAGAGATAAGTTATGTTCAATATGCATTATAATTATTAATTTGGTCCTACGTTGTATTATCCTAACATCATTCAAGCGTCCAGCCCATCTCGCAAGACATGGCTAACTTCAAGACTAGTCGTCGCCGCCGTGGGCAGCTAGGAGACAAGGGGAAGAGAGCGATAGGCCGCTAAAACTAATGATCTTTGTTCCAATCGACATTATTTCCATTCCAAAAAGGTGCACATGTATCATAGGTGTATTTCGGTTTGTTGACTCGTGCATGATGTTGTCCTTACGCACATAACCAAATCCTGTGTGCCATGTAATTTACAACCACATTATAAAGTCTATTTCAAATCGCAACTGCGTTGTAAAATCGATTTCAAATTGTGTTCTCTTTTTGCATTTAATTCTTGGTGTAGCAAGGCAGGGCACAACATAAAAATAAAGGTCCAAAAGATGTGTTCTGAAAAAAAAGGCACTAAATGGTCTTCCACCCCTAAGTGACGACGAGCACCACAAATCATTGCAATAGGATGGGATGCGGCTAGCTATTCATCCATCTCTTCATTCAAACTAAGAACATTGTAGGTTTGAAAAATAACTATTGCCTAGGATTGTGCATTCAGTTAACACTGTTCAGTTCTTGTTATCTCAAATCAGGTTTAAATTTTTTTTTACCAGATGTCCATGCTAAATCAAATGTTAAATACGACATACATGGACACATAAAACATTGAACTTGTGCATGAAAATTTCATCTTTCCTGCCAAATGGTCCCTTCAAAAAAGTAGCCACCACTGTCACGCCACGCACGTTGGCATTACAAGCCAGGCTCATCACGCTAGGACTAGTGGCGTGACAATGGTCATGCATGCCCTCCACGCTGGCATGGCGTGTGCGTGAGGGCTTGTGTGGCAAGTTTGGCCACACCTAGGAGAGTGGTGTGACATAATGGTTTGGCCGCGCCCGCGCGTGATGGCGTGACCAAAGGGGGCAGAATTGAAAATAAAGTTAGTGAGGGGTTAACTTTAAAATATTATTAAAAAAGGATTAAAGAATAAAAAATCTCCCAGTAGTCCTATTAGATTTATTTTATCTTAGCTATTAGGAAACAAAATAAAGTGTAATTTCTAATTTTCTATTAAATTTCTTTTCCCCGTCGACAATTAGCACTATTCAAAACTACTTTCATTTCCTTTGTTAGATCCTTTCATGGAACGAGGAACAAACCCCATGGCCGAACAGATGCCCATGAGCTCTGCCTCAGCCTCGGTAATGGCATGCCGTAGCTGGGCCTGACACCGGTTGGCCTCATCGACCTTCCTCCTTAGACCTCGAGGCACTCCTGCTCAAGCTCCAACAGGATCCTATCCCTCACCGTGTCGGGCTCCCTGACCTCATCCCAAATCACCTAAAATAGAAGCACCTCTCAATTCCTCGCAATAGCCCAATACAAATAGTGCACAATGGGGGAATCGAGAGGCAGAGGGGCATACATTGAGCTCGAGAAAAAGTGAATCACATGTCGATATCTGGTGGAACTGATCCTTCGCCGCGCTATTCATCGCGAGAAGCGAAGAACAATAACCTGCAAAGCGACCACATATCAAAACCCAACTCTCTAGCAAGACGGCCGATGCACCGCATAGTAGAACAATGAGATGGGCATCGAAATTAAACCTAGAGTTTTGTCTCTCACTGGGAGACAACATGGCGCGAGAGCCAGATCCAACCCGAGCAAACAACAAGGGAGAGCTACGATCCAGGGATTCATGCTTACCTCTTCACGGCTCGGTGTGTTCTCATCGAGCGGGCGGCACGAGCGCTGGGTTCTGCCTGCCGAAGGGAATGCGTGGTCGCCTCGGATGCGAGCGAGAGAGGAGAGGATACAGAGAGAGTGATTCGAAATGTTTTAAACATGGGTGTCACAGTGCCGGGTGGATTTCCTGACAGTGAACAGGAGACCAGCTATTGTCGAGAGGACGAACAGGCTATCCAGCGCAAGAACAAGCCAAGTGGATGTATTCCTATGTCAGATTGGGTTGCGTGAGTGGTGTGTTAGCGCTTGTAAAGTAGGAGTGGGCCCTATCTGCCAGTCCCTTGGCTGAAACATTACTTAAGTGCCGAATCTCATCACAAAGCAGGCATGAATGATGTAAACACTAGAAACAAACTCTGATTTCCCAATCCAAGTTCATCTACTTTCCTCTGTCTTGTTCTTCCTCCCTATTTCATTCTTACTCCCAATCTACACTATTCTCTGTTGAATCCTTACCACCTCCGAGTAGAACATAACAAATTGGTATCAGAGCTAGTTTCGAAGCCCTAGATCCTCCACGCTACTAGACTCGCGCTCAAGCCTACTCGCAGGAGATGGAACAACAACTCGCAGAGTTGACAAGATTAATCCTAGCGCAAGGCGATTCACTCAAGATGCTCCAAGCCCAGAGTGAAGCTATCCACACCTCCGTGGAGGAAATCAAACTGGCGGTGCTCGAGTTGCAGAAGTGAAAGCCAGAGATGGAGTTGTCGGTGGATGGGCTATGAGCGGAGTTGGGTGAATTGAGATCGCAGGTGATCCATTGCCCGCAACACAGTGCTTGCGCTCCGACTGGTAGACTTGCCGTCGATTCTTCGCCAGAAGTCAAATCAGAGTCCGGGCAGGTGGCGGACCGTACACTGCCTGACAAGGAGGGGATGTTATGCATTGTCGGAGAACATGGTCTCGGGCCAATCGTTCGCCGTGATAAAATCAATCACTGGGGGAAGGCAATTGGGGAAAATTTTTCCTTTATGCCACCTCTGGGCAATGGTACGTCTGATCGTCCCGATTTGTTCTCACATACGAATGATTCTAATGCAGTACCATTTAGACATCATGGTGCATATCATCATCATCCTTCTCCCCCTAAACTGGATTTTCCGTAGTTTGACGGGGAAAATCCTAAAGCATGGTAACTAAAAAGTGAGAATTACTTTAGAATCTATTATGTTCAGCCTCAGTTCATGATTAGTGTAGCGATGATGTACTTTGTGGGTGGGGCTTTGCTGTGGTTACATGCATCTAGAGCTCACACACGATTTCATACTTGGGAGGCTTTTGCTGAAGCGGTTTGCATTAGATTTGGTAAAGAGGAGTTCCAACAACTAGCGAGATAGTTCAATCATTTGCGTCAGACCAATACGGTGGCTTACTATGTAGAGAAGTTTAATGAGCTCATGCATAACTTGTTGGCGCATCATTCTTCCTGGAATCCTGTATTTTTTGTTACTCAATTTGTGGACGGATTACGTAGTGACGTAAGATCTTCTGTGGTGTTACACTGGCCGCAAGATTTGGATACTACAGTAGCTATGGCTTGTTTGAAGGAAGAAGTGCTGGATGTGGCGAGACGGGATCCTCGTTGAGTGGACTACGCTCACGATGCATGCTGCGACATGCGCACCAGTGGATTGAAGAGGCACGGAAGGAGCAAGAGTCACCTCCTTTGATGACAAGCTCTGAGCTCTCTGCGCTTACCGATGAGCAAAAGGTCTCTATCATACCTGCGGGGAACGCTGGTCCAACGAGGACAAATGTGCCTCAACAGTGTAGTTTCATGTGGTGGAATAGTTATGGGATATATTGCAGAACAACGACACGGTGTCTCAAAGAGCCGATGATGAGGGATCGCAAATGGAGGCAAATCTGATGTCTATCTCGAAGGAGGCTATGAATGGTGCTGGGAACTCAAGAACACTCAGGCTGCATGGTACGGTGCAAGAACAAGAAGTGATCATGCTAGTGGACTCGGGGAGTTCTTATTGCTTTGCCAGTGAGGAGTTTGCTCAGCGGTTGAATGGTGCCCAGCGATCAATCAAACCAGTTCAGGTGCACGTTGCCAATGGTGGTTTGCTAGAATGTATGAAAGAGTTTCCCCACTGTCTTTGGGATGTTTAGGGTAACACCTTCTATACTACTTTCAGGATATTGCCATTGAGACGGTATGATATTATCCTTGGTATTGATTGGTTAGAGCAGCACAACCTGATGAATGTATATTGGCTGAAAAAGATTATGTCATTTTGGTATAAAGGTCGAAGAGTGTGTTTGCAAGGCATTAAGCCTACTACACCTCAGTGTTGTTTGGTATGGCAGAAACAACTGATGGATTCTGAGGAGAGTCTGAAGATAGAATCATTGTTATCGCTTAGGGCTATGGAGGAAATAAATGTCAGGACACCTTAGTTTATATAGCAGTTGCTAAAGGATTTTGATCATCTGTTTGCTGAACTTCAAGGTTTAGCACCAAAAAGAGCTTTTGATCATTCCATACCTTTGCTGCCAGGTGTCAAGCCAGTGAATCTTTGACCGTACCGATACAATCTAGCACAAAAAGACGAGATTGAAAGGCAAGTGACAGAGATGCTATCTCAGGGAATTATACAGCTGAGTATAAGTCCATTTTCATCCCCTATGTTACTTGTCCAGAAGAAGGACAATACTTGGCGGTTTTGTGTGGACTACCGACATTTGAATGCAGCTACGGTGAAGAACCGGTATCCCCTACCTATCATAGATGAGCTACTAGATGAATTGTCGGGCTCTCAATGGTTCACAAGTTTGGACCTGCGAGCAGGCTATCATCAGATCAGGACGAAACCTGAGGATGAGCACAAAACTGCGTTTAAAACGCACCATGGGCATTTTGAATTCAGAGTGATGTCATATGGCCTAACTAGTGCACCAGCAACTTTTCAAGGGCTCATAAATACCATTTTAGCATCTTTGCTGCAAAAAGGAGTACTTGTGTTCATTGATGATATTTTGGTGTACAACAGTAATCCGCAAGATCATGTGGTCAAGTGTAGACAAATGTTTGGGATTCTAGATAAACATCAATTAAAGATCAAGAGGTCTAAATGTTCATTCGCTCGACAACAATTGATTTATTTGGGCCATATTATTAGTAAGAATGGTGTGACAACAGACAACAAGAACATAGAGAGGTAGTGCGTAACTAGCTAGTTCTGACAAATGTTAAAGAAGTTTGTGGGTTTTTTCCTGTGTCAGATTGGGTTGCGTGAGTGGCGCGTTAGCGCTTGTAAAGTAGGAGTGGGCCCTATCTGCCAATCCCTTGGCTGAAACATTACTTAAATACCGAATCTCAGCACAGAGCAGGCATGAATGATGTAAACACTAGAAACAAACTCTGATTTTCCAAGTTCATATGCTTTCCCCTGTCTTGTTCTTCCTCCCTGTCTCATTCTTCCTCCCAATCTACACTATTCTCTGCTTAATCCTTACCACCTCCGAGCGGAACGTAACAATGGGTGAGAGAGTTCTAAGTTTACTCTAGTGGCATCTTTACTCAAGGTATTTTGGGAAAATTGATATGTTTCAAATAGAGAGAGTATAATAGATTTTGATGAAAGGTAATAACAGTGGTATTCTCCAAACAAGTTTTGCGCATTGGTGGCATGGACCTAATTAGGAAAAAAAACAGTGGCGTAGGCCTAAAGTGCAATTGAACCCGTGTCATAAACCTAAATTTTCCAAAACAAAATTTCGATTTAATGAAATTCCGTGCATGTTAAACGTGTCTTCGTTCATTTCGTTCAAACTCGCCGGAGAAGGAAAAAAACTAGAAAATTTTGATCTAGGAAAAAAAGAAAAAAACTAAAGAAATCTAAAATTACTCGCGGAAATCGACGCATTTTTCTGAGTTGGTAAAATCTAGCGTGATTACTTTTGCTTGGGCAGTCGTTCCACAGTGTTAGGGAATGTAAGAGGCCCAAGACAAGCTGGAAACAATAACTGGTGATCCCTGACGGCCCGGCCCGAGTTAGGGAGGGACTGGAGAAGCCCAACTCCTTGCTACACCGTGCAGTACAGGGCCGAAAAGAACAACACTTTATATCGGCCGAGAATTAGAAAGCCCAATCACGGAATTCCTAGCCCAGGCCCAGCGTTTTCGGTCTCTGTCACGACTCACGAGTGAACGACCAGTATGCCGCCAGGCCAGCCACCACTGTCGTTGTAGAGGCATGGGTAGAAGTAGAACCGTAGGACTACGCACCGCAGGAAGGAAAACAATTTTGTAGTTTTGCATCAACTAGTGAATTCCATTAACCTAGTCAACAAAGTTGACCTCGGAGACGGGCACGTATGCAGAACCGCGGATGCGTGCAAGAACTGAGCTATCACACTCCCCGTAGCCCGTACCCACTGCAGGAGTATACAGTATACGAACCAGCCAGACTACCACATCATACATTTCCCACACGTTTTCCCCGTATACCATACCGCGACGTACGTACACGTCAGAGTTACCGGCACGAAAAGGTACGCGCACGTGACTCCGGTCCCCGCGCCGGTGGATCGCCAGTGGGGAGCCGCCACCCTCGCGGCTCGCGGCTGGCGGCGGCCGGACACGTGCGCACGGCGGGCGCGGCCTCTTCCGGAGCGTGCGCGACGCGTGCCCCTCCGGATCGAGACCGAGAAGGCAACGGGCCGTCGTCTGCACGTCCACGCTCCCAACGAGCTGTTTCTTCTGCCACTTCTCCCGCCCTTCCCTGAGCTCCGGGCTCGTTTTTTTCTCTTCGTCCACCAGGAAAAAACAGTTCTTGCAGGAAGCTTCCATTGACATGTTCTGTTTTGGCGGTGCTTGAATGGTGTATTGTTGTCGCTACAGCAGCGTACGTGATAACACTGATTAATTTTATATGTTGTGCTCGCAAAGAAAAGGTGCACATGTCTGAAAGCCTGCATCATATTGCACTATTTGGAACAGTGGCTCCTGATGATTGGGTTCAGTAGGCGCCCAAGTGTTACGCCATTCTTTAATGTTTGGGTTCGACATCAAGTAAAGTTAATTTCGTCCAAATATTAGTTGCGGTCACAACATCAAGTAAAGCTAATTTCGTCTACAACCGTTGGACAAACGACGAGGCTTCCTATGGGCCGGGATGGAGACCACCGCGGGAGGGGAATGTAAAGTAAACTGGGAACGGACCTGCCGCCCAGAGCGTTTAGGAGGCCTGTGAATACTCCATCCGGATAAGTTCGCAAGGGCGCTACGACTGCGTTGACTGTGAGGGGAATAGAAGACACCGGAAAAACCTTGAGCGAGCATGGAGAACCTGTGTGATGAAAATGACTTAGGCAATAATACCCCCAAAATCTACGAACCATGCCTCGCGTCGTCCCCCTCGGACGACTCGGGGCGACTCACCGCGCCGCCTAGCACCCCCCCTTGCCGCACCCTGCCTGACCCACCGTCGTCATCGTCGACTGCCTCGATGTGGCCCCCTCCTCTCTCTTCCCTTTCTCTCTCCTCCTCCTTTCTCCTTCCCATTGGTTGGGTTTCTCCGTCATGAGTGCTCGCGGACCGTCGTGTCCTCGCCGGATCCGCTCTGCTGGCCGGATCAGACCTCCGCCGGCCGGATCTGTATCTGATGGCGGCTTCGCATGCGGATCCGCGCCTCTCCGGTCTATAAGCCTTGATGGTGGTCATGGCCTTCGGATCAGCGCCCACGCTGAATCGAGCTCTGGCGGCGTTTCGCCGTGGTCCTCTGTCGGGTGATGGGCATCGTCTTGGCTTGGCGTCGATGGTGGCTGCGACCGTCTGGGTCTGGTGGCGGCTTCGCTCGGCAAGTGGTCTTGTTGGATGGCCGAAGCGGAACTCGGCGGCGGCAGCTCCATCAACCTCGGCAAGTTCGCGCGCTCAACGCGCGCGCGGCCGCCGCATGATCGAGAGGACCTCCGCCACATATACAGGGTCTTCGGCGTTGGCGGCAGCGGCACCATCCCCGCATAGAAGCTCGTCGCGCGTGCTCCACGACCTCGGGAGTCGGTTGTCTGCGTCGCTTATGCGAGGCGTTGCGGTGCGGCACGATGTGGAGTCCGCGCTGGTGGTGGTTGCGGTGCGGCACGTTGCGGCGTCGGTGGTGCCGTTGCCGGTGTTGGTGTGGTGGCGGTCGTTTGGCCGTACCTCTTTGTGCGAGTTTAAAGGCGCGAGCCGCGAGCAAAAGCTTCTGCGGCTTCTTTGGTGCAAAGGTCGTTAGCGCCTCGGCGCCATTCCTACTGGGCGACACTTTCGCGTCTCCACCCTAGTTGCTTCTCCGGGTGTCCGGACGGGTGATGGCGGCATTATGGTCGTTACTTTCCTGAAGGCGTCGCTTTGAGAAGCCCCTGCTCTCTTTTGTTTTTTTTTCTGTAGATTTACCCCCAACATCCTCGATTCACGGCAGCTCTTCTTTCTGGTTTGGCGCTTCACGATAGCTTTCGGTCAATCGCGCTCTTACGTTTACGCACGCCCAACTCGTGTGACAAGAGAGGCGGCGTGGGAGCTGGGATCGCGAGACGAGAGAGGTGCGGCGTGGGAAGCGAGGCTTCGCCGACCGAAGTTGTGTGTGAAGAGAGGAGTGGCGTGGGAGCAGGGCTCCACCGATAGAGAGGAGCGGCGTGGGAGCGGGGATCCGTCGATAGAGAGGTGCGGCGTGGGAGCAGGGCTCCGCCAACCAAGTTGTTGGGTTGGTTGGTTAGCGCGCGAGTTGAGTTGGGTTGGTCTTGCCTGCTGTCTGGTTGTGCCTTCCGGTGTGAGTGTCGTTCTGTTCGAGTTGAGGTCGTTCTGTCGTCTCGGGGTTGGCTGCCGATTTTTCTCTCTGAAACCGCGCATCTGTTAAGATTTTTCGGGCCCAGTTTCCCTTATAAACTGGGTCAATTCTCTTCTTCTTTATATATATGCTCGGTGGAGCTCCATTCAAAAAAAAAGAAAATGACTTAGGCCTTTTCAGTGCCTGTACTTGGATCACTCTAGGGGATGGATGCCGAGCAAGCTTCTAGAATGTGGCATGGCTCAATGCAAAAGGATCACGCGACTTGGCACCTTCTGTTTACGACATCTCTAGACGAAAACAACACTCGGTTCGCAAAGCACTTATCAATGACAACCGGATAAAAGACATCCATCTCTCGGCCTAAATCACTGTACAACACCTATCAGAGTTCATCTTCCTCTGGGAACAACTCTAGACTATCCACCTATCCCCGGGTACCGACGACCAAATAACGTGAAAATTCACGAACAACGGAACTTACTCGGCGGCTTCGGCCTACAGGGCTCAGTTTTTTTTGGATCAATTACCACGAACCTTGACTCCACTGTATGGAAACATTGGACCCCTCCAAAGTGTAAATTCTTTGCTTGGTTGGCCATCCAAAATAGACTATGGACCTCGGACAGGCTCCAACGACGGGGATGGCCAAACAACAAACTATGCGCCATATGCCGGTGACACCTAGAGACAGCGCTACACATTTTCTCTTGTTGCAGATTCTCAGCGCGCATACGGACTATGGTCTCCAATTGGCTTAGACTCCCAACACTACAACCACCACTATGGACAACCCAGCTCACCATAAAAGACTAGTGGACGGAGACTATCAATGTCAGGGGATCGCAGAGAAGGACCGTCACTAACCTCATCACCCTAGTACGTTGGGAAATCTAGAAAGAGCGCAATGAGTGAGTATTCCATAATAAGAGCGTAGCTCCACAACACTCCTAGTGAAAATCAAAGATGATGTGCAAGCTTGGTGTGGAGTAGGGGCAAAACACCTCAAAACATTACTACCTTAGTGCCGAGGCTTAGTTGTCCTTGCACCCCTCTCTAAAAAACTACCCTATCTCTTTATCTTTGTTTCAAACTCTTTTTCTACCCTTAATTAAATTTGTAGGCAAACCTTTTACCGCACGTTTAAAAACAACAACAACATCTAGTCGTGCACTCAGTTACATAAAACAGAGGAGATCGCATTGCTGGGTATAGATATCTATTACTACTAACATTGAGAATTTTGTCATACGAATCTCCAAACTTCTGCAAGTGGTGTTCTCGACTACTAAAAGAAGTAAAAAGTATATTTAACTCCTCTGAACTCTTGCGAAAGTCTGGATTTCAGCCTTCAACTTTAAAATCAGATGTTTGACACCCCCCTCAAGTGTCAAAACTGGACAAATTACCCCCTCCAAGCCATTCGGAGCCGGTTTTAGCTTATGTGGCATCTATGTAGATATATCTAGCTGATTTGGCATCCACGTCAACACCCAACTACTTCCTCCTCCTCTCATCCTCTCATCTCTCTCTCTCTCCCCTGCCTGGCCTGGGGGACATCCATGAGGACATGCTCGAGTGTGTCCTCGCATGCCTCCTGTCGACCAGATTCTTTCGCCTCTGTGCCATCTGCCGCCGGTGTCGCTCGGCCGCCGCGTCCCGAAGCTTCCTCAATGCCTGCACCCACGTCCCATCCTGCAACCCCTGGTTCCTCATACTCCTGAAACCCCTTCTACACCGTGGTCCATGCCTATGGTTGTGCCTTGTCCTCTACCTCACGCTAGCCACAGGCGCGCTCACCGTCGCCAACCCGCTCACCAATGAGTCTCGCGCTCCTCCCCTTTGTCGCCGCTGTAGGGCTAGGGGCGCTGCAGCTCCAAGCCATTGTCATGTACGACTCCCACTACCGTGTAGTGTTATTCACAGGCGAGCTCCGACCGCTTCTCCACTGCCTCCTCCCTGTTAGTAACGCCCCTCCCTTCTTTACCAGTGAGGGGCTCTAGTGCAGATGCACTGCCACCATCGCTATGCGTGCACAGCGCCGCCGCCTTCCTTCGTTGGAGTCCAAGCCGCACGCCGTCCTCCCCCACATCGTGCCCTACGCTGTTGTGGCCATCATCCTCCTCGTTGGCATTGCCCTGCAGTTCGCCGACGAAGATGGAGATGTGGCGTTACAAGCCAGCAGTTGCCGTCAGAGATCGGGGCGCATATCTGGGCCAACATGGCTCGATCTAGTGGTGGCGGCACTCCAAGAGCTCAAAGATGGTCCAAGCCGGCGACGCACAGCGCTCGAAGAAGCGAGAACGACGACGGCGAAAACCCTAGAAAGGACAGCGGCGATGGCTCCTAGAGAAGAGTGCGTCGCTGGCAACGATGGTCGTCGGTGACCTAATGTCGGGACCCCGAGTATGCAACCTCAGGACCCTCTGTGTATTCTGAACTAATCCTATGATCAGTAGCTAGCTCACACAGGTGCAACATTGGTGTAATCATATCCACACAACCAAACTAAAGATGAAGCAAACCAATTAATATTATTTAGCAAAAAGACCTTATGGTCAAGTCTTACAATGTTTGCCATGCAGGGCTTAACAACAAAAGGAAACTTGCAGTGAAAACCAAACAACTGGTGGAGGTCACCCAATATGCCCACAGGCAATCGAGTGGAGGACGCGACCTAATTCGCATAGTCTTCAAAGTAGTCTTCTTCGTAGAACTTCGGTGTTTCTGGTTCTTCTTGTTGTTGATCAACGGAGGGCATAAAGCCGTGAGTACTTTAAATGTACTCGATGGGTTCTTGAGAGAAATGTATGCAAGTAATATTCATGCAAGGTTTGACAAGGATAGCTTTATGGCTATTTTGCAGAAAGCAATATATAACATTAAATACAGTAAGTAGATTGTAAAGTATAATTTAAAAGATTAATACATAAGTAATCAATTTTCTTTGAAACAACTAGTGAACATCCTGTTCACTTCCCAACCATCAACCATCTACAATATTCGACCAACCCATTCCAACATTTTCGATAAAAGCCTACCCCTTGCGTGAAATCACCAGGCATGTCCATAACCAGGGATACGGCTATTCGGATAGTTTTACACTCTATAGAGGTTGTACAGCTTAACCCACAAGACACGAATTCTCTAGTTTGTTCGGCATATATCTATGCCACCGCTCACTACCTTAGGTAAGCAGTCTAGAGCACACGACAAGGCTTTTACAAAGTTCTGTTTTGACTCGGTTCTGCCCTCTAAGGTTTCGCCGTTCTGGCCCCCTCTTGCGCTGTTCCTAACCAAGATAGAACCGGACCAAAACATTGCTAATTAGTCAGCCAGGTCTATCCTAGTCTAGACATGTGGTTGTACGATTAAGGCCCAGATCAATGGTTCAAGATTAAGTCCTTAGTTGGCTGCTCACACGAGACGTTTTCGCATTCCAAATGTGTTTCCACACCCACCTTTACCACCGCCCACTCGTTCGAGCATAAATCCTTTTCGTTCAACTCGGCCAACGACAACCCTTGCCATGGCGCAACATCTTTTATCAATAGCAGCTCCGCCACAGTTCCATAATTCCTTTAGTCAAATTCAATCATTCTTGAGTAAGTGATCATGAACCTATTGTATAACTAAAGCATTGGCTAAGCATAATACGGTATCTATGTTGGTATTTCAATAATGTCCAACTAAAATAATCCATCCTAGGGTGTCCAAGGATTTATGTCATTCAAGGGTACATGTCATTCCCAAATTACCAAGGAGGCATAATGGCAATTAGGTAATTAACTAATTCCCGAAACAATTTGTTATAAAATTAGCAATACATGTTTATATCAAACAATCTACTTTTATAAATTGGGTTCAATATGATCAAAGGTCTACGACTTGCCTTCGTTGAAGAGTAGAGGTGCTTTGGTCGCCGGGCCTGCGAAGTCGTCTGAAACACCGGAATCTATACGTGCGAACAAAGCTAAATAAATCAAATAACTCCAAATAAAATTCAAATAAATACTAAATAAATACTAAAAAGGAGATAATGAATTTATATGAATTTAGAAATTTGAATCACTCGAATCGAGGTTCGAATGAGGAAGTTATGGCCTTCGGAAGTTGGAAAAACACAAGAAATGATAGAATTAGGGTTTTCTTGATTTTCTAGAATTAATTTTGCGAAGGAAAATCGGATAATTGCCATGCGGGCGCCACTGGACAGCCACATCAGCAAAGGGGTGATGTGGCCGCTGACTGAGCGTGATGGCACCACGTGGCCTGGCCACGTCGGATCCGAGCGGTGGCCTTGACTTGAGGCCAGAGGCTCATCGTGACAATGGGTCTTGGCCGGCGACGAGGACACCGGCGGAAAGAGGGGAGCATGGGGATCATGATGCGCATGGATTGAGACCTGGCTGACCAGACAGGGAGGCCAGCGCCGAGCGAGGAAGCGAGGCGGTGGTGGTTGAATCTTGTGGCCTCGGTAAAACTCCAGTCGGGGTGGCGGGAAGCCCTTGGTCTTGCGAACCCGTAGGTGGAGGCAGAGGCGCCGGAGGGACCTTGGAGGTGGCGCTAGAGGCGGTGGCGCACCTCACGGCCGGTGGTGGTGCTTCGCAAAATCCGGCGAAGAGACGGCAAGAGGGGGAGAATGAGTGGTTGGGGAAGCAAGAGGAGAGGGAGGTGTGTCCGATACTCACTTTTATAGGCCTCGGGGAGGCCCGGAGGAGGAGGAGGAGGAGGAGGAGGAGAGGTCAAGTCGACCATTAATGGCGGGCTTCGGAGCGCTTGGTATGGGAAGCAGGCGGCAACAGTGCTGTGAGCGGGGATGGGGATGGATACAAGAACCGCCGGGACAGGGTAGGTGCTAGGGCATGGCGAGAAGTGATGGGAGCCGAGCGAGATTCATGACAAAGCGTCTGGTGGTTTAGACGGAGGTTGAAGATGACAGGAGGCGAGGCATCTGGTGTGGGAGGGCCTGCCATGTGAGTGAGAGAGGAAGGGGAGAAGCGAGAATGGGGTGGGCGTCTTGGTGGGCCACACGATGTCTGTGAATGAACCCTACGCTTGTTGTCTTGAGGAAAGCGGTGGGGTGGTAAGGAATTGACCGAAAGCCAAGGAGGTTTTAAAGCTTTTTGATTTTAAGAAATACTAGAAAACAAAAAAGCTTTTTAGAAAATAGTTAAAGTTGTCCAAAAATTCTAGAAAAATTCACAGAAGTTTCTTGAATTATTTAGAACTTAATAAAAATATTTTTAGCTTAACTTTTGCTTTTAGTTTTTGCAAATAATTATTTTTAACTTAGGGCAAAAGGAAAAACCCAATTAAGATCCGGAAAACTCAATTAAACCAACTTGAATTAGTTGAAGTTTTATTTAATTCAAATTAAATTGCTTTTAAAATTCTAAATTACAATTTAAGCTTTAGCGAATTAATAAAACCAAATGGTTAATTTTTAAAGTTTTCAAAATTTTCAAAAAGCCCAGAAAATAGGAATGTTACACCTAAGGCCATGGTTAGGGGAGCACGCCTCCTGCGTTTCTAGTGGTCGGGCTCAGCGGAGGAACGCTTGAGGAGATAGGTGGCCACTGGCAAGCATGGCCTGTCCTTGCCGGTGCTGGAAGTGGGGAAGAGGAGATAGGGGTAGGGAGGAGGCGGTGGCTTGGGGGTGGCTGTAGCTGTAGGGAGAGAAGATAGAGGTTAGAGGGGAGTAAGAGAGAGAGAGAGGAACTAGAAGAGCGATGTGTGATGTTGTGGACAATCTAGATGACGTAGTGGATGAGTTGGATGCCACATGTTAGCCAAAAACCAGTGATATGTTGTCTATGTGGCAAAACCACTACTAAAAACAGCTTTAGGGGTGACACTAGACGGTTTTAACACTTGAGGGGTAAGAGTTCAAATGAACTTTTTTCCCCTAAAAGAAGTGTGCTTGTAAGTGTAGGAATACGGGATGCATGGATTAGAAAATGACCACCACTCCTCTTGAGCTAGTGGAGTAGTACTTTTTAGACAATCCTTTGCGATATTTGCATTGCCTTGTTGTACCAGTTGGGAAATGGCATCACATCAGCTCGATCATTAGCTGTTTCCGGTGGAACATTAAGTTTTGGATAGGGCAAACTTTAACAAAGACATATCTATGCATCTCGATTTGCCCAAGGACATTAGGCATAAAGTACTTACAGTAACACCACTATAGATTAGCATTACCCGACTAGGCGACAACCCAACTTTGCAATTGCATAGCCTACTAATAAGAGAGAGAGTATATAATCTAATAAAAAGAAACAAGCCTTTCAATGGATTGTTTCTTGAGTTTGTATCTAACTTTAATTACTACAAGTGTGCATGATGATTCTTGATATCAATAAAACGCGTTTTTAGGTAACGAGCAAGTCTCCAATAGCTATTTTATTGTTTCCTGTGTCTGGGTATCAATAACTTCCTTGTTTTTTCATCTAGAACCATCTCTCCTCCACATCACTTAAATGTTGATGTGTCCACTCTTTAGTAACAAATGACATGGACTATTATAGATGCTCTAAGATTTTCTGCTTTTGCCCTCCACCAAATTCTAATGCAAACACTTCTTTCCTACTCCAAACCACAAGTTCTACCTAAAAAACCAGATGATTAGGAAAATAGCACGAATGGAGCTTTAATTTCTGTTAACACGCAATACTAATTTACGGACGCCTCACAGTTAGGGAACTAGAGAATAGTTGGAGGTTGATGTGTAATTCAATTAAACATTGTCATACGACTATCATTATTTATTCAAAGAACATATGATAACACTTTCAAAGTGAGCGAACTACTAAGAACTTCGAAAGCACATTTGGGAAAAGCATATTGGAGCATTCGAGCGGGATATACTAAATAAATAATACTTATAAAATATTCCTAACTTAGGTAACATATGTGTGTAAATGGATTTTCGTTCATGTCGATGAATTACTATCGATATTTGTAAGTAAATACGGTGGACACGGCTCTCGAGATCACGTAAGAAGAGACATAATATTTTTAGATAGATTCAGTCCTTCTCCGAAGAGAATAACAACCATACTCTTGTATTCTTGTATTAAATGAGATTACAATGCACAAAGTGCCACTGAAACCATGAATGCTATCAATGGCATATGTCTTCTCTCTTTCTCTCCCTTTGTCGACACCGTCTCTTATAAAGTGTCGAAGGGGTGGTCGTTGTTGCTCATTAGGAGACGCCTAGATTTATGTAACACGTGTGTAAATGGAATTCCGTGCATAAAGTAGTGTATCTTGATAAGGTCTTGTTTGAAATGCATAATTTCATATATATATATATATATATATATATATATATATATATATATATATATATATATATATATATATATATATATATATATATATAGGGTTTTAAAAAATAATATATAAATTAATATGTCCCAAATGGCACGACTATTAAGCACATGTAAATCTATAATCCTCGTCCCAGATGTTGAGAAGAATCAGCAAAGCCATTGAGGTAAAAAAAAACATGAAATGGATCATCTGCATTGAAGGTTTTTATTAGGTATATGCGCACTTTTGTGATTATTATAATTCCTAAAACAATAATTGAATCACCAGCGGCATATATAATAGGCATATTTGGAACTATGAATAGTAGCATGATCAACAAATCAAATATTTATATCTAATATATATGCGATAACAAGGTAAAGCCTAGAATAAGAACACTACTAATAGAAGTAGGCATCAACATCATCATATGATTTATTTCTAGGAAGCAAGGCCTAGCCATATCAAATGATATCATCGTGACTTATAGAGAATCGCTTCGGTAAAGGTTGCGGTAGAGTCTGATACGAAGAAGACCTCGAGAAGCGGATGATGAAGGAAGTCGTGAGCAGTCGCATGAACGCTTCCCAAAAACCTGATTCGCCCCAACCCGTGCAGGATTGCAAGGGTCGTCGGCTTCGGAGACATTGCTCTCCCCATGTCAATGCACGCCGAGGAAGGGATGGAGTAGCCGATGTTGCGCAGCACAGAGGAACATGTCAACAATCTGGTACTGATCTCTCCCTGTTCTAAGTCTGAGAGAAGACTTGAGCTCCCTCATATAAAATCAGTAGCAAGCCAAAAGAAATTGCTGTCATTACTCTATTTTAAATGTAGTTAATGCGCACCATAAAAGCCCTATTAAAACAGTGTAATTCAAACTTTCAGTTTCAAATTCGTATGCATGGTTTGCATGGTTTTGATGTGCAAAAAGAAGTAGCAGCTCCATAGCCAACTAGACACGAAATCGTCAGACCATTCACGCGCACGTCGCACGAGCAAGCGCGCGCGTGTTCTTCTTTTGCTTGCTTCAACTAGAGGTAAGACCAACTTTACCTTATATATTGATTTTCTCCTACCTAGGCTAGCAATATAGTACTAAACTTCTTACATTCCACCAAACATGAGTGAACCTATGGAATTTTCCTAGTATTTCATTAGAATATTATATGGGTCAAGCCCACAAACTCTAACAGTTTTAATGCAGATGATCTATATTGCATGACATTAGAAAACGATCTTTATCGTCCGATCAAAAATTAAAAATCTAAATTAAAGCTACACTATTTTTGCTACAGTAGAATCGTTTTCGTGCATATTTTGCGTGCAGAAACAGATCTTGAACCCCACGAAAACGGAGAAGATTTTTACGTAGACCTTTCATGCATAAGGTCATACCGTGCTACGATGAATCATGTATAAGATCCTACAAATTTTGATACAGTACTATTGGCGCGCGCGCACTAAAAAAACACTGCCGAGCAGAGCATCCGGATAAAAACCGCATGGTAAAATAGCCAGAATTCCAGCAACACGAGGGAAGATTCCTGTCCCAGGGGTAGTTCCGACATTTCAGAAGCCCGCCGCCTTCCTATAATTAGCGAGGAGGGTCCCAGTTTCTCTCCTCTTCACGCACTAAAATCCATACACCGCGAACGCAGTAGAAGCTTAGCAACAAAAAATACACACACGAAGAGAGAGATTTCCCCGGTTCTTACTTCCTGCTTGTTCACCGAAAGATAGCTCCCCTCTCCAAATTCGCCGACTTAAATCACGCCAAGATCAAATTTTGGCGTCCAATTCGTATTCTGCAGCCTCGATTTTCCCCTATTTGAGCCATTTCCGCCTCTGAATTAGTGTTTTTTATTCATTCGATTTATTGGTCGGGGAACCCCCAAATGCGTCGACTTCATCTCGCCAAGATCAAATTTTTACATCAAATTAGTATTCTGCCGCGCCTTCCACCCCCGATCCGATTTGTTTCCAGCTCGAAATTGCCGTTCCGAAATCTGTGGTAGCTAAGATAGGCTGTGAGTTCGGGTGTTTCGAGCTCGTCGGAGGCATCTCGGATTCCGGCGGCCATGTCTTTGTCAGCGATATCCCTGTACACCAGCCCGCCGGGCGCCGTCTACTCTCCCGAGTTTGATCCCAGCTCCCGTGGCTCGTCGCCGTGCACCACCGCTGCGCCCCCGCCGCCAGCCACCTCCCACCGCCCTTTCGCCGTCGCCGGCGGCCTCTCCTGCCTCTTCTCCTCCCCGGCCGCAGCGGCTGCGCCGCCCCGTGCCCCGGCGCACGACGAGCTCGGCACGCTGCGGCACGACAGATCCGACGACCTGAGCTTCGCCGGCGGCGGCTACTCCTACTCCCACTCCTCCTCACCGCTCAAGTGGCGTGACCTGCACCACCACCACCACAGCCCCGTGTCGGTGTTCCAAGGGCCGTCGTCCTCTCCGGCGTCCCGGAGCCCGCCAGCTTCTTGGCTCGCCGGCCGGGAGCGCGACCGCCTTTTCTCTGGCTTCGTGCGCAACGCGCTCGGCTCCTGCATAGACTACGTCCCGGCCACTAGCCCGCGGCCGGAGGTCGGCGGCGGCGAGCTCGCGTTTGAACTCGACGAAAACCTCGCGGAGGTGGGCCCCGCCTGCGAACCCTACGCCCGAGAGCTCCTCGCCGGTGTACAGGCTCGCCACCGCATCTTCCATGAGGAGCTCGTGGTGAAGGCCTTCTTCGAGGCCGAGAAGGCTCACCGCGGCCAGGTCAAACCCCAAGCTCCAATCTTTATTTAGTAGTTCTTGAATGATCTCCGCAGTACTTATTAAATCCTGTTTGGTTTGTGTGTTGGTTCTGTGATGATTAGACGCGGGCGAGCGGTGATCCATACTTGCAACATTGTGTGGAGACGGCCGTGCTACTGGCCAAGATCGGAGCAAATGCGACGGTCGTCTCGGCTGGGCTCCTGCACGATACCATTGATGATTCATTCGTGGACTATGATCACATCTTCCACATGTTCGGGGCCGGGGTGGCTGATCTCGTGGAAGGGGTAGGTGTTCCTGTTGACGTGTTCCCTTGGATTTTGATCGTTGTTTTAGAGGTATTGGAATGTAGTCTGAATATTGTTATTCTTATGTATCATCAAGCTGTTGGCCGGATCGACTGCAATTATTTGATCTGAATTATGATGGCCTACTTCCTATATTTTCAAGTCTATTCTCTTGTGCTCTTTCCGCTCAACTTGTATAATCTTATCACTAACTAATAAAAATTGATCCATTTGGATGAAGCCCAATGTTTGAGTTGCTTAGATACCAAGTCTAGCGCATTGCTTAGTCTCTTGCTTAAATAGCACTGTTTCGTTTATGACGACAACTGGCAATATATTTTGCAAAATACTTCAAAGCAAAGTGTACAGCAAACGTTGTCTACTGTTGTAATCATTTATTTGGCATGTGTTTCTGCAATCTTCACATTCATCTGGTGTCATAGATTGTTGTTTTCAATCTTCTGTTCCAGCTTTTTGATAGCTCAACTGTCATCTGCTATCTTCCAAGTTGATGGTTTCTATCTATTTTGCGCAGGTTTCAAAGTTGAGCCACTTGAGCAAACTTGCTCGTGATAACAACACAGCAAGCAGGACTGTTGAAGCAGACCGCTTGCATACTATGCTTCTTGCAATGGCTGATGCACGGGCTGTTCTAATTAAGCTAGCAGACCGTGTGCATAACATGAAGACTTTAGGAGCTTTGCCTTTGGTCAAACAACAAAGATTTGCTAAGGAGACCATGGAGATTTTTGTGCCTTTGGCTAATCGATTAGGGATTGCTAGCTGGAAAG
The DNA here is from genome assembly GCA_036346405.1 of Phyllostachys edulis. Lineage (NCBI taxonomy): Eukaryota > Viridiplantae > Streptophyta > Magnoliopsida > Poales > Poaceae > Phyllostachys > Phyllostachys edulis. The sequence continues at coordinate 42,101,942 of CM070561.1, forward strand.
ACCAGCTGGAAAATCTTTGCTTCAAGCATTTGAATCCGGAAGAGCACAAGGAGCTGTCATCCAAACTTAAAGAATCAGTTGATGAAGCGCAGCAAGCGCTAATTACATCTGCTGTGGATAAACTAGATAAAGGCCTGAGGGATGCAGGCGTCTCATATCACAATCTTTCTGGGAGGCACAAAAGCCTGTACAGTATTTACTCCAAGATGCTGAAGTATGTTTAGATTTTTTGTTTGCATTATGTATAGTTTAAAAAATTGATAATGAGTCATTGTTTACTGTATCTTTGCTAATTGGTTTTGGCACATCATCAGGAAGAATTTAACAATGGATGAGGTCCATGATATCCATGGCCTGCGCCTCGTGGTTGACAAGGAGGAAGATTGCTACCGAGCACTTGATGTTATTCATAGACTCTGGCCCCAAGTTACTGGAAGATTTAAGGATTACATATCATGTCCAAAATTAAATGGGTATGCAGAGTTAAAATTCGATATGTCCATTCAATCTTCATCTCTTCGCTAGACTTTGCACTGATTTGCTTGCTATAGGTATCGATCATTGCACACTGTTGTCTTGAGTGACAGCGTCCACCCTTTTGAAGTCCAGATCCGCACAAAGGAGATGCATCTACAGGCTGAGTATGGATTCGCTGCACACTGGAGGTACAAGGAAGGTACCTGCAGGCACTCCTTTGTACTTCAGATGGTGGAATGGGCAAGATGGGTGCTTACGTGGCAATGCGAAGCAATGAACAAAGAATGGTCCGCGTTTCTAGGAAACAGTGATGTCATTAGGCCACCTTGCCCATTTCCCTTGCATTTGGAGGACTGCCCGTACTCATATACCCACCAATGCAACCACGACGGACCCATATTTGTCATCCTACTGGAACATGACAAGGTCAGCCCAGTCTTTGCTTAGGCTCGTAGGAAATGTTTCATCTTTAATTCCAGCTAACTAAGTTTATCTTTGTGATTCCAGATGTCTGTCCAAGAATTCCCAGTGAACTCAACTGTAATGGATCTCATGTACTGTGTCGGGGCCAACAGTCCAAGATGGAGCCCCTACAGCATCCCCATGAAGGAAGATCTGCGACCGAAGGTCAATCACGAGCCCATAAGCGATCCGAACAGGAAGCTCAGCATGGGGGACGTGGTGGAGCTGACCCCGGCCCTCCCTCACAAGTCGCTTACCGAGTACCGGGAAGAAATCCAGCGCATGTACGACCGGGGCGGCTTTGCCCTCGCCACCTGGGGTGGCGGCTCTAGACACTGATGGTAGCGTTACAATGTTAGCCTGTTGTACCATTGTACAATGTTCTCCAACCCATCTGATTCATTGTAAATATGGACTAATTCTTCGCGGCCATGAAAGCTGGGACGAACACCCCCGCCGGGTTCTGAAGTCTGTGGGGGCAGTTCGTCCTGATTCGAGGGGCTGCAATGTGTAAAATCAAAACAATGTATAAGCTGTTTCAACTTTCAACTTTGATTCAGCTTCTCCCAAGATTTGTGGAGAGGAAATTGTAGCAGAATCAATCTACACTGTCTGTCCTTATTAGATCTTGTGATGGAATGCCATGCCAATTGCAGAGTTTCAGAACCTAGTAATGTGACAGGAGCAGTGACGACATCAGCTTGTTGGCCGGTTTCGCCTTGGCTCCCAAGCATTGCGCTGTGTGGTCAAGGATCTTGTGGCGTCGGTTTCTGACGAGGTGCATGTCTCGGTGGAATCTTCTGGGGTAGGAAGGTAGGATGCTGGAAGAAGGCCTCTCGTGTCAGTGGATCTTGCGTGTTGGTGGCCACCGCATGAATCTTTGGCCGTGGGTTCCACCACTGTACGCGTGGTTTGTAATGTTGCAGCCGGTTGTTCGTCCCGCGAGCCGAATCATCTGCCGCTAACGGTTGATGGCGGCAGCGGCAGCGGCACGGCAGCGGCACGGCATCGGGCATTGAACACCTGCCAGTTTCATGCATTGGCGCTCTTGCTTACGGCTCTGCCCAGCCCAAGACATGCCACAAGTTTGACGTTTTTGCTGAAACTCCATCGACAGTTACGTTTGTTCGGTGCGGTTAATTACTAATATACTAACCACTCTCACTTAAGACGCTATTACTTCATGCAGTTCATTGCATGGGTCATCAAAATCTGTTTATCATTTCTCATCATTAGCCAAGATTGAAGGCAGATTTAACCTTTTCTGAACCGATCCGATCCTTGGGTGGAGGACGATGAGTATTAGTCAGCAGATAAGAGGTCGAGGCGGGTGCAGCGAACGATCAGCACGGCAACAACGGCGGCCACTTGCGTGGCGTTTCTACTTGCGATATCGAGGCCACGTTGGCCCTCTGAGGTGGACCGGTCCGGAGGCTGATAAAGATTTGAGATTTTCTCTCTCTCTCTCTCTCTCAAGGAAAATTCGTGGGAAAGTAGTACATGTACACGTACGAGGCTACGAGTACATCTGTACATGCATGTGTATTGTGCTCGTGTTAGAAATACTCAAATACGTAGTCAGACCTGCAGCCAAGTTCCTGTATACGACTATTCAATCTGGCAGCCTTCTGCGTATGTACGGTTCTGTTATTTGTCAACCATGTTAGGTCAGTGTACGAGCATTGACAAATGACACTGTTCCGACCATATTCGCAAACTGGCTCTCCTTGCCAAATATGACAGCTCGGACGTGTCTCACATTGTCAAGTGTGCAATTCTGGCTGCCCATAGCCCGGAATCAATGTTACAGGCGATGTGCTGGCACGTGTGTTGTCCGTACGTCCACCGTCCGGACAAGCCTTGTCTACCCTCCACCCCCGGCCTGTCTGGGTGGTGGACGTGCGGACGACATTGATTCCGGGCTAGGGACGGCCAAAGTTGCACACGTGACGGCGTGAGGTGCATCTGCGCTGCTATTTTTGACAATACAACGCGAGAGACGCTATTTTCATAAAAAAAACGCTTGCAGTGCCATCTAGACCAAAAACTCTTTACAAATAGCGTAGGCTGCAATAGTTTTTTTTTGTTGCGTTGTATATCGGTATAAGTGAAATTGCAGGGTTCACACTCCTTTACACATGGTGCAAAATTGCGAACAGTTTTTTTTTGTTGAGAAATTGCAAACAGAAATTAGTTAGGTCAACGAAGACAAATGATAATTCTAGTATTCCACAATTCTACCATGCAATTTAGGAAGCGTGCAGTATAGGACTCACATTCTAGCTGACATTGTTGATGTCAAAATTATTTTAGCATGTCACACAGGGGGGGGGGGGGGGGGGTGGGGTGGACTGAAGAAATAAATAAGCAAAATTGGTTATAAGACACTCAAAATTTGTGACGTTTGCTCTGAAACAACCTAGAATTTCAAAAATTTCAAATCTTTTTAAAGTTTTGCTTGATTTTCGGATTTCTTTCCTTTTTTGAAAAGTCCAGCCCAAAACAGCTTTCTTTTTCTGGCCTTTCTGTCTTTCCCTCCCAATGGCGTCTTTTGCCCTAGTGCCTTCGCCCTTCTTCCTCCTCGGGACGTCACCACGCCCTCGTCACAGCCCCGACGCCACCATCCTCCTCGCTGCTCCCGTCATCAACGCCATCTCCCGCGCTACCTCGTCCCCTTTGGGTCCTTCTACTAGCCGCCGCCGCCGCCACCTCCCTTTCTCTTGTTGCCTCCCTTTCTGCTTGCCGCCCGCCCGCGCCAAGGCCAACCTGTTGGAAATATGCCCTAGAGGCAATCATAGAGATAATTATATTTCATTATGTTCATTATATTAGATAATATGTTACCTTGTTCCTAGAATAATATTGTTAATATTGATTATCAAGTATGTGACTTGATTGTGAAACTCTATATTTCTGTGATAATTATTCTTATACGGTCCCTGGTCGAAAATATATGAGGACACATATGAATAGACTAGTATATGTATTGGTTGATGACTATGTTTCACAGGTCATGGATATAGAGATATCAAACCAATAATATGAACATATGTTAGAGAACATGATGTTGGATTAGACCCACCTTGAGACACTATTGAGATTGTTATGATTCTATGTGTCGTTAGTTGGTCTCAAGCAATGATGATGTATAATCCTTAGACCTGAGATCAGCATGGTTTCCTACATGTGTAATAGCACTCTTAGGGGTTGCCAAACGCTACTCCGTAACTGGATAGTTATAAACGTAACTTTCGGGTATGCTATGAAACATGCAGAGGAATGTGATTGGTCGGATATAGGATTTGCCCCTCCTAACATAACAGGAGAGATGTCTCTGGGCCCCTCGTTGTGATCGGATAAAGAAAGTGCATGGTCATGCCACTAGTTGTCGAAGTGTTCGACCACGTGAAGTTATCCGACACCTGATCGAGAAATTATTGAACAGTCCATGGATGACACAACATCTCACCTGAATTTCAACCAGACATCGTGAGGCAAAGGGAGTATACATGAGTAGGTCACTTAGTTCGAGCGATTCTGGACTAGTCGTATGGAATCTGAGCTGGTCGTAGGCGGTCGAGCGTAATCCTGAGTGGTCGAAACACAGTCGTGGGACTTCTGGCTGAGTCGTGACAAAATCTGAACCGTCGTATAGAGATAGGACCTGGTTGTAAGTGATGAGGACTGATCGTAGATCATATTTTATTAAGGTTAAATCGATATAATTTGTGTGTATTTGGCAATCGCTATGTTACGCTAGGAGCCGCCTTCGACTCGTGATCGAAAGGGTTTAGAGTCACAACCGACACGCATGAACCTACATGGTCACACACTTAATAGGTTGGAACAAACCAAGTCTGAATCGATTAAGTCAAGCGTGTTCGGATAGGATCCGTCACGAGCACTATATAAGGAGATGCATGAAAGGTGTTGGGAGGTGCGCGTGAATCACCACGAAACCCTAGCCGCCATCTTTCCGAGAGCTCTGAGTGTGACTTGGTGCTAGTACACGGTGTACGGTTGTTCCTTCCTGAGCGTGTGGATCCGTAGGCGTTACTACATTGTTGCGCTTGAGGGCGATCCGCGATCTTCACAAGGCTGCAGAGCGTTCTTTGGAGGAGACGATCGACTCGTGAGGGCTATTTGGACGATCGACTCGACCACTACATCGACGCGCTCTCGTTGGACCAGTTGCTCCAACCCTTCTTCCATTGCTCTGCGTGTCTGGTGGTAACAATCTGTGATCATCTACTTGCTTGGCTTCCTGGTTTGCGTGGTAGAATTTTTTGATTTGTAGCTATCGTAGCCTACCCCGTGGCCTAACACAACCACGTCGCCGCCCCTGTTGCCGCCTCCCCGCTCCCACCTCCACTCCTCGGGCTATAAAAACTCTCCCAGAGCAAGCCTTCACAACCACCTCCAACCTCCAACACCTCCCACTGCCTCCATCTTCTTCAACGCCGGCGAATTCCAAGTTTCCCCGCCGCCTCCTTCTCGGCCGAGGTGAGCTCCGAGGTAAAATTCACCGCCACCCTACCCTCCCTTCCCTTCCACCTCCGACAATAGCTTCACCTCACCATCGCCCACCTTTCCCCTTAACTCCCCTAGCCAAAATTCCAACGAAGCCTGCCGGCGCCGAGCTCCACCGTCGCCTCCCTCACGGCCACCGTCGCCAAGCCACCTCCGGCCTTCCCATGCCCCACCAATACCACCTCTGAGCTCCTCTCCGCCCACTGAAGCTCATGCACCCTTTCCCTTGCCCGGAACGCCACCCTAGCGCCGCCGGCCTCGTCCCCTGCATTGGCCGTGCGCCTCCGCCGCCGCACGCCCCTTTCCGCACCTCCACCACCCGTCTAAATCCCCAAAATGGGTTCACCTTACCTCACCAGTGCTCACTGCACCACCCGGCCTCACTACCGGCCACCACCGCTTGGCCGGAAGGCCTTGTGGCCTTCGGCCCGCGTGGCTCAAGCACTGTTGGCGTGAGCCTTTATGGTGCAGCCGGTTAGGTAGTGGCCCATTTGAGTAGTGGGCTTGGCCCACTACTGTTCACAACCCATGAATAGTAAGCAAAATACTGTTCAGTGCATAGTAAATGGGTTCACTGTTCATCAACCGAAAACCTAATTACTGTTCATCACAAATAGTTCAGTACTGTTCTTTTTAGCTAAAAACAATAATTTCAATTACTATACACTGATCCATTGCCATAAATGAATAGTAAAAAAGTACTATTCATTATCCGACCCTGTTTTCGCCCGAAACCCTAATTCAACATTATATACCCTTTTCGACTATTCCAAGCCCGTGAATCCAAATCTCAACCCTGTTTAGTCCAATTATATACCAAATAAATACCTACCCTCCCACACCATCTTCCTTTATGATTCTTTTCCTAATTATTTTACTTGCATGTTGTTCCCAGCTCAATCCTTGTCGAGCCGGATTTTATTTGGTTTATTTTATTTCTTTTGCACGTTAGGTCACGACTGCGACGACCAGATTCCAGAAGACGCCGGACAAGACCAGTACTTAGAAAATTTTGTGCAAGAAAGCAAGTTGCATTCCTTGATCATTTTGAGCCCATTTTCATATATTTATATTATTACTTTCATTATTATATTTGTGCCAATTACCATAAATCTTTGAAACAATACTTTTGAATGCCATGATAATTAGATAAATCCGATTACTCCACAGACAAACCCACCCAGCACTTGTAAGCCATATTCATCTTGACAAGGTTAAAATCCTTTGTAAGCCATATTCACCTTGACAAGTTCATATAAAATATTAGCTATATAAGTAGCGTTATTACATGTGTTATAAATCCTGAAAAGCAGTATTGGTAGTTCACCAATGGTTTTAGTGGAGAGTTTAGGGTTGGGTCCAGGAAGTTGGGCAACCCAATAGACTTGAGAAAAGTGAGTCGAAGGTGAGGGTGGACAGCCACGTGATGGTGTTGGTCCATCGCCTCACTATAAGACAGGTAAGGACAAGAACCTTGTGCCAAGTGACCGACGCTGCTCTTTCAATTGAATATCTACAGTATCAAGAATGGGACAGGGGTGGGTCGAAAGGGGACACTCGCTGGTCTACACAACGGTATGGTCACGTCAGCATCGGGGCACAAATTCCACAGTGGGTCGGTGGTCTCCCGAGGGCCATATGGGTTAGAACCTACTGGGTAGAGACTAGAAAGTTTGAGCAGTGAAAAAGCTTTGTTATCTCAACTCAGTCGCACGCTAACGTATTGCGTGTATATTGCATGACAGTATGAGTATGAGATATCTTGTGGGTAAAGTTGGGCAACTCTGCAGAATGTATATTAAAGGTATTTGAATACGCCATGCTTCCGGTTAATGAAGCAGTGTTAATGGGTGATTCCAATACAGAGGCATAAGTAGAGTTTTTGAGATGTTAAGTCGGTATTTGAGCTTGTTGAGAAACCTCTGATGTTATTTTTTTTATTGTTTTATTGTTTTAAAGATAAACTGATTTAACTGCAAAATGCATCCACATATGTTTGTTAAGGTAAACCCTAACCATCCATTGAACCCCTTGCATGTAATTATTTAGCTTTTCCATGTGGCTTGTTGAGTATGGAAGTTGTACTCATTCTTGCAATATCTGCAAAACATCTACAGAGGAAACCTGGGAAAATACAGATGATCATAATGAGCAGGAATTTGGTGGACCCACAGATGGTAGCAACTACTGTTATTAGGTTTCGATCGTGCTCAAGCGTGCCTGTGGTTTGAAGTTCTTTTGTCTTGTATTATATTAACTTTGGACTTGGATGCCCGTGTCACGTTAAAACTGGCTTTTAAGCCTTAATCTTATGTAATAAAAGTCTGGTTTTTGTTGTAATCGAAAGCCTGCTTGAGACGCTGCTTACTTCGCAACTGCACATCCTAGGCGGTTGTGAAGAGTTTAATGATCCCAGATTTTGGGGCGTTACATGCTCCTAGATACTAGTTTTTTTTGTGTGTTTTTGTCTTAACACACTACTAAAATTTGTGTATTTGCTCTGGGTTATTGATGCTAATATAATATGATTTAGGGCTTGTTTGGATGCTAGGTGATAAAATCCTAGGGAAGAAAATCCTTGTGGGGGATTTTGAGGACACATGGAATCCCCCTCAATCCCAGGGGAAATCTTCCTGCCTGGGAGCAAAATCCCTGTTGCTGTTTGGAAACAACAGGGATAAAAATCCCGGCCATAGTTTTTTTTCTCAAAAAATTCAAAAAAAAAATCGTAAAAGACTATTTGGCATCTGCTAGTTTATATTGTGGTCATTTTAGTAATTTTATCGACACGTCACATCTTTCAACAAGCTAAGACTAGGATTATTTCTTTGACAAATTACAGGGGCCGACACATCCTCGAATAATAAAAGGAGAATATGTAAGTGCTTACTCTGTCCATTCTGATTATGTTTTCTTGTACATATTGTTCTATTATCCAACCGGTTGCCATTTAATTACCACAGTGGTGCAAAATGAGCATCAAAGTTCCTTTTCATCTCAAATCGTATGACAAGAGACATGCGACCTAACTCAACAAATTGCAATTTACAATGAGAAATACAATACAATGATTTCTTTGGCGTTTCATTTCCATGCCTTTTAACTCCCTCTTGCCCATGCGAGATATAATAATTGGAGGTGTCACAAGCGTATTCTTCTTGTGCTCGCTTCTTGCCACTTGTTTCTGTGCCATAAGAAATACCACGGCTTGTCGCCACCTAAAGAGGATCGACGATCCCTCCAAGGATAGAACCATTTCAATGAAAAATAGAGCTCATCATCTCAAAAGGTATACTTATTCGAAGTTGAGAGAATGACCAAAACCTTTGCTCACACTGTAATAGAATTAAGATCATTAAGACAACATGAAATTTGACAACGAAGTTGACATATACTACTACTTTTCACTTGAGATTTGCTTGGTGTTAAAGATGATCTATGCAATCTGGTTTGAAGTATGATGCAACGATGGCGATGAGAGCACAACATTAACAATTTATATAAAGATATTATTATGTGAGCAGATAGTTGATTTCCTAGAGGCTACGAGAAAGCGCAACATCACAAGTTAAACAGCAAATGCTAGAAAATATAAATAAAACGATGTTTCAGTTCTCCTAGGTACAACTTAGATGCTACAATACACGAAACAAATCATCAAACAAAACCAACAATCCCCCTGAGATAGATAATAGTCTTGTGGACATGATAAGCTCATAAGCTACACACCCTTCCTAAGCAACCCAAAGCGTTGATCATGAATTTGTAGTTGCCACTAGGCCTGCTTTTCTCTGGCAAGAACAAGTGGTGTTAGTTTTATTTCACTATTGATTGCCTAATCAAGCTTAAGGTTTCGTCATAGAGGAGGACATGCAACAGAATTTTGACCTTGATTTGTTTGCACATACATCGTGATAACCAATACCCAAAATAAACTCAAACCTAGATTTGATTTGCTTATTTAGCATGTATCAAGTTCATGGGGTTAGTGAACTGAGACCATGCGGATGAGGCCCCGTGCCATCAGATCCTTGATAGCCCTCTGAGCCAGGGACCCATTGATCTGCAAGGCAATGGGCAAAACAGTTTTAATTTCACGGCGACAAAAGGAATAAGTTACAAAAATTTAGAAATTGGTACAAGCCAATTAAGCCAAAGGATTCGACTATATTATACAAAGATAGCAGAAGTCATACAAATAGGAAACAAGGGATTGATCTATATCATACTAACTTAATTACAAATGCAACTCTGCAAACATCGTCTAGAACAAACACTAGCTGTTACCATGAACAATCCACAAAACATGGTTGGATGGGCAATAAATGCATGTTTACATGAACATGGTTGGATATCAACATAGTGAAATCTACAACGGCTTACAAGGAGTAATTTTTAAAATAGAACCAACACACCATCGCAGTAGATATGATGAAATATCTGTTTCAATTAAAAATCTCTGCTACTGGGATTAATATACTGCATGACCTTCAAAAGCTGTATATGTACAATATGCATGAAACGGGACAGATCACTAATACATTTGGAGAGTACTATATTAGCATCCTTACAAACAATTGCACAATTGATTATTATGGCATGTTAGTAATTGTTCTAAAGAACTACAAATCAAAGAACCTATAGACCCGATGCCAACGCAGGAGCAATCATGCGAACTAAAGCAATTGAGCAAAGCAAAGACCAACTAAGTTGCCCTGATGATGATATTCTAAGTTGCATATTCATCAATCATCTGCATTGAGTACATATGCACACAGGGAAAACTGTGTTGTCACACTCGCAGTAGACCAATCAGAAACTACAATCAGAAACAACTCACAGCTAATATAGGAGAAACAATCTGATCTGCAAAAAGCGCAAACCAACTCACACCACATTCGAATCGCGATCTAAACTAGAAACTCGAAGCCCCGCTGCATCGCGTCGGCCAAATCAAATCTAGGCACAGGAGGGGCAGATCAGATCTAGGCTAGGGGAGGCGCGACAAGGTACCGTACCAATCCGCGAGGCCGACTTGGTCCTCGTAGACAGCAGCAGTGAGGAGCCCAAAGAGGATGAGGAGGAGGCCGCGTGGCGGCGACGCCATCTCGGAGGAGGTTCGAATTCAAGCTCTGATCTCACAGCGGTGGGAGTGGGAGGAGGAAGAACGCGGTGGAGGCGGGAGTGGGAGGAGGAAGAACGCGGTGGAGGCGACGGTCGGGAAAGAGGTCGTGGGAGAGATCACTGGCCGTGAAGGAGAGAGGTTCTTGGCGAAGCGACCTCACTGTTGGGAGAATTGGTCACGGGTGGTGAGGGGATTCTTTTTTCCCTAGGGATTTCGCATGGAAAGAGCTGGGAAACCCCTTCCTTGTGGACTCCCAAACGGCGCATCTAGCTTTCCGGTGAAATATTCCCCTTAGGACTACAGCCTGGGGATTTGGTGGGCATCCCGGCTGGGAATCCGGTTCCCAAACAAGGCCTTATAGGTGTTTGAGAGAGAATGTTGAGGTATTATCCATATTGCCCTTCTCTTATTTCTCTTCTCCACAGCTCCACTGCGGCAGTCACTGACATATCCTTCACCAGCGAGTTGCACCCCATCCTTCAAGACTTCGGCCTCCTCCTCATGGCAACCACTACCGACTTTGCCTCCTTTCCTGGCGGTTTGAAGCGCTAGGTGGGACTCGACTAGGCATGACGTGGTCTTGCTTCAATTTGCTGCCCCTAGCTCGTTCCTCTTCCTTCTGTCTGCTGGCCCTAGAAACAACGGAGGTCCTCAAACCGATGGATGTTACCTTGGTGATTAGCGACGGTCGGGCAGGTTGGGGCGTGCTCCAATGCTCCAATGCGGCTAGTGTAGCGCGTGCATGGCAACTGAGCAGCCTGCAATGCGGCGGTGGCAGGCGGGTCATGGCGGTGGTGGCGTTATGGCGGGTGAGAAGCGAAAATGAGCGTGTCAAAATGAATACATAGTTGATGGGATGCGTTGGTGCGAATTAATCGGATGGAGGCTCACCAACCACGATGAACATTGACGGAGAAGCTTGCTGGAGACGGAGAAGAAGAATTTTGATCCGAGCAGCTGAGGGCACAAAAATCAAATTAATTTGGGGTACAAAAGAGGATGTTGTGGAACACGATATGACTCTACAATTTTTGGATTGGTTGATCGGAGGGGGAGTTTGAGAACAACGAGCTCCACTACGCTCTGTATGTTGCCCTCGAAGCCACCGTCAACGTGCGCTCGATCTAAGCTTCGATCTCTCACCTACATCTTCCTCGAGCCTTGCCACCCTGTCACTGGAGTCGCCTCGCCAAGTCGATCATCTCCGACCCCTTCCCCAGCCGGAGGAGCCGCCTGAACTCACGTCGTTGAACTCGTTCCTCGTATAACCAGCTCCACCTGGACAACCCCAAACCACATCAGCACCTCAAACGAGTTCCCCACGTCTATGAATGTGTCGTGTGCCCTCCATCCTTGTAGTCCCACCATCGGTCACTTTAACATCGTGCTCCCTGCCTCTCTCTATTTGACCGAGAGAGAGAGAGTGTTAGGCCATGTGGCTAGGTCTAGTATATTTTAGTTGATGAATAATTGACAATGTTGGGTACTGATGTTATTTGAGGAGTGTGGTATGTGTGGACTTATATCGGCTAAGTTGGGAAGAACTTGTGCTAAGAAAATATGTTGTTTTGGTCTTTGCATGTGCAGGGTAACTCGGAGGTGATCGTGGTCTACGGCGGTGACCGAGAGATGGCTTGGTGCAAAGTCATGGTCCAGAGGGTCGAGGATGCTGGAGGAGATGGTCGGGCTCGAGTTGGGGTGCATGGAGATCAAAGATGGATGATGTGTGTTGGAGCTATGGAGGTGCGGTCCGGAGGCTACGGTATGTGATAATTTTGGGGTTTCCAAAATTGGTTTTGTAATCTGGTGTAAAAGCCCACGTATTGGGCCCTAGGATTTTAGTGGGCCGTACATGGGTATTTATGTGCCAACGCTAGAAGGCCCGTTAGGGGTTCTAGGTTTATTGCTCACGTGTATGAGCTGTGGGTTATAAGTAGCTGGCGACAGTTGCAGAAAAAAAGGGATTCACAGAAAAAGGCGATTAGAGCCGGCTGTAGCCGTGAGCTTTTGGGCATTAGGGTTTTTGGTGTGGCGGCGCTTTTGGTCTTTGGTTGTGCATGCGACATGATGTCTTGTGTGGCGGCTTGACGTGTGCTTTATGCTAAAGCAAATGAGTACCTTAAGGACACCTGTAAGATCGAGGAGGCTGACTAGAGGGGAGGTGAATAGGCGGTTTAAAAAACTTTCTTTGGCTAAAACCGATTTCTAATGCGGAATTGTAAATCAAATCAGTTTTTCACAATTAAAACCTAAATCATCTAGTCTTGACTAAGTGCACCAACAAAATTAGACTATTGACAAGGAAAGCAATCATACACATACAATAAAGCAATTTAATATATGAAACGTAAATTGCAATATAGTAAAGCATAAGAATGCAAACCACAATGACACGACAATGTTTTACCGTGGTGATCAGAGACTTGCCAGTCTCCCCTAATCCATGTTGAGGTAAGCCCAACCACGTTGGACCGGTTCCACAACTTGAGCCAACACCTCCGAGGTAAGTCCAACCACTTGGACCGGTTCCAAACCGAACTAATACCTCGCTCCACTAGGGTTACTCTTTCCTTCACTCTAGAGATGGCGAGCACCAAACCACTCACAAACCGCTCGGGTCTTCTCACAAGCTTCTTTGAGAAGATCACCGACGCACAACTCATCTACGCTATCTATGTGTGGGCAAACACCAAGAGTAACAAGCCTGGAACTCTTACTTGACCTAATCAAGTGTCTAAGATCAATGGATACACAATCCACTACCTAAGACAACACATGCACTTAGGGTTTGCTCTCTAAGCTCACTAAGTGCAACACATGCACACAAGAGTAGAGAGAAGTTGCTCTTAGCTAAAGAGAATGGAATGGGGCACCAGCAACCTCTCCTCAACCTGCCAAAGTGGGTATTTATAGCCCACACACAAAAACTAGCCGTTGTGGAGAAGATTGATGAAAAATCAGTAGGGCCGGTCTGACCGCAAGCAAGTGGCCGGTTAGACCGCACCCCCTCCAACGGCTATAAAACTAGCCGTTGGGACACAACCGTCGACCGCCAACCGATGGCGGTTAGGCCAAGCCCGACGGTCGAGACCGCACAATGCACGATCGGACCGCTCGGGAAAAACCAAAAAAGCGTCTCTCTGGAAAAAGCTGACCGGGTCGACGACCCACGAGTCTGATCAGTCCGACCTTACACCACCGGTCAGACCGCTTCACAGAGAACAGACCAATTCCAGAAAAACACATGTTCTGGAAAATGTCATCCGCTCCTTTGGTCCGGGAGGCCGGTCAGTCCGACCACACAACGCCGGTCAGACCAGGGTCCGGTCAAACCGCCAATACAAGCTAGCAGTCGAGACCGCTCCTGAGATCAAGCGACTTTTGCATTCTGCTTCAACTCAAATTGCAAAACACATTTGCCAATTTGATGCGCGATGCAAACAAGGGTTCAAGTGAGATTCTTAATAAGTTGCAAAACATATTTGCCAACTTTTAGATTCACACCACAAGGAATAAGGTACATGGACTTGAACTGTTTGCAAAACACATTTGCAAACTATAGTCACATGCTACAAGGGTTATCCATGAGCCACAACTATTTGCAAAACACATTCGCAAATATTGGCAACATGCTAACGTGAGCTAGAGCAAGCACAACGAGCTATCAACACAAGACTAACTCAAGCTACTAGTCAAGACCCCTCTTAATAGTACGGCAACCTATACTAGCAATCTGGTCTCCAACCAAACACCAAAACCGGTAAAAGACTAGTAACACATCCTTAGCCCTAACTAGTCATATCTTTGCCTTGCACAACCATTTGAAGCTTGATGACACACATCTTCTCTTCAAGTCCGGGTTCTTGACTTTGATAATCATCAACACATGATGATTTCCTTTTCTTCGGGATCTTCGACTTGATGCACATCAACACATGATGACATCCTCCATCCCGAATCTTGATATGCATCAACACATGATGCATCATTCACTTGATCTCCATCAACACATGATGGACCTTCTCTTTGACTTGATCAACTCATGATCATCTCCTCTTCTTGAACTTGATACGCATCAACACATGATGCACCCTTTACTCCAAGCTCATCAATATCATCAACATATGATGATTTTCTTCACTTCGGGATCTTGACTTGAACATCATCAACACATGATGATTTCGTTTATCCCGAGTCTTGACTTGATGACAATCAACTTATGATGTCATCCAAAGTTTTCATCCTCATGGAACATAGCCTATTCATCCAACTCATAGAAAATGTTAGTTCCACAATATGATTATCATTAATTACCACAACATACCATTAACTCATAATGGTGGGATAAGATACCATAATATTTTCCTCTTTGGTAATTGATGATAACCACTTCAGTTGCAAATAATTGAATTTAAAGAGACAATGAATATATATGAACTACACAAGTTGAATATACTCAAAGAATATATTAACTATACAAGGTATATATATTCAAGAATATGTTTCAAAGTAAAGATCCTTAATATATGTGGAAAGCGAAATATGAATCTATACTAATGAAACCACTAAACATAGAGTGAACTCCCCCTAAATGTGTGCATACACAAATGTGTAATAAGAATATATGCACATATTCAAGTTAGACTTTTGGTGGAATTCATCCTATATTTTGGATCCGAGGAATGCAACAATATATAGAAATATGATGTCGAAAGCATACCTCTTTGATTTCTACCTTTATATCCAATTGAGACTAATAATGATATATAGCAATAGAAGAGTTAGTCTCACAAATAGATTTATCAAAATGAATTCATACCTGTTTGGATTTTTCCTTTTATATCCAAGCTGAGACTAAACATGGTATAACAATAGAAGTGTTAGTCTCACAAATGGATTTATCATTAATAACCAAAACTCCATTAACACATAATGGCGAGTCTAGATTCTTCAATCTCCCCCTTTTTGGTGATTGATGACAAATCCTTGATCAATAACAACATTTGGATATAAGTCAGCATAAGATATGAATTTAGGCTTTTGACTATTTGCATGCATGACACAAAGCTAACTATGCATGAAATAAGGTGAAAACATTCTCCCCCTTTTGGAAACATTCTCCCCCTTTTCCATTTTTGGACTATGCATAAGATAAGGAGAAAACACAAGAGAGAATCCAAATGAATTGATCAAATAAACATCCTCCCCCTTTTGGCATTAAACACCAAAAATCCAAAATAAAACTTTAGCCAAAGGGAGTCTTTGCAAATTAGTTTTCCCATATTATAAATTACCCATTTTAAAGAAAAATTCAAAAAGTTTTTCATTATCATTTTTACAAAACCTTTTAAGAAAACTCCCCCTTACACAAAGGTTCTTCTTGTTGACATTCTTCTCTTCTCCTTTGACACACAAAGGTTTTCTTTGTCCAATCTTTACTTTGCTTTTGACACACAAAAGCTTTCTTCATTCAATCTATATCTCCCTCTTTGTCATCTCTTTGAAATATGTCCATCCAAAACTCATGATGACTTCAAACTTCTTTCTTTTGACCAAAATATGCAACCAAACTCTCTTTTTTTGACATGAAGCACCATAAATGTCTACAAGTAGATCACACTTGAAAGATAGTCTTTAAACACCACTTGTAGAAAATACTTGTAGATACTACTTGTAAATCCACATATCAACAAGACTTGAAATCTCAAGGTGCTTGAACTTCTCTTGCAAAGATCTTCAAAGAAGGCATCCAAAGAGAAGAGAGGAAGAGAGAATCCACTAGAGAGAAAAGATTATACCAAGAATAATTAATTCCATTTGTAGAAACTTGGTACCACTTGGAGAGATATCACTTGAAAAGATATCATGTATCGGAGAGAGCTTGGTTGAGAAGATTTGATCGGCAAGGAATGAAATAGATACCACTTGAAGAATACCACATGAAGGGATAAGATGATATCATTTGAAAAGAATACCACCTGTAAAAACAAGGATGATTCTCAAGCCAATGTCAAGATGATCAAAAAGGGGCTACCACTTGAAAGAATACCACTTGAGGAATACAGTGCATTTCTAATCAAGAAAAGCACTTGAGGGTAGCTAGCAAAGGTAACAAGGATCAACTTGGCATTGGGACCAAGGAGAGTGCTTGAGAAGATTTGAAATCACTATTTTTGAACAAAACAGGCAACACTCTCCAGGTCCGGTCAGACTGATGGCTAAGCTACGGTTAGACCGGAGGCAAGCGGTCAGACCGGTGGGAGAACGGCGGTCAGACCAGCCGAGGCTGAAAACTAATAGCAGATTTCTGGAGAAAAGAGAGAATTGTTGTATTTTGCTCCAAATTTTCACACAATCATCCAAATAAAGATATTTGAAGCATTTCCAACTTACATATCCTTTAAAAATCCAACTTTCAAATAGTTTTTATGAATTAAGCTTTAGATTTTGCAAATGAAATCGTATTTTCGAGAAATTTCCCCAAAAGAGCCAAATTGAGCATTTCAAGAGATTTTAAGCATCCAATTGCATGTATGAGTTATGAATACCATTATGGACCTATTCATGTGAATAATTTTGGCTCATATGGTGAAACTCACTTAAGTGCTAGAAAGTGACCACTTAGGTCAAGCTAGTATTTTGGATGAGTTTCAAAATCAAATAATTTTTGCTAGGTTGGTCTTTGGAAAAACTTTTGAATACCAAAAAATGTTTAGAATAGCCAACTCTAGGATTTTCCTTTTGTGAAGATTTTCAAATTCCTTTTAGAAAGATTTTACACAAAAATCTAGTTTAGGTCAAAAACAAGATTATAAGATCTAGAATTTTAGCTAAAAACTCATTTTTACTTAAAATAGGTTTTTCTTGAACCAAAACCTTTGAGAAACCTTTAGAAAGCATTTGTATACATTTTGCAACTAGTTTTTTCAAAAGATTACTAATAATTATGAAATTTTGACTTTTGGCTAAATGGTTCCATTTTGAAAAATATTACTAGCACTTAATCAATTTGGGCACACTTAGGGATGTGATATATATGATTATGATTTAGCACTCCACCTTAATGTGTCACTTACCATATTGCTCAAGATTTTGATAATGAAGAATATGAACAAGCGCAAGAACACCCTTTTAAGATTTTCATGGAATGCAACCTACACAAGGCATAAAAGGCTAGATTCTTCAATGTAAATACTTGTTACCAAGATAGCATTGGTTTCTGATATGAATTGATCTTCCTCAAGTTTGGCTCCATATTTTGCATATGATGGAATCCACCTCTTCATGAGTAAGCCAAACCTCTAATGCTTCTCCAAATACCTATTTTTCATTTAAGCACCTTTTGGTACCCAAACTCGGTTGGGTCCTTGAATGTTAGTCACAATAGATTTGGGCACCCAAATGGCCCTAGTAATAAGCTTTGGTAAACTAACAATCCTAGCAAACACATTGCCATTTATATCCTTCCTAAGCAAATAATGATCATTATAAATAATTGACTTAGGAGTGATACCTTTGGGACAATTCTTACTAAAATGTCCCTTTTCTCGGCAATTGTAGCAAGTTGGGCTTTTGCTTCTCTTACTTGTCTTCTCATCTTGCTCATTGTCGATTGGCCTCTTCTTTGATAACATTGACTTGTCATCTATTTGATTTAGGCACACTGAGGCAATGTGACCATCCTTCATGCATCCAAAGCACTTGATATTGTTGAATTGTTTTCTATTTTGCTTTGGGATGCTCTTCCCCTTTTTCTTGGTAGTGAAACCAATTCCTCTCTTGTCATTTTTCTTGTTAGGGCATACGGAGGCAATGTGACCTTTTTCATGACAATCAAGACATTTGATATTCTTCATGTGTCTTGCATTATGCCTTGTCTTGCTATTCTCCTTCTTCTTGGGAGTGAAGCCAAATCCACTCTTATCTTGTAAGCATCTTTGCTTACTCAAGATATCATCAAGAGTGGCTTTCCCTTTGTAGCTTCTATCCAAGTCATTAGTCAATTTCTTAACTTGGGCCTTGAGCTCTTTGTTTTCCTCTACAAGATTAGTCTCACATGGCATAGAGGAAATAGAAGCATCTATTTTTGAGCAACAAGGTACATCTAGTAAATCATCACAAGAAGTAGATATGTTAACCTTAGATGCAATGCAAGGGTTAGTGTGGATATCATGGGGATATGCCCATGATGTTAGGATGATGTTACAATTGGCAATGGCGTTATCGGTTTGTTGAAATACGTGTTTCGTCAAAGTTTAGAATGCTGTCAGGTCAGGTGCGGTCAGACCGGCATTGGGTGCGTGGTCAGACTGGCCAACGGTCAGACCGACTTGTAAATGGCGGTCAGACCGGCCAGCGGTTAGACCGGCCATTGAATGGCGGTCTGACCGTTTTGTGCTGTTCATCGGCCAAAAGTGGCGATGAGGTTTGGGTTAGGTGAAGTTCATGGGTTTCAGTGCATATGTGTTGCATGATGCATGTTTTGACTAACGTGGGTCAAGTTGTGAAGAATTTGTTCCCGGAATCGATTTCTTTGTCTATTGTTGTGCAGGTTGCTTGGAGGTCAATGATGGTCAACGATGAGGATGATCGGGACTAAGCTTGGAGAGCTGAGGTCCAGAACGATCGGGGATGCCGGCTGAAGTCAATAGAGTCAAGCATGGCGCAAGAGGGACAAAGGTGACCGAACGGGCAGTTCGGTGCGACGGATTGGATCAAGCGGTGCGGGGGCCAATGCAAGTGCCATGGTGGTTTCGGTGGGAGCCGGATGGGAGAGACTTGTCGACATGATGAGAGTCACTGGATCAACCTACACGTGGCGAAGCATTGAAGTGCTTCACGAAGATGGGACTCGGTCTTTGCAAAAAGATCGAGAAGGGGTATTTTGGTAATTTTTCCAAATACCGCTTTGGGGATTTTACATTGGATTCAATACTAGTCTTCCGCTGTACTGGTATATTGATCTCTATAGCTTCCATAGCTACTGGAGTAAAATTTGTGTTGAATCTGATCAAAGTGAAAAAGTGAGCGTGCTCCTATTCACCCCCCCTCTAGTCGCCTTTTTAGTCCAACAAGTGGTATCAAAGCCCGGTTAGTTCAATATTGATCTTAACCGGTCACTGAACTTGGCGATGGATAAGTACTCGACCAAGCCACATGTCTTCGATGGGCTCAACTATGCCTATTGGAAGAATCGCATGCGAGTCTTCCTTGAGAGCAAAGGACAAGCTATATGGGAGGTTGTTCGAGCCCCGCTCGTTTTGCCCGAAGTTGTTTCGCCGGCTTTAGCAACCCTCTTGGCTAAGAACAACAAGGCAAAGAACCTTCTATATGCTGGCCTTGGTAGGCAGGAGTACGATAGGATTTGCAACCTTGCGACCGCATATGAGATTTGGCACACCCTCGAAACTTACCATGAGGGATCATCTCAAATCAAGAAAGTGCGCTAGACGGTCTATAAGTGAGAGTATAACAAATTCGAGATGAGTCCGTGAGAGAGCATCAATGACGTTTTTACTCGCTTCAACAAGGTGATCAATCAGATGAGAGCTGTTGACATTAAGTACTCTCAATCTGAGAATGCCACCCACCTCTTCGCTGCAATCAACACCAAGGAGTGGGAGATAAAGGCTACTGTTATTGAGGAGAACGTCGATCTCTCTAATCTCACTTTGGAGCTGCTTTATAGTAAGCTTAAAACTCATGAGATCAAGAGAGGTAGTCTTCCTAAGAAGGATAACATGGCTTTGGTGGCTGATCCTCTCAAAGGGACTCCTGATGGTTCTTCTGAATCTTCTTCTGGTTTTTCTCTTGCGTGTTTATCTGCTGTTCAAGGAGAAGAGGTTGAGAGACTTCCTGAGGCTGATTTAGCTATTTTAGTCAAGAAAGTCATATGGACATATAACAATGTTAGAAACAAGAAGAGAGGTGGCCCTGTGACGTGCTATGAGTGTGGAGAGCTATATCACATCCGGGCAAACTGCCCCAAGCTGAAAGGTAAGGGCAGCCGCAAGGATGAGAAGCCTGCCTGGAAGAAGCCTCTAGGGGGCAAACCCAAGTATGATGCTTCCAAGCTCATGAAGGCTGCTCACCGGGTCCTTGCCGCTTTTGGAGAGCAATCCATGAGCGATGTGGACTCCGGGAGCGAGGAGGACAAGGAGGAGGAGGAGCTCCCTCAAGACAAGAAAGGGAAGGCCAAGGACTTCACCGGCATGTGCTTCATGGCCGACTCCGTCGACGTCGATGACAACGATGAGGTACCTCTCTCCTATGATGTTCTTTCAGCTAGATGTGACAACATGTTTGAGCAACTCATGAATCAGGATAAGGCATTAGAATTTACCATGGCTAGGAACAAGGACTTAGAGTCACAAGTAGATAATTTGACATTAGAACTTACAAATGCTAAGACTCTTAAATCTGATGAATGTTCCTCTGGCCATGCTCTACATTCTGAATTTGCTAAACTACAATCTGCTCATGATATTACTTTGCACCAACTTGAAAATGCTAGGACTGAGCTAATTGATGTTAAATCTGCTCCATGTGAAAAATGCTTAGAGTCTAGCAAATTGGATGCTTCTGGTAATGTTAAATCTAGCTTTTGCCCTTTCTGCATAGAACGTGAACATGAAGTTAAGGATATTCTAGAAGCAGTTAGAGCTAAATATGCCAAGCTTAAGGACACAATTGAGTCTACACCTTGTGCCTCATGTGCAGCCTATAAGCTTGAAGTTGCATTTCTTAAGGAGAAACATGCTAGAGCCATTAAGGCCAAGACTTGTGATTCATGTGTTTACTTTGGAAAAGAAAATGCTTACCTTAAGGATACACTAGAAAAATTCTCTAAAGGTAAGAAACAGTTAAACATGATTCTGGACACGTCTAAATCTCTTTATAAAAAGCAAGGGTTAGGATACAACTCTGCCCAGGACAAATCCAAGCCTAATGTCATTCAGGTCTTGGAAAATGGCTTAGTTGAATTCACAACCCAACCTGCAAAAGTAAATTTCAAATCTGCAGGTTTTGTCCAACCTTCTTTTGATGCAAAAGGTGCTTCTCCTAGTGGTACCAAATACCATTGCACCTATTGCAAGAAGAGTGGACATTTGGTAGAGTTCTATTGGCGTAGGTTGAAAAATGCTAGGAGAAATATTGCTAGAATTTCATCTCATCAACCTAGAGCTTTTATGAGACATGGTCACTTAGAAAATAAGAAACCTGGACTAGGATTTGTTTCACATGCTCATCATGTTCCTAGACAGGATGCTTCTCATGTTAAAGTAGCCATTGCTCATAATAGAACTCCTAATAAAGATCAAGGATAGCACTTCTGCTTTGCATACTACTCGCAGACGTATGTCTAAGTACTGGGTTCTCAAGTTGCTTTTAACTAACCCTAGTATTGAGACACATCAATCTTTGTGGATATCATGGGGATATGCTCATGATCTTAGGATGATGAAACAATTGGCAATGTGGTTTTTGGTTTGAAGTTTCACGCGTTTTCGACAATGTGTCAGTTCTGTCAGGTCAGCGGCGGTCTGACCGGCTTTTGTGCTGAATGTTGATTTAAGTGGTGAATTGATTATGGGATAGGTCATATCCTTGTTGATAATGCATATGTGTTGCATATTGCATGTTTTGGCTAACGTGGGTCAAGTTGTGAAGAACTTGTTCCCGGATTCGTGTTTGCTTGTCTATTGCTGTGCAGGTGGCTTGCAGGTCAATGACGGTCAACGGCGAGGAGGATCGGGACTAAGCTTGGAGAGCTGAGGTCCAGAACGATCATGGATGCCGGGTGAGGTCAAGTGACTCAAGCATGGCGCAGAATGGACGAGGATGACCGAACGGACGGTTCGGTGCAACTGGTTGGATCAAGCGGCACGGGAGTCGTTGCAAGTGCTCAGTGGTGCCGGTGGGATCCGGACGGGAGAGACTTGACGACATGGAGCCGTTGATCAACCTACACGTGGCGAAGCAGGCGAGTGCTTCACGATCTGTGGACTCGATCTTTTGGAGAATGATCGAGAAGGGGTATTTTGGTAATTTTACCAAATACCATCTTGGTGATCTTTTGACTAAGCCGCGGCGCGGGTCGGCGCATGGTGAAGCGGTTTAGATCAATCGACGATGAAGATGGCGCTTTGAGATGCGTGCGTGTGTGTTCCGTTATTGTTGGGCCTTAACGGAAGCCTATTAGGTTTAGCTCTAATTCTAAAAGGGTCTTAGGGCTTTTGGTGCTTTGAAAAAAGTCTTTGCTAAGAAAAAAAAAAAAATAGTGAGGCGTTTTTGGGTGTGTGGCGCCCTCCGAGAAAAATTGTAGAGCCAGGAGAAATCAGAAGATCTGTGTAGTTTTGATTTTAGTTTCTTGTGCGTTTCTGCGTACAGTGAAGAGTCCTTGCTATCTTTTGTTTATTTGCTTGGATGCAGTTTCCTTTGGCTCTTGAGTTGGACTCAATCTTGTTGATCTGATAGGCATTTGATGAGCTGCTCGATGATGTGCCTGAAAAATCGGAAGTAGGTGGCGGTTTGATTTTTGGATTCAGTTTTTGGATTAGTTTATTTTCTTGGGTACTGTTTTCCCTGTGCTGCCACTGGAGAAATTCAGAGTAGCGCTGCCCTGCAGAAACAGAGGTGTGCGGCGGCATGTACTCCTGGTAAAAATCGGCATTTTGTTTTCTTGATGCGCCTGGGTGTCTCCGCAAAAATCGGTGGCCTGTGTTGGTAGAAATCCTGTGCCCGTGAGACACGGCGCTCTGTATCCATCGAGTCTGTAGCAGCAGCTTGGTATGGATCTGATTTTTTTTTGCTGCCTTAGCTGCAGATCTTGTCCTCTCGGTTTCTTCGTTTTGCTGCGTCTGGAGTTCTCGTGTGTGAGGCGCCTATATAGCTTGTGTGATGTTATGATTGCTCTACTGCTTGTTCTTCAGTAGATTTAGGAGCTGAGCGGCGACTGTCTTTGTTACTCCTGGTCGCCGGCGTCTGCTTAAACCGGAGCTGCTTAATCATCTCAGCCGTTTTGCCTCTTGCTCTTGGTTGAAAAAGAATCGGAAGTCCCGGCAGCCTGTAGAGCGCCTAGAAAATTCTGATTGGCGGTTTGTACCTCCTGTAAAAGCATAGCCGTGGCGGTGCCTCGAGAAATTGAAGCCGGGCGGCGCTGCCAGAGGCTTAGAAAAATTAATGTCCTTATGTGGTGTTATACCCAGTGAGTTGACCAAAATTTCTTTGCGGTGGCTGTTATACCCAGTGAGTTGACCAAAATTCCAAGTGAGGTTTCGGTCCTAACTGCTCTATAGTTCCTGTTTGTCGGCTGTGTTTTGCGTTGAAAAATCTGGGTGCCGACTGAATAGTTTTTTCTTTCCTGTGTATGTGCGGCATATTTTGGTGCGGCTGTAGTTCCAAGGTCTCACGGAAAAATCAGATTGCAGTGGGTTGTGTAATGATGTTGTATTGAGATTGAACCTGCTTATTTTTTCTTTAAATGCTTGTCTGCCCTGGAAAATCAGTAGACCGCCCAGAGAAAAAGTACCAGCTTGTAGCTTCGATTGAAATCAAAAAGTAGTCGGCTTCTGTGAGGTTTGCTTTGTTGCGGCAGTCTGTAGTTGATCTCTTTATTGCTGCTTCTTGCGTGTGTTTGAATTGTCATTAGGAGCTGGCAGCTGTTCTTTGCTCTAAGTGTGGATCTGTTTTTATTGCCTCTGGCTGCCATCTTGATGCGTGCAATTTGGGCTGCAGTCCTCTGTGGTTGATGTCGGCTCTGTTCGTTTTGAGTTGATTAGGCCTTTGCTTCGGGGTTTGATCGGGTTCAACGCAGGTTATCCGCTATGCCTGTTTACAGATCTTCATAGCTTTTATAGCTATTGGAGTGAAAGTAGTGTTGAGTTCGATCGAGGTGAAAAATAGAGAAAGCGTCTATTCACCCCCCCTCTAGTCGCCTTTCCGGTCCCACAATATTTTATGCCTTGATTTTCAGGATCGCCGCGGAAGGAGGAAGAACACGTGGCTTGTCGACTCCGGCTGTTCACGCCACATGACCGGAGACTCAAGATGGTTCACTTCCTTCGCGCGGTCGACGGGTGATGACTTCATCACCTTTGGAGATGATACACAAGGAGAATTGAAGGGCAGGATCAATCAAGGTGAATGATGATTCATCTTAAGGGCGTCGCCCTTGTGGACAAGCTAAAGTACAACACGCTTTACATTTTGCGACTTCTTGATGATGGCTATGAAACTCGTTTTAAGAAAAATGCCTGTCGTGTGCTTGATTCTTCCGGTGAGCTTTTTTTGGGATTTCTAGAGTTGGTAGGATCTTTGGAGCTGATTTTTCTGAATCTCTTGCTGGATCTCTCAAATGTTTAATTGCATCTTCTTCTGATATCTGGCTTTGGCATCAACGTTTGGGGCACATTGGTTTTGATCATCTAACGCGAGTTAGCAGCCTTGATCTCATGAGAGATTTGCTTAAACTCAAAGCCGTCAAGTATGCTGTATTTCACCTTGTAGGCATGGCAAGTAAGTTGCCGCCTCACAACCTTCATTGACTATGGTCATGACTGACGGACTAGGATAGTTGCTTCACATGGATACTGTTGGTCCTGCTAGGGTTCAGTCAGTCGGTGGCAAATGGTATATCCTTGTCATAGTTGATTTTTCGAGATACTCTTGGTTGTTCTTTCTTGCGTCGAAGGATGAGGATTTTGATCATTATCATGATCGTGTTCTTTGTTTGGCTTCTGAACTTCCTAGTGCCTTGAGAGCGATCCGCAGTGACAATGGCACAGAGTTCAAGAATACTTCTTTTGCCTCTTTTTGTGCTGAGCGTGGCATTGAGCATCAGTTCTCTTCTCCACATGTCCCTCAACAAAATGGCGTTGTGGAAAGAAAGAACAGAATCTTAGTCGAGATGGCTAGGACGATGCTAAATGAGTATAGCACACCGAGTAGGTTTTGGGATGAAGTTATTGCTACAGCTTGCCATATTTCAAACCGTGTCTTCTTGAGACCGTCTTTGGGCAAGACTTCTTATGAGCTTCGATTTGGTAGAAAACCCTCTATCTCTCACTTTCGAGTGTTTGGTTCAAAGTGTTTTATTCTCAAGATAGGAAATTTAGATAAATTTGAATCAAGGACTTGTGATGGTTTATTTCTAGGTTATCCTGCTCATTTGAGGGGTTTTCGGGTCTTTAATGTTGAAACTAACATTGTCCAGGAGACATACGATGTCACTTTTGATGAGACTAGCCCTAGAGCTAGATTCGATGTTTCAGGTGACTTACAGGTGACAGAGAGCATTTTTGTTGAAGAAGATGAGGATGAATTCGATATTGCTCCTTCACCTGCTGCTGATGTTCCTGTCCAAGCTCCAGAATCTGCGACGACTGCTTCACCTCTAATTGAGGCTCCTGCTGCATCTTCTTCATCAGCAGTACCTACGGAGGTTGAGGAGATGCTATTTGCCCCAGGCGCTCCACTGCACATTCAGAAGCAACACCCACTGGATCAGATGATTTGTAATCTTCATGAGCGAGTCACTCGCTCCAGGTATCATGATCTGAGTCTTTTCTCTCACTCTGCATTTGTAGCTTCTTTTGAACCCCGCGATATATCACATGCTTTATCTTATTCTAGTTGGGTCAATGCCATGCATGAGGAGTTAGAGAATTTTGAAAGAAACAAGGTTTGGAATCTAGTAGAGCCTCCTAGTGGTCATAATGTGATAGGAACCCGTTGGGTGTTCAAAAATAAACAAGATGAGGATAGTTCTGTGGTTAGAAACAAGGCTAGGTTGGTAGCTCAGGGCTTTAGCCAGGTTGAGGGGTTAGATTTTGATGAGACCTTCACTCCTGTTGCTAGATTAGAAGCCATTCGCATTCTGCTTGCATCAAATGGATGTTAAGAGTGCCTTTTTGAATGGTTTTATAGAGGAGGAAGTGTATGTTAGGCAACCCCCTGGCTTTGAGAATCCTAAGCACCCAGATCGTGTTTACAAGCTATCCAAAGCCTTGTATGGTCTTAAGCAAGCCCCTAGAGCCTGGTATGATAGACTTAAGACCTTTTTGCTTAAGAATGATTTTGAAATGGGAAAAGTAGATAAGACTCTTTTCATTCTTAAGCATGGCAATGACTTCCTGCTTATCCAGATTTACGTTGATATTATCTTTGGTGGTTCCTCTCATGCTCTTGTTTCCAGTTTTTCTGAGACCATGTCCAGGGAATTTGAGATGAGTATGATGGGCGAGCTCAACTACTTTCTGGGGCTTTAAATCAAGCAATGCAAGGAAGGAATCTTTATCCATCAAACGAAGTACACCAAGGATCTGCTCAAGCGCTTCGAGATGGGTGACTGCAAGCCGATCGCCACTCCCATGGCAACTTCGCTTTGGATCCAGATGAGGAAGGAGAAGCCGTGGATCAATGCGATCTGCATGACATGATCGGCTCCTTCATACTGGCGGCCTCAAGACCGGACATCCACTTTGCGGTCTGCTTCTGTGCGAGGTTTCAAGTATCTCCTATGACTTCACATCGCCAAGCCGTTAAGTGCATCTTCAGGTATTTACACTCTACCCTTCAGTATGACAGTTGGTATTCCTGCTCTTCTTTGTTGTCCATTCGAGGGCTTTTTGATTCTGATTTTGCGGGCTGTCGGCTAGATAGGAAGAGTACCTCTGGCACTTGTCATTTCTTAGGCACTTCTCTTGTCTCTTAGTCATCTAGGAAGCAGTCTTCTGTTATACAATCCACTGCTAAAGCTAAATATGTAGCCACTGCTAGTTGCTATAGTCAGATTTTGTGGATGGTGTCCACTCTCAAGGACTTTGGGTTAAACTTTGCTAGTGTTCCTCTTTTCTGTGATAACACTTCTGCTATTAACATTGCTAAAAACCCAGTGCAACATTTTAGGACTAAGCACATAGACATTCGCTATTACTTTCTTAGAGACCATGTTGAGAAGGATGATATTGTGCTACATTTTGTGGAGTCTGAGGCTCAGTTGGCCGATATCCTCACCAAGCCTTTAGACCCAATAAGGTTTGCTACCTTGAGAAGCGAGTTAGGGGTAATTTATCCCTATGGGTTGGTTTGAGGGGGAGTTAGATCTTTACTGATCTTTTCTTGATTTTCTTTTCAACTTTTTGATCCTTTTTTATCTTTTAGGCTTTTTTGAGCTTTTCCTGCATCTCATTTTATCATATTGCATTCATATGAAAAACCCAAAAAGATGCTTTGTAATATAAGCTTTTCTGTTTATCTTTTAAAATTGATGAAGCTTTGCTTATTACCCTTTGGAGTTTTAGTATTTCAATTCTTGCTCAATGCCATGTCTAGTTCTTTGACTTGCTAGAATTATCATGCTTTCACATGTGTTGCTAAGTCTTTGCTGAATGAGCTAGAACTCTAAAACAACTTTAACTAAAAAAAAACTGCAATTTGTGGATATTTTAGCTAGTTGCGCAATTAGTGCTCCTTTTGTGACATTGGCCCTGTCAAAATTGCTTTGTTAGCTATTGAATCTAAAATTGATCATTACTTGAGCTTCATGTGTTTCTGAGAATCTAAAACTGCTCCTGTGCAAAATGAAAAATGAAAATTCAATTTCAAGATTGTCTGATGCTTAAATTGTGCCAAACTACTCTTACGAGACTGCATGTCATAGACATGAACTTGGAGATAGTTTGATGATCCAGACGATCACATGGGGACTGCTTGTCAAAACTGACATGAACCTCAAGATTTATCGCCTTGGTAGAAGCTTAGGAAAAGTTTGTGGATGACTCCTAGTCCAGGATCTTCTTCACTAAGATATACCTTTAATCAACTTCAGGTCAAAGCTTAGAAAGAGTTTGTGGATGGCTCCTAGTCCAGGATCTCCTTCACTAAGTTAGACCATTAGTCAACTTCATATTCATTGCAAATGAAAAACTGTTGAAAAATGGGCGTTTAAGAAAATTGAGCAAAATGATTCATTTCAGGACCTGTTTGTCACTTAATATGGTCATTGTTAGCTTTTTGATCTTACATTGACATTTTGACATGGCTATTATCATTTTAGGATCCCTGTTGATGAACTTGCTAAATTTGAAGCTTTGCTTAAATTGTTACAATTCATTACTTTACATTGAGCCTTCTAGCTTAGCTTTGATATATATGTCTTAACATGATCTTGCTAGCGCTTTCAGGCTTGATAGGTCTTGTGCAATATTAGAAATGCTAGTTTGTTCTTTTGGGTAATCTCCAAAGCTTCTTGTACTAAAAAATTTGAAAAATACAAAAATAAAGCCACTCCATTGCATTTCATGCATGCTCCTTCTTATGCTTTTTCCTCATTCTGTATTTGTCATCTCTGGACGAGAGGAATGTGTAATTCCTTGATGGCTCCATTGTCAAAGGGGGAGAAGATATATCAAAGTTGTATAAAGGGGAGAAGATATAAAAATGTTAAAAGGGGGAGCCTCTTGGAGAAAAATAGAAAATTTTGAGATTTTCTGAAATTTGAGGATCATAGTGAGGGGGAGGTTCTTGTTTGTATTCTTATGATCTTATTGCCATTTCTGAACTTGAATTGCAATTATTGCAACCTCACAATGATCAAAGGTTAATTTGAACAATTGTTCTTTCATATGGATCTTAAGTGAGATTTTGACTCTTTCTGGAAAATAAAGCTTTCTCACTTTCTTTTACCTTATCTCACTTGCCTTTGCTATTCTGAAGCCAACTTGGTCATTTCCTTTGCTTTCTCTTGCATTTGGACCAAGTTGTGCCTTTGTGCGAAAATGTCGAGTTTTTACTTTTCAAACCTCAAAATTTGCATTTGTGGGAAATTGCCAATGTGTTCATCAAGGAGGAGATTGTGGATATCATGGGGATATGCTCATGATCTTAGGATGATGTTACAATTGGCAATGGCGTTATCGGTTTGTCGAAACACGTGTTTTCGTCGAAGTTTGGAATGTTGTCAGGTCAGGTGCGGTCAGACCGGCCAGCGGTCAGACCGGCTTGTAAATGGCGGTCAAACCGGCCAGCGGTTAGACCGGCCGTTGAATGGCGGTCTGACCGATTTTGTGCTGTTCATCGGCCAAAAGTGGCGATGAGGTTTGGGTTAGGTCAAGTTCACGGGTTTCAGTGCATATGTGTTACATGATGCATGTTTTGACTAACGTGGATCAAGTTGTGAATAACTTATTCCTGGAATCGATTTCTTTGTCTATTGTTGTGCAGGTTGCTTGGAGGTCAATGACGGTCAATGGCGAGGATGATTGGGACTAAGCTTGGAGAGCTGAGATCCAGAATGATCGGGGATGCCAGGTGAAGTCAATGGAGTCGAGCATGGCGCAAGAGGGACAAAGGTGACCGAACGGGCCGTTCGGTGCGACGGGTTGGATCAAGCGGCGTGGGGGTCGGTGCAAGTGCTATAGTGGTTTCGGTGGGAGCCGGATGGGAGAGACTTGCCAACATGATGAGAGCCGCTAAATCAACCTACACGTGGCGAAGCATGGAAGTGCTTCACGAAGATGGGACTCGGTCTTTGCAAAAGGATCGAGAGGGGTATTTTGGTAATTTTACCAAATTCCGCCTTGGTGACCTTTTGCCAATCCGCGGCGCAAGACGGTGCATGGAGAAGCGGATTAGGACAAGAGGAGATGAAGACGACGCTTTAAAATATGTGCATGTGTGACCCATTTGTGTGTGGGCCTTAACGGGAGTCTATTAGGTTTAATGCTTCTAGAAGGTCTAAGCCTCCACTATAAATAGTGGAGAGAGGTGGCTGCACTTCTCTTCAACACTTTCATTGTTTAGAAACCCTAGTTTGCTTATGGAGAGGATTAGTGGAGGTTAGGGTTCTAGAGAATTGGATTTGATTTCGTGCTCATGTATTGAGTCTTTGTCCTCTATTGATGGAGTGGCTGTAAACCAATACCATATCAAATCAATCCAAGGAAAGATTGCTCAAAGATGTGTCTCTTTGCTTTCCTTCTCTCTATTTGATGATTTTTGAGTCTTTCTTTGATCCGCGAGTTTTTGCTTGGTTTCTTGCTTTGATCTAACTTGTTGTGATATGTGGGAACTCATCTAGAATCATCTTGATCATCAATCACCCACGAGCAAGTCTTTAGATCATATTTCGTATTTGGCTTGGTTTTGGAGCCACCTTCGTTCAAACTAGAAAAGATAGGAACTTTGGCATGGATCTCTGCGATCCTTGATTGGAATAGGTTCCTAATATCTTTGAGAAGGTGTGGTTCAAGTTTCGTGGAGTTTGGCCATGTGAATCAAAAGTTAGACTGATTTGAGTTTTGGTTTTCGAGCTGTTTGTTCTGTTCATCGTGCTTGCGGTCAGTCCGCATCTCAGCCGCCGGTCAGTCCGTGGTGCGGTCAGTCCGCGTAATAGCCGTCGGTCAGTCCACGGTACGGTTAGTCCGCATAACTGCCATCGGTCAGTCCGCACTTCTGGATTAGGTTTGTAATTTCCTGTTTTGGTCTTTTGCTTTGGGGATTTTGGGTTTGATTCAATACTAGTCTTCCGTTGTACTGGTATATTGATCTTCATAGCTTCCATAGCTACTGGAGTGAAATTTGTGTTGAATCTGATCAAAGTGAAAAAGTGAGCGTGCTCTTATTCACCCCCCTCTAGTCGCCTTTTTGGTCCAACAAGTGGTATCAAAGCCCGGTTAGTTCAATCTTGATATTAACCAGTCACTGAACTTGGCGATGGATAAGTACTCAACCAAGCCACATGTCTTTGATGGGCTCAACTATGCCTATTAGAAGAATCGCATGCGAGTCTTCCTTGAGAGCGAAGGACAAGTTATATGGGAGGTTGTTCGAGCCCCGCTCATTTTGCCCGAAGTTGCTTCGCGGGCTTCAGCAACCCTCTTGGCTAACAACAACATGGCAAAAAACCTTCTATATGCTGGGCTTGGTATGCAGGAGTACGATAGGATATGCAACCTTGCGACCGCACATGAGATTTAGCACACCCTCGAAACTTATCATAAGGGATCGTCTCAAATCAAGCAAGTGCGCTAGACGGTCTACAAGCGAGAGTATAACAAATTTGAGATGCATCCTGATGAGAGCATCGATGACGTTTTTACTCACTTCAACAGGGTGATCAATCAGATGAGAGCTGTTGACATTGAGTACTCTCAATCTGAGAATGCCACCCACCTCTTGGCTGCAATTAGCACCAAGGAGTAGGAGATAAAGGCTATTGCTATTGAGTAGAACGTCGATCTCTCTAGTCTCACTTTGGAGCTGCTTTATAGCAAGCTCGAAACTCATGAGATTAAGAGAGGTAGTCTTCCTGAAAAGGATAACATGGCTTTGGTGGCTGATCCTCACAAAGGGACTCTTGATGGTTCTTCTGAGTCTTCTTCTAGCTTTTCTCTTGCGTGTTTATCTGATGTTCAAGGAGAAGAGTTTGAGAGTCTTCTTGAGGCTGATTTAGCTCTTTTAGTCAAGAAAGTCACACGGGCATATAACAATGTTAGAAACAAGAAGAGAGGTAGCCCTGTGATGTGCAATGAGTGTGGAGAGTTATATCACATCCGAGCAAACTGCCCCAAGCTGAAAGGTAAGGGCAGCCGCAAGGATGAGAAGCCTGCCTGGAAGAAGTCTCTAGGGGGCAAACCCAAGTATGATGCTTCCAAGCTCATGAAGGCTGCTCACCGGGTCCTTGCCGCTTTTGGAGAGCAATCCATAAGCGATGTGGACTCCGGGGCGAGGAGGACAAGGAGGAGGAGGAGCTCCTCAAGACAAGAAAGGGAAGGCCAAGGACTTCAGGCATGTGCTTCATGGCCGACTCAGTCGACGTCGATGACAACGATGAGGTACCTCTCTCCTATGATGTTCTTTCGACTAGATCGACAACATGTTTGAGCAACTCATGAATCGAGGATAAGGCATTAGAATTTACCATGGCTAGGAACAAGGACTTAGAGTCACAAGTAGATAATTTGACATTAGAACTTACAAATGCTAAGACTCTTGAATCTGATGAATGTTCCTCTGGCCATGCTCTACATTCTGAATTTGCTAAACTACAATCTGCTCATGATATTGCTTTGCACCAACTTGAAAATGCTAGGACTGAGCTAATTGATGTTAAATCTGCTCCATGTGAAAAATACTTAGAGTCTAGCAAGCTGGATGCTTCTGGTAATGTTAAATCTAGCTTTTGCGCTTTCTGCATAGAACGTGAACATGAAGTTAAGGACATTCTAGAAGTAGTTAGAGCTAAATATGCCAAGCTTAAGGACACAATTGAGTCTACACCTTGTGCCTCATGTGCAGCCTATAAGCTTAAAGTTGCTTTTCTTAAGGAGAAACATGCTAGAGCCATTAAGGCCAAGACATGTGATTCGTGTGTTAACTTTGGAAAAGAAAATGCTTACCTTGAGGACACACTAGAAAAATTCTCGAAAGGTAAGAAATAGTTAAACATGATTCTGGACACGTCTAAATCTCCTTATAAGTAGCAAGGGTTAGGATACAACTCTACCCAGGATAAATCCAAGCCTAATGTCGTTCAGGTCTTGGAAAATGACTTAGTTGAATTCACAACCCAACTTGTAGAAATAATTTTTAAATCTGCAGGTTTTTGTCCAACCTTCTTTTGAGGCAAAAGGTGCTTCTCCCAGTGGTACCAAGTACCATTGCACCTATTGCAAGAAGAGTGGACATTTGGTAGAGTTCTGTTGGCGTAGGTTGAAAAATGCTAGGAGAAATATTGCTAGAATTTCATCTCATCAACCTAGAGCTTTTATGAGACATGGTCACTTAGAAAATAAGAAACCTGGACTATGATTTGTTTCACATGCTCATCATGTTCCTAGACAGGATGCTTCACATGTTAAAGTAACCATTGCTCATAATAGAACTCCTAATAAAAATCAAGGATAGCACTTCTGGTTTGCATACTACTCGCAGACGTGTGTCTCAGTACTAGGTTCCCAAGTCGCTTTTAACTAACCCCAGTATTGAGACACATCGATCTTTTGTGCCTTGATTTTCAGGATTACCGAGGAAGGAGGAAGAACACTGTCGACGATCGAGTCGTCGATCTTATGAAATAAAAGAGGAAAATGACGTGAAGTATCCTGGGATAGAATGGGGGCCGCTCTTTATTGATATGAACTAGATTTACAAAGGGGCGGGTGCTCCTGACCCGACTAGGGACTAATCCTAATTACACTGAATGTGAGGAATGTTAAACTAAGTAATCAGGCTTAGAATCTGAGTCTAAGACTGAATGCCTTGCTTCTAATTCCACTGCTTAGGCTTCTGTGTTTGTCGTCTCGTGTTCTGTTGTTGTTGTTCCCCCGTCCCTTTGTCTTCTGCGTTCCACCCTTAAATAACTTTCGAAGAGGTGGCAATTACTCCTGGAGAAGGCATCCCTGGTGAAACGTTACGATTGGTCGGAACGGTAAGGCAGTTAACAATGTGCCAACTACTTTGTGGTTGTCTGTGAGATGCTTAACCGTAGGCGTTAATTGTCAGTGTCTTAGGATTATATCATCGCACGGTTTGAAACATATAACACGTGTTCCATTCATCATACGGTAAGAAATGCCAGTTCATAGCTTTTCCGAGCAGCTATCTAGTCGGAGCCTCGGCACAAAGTCTTGTCCGACCAGGGTACCCATCGTGTAACCTCTGGAATCCTCACGACCAGTGAGGTCGTTAGCCTTAGGGGTTACGACCATGAAGACGTATGGTCTTCTATGTATTAAATTAATACATAGAGGTTTTAATCCTCGTCAGCTAGCCCCCGAACTTTAAATGAACAGGTCGTGCGTATACCTTCTTTCGATGAGGTCGTATCGAACAGACCCCCATTTAATATCGTGATATACGAGGTGGTCTGTGTTCACTTTAAAGTTGAGAACTTGCCTTGGGAACCGAAGAGTTTTTATGTCCATTGAACAAAAAAGAAGCTTTTGCCCGTTGGACTTTTGTGGAAAACTTCCGATCGTAATTTAAAGATCTGAAGCTATAAAATCCTCATCGCCAGGCTTTTATAATTTTATGCTTCTAGATCCTCTTTTGATCCCCTTCAGTTTCTTGCCCAAAAAAAAATCCTTTAGACCTCTTTCTTGTTCTTCCGACCACAAAGCCTCCTACGACCACTACTCATCCTTGAGGATTTTCATCATGTCGGAGCAAATCACGAAGTGGTTGTCTTCAGAATTGAGCAAGAAAAAGCTTGAGACGTTGGAGAAAATCGGGATGCTCCCAGACAAGAATCTGATCAAATGGAGATTGGCGATTGGAGAGCACTTTCCGAGCCGCGAAGATGGGGAAATCCCCATTTTCCTCGCCTACATCGAATGTGAAATGAGGTTCTTGATACAAATTTCTCCTCCGTTTTTGAGTATTATGGGGTGGGGCTGTAAATTTGACTCCAAATTCCATCGCCAATATCAGTATTTTCACTTATTTGTGTGAGGCATACCTAGGAGTGCCACCGAATTTGAGGCTCTTCAGGTATTTCTATCGAATGGTGATAGGGAGATCCTGGCGACTCAGGAGAATGTACATTATGTCTTCATGATGGGAAGGCCGGCAGTACATCCACATGTACTCGAAATCCTCATAGTCGTCATGGAAGAAGAATTGGTTCTACATGGCGAGTTCAGAGACAATGGCCTCTACTTGGCGGAATTAGAGCAAATGAAAATCCCAAGTGGAGGAAGACCATGGACAAAGGCGGGGGTGGTCGAAAGATGGGTGGATGCCATCTCGACCCTCTGAGTCAAGGGCTTGACTTCTGGCATGTGGTGAGGATTTCACCAAGCGTCGATTAGCCCTCTGAAGCTCAGGACTCATTCCTGCTTTGATCCATTGGTGCGATGAAGCTATCTCGAGGTGGTAAGTCTTTGAGAAAAGCTCCGACCAGTATATTTTATTTGATTATCGTAATGCCTTAAAATCTGCCATTATTTCCTTTTCTTATAAAGCCCTTTCTCCTGAGGAAGTCAGAGAGTGGATCGGTGATATCTTGTTGGGAGCTGGTGAAAAGGCTACATTCCCCGAGATCTTGGCAATAGTTTCTGCCCAAGAAAAACTGGCAAGGCTTAAGGTAGACAATCAAAATTTCTTTTATCATGTATACATATTCTCCGATCAGATTTTTGATCATGCTCTATTTTTGTAGTCGGTCGGATTGCGAATCACACAAACTGGTGAGGATAAACATCCCACCATGGTTCCGACCGACTCGTGCCCGGATGCACTGGAAGAAGATGAATCTCCCGAGGTAATAGAGCATTTTTATATGTACTTTAGATAAAAGATTTCATCACCCAATCACATTCGTTTTTTGATTTAGGTGGAGAAAATTTGAAGGTTCATGGAGCGTGAATCGTGGAGGCCGTAGACTCCACACCTGGTCATTCATGACCTTCGGTTATTCTTGAAACAAGCGATCTAGAGGTTGATGAAACTACTCCGTCAGGCAGATGGTCAAGAATGCAATCCTTGATGAGCGATCGAGGACATTGCTTGACATCTTGTTGGAGGATGTGAGTGGTTTAATCAACCCTCCCGATTAGGCAAGCGAATTTGGTTGAGAAGAAAAGGAAAGCTAGCGGTACAGAATTTACTCTACCGCGTTTCAAAGTCAAATCCAGGAAATTGACTAGGTATGTACAAATAAAATAGGTCGTATGTGTGCATACCTCTAATAGTTTCTTGATGATTTGGTGTTTTGAACTCTCCTTCTTTGTTTTGTATAGGTCTTCTGGTGTTCCGGTTGCTTCCGACCAGATCCTTCCTGAGGACCAGGCACACGTGGAGGTCCCTAACCAGAACACTTCCCAAGACAGAGTTCCTGAGGATAAAGTGGTCGAAGAAGCCCCCGAGCAGGTGTCAAAGCCAACGGTCGAGTTGGATCCATTGGTGGTTCTAACTCCTTCTGCGGAGGTAGATGCCCCTAAAGGCCCTCAACAGGTTCCCACCAATGTTGGTAATCCTTCTCAACCTGACAAATTCCCTTTTCACCCCCGATTTATCAAGGATAAGGAGCTTGACGAGGCACGGGGAAAAAATATCGGATCATCAAATCAAAATGCATCTTGATTCAATATTTGGCAGTTATAATGATTTGGCAATCCGAGTAAGTATCTACGACCAGTTTCATAGTCTCTCTTAAAATTTTACAAGGAACTTAAAGAAGAAATGCTATTTGTGTAGCATCTGGTCGAGAACTTTCTTTGTGGTCGGAGGACTAACCCAATGGATTAAAGATTTGGAGCAGAAACATCTCGAATTGGAAAGTAAGAACTTTCCACTTAACCTTTTCTTTCTTCAATACTTTATGCATTTCTAATTATTCTCCTCATAAGTATTCGATAGATTTGGAGAAAATAAAAGAAGAAATCATGGCCGATAAAGCGAATAACTCGCTTGAAGAAGAGAATCAAGCTAAGGACGGTCGATTGCGAGAGGCATCGACCGAGGAATGAGACTCTTGAACAAGAGAATTGAAAGTAATAGGTCGTAGACTTGACTTATTATCTCCTCTCGATCATGTTGTGCTTTACTACTTGTTTTACTCGTAGAGCAAATGCATCGGCCGAAACGAGTAACCGAAAAGGCTTTGGAATTTGAGCAGGGAAAAGAGGCAGCTCTTATGAAGAATCTTGATGAAAAGATTCATGCTTTGAACAAGATGATCTTTGATATGGGATCAGGATCAAGCATGCCTAATTTAAGAGATCCAATAGAGAAAATGAACTACATGGGCCAACTTCTAGGAGATCTCAGTGGTCTGCTCAAAACTACTCGAGAGAATTATGCCCAGACTATGAAAGAAAGCGTTGCTACTGGAGTTAGTTTTGCGCTAGCAAAATTGAAGGCTTCCGACTCCTCTATTAATCTCCAAGTCGTTGAGGATGATTTCAACTGCCTACCTGATGAGGCGACTAAGCTTATGGAAGAACTTAGGCCACTTGGAGACAAAATTGTAGAGGAGATGGAGGTCAGATCTCCATGAAGCAATAATTAATCTGGAGATATTCAAGAGTAGGACATTGTAATATAAGAATTGTAAATAAAACTTACCTTTGTGTCATCAACAATTATCTTTTTATCCTGTTGACTTTTTTTTGAAATTCTCGTATACTCCCTAGCCCCTGACTGCTTTGTAGTAGAAGAGCTTTACTAAACAAGCAGTTAGCCAAGAAGGAGAAATAAAAAGTCGAAATCATTGTTTTGAGGGTTTATACTGATCACAAGACAAAATTGATCGTAACAATACTATTACATCATTTTGGTCGGAACCAGTGTATGATTTCGACTAGTTATAGATCTTTTGTTCATCATAATCGAAATACTAAACAAAATTGTTTATGGTCGGAAAAAAGATTTGTTGTATTGACAAAAGTAGAAATGCAAGAATGCATGCAAAAAATGATAAGTGATCGTATTTATATATACGACCCAAAACTGGTCGAAAAATACTCCTAAGAATAGAAGATATAGAAAAATATTTCGCAAAACGTGCTCAGGCTCAAGTCCGACTGGCAACGAGGATTGTAAGAAAAGAACCGTCGCTAGGAAGCTCCTTCTAGTGGGCAGGACCACGTGCGAAAAAGGAAAGACTTCGACTAGGAGCTTTTTCGTGTCCCGACCAGTAGCCAAAAGAGAGTAGAACAGATTTTTGAAATGAAGAAAATATAGTCTTCTGAATTTTTCTGAGAACCAGATCACCTACAGCAAGGATGCGAGGTTGCACCTTACGACTACGGTACCTTCGCATGGCTTCTTGATATACTATTGATCGTACCAGGGCTTGGCTTCGTCGTTTTTCAAGGAGATTGATATCGTCGAGTCGTCGTTCATTCTGATCGCTTTCGTTGAACAATCAGTTCAAGCAGAGCCAAGTTTTAGTTCTGGAGGAAGCATGGCTTCAGTACCATAAACCAAAAAAATGGCATTTCACCGGTCGCATGACTAGTCGTGGTTCTATCGGCCCATAATACAGACAGAAGTTCTTGAACCTAAGCTCCTGACCGTTTGATTAACTGGTCGAATACTCGGCGTTTGATCCCCTGCATGATGATACCATTGGCTCGCTCAACTGCTCCATTGCTCTGTGGATGAGCAACCGAAGCAAAATGAACCTTGATACCAAGTTCGTCGCATAATTCTTGGAATTGACCGCTTGAGAATTAGGCATCGTTGTCTATGATTATACGACTGGGTACACCAAATCGTGTGATAACATTTTTTGTCAGAAATCTCTTAGCGGCCTCAGTTGTAGTTTTAACAACAGGCTCGGCTTCAATCCATTTTGTAAACGTGTCAATCATGATGAAAAGGAATTCGAAGCCCTCGGGTGCTCTTGGGAAAGGTCCCAAAATATCCAGTCCTCAGGTTGCAAAAAGCCAAGAAAGAGGAATTGTTTGTAAAGCTTGCGCCGGCTGATGTACTTGTCGGCTATGAAACTGACATTGTACACTTCGTCACGAGCTCTTTTGCATCATGAAGGCGATTGGCGAGAGTATCCTTGCTGAAGGCTTCTACCGACCAGTGTTACATAGGAATGATGTGCTCCATGAGACTCCTTCATGGATTTCGGTTAGCAACTTAATGCCATCCGGTTGAGATATGCATCTCATCAACACTCCGTGAGATCCTCGTTTATACAAGGTACGTTCAATAAGATTGTATGATTTGTCTTTTCGTGCTATACGATCAGCCTCTACATCATTTTCTGGAATTATGTCATACTGAAGATAATTGTAGATCGATGTCATCCAGTCTCTACCTTGATCGTGACAGCGCCAACCGTCAACGACATGTGGAGCATCCATGTTCTCACGATCGGTATGTACAACCTGTAAGGAATCATGCATGATCTCGGAAGGCTCGACCATTGAGGGTGAATCGAGTTGCTCGAGAAAAACTCCAAGCGAGACGGTTGTCCTCGTGGAGGCCATCTGTGCCAACCGGTCTGCCAGAAAGTTTTCCTTTCTAGAAATATGCTAGATCTGAAAACCGAAGAAGTGATTTTCGAGTTTCCGTACTTCCACCAGATAAGATGACATCTTGGTACTCGAGCATTGAAACTCTTTCCCTACTTGATTCGCTACTAGTTAAGAATCGCCTTTCACCTAATGTCTGTGAATCTGAGCGAGCGAGAAGTGCTTGGAGTCCGCTGTGAGACCTTCATATTCTGTGATGTTGTTTGTGGCAGGAAAATTTAACTGGATGGCATACTTGATGTGTTCGCCAGTAGGGGATATCAAGACAACTCTAGCCCCCGAGCCTTTTAGCATCAAGAAGCCGTCAAAGTACATTATCCACTCATCGTGGTGTTCGTACTCGGGCCCTTGGGTGGGTCCAGGGTTTGTCCATTCGGCAATGAATTCTGCTATTGCCTGGGACTTGATTGCTGTTCGTGAGATGAAATGGAGCTCGAACGCCCCTAGCTCAACCGCCCATTTTGCTATTCGTCCGATGATTCCTGTTTCAAGGACTTGACCAAGGGATATCCGGTTGAATGCGACCACTTTGTGGGCACGAAAGTAGTGCCTTAGCTTCCTTGAAGACATAAGGATACCATAGAGCAACTTTTGCACTTGTGGGTATCTTTCCTTTGGTCCATGTAAGACTTCGCTACGTAATAAGCAGTCGTTGGATGTTATTCCTTTCTATGACCGATTACACGCTAACTATTTGTGGTGTTCTTTGCCACCATAAATTAGCAATGTTTCCTCCGATCTCGGTGAGACTAAAAGGGGTTTTCGTGAAGGTACTTTTAAGTTCTTCAAAGGCATCGTTTGCCTCTTTAGTCCACTCGAAACTTCCATATTTCGAAGAAGCTTAAAGAAAGGTAATCCTTTTTCCCTAACCTTGCTATGAAATGACTTAGCCGCCATACTGACCCGATTAGTTTTGGACCACCTTCTTCGTGGTTGGGGCGATCCGTCGATGGCGTTATTTTCTTGGATTTGCTTCAATACCTCTAGCCGAGACTAGAAACCGAGCGATTTTCAGCAGAAACTCGAACACACATTTTTTAGGATTCAACTTGAGGTTATGCCTTCTCAAGTTGTTAAAAGTTGCTTGTAAGTCGGGAGCGTGATCGCTAGCGTTGGTGCTCTTACGACCGGATCATCAACGAGGCTTCTAGATTAAACCTATTTGTGGACTAAAGGTTTTTGCATCAACCTTTGAAAAGTTGCACCGGCGTTTTGAGACCAAATGGCATCTTAACATAGCGATAAAGTGCCATATGGGGCGATGAAGGAAGTTTTCTCTTCATCTTTTTTACACATATTAATCTGATGGTACCTTGAATACGCATCTAAAAAACTTAGTAACTCACACCCAGAAGTGGAATCTACAAGTTGGTCAATGCGTGGAAGGGGAAAATCATCCTTCGGACATGCTTTATTAAGATCTATAAAGTCGATACACATTCGCCATTTTCCATTATTCTTTCTAACCATCACAGGATTGGCGAGCCATTGAGGGTGGTCGACTTCACGAATAAACCCAGCCTCGAGGAGTTTGTCAATCTCCGACTGGATTGCTTCCTTTCGATCAGGTGCAAAACGCGCAGCTTCTGCTTGATCGGTTTTTTGTCAGGCTGGAGAGCTAGCCGGTGCTCGATCACCTCCCGGGACTCGGGCATATCGGGCGCTTGCCGGCGAACCGTCTGATTAGCTCGAAGGAAGGAGACGGCGAATCTTCCTATTTGGGGTCAAGTCTTGCCCCACCGAATCTTCTTGGGTAGATGAGTCGGTGTTTTCGATCAGCGGCGACTTGGCCGCCCGTCAGAAGCGCCTTTGTCGAGTGGTACTACCTTTGTGCAGTCGGAAGGCTTGGGTGTCATCTTGACCTCGAGTGCTTGACTGCATGGTAGATGGATTAGCCTCTCACGGTGGAAGTTCATCGACCAATTCAAAGGATTTCCGATCACACACATGAGCCATTTTCGATCTCCTCGGTGTGATGACTCCCTTTGGTCCCGGCATTTTCAAACTTTGATAACCGTAATTCGTGGCTACCAAGAATTTTGCTAAGGCCAGCCGACCAAGGATTCTGTTGTATGCGGATTCAAAGTTTACCACATCGAACGAAATCTTTTCTGTTCGGAAGTTATCAGGCCTTCCAAACGTAACCGGTAGGGAAACTTGTCCTATCGGTTTAGCGGTGGAGCCAGGAACTATGCCATGAAAAGCATATTTCACTAGTTTCACCTTTGACATGGGGACCTGCATTTCTTCT
The DNA here is from genome assembly GCA_036346405.1 of Phyllostachys edulis. Classification (NCBI taxonomy): domain Eukaryota; kingdom Viridiplantae; phylum Streptophyta; class Magnoliopsida; order Poales; family Poaceae; genus Phyllostachys; species Phyllostachys edulis. The sequence continues at coordinate 42,143,781 of CM070561.1, forward strand.
AAAGCTCCCGCAAATAATATATTCAAAGAGCTACCTCCATCTATTAAGGCTCGATTAACCCTACAATTATTAATAGTTGGTTCAATAACAATAGGGAACCTACCTGGTCGAGTCGAAGGGATGGGGCAATCGTTTTTGTTGAAGGAGATTGTCATGTCCGACCACTTTGTTGGCTTGATAATGGTCGGAGATTCGACGAGGTTGACCTCCCGCTCCATGGCCTTCAGATGACGCTTCGACTCGTATGAAGAAGATCCTCCAAAGATCATGTTGACTGTGTGTTGGGGATCCTAATACTCCATCTCTTCGTCGCCATCCTTGTCCTTTTTGGAACTCGTCTCTCCGGGTTCCTGTATTGCGGGAAATGGTCCTTTACCTGCATAATAATCCTCCAATTTCTTTTGCGGACTCGGCAAAGCGCAGATCATGCCACTGTGGTGAAGTGGACACCACTTCTTGTTCTTCTGGAATCCTTCGGTCGGAGCTTTTGTTTTGCTTCGACCAGTGTAGTCCTTCATACCCTTCATGAACTTTTCAGGAATCGCTAGAACTTCCTTGTCGTCGGGTCTGCGGTTCTTTTTCTTCTTGAGAGACATCTTATTCTTTTTCTCTGGTTTGTCTGGGCCGGGCTGGGGAATCTTATCTTTCCGATCAATGGCTTCACACCACTCGATTTCTTCGCTAGCGGTGGCATACTTGTCGGTCATGTCAAAAAGCTCAACGGTTGTTCTTGGAGGGTTCATTGCTATGTCCTCCGTAAACCGCCGATTCCTCAGACCTGTTTTAAAAGCCTGAATAACAGATGACTCTGCGATCTCGGTGTAGAATTGTGAACTGGTGAACCTCTTTATGTATTGGCGTAAGTCTCATGAGCCCTCTAGGATTCGATGGAGATCATCCTCCTTTCGAGGCGATCGTGACGCACTCGAAGTTTGCAATTAAAAGATCACAGAGTTTCTCCCAAGTATAGATTGATCCGGCCGGTAGGTTTAATAACCACGACCGGGCAGACCCTTTGAGCACGGTGGGCGGATAGTTGGCCATCACATTCTCATCGCCACCAGCTGACTCGATGGCGGTGGTATATATTTGGAGAAATTCAAGGGTTTTGAGTCCCGTTGAACTTGTCCAAGTTGGCCGGTCGGAACCGGTTAGGCCAATGCACAGCTTGAAGCCCTGCAGAGAAGGCTCGACAATCTGTGATTGATTCATGGCGCCTTCTCTAGGAAGGTGCCGGATTGTAATCGGTCGGAGACCGGTTCCTAAGATTGGAACGCTGGAACTCCGGTGTACCGATCCGGTCGTGGACATTGATATGATGCCTTCGACCGCCTACTTGATTCAAATGATGTCGGAGATCGTCAGGTCCAAGCGGTGGTTCTTCTCGACGTGATGAGGGAGTGGCTACCTAGAATAGCCTTCGTTCCTCGTGATTCCTTGGTCGGAATCGTCGAGGAGGTCTTGGTATCGATTGTTCCCTAGCATGACCATGTTGCCCCCTGCTGAGGGAGGAACGTTGGGACGAAGTCATAGTTTGACTCCCTGAAACCTTTTGTTGTTGATACGCTTCCGTGCGTTGCATAGTCTGTTGGAGAATTTCGGATACTTGGCCTACGAGCTGTACAAAGCCTGGAGTTTCTACTAAAGTAGGATCAGAATTATTTAACATATCTTGAACGCGTCGCAAGTTTTGTCTGATTCTAGAAGGTCTCGGGGTTCATCTTGGTCGTCGAGGTGTCTGTGATCTGAACCTTACCCCGACCTTCGGATTTGTTCTATCCTATCAGTTACTCTTGGTGGAGCAATGCCAGGTGAGTTAACTGATTAACGTCGATCAGCTCTGTTGCCTCTGGAATTTGGTGCCTGATGGCCCGGATCATCTCTAACAACACGTGATGGCGTGGTAGAGAGTGTAGGACCGTGCAGGGCATCTTGATTTGCATCTCCAATCGTATTGACCTCGTGCCTCCAGCATTGATCTTCCGATGAGCTTCCATCGTAACTAATGGAGAGCTTTTCAAGACTTCTGCTAGAAGTTTCCACGACGAAGAGTGGTCGGAGATGAGCACCTCCTGAGACCTTCTTGGTGGACTCAGCTTAATCCGGCGAACCGCCGATCGTATGCGGAGCTTTATCATCCCCACATGGCCTACGACCAGTGGAGGTTTCATCGACACCGTTACCAGGTGTCGGCTCGCTCCTGGAATTGCCAGAAGCCGTAGGTGAATATCTTTCAGCCATAATCTCATCGAGAGTATAGAGATTCTCGGATTGTGGTGCTGAAATTTTGTCACCTGTTTTGCCGGTGACCGGGCTTGAGGAGGTCCCCTGACATTCCGAGCTGATCGGAATAGCTGGTTCCTCTGGCTGCGCCACTGGTTGTGGTGGCGCATCCTTGTCCATCCGGTCGACCTCGCTAACGTTGGCGACGTGCGAGCCGGTGGAGGAGGAAGATGAGGATGACATGCCATTTTCTTCCATAGCACGGATGTATCCTTCCAAGTCGAGGTCGGCGTAGTTCGCCAAGTCGAACCAATTCTCCTCATTCCAAACCCTGGGCATAGTCGCATTAGCGATTACGGGGAATGAGTGAGGATTTGATGAGCGGAGAGTTTTCTTCCGGAAACTTGCGACTTCTTCCCCACGGACGGCGCCAGCTGTCGACGATCGAGTCGTCGATCTTATGAAATAAAAGAGGAAAATGACGTGAAGTATCCTGGGATAGAATGGGGGGCCACTCTTTATATATATGAACTAGATTTACAAAGGGGGGTGCTCTTGACCCGACTAGGGACTAATCCTAATTACACTAAATGTGAGGAATGTTAAACTAAGTAATCAGACTTAGAATCTGAGTCTAAGACTGAATGCCTTGCTTCTAATTCCACTGCTTAGGCTTCTGTGTTTGTCGTCTCGTGTTCTGTTGTTGTTGTTCCCCCGTCCCTTTGTCTTCTGCGCTCCACCCTTAAATAACTTCCGAAGGTGGCAGTTACTCCTGGAGAAGGTGTCCCTGGTGAAACGTTACGACTAGTCGGAACGGTAAGGCAGTTAACAATGTGCCAACTACCTTGCGGTTGTCGTGAGATGCTTAACCGTAGGGCCATTAATTGGCCATGTCTTAGGATTATATCATCGCACGGTTTGAAACATATAACACGTGTTCCAATCATCATACGGATAAGAAATGCCAATTCATAGCTTTTACGGCGGTATCTGGTGAGCCTAGGCACAAAGCCTTTTCAGGCCTGAGGTACCCATCGTGTAACCTCTGGAATCCTCACGACCCGGTGAGGTCGTTTATATAGGGTTACGACCATGAAGACGTATGGTCTTCTATGTATTAAATTAATACATAGAGGTTTTAATCCTCGTCAAACACGTGGCTCGTTGACTCCGGCTGTTCACGCCACATGACCGGAGACTCAAGATGGTTCACTTCCTTCACGTAGTCGACGGGTGATGACTTCATCACCTTTAGAGATGATACACAAGGGCGAATTGAAGGAACGGGATCAATCAAGGTGAATGGCAGATTCATCTTGAAGGACGTCGCCCTTGTGGACAAGCTATGGTACAACTTGCTTTCTGTTTCGCAGCTTCTTGATGATGGCT